>JAQPPZ010000626.1:0-2400000 GCA_028583015.1 Wollemia nobilis | reverse complement strand
TTTTCAACCATATTTTGTGTTTTGTTAAAAGAATTTAATGTGATGCACAGGAAGCAACACTCATAAATGACCCAAGAGGTTATAGTAGACCTATAGAGTGATGTCTTTAAGAGACATTTAAGTAATTAATTTTTCCTATAGGATAAGTGTGGATGATGTTTGAGAAACCCAATAAAGATTTGTCTAGATAGATGTATGGAATGTTGGATAGGTTAGTAATGCCAAAGAGAGATAATGTGTTTCTCTAGTTGGGCTGTAAGAAGACCTATATTATTTAATGATTTAATATTGATATGTCTATATACAAAATAGCGTTGGTATTCTACTGTGTTTTGGTATCACATTTTTGATGGAGGAGTTTTTTAATGTTTAGCTAAGTTGGAAAAACATTTTAGTTTCTATGTGCATCTGGTAGAGATGTTGTTATAGAAATTTGAATTCAATATTATACACCAATAATGGATAATTACATCTCTATTTGCTCTTGTTATTCTACATTTTTGAAGGGAATGTATCATGTTTAAATATAGAGGAAACAATACATTTCGAGTTTTGAATTGGGTAATTTAGATTTTTTATTAACTAAAATTCCTGTGGAACATTGGACGTAGGTTAAAACTCCATAGTTATATCATTGTTTGAGATAAGACCCAGTGTTTTGGTATTTGGATCAGCCATTGATTAGAAATATACTAAAATATGGAATGTGATAGTTTTGATATGTTTTTGTTGTAGATGATCTACAGTATTTAGTTTATTATTTGTTTGAAAATAAAATATTGATCCCATGAATAATGTTGTATAAGGAATCATTAAAATAGTAATTTGATTTGATATCATTATGTGTCACATTGTAACCAAATAATTTTGGATGCAATCAATCTTCTATAGCAAGGAGATTACTTAGGAGTTTAGTTTGTATTTCTTGTTAATAATAATGATGACTTTAAGTTGGGGAGAAAAGGATTTTATGGGATGTATCTAACATAAGATTTTGTATTCAAGTTGTATGTGTGAAGTATAAGCTTATTCTTTGTACTAACATAAGATAAAAGGGATTCTTATGCTGAGTAGAATGGGCACCAAGGTGTGTCTTGTATATAATGGTTTAGGTCCATTTGTACTTGGGGATTGGGAATTAAATTTTGTTGTAAATACATAAGTAATGAAGAGATCCTTGTATAAAAGAAAGAAACATGAAAAATTGTTCTCTTCAATGTAAAGAACCAAACTTCTTTCGATATTAATAAAAGAAAAGGATTTGAGTCTAGTTTTTTCCTCCAAGTTTAATATGATGTTGTGAGATTATTTATGTGGTGTTTATTTTTATGGGTGCTTTATGGATGATTTAATAATGGTATTTTTATAATATCATTTAAATATGGAAATTATATTGGATTATTATCTTCATTGGTTATTCATCAATTATTTTGATATAAATTCCATGAATTAGGTACAAGTCTTAATTTATCATCTTTGATAAAACTTTCAATATAGTATGTGCTTAGTTATCATTAAGAATGTGAATGCATAAAATCTTAAGGACCAAACACTATTATAACATCCATAATTAATAATTTACAAATGTAATAAGAAGAACAAGGCTAGTGCTTGTTTAGTTGACATAAGGTTAAGAAGAATCCTTGTTGTATTTATCAAGAAATAGAATCACTCATATAGAATACTCCTATCTATGGAAATGTAAGAATCCTCTTAATGGATGGACTAATTCAATTAAATATGATATGGATAGTCAAAATATTGTATGCTTAATACCCTTATCCTAATGGACTTGTGTAAAGAGTAGTGCTTACTTACGCAGATGGACTTATGTAAGGAGAAGTTCTTACTTACTCAAATGAACTTGTGTAAGGAGTAGTGTTTAGCTGGCCATAAGCTAGCTCATTGAAAAGTGAGAGGGATAGCCTGAGTTCACCTAGTACACGTAAAATAAGGGCTTATGTAATATATGGATATGGGTAAACTACAGGGTGGATCCAATTGGGATGAGTCATACTTGAATATGTGATGAACACACAACTTAGTTAGATTTAATTATTATAGGAATAAAATCTCTAGAAGAAAAAATAGATTAAGGTTTTGGGTTGTGGCATGCAAGATGGGGATTTTACAAAACATTTATTCCTTTTTATCTATCTCTACTTCATTAAACTTAACCACAAAAATCATTCCACCCTTTTTCGTGGTCTTCTTCAATTGCATTTTTTATAGTAACTGAGGTAAAAATAACCTTGTTCACTGATAATTTTCCTTCTTTATTTATCACTATCAGTGTAATCAATCCATATTTCATGGAAATTGATTACAACCTCATGGGATTTTAACCAATCCATCCCTAAAATAACATCAAAGGTATGGAGAGGAGCTACATATAGGTACCATTCTATGAAGCCATTGGGTATTATGACATGCATGTTGAGATAACATCAATCCACATAATAGATTTATGTAGAACCATACTCTACTTTCCACCCAGCCACCAAGAATCTCAATATTTTTGGTATATCCCTAATTATACTAGATGAAATTACGCTATATCTTGCTACACTATCTATCAATATCTTAACGTTCTTATTGAAGATAATACCTTTCAAAAGTAGTGGGGTAGATTGTCCATCTAGATTCTAACTACCTATAACTACATGAATTATATGGTTGGGATCTTCAATTTTTTTACTAGTTTCAGCCTTATATGGATAATTAATGGTATAATGTAGACCTTCACATTCATAGCAACTAGTTCTAGGTCCAAGGTATCTATTTTGATTCTGCTCATTGGGTCTCTCTATCGTTCTTGCATCAAGTTGTTTCTATGGTCGAGAGGTATTGTTGGTGTTGTTGTTATTGCTATTATTTCTTTTTTGGAACTTCTTTTTATTTTTCCTTTGCTTCTTATCATTCTTCTTTTCATTGTGAGGATCATTTTCTCTTTTCTTATTTTTCTCTTTCCCAATGTATGAAACCTACACCATTTCTCTTCCTCAAATCCTAGCAATCTTCACCTAATAGATTTATTTCTACCCGTTGAGACATATCATAGGCCTTTTGTATCACTTATAGCTTATTTATATTAAAATTTGATCTTATTATAGGGTCTAACCCTAGAATAAACTTTTGCACCTTCATCTTTTCATTTGTCTCATAGGTAGGCACATACTTAAGCAATTTGACAAATTATTGAAAATAGTTTTCCAAAGTCCTTGTCCCTTGGAAAAGTGTGGTAAACTCCACAAAATTTTCTAAATAATTTTTTTCTATAAGAAAACCTTTTTTGGAAAGCTTCCACAAAACCTTCCTAGGTTAGATTTACTACCTCTACCTTTTATCCTTTTCTAAAAGTTTTCCAATAGTCCAACCCTATTTCTTGGATATGTAGGTTAGCCCAAATAGTCTTAGTCATTGATGAATAGTTATTTATGGTGAAATATGATTCTAACTTAGTCATCCATGCTTCATCTGCACATCCTTTATCATTGAACCTAGACACTTTAACATTATTCAAGTATTTAGTCAACTCTAATTCAATTCAAGTCCTGGCCTCTTGTTTTGTTGGCATTGGAGTCTTTTATTGTTGTGCTTCAAAATTTCTATTTTGTGAGTTTTGACTAATTACGATTTCTAACATCTATATCGATTTCAAGTTTGGATGGATCCTTGTCTTTCTTGTCCTACTTATGGTGTCATTATCCTTGGCTATTTCTTGGCTATTTAAGTATCTCATATTAGGTATTATTCCATATACCCCATTCAACTAGTTTGTTTTATATTTCAAACAAAACTAACAACTATCATTATTAGTCATTCAAACATATCACCTAACACACTTACTTTCGGTAAGATGTCCTAAGAGAAAAATTAGCCCTTTGACCATTGGTCTGGTTTATTTCTTCAAACTCATCAATAGGAATATTTTGTTCTTCCTATGTCACACATCAAATCAAGTCAAGGCAAGTTTCTTTCCAAGGTAGAATGCTTTTCTACAACTTAGAGTTTATCGTAAGGAAGCTTAAAGAGCTATGACCATGCTATGATACCAACTATAACAATCATAAAAAGCTAACATATTTTTTTCCAAGGCCCAGGTTACCAAAGACAACCCAAATAAATTCCATAGAATCTTCTAACCACATTTTGAGTTTCAGATGCTGCAACATCGCTTAGGTGGATAGGAGTGGCCAAAATCTCACAATAATTTTGGGGATTACCTTGTATATTATACAACTTAAAGTATGCCTTCTAGTGGTCATCCCATTTCCTTTCTATCTTTTGAATGATATTTTGACCATATCATGTGGGTTAATCCTATCTCATTCATCTAATAAAATGGACATCAAATTCCTTATTAGTGTTAATCATTCCTTACTAGTATTTAGGTGCAAACTTCCTATAGTTTTATACATGCTTATTTTAGTATAAAACTATTGTGCACCATTAAGATAATTCCTAGATAGCTTAATGGTGATGACTATCACCTATGTGGCATCTCCCATTTGCACACCCATCAGTCAATCGGGATTTCCAATGACTACCACACTAAATGACATACCCCATAAAAATTCTTCCACACTCATTCGGGTTCCTAAGACTATCATTTTTCTAATATCTTTATCACATGGGTATCTCACTATCTATTGGATAATCCATCACAAGGATTTAGTTATAATGGAATTCTAAGCTTGTATTATTTCAAAGTACACTTCAATGATCTATTGCTAAAGTACCTATTTTTACCCTAAGGGATTGTTCCATCACATCTCCTTTAGTTTTGGTCCTAACCTTAGGGGTCTAATTAGGTTGGCATTCTTTTGATAAAACCTCTTAAAAAATAATCTCCAATCCCTAAGGAAAATCTAAGAAATAACTTTATCCTTTTATTTCATTCATTCAAATTTAGAAATCACAATTGCATAATCCATATTCCATTGCAAGAAATAAAGGAAAGTTAATCATTTATCTTTCTTTACATTATTACTTTCCTTAAAAAGCATAATAAAATAAACAAATCCATTTCTTCTTCATTTACAATTCATAGCAATAGATTAATAAATGCTTATAACATTTTTCATAACAAGATCTATAATAGATACACAAATTACATGTCATGTATCCTGTGAAACCCTTCCAAGAGAAAATCCAACATTAAAATACCCATATTTATTTTTATTGCAAGTCAATTAAAAATTCTATGAAGGAATTTGTATTATTATGTTTATCATAGTTTCAATATATCGCATAAGAATATCCCCAATTCTTATTTCCTTTTATCACAAAAAATTTTGTAATTTTTTTTTACCATAGTGAAGGAACTACATAATTCCCTCTCATTAAACCCTATTCATTCATCACTTTATATCTACTCAAGAGTCCTCTACTTGAGTAAACTTTTACAAGAGTAATTTGTGGAACCCCCATAAGTTCCTTCCCAATTATTGGGTCCCATGCCCAACCTTCATTTAATTAAAAAAAAAAAGTTATTCCTTTTATAGGAATACCAATTCAACATAAGTACATCAAATTCCAATAGTACATGGTTCAATTTCCAAAACATCAACCTAATTTTTCATTTACTAGAAATGAGCTAGACTTTTTTCTGCAAAGCCTACAATACATTACTATTCCTTCCAAAATTCATAACGTAATTTCTTTAAATAAAAATCATCCTTTAATTATCCAAACCTATCAGGATTAAAAATATTCCTTTCTATAAAGAAATATATTTATCATTTTTATAGCATTCCCACTATTCTTTTTCATTGATAAATAGTTCTTTATGGTGAAATACGATTCTAATGTTGGACATTTTGAGCCCCTAAGTCAAAGTTGTCATTGATGTCACCAGATGAGGTCATCATTAATTTCAAAGAATTCAACAGAAAACAAAGGGGATAAAAATGGTTATTATAATATTAAAGGTGATATGGTGAAAACTCAAATAAAATATTTATAATTTTTATTATAATATTTTATAATGCAAAAGTGGGTTTTATAAAGTCTAAATATATTTTATAAACCCAAAGGTTGGGTTTAAGACAAAAGGCATTCGAAGCCTTTATAATCTCCATTGACGCCATGGAATATAACATGGAGAGCACTGACGTTTTCAAAACAATGGAGGAAGCATATAAATAAAAACGCCCAGAGTTCAAATAATTATCCTTGCTCAAAAATTAAAAGGGATTGCATGCGAAGAAAAGAGCTCGTGAGTTTTTACGAAAGTCATGACAGAGAAGCATTTAAGGGAGGAAGCTTTAATCCTCAAATTTGCATAGGATAGCGTGACCTAGTTGTATTTTGGGAAGCACGAAAGCACTGGCTTGCAAGAAGCTTTGTGTTCGAATATCGGTGGGTGCATTGTGAGTTGTGTTGGTTAAAGCACCTATGGTTCACATTATTTTGCCCAAGGTGGAAGGTGTGAAAATATTAAGAAGCACATGGTTCTTTGCTAATCTCATATGAGTGCTTGGCTCATGCGGTGACTTTGATTGTGGCTAAGGCGTACATTGGGGGTAACATTGAGGGTTTGATTCCCTCCAAATATGAGGTAATATTTGTTTGTCTTTTATTTTAATTAAATGCCTAAGTTGGAGGTATAAGGTTGTTTAGTGGTTTATGTTTGGAAAGGTTGCTTTGTAATAAATTTATGGTAGTTGAGAATTATCATTAGGAGTTATAAGGAGATTTTTGTTTTTAACTTTTAATAAAGTCTTAAATCGCTATAGTGGTATATTGGAGGATTAAGACTTTGTGGGTATTGTGTTATTTTGAATTAAGGGTTTTTGTGATTATTGTGAGGGTGTTGATTATTAATCAAGTTGGAGTGATAAGGTGTAAATTTGATATTATTTTTGTGTTATATTTTTTTGATAAAATTATCCTCTAACCCTTATTGAGATTGGCAAAGAAGTAATTGTGAGCATGGCATATTTGTGAGATCAACTACTTATCAAGAAAAAATATATGGGCAAATTATTCCCTGGTTGAGTTGATTGAATGGCTTACTAGAAAATAAATTTTGGAGTGAAAAGGATTTGATTAGGTTTTCCTTTTTGAAAGTGCTTGAGTTAATGCTTCAAGGTTTTCTGAAATTTAGAGCTGTGATTAAAACCTTGTTTTATAAGCATTTTTGTTGAAACTATTGGTTGTGTGAAGAACTTGAGTTAGGGTTTGAAAATATCATGAGTATCATTGTTATGTGAAGAATATTTCATAAGCATGGTTGTTGAAGTGATTTGTAATGCAAAGAACTTGAACTGGGGTTTGAAAAGATCACGAGTATCATTGTTATGTGAGATTTGCTTTTGAGTATTGTTAGAAATATTTTGAGTTGGGTGATACATGATTGGACTAGGGTTTGTGAGAAAGAGTTGTTTCTTGAGTGATTGGTTGAGTAAGTTGATTAAGCCTGGTCAAGTGGATGTATGAAGTGGATTTTCAAGTTCCATAAAACAAACTATTCTATATTCTGATTTGAGTTGTGAAAGTTATTGAGTTGTGAGAATAGAACATATTGAGTCTCTAACAATTCTTTTTCGCTTCTATGAGATTGAGTTGAGAAAGTGATTGAGTTTGGGTATATAACATATTGAGTCTCTAAAAATTCTCTTTATGCTTCTATGTAATTAATTTGAGTTGAAAAAGTGATTGATCTTTGAGTGTAGAAAATATTGAGTCTCTAAAAATTCTCTTTATGTTTCTATCAGATTGGACAAGTTTTGTGTGGACTTGTTAAGTATATTTGAGGTAAGTATTTGAGAAGACTTGTGGACTGATTTTGTGTGAGCTTTTATGGAAGCTTACAATACAAATTTGGTTAAGTCCTAGAGAGGACTTATTGAGCATATTTGGACAAGTTATGTGTGAGCTTGTTGAGTAGATTTGAGCAGGTTATGAGTGAGCATATTTGAGTAGGTTTTGAGCAGACCTGTTGAGAAGATTTGAGCAGGTTCTTAGTGGACCTGTTGAGTAGATTTGAGTAGGTTCTAAGTGGACCTATTGAGCAGATTTGTGCTAGACCGACTGGACTATATTTAGTGCATATTTGAGTGGACTTATGCTAGACCGACTAGACTGTGTTTAGTACAAGAGTTGAGCATATTTGTGCTATACCTAATAAACTATGTTTAGTGCAAATTTGAGTGAGCTTGTTGAGAAAACTTGTGCTAGACCAAATAGACTATGTTTAGTACAAGAATTGAGTAGAGTTATGCTAGACCGACTAGACTGTGTTTAGTACAAAATTGAGATAGATATTTGGAGGTGATAGAGCATAGAGGAAAATGGTCTTCAATGGATAGAGATCCAAAAGCTAGTGCAGTGGAGGCAGTAGTCTTCTAGAGGATCACCATCCACAACAGAGGAGAAGGAGTTCTCCTATGGATAGAGATCCACAAAAAAAATTTAGGGGATCAATATATACTTTGGAGAGGTCCATAAACATTGTAATTGGGAAGGATTCCCAAGATATTTATTGAGAAAAATTAGTGAAATATTTTCCCTATGGAAGTAGCCATATTTAGGTGAACCACGTTAAATTGGTGTCTTTATTGTGTATGGTGTTTTATGCATTACTTTGATTACTTCTATTGATACTTTTATTTATACACTACATAATATTAATTTGGAAAGAGTTTAACAACTTGAAGGAAAAGCTAACAGAGCTTGTGCATAAGCTTATTTTCTTCAATTAGTATCAGAGCGGGTTCCTTCGAAAGAGTTTAACAGCTTGAAGGAAAAGCTAACAAGAACACAATGGATAATAAGGATGCATCCTCAAGTAACTCAACACCAATATTTTATGGAAGTGACTACATGTATTGGAGTGTTATGATGAGGTTCTACTTGATGGCACTTGGCAATGAAGTTTGGGATGTAGTGGAATTTGGATATGATCCAGTAGTCAATCCTCCTACATATAAGGAAGGTAAGATACTACAACATTATAATTCAAAAGAAATGAATGCACTTGTGAGAGGTTTGCATAGATCAGAATCTATGAATAATATGCATTATAAAACTACAAAAGAAATGTGGGATAAATTGCAATGTATATATGAGGGAGATAAAAGTGTCAAGAAAGTAAATATATGAAATCTCAAAGGACAATTTGAAGCATTGAGAATGAATGATGATGAAATATCAATGCTTATCTAATTGAATTGATGAGGTTGTTAATGATATGCAAGGACTTGGAATGAATATTGATGAATCATATGTTTGTGATAAAGTGTTAAGATCTCTTCCAAACAGATTTAGTGAACAGGTTTCTACTATAAAAATATCATTGGATGGTGATACTTTGACAAGAGATAAGTTGTTTGGTATGCTAACATCTTTTGAGATAAGAACAAAAAATCCTACTTCAAAAAAGGAAGCAGCATTCAAAGAAATCAAGGAAACAAAGGGTAAGAAGTCAGAATCAAACAATGAGTCATCTAGTAATGAAGAAGCTAATTATGGTAGAAGAGATAAATGTTACAAAATACCCATAGATCTAAAATATTTTAAGTGTTTTAATTGTGAAAAGTATGGATATTTTACAATAGATTGTAAAGAACCAAAGAACAATAATGGTGGATAAAAATAGGATCATAGGTACAGGGAATCAAAAAGATATAGGCATCAAAATAAAAGCAAGGATGGACAAAGCAGACAAGGAAATAAGTTCTTCCAAATACAAAAGAGGATCTACTATGTGGATAATGCAAGTAAGTACTCAAATGATAGTGATGCTAGTTTTTCAGATAATGATAGAGATGAAGTCATATTTATGATTGAATAAAAAGAACCAGTTAAGAAAAGGACTCCAGCTATTCTCAAGTATTTTAGATGTGGTAACTTTGGACATCTTGAAGATGATTGCACAAGGAATGGTTATAGTTTCAGTGATGATGAATATGAAGATGCACTTGAAAGACCATATGAAAATATTCTAATGGCATTAGAAGAATAAGTGAGTGATCCTATAGAAGATATTCCAAGAGAAAGTAATGATGTGGAAAAAGGCAAAAAAATAGAATATTATTCAGTAGAGAATGGTTATGATCTCAAGGGAGAACTTATCTATGCCCTTGACATGGTAAATAAGGTAAGGAAGAAACACTCTAAACTTGAAATTCAGTTTCAAGAATGTGATGAAGAAATATTATTGCTCATAGAGGATTTAGAAAAATCAAAGGCTAAGGCAAGGAAGTTCAAAGACAAGTTAGAATCATATATTTTGGAATGTGATAAGTTAGCACAAGAAGTGGCACTACTAAAGGAATATTTAGAAGATTCCAATAATAATCTATACAAGTATGTAAACAATGAAAAGAGTGTGGATAAAATAATCAAGATACAAAGAGGAGCAACAAACAAAATAGGTCTTGGTTCTAAATAGGTTCAAAATAAATGGTAAGAGGAGTCAACTTCAAGCCTTGAAGAAGAAGAATAAACTTCAGATGAAGATACATCAGAAGAAGATAGTGTAAGAGGGAGTGAGACATCCTTTATTATTGATCTTAGACACTTTAACATTATTCAAGTCTTTAGACAACTCTAATTCAATTCAAGTCCTAGCCTCTTGTTTTGTTGGCATTGGAATTCTTTCTTGTTGTGATTTAGAATTTCTATTTTGTGAATTTTGACTAATTAATATTTCTAACATCTATATATATTTCTCTAATAGTTATTATAAGAGAGACACAACATAAGCAGGATATTCCACCACTCTACTAATATCCCTCAAACTTTCCTCATAAGAACATGACTCACCCCTTTCTTCTCTTAGTGGTTTTGGAGTTCGAATGGATCCTTGTCTTTCTCGTCCTTCTTCTAGTTCCATTATCCCTAGATATTTAAGTTTCTACTATTAGGTATTACTCCATATACCCAATTCAAATAGTGTGTTTTATCTTTCAAACAAAACTAACAACTATAATTATTAGTCATTCAAAAGTATCACCTAACACACTTACTTTCGGTAAGGTGTCCTAAGAGTAAAATCAGTCCTTTGACCATTGGTCTGGTTTATTCCATAAAACCCATCCATAGGAATATTTCATTCTTCCTAAGTCACACATCAAATCAAGTCATGGATAGGTTGTTTCCAAGGTAAAATACTTTTATACAACTTAGAGTTCATCGTAGGGAAGCTTAAAGTCCTTTGGCATTGCTTTGATACCAATTGTAACAATCCTGAAAATATAACCTATTTTTTCTAAGTCCTAGGTTACCAAATATAATCTAGATAAATTCCATAGAATCTTATAACCACATTTTGAGTTTCATATGTTGCAGCATCCCTCAAGTGGATAAGAGTGGCCAAAATCTCACAACAATTTTAGGGATTACCTTGTATATTGTCCATATAGCTTAAAGGATACCTTTGAGTGGTCATCCCATTTTATTTTTATCTTTTGAAGGATATATTGACCATAGCATGTGGATTAACCCTATCTCATTCATCTAATAAAATGGACATTAAAATCCTTACTATTGTCAATCATTTCTTACTAGTATTTAGGTGTAAACTTCGTATAGTTTTATACACACTTCTCTTAGTATAAAACTATTGTGCACCATTAAGCTAATCCCTAGATAGCTTAATGGTAGTGACTATCACCTATGTTGCATCTCCCATTTGCACACCCATCAGTCAATTAGGGTTTCCAATGACTACCACACTACATAACATGCCCCATGGAAATTCTTCCACACCCATTAGGGTTCCTATAACTATCATTTTTTTTATATATTTATCACATGGGTATCTCACTATCTATTAGATAATCCATCACAAGTATTTAGTTATAATGGAATTCTAAGCTTGTATTATTTCAATGCACACTTCAATGATCTATTTCTAAAGTACCTATTGTAACCCTAAGGGATTGTTCCATCACATATCCCTTAGTTTTGGTCCTAAACTTAGGGGTCTAATTAGGTTGGCATTCTTTTGATAAAAACTCTTAAGAAATAATCCCCAATCCCTAAGACAAATCTAAGAAATAAATTTATCCTTTTATTTCATTTATTCAAATTTAGAAACCATAATTGCATAATCCATGTTCCATTGCAATAAATAAAGGAAAGCTAATAATATATATTTCTCTACATTATTATTTTCCTTAAAAAGAATAATAAAATAAGAAAATATGTTTCTTCTTCATTTACAATTCATAGCAATAGATTAATAAATGCTTATAACATTTTTCTTAACAAGATCTATAAAAGGTACACAAATGACATGTCATGTATCCTGGGAAACCCTTATAGGAGAAAATCCAATCTTAAAATATCCATATTTAATTTCATTTCAAATCAATTAGTAATTCTATAAAAGGAATTTTCATTATTCCTTTTATCATAGTTTCAATCTATCGCATAAAAATCTCCCCAATTCTTATTTCCTTTTATCACAATAATTTTTGTAAAAATTTTTTTACAAAAGTGAGGGAACTACATAATTCTCTCTCATTAAACCCTATTCATTCATCATTTTATATCTACTCAAGAGTCCTCTACTTGAGTAAATTTTTACAAGAGTAATTTGTGGAACCCCCATAAGTTCCTTCCCAATTATTGGGTCCCATGCCCAAACCTTCATTTACTTACAAAACAATATGTTATTCCTTTTATAAGAATACCAATTCAACATAAGTACATCATATTCCAATAGTACATGGTTCCATCTCCAAAACATCAACCTAATCATTCATTTACTAGAAATGAGCTAGACTTTTTTCTGCAAAGCCTATAATACATTACTATTCCTTCCAAAATCCATAACGTAATTTCTTTAAAGAAAAATAATCCTTTAATTATCCAAACCTATTAGGATTAAAAAATATTCCTTTCTATAAATAAATACATTTATCATTTTTAAATCATTCCCACTATTCTTTTTCATTGATGAATAGTTATTTATGGTGAAATATGATTCTAATTTAGTCATCCATGCTTCAGCTACACATACTTTATTATTGAACTTAAACACTTTAACATTATTCAAGTATTTAGCCAACTCTAATTCAATTCAAGTCCTAGCCTCTTGTTTTGTTGGCATTGGAGTTCTTTCTTGTTGTGCTTTAGAATTTCTATTTTGTGAATTCTGACTAATTAAGATTTCTAACATCTCTATCTATTTATCTAATAGTTATTACAAGAGAGACACAATAGAAGTAGGGTCTTCCACCACTCTATCAATATCCCTCAAAATTTCCTCATAAGAACATGACTCACCCCTTTCTTCTCTTAGTGGTTTTGGAGTTCGGATGGATCCTTGTCTTTCTTGTCCTTCTTCTAGTGCCATTGTCCCTAGCTATTTAAGTATCTCATATTAGGTATTCTCCATATACCCCATTCAATTATTTTATTTTATCTTTCATAAAAAACTAACACTTATAATTATTAGTCCTTCAAGAGTATCACCTAACACACTTACTTTTTGTAAGGTGTTCTAAGAGTAAAATCAGTCCTTTGACCATTGGTCAGGTTTATTTCCTAAAACCCATCCATAGAAATATTTTTTATTCCTAAGTCACACATAAAATCAATTCATGGATAGGTTCTTTCTAAGGTAAAATACTTTTCTACAACTTAGAGTTTATTGTAGGGAAACTTAAAGTCCTATGACCTTGCTCTGATACCAATTGTAACAATCCTAAAAAGCTAACATATTTTTTCTAAGGCCCAGGTTACCAAAGATAATCTAGATAAATTCCATAGAATATTTTAACCACATTTTGAGTTTCAGATGTTGTAGCATCCCTCGGGTGGATAAGAGTGGCCAAAATCTCACAATAATTTTAGGGATTGCCTTGTATATTGTCCATATAGATTAAATGATACCTTTGAGTGGTCATCCCATTTTCTTTCTATATTTTGAAGGATATGTTGACCATAGCATGTGAATTAACCCTATCTCATTCATCTAAGAAAATGGACATCAAATTCCTTACTAGTGTCAATCATTCCTTACTAGTATTTAGGTGCAAATTTCTTATAGTTTTATACACACTTCTTTTAGTATAAAAATATTGTGCACCATTATTCTAATCCCTAGATATCTTAATGGAGGTCACTATCACCTATGTGGCATCTCCCATTTGCACACCTATCAGGCAATCAGGATTTCCAATGACTACAACACTAAATGACATTCCCCATGGAAATTATTCCACACTCATTCGGGTTTCTATGACTATCATTTTTCTTATATTTTTATCACATGGGTATCTCACTATATTTTAGATAATCCATCACAAGTATTTAGTTATAATGGAATTCTAAGCTTACCATATTTCAAAGCACACTTCAGTGATCTATTACTAAAGTACCCATTGTAACCCTAAGGGATTGTTCCATCACATATCCCTTAGTTTTGGTCCTAACCTTAGGGGTCTAATTAGTTTGGCACTCTTTTGACAAAACCTCTTAAGAGAGAATCCCCAATCCCTAATGTGGATCTAAGAAATAGCTTTATCCTTTTATTTCATTCATTCAAATTTAGAAACCACAATTGTATAATTCATATTCCATTGCAATAAATAAATAAAAGCTAATAATATATATTTATCTATATTATTATTTTTCTTTAAAATAATAATAAAATAAACAAATCAATTTCTTATTCATTTACAGTTCATAGCAATAGATTAATAAATGTTTATAAAGAATAACTCATTACAATTTTAAATCAATAATAACTCATTCACCATATAACTTGTTTCAGAATACATCTATTCTCAATAAAATATTATTTCTTTATACTAGAATAAATTAATCTAAAGATCAATTCAATATTCACTAAAAAAAGGTTTAACCTTTAATCTAATAGGTTACTTATATCTAACATAATGCAAGGATAATTCATTTTCTACTATTAATATTATTTTACTTCTTAAAAAAAGAGATACCTTTAATCTAAGATTTACTTACATATAACCCATAATAGATAAGGCACTAGTACTACATCTAAACCTACTCATTACCTATGTTATCTTAGAGTAGATACAACAACACTACACAACTTCCTTTGGTATCCTTATAGCTCACACAACACATTACATATTCTCTATGTTTATCAAAAATAGGTCGAACTATAAACTTGAAGAACTACATTATTTTTTCTTCTCCATTAATCTGTAAATAACTTCTTCAAGATTATCATAGAAATGGTACCTTAAGTATTTGAAGATGCATGTTTGGAGGTGTTTTGAATGTGCATTGAAGTATGGCATCTTATATTTATCCTGATATTCCAAGTCCTCAATCATTCTCTCATACCTATGCACTCTCTCTTGAAGCTATTATGTCAAAATAAATGAAGATAATCCACATTTTTCTTTCTTTTTTCTTCCATAAGGGTTTAAAGGACACCCCTTAGAGGTTCACTCAAAAGAAATAAACTTTCAAACTACCTAAATATAACTACCCATTAAGATAGATTTTCTTTTAACTTTTAAGCTATTGCATTATCGTTTAATAAATGTCATATTTTCATTTATTTCAATGCTTTAGCATATTAATAATAATGTTAATAAAGCAATATTAAACATTATATCCTTTTTATTAAAGCAATATTAAACCTTCATAAAACATGTTAGTAATGTTAACTTAACACCACCTAACATGTAAGTGCAGCAATAACACGACAAACTGAAAATACATAGACTAGTTTCAAAATAGATAAATCATTTTTCAGATCATTTTGACTTTTCTAGCCACCAGTTCTTAGCGCACTTGTGGAGGTGTCTATTCCTGCAGACAAACAAGTCTATTTGTAATATATCATTTGACATTAAACATCATAAGTCCATACAACAACATGATAATTCATAAATTCGTTATATTACAAAGTTGGCCAGGAGAGGGTCATGACACCCTAATATTCCAATAAATCATTTTCATTATTATTTTTTTTTTTTATTCATAGAATTAGCCCTTCTTCTTGTAAAACTTGTGATATTTGTTTTTCCTCATATATATGCCCCTCTCCATTTCTATGCTTATTAGGTCTTCCTCTCCTTTTTCTTTCTCAACAATACTTTCAAATTCATTGATCTTCAATTTTTCTATAATTTTTACAGTGAGAATCATTTGTAGGTGTGTCTTTATCTAAATAATTTGAAGTATGAAAGAAATATCTTTATATTTTCCTATAACCCCTAAATTTTGAGAATATTCCTCAGTAGTAATTACCTTCTTATGTTGCCTTAATTAATATAAATTGCTATAGATATCCTTTATCCTCATTTCTTTATTGGGTTACATTTGAGAACCTAAATTGCTAAGAATAAACTCTAGACTACTTTTATTTCTTTTGAAATAAGAGAATTTTATGCTTTGTGATAAAAGTAAAGATAATTTGCCTAGAGTAAAAATTTCTCTTTTGTCTCTTTTATTTTCAATATTTTTAACACATTATACTCCCCCATCCCTTATATCCTTTGTTTCTTTTAACTATTGATCCAAGTGAACTATGATGACCTTTTGATGTTGCAAATAGACTTTTTTTACCTTTTTCATAGTAGAATATCCTTGATCCAATCTAGTTTCTACAATAATATAATGTTTTTTATCTTGAATTTTATCTTATGAATAATTTTTTTCTCTCTTTATCCATTATTTTCCCTTTATAATCTCTTTCCATGCGTCTAGTCTCATAACATTTATGGTATCAAAATATAATATTCTCATTATCCACATTTTGATCCTATTCTCTTGGTTTAGATTTTCTCTTTATGGATTATGGAAAATGTTTTAAAATATGGATGAACTCCCCTAAGGTATTGCCAATATTGTTTAAAATATCCTTATTAATAAGTTAACATGGAAGTCCAATAGTTTCCATTGTCTTAAATATAGGTTCTCTTCCCCTTAAACCATTGGCCACCACCCATTATTTAATCCCTAATTTTTAAACTAAAAAAGGTGATGAGAGAAAAATATTAAGGAAGAAAATTGATGGAATAATTTAAATTCAATTTCCACTCCCACTTGATCTAATTTTGAACCTTTGAAATCCTAGTAAGAATACATAGAACTTACATATTAACTTTCTACTTTTAAGAACCATTATATCATGCTTAGTTATTTCATCCTTAATAATTACTTAAGCTACAACGTCTAGAGATTCGATAAGACTTATCATATATTTGTTTTTTCTCTTATCTCCAACTTAGACATCCTTATCTACAATTAGTGGTTTCAAATATGGTTTTCCTTTTATACTATTGAGTTTTCCTAATATAATCCTTTATTTTTTAATTTTCCCAACAGTACGAAATAAGAAATTTCCATAGATATTTTTTTACCTCTTATCTCACTTAGACATCCTTGCTTTAGTGGTTTCAAATATGGTTTTCCTCTTATGCTATTGAACCTTCCTCACATAAATCCTTTATTTTTTAATTTTCTCAATACTATGAAACAAGAAAAGTAAATATCACTCACACTCTTTTATCTAAGGCCTAATGATGAAGACTTTAGAACTCTAAAAAGAGATCCAAAGTTCGACTCATGTGGGAAGTAGGATTTTACACCATACTCTAGTAAGGGAAGTATGGTTTGATAAATACATGAGGTAAACATCCTCCATAAAAGTTATCTCATATAACCTATGACCTTAAAAAAACTACTTCATATTCTTTTATTAATAATATTAACTTATGTTTTTTAATTATAAAAAAATTGTTTAAAAAATATGATTTATATATATTTAACTAAAATATTCAAAAAGACAGGGATCGATGAATATATATATATATAAATAAAGAGATAAAATTACCCATGTCAACTTTATTATTATTTTAAAAAAACTACTAATAATAATCCACCTCATTGATCTCGTTAACAAGGATGTTCGGCACATTGTGGTTGAGAGGGAAACCATTCGTGAGAAATTTGGGTGAAAGAAGCCACATGGCATGGCTCACGAGGCACATAAAGACTTAAAGGTGATGAGAATTAAGGCGACAAGGCGTTTTGGTTTGGCGCGAGGAACCATTATGGCCATTTATTGTTAAATACGAAACTAGTCTCTATAATAGTAGACTAAAAACTAGATTGTTGATTGATGAATTAATGGTCATATCAGAATCAGTATGCCTTGAGCCAGCCAGAGGTGTTAGAAGAAGGCTTTTGGGAGGATCTTGTACTATTTGAGCGAATAGAATACATAACCATGCACCTCGGGATATGAACGCGTAAGGAAAAGTTTATTCATAAGTTTAATCTATGAATAATAATAGTATTTTAGTTTATTTAAATAATTTATTGAGATTAATAGATAAAATAGTTTTTAATTTTATATATATATTTTTAATTCAGAGTAGTTTTGAATCTTTATACAATTTTAAAACAAAATATAATATTTAAAAGTAATATATAATTTATATATTTTTTAAATTCAATTTTTATTTTTTTTATTAAAAATTAAATAAGTAATTTTTATTTTGAAAGAAGAAATATTAAAATAAAAGGAAATTCCAACATTATGAAAACAACATCATACTAACCTGAACTTATAATGATTGAAGCATCTCCCGATCGAGAAAAACTATTAATGAGAAATTGAATCCTTATATAAATATTTACAAATGGGAACGTTTGCGACAACCACAGGATAGAGAATGCTGGTGAGAATGAATTTATGAATGCAAAGGACTCAAATGAAGCATAAGCAAATTTCCTCAATTTCAACGTTTTGGACTTGCTGGATTTGATAGTTTCGAGCTACAATGCGTGCTTTTTGTAATAGGCACTGCAGTCATAATAGAAATCTAGTCATATTTCTAGAGGAGTTTGTGGCCTTGCTAATGGGACAATCATTTTGTTATATTTTTAAGTACATAGGCCCTAGCATCCATATTTTCTTTTTACCTAATTTACGAGGAGAAAGAGAATTAAATAAAGTTGTTATAGTATTTTGTTTTCCTTAATATTAAAAGGTGAATTTAACAATCAGAGAGACAAAAAAGAAAGAAAAAAATCTAGTACAATATTTTGGGATGAAAAACGTTTTAAGCGTAAACAAAATTACAAAAAAATACGTATTTTAATTGTTGAGGATTTAATTAATAAAAGATTTTTTACATGATTCATCTAAAATAAAGTTGTTTTTTATTAGATGGACGAAGGAGTTTTGAAAGGATCTCCAAACCTTGTACAAAAGATATTAAGCCCCCCCATCGAAAAAGAATGAGCCAAAATTAGTTACATTTGGTAATAATCGAGGAATAACCAATCAGAGGAGTTATCCCTTCCAAAACCAAACCACTAAACCAGTACATAGGTAAGTCATCAACAACAACTCGACCAAGTGGAGCAAAGGCTAATTGTGTATGAGGTCATTATCGATAGAATCAATATCCACCGAGATATTATCCCGCCACACCACTAAACCATTCTAAATAACTCCTTTTTTATCCAATAGATCGGTCGCTCGATTACCTTTCCTATATGTATGCTTAAACTAAACCGCTTCCAGATTTTGGATGTATCTCTAAACTTCCAAAAGAAGGTTTGAAATAGTCCATGTAGGAGATTGAGTCTCTCTTGACATATTTATAATATTAAGGGAGTCTCCTTCAATGATTAGTTTCTTGCAACTTACAAAATCCAATAAAGAAACTCCTTGGAACAGGGCCCTAGCTTCAATGAAGTGATTGGTTTGATGGATTGGTTTGATGGCCCAGATTATCAACAAAAGCTAAACTATCAAGCCATCATGGTTCCTTACAATCCCTCCAATACTTGTAGGACTCAGATTCTCTCTAGATGCACCGTTGAAATTCAACTTTAGCCAACCAAATGGATATGGCTTCCACTTAACCTTGGCTTTGTTCGGAGGTATAGCAGGTTTGACTAGTTGAGGATTGACACTGAATCCAAGAGATCTCTCCATTGATAGTTCCTACTCTATAGTCACAACATTCAAATTTAGGGTTCTAATGTTCTCCACAAAAAAATAAATTACCTGCAAAGCCAAAACTTTAGCTGAATAGCAACATCCTTATGTGCCCTTGAGTTTCTTTCCTTCCAATTCCACCATTAGAGGAAGGCTGAATTTCTAAAACCAACATAGGTGGAGATACAAGAAGGGAGAAACCCATTGGGTTAGCACATCTTCTAGGCTATTCGAAAACATCAATTGGATGTTCAAATCTTTAAAAAAGTATTTGAAAACCTCATACGAGAAAGGATAACTGAAAAGAATATGGAGCAGGAAATTCTCTGCATTTCTACACAAGAAATAAGCTTTAGGTAAAATCATAACTTTTTTTTTTAAGATTGTCTAAAGTTAGAAATTTTCCTTATACGACTAGCTGGAAGAAAATGTTGATTTTTGGAGTCAGTCCATTTTGCCAAATTTTATCTACTAGAAACCAAGAATCAGAAAGATCATTTGTTGCTAAATAAGCTGATTTGATAGAGAATCTCCCATCCTTCTCTAATTCCCAGATGAATTTATCCAAAATTTCTCTTCTAGGAATTATAATCCATTTAATGATATTTAAAATATTATCAAATGCCCTCCTTTCCTCCACCAAAAGTCCTAGGAATTCAAATGGTTTCCATCGGGGGTGGTCTTCAATCCTTTCAATGAAATCACAAACCTTATTCCCCTAGAAATGATTTGTAATTGGTTTGACAAAATCCAAATTGGTTTGACAAAATCCAACTTTGATCTTGAATCCAGTGGAACCTCAATCACCCATATATCACTCTAGAAGTTAACAAACCTACCATCTCTCAAACACCACTACCCCCTCTATGGGTATTCAATCTACACCTTATCAAGCTAGAATAGAAAGCTAAACCATGGAGGGGTAACGACTCTCAAATTAAAATTCTTCCCATCATTTAGGTATTTGGCATTGACAATATCAACCCATCCCACTTTCTCCTCTTGAACCAATCTCCAACCTTGCTTGGCAACAAGATCTTTTTTCATGGATTACAATCTCCTAAGGCTTAAACTACCCTCCTCCTTCTTATTGTATACTTGGTCCCATGCCACTAGATGAAATTTATTTTTCTCACTTTCTCTTGACCAAAGAAATGAGTGTTGGATATGTTCTATTCTTTCAAGAATATTACCCAGGATTCAGAATAGAGAAAGGAAATATATTGATATGTTTTTAAGGGTGACCTTAACTAACATCACTTTTCTTGCTTGGCTCAAGAGAGCTCCTTTCTAGCTTGCAATATTTCTCTAGACATGTTCCACATCCGGTTCCCATAGGGATGATATTGAAGCCCCAAAATATATTGGCATCCCTAGGTAGGTTGAAGGGAGAGACCCAATATTACATCCTAGAATATTTACAATCCTCAACTACCTTGCTAGAAGAGTATTGAAGAAAAAATAACACTTCTTGAAATTAACCTTCTAATTTGTTGCCTTTTCATAATCTTCCATAATACTTCTGACTGTTTTTTCTTGTGGAATTGAAGCTTGAAAGGATATAATAGTATCATCAATAAATTGATGATGGAATATGGTACTTATTGGTGTAGCCAACTTAAGGCATACAATAGAACAATAAGCTTTGATGACCCACCCTAGATATTCTACCAGTAAAATAAAAAGGTATGGGAACAACAGATCTCCTTGACAAATTTCCTTGTATCTCTTAAAATATCTCGTCAAAGAGCCATTCACTAGAACCGATAACTTGGCTGAAGAGACATGATTTGATCAAACTTATCTACTCCTGACTAAAGCTAAATTAATGCAAGAATTTGAAGAGAAACTCCCAATCAACCCTATCGTAAGCTTTGTTCATATCTAGCTTGAGCAAGATCCCATAACTACTACTTTTGGTTTTCAAAAGGAATATTTCATGGACTACAATGATTCCATTCATAATTTGGCTCCCAACCACAAAATCGCTCTATGAAATATCGATGATGCATGGTAATAAAATTTTCAATCCATTTGTCAGGGTCTTTGTCAAAATTTAAAACAATGTATTGAATAAACTAATAGGTCGATAAGCTACAAAATCCTTAGCATCAGCTATTTTAGGGATAAGCACCAAAAACATAGAGTTGACATCTAAAGGGATCCATTTTGAAGACTAAATATATGATGGCATCATAGATCTCTAGCCCCAAATATGACAAAAAATTTAAAAAATATTGGGGGAAACCCATCAAGTCTCGATTCTTTGAGCCCACCCATTTCAAAGATTGATTTACTAATTTCATCATTTGAAAATTGAGTATCCAAAATATTATTCATATCTACAGAAACCAGAGGTGGTATTTTATTCAATAGTCGAGCTTCAATTTGTTGATTTTTTGTTGATGTGAAATATAGGAGGTCCTTAAAAAAATTTACTACCTCAAATATAATATCTTCGATGTCTTTAGAGAGTTCTCCATTTGCTTTCATAATCACCCTGATCCAATTATTACTCCTATGCCTCAGCATAGTGGAGTTAAAAAAATTGTGTTCAAATCACCCTCCTTAAGCCATAGGGCCCTAACTTTCTACGTCCACATAATTTCTTCCCCTGCAATAACATTATTGAGATCTATGATAATAGATATTTCTTGCCTCTTTAATTCCATAGAGTAACCCTGATATTGAACTATCTGCCCAACCTCCTGCAACTAGTTGTGAATATCCATATTTCTGGCCATAATATTTCTCAAAACCTGCTTATTCTAAGTCTTTAACTTAGCCTTTATAAATCTCAACTTTGAGGCTATTTGTGCCATTCAAGAACCTAGAAATTTGTGACTGTACAATTCCTGAATGTTGGATTCTAAACAAGGGTATTGAAGCCACACTACTTCAAATCTAAATGGTCGAGGAAAGAAGGTCGAATCTTGTGTCTTCTCAACCAAAATTGGATTGTGATCGAATCTTGGAGGGACTAACAAAATAAATTTAGCTTCAGTTGCTTACCTTTTATATGTTTTTCCTTTTCAAACTTGAGCTTGAACTAAACTCCATCTACAATATCAACTTCTGACTCTCTACTTATTTGAGTTTTATTGGATGGTTTTCCTATCTTCCTTAGAACTCCCACGTCAATCGAGCCCTTGCGCAAGCTTCTAGTTTTAGGATGCAACATCCTTACCCCTAAGGAACCTTCACAAGAGGGAGATTTGACATCACCCAAAATTGGAAGGTCCATTTTTAACTCCATATTCTGATGAAATCCCTCTCCCAAGTGAGTGTCTTCAAAGCCATCCTACTCAACCTCCTTTGATTTTAGGCATTGAAAAGAGTTTTGGAGAAAATCCTTAGATATTGGAGTCTCCAAAGTATAATATTTATTTTTGAGCACTAGAAGGCTATAATAAGTACTTCCTGATATCATACACCCCTTTTATCCATCGTTTGAAACTATTTTTTGAATATCTTCCTCAATAAATTCCTTCGAATCAGGAGCCTCACTTTAGGGACCTACAAAATCAAACCCCACCTTCTTTTCTAGTAGCTAGTCTTGGTTTTGCTCTAGATTCCTTTTCTCCCAATTCTACTTGACATGGACCTTCCTATTTTGGATCGGGCATGATCCAGGGACATGGCCAAACTTATTATAGATCGAACATGTCACTTTTTTATTCTCATATACAATAGGTTGAATCCATGGCCTAAAATTTGAAAGCATATTAATGTGATCCAAAATATTAGCTTTAGGGTCTGCCATAATACACATACGGATAAATACTAATCTATATTTGACCCTAGTTGTCGAGTTGATTAGGACTAGTTCACCTATGGCTTTAGCTATGCCTCTGAGAATATCATTTTACAAAAGGTGAAAGGGTAAATCTGGTAATTTGACCCACAATGGAACCAGATTAATTTTTTGAGTTCTAGGATTAAAATCGGGTCCCCATTTTCATAGAAAGAGTCCCCTATTTCCAAAGAACCAAGGCCCTCCACCCAAAATCTTTTTTGAATCCTCCTCATAGTTAAGCTTAGTAAAAATCATTGGAAGCTTCCACAATGTCTAGATCTCCCTTAGGCTTCCACTTAACAAGGGCTCAACATATTATTGCATGAATGTTAAGCCTCCTCCCTTGAAATTTTCCAACCAAGTTCCAAGAACCCTCTTCCATGGTGATGGACAAAAGCTCATTCAAAATTGGTAAAATATCCTCTGAAGGAAACAGATCAAAGAGAATCGGTGACTTTCCAAAAATAGAACCAAAAGTGGTAACTACAACATATGAACACTTACATGGAGATGGAAATTTCCCTAGGGATTGGGACCCACCCAAATATTTAATAGGTGGAGCCCCAAGAACCCTTGATTTAGTAGAAATTATGATCGTTGCAGCCACCTCATCAGACTACATCTCCCAAATCGAGACTCCATAACCTTCTACCACTTGGGCTTGAATCCCACTCCTAGGGGTCTCCACTTGATTTCCAACCTTCATACTACCAGATACATTCTCCTAAAGAATGCTCACCTCCCAATCCACGATCACTCTCTCCAAACTCTACACCTTCCTTCCATCACCCATTTCAAATTCCTTGACTCTTATCCTCTCTCCAAAATGTATAGTATAATTTCCAATTTATATTGCCAAATAAAAATATTTTACTTCACTACCCTAGCACTACTACAGTATTGTTAAAATATTTTTCTTCGCTGCCCTAACACTACTATGACACTGTTAAAAAAAAATTCTTCATTGTCCTAGAAATATTGCAACACTGTTAAAGTATTTTCCTTCATTGCCCTAGACTTTTGCACTCACCTTTGCTACCCTAGCACTACTACAACATTGATATAATATTTTTTTATCTACCCTAACACTGTTGTGTTGGATGTGTCTCATCATTTGCATAGGAAGTATTGTACGGTAGGCCCTTGTTTCTCGGAGCTATTCTCGGAGGTGTTGGTGGGATTCCCATGATTGGTGGGTATGGGTGGTTTTAGCCCATGGTATTGTGCCCACGGTATTCTAATACCACATTGTGGTTTAGGGTTGTAAGAGGTTCCTTTATATTAATTGTAATGTCCCATTACGGGTAAGGTAAAAAATAATAGAATTTGAGGTGTGGCTCTTGTTTGTTGGATGTAGCCCATATTGGGTGAACCAGGATAAATATATTGTGTTCTATGTGCATGTATTTTATGAGTTGTTATTGTCTTCTAAATTATTTAATTCTGCATTATTATTTTGGAATAAGTCTGGTTATAACTCTTCATGTTGCAAAAATGTTAAAATATTATTCTTTTCTACCCTAGCACTACTGCTACACTGTTAAAATATTTTTCTTCACTACCCTAGCACTACTACACTCACCTTTGCTACCCTAGCATTTTTGTGACATTGATAAAATATTTTTCTTCACTGCCCTAGCACTGATGCGACACTGTTAAAATATTTTTCTTCTTTGTTCTAGCATTGTTGCACTCATCTTCGCTATGACAAAATATTTTTATTCGCTGCCCTAGCACTATTGCGGCACTATTAAAATATTTTTCTTTGTTGACCTATCACTATTGTGACACTGTTAAAATATTTTTCTTCGTTTCCCTAGAACTGTTGCACTCACCTTCGCTGCCCTAGCACTGCTACGACACTGAGAAAATATTTTCTTCACTGCCCTAGCACTACTGTGGCAATGTTAAAATATTTTTCTTCATAGCCCTAGCATTGTTGCACTCACCTTCACTGCAGTACTGATAAAATATTTTTATTCACTACCCTAGCACTACTGCACTCACCTTCTCTGCCCTAGCATTGCTACGACACTGATACAATGTTGAAATTCTAAACTTTAACTCTGAATTTTATTTCATCGCTCCGACTAAATCTAAAAATTTAAATCTAAAAATCTGATTATAACGAAGATTTTTGTGTTAACATTAACTTCTTACTATTTAATTATATAATTATATATATATATATATATATATACACTTTTTAAACGTAACTGTTGTGGGGCTTGAAATCAGGCCTCACCCAAAATATAAGTGGTCCCTTTACTAGTAAATTCCATACACATGGATCTTACGGCTTAATTTTTAATCTTATGTCTACCTAAATTTTAATATGATATGTTACTTGCATTTGATTTTTGTGAGTAAATTTGGTTTTTTTAACAAATCAACATTAATAGTACCATGGCAGTAATAAGATGATATTATTAGATCCTATAGAGCTAATGTTGAGTGTGTGTACGACATTTAGGATGCCTATTTCTACTTATATTCTAATAATGTATACTTTTAAAAATGCAAAAACTTGTATTTTTATTTTTTTAATGTTAAAATAAAATAAAATAAAAAATAATTATAAAATTAAAATAAAATGAATAATTAAAAAAATAAAGTTGTTAGATTTTTACTTTCAACTTTTTAAGGTTATTTAAAGATATAATTTTAGATTTTTCTTTCTTTTAATTTTTTGAAACAATATTAACAAGTGTATAAGAGGTTGGACATTTCTTTCGTATTTGAGATTGTGACTTGTAGGGGGGAAACAATATCTTGGAGATATGAAATTTGGTGCAGAAACCCAAAATCAAAAAGCACCCCCAAGTTTTGTAGTGAAGTCATCAACAACAACTTGACCAGAGTAGAGCAAAGGCTACTTGTGTATGAGATTAGTATTGATAGAAGCAATATTCGTCGAGAAATTATCCCACCACACCACTAAACCATTCTGAATAATGCCTTTGTTAGCCAATAGATCGATTGCTCAATTACCTTCCCGATATGTATGCTTAAACTAAACCTTTTTCAAATTTTGGATGTATCTCTAAACTTCCAGAAGAAGGTTCGAAATAGTCCATGTAGGAAATTGAATCCCTCTTTCCATATTTATAATATTAAGGGAGTCCCCTTTAATTAATAGTTTCCTACAACTTACAAAATCCAATAGAGAAACTCCTTAGAACAGGGTCCTAGCTTTGACAAAGTGACTAGTTTGATGTCCTAGACTATCAACAAATGCTAAAATTATCAAGCCATCATGGTTCCTTACAATCCCTCCAATACCTATAGGACATGGATTCCCTTTAGATGCACCATCAAAATTCAACTTCATCCAACCAATTGGATGTGGCTCCCACTTAACCTTGGATCTATTTGGAGGCACAACAAGTATGACTAGTTGAGGGTTGGAATTGAATCCAAGAGATCTCTCCACTGATCATTCCTAGTCTACAGTCACAACATTCAGATTTATGATTCTAATGCTCTCCTCAGAAATATAAATTGCCTAAAAAACCACAACTTTAGCCAAATGAGCAGCATCCTTAAACACCCTTGAGTTGCTTTTCTTCCATATTTGCTAGGAGATATGAGGAAGGTTGAATTTACAAAACCAACATAGGTGAAGAGACCAAAAGGAAGAAACCCATTGGGTAAACAAATCCTCTAGGCTATTTGTAAACACCCATTAGATGTTCGAATATTTTAAAAAGTAGTTGAAAATCTCCTGTGAGAAAGGATAGCTGAAAATAAGATGGAGTGGGGATTCCTTCGCATTTCTGCACAAGAAATAAGCATTAGGAAAAATCATACCTCTTTTTTTGAGATTGTCTAAAGTTTGAAATTTTTCTTGTATTTCTAGCCAGAAGAAAGCGTTGATTTTCGGAGTTAGTCCTTTCAACCAAATTTTATCTATTGGAATCCAAGGATCAAAAGGATCATTTGCTGCTAAATAAGTTGATTTGACAGAGAATTTTCTATCCTTCTCTAATCCCTAGATGAATCTATCCAGAATTTCTCTTCCAAGAATTATAATCCATTTAATGATATTGAAAATTTTATCAAATACCCTCCTTTCCTCCACCAAAATTCTTGGGAAATCAAATGGTTTCCATTGAAATCATAAACCTTATTTCCCTATAAATGATCTGTAATTAGTTTGACTAAAGCCAACTCTGATCTTGACTTCAGTGGAACCTCAATTTCCCATATGTCACTCTAGAATATGACAAATTTGCCATCTCCCAAACACCACCTACCCCCTCTACAGGCATATGATCTACACCTTATCAAGCTATATTAGAAATTCAAACCCTAGAGGGGTAATAGATCTCTAATAAACTGCTTTCCATAATTTAGGTATTTGGCTTTGACAATATAAATCCATCCCACTTTCTCCTCTTGAACCAGTCTCCAACCTTGCTTGGTAACAAGAGCTTTATTCATGGATTTCAATCTTCTAAGACCTAAAATGCCCTTTTCCTTCTTGTTGCATACTTGGTACCACACCACTAGATGATATTTATTTTTATCACTTGCTTCTAACCAAATAAATTAGCATTTGATATGTTCTATTCTTTCCAGAATCTTACCCGAGATTTGGAATAGAGAAAGGAAATTTATCAAGATGCTTTGAAGGGTTGACTTAACCGACCTTACTTTTTTCACTTGGATCAAAAGAGACCCTTTCTAGCTTGCAAGCTTTATTTGGACATGATCCATAACTGGTTCCTAGTGGGATGATCTTGAAACCCCAAAAAACATTGGCATCCCTAGGTAGGCTAGAGGGAGAGACCCAATATTACATCCCAAAATATCTGTAATCCTAAACTACCTTGTTGGAGGAGTATTGTAGAAAAAAATAACACTTTTATTGAAATTAACCTTCTAACCCACCACTTTTTCATAATCTTCCAGAATACTTTTGATTGATTTTGCTTGTGGAATTGAAGCTTGAAAGGATATAAGAGTATCATCGACAAAATGATGATGGGATATGGGACTAATGGGTGTAGCTGACTTAAGGCCTACAATATAATAATCCACTTTTATGGCCTGCCCCAAAAATTCTATCAGTAAAACAAAAATGTATAGGGACAATGGATCTTCTTGATGAATTTCCTTGTAGCTCCTTAAATATCCCACTAAAGAGCCATTCACCAAAACCAAGAACTTTGTTGAAGAGACACATGATTTGATCAAATTTATCCACTCATGCATAAATCTAAATTTATGCAAGACTTTGAAGAGAATCTTACAATCAACCCTATCATTAGATTTATTCATATCCAACTTGAGCAAGGTCCCATAATTATCGCTTTTGGTCACTGAATGGATGATTTCATGGACTGCAATGATTCCATCCAAAATTTGCCTCCCAACCATAAAACCTCTATGTCAGATATCAATGATGTCTGGTAATAAAATTTTCAATCTGTTAGCCAGTGTCTTCATCAAAATTTTAAAAATAGTATTACATAGACTAATAGGGCGATAAGTTGCAAAATCCTTAGCATCAGTAATTTTAGGGATAAGCGCAAAACACTTAGAGTTGACATCTGAAGGGATCTATTTTGAATATTGAACATCTCTAATGGAATCACAGATATCCAACCCTAAAATATGCCAAAAATTCTAAAAAATATTAGGGCAAACCCATCAGGTCCTACTGCTTTGAGCTAACCCATTGCAGAAACTACTTTACTAATTTCATCATCTAAAAATAGAATATCTAAAATATTATTCATATCTACAAAAACCAAATTTGGTATGTTATTCATAAAGTGAGCTTTAGCCTATTGATTTTTTACTGATGTGGAACATAGGAGGTCCTTAAAAAAAATTTACTACCTCAGATCTAATCTCTTCGATATCTTTAGAGAGATCCATTTTCTTTTGTAATCACCCAAATCCTATTGTTACTCCTATGCCTCAATGTAGTGGAGTGAAAAAAATTGTGTTCCAGTCACCCTCCTTAAGCCACAAGGCCCTAGCTTTCTACCTCCACATAATTTCTTCCCCTGCCACTACATTATGGAGCTTTGTGAGAATAAATAGTTATTACCTCTTTAATTTTGTAGAGTAACCATGAGTTTTGGCTATTTGCTCAACCTCTTGCAACTGGTTGTGAATCTCCATATTTCTGGCAATAATATTTCTAAAAATCTACTTATTCCAATCCTTCAACTTAGCCTTTATAAATCTCAACTTGGAGGCTATTTGTGCCATTCGAGAACTTGAAAACTTGTGACTCCACCATTCCTCAATGTTTGATTCTAGACTAGGGTGTTGAAGCCACATTGCTTCAAATACAAATGGCCAAGGAAATAAGGTTCAATCTTATGTTTTCTCAAGAAAAATTGGATTGTGATTCGAGGCCAACTTAGGGAGAGAGCATAAGGATGCATCACAAAAAAATGGGATACCTTATTTAGATGCCAGCATTCTATCCATCCTAATATGAATTTTTTGACTCCCAATTTTTCTATTACTCCATGTAAATCTTGACCCTTTTAGGTCCAAATCCATCAACTCTTAGGATTAAATAAAAGAGATAAATTCATCCATGCTACTAAGCATCGGGATTCCTCATTTTTTATTAGAAGGATATAAGGGTGTATTGAAATCACCCACCAAAATCCAGACCTCTCCTTTAAAATTTTCTCTCATAGAACCAAGGAAATACCAAAGCATGGTTCTAGAGGATCTCAAATTGGAGGCATAAATATTCAAGGTTATCCATCTAAATCCTGAATCCTTAGTACAAAATATGATGTTAATTACTTGATTAGATATAAAAACAGTCAACCTACCAATTTTTTTAGGGTCCCACATGCACAAGAGACCCCTCGAGGCACCGTTAGCTGAGTTAGCTATGAACTCAGCCTCCTTCCAAACCTTCCTCTTAACTATTTTAGCACTAATACTATACATTTTTGTTTCTTGCAGCAAAAATTAAATTTGGTTTAAAATATCTTCTAATGGATTCCAATGCACAATTTTTAGATAGCCCATTAAGGCCCCTAATGTTCCACAATAAAATTTTCATTTACAATTCTTGAAAATAAAACCTCCATTCTTAGATTGGATGGACTAACAAAATGAATCTAGCTTCATTTGCTTACCTTTTGTATGATTTTACTTTTTAAACTCAAGCTTAGATTGAACTCCATCTACAATATCAACTTCTACCTCTCTACTTCTTTGAGCTTTATTATATGATTTTCCTACCTTCCTTGGAACCCCCATATCAATTGAGCCCTTGCACAAGCTTCTATTTTTAGGATGTAGCATCCTTACCCCTGAGGAACCTTCATTAGAGGGATATTTGACATCACCTAAAATTGGGAGGTCCATTTTCAACTCCATATTCTGAGGATATCCCTCTCCCATATGAGTGTCTTCAGAGCCATACTAATCATCCTCCTCCAAGTTTAGGTATTGAAAAGAGTTTTGGAGAAACTCCTTAGGGATTGGAGTCTCAAAAGTATAATATTTATTTTTGAGCACTAATAGGCTAGAATAAATACTTTTCGATATCATATATACCCCTTTTATTTGTAGTTTGAAGCCATTTGTTGAATATATTCCTCAATAACTTCCTTCGAATCAGGAGCCTTGCTTAAGGGACCTACAGAATTAGATCATGCCTTCTTTTTCAGGATCTACTCTTTATTTTGCTCTAGATTCCTTTTTTTCCAATTCTATTTGAAATGGACCTTCCTATTTTAGATCGGGTATGATACAGGGACATGGCTAAACTTATTATAGACCAAACATTTCACTGGTTTATTCTCATATATAATAGGCTAAATCCATGGCCTGGACATTGAAATAAAATTAATGTGAGCTAGAAGATTCGATTAAGGGTCTACCATAACACACATACATGCAAAGACTAATCTAGATTTGGCCCTAGTTGCCAAGTCGATTAGGACTATTCACCTATGACTTTAGTTATGCCTCTAAGAATGTTATTATACCAAAGGTGAAAGGGTAGATTTGTTAATCTGATCCACAATGGAACCAGATTAATTTTTTTGGCTCTAGGATTAAAATCAGAACCCATTTGGCACTACTACAACACCGTTAAAGCATTTTTCTTCACTTCCCTTGACTGTTGCACTCACCTTCACTACCCTAGCACTACTACGACATTGATAAAATATTTTGATTCACTGCCCTAGCATTGTTGTAGCACTGTTAAAATATCTTTCTTTGCTACCCTAGCACTACTACAACACTATTAAAATATTTTTCTTCGTTTTCCTAGCACTGGTGCACTCACCTTTGCTTCCCTAGCACTGCTACAATACTGATAAAATATTTTTTTTCACTACCCTAGCACTATTGCAGAACTATTAAAATATTTTTATATTCTATTCTAGCACTACTACACTCACCTTCGTTGGGCACTGATAAAATATTTTTCTTTGTTGCCCTAGCACTACTGCAACACTGTTAAAATATTTTTCTTTGCTACCCTAGCACTACTGCAGCACTGTTAAAATATTTTTCTTCACTACCCTAGCACTACTACGACACTGATAAAATATTTTCTTCACTTCCCTAGCACTGTTGTAGGACTATTATAATATTTTTCTTCACTGCCCTAGCATTGTTACACTCACCTTTGCTACGATATTGATAAAATATTTTTCTTCACTATCCTAGCATGGTTGCACTCACCTTCATCACTGTTGCGGTATTGATACAACATTGAAATTCTAAACTTTAACTCTAACTTGTGTTTTGTCGCTCCTACTAAATCTAAAAATTCAAAGCTAAAAACTTGATTATAACGAAGTTTTTTGAGTTAACATTAACTTATTACCATTTAATTATAGATATATATATTTATAATGGTAAGAAGTTAATGTTAACTCAAAAACCTTCCTAATAATCAACATATAACCGATTTTATTGCTAAATATAGCATATTTGAAACAAAGATCGTAGATGAAGAGGATAAATATTGTGCAAAGTTGGACAAAGGTGTAATGAGTCTGAAGACAAAGACTATCTCTAAATGTATGATTTATTTAGAAAATCTATTTTATATGTATTATCAAGGTCATAAAAACAAAATGCTTCATCTAGAAAGGTATCGTTCAAGGCATGTATCTAGGAGATACTAATAATCCACATAATGTCTTCCTAAGTAATACCAGTACTAATAATGAGAAAGAAGGAATATCTTAAGTTCTGAAGGATTATATAGATGTTAGAGCTTGGATTTATGAATATTTAATGGTCTATGATACATCTACCACTACCCATACCATCCCCTACACTAGATACAAAGCCCTTCCACCAAAATAAAAGATCTATGAACATACTACTAGAACCTCTCATTCTCAAGTAAGTGTAAATTTTTTGTCAACCTACATAATTTTCCTATAAGATATTATGCTTGGTTTGTAAATACGGTATCAATAGGCAAGAATAATGGAGAAATATACCTCTATGTAGACTTTAGAAATCCATGCAAGGTTTTTAAGAGGGATAAGTATTCTCTCCCTTCCTTAGATGAAGTGCTACAAATGGTGAATGGCTCTTAGATGATGTCCCTTTTGGATAGTTACTTAGGATAGAATCAAGTAATGGTAGACCCATGGACGTGACAAGTATTTTGATGTTCTGATGATAAAATTATAATTTCTTCATATAATTATATGATTGAAGGTTCAAAATGGATAAAATATTGAGCAATTTGTTCACAAAATTGTGTAGTTGAAGGTAAAATTGAATACCATGCAAAATGAATAGATGACAAGCTCTTTGTATTCATTGTACTTGGACCTCTTTTTTATTTATTTTGAATGTTGACTACGTATTTACAAGTTCCAAATAAAATGGTATCATTTGATGAATTGATCAATATCCTTCAATAGGAGGAGACAAAAAATAAATTAAGGTATCAATTATCCAATAATGCACTCATATCCACAAAGAAACCATATAAGGGTATACTTTTACCACTTGAATCAAATATCTTCATAAATATTCAACACTATAAAAGGCTTTTTAAAATGGAAATGAGCATTCTATTTAAGTCCTCTTCTCACATCAAGATAGGAATATACATCCAATATTTTTCAAACTTTTTTGGTATAAAAATGGATCAAGTGATATCTTACTACTACCTATACTCTACAGTAGAATGGGGTTGTTAAAAGATGAAACCATTCCATCATGAAAATGGTTTGTTTTATGCTCAGAGGAGAAAATCTAAGGTAATGATATGGGTTGAATCTATCAATATTATGGTGTATCTTCAAAATAGAGGACCTATAAAGGCTCTTAAAGAGATTACACCTAAAGAAACATGGCCTAGAAGAAAATCCTTAGTTGCACACCTCAGAGTTTTTAGATGCAAAGCATACATGCATGTGCTAAAGCAAAAAAGGGTAAATTTGGATGCCAAAACTTTGTCTAATATATTTCTTGGGTATGATGAGACATCAAAATTCTATTGACTACTTGATTTAGTAACTATGAACATTTATGTAAGTAAGATATTGTATTATTTAAAGAATTTAAGACAAACATAGATGATTATAAGGAATATAGGAACACCACACCTAAAATTATGAGCATTGAGTTAGATGAGAAAGTTCATGAAGAATTTTTAAAGATGCATCATAAGTGATTAATGAAATAATTATAAAAATGTTAGTGGTGGTACCACTACAATAGAAAAAGAATCTAAAATATCTCATAAATACTCTCTGAGATGCTAAGCTTAATACACCACATGACCTAACTTCCATGAAACCTTGTACTAATTGTAGTATACAAGAAGTAAATTTGGTCTTGATGATATTAGTATGCAAAACTCATAACGAATTTTAGTAAAGTGTGCAATTCATTCACATGAGTGGAAGGAAGCAATGGAAACAAGAAACATGGGATCTAGTTGATCTACCTCAAGGAAATAATCTCGTAGTTTTCAAAGGGTATACAAAATCAAATAGAAGACATACCGTTCCATTGACAAGTATAAGGTGTAGTTTGTTGTAAAGATTTTTACACAAATAGAGTATATTACATTATTTGATATATAAAAACTCAAGATTCTCCTAGATAGGTGTCAAGATAAGAAGATCAAAGGTTGTTTTCAAAACTATAATATGGAACTCAAGCTCCATAACTTATTTTTATCATCCTTTACATGATTAATATATTATTAGTTTCTTATATCTTGTTATTTTGTAAGCTTAATTCTATTCATTATCTTGAGTTAACTATATTATATTCGATTCTATGATAATTATTTTATTGGTTTGTATTTACATTAAGGCTTTAAAATCCATAAGTGGTATTATATCCACCAATTGAAGGACATGGGATAATCATCACCATCCGACGACAATCCCAATTCAAGTTTAAAATTGAAAGTGTATTGTGAGGAGTAAATTTAGGAGGAAAATTTTTTGGACTTGTAGAATATTAAAGTTTTAGGTCACCACTATATGTTTGGAGGGTTTCCGTCGATGGGGGGCAAGGGAGGGATGGCTTCAGCACCAGGTTCCCTAGGACTGACCAGTCCCACTTCTCCATTTCCCTACCCCCTTCTCGGGTCTGCTCTCAGGCCTAGTTTCTAGGTTCCCCTATTTTCTCAAGTTTCCCTCTTGACGGGGTTACTGGTCTGCAAGGAGGGTTTGGTGGTTTCTTGCCCTGAGTTTCCTGGTTTGACGGGTTTCTAGCATGCTTTCGGGACTGTTGGAAGAGGGTTGGCTCTAGTTTTTTGGTTGCTGCTCGAAATCTTCATCTGCATTCTTTTGGCTTCAGGGGGTACCTTTTCCAATAGATGGTTTTCTCAATCGCCCCATGAAACCCTTGTCTTCAGGATCTCCTTGTAGATCTAGGGTTTTTTTTTCTTGTGGATGGATCTCAGGGATCTTTTTGTAGTCTTTTGTTTGGGTTCTGGGGGGTGCCCATGCATGCAGCTACATCTCTCCTTAGATCCATTCCCTAACAGACAATGGTGGGGCTAGAAGTTTTCTTGATGGTGGTTTTAATGGCTTGTTTCCTTGCAGGGTTTGATCTTGGGATGGGGGCTCAAGATCTTACAATGCAATGGCTTTCGCTATTTTTTCTACCCATCAAAATCCTTCTCAGTCATGGACGCTCATAGGACAGCTTCCCTGTCTCTTCTCTGTAGCTTGCATCCCAGATCGGGGTTCCTGTTAGACAGGGGTTGTGTTCTTTTGGGCATACTGCTAGTTTTCCCACTGGGCAAGATCCACGAGTTTGCAGGTTTTTCTGTAGGTTCAGGGCATGCTAGTTTTCCCTGATGGGGGGTCATGGGTTTGTCTGTATGTCTTGGGCGTACTGCTGGTTTTCCTACTGGGCGGTTTCACCTTATTTTGCTAGTTTCTCTGAAGGCGGGATTCTGGGCATGCTGCTATTTTTTTTCGACAAGGCAGGATTTCCTATTGCTGTTGGGTTTTCCACAAGGCGGGACCTTCCCTTGCTGCTAGTTTTTTTCCCCGCTGGGCGGGACCCTTCACACCCGGTTTAGGGTTGGTTTGGTGGTTTTCCCATAGGCGGGATCTTCCAATTTTGTTGGTTTTCCTTCTAGGCGGGATTTCTCAAACATGTTAGTTTAGGGTTTGCATGCCTTTCTTGCTTGGCAGGATTCCTAACATGCGTGTTTTCCCTTCGTCGTAGGATTTCCAGATTGTACGATTTTTTCCCCACGAGGCGAGATTGTAATTTTTTTGTTGTTTTCCCTGCTGGGAAAGTTTTTAAATTTGCTAGGGTCCCCGCTGGGCGGGATTTTCCCTTTTTGACTACCGGTTTTTCTGTTGGGCGGGATTTCCTTTGTGGTGGTCTTCGGATGTTTCCCACTAGATGGGATTTTATCTTCATCCTTGTAATAATTCTCCCATTGGGTGGGATGTGTCATTTGGGTTTTAACCCTCAGTTTGGTCTTTTGACCTGTTGTAAGAAGTTTTATGGGATCCTTTCAAAACTCGCTTGTAATATAATTCCAACTTACCAAAAAGTTTTAGGTCACCAATATATTGACCTTGAAAAAGATAGATAAAGACTAACTATTCTAGAATTCTATTAGGAATATAAGGTAGTCTGATATTTATTCAGTTCTTGAAGGTAAACCTTGACAGAAAATATTTCAAGTCTTGATGATAAACCTTTATATTAATACAAAGAAGATATAGGTCTTGAAGAAAAAAGCCTTGATAAAATTTTCAATGATTCAAGTCATACTGACTTTGATATTGGTTCAATAAACCAATATTATAGATTTTAGTTTAGGTAACCAGAGGATACTGTAGACACCAAAATAGCACCAATCCGATTATGTGACTGCAAACACTGATCGCTTTGACAAACACAGACCCCAGGGCAGCCCTCAGAGGTCAAACAGTGGTCCTAACCACTTTCATAGCAATTTTGTAAGGTCAAGAAGCAATTTGGCACATTTAGACACTTTGCTCAGTATTCGTCTCACCCAGGGACGAATACTAACTAGGATTCGTCTCACCCAGGGACGAATTTTGAAATCGTCCCTGGTTAGGACGAATTCCAGGTTTAACGGGCAAAAAGAAAAATGCCACCAAGTGGCAGCCAAGGACAATCAATTATTGCCTCCTGCCATGCATGCGCGTGTAGGTGGGTAGGTTGGCAGTTAGTGGACTATCACAAGGGCAGTCATGGAAGCCCAAGTCAGGGAGGAGTCTCCTCCCTCTTGGGAAGGCATGGCCGCCACATGGCATCCTTGCATGCCCCTCCAAAGAGACCCCATGGGTCTATAAAATGGTGGACTTTCCCACCCAAATCAGGACAGATTGGAGGCATTTTCAAGCAACGAAGTGTTGCCCGATTGAACACCCATTTGCATCCTTTTTTGATTCACCTTCTCACATCCACTAATCTCTCTCGCAAGGGAGGTTATTGGGTGGCTTTTGGAAGCGTGGATCTAACCCAAATCCAAAATTTGACCACCTTAAACCACCAATTTTCCGACACCCCAATCCAAGATATTTTGAGCCCATCCCTAGTGGATTGGCGTCAAAATCAAGTTCTAACGGTGGGCGGCCCATTTGGGCACCCCACACTTTTCTTTTAAGTTTCATTTTAATTATCATTTATTCATCTCTATTCTATGCTATGCTATTTAAGTAGTCTCTAATTTCGATTTCATAGAATTTTGATCACACATTATCATGCTTTGTCGATTGTATAGCTCTCACTAACTTGCAGGTGGCGATATCGAATTCCTGAGGATAGAGGCCAAATTGGGAGAATCTGACCATCTGGGTCATCCCAAAATGGCCCCAATTACATAACCCCTCTATTTTTAGGTGTTTTGGAGGTCCCGGGAGTCGACATTGGAGCAGTATCACTTCGGCTTTTCTAACACAGTCGAATTCGTCCCACCCAGGGACGAATAGCAGTCGAAATTCATCCTGCCCAGGGATGAATTCCAGTTGAAAGTAGATTGTCCAACTGTTTCAATGGAAGTGGCCCTCTGGTAGTGTCTTCTGTCCTCTGTCAGGTTTTCAGGTCATTTAGATTCACTTTACTCACTGTTTTAGACAATCGTTTATATGCATCTTTTGGCAATTTCAAAGAACGAACTTTCCTTTTTGTCACAGGTGCTACTAACGCCTTGTTTGTTTCTTTGATTGTAGGAGGAGCAACAAGAAGTGAGGATTCATCAGCATAAGCGGTGGCAACACTCTGGCCCGCCCATTTCAAACGTGGGCATGCGAAAGAGGGATCATTGATCACGATTGTAACCAAATCCATTTAACGCTCCTAACCCCTAAAAAGGGAGGAGGTGATTTTGTAACCGAGGTTAAAGAGTTTAATAAAAGGGCTATGACTTCTCTAAATTCTTGTATCTCATTTCAATCAATTTGCCTCTTTCGTTTAATGCACTTCATATTCTAGGACTTAAGCGTTATTTTGATTTGAATGCATCGAAGTAGTTTTCCTTTCTAAAGCTTCCGGAATCTCATGCTTTCAGTGGCGATCACGGTGGGACCCTGTCCCCTGTTTTTTTAGATCAAATAACTGATCCTTTTGTGTTTTTTGCTTGACAGGTACAAGTTTTTTCAAAGCAGACTGTTATTCGTCTCTGACTGCGATGAATACCTTACTGTAATTTGTCTGACCCTGAGACAAATTTAAATTCGTCTCTGGCAGGGACGAATTTTGTTCTGCAATTCGTCTCACAGAGGGACGAATTCTTGCCTGTAAATTTTCAGAGTAGAAGGTCAGAAGCAGCCGGTCCAGGCAGAGAAGAGGTAGGGATTTTTATAATCTCTATTAAATTTTTTTGTTTTTGTTTTTGTTTCTTTGGTTGTTTTTAGTTTATCCTGCTTGCTTAGGGAAAGTCATTTATGCTTGTTTCATTTTCGTTAAATAAAATGAATCCCACACACATCACGTGGTAATTTAAACCAAGGAGCTGGTCGTAAGACCCCAGCCCTTGAGCAAGACCAACGGTGGGTTCATCACCACCTTGGCTTAGCTTTGCATCCATTTCCCCGATTGTCACTATTGTTAGGCGTAAATCTTGACGAAAGCTAACCGAGTGTCGCTGGGGTGATTCCCATGCGCACGAGGATAAGTCTTCTATGGTAGGTGTCATTAACAAGACAATCCCCCTTCCGTACCGCCTATGTTCCACGTACCATCTGCTCTCACGTACCTATAGTTTCCCTCTCGTAAGGGCGGGTATATAGAGAGGTTGGTATATCGGTCCGGCAATGGTATATTGAAGGGGCGACCATTTATGGGAGTCATATGAGCCAACATTATGCATTTAAACGTTCTTCAAAACTTGCAAAAACAAAACAAAACATCAAAATGCACTAAACCAGTTTAGGACACACCATTAATCTTTAAAAGAGATAATCACCGTTTGTGTATGTGTGTGTTCATTTCTACTTAGTGTAACAAAAAAAATCAGAAAAATCATAAACAAAAGATAAAAATCTATGCATTTTGTCACTCGCTCCAAAAAGCTCCAAGGATTCCTACAATCGCTTGGTCATCCCCAAAAGGCCCCAAAGGTGTCCATGAACCCTTTGGTCAACCCAAAAGCACCCCAAAGGTGCCCATAAGTGATGCAGGAGCATCCAAAAAAATATGGGAAATCTTATATTTTTCCCTAAATTTTAGTGCATCTTGTCGAGGCCATAACTTCTCAACCGTAGCTCCGATTGACGCGAAATTTTACAGGGAGTTAGTTGGGATAATCCAGTTTTCGGGGCCAAATTCCATCATCTAGGGCCCCAAAATTAGGTTTTAAAATTGCTCACCTATTTTTTTGTGCTTTTTGAGCTGTTCGGAGGTCAATATCTCCTAATGTATTTAGAGTTAGGACTTGAAACTTCATTTTTGTCTTATCTATGGTAAGAGGGATGTGCACCCCAATTTTGGGCCCCATCTGACTCATTTCAATTTTTAGGGTTTTTAGAGAGACATCATCATGGTGCTCACCCGTAGCCAAGCCCAATCACGGGCGGATGCTATGGGGAATATCCAAGGAGGCACAAGTCACCTCCGGTATAGCCCCAAGGATTTGGTCATACCACCTTGGCGGCCTGACACACAAGGCAGACCCCTCCACACCTTAACGGATAGGGACTATAGGGGCACCCCTTCTAGGAGCACTCTTGTTCAGCATAGCACTCAGCACACACCCTTCCATGAGGGGTACATTCATAGGAGAGCTCCCTTAGATGCTCGCTATGAGTGGTCACCGCGTGATGAAGTGCTAGGTCAACATAGGGTTCGACGGGAGGAACCACATCATTACACTATCCCTCCTTCACCCCCTCTAGTTGTCAGGACTACAAGGACAAATCCAGAGCACAAGGCTCCTCAGGCGGGGTGAGCCAACTCCACCCATCCCTTTTTCACTTATGAAAGAGAGCAAGAGGAAAACCCTTACCTTCCTCAAGAGCAATATACATCATGGGAGCAATACGCCTCCGCAAATGCTAGCTATCAAGATCACCTACTGAGGCCAGAGCCTCGGATAAATGCCACTACCTCCAATAGAGGGAGGCGGCCTATAGAGATCTTGGATCACTATGACCAAGATAGATATCTAGGAGAGGCATCTAGGCCTTCTAGACATGAGGTGGTAGGACCAACTATCTTAGAATCTGTCAAGCATTTCGCACACCGGATGCAACTCACGCAACTTGAGCTAGAATGACAACAGTTAGAGCAATGGTATCTTCTAAATAAAGAGCACCTTCTACACCAGAAGGATGAGTTGTTCCAACACACTATGCAGGAGAGGACTCCAACCCCTCACATGCATAAGACAAAACATTATGAGAGGCACAACCCCCGGGTGCGAGACAAGTCTCTACGACCTTATCAAGCACCGCCCTCGATGCCTCCTAGACATGAGTGGGAGGCCACTCCTATAACCAATGATGGGTGCCTTCCTCAGGAACCCACTCAGGTTTATGGGCCACCCTTAGAAATTCATCAAGAAGCCTCCGAGGAATCAGAGCGAGAAGAAGAGCGGGATGAAAAGCCCTACCAAGGCATGGGGGGTGCTATCTGGCAACCCCTCCATAGGCCCCAGGTTCCTCAACAAGAACCAACCAAAGAGGAGGAGCTCAAATCCCTCGATACATGCAAAGCACTAGAGCACTTAGAGTCGATAGAGACCAAGATTTTGGAGCTCCCAAGGCCCAACTTACATGAGGCTCCTTTCAAAGAGGATCAACCTTTAACCATAGGGCTACCTGATGATGTAGTCCTCCATGTCTCAGAATCTCTAGATTTTGATGAGTTGTACTCATTGGTCGAAGGTGAGGATAAAACAGAGATAGCCCACAGCAATCACATGCGACAGCATCGACATCCCATAAATATCGATGAAGCAATTCAACAGCTAAACATAATACTAGGGCATGAGTGGCATGTTAACCCACCACAGTGGGACCAAGCGTTACATCCACCACTTTGGGCACACAAAGATCAACTTCCACCCAGATATCCCATAGCAATATCAGTGTCGAGGACAGATCCTGTCCTCATATCCGTGCATAGGGCCGATCCATTCATGCCCATACCTCCAGAGCCAGATCCGGAGCGCAAATACCATCAAGCTAGGGGTACCTCTATCCCCTAAAGAGCCATAGTCCAAACCAAAAAGCTCCAAGGATTATCGCAATCGCTTGGTCACCCCAAAAGCTCCAAGGATTATCGCAATCGCTTGGTCACCCCAAAAGCTCCAAGGATTATCGCAATCGCTTGGTCAACCCAAAAGCTCCAAGGATTATCACAATCGCTTGGTCAATCCCAAAATGCTCCAAGGATTATCATAATCACTTGGTCAAATCCCAAAAATGCTCCAAGGATTCCCACAATCGCTTGGTCAAAAATAAGAAAAGTTAAAATTCAAAAAAATCATCAAAAAAAAACAACAAAAAAATTTTTGCATCTCATTTCTAGGCATACTCAAATTCATCAATAGAGAGCTCTTCTCGCACCTCATCTTCATATTCACAAAAATCAATCCATCAAAAATACAAAAATACATAGTTGCATTAAAGCATTGCATCCATACATTGCATATTTGTGGTCATACGGGTCAAAGGCACCATAGGCTGTAATTGCTCTGCTAGTCCATCTTGTTCCACACTGGTTCCATTTTACAAAAACAACAAAAACACCATGCATTGCTTTTTACCACACTAGAGTCAGTGGTCTTTTAATGTATCAAGAGTTTTCGTGATTCAGTCATCATTTTGCTCTTTAGCCACGTAATGTACCAAGTCAGATAGATTTTACGAAGGTAGAGTTACACTTGAAATACACCTTGTTACGTAACATCCCAACACAAATTAAAACACATAAAAAATTCCCAAGTTGTGTGAACGAAAGATGAAACCTGCATAGTAATCCAAGTCACCATAAGAGAAACGGTTATCTTGCTCATCCCCCGTGCGAATGGTTCTAGAATGCTGAGAATTGACAAAAGGACAAGCTCTTTCCTATCCATTCACCTCCATATACAGTGGTTTTCACCACTACCAAATCCCAATCATAGTTGGTTCCCAAAGTTGTAAGGATTTGTACTACACGTCCCTGCCAAGGATGGGTAGTCATCCCCAAGACCTAAAAGGATCAACGCCATTCACGAACAAAATTCCAATAAATCATCATCCTAACACTTTCCATTCACCTTTGGTCTCCAAGTTGTAAGGATTCGTACTATCCGCCCCTAACCAGGATGGGTAGTCATCCCCAAGGCCTAAAAGATCAATGCCCCTACTTCATAATCTCCATCATCCCCTTGGTCCCCAACGTCGTAAGGATTCGTACTATCTACCCCTAACCAGGATGGGTAGTCATCCCCAAGGCCACGAGGATCAAGGCCATTCACAAGCTCAAACTCACAATACTCAAAATACAAAATCAAATAACAGTGGTTATCACCACTATTCAAAATCCTTGCTCAAAAAGAAAATAAATAGAAAAATAAACAGTGATTTTCATCACTATATAGACGAGCAACTCTCCCAAATCATTCAGCCAACAAACAACCCGAACTTGAATCCTTGGAATTCTCGAGCATTCGAAAACCATCTAGGTGATCCTCATTACGAGGTTTGGTTGACAGCCTATCTGGCAATGGTGGTATCCTACCCGCATGACGATATGTCTGTCACATTCGCTTTGCATATATGCGGACCAATGTTTGCATAAGGATGAGCTAGCTTATGGTATCCTGGATAACACCGTAGATTAATCTAACTAAATACAACAAAGGAGTTAGTGGAGCTAATTAGGTGATCCTCAGTACAGGTTCGGTTGAAAGCCCATCTGGCACTGGCGGTATCCTGACAAATACCACATAAATGAACTCAATTGCACACACGGGGATGTGAAATAGCTTGGTCAAAAATAAGTCCGATTCATACCTTGTTCAAAAGTCTTGTAAGATAAAGTACAGTCGTGGCTAGTGAGTTAAAACCGTCTGAGTCTCAAGAAAACCTTAGCTACATTTCTAAACCAACTGCGCTACTTTTCATCCTTGCAATACCATCAAAAAATACAAAAAAAAAGAAAAACCACATGTATACATACAAAGTCATGCATCACAGCAATCGCCTAAAAAACAAAATAACAGAGTTCTAAACAGTCTATGGTGCCATAGCCAAACATCACAAATCCCATTCATCCATTTCATCTCTGCATATCACATATAAATCAAAAACATTTGCATTCATCATAGCATATGCATCCATCAAAATAAATCAACATGCATACATCCATATTCATCAACCATCATGCATAAAATCAAAGAAAATCAAAACAACAAAAAAATGCAACACAAACAAAAAGCAATAAACATTGCCAGACACAAGTGCTCTTGCACTTAACCTCTTGGCATAGCAAAATTGATGTCGAGGTCTACATTGTCACTATCCTACTCTCTAAGAAGGCTACCATAGCCGGACCGCTCCACGGGAAGACGGATTGTCGACAATTTCACCCCCAAATGGCATCCCAAAATGGGTCAAAGCCCACTAAAAAACAACAAGAAAATCAAAACAATAAAAACAACAAATAAATGCAACACAAACAAAAAGCAATAAACATTGCCAGACACAAGTGCTCTTGCACTTAACCTCTTGGCATAGAAAAATTGATGTCGGGGTTTACATTGTCACTATCCTACTCCCTAAGAAGGCTACCATAGCCGGACCGCTCCACGGGAAGACGGATTTTCGACAATTTCACCCCCAAATGGCATCACAAATGGGTCAAAGCCCACTCAAAAACAACAAGAAAATCAAAACAACAAAAACAACAAATAAATGCAACACAAAAACAAACAGCAATAAGCATTGTCGGACACAAGTGCTCTTGCACTTAACCTCTTGGCATAGAAAATCGATGTCGGGGCTCAAATTGTCACTCTCCTACTTCCCCAAGAAGGCTACCTTAGCCGGACCGCTCCATGGGAAGACGGACTTTCGACACTTTCACCCCATTATGGCATCACCAAAAGGGTTAACACCCACCAAAAATAGGTCCAAATGTTGGAAAAATTGCACATGCTTAATGATAAACCATCTAAAGGCACCCTTGCACAAGTCATCTTGGGTCAAGCGACTCGTCGCTTTTCTCACGAAGGTCATTCCCTCATCGATTCGTCGCTTGAGGGGGTAGTCACACTTAGTCACCAATCAACAAGCACACACCCAATTAAGGAAAACGACATGCATTCAAAGAATCATTGACAAAGACAATTACGCTCCTGCTTGGGGCAATAAACAAGCAATAACAATCAAATTGATCAAACACTTGGCATTCGTGAATCATGAACACAAGGTTCCCCTATGGACAAAAGGTTGTGCCCTTTGCCTAATCATGACTGATCAATGTCCAAGCTCAAGTCACACCTCACCAAAATAGGTTAATACTTGAAATCAAATTCCTTAGCTCGTCAGAAGCAAGGATTCAAGAATGCATGCCCTTTCCATGCTTGGGGCATCAAAAGTTGATTAGGTTACCAAGAAACCCTAATCATTAGTGCTTTGGCTATCTATTTTTGCTCGGCGTTGCGCCATGCACAGCGCATCCCAAAAAGGGGCATCTGTAGACACCAAAACAGCACCAATCCGATTATGTGACTGCAAACACTGATCGCTTTGACAAACACAGCCCCCAGGGCAGCCCTCAGAGGTCAAACAGTGGTCCTAACCACTTTCATAGCAATTTTGTAAGGTCAAGAAGCAATTTGGCACATTTAGACACTTTGCTCAGTATTCGTCTCACCCAGGGACGAATACTAACTGGGATTCGTCTCACCCGGGGACGAATTCTGAAATCGTCCCTGGTCAGGACGAATTCCAGGTTTAACGGGCAAAAAGAAAAATGCCGCCAAGTGGCAGCCAAGGACAGATCAATTATTGCCTCCTGCCATGCATGCGCGTGTAGGTGGGTAGGTTGGCAGTTAGTGGACTGTCACAAGGGCAATCATGGAAGCCCAAGTCAGGGAGGAGTCTCCTCCCTCTTGGGAAGGCATGGCCGCCACATGGCATCCCTGCATGCCCCTCCAAAGAGACCCCATGGGTCTATAAAATGGTGGACTTTCCCACCCAAATGAGGAGAGATTGGAGGCATTTTCAAGCAACGAAGTGCTGCCCGATTGAACACCCATTTGCATCCTTTTTTGATTCACCTTCTCACATCCATTAATCTCTTTCGCAAGGGAGGTTATTGGGTGGCTTTTGGAAGCGTGGATCTAACCCAAATCCAACATTTGACCACCTTAAACCACCAATTTGCCGACACCCCAATCCAAGAGATTTTGAGCCCATCCCTAGTGGATTGGCGTCAAAATCAAGTTCTAACGGTGGGCGGCCCATTTGGGCACCCCACACTTTTCTTTTAAGTTTCATTTTAATTATCATTTATTCATCTCTATTCTATGCTATGTTGTTTAAGTAGTCTCTAATTTCGATTTCATAGAATTTTGATCACACATTATCATGCTTTGTCGATTGTATAGCTCTCACTAACTTGCAGGTGGCGATATCGAATTCTCGAGGATAGAGGCCAAATTGGGAGAATCCGACCATCTGGGTCGTCCCAAAATGGCCCCAATTACATAACCCCTCTGTTTGCAGGTGTTTTGGAGGTCCCAGGAGTCGACATTGGAGCAGTATCACTTCGGCTTTTCTAACACAGTCGAATTCGTCCCACCCAGGGACGAATAGCAGTCGAAATTCGTCCTGCCCAGGGATGAATTCTAGTTGAAAGCAGATTGGCTGACTGTTTCAATGGCAGTGGCCCTCTGGTAATGTCTTCTATCCTCTGTCAGGTTTTTAGGTCATTTAGATTCACTTTACTCACTGTTTTAGACAATCGTTTATATGCATCTTTTGGCAATTTCAAAGAACGAACTTTCCTTTTTGTCACAGGTGCTACTAACGCCTTGTTTGTTTCTTTGATTGCAGGAGGAGCAACAAGAAGTGAGGATTCATCGGCATAAGCGGCGGCAACACTCTGGCCCGCCCATTTCAAACGTGGGCATGCGGAAGAGGGATCATTGATCACGATTGTAACCAAATCCATTTAACGCTCCTAACCCCTAAAAAGGGAGGAGGCGATTTTGTAACCGAGGTTAAAGAGTTTAATAAAAGGGTTGTGACTTCTCTAAATTCTTGTAACTGATTTCAATCAATTTGCCTCTTTCGTTTAATGCACTTCATATTTTAGGACTTAGCGTTATTTTGATTTGAATGCATCGAAGTAGTTTTCCTTTCTAAAGCTTTCGGAATCTCATGCTTTCAAATACATACCCTTTTATAGAAATAGGTCTATAGTAAAGATTTGTGGCCCTTATTAGTGTAAAGAGAAGATGTCATATTAGATATAAACAAACCCTATATTACAAAAGAGAAATGAGGCTTGAATATAAGAGATGTGGATTGTAGAGAAATAGAGAAAGAGGACGAGTTATCAGAAACAACATAAAGGAAAGAACGATTGAAGGCCTAGAAGACCAACAAAATAAGACTTAGAAAACAAGTCTTGATATGTAGGTTTTATAGGAAAGAGAAAATAATCTTACATAAGAAAACAAGAGGATTTAATAAAAGTTAAATATTGTCAAATATGTAATGCTCATGAGGCAGAGAGTTTATTACATGACCAACTACATAAGGAAGAAAGAAGACTAAAATTTTATTTTCTATTTATGTAAATACTATAAGAACTGGGAGAATTGTTTCAATAAAAGAATATGAAAGGAGAATAAAGTGCATTTAAGAACTCTATATATTAAAGCAATAGCAACAACACTATTTCATGTAGCAACAATTAAGAAAAATCTACGTAGAAATATTTGAGTTAAAGAGCTCAAGGTAAAAAATACATTACAATTAAATGGTAGAAATAATAGCATTCTTAGAGAAGTGCACAAGCTGAGCCAAATATTACCTTAGAGAATCTCTCAAGATAGTGCTCAACTAAAGGAGTTTCCAAGCCTATCCAACACTCAATCAAAGGACTACTCAAGTCAAACCAATGCTTAGCCAGAGGATTGCTCAAGTTAAACCAAAAATCAGCCAAAGGATTGCTCAAGCCAAACCAACACTTAGCCAAAGAAGCACCAAAAAAGCACAAAGTATGGAAGAGCCTAAGCCAACTTAAATAATAACTTAAATCATGGCCATCCAAGAAATAACAATGGTCAGTAGGATTTGAAACACCAACAGACAACATCTTGAATATAGTTCCAAGAGAACTTGTCATGAAATGTGAATATAATGTAGTTTGAAACCTAGAAGGTGAATAGACATTTGAGAAAATATGGTTGCATATTTTGTTTGGAAGCAAATTATTTTTTTCTCTCAATAATAAGTGTTAGAAATACATCCAAGAGATTCATTCAATGATTGATCATTTTAGAATGTCATATTTCATAAAGTAAGCTATGACACCTTACATGTATAATGTGAAATGTCAACTGTTAGGAGGTGAATATTTGAAGAACATGAAATTTAAAGAAGAACATGCATTAGAGATGCTTTCCAGCAATATTTGTTGTAATAGTCCAATGAAACATAGAAGGTTGATAAGAAGCACAAGTGCCAATGTATTTCATGAGAAAAGGTAAAAGGTTTAGGTTCCAAATTTGAATTTAAAATTTAAATTTAAGATTAATTTAGAGCTATAAGGTTTTTTTTATTATTTGAAAGTTATAAATTGAAAAGTTACTATCCACCACAATGATACCTAAGATCTAATGGCTAAAGGTAAAGGCATAAGGAAAGACATATTTTATCCATCAACACCTTAGTAAATCACTACACATTGCACCACCAAAGGTATCAACGCCACTATTCGACATCCACTCTCTATGAAATCATATGGATGAAGTGAAGAGCCAAAAATGATAATGCAAAATAGTTGTTATGGGATGTTTAAGTAGTAAACATATTCTACGCAGCTGGTTGGCTATAATTTTTTGAGTGTTTCAATTTATAATATTCTCAATTGGAAATAGAGTTTGCTACAAACCTATGTAATGGGATTGCTAGAGTGAGGGATGTAGATTTTTTTTACCCTCAAAACTATCAATAAAGCATCAAGGATTATCTATGGAGGTTAAATTTTCTCTTTAAAATATCTATGCAATGCCTAAGTTATTTTTGCAATTTCTAGAATAATATGATCTTAAGCCAAAATTTGACCTCCATGGAGACAAGTGCAATGATTTAAAAAAAAATCTCATGTGACCATGGGACATAGTCATATTGTGGGTAATTAAATTCATTTAATGTAGCCACCAATTTTTGACACTCTGTAGACCATAATTAAAAATACTTCATTTTCAACAAGGTGAGCATCAACCCAAGCATTCCATTGGTTTTCCTTTATGTAGACACTAAAATCACGTAAATCCGATTAGATGACCAAGGCATTATCTAATTTGACACCATATGGCCCCCTTGGGCAACCCTCAGAGGTTACATAGTGGTCCTAACCACTTTTGGGAGGTTCTACCCCACTTTTGGGAGTTTTGGGCCATGTAGGCATGGTCGTCCCACCCTGGGATGGCCACAGTTCATGGTCATCCCACCCAGGGATGGCCATGGTATTTGACCCCCAAAAAGTCAAAATTGGGATAAATGGCACCCAGAAACTACCATTTATCCCACCTATTCAAGCATGCTAGTGAGAGGGTGCATAAATCTCATGACAAATTGCAAATTGGAGGCCAAAAAGGGATATTCCTTCCCCCTCCAATGCATGGCGACCTTTGGGACAAATGGTGACCCTTGCCTCGCATGGCCTCGCATGCCCATTTGACCATATGCCCTCTTGGGCTATAAAGTGGATCAATTCCACCCAATTTCAAGAGAGGAGTCTTTGCATATTTCACCATGAAGTGCTACCGAGATTTTCCCCCACTTTATTGTGCATTTTCCCTTGAGATATCCACCGAGCGAAGGAGGTTTTCAAGTGATTACAAAATGTGCAATCTATTTACAAAACCTATCAATTTGAGTGAATCCTATCCCCAAATTTGTTGAAAATACCCCTGAGAGTGTTTTGGACCAATTCCCAGAGGAATTGGTGGTAGAAAAATCAGCATATTTGGTGGTCATCCCACCCTAGGGTGGCCCCCAAATTATGATAGTCCTAACCATCACACCCTGTGATGGCCACAAATTGGAACATGATTTTATTACTATTTTTGCATAGGTCTATTCTATATTAGATTATATGCTTGTTTTCAAATTTGGTTCAATTTGGAGTTTTTTTGAATTAGTTATCATGTTTTTGTGTTTTGTAGTCCTAAATGCCTCACCTTGTGATGGCCACAAATTGGATTCCAATTTCTTTAATATTTTTGCATATATAGTTTCTAGACTATATTATATGCTCTCTGTCCAAATTTGGTGCAATTTGGAGTTGTATTGCTCCTATTATTATGTTTTTGTGATTTGTAGGTCTAAATGGCACACCCCAGGATGGCCACAAATCTAGGCATAATTTTCTTACTATTTTCAATTAGATCAGTCACAGAGCACATAATATGCCTAGATCTCACTTTTGGTAGCATTTTGAGTAATTTTTGAATAGTCTATTGCACTTTTCCTCTTTCAATATTATTGATGCATGCACCTTCATGGTTTCATCTTAATCCGCACATGCTTTTAATCAATTGCAGTTTCTTGTGTGTAGATTCAGGTATCACAATGCATGAGGAAGGAGCAACAAGCTATAACAATGATAGAACACCTTGTGGTAGCATCGAGAGCCCGCTCACCTCAATTGTGAGTGCGAGGAAGACATTGGAAGCGTGCCTTGGATTATTGGAAGGATTTGATCCTTTGGTTATTGTATTGAGTGTATCAATTGAGAGCCCTCAAGGGGACACTTTGTAACCACTTATTTGAAATTTATATCAATATAAGGAGAACCACCCATTTCTTTCATATATTTGTCATTTTATGCTTGTTTGAAGTGTCACTTTTGTAGTGCTTAGATCAAGTAGAACAATAGATGCATCTCATTTTACCTTGCTAGGTGCACCATTTTTCCACTCTATAGTGGTGATCATGGTGGGACCCCTATCCTATTTTATTTTTGTAAGTTTTGACCCTATTTCTGTGCTTTGGATGTTGTAGGTACTGGTCATTCTGGCTTGAAATGACCCCTAATTTCCTAATTGGAACACCTAAGGACGACCACAATAGCCGTCCCAGGAACATATGGCCCCTAAATTTGTAGTCATCCCACCCTAGGATGGCCACAAAATAGAGGGTTTTCTACTCAAAATTCTAGAAATAGCAAGATCTTAGGCTATCAAGGTAAGTGCCTAAACCTTCAGTTTGCATTTTTACTATTCAAAATTGCTTAAATTTGGTTTTTCTTGCTTCCCTTGTTTTCTTGAAAGGTAGAAAGATAGATTTCACTTTTCCATAATTGCAAAAACAACAAAAAAATAAGAAAAACAAAAAAAGAACTAAGTAGAAATGCATTTGTATGGTTTGACTGCTTGTGACCTACCTAATGGGTAGGTTATCATTTAGGACATGCATTTTGTAGGTTTACCTTTTATCTAACATTTCTAAAAGTAAAACATCCCTTTTTGCATTTAGTGAAAGCTCATTGAGTGCTCTATTGTTTTACTTTATTTAAGCATAAAAGGAACCACACACACTTGCACGTATCACAATAACATTGGTAAGGTTGGATTTCATCACCAACCTCCAATTCAGACCGATGACGTTGGATTTCACCTCCTTCCACTGGATTACCCCCTCGACACCTTAGATAGAATAGGGCACTCTCTTAATATGGAATAGGTCACTAGTGTTCAAACTACCTCCCACTATTGGAAACACTTGTCGATTCAGAGTGGAAGAGCTAGGTGAACCCTCCACACATTATGGGTTTTAAGCGGTGTACCCTAGACTCTTTTGAGAACCTCATGTTTGGCACTAGTGTTCCTAGTCACCACTTTGGTTGAGTTCCCTCATTCTAAGTCCAAAAAATGAACAAGAAAGCAAGAGCAACAACAAATCTAAACACACCAAACAACTTAGGGATTCACATCTAAAACTTAAAGGAGATAATCACATTGTTTGCTTGTGTGCTTCTTTGATCATTTGATTGTGTGTTTCTAAAATTTAAAAGAGATAATCATATACATCTAATCCTTAAAAGAGATAATCATATTGTCTACTTTGTGTGTTTCTTTATTGTTTGGGTAATCAACATAAGATCCTTGATTGGGACCAAACCCTAATTTTTCAAAAAAAATTAATTGCTACTTTTTTATTCTACATCCAATGGATCAAAAATCATGCAAATCGGAGCTATAACAAAAAAGTTATGTTGGTTTTATGATTACTCTATTTTTGAGTGATTTTCAAGCCAAAAATAGGGGAAAATTGCACTAAAATAGTCATAAAAAGCCCTAGACAACCCCAAAAATTGCCAAATTTGTTTTGTTGTCTTAGTTAGCCCCTTGTGCACCTCTCACAGAAATTTTGAGTCCTAACTCTTTATTTCTCAAAATTTCCCAAAAATTCCTAAAATTGGGCATTTCTCCACGAGCCCCGGTTGGCCAAATATTCCAAAAATACAAATTTTGACTAGGAAGTCAAATTTTGGAGCCCTAGCCCATTGTGATCAGCTCTTCGCATTGATCATTTTGGTATATAACACCCATAACCTTTTTTGGAAGTCAAAATTTTCTTTAGTGTGGGTTTCCTTCAGGGTTTGCCTAGTCAACACATCATGACAACTATGCATAGCCGAGCTCAATCACGAGCCAACAAAGCGAAAAACTTAAGGAGAGGCCTTGAGCATCATCATTATAGGTATGAGGATCTCCCCATTCCTGCATGGTGCCTTGATAGTAGTCGTTCACTATTCTCCGAGGATCTCCTCATTCCTGCATGGTGCCCTGATAGTAGTCGCCTTCACTACTCTCCTGAGGATCTCCTCATTCCTGCATGGTGCCCTGATAGTAGTCACCTTTGCTATTCTCTTGAGGATCTCATCATTCCTACATGATGCCCTAAAAGTCATCATGAGGTCAACTCCTCACTCAGAGGACCCGACCACCAAGGTACCTCTACCAGGAGAACACCAATGGGTTATCCACATGATCAAGTGGATTATTCGGTTAGCCAACATCGATTCTAGGCCCAAACCAGATATAATCAACCTACCAAGGGGCCTAGTAGGGAGGTCTACACTCCCTCTACATCATGGTCTTCACCACCTAGAACTCCCATCCAACAAGTGTTAGCAATCTAGAGTAGGCCTATGCAAAGTTTACATGCACCATCAACCAATATGACCATGAGTGAGCTTCTACAATAGTCCTCCAAACATCGAGAAACTTTCATGAGGATCTTGGATTCCATCGAGGTACAACCTCATGACTCTGATGCTTTCACCAACTTTGTGGGATACATACAAATGCACAAGAATCTTGTTATATCCTTTCAAAATCATGAGATCAAACTCGTGCCTACCAATTCACCAGATCTTGCTTTGCACATCATCATGAGTATCAATAGTCTCCCTTATAAGTGAGTATTGGTTGACATAGGTTCCTCAATAAACATTATTACCATAACTGCACTAAAACATCTCAACCTTCCATCCTCGCACATTGTAGCATCCAAGTTCACCTTGCAAGCATTTAATGATGCTTTATCTCCTACAATTGGTACAATAGTCCTCCCCATCCAAGTTGGACAAAATATTGTATCTACATTATGCTACATTTTAGAGGGTTCAAGATAGTACAACATACTGCTTGGAAGGCCATGGATAAGAGCCATGGAATGTGTTCCATCTATAGTGCATCAATGCATTAAATACATTGATGAAGGTAAGGTCTATGTGGTGCCTACTAACCTAGACCCCTTCAAGTATTATAAATAGGTGGATCATCCACAGGAGCCTACTGTATCACCCATGCACTTGGACACTAAACCCAATGACCTTATCTAGAGTCCAGATTCAACCCCATGGTTAGTCATGAAGCTACCTTCACCATCGCTAGTACCATCCTCTATTTCTTTGAGCAAAGAAGAGTCAAAAGATCCAGCTATAGAGGCTCCCACAACTATCATCAATACATCTACAGAAGACCTTCCCACTCCTACTAACAAGGAGGAACCCATAGTTGATACGGATGAATCATATCATATCATGCTTGAGGACACAATTCAATTGACCCACCCAAAACTTGATGAGTGCATAGTACCCAATGTTACATTCATACCTATCATCGAGTCGATCAAGGATCTAGGTCATCCTCCTACCAAGTCGCCACCCATTGATAGCATTTTTGATGCACCCCTCAAACATGGGGGCCAAGCAGATCACCTTGGACAAGTTGATGAGGTAGCCATGACTTGTCCAAATGCAAATGCATCTTCTCATGAGTTTGTGGGAATGATCAATGTGATGACAGAGAACCAAAGTCCTCTGAATCCATCTATGCCACTTGTGACTCCATCCAACATTCCATCCATACCACAAGAGATACCATCGATGGATTCGGTCACACCTACTCCATCTCACTCAACATCTCCACAAAATCAAGAATAGGTGTACCCCCTACACCAAAGTGGGGGTAATCCAACTACCACATTTGAACACTCTGAGTTGGAACATGAGCCTGAGCTAAATCTAGAACAAGAACATGTGGATATACTCACTAGCCACAATCATCATGAAGCATCCATATCTTCTCAGATATTGAGGACTTTTGATCCACCTCTGCTCAATTGTCTCCTGGCTCCCACACCCAATTCACCTCCACCACCTATCAGTTGCCATCCAACTTCCTCAATAGCCATCCAGTCATCACCTCCACTATTTTCACAATATATCTTGGATAGGCTAGCCAATATGGAGTTACAAGTGAGTCACCAACACAATGATTTACAATAGATCTTGAATCGACTCACAAGCATTGAGTTACAGTTGAGTCATCCAAAACCTCAACCCCCTGATTGTCAGGACCAACCCACTCCTATGTAGTCCAATGTTAAGTCTCAAACAAATCAAGGGCAAAACCAACAACATCACCCTAAGCAATAATTTATGCCCATTTCTGAGTCCATGGACTCTTTATTTGAGCATCTTTGTGCAGCAAAAGTAATTAATCTACCTAAGAGTTGACCTATCGATCCAAATGCACCAAAGCCCAAAGGATATCATGAAGACCTATACTGCAAGTACCATAGGCAAAATGGGCATGATGTGCAGATGTGCTATAAGTTCAAACACCTAGTATAGGATATGATCGATAGGAATGATCTTTAGGTCAATAATCCTATTGCAATAAACAATCAACAAATTGACATATTTTAGGATCTGTTACCTATAGATGGGAGTCAAGAAGAGCAACCTAAATAGGTGATTGAGATACATACAACCCTACAACCTCATAAAATGATTCAACCATATTCACCTCATTTAAAGCATCAACATCATACCTGGACTCCATTATCTGAGCCCATGTCAACCATTTTTCACAACCTACAAGAAACAAAGATAATCATCTTGCCAGACATACCCCTGTTCAACCCGAATAGACCTAGATCTAAACAATATAGGGAGGATCATTCTTACCTCTATCATCGAATGAGAGGGCATGACATTAGCGATTGTCATGTTTTTAGACACGTGGTCCAAGATCTTATTGATAAGGAAGCTTTATCCACGAATGGGGCACTCATTCTACCCCATCGAGACATTGGCATTACCCAGAATTCCCCACCACAATAGGGGGAGTCAATTTCTATCACTCCTCCTAGCCAAGCCAATAACATTGCATCAATCATAGTACATACTAGGGGTATCCAAGGTGTCACACCTTCCCCACTATTTACATCACAAGAAATGAAGCAAATTGAGGATTCTAAAGGTATCACACCTTCCTCACTTCCTTTGATCACCACAAATATTGGGGGTACATAAGGTATCACACCTTCCTCCTAAAATCATAAAGTAATCAAAGTTAAAAAAAGCCCCAAAGGTATCCATAAACCCTTTGGTCACCCAAAATACCCAAAGGTATCTATAAACCCTTTGGTCAACCCAAAATTCCCCAAAGGTATCTATAAACCCTTTGGTCAACCCAAAATGCTCCAAAGGTATCTATAAATCCTTTGGTCACTCAAAAAGTCTCAAATATATAAACTCTTTGGTCACCCAAAAAGTCCCAAAGGTTTCTATAAACCCTTTGGTCAACCTAAAATACTCCAAAGGTATCTACAAACCCTTTTGTCAACCCAAAATGATATAAAGGTGTCTATAAACTCTTTGGTCAACCGAAAATACTCCAAAGGTATCTATAAACCCTTTGGTCATTCCAAAATGCTCCAAAGGTGTCTATAATCCCTTTGGTCACCCCAAAATGCTCCAAAGGTATCTATAAACTCTTTGGTCAATCCAAAATTCTCCAAAGGTATCTATGAACCCTTTGGTCAACCCAAAATACTCCAAAGGTATCTATAAACCCTTTGGTCAATCCAAAATGCTCCAAAGGTATTTATAAACCTTTGGTCACCCAAAAAGCCCCAAAGGTATCTATAAACCCTTTGGTTACCCAAAACAAAGGTATCCATAAACCCTTTGGTCACCCAAAATTCCCCAATGGCATCCAATAATCCCATTGGTCAAAATGTATATACATATATATTAATCAAAATCTAAAAACATCATCAAAAACATAAAAATATAAAAATATTGCATTGCATCACATTGCATATTATACAATCACTTGCATTAGGTATACTCATCATTGCACTTTACATTTTAGAGTTGCTCATACATGTCTAGCACCAAGTCTGTATACTAGTCATCCTTTAAAATCAATTTTGTCAAAATTCATCATTCACATCCATCTACATTACAATCATCATCTACATTTGTGTTTGTTTCCCTTCACCTAGTCATTTGTTCTAGGATGTCTTTAGGGTTTTTGGTCACTCAACCATCTCTAGTTTTCTTTTCAGATTTTGTAGAAAGCTATCCTAATTTTTAGAAGGTAGAGTCTTGCTTTGATTGTACCTTGTATACGTCAAAATCCCAACACATTTTTACACTAATAAATCCAAGTTTTGCACAAGGAAATATGAAACCTATAAAGTGGTCTAGGTTACCTTAAGTGAAAAATTTTACCTTGCTCATCCCCCTATGTGAATGGTTCAAAAATGTTAAGAATTGACAAAAGGACAAGCTCCTCCCTACCCAATTCCCCAAAATAAATAGTGGTTTTCACCACTATCAATAAGCAAAATCCCAAAAAGCAAAAATCAAAAGCAAAATAAATAGTGATTTTCATCACTAAACAAATCCCTTGCTCAAAGAAAATAAAATACAAAATAAATAATGATTTTCATCACTAAGTATGAGCAAGTATCCCAAATCAAATAAAAGAAAAGAAGGGAGTATTGAACTTGAATCCTTGGAATTCTCAACATTTGACAAACCATGAGGTGATCCTCATTACAGGTTAGGTGGCATCAAGCCTTCCTAGCAATGGTGGTATCCTTATGCATGATGATATGTCTATCATATTAGCATCTTGCTTTTGTACAGACCAATGTTTGCATGTGGATGAGCTAGCTTTTGGTAGCCTGTACTACCTAGTGGTCTAATCCAACTACGTACAAAACCTAGGATCATGATACTCATAGGGTGATCTTCAGTATAGATGGGTTGCATCAATCCTGTTTGGCACTGGGGTAACTTTATGCATTATCATAATAATGAACTCACTTGCACACATAGGGATATTGAGTATCTTGGTCATCCTAGTAGATTCATACCTTGTCAAAAAGTCTTGCATGGTTAGTATATAATTTTTGATCAGTTGACTAGAGTGTTTGAGTCTCATGAAAACCTCAAAGACATCCTATAACATCCTATTATTCATTCCATTTTATCACATGTATGTCAGTTTACATTTTCACAAATCCATCACATAGTCACATTACATAATGAATTGATGAATTCTATATAGTCTATGGTGCTAACATAGTATGTCATATAGTATTCATATTTCATCATATAGATCAACAAATCATCCATCTCATTATGCATATACACACATACATATCCTCAAATAACATCATAGTACAACACATGCATCCATTAATGCATCCATAAATCATAACACATAATGCGCCTAATGGTCCAAAATCTCAAAATTGAAAATCGAGAAAACATTTTTAAACATCAATTAGGGCATTATTGGTATCATACCTCCCCTAATCAACAATCAAATAGTTAAGCAATCAATTTCAAAAAGCTCCAAAGGTATCCATAAACCCTTTGGTCACCCAAAAATCTCCAAAGGTATCCATAAACCCTTTGGTCACCCCAAAAAGCCCCAAAGGTATCTATAAACCCTTTGGTCACCCAAAAATACCCAAAAGGTATCCATAAACTCTTTGGTCACCCCAAAATTCTCCAAAGGTATATACAACCCTTTGGTCACCCCAAAATTCTCCAAAGGTATCTATAAACCCTTTGGTCACCCCAAAAATTTCTAAAGGTTTCATAAACCCTTTGGTCACCCAAAAAGCCCCAAAGGTATCCATAAACCCTTTGGTCACCCAAAAAGCCCCAAAGGTATCCATAAACCCTTTGGTCAACTTCCAAAAAGCCCCAAAGGTATTCATAAACCCTTTGGTCACCCAAAAAGCCCCAAAGGTATCCATAAACCCTTTGGTAATCCAAAAATCCCTAAAGGTATTCATAAATCCTTTGGTCACCCAAAAATCCCCAAAGGTATCCATAAACCCTTTTGTCACCCAAAATGCCCCAATGGCATTCAATAATCCCATTGGTCAAATATATATACATATATATTAATCAAAAACCAAGAAAACATCACAAAAATAATCCAAAAAGGTACCAAAAAGGGTCTAAAACCCACCAAAAATAGGTCAAATTTGGTTAAAATTCACTCTGGATCAATATGGAACCTAAATTTCTCATGGATGAATGGAAAATTCTTTACTTCAATCCCTAAGAAGACCATTGTGGTCGGACCACCCCATGGGAACAAGGTATTCAATTCCTTTCTTCCATGAAACATCAATAAAATCATCAAAATCCTCATAAAATAGACACATTTTACAATGGGTAAAGCTGAAGGAAACCCAACCAAGTCATATGGGTCAAGAGACTCATCACTTTTATCACTGTTCATTCCCTCATCGACTCATCACTTGAGGGGGTAGTCATACTTAACAAATTCATAATCAAAATCAATAATCAAACACTCAATCATGCAAATTATGTTCATCCAATGAATCATTGACAAAGACAATCATACCCCTGCTTGGGGTAGAAAACAAGAAAAAATTTCAATTAAACAAATGCTTGGCATTATTGAACCATGAAGTAACATAGAACTTTCTCATGACTGAATAATGTCCAAGATCAAGTAAGCCTTACTTGAAAGGTTATACTTGAATCAAGTTCCTTAGCTCGTCAGAAGCAAGGATTCAAGAATGCATGCTCTTTCCATGATTGGGGCATCTAAAGTTGGTTAGGTTACTGAATAACCTTAATCATTTGATATTTTAGTTATCTATTTTTTCTCAATGCTATGCTGCACATAATACATCTCAAAAAGGGGTATCTGTAGACACTAAAATCATGTCAATCTGATTAGATGACCAAGGCATTGTCTAATTTAACACCATATGGCCCCCTTGGGCAACCCTCAAAGGTTATATAGTGGTCCTAACCACTTTTGGAAGGTTCTACCCCACTTTTGGGAAGTTTTGGGCCATGTAGGCATGGTCGTCCCACCCTAGGATGGGAGACCATGGTCTTTGACCCTCAAAAAGTCAAAATTGGGACAAATGGCACCCAAAAACTACCATTTATCCCACCTATTCAAGCATGCTAGTGAGAGGGCACATAACTCTCATGACACATTGCATATTGGAGGCCAAAAAGGGAGATTCCTTCCCCCTCCAATGCATGGCAACCTTTGGGACAAATGGTGACCCTTGCCTCGCATGGCCTCGCATGCCCATTTGACCATAGGCCCTCTTGGGCTATAAAGTGGATCAATTTTCCACCCAATTTAAAGAGAGGAGTCTTTGCATATTTCACCATGGAGTGCTGCCAATATTTTCCCCCACTTTATTGTGCGTTTTCCCTTGATATCTCCACCTAGCGAAGGAGGTTTTCAAGTGATTACAAAACATGCAATATGTTTACAAAACCTATCAAATTGAGTGAATCCTATCCCCAAATTTGTCAACAATACCCCTGAGAGTGTTTTGGACCAATTCCTAGAGGAATTGGTGGCAGAAAACTAGCAAATTTGGTGGTCATCCCACCCCAGGGTGGCCCCCAAATTGTGATAGTCCTAACCATCACACCCTATGATGGCCACAAATTGGGACACTATTTTGTTACTATTTTTGCATAGGTCTATTCTAGATTAGATTACATGCTTGTTGTTCAAATTTGGCCCAATTTGGAGTTGTTTTGAATTAGTTATCATGATTTTTGTGTTTTGTAGTCCTAAATGCCTCACCCTATGATGGCCACAAATTGGAGTGCAATTTCTTTACTATTTTTGCATAGATAGTTTCTAGACTAGATTATATGCTCTTTGTTCAAATTTGGTGCAATTTGGAGTTGTATTGCTCCTGTTATTGTGTTTTTGTGAGTTGTAGGTCTAAATGCCACACCCCGGGATGACCACAAATCTAGGTACAATTTCCTTACTATTTTTTATTAGATCAGTCATAGAGCACATAATATGCCTAGATCTCACTTTTGGTAGCATTTGGAGCAATTTTGAATAGTCTATTGCACTTTTCCTCTTTCAAGCTTATTGATGCATGCACCTTCACGGTTTCATCTTAATCCACACATGCTTTTAATTAATTGTAGTTTTTGGTGTGCAGACTCAGGTATCACAATGCATGAGGAAGGACCAACAAGCTAGAACCACAATAGAACACCTTGAAACGGCATCGGGAGCCCACTCACCTCAATTGTGAGTGCGAGGAAGACATTGGAAGCGTGCCTTGGATTCTTGGAAGGATTTGATCCTTTGATTATTGTATTGAGTGTATCAATTGAGAGCCCTCAAGGGGAAACTTTTTAACTACTTATTTGATATTTATATCAATATAAGGAGAACCGCCCATTTCTTTCATATATGTGTCATTTTATGCTTGTTTGAAGTGTCACTTTCGTAGTGCTTAGATCAAGTAGAACAATAGATGCATCTCATTTTCCCTTGCTAGGTGTGCTTGTTTTTCACTCTGCACTTGCTACTTGAATTATTTGTTGTATGGCATGTCTACCAGATATGAAGCTAAAAATATTGGACTAAAACACCATGGTCTAATTAAATTAATATGGCATAAGGGGGGAAATAAATTACAATAAGTTTTTGGTAAAATTTGAGCAAAACCTCCAACCTCAAGCTTCACTTGTTGAGGTGAATGATGATTTCAAACCCTCTAGGATGGCAAGAAATCCTAAAAATATAGAACTCTCAAAAGCACCAATTCAAGGAGAATAAGACTAGATGCCTAAGAGGCCAATTACTTTGAAGAGAATATTCATGAGCTTAGATTGGATGAAGAGAAGTGGAAACTAGGAGAATCCACTAGGTCATGAAATATAATTCCTAAGCTAGATAAAATCATGAAACCAATCTAAAGCATAGGGAACTTTTGAAATCCTAGTAAAACCAAAGATGCTATCACCCTCTAAATAACATGTGGTTATAGATACTCTAAAATCCCCCAAAAGTAAGAGATGTTGAAAGAGAGTAAGATTGGAGGTACTCCTAGATTATGAATATGTGAGTTTCAAGAGAACAACTTGATAATTTCTAAATAGTATAGGAAGAGTTGATGATGGTAGATGGTATGGACTAGCAAGATATGATGATAATTGGTGATAATAAGACAAAATCCCTAAGCTCCCCATAGTTTTTGAAACAAATATAAGAAGCGGGGCCATAAGAAGCATAGAATGGCTGATTAGAAGATATATTTTTAGGGGAATCCCACTCACCAATGCCATTTGAAAATAATAATCAACCAAAACAATCATTTTTTTTAAACATGGTGGAATCGGTAGCCGCCATGAATCTGGGCAGGTTGTCTAGCTTTTATGGCCACCACCATATTCTGCACTACCCACCCCAAAAGCTGCCACATAGATCTTTGTGCAGTTCACCCCTATAACCACCATGCCACAATAATTTTAAACCTTTTATGCCATTGAAAGCACCAGTAAAGGGACAAGTGTTCAGTCCAATGAGACCCAATATTTGAAAGCCAATCATTAGATATGCAAGTGGAAGTTGAATTATTTGATAACTACATAAATCCAAGTGGTGATGGCATAAGTTGTCCAATACCACCATGGGAAGATGACAAATTTAAATAATCTAGATGTAGAAGGGGCTAATTTCATTATCTAGGCTCTATAGACACAAGTCACAACATTTAAAAAAATTAAAATATAAGAATGACCACATTAGTCAACTCAAAGATCAACTAGTCATGTCATGAATCCAAAAATCAATGGATTTGATTACTCATTCAAGACATTGCTAGGATAAATAGAGGAGGTACTTAGGGAATCCCTTGACCACCCAATACATATCTTGGAAAATATAATAGAATCCTTTAACCACTCATTTTTTCTTCTAGCAAATGCAACAAAATCACTTTACCATCATGAAAACCCCATAGATAAGAGAAAATGTGGTTGGGGTGCTAAATCAAATCCATATACAGGTGGATTCTAAACCTAGGATAAAATAGTACATTGATATACAGGTGGTGAATATCCTATATGTATATGGAATTTTTCTAAGTTGCAATTGCTCCAAAATAGGAAATGGCTAGATGGGATCTAATTTTTGGCATATGTGATTTTCTTGGCATGGTATAGGTAATCGGATTCAAATAAAAAAGGGACCCCACGCTAGAGAAGTTTATAACTAATTATAAAAACATAAAATAGGTCATGTATGCTAAGATAAAATTGGTATTTTATACTATAGAAGTTCAAACCAAACTAAGAAATGATGCTCCTACAATGCTTTCCCTATAAACTAAGCAAAGAATAATTGAGGATCAATTATGGACCCTTGTGTTTCATGGATCAAAATCAAAATACAATGATGACATCGGGGTTGAATTAATCAACCCCAGAGGTATATCCTATCTTGTTGCATATTGACTATAATTTTATTTTACATGTAATGCTACTAAATACAAATATTTGGTTTATGTATTATATTTTATGTTCAATAAGGAAGTTAAGTACATACAAGTCCTACGAAACTTAGATTTGGTGATTAAATAAGTAAAAAACTAGCATACTTCTAACAATAGACATCCTTCAAGCTATTATAGTCATGTCTAGAATATAATAGAAGACATTAATGCTTTTAAAAACCAAGGCATTCCACATAGAAAGAATAATATGATAGATTAATTCATAATAGTAGCAAGCACCTTGGAATAATTTGCCCATCCTATGATAAATAATTTCTCTATAAATTTAAGCGCTACCCTATCTATATTGGAAAATTTCAAAAAAAATTATGTTTTCAAATGAACGATATATAACTAATTTTACTGCTAATTCTTGCATATTTGAAATATAGATCATAAATGAAGAGGATAGAGATTGTGTAGAGCTATATTGAGAAGGTGTAATAATTTTAAAGATAAACACTATCTCTAAAGGTATGATTTCTTTATAATATCTATTCAATATAGATATCAAAGCCACAAAAATTAAAATGCTTCATTTTAAAGGGATAATTCAAGGCATGCAACCTAGGGGATGCTAACAATCCTTAGAATATCTTCCTAGGTAAGACCTGTATTGATAAGGAGAACGAAGAAACATCTCAAGTTCTAAAGGATAATAGAGATGTCATAGCTTATAGTTATGAATATTTTAAGGTCTATGATACATCTATCATCATCTATACCACCCCCCTCAAACTAGATATAAATCCCTTTCACCAGTGAAACCACTACTTTAACCTTTCATTCTTAAGGAAGTGCAAAAAATATTGTCAACCTACATCATTTTTCTTGTAAGATATTTTTCTTATATTACAAATTTGGTAGTAGTACACAATAATAATGGAGAAATGCACCTATGTGTAGGATTTAGAAATCTCAACAAGACATCTTACAAGGATAATTATCCTCCATGGGTGAAGTACCACAAAAGGTGAATGACTCTTAGGTGATGTCTCTACTAGATGGTTACTTAGGATATAATGAAGTGATGGTAAAAACCAAAGAGAGGACTAATTTTGCATTCACCATAAAATAGGGAATGTTCATATACAAGAGGATGTCATTTGGATTGATCAATATAGGAGCTAATTTTTGAAGAGTTAAGGAAAATACCTTCAAGGATCTCATTGGAAAGTGCATTGTAATATGCATGGATGACTTTATTGTCTTCTCTAAAATATGTGGAAATCATATAGAAGACTTAAGTACCATGGAGATATTAACCCCCTTTGGTTAGGTCCCTTACAAGTATCACAAATTTTAGGAGAGAATACCTTTTCAATAAAAATACTAATTAGAGATGCTTTCCCATTACCAACAAATGGGAAATTTCTCAATCATTACTCCAATGCTTGATATTATTATAGTATTACCTTATAAGTAGCCTTGTACATAGTATTTTTGTTTTAATATTTTGATGTGTTTGTTAGGTGTTTCAATTTATCTTGGCTTGCTTTATATTTTGGGTTTTACTATTGCCTTATTTTATGTTTTTCCCTTTTGACTCCAATCAATTAAGTCCAACTAACTTCTAGTTACTCTAAAAATGAAGCATTCATATACATTCTAGAAGTAAAATTTCTATTACAAACTTAAGAAATTTATAATCAATCATTTGATATGTATTCATGTCTTACGAAAAATCAAGTCAATCTAGAAGTAATATAAAAGATAGTTAAATCCTCACATTAAAAATGTTTTAAAGAATTATAAATTGGTAGGAATGAAATTACTATGGACTAGTCATTAGGTGAAAAATATTTTGATGGTTACCCGCTTGCTCACCAAAGTGGTCCCCAACCTAGAAAACATGATTTAATATTTGTAAATTGAGAAAAATGGTAAATATACTAATTTATATTAGAAAGAAGAGAGAGATCAAAAAATTAAAAAGGAATAAAAGATAAAGTCTTGAAAACTCAAATTTTTAGGTGATTTAAACAAACTCTACCAAGACCTAAATAGTAGTAGAGAAAATTCTAGAATGGTACCAAAGATAACTTTGTCGAGGCTATGAATGCTTGGTTCTCTGTCGAGCATTATACTATAGTTGATGACATATATGGACTATAATAATGAATTCTAACTAATTTTAGAATGAGAATAAACTCATATGCACACACTTTTTTTTTTTTTTTGAATTTACATGGTGGAATTGGTAGTCGCCATGAATCCCGACAGGTTGTCCAGCTTTTTATGGCCACCATAGTATTATGTGTTGTTCGCTCCAAAATTCGCCACATAGATCTTTGTGCAGTTCACCCCTATAACCACCATACCACAATCATTTTAAACATTTTACGTCACTGAAAGCACGAGGAAAGGGACAAGCGTTCAGTCTAACAAGGCCCGAGATCTGAACCTTGGACCTCCGCCCCCTTTATGGGGTTTGGATGAACCAATTGGTCTACACCTCAGACCTATCATATGCACACACTTTAGTGAAGACAAAAATGATTATTACTTCCAAGTTAATTGCATAGTCCCAATATTGGATAAATACCAAGTGTTTGATTCTATTGATTTTGTAGCCCATTTTATTTAGGGATGGCACATGCTATTTTTAAAATGTTTGAGAGCATTTTCCTATAAAGTCATAATTTGTTGCTTGCATAATGTTTCGTAGTCTACATGGTTTGGGGACCCACTTTTCTTTTTTGTCCCTCTAGTTTTCTTTTCTTTTATCCAAGTTTGATCTACTATCTTTAATTGGTTAGTTTGTGCATACTAGTCCACTATTTAAAAATAATGGTTCCTTTGTTTTTCACACAACACAATCCATCAAATTACCTAAATTCCTATTGGTCCAAAATATCCAATGTAAAAAATTTTAAATTGAATAAAAAAATCTTGTTAAAATTATTGAGGGTTGGAACATACATTTTTATTTCAGATTTTTTATTCATTTTTTTTATTTTTTAGTTTTAATTCAAAAAATTTATTTGGATTTTTATTCATATTTTTAATTTAGATTTTTAATTTATATTTTTAATTTATATTTTTAATTCAGATTTTTAATTTAGATTTTTATATTAGATTTTTTTGTTTTAATTGGGGTAAAATTAGGGTTTTTGAAAGGGCTTGAACCCTTTTACAAATATTATTATAACTTTAATACCCATGCAAAAAGCATACACCTAACTAATGCATCAATTGATATCAAACATTAAAGCATAAAAGATTGACAACAATGAATTTAACAAGAAATAGAGTTTCCTTTTATTAAAACTTTGTCAAATTCAATTACAAATACGTCCCTCTTAGGGATACTCAATATTGATACAATCAATATAGTTTTGAAGACCCTCTAAACGAGGGGGTGGTGTAATTTGCAAACTCTCCAATAGGACATAAACTATTCAAGATCAATGGTGGCCTTCTTCTCCATGATTAGAGGTATATGTTGCATTGAATGCCTTACAAATAGATGGATCCTGTAAACCTTACATTCAAGAAACAACAAGAAACAATTAAAAGCAAAGGTGGCCTCTCTTGATGAGGCTTTTGGAGGAATCTTGCATAAATAATGCTAAAGAAAGAAAATGAAGCATGTAATCTATGAAACTATGCAAGAAATCATTAAATTGTAGTAAAGCATATAAAGAAATACATGAATATAACTATGAAACATCCTAATTAACCATTAGAAACTTGAATTGCATGAAATAACAAGAAAACTAGTCTAAATGATGTAAACAAGGAAATAAAGGAAATCTGCTCCTAAATCCCTAATTTAACCATGCAAATGTGTCAAATGAGATTAATCTATGGTTAATATATCAAAATGAAAGCATAAAATTGTGAATCTAAGGCTAAAACAAGGAGAAATAGGGATCAAACCCTCACCACAGGTCTATGGTGCAACTGGCACTGTTGGTCGCTACTGAGATGAAGATATTTTTTCTCTCCAAATATGGGCTTGGATCTCCAATTATCCTAGTTGAATTGATGGTCAAGGATCACCTCAGTTTCCTTTTATCGATTGATGGTTTGAATTGTCTAAATTCACCATGAAAGAGGCTCAATTGTGAGTTCTTGATCCTCTATTCCTCTAGGACCTCCATGGTTTCAAACACATTCATGATTGGCAAGTTAGCTCTCTCCAAAAGGTTGCAATTGAGTCAACAATTCGGTAGAGCTTCATTGTATTTCAAATCCTAAATATTCTATACTTCTCCCCAATTTGGAGGGGGTCTTATAGCACATTGAAGGCCTTGCTCTAGCTTCATGGAGAATCCAAGAACAAGAAACCTGCAGTTGGGGTAGTTGGAGGGAAAGTTCTAGAGACTTCCCCACCCAAAAGTTGTTTGGATTTGTTTTCCAGATCATTGTAACTGATTCTAGGTCTAAAACAATTTTGATGCTAACCGCGGCTCTGAGGCATGGCCATCTCTATTAGCCATGGGTGTCAAACGTGTCTAAGGCTGAGTTAGCCAAATCTGCCCAAATTGAGTGGTTAAAACCACTGCTTCACCTTGGAGTTGTCCAAGATCATTCATATGGTCTATTAGCATATCCCATATGAGTAGTCACCTCGACATGATGCATTTTAGGTGTCTAAATATGCCCCTTTTGGGATGCATTGTGAGAACGAATAATGCTGAGCAAAAATAGACCTCCTAAAATGATGGCATAGTTTGAATGATGATCATTAATCTGATCAACATTAGATTTCCAATCCTGCCAAATGACACGCATCTTAGAATAATTACTTCCAATTGATGGAAGGCTTAAATTTGCAAAGCTTTGGCAAGCTCCAGCCGTAATCAGGTAGCTTCAGTGCTACAATAGTACCGATAGGTGGAGAGCTACTAACTTAACTATCATAGTTGATTTTTGCCCCAATAAAGGGTAAGCTTATGATAGTATTTGGCAATGATTCGTAATATAAATGTAATTTGAAAATATCAAGTGATCTCCTACTTAATTTGATTATGATAATTGATATTATGACTACCCCCTCAAGTGACGAGTCGATGAGGGTAGGAAAATTGAATGAAGTGATGAGTCGCTTGACCATTATGAGTGATTTGAACAGTTGAAGATGTTAGCACTTTGATATTACTTGGCAAGGCTTAATTCAGCCATGATTACAACTATTAATAGTAATTGTACATCTTTATTCCATAGACCAGTCTAGCCATAATGGCCTTCTTGGGGAATCAATATGATAGCAATTGCAATTAGGTTTATGTTGAATCATAATGTTTGATGATCTACTAAAAATATCACAAAATAATTGAGATGAATACCTCATTATTGTGGAGCAGTCTGGCCATTATGGCCTTCTTAGGGATTGAAGTGAAGCATATCAATTCAGCGATGACTAGTTTTCCCTAAATGGCCTTATGGTGATTTACTCATCTTGTCGTATTGCATGGATCGCAAGTTGTTGCAATTGCCAAGTGTATAGGGTAAATAACTAAATACGAGGTGCATTTGAATTTTGAATTATAGGATTTTTTTGTTATTTTTTATATTTTTGAGGTTTTTGGCCCGTTAGATATTTTTTATTTTTTATTTTGAAGCCCCTCATGGTTGAATTTTTAAGGTATTTATTGCAAGATACTAGCTGTGCTTGTCAGCCACAGTAAAATTTATAAATTTCCTTAATCATGCCTCTGACCTGTAGTCAAAAAACCCTAATTTTGTGCCTGTAGGTGAGAACTGCAGTTGAGGATAAATTGAAAATATAAAATAAAATTTATCATTTTCAAAACACCTACATGGCGGACCCGATAGACGCATCCACTAGTGGTTGAGCTGGTGTGACTAAGGTAGCCACATGCATCTCTCATTTATTGTATTTACCAGCTTAAAATAAACCTCATTAATTAATGGGTTAATTGAACCACACTAAACTATCGGTAACGAACCACACCATAGTTAGATATAGACTAGGTTAGATTAGATGGGTGGGATTATTTAATTTTTTTGGGTTTTTGGGATGATTAGCGAAGGTCATTGCTCTTAGCCGTGAGTGGCAACAATGGTTCCAAATTGGAAAATTAGGGGCCACGGTTGTCAACCGCAACAGGATTCAAATCCCAATGGTCATAAATGTGACCATTATTTTCAGTCATGGGTCCCAACTGCGGCTAAGGGACTTTAGGAAAAAATCCTAAATTTTTTGATGTTGGACATTTTGAGTCCTTAAGTCAAATTTGTCATTGATGTCAAGAAATGAAGCCATCATTAATGTCAAGGAATTTGTCAAAAATAAGTTATCAAAGTTGTCATTGATATCTAGGAAGAAGCTTCTAATAAAGTCAAATGTCAAGAGGAACAATGCAAAGGTTAAAGGCAAAGGGCTCCATAATATTTTTAAATATTATGTGGAAGCATAAGTTAAAAGGTTTTCATAAAAACCCAAGAAATTTTATTGCAAAGCTAAAGGAAGGTTTAATATTTATTTGATAAAATATGTAAACTCAAAATGAATTTGAATTTTATAAATAAATATTATTTATACCAAGGTGCAAAGTGAAAGAGGGTTTAAATAAAACCAAAGGGTTTTAAAGAATTAATTTATAAAATTTAAATTCAAATGAATTTAAATATTTTATAAATTAATAAGCTCCAAAGGAAATAAGCGTCGATGCCTAAAATCGTTGAAGGTAATTCGATCACCAACGCCATGCATGCAGGAAGGAAATAAGTATATATGCTAATGCCTTAGAGGTATTTTAAATCATTCTTTTGCTCAAAAATTGAATGCGTGCAATTGTGTTTGAATTCGTGAGGAAGAAAGAGAAGTGGCCATTCTATTTGAGCACCAACAAATAGCATTTAAGGGGATTTGTGCCAAAATACGAAGCACCAACTAGTCAGGTGGTCTAGTTGTAGAAAGGACAACATCAGGGTGTTGGGCGTAAGGAGACCTACGTTCGAAATGCAATGGCAATAGTTTTTGGTAGTTGCATTGGTGTTGGACAGCACCAAAGGAAAGGCACACATTTTGCACAAGGTGAGCGGGGAAGGTTTTGGAGCACATGGTGCTCATTAGTCCCCAAGCTAGCACCTAGCTTACGTGGCATTGGGAGCCGCCGCTAGAGTGTCGATTGAGGCTGCGCGGTGTGTTCAAATCCCCTCCAAGTCAAGGTAATAAATTTTGAATTGAATTTTTGTGTGTTGCCAAAAGTTTGGAGCTAAAAGGGTGCATGAAAGGATTGTTAGTTGGAAATTATTTTTTATAAGTTGGAGGAATAAGATGTTAAGGTTTATTTTAATAGTGTTTTGTCATATTGATTTTTTAAAATATTAAAAGGATAGAGGGAGTTTCTTGTCTTAGGTTATTTTGAAAAGAAGAGTGTGTTGAATATTATTGGGAGATTATAAGGTGTAAGTGGTAATTTACTTTTTGTAAATGTTGATGAATTTTTTCTTAAATATGGAGTGATAAGGTGTATGTGTGTTTTGATTTTGACATTGTATTTTGATGAAATTAATCATATTATGATTTCTTTGAGATTGGCAAGAAGTTTTTGAGATTTTTGGCAGATTTATAAGATTCCATCATCATCAAGAAAAAAGTATGAGCACATTTTCCAAAGTTTAATTTGATTGGTTGGTTTTCTAGAAAATAAGTTTGGAGTGAAAAGGACTTGATTAGGGTTTCCTTTTGAGTATGGTTGAGTTAATGCTTCAAGGTTTTCTGAAATAAAGGATTGTTTAATAAGCATTGTTGTTGAAGCTTTTGGTTGTGAAAAGAACTTGAACTAGGGTTTGAGTATCATTGCTAAGTGATATTTGTTGTTGAGCATTGTTGGAAACATTTTGAGTTGATGTTTACATGCTTGGACTAGGGTTTGTGAGTAAGAGGTGTTTCATTAAGTGATTGGTTGAGTAGAGTTGTTTGAACCTAGTCAAGTGGATGTATGAAGTGATTGTTCAAGTTCCATAAAAAAACTATTCTATATTCTGATTTGAGATTGAGAAAGTAATTGAGCATTATGATTTGTATAGAAAATATTGAGTCTCTAACAATTCTCTTTATGTTTCTATGATATTGGACAATTTTTGTGTGGACATGTTGAGCAAATTTGAGTAATTTCTAAGTGGACTTGTTGAGCAAATTTGAGCAAGTTTTGAGTGGACTTGTTGAGCATATTTGAGCAAGTTCTATGTAGACTTGTGGAACAATGTTAAGTGCATATTTGAGACAGAGCTTTGAAGATGACAGAGCAGAGAGGATAGTATTATCCAGTGGATAGAGATCCATCAACTAGGGTAGTGAAGATAGGTCTTTTGAGTGGGAACAAGTGTCTTCAGTGAAGAGAGATCCACAAGTCAATGCAGTGGAGGTAGTAGTCTTCTAGAGGATCACCAGCCAGAGCAAAGGAGAAGGAGTTATCCTATGGATAGAGATCCACAAACTTGATTTAAGGGGATCAGCATCTCCTTTGGACATAGGTCCATAAACATTATAGGGAAAGGATTCCCAAGATAATTTATTTGAGAAAATTTTATAAGAAATATTTTCTTCGTGGAGTAGCCCGCATTGGGTGAACCACATAAAATAATGTCTCTCATATGTGTGATGCTTTGTGATGTGCAAGGTGCAGCCAAATTATTTTCATTGTTGTCAACACAGACAGATAGATCAGTTGATGCAATGGACAGGAGTTTAGAGGTCAGTCAGAGCATGTACAGTGAATTTCTGAGAAGACAGAAGTGGCCCATATGCAAAAGCTCAAAGAAAAATATAAGTAAGAAAAGTGTTGCGATATCGCGACATGTTGAGCAAGCATGAGAAACTGTCGCGATATCGCGACATGTTGAGAAGCTAGAAAAGAAACTGTCATGATATCACGACATGTTGAGAAGCTGGAAAAGAAACTATCGCGATATCGTGACATGTTGAGAAGCTAGAAAAGAAACTGTCGTAATATCACGACATGTTGAGAAGCTAGAAAACAAACTGTCGTGATATCGCGACATGTTGAGAAGCTGGAAAAGAAACTGTCGTGATATCGCGACATGTTAGAAGAGAGAGAAAATGCTAGCAAAACTATCATGATTTCGTGACATGTTGAAAGCAAAGAAGGCAAGTAGAAAAACTGTCGCATTTTTGTGACATGTTGGCAGAGAAAAAGCCAAGTGGAAAAACTATCATGATTTCGTGACATTTTGGTAGAGAAAAAGTCAAGTGGCAAAACTATCGTGATTTTGTGACATGTTGGTAGAGAAGAAGGCAAGCAGCAAAACTATTACGATTTCGCGACAAGTTGGAAGCAAAGAAGCCAAGTAGTAAAACTGTCACGATTTTGCGACATGTTGGCAAAGAAGAAAGCAAGTGGAAAAACTATCATGATTTCACGACATGCTCAAAGAAGAAGTGCATGCAGGGAAAATTGTCATGATTTCATGACATGTTGGACGAAAGGGAGAGCACAAGGAAAACTATCATTATTTCGTGACATGTTCGGAGAGAGAGAAAGCGCAAGGAAAACTGTCTTGATTTCGTGACATGTTCAGCAAGAAGGTGCAAGCAAAGAAAAGTGTCACGATTTTGTGACATGTTCAGAAAGAAGGTGCAAGCAAAGAAAAGTGTCACAATTTAGCGACATGTTCGAAAAGAAGGCACAAGCAAAGAAAAGTGTCATGATTTCATGACAGGTTCAAAGAGAAAGCACCAAGGAGAAAAAGTGTCACGATTTTGTGACAGGTTTGAAGAGAAAGCTCTAAGGAGAAAAAGTGTCATGATTTCATGACATATTACAGGAGAGAGAAGGCAAGATAAAAAGTGTCATGATTTCATGACAATTTGCAAAAGGAAGCACCAAGGAGAAATAGTGTCACGATTTCGCGACATGTTAGGTTTTCACGACCCGAATAGGAGAGAGAGTGTATGGAGGCAAGTGTGTCACGATTTTGTGACATGTTGTGTTTTCATGAGCAAAAGACATAAAAGACACAAGGCAGCGAAAGTGTCACGATTTCGCGACATATTTCATTTTTGTGGGTGAAAGGCAGAGAAGTGCAAGGAAGAGAAAAGTGTCACAATTTCGTGACATGTCTTGTTTTCGTGGGTGCAAGCGAAGAAGTGGACAAGAAGGCAAAAAATGTCACGATATCGTGACATGTCATGTTTTTGCAAGTAGAATGCAAGAAGAGTACAAAGAGACAAAAATGTCATGATTTCACGACAAGTCACAGCAGCACGATTACGAACAGTTAACTGAAGTAGAATGACAGTCAAAGGGGCAGTTGTAGAGGAAAATCATGCAACCAAAATAAGAAGAGTTAACTAGAGTGAGTGAGATAGTTACAGGTGCAGTTATAGATAGAAATCATGCAAGCTAAAATAAGCACAGTGGTTTAAAGACAAAACGACATTTATAGGGCCCATAAAGCAGTGTAACCATCAAGCGGCAGTTATACTGAAAGTCCCATGCAAGAGACAGATCTATTAATAGGTTGCATGTAATAAATACTATGCTAGAAAGGAGTTACTATCAGCAGTGGCTATTAATAGGTTGCATGTAGGATTACAAAAGTTATAGAAGACGAGGAGTCTCATTGAGAAATAGTGTTATAAAAGGGCAATCGTGTAGAGAATTAATTTGTCGCTCATAGTGTAAAAGTGTTGCAGAAAGAGTGAAAAAGTGCTGCTGAAAGAGAGTGCATGGGAGGCGAGTGAGCAGGGTGTGTTCTGTGTAAAGAGTGGGCAATGTTGAGAAAGCAATAGACCAGTCAGGGTCTTGTAAGAGCGAAGGCATTTTTATGTCAAAAAGATTCAAAATAGAATTTCGAATTGGTGCTTGGAATCAGGGGTTGGTGCTCCTTTCTATTGGTGCAGATAAATTAGGGGTTGGTGCTCCTTCCATTCGATGCTGGTAAATTAGGAGTTGGTGCTCCTTTCTGTTGGTGCAAATAAATTAGGGGTTGGTGCTCCTTCCAGTGGGTGCTGGTAAATTGTTTGTAAAGTTGGTGCTTTGTAAAGGCTAGATTTGGATGGGTGTCTAAACAGTCTATTTTTGAGGAGTAGCCAAAACTGGTGAACCTCGTTACATCTTGTGTTATGTGATGCTCTCATGTGATATTTGCTTTATCTAGTTTTAAGCATTCATTAGTTATGAATTAAGAGTTAAAGTTTTAAGTTATAAAGAGCCACATTGATTCACCCCCCCCCTCTCAGTGCCATTGTAAGACTAAAAATTGGTATCAGAGCAAGGTTCTTGAACAAGCTCAATCAGCTAAGGTGATCTGGGAGAAAAAGTGTCACAATTTTGTGACATGTTCGAAAAGAAGGCACAAGCAAAGAAAAGTGTCACGATTTCACGACAGGTTCGAAGAGAGTGCCAAGGAGAAAAAGTGTCATGATTTCGTGATAGGTTCGAAGAGAAAGCGCTAAGGAGAAAAAGTGTCATTATTTCATGACATATTGTAGGAGAGATAAGGCAAGATAAAAAGTGTCACAATTTCATGACAATTTGCAAAAGGAAGCGCCAAGGAGAAATAGTGTCACGATTTTGCGACATGTCGGGTTTTCGCGACCCGAAGAGGAGAGAGAGTGTACAGAGGCAAGTGTGTCATGATTTCATGACATGTTGTGTTTTCATGGTTGAAATACATAAAAGGCACAAGGCAGTGAAAGTGTCGTGATTTCGCAACATGTTTCATTTTCGCAGGTGAAAGGTAGAGAAGTGCAAGGAAGCGAAAAGTGTCGCGATTTCGTGACATGTCTTGTTTTTGCAGGTGCAAGCGAAGAAATGGACAAGAAGGCAAAAAATGTCACGACATCGTGACATGTCATGTTTTTGCAAGTAGAAGGTGAGAAGAGTACAAAGAGACAGAAATGTCATGATTTCACGATAGGTTGCAGCAGCACGATTACGAACATTTAATTGAAGTAGAACGACAGTCAAAGGGGTAGTTGTAGAGGAAAATCATGTAGCCAAAATAAGAAGAGTTAATTGGAGTGAGTGAGATAGTTACAGGTGCAGTTGCAGATAGAAATCATGTAAGATAAAATAAGCACAATGCTTTAAATATAGAACGACAGTTACAAGGCCCATAAAGCAGTGTAACCATCGAGCAGCAGTTATACTGAAAGTCCCACATAAGAGATAGATCTATTAATAGGTTGCATGTAATAAATACTATGCTATAAAGGAGTTACTATCAGCAGTGGCTATTAATAGGCTACATGCAGGATTACAAAAGTTATAAAAGACAAGGAATCTCATTGAGAAATAGTGTTATAAAAGGCCAATCGCACAGAGAATTAAGTTGCCGCTCATAGTGTAAAAGTGCTGCTGAAAGAGAGTGTGCAGGAGGCAAGTGAGCAAGGTGTGTGTTGTGTAAAGAGTGGGCAATGTTGAGAAAGCAATAGACCAGTTACGGTCTTGTAAGAGCAAAGGCATTTTTATGTCAAAAATATTCAAAATAGAATTCTGAGTTGGTGCTCCTTTCTGTTGGTGTAGATAAATTAGGGTTTGGTGCTCCTTCCAGTCGATGCTAATAAATTAGGGGTTGATGCTCCTTTCTGTTGGTGCAGATAAATTAGGGGTCGGTGCTCCTTCCAGTGGGTGCTGGTAAATTGTTTGTAAAGTTGGTGCTTTGCAAAGGCTAGATTTGGATGGGTGTCCAAGCAATCTATTTTGGAGGAGTAGCCAAAACTAGTGAACCTCATTACATCTTGTGTTATGTGATGCTCTCATGTGATATTTACTTTATCTGGTTTTAAGAATTCATTAGTTCTAAATTAAGAGTTAAAGTTTTAAGTTATAAAGAGCCACACTGATTCACCCCCCCTCTCAACGCCATTGTAAGACTAACACTTTGTGTGATTTTTACTACTTTAATATTGTTGATGGCATTATTTGGATTAAAAAGCAAAAAAATTATTGTATATTGTTCACCCCCCTCTCAATATAAGCACATGTTCTTCAATTGGTATCATAGCGGGTCCCTTTGTGAAAAGACTAACATCTTGGAGGAGGATCCATCAGTAGCACACATGACTTCATAGAATGAAGAAGAGACTATGTTTGACATAAAAGAATAATTCTTTTCTGCTCTTAGAAAATTGGAAAGACTTAGAGAGAAGAATTCAATTTTGAAGGAACAATTTCAAGAAGATGAAGAAGCAAGGATAGAACTTATACAAAATCTCACAAAACTCAAGATTAGGGTGGAAGACAAAAATAATATTGAGCAAGACATGACAAATCTATTAAGATCCAAGAAAATAGAATGTGAAATATTGGAGGCATAAATTTTCCTCCTAAAGAATGAAGTTGAAAGGACCAAGGTACTACAATATGTAGAATATAGGAAACAGAAAGAGGAATCAAGTCTTTAGAAAGTAGAAACCTCAAATAATATTAAGCAAGCAAAGAATATCAGAAAGGAAGAAATCAAAGGAGAAACCTGGATAAGAGTTAATCACAAGAGGAATATGACTTCACCACAAAAACCAATACATCCAAACAGGTTACATAACTTCTTCCATGGTCATTGCTTTTCTGTTAATAAATATGGTCATAGAGTTGTACACTGTATTCATCATGCAATAAATAATAGAAATATCAATTCCTTTGCACCTCTCATGAATGATGATGTTATATGTTACAGATACAATAATTTTGGGCACAAGGCTAGATGGTGTAAAATGATACTTCCTGAGTCTAGGAAAACAATTTTAACAACTAGGAAAGATGAAAAAGAAAATGTTAAGGCTAGATCAATGTTAGTTCAAATGGCCCTTCATGCTCATGATAAAGAAGAACAGTGGTATTTTGATAGTGGTTGATCTAGTCACATGATAGGATACAAAGACAAATTCATTATACTAAAATAAACAAATAGAAGATCAGTAAGTTTCGGTGATAATGGATCAGGAAGGATTGGTGGAAGAGGAACTCTAAGTTTAGATAATGGAAAAACAAAAATAGAGAATGCATTATATGTTAAAGGGTTAAAACACAATCTACTGAGTATAATTCAACTTTGTGGTCAAGTGTACATGGTTACTTTCATCTAGATAGATGTGAGATAATAAAATCAAAAACTAGAAAAATCATTACCAATGCAAGAAGAACCACAAACAACTTATATATGCTCAATGAGATTAAAGGAGAAATGTATTTTCTATCATAATAATATGAGATTTGGTTATGGCATAGAATATTGGGTCACTTGAATTTTGACAACATAGTCAACATAAGCAATAAATAGGAAGTCCGAGATTTACCCAAAATAAGAAAACCTCAAAACACAATATGTGCACCCTGTCAATATGGAAAGCAAACTAGGACAACCTTTAAGTCAAAAGAATATATGTTATATTAGTCATTGAGCCTGATACATACTAATTTGTTTGGTCCTACTAGAACATAAAGCATTCAGGGTGAGAGCTACTTTATGTTGTTCATATATGATTATTCCATAATGGTTTGGGTAGCCTTCCTAAAAGAGAAGTCAGAGGCCTTTGAAAAATTCAAAGCATTCAAGGAATTGGTTGAAAATGAAACTGGCAAAAGGATTAAGTGTCTGAGATCTAATAGAGGAGGATACTTTACTTCAAATGAATTTATAGAGTTTTGTGAACAACATGGAATCAAGAGAGAGTACTCAGTAGCAATAACTCCTCAGCAAAATGGAGTAGTTGAAAGGAAAAATGAGATTGTTAAAAACATGGCTAGAGCTATGTTAAATGAATCTAAGTTATCAGATGTTTTCTGGATAGAAGCTATAAATATAGCAGTATACATAATCACTAGGACTCAAATGAGGGTAAATCATCACAAGACTCCATATGAGCTTTGGAAAGGAAGACATGCCACTATAAAACACTTCATAATTTTTGGAAGCAAATGTTATATAATACGGGAATACCAAAACTTAGGCAAGTTTGATCCAAGATGTGGTGGGGGAATTTTTATTGGTTATTCCACAAGGAGTAAAGCCTACAGATGATTCAACAAAAGAACATACGCTATGGTGGAAATTATAAATGTAACAATTGATGAGAAGATAGATTCAAGAGAACTTGTTTAGCAAATTGTGTATCAAGAAGATGGATGTTATCAAGAATAATTTTGTGAGGAATTGGATAAAGAAGAAGAAGAAATATGAAGACTTCTTCCTAAAACTCCATCTAGGTATGTACAAAAACATCATCCAAAAGAGCAGATCATCAAGAATCCAGATGAAATACAGACAAGAAGAAGAATAATAAAACCATCTCAACAAGCAAATTTTTATTTGCTATCTAAGATTGAGCCAAAAAATGTCACTCATGTAAGTGAGGATGAATTTTGGATTAAGGCAATGGATGAGGAATTGGATCAGATAGAGAAAAACAAAACTTGGGAACTTGTTCCATGACCAAAGGACAAAAATATGATTGGCACAAAATGGGTATTCAGAAATAATTAAATGAATATGGACAAGTGGTCAAAAATAAAGCAAGGTTAGTATGCAAAGGTTATGCACAGGTAGAATGAATTGAATTTGATGAGACATTTGCTCCAGTTGCATGACTTGAAACTATAAGGATATTTTTAGCCTTCTCAAGTTTCAATAACTTCAAGGTATATCATATGGATTTCAAGTCAACATTTCTAAATGGGGTTCTAGAAGAAGAGATTTATATTGAATAGCCATAGGGATTCATACTAGCAGAAAAACCAGATCATGTAAGTAGATTGAAAAAGGTATTGTATGGTTTAAAGCAAGCTTTGAGAGCATGGTACTCAATATTGAATAAGTATCTTTAGGAAAAGGGCTTTAGAAAAGGAATAGCAGACAATAATTTATATATCAAAAATGAAGGGAGTGATCTACTAATAGTGGTCGTTTATGTTGATGACATAATATTGAGGGGAAACAATGATAAGATGTGTAAAGAATTTTCTAAGAACATGCAAAATGAATTTGATATGTCTATGCTTGGTGAATTGTCCTTATTTCTTGGACTTCATATTTCACAATCAGAAATGGGAGTGTTTCTCTCACAAGCCAAGTATATAAAAGAAATGTTAAATAAATTCAGGTTAGAATATTGTAAACCACTAAGTACTCCCATGGTTACAGGATGCAAGTTGAGTAAGGATGATGAATATCCAGAGGCATATCATATATTATACAGATCTATGATTGGCAGCTGATTGTATGTTACAGCTACAAGATAAGACATAGTACAGTCAGTGATATTAGTGGTAAGGTTTCAGGCAGCACCTAAGGAAACACATGTGGCAGTAGTAAAAAGAATTTTCAGGTATCTAAAAGGGACTATGGACTTTGGGATTTGGTATCCCAAAGTGACAGTTTGACACTAACAACATATACAGATGCAGATTGGTCCGAAAACATTGATGACATAAAAAGCACAAGTGGAGGAGCATTATTTCTTGGAGAATGTTTAGTATCTTGCTTAATAAGAAGTAGGTTTTAGTATCTTTATCTACAACAGAAGCATAACATATTGCAGTAGGATCTAGTTGTACATAGGTGTTATGGATGAAGATAACTCTAGAAGACTTCAAGATAAAGTATGATCATCCCATTCCTATACTATGTGATAATACTAGTGCCATAAGTATTACAAAAAATCCGATAATGCACTCCAGGACAAAGCACATTCCGATTAAGTACCATTTTTGAGAGAATAGGTGATAAATAAATAATTCATATTGGAATATGTCACTACAGAGTAACAGATAGTAGATATTTTCACTAAGCCACTTTCAAAGGAAAATTTTGAGTATCTTCGAGTAAAATTGGGAGTGAGACTCCCACCCCAGAATTAACCATCTCAAGAGGAGGTGGGGGAGGAGCTAAACTAAGAGGCTCATTCTTAGCCCCAAGCCCCAAAGGTGACCCTTTGCCATTGATTTCAAAGGGGGAGATATTTGAGTAATGGGGAGAGATTTGGTATTTGAAGAGATCATTGAGCCAAGGGGAGCAATATCCCAGGGGGAGCAGGATAGAAAAATAAGTCAAGTTTTTAGAAAAATAATTTGGGTTGCCATCAATGACAAAGGGGGATATTGTTGGACATTTTGAGTCCTTAAGTCAAATTTGTCATTGATGTCAATAAATGAAGTCATCATTAATGTCAAGGAATTTTTCAAGAAATAAGTTATCAAAGTTGTCATTGATATCCAGGAAGAAGCTTCTAATAAAGTCAAAGGTCAAGAGGAACAATGCAAATGTTAAAGGCAAAGGGCTCCATAATATTTTTAAATATTATGTGGAAGCATAAGTTAAAAGGTTTTCATAAAAACCCAAGAAAGTTTATTGCAAAGCTAAAGGAAAGTTTAATATTTATTTGATAAAATATTTAAATTCAAAATGAATTTAAATTTTATAAATAAATATTATTTATACCAAGGTGCAAAGTGAAATAAGGTTTTAAAGAATTAATTTATAAAATTTAAATTCAAATGAATTTAAATATTTTAAAAATTAATAAGCTCCAAAGGAAATAAGCGTCGACATCTAAAATCATTGAAGGTAATTCGAGCACCAACGTCATGCATGGAGGAAGGAAATTAGTATATATTCTAATGCCTTAGAGATATTTTAAATCATCTTTTTTCTTGGAGATCGAATGCATGCAATTGTGTTTGAATTCGTGAGGAAGAAAGAGAAGTGACCATTCTTTTGAGCACCAGTGAATAGCGTTTAAGAGGATTTGCACCAAAATACCAAGTTCCAACTGGACAGGTGGTCTAGTGGTAGAAAGGACAACGTTAGGGTGTTGGGCACAAGGAGGTCTGCATTCAAAATGTAGCGGTAGCAGTTTTTGGTAGTTTCATTGGTGTTGGATAGTGCCAAAGGAAAGGCGCACGTTTTACGCAAGGTGAGCGGGGAAGGTTTTGGAGCATGTGGTGCTCGTTAGTCCCCAAGATAGTGCCTATCTTGCTTGGCATTGGGAGCCACAGCTAGAGCACCGATTGAGGCTGTACGGTGTGTTCGAATCCCCTCCAAGGCAAGGTAATAAATTTTGATTTTAATTTTTGTGTGTTGCCAAAAGTTTGGAGCTAAAAGGGTGCATGAAAGGATTGCTAGTTGGAAATAATTTTTGATAAGTTGGAGGAATAAGGTGTTAAGGTTTATTTTAATAAAGTGTTTTGTCATATTGATTTATTGAAATATTAAAAGGATAGAGGGAGCTTATTGTCTTAGGTTATTTAGAAAAGAAGAGTGTATTGAATATAATTGGGAGATTATAAGGTGTAAGTGGTAATTTACTTTTTGTAAATGTTGATGAATGTTTTTTTAAATATGGAGTGATAAGGTGTATGTGTGTTTTGATGTTTACATTGTATTTTGAGGAAATTAATCATCTTATAATTTCTTTGAGCTTGGCAAGAAGTGTTTGAGATTTTTGGCAGATTTAGAAGATTCCTTCATCATCAAGAAAAATGTATGAGCACATTTTCCAAAGTTTAATTTGATTGGTTGGTTTTCTAGAAAATAAGTTTGGAGTGAAAAGGACTTGATTGGGGTTTCCTTTTGAGTATGGTTGAGTTAATGCTTCAAGGTTTTCTGAAATAAATGATTTTTTAATAAGCATTATTGTTGAATTTTTTGGTTATGAAAATAACTTGAACTAGGGTTTGAGTATCATTGCTAAGTGAGATTTGTTGTTGAGCATTTTTGGAAATATTTTGAGTTGATGTTTACATGCTTGGACTAGGGTTTGTGATAAAGGGGTATTTCATTTAGATTGATTGAGTAGAGTTGTTTGAACCTAGTCAAGTGGATATATGAAGTGATTATTCAAGTTCCATAAAAAAAACTATTCTATATTTTGATTTGAGATTGAGAAAGTAATTGAGCATTGTGATTTGTATAGAACATATTGAGTCTCTAACAATTCTCTTTATGTTTCTATGATATTGGACAAGTTCTTTGTGGACTTGTTGAGTATATTTGAGCAAGTTTTGTGTGGACTTTTTGAGCATATTTGAGCAAGTTCTGAGTGGACTTGTTAAGCATATTTGAACAAGTTCTTAGTGGACTTATTGAGCATATTTGATCAAGTTCTATGTGGACTTGTGGAGCTGTGTTAAGTGCATATTTTAGACAAAGCTTTGGAGGTGATAGAGCAGAGAGGATAGTAGTCTCCAGTGGATAGAGATCCATCAGCTAGGGCAGGGAGGATAGGTCTTCTAAGTGGAGACAATAGTCTTCAGTGGAGAGAGATCCACAAGCCAGTGTAGTGGAAGCAATATTCTTCTAGAGGATCACCAGCCAGAGCAAAGGAGAAGGAGTAATCCTGTAGATAGAGATACATGAACTTGATTTAAAGGGATCAACATCTTCTTTGGACAAAGGTCCATAAACATTGTAGGGAAAGGATTCCCAAGAGAATTTATTTGAGAAAATTTTATAAGGAATATTTTCTCTATGGAGTAGCCCACATTGGGTGAACCACATAAAATAATGTCTCTCATGTGTGTGATGCTTTGTGTGATGTTTACTGCTTTAATATTTTTTATGGCATTATTTGGATTAAAAAGCAAAAATTTTTATTGTATATTGTTTACCCCCCTCTCAGTATAAGCACATGTTATTCATTTGATTTTTTTTTTTTTTTAAGTGGTTTAATTGATTTTTTTGAATGTTTTTGACATGCCATTTGTGAATGTTTTGATCTTTTTGAATATTTTTAATTTTTTTTTACTTTCTGATGTCATTTTTTGATTTTTTTGATTGATTTTATGTGTTATTATTATTTGTCTCTTAAGAATTTGATCGTGAGGGCAAGGGAATTAGACATCCTTCATACCCTTTGCAATGGCCTTAATGACACTGAGCACACTTGGTTTGGAGCCATTGGATTTGGATACATGCTACGACTCCCATCTATTAGAGTCGATTAGGCTTACATGACCATTATGGCTCGTCGCTAGGATGCGAGGACCAACACATTTCACCTATCGACAAGTGAGATCACTGTCACTTTGGAGGATTTCTATCAAATATTTTGGATCCTGATCGATGGCAAGGCCATCACATATTTTCCAACCATAGTGAAGGATGTTGTCTGATATTAGATATTTTATGCTAGGAGTGAAGAGACGTAGATAGATTTAGACCAAATTAGGGTCCACATTGAGAACTAGTACCATGAGAATATCTTCTCAGGATGGGCAATTGTACTGATGCACCTTATAGTTCATATTATATTGCCAAACACATCAAGAGTGAGGTTCCCTTAGAACCTCTTATCGAGGATACAATATGTACTAGTGAGTAGCACTAGAGAGCCACTGATCCTATCCTAGGGGAGTGCTCTACTTGCACATATCTATGATGAGCAGTATTGGATCACATAGAGGACCTGCATGGGAGTTGGATATATTCTTCTGTTATAGATCTGGGTATGGCATCACATCATAGTTGAGCATCCCATGCCACTACCTCTCTAAATTGTTGATATCACTAAGGATATTCAATGCTATACTTCATTCTAGCCTCGAGAGTCTAAGGGATTTCTAAGTAGATATCGAGTAGGGGATATGTACTATTACATTGATCATATTACATGACTTCAGCCTCGGTAGGTTCTATGGAGGCCTTACTTATATTTCCCAACATTTCTAGAGGTAGATAGGTACCTTAGGAGGACACGGTACGATAGATAGCTTATCAAGCAAAAACTCTAGATACAAGAGTTCTTCTACTTATCACATGTGACCAGGTAGTTTGGTATCCATCAGAACATTCCTTCCACTCCCACTATCTACCGTCACCTCGTAGCGAAGTAGGATCTATCATGGCCATAGGTCACTTCCATGGGTGACGAGGATGATGATTGGTAGGATTATAGATTGGTTGGCATAGGGACTACAGCAGACTATGATACCTGGTGGACTACTAGGTTGTGATGGGGCGATGGCCCACTCGGTATACCTATAGATAGTGTGGCAGTATCATAGGGAGAGGAGGCACATCCAGAGGAGGTAGACCCTCATGGGTGTAGAGTGCACGAGCAAATCGAGGGTGGATGGGGTGAGGCTATAGTTGAGGAGAAGCCCTAGGTATAGGAGGGCAAGGAGGAGCCAGATGATGAGGTATCTCATCTCAGGGCCTAGGATGCTAGCTTACAGATATGGGTAGGGATTCTCTAGACACAAGGGACACTTCCATGGCTACTCTACAGGCATAGTTGAGATTCATGCAGGATCAGCTGAGATAGGGATAGGAGCATTGGTAGGGATACCAAGAGAAGTAGACTTTTCATCTAGTACATATTGCTAGTGCCACTATAGCTCTGGAGAATATGACACTTGAGCGAGATCTTGCATAGTCTCAGATACAACTTAGGACTCATGAGAGGGATCTAGCAAGGAGTGTATGAGGGGAGACCTCGACTCCATAGGTTGCTCTTGAAGCACCAATTATATAGGGTTGTACAAGTTTGGATCTTGATGCAGATATTAGGAGGTTTTATACTATGGTTCAGTGTCATCTCAGTCAGTGAGTATCAAATGTTGCTCATATCGCTTTCCAAGAAGGAGAGATTAAGCTACATGGGGGAGAGATTCTATAGAGTTCCATAGATATAGGGACTCATGGGACTTAGGCATGGGATACAGGGTAGTTTTTAGCTTGTTCTAGTCATAGGACTCACCAGACAAAGAGATCCTTAGGTACTAGATCTAGGTGGACTCACAGGGAGGGTGGAGGCGATGGAGGAGCCTCCTAGACTATGGGTGTAGGTGCTTTCTAGCATAGATATTATCATATTTTGTACCATTTTTGAGTGTAAGGTCGAGGACCTACACAATTGTAGCCTGCAGGCATTTTTGGACATATGCTTATGTACTTTTTGAGATACACGCACACACACACACACACATATATATATATATATGATCATACATTGATTTATGATTCATTATATGTGTATGCTTATTTGTTTTATGTTTATGAGATGCATATGGATGCAATGCTTATATTGTATGTTTATTTGATTCTATATTATGTGATGTATGGATGACATGCATTAGCTAGATGATAGATGTATGACTAGATGTTATGATCTAGATGTGTATATGGACTACTATGATGTATTTATATGGATGCACTATTTGATGTTAAATGTATGTTTAATTTGATTTAGTTGTATACACTTAATTTATGATATCATGATATGCAATGTATGTAATGCATTATTTACATGATGATGATCTAATTTATATGAACTTGTATGCTTTAATCACTTAAAACATAAGAAATGAATGTAATATGATTTAACAATCTAATAGATGACACCACATAATGTACAACAATTATGAATTTAATTGATATATCTTATCACAAGAATTAATCAATTAAACACCCATATGTGAGATGAAATGATATATTGTTTCTATTCATAAGCTTTTGTAAATTAAAAGACATGCATAAAATAGTTAGTGGCCATCTACATATCATTGCTGATATCCATCCGGTATCTAACCTATGTTATGAACATCCCTTAACAAATAAACTATTATAAAAATAAGTTGATAATTTATTGATTAAAATGAGTTGTTGCTATTTGGGAATTTTTGAGATTTTCCATGAGACTCAAACACCCTAGTTGACTTATCAAAAGTTGTATACTGACTATACTAGACTTCTGAAAAATAAAGCTTTTACTATGAAATACTAAGCTATTCATTACCCCTGTGTGTGCAAATGAATATATTGTATGAAACATAAGCATACCCCAATGCCAGGCAGAATTCATTTAGCCCATTTTTGTATTGGGTATCTTCAAATATCCAACTAATCCTAGGTTTGGACTTAGTTAGACTAGACCACTAGGTAATACAGGCCATCTAAAGCTAGCTCATTTGTAAATTTGCTTATACCTACCCTGATGTCAGACAAGATTCATTCAACCCATTGTTGTATTAGGTATCACCCTATGGATTTTGAGTAATGATCATTCCAGGGATTCAAGTTTACCCCCTTCTTTTATTCAATTTATTGGGATACTTGCTCATACATATAGTGATAAAAATCATTGTTTATTTTGTATTTTTTTTTCTTTTATTTTTGAGCAAGGGATTTGATTTGATTTTGGTATTTTTCTCCTTATTTGTAAGCAAGGGATTTATTCGGGTAGGGGGGATGCTTGTCCTTTTGCCAATGACCACTACCCTAGACCATTGCACCTCACAAAATGAGCAAGTAACAAAACCTTTCGCCTAAGGTGACCAGGACCACTTCATAGTGTTCATCTTTCCTTACCCTAAGTAAGATTTTTAATATGTTGATTTGCGATGGGATATTGATATGTTAAGTGCTATCAAAACTAGACCTCATATACAAAAGCAAAGCAAGCTTTCTACTAAATCTGAGAAGACTACTAGGTATGGTTGAATGACCAAAAAACCCTAGTATATTCTTCATAGCAATAGGAGGGGTTGTGTTGAGAAACACAATTATTCACAAGGGTGATGGAAATGATGATAATGCATAGATGCATGATTGAACTACAAACATGATGTCATTTGTAATATCACAAACATAACCTATCCTAATGCATGTTGTGATGGATGGAAATGCCTAATACAATGTAATTAAATGAAATACATGTGCAAACTAAAATGCATGATGCAAAATGAAATGCAATATTTTTAGATTTTATTACTTTTTTATTTTTATGGATTTTAAAATTTTCATATTTTTATGTTTTGAATTATTATGTATGGAATGCCTTAATATGAAGGATTTTGAGATCTCCAGGCTCTTCAACACCTTCAAGCAATGTCAAGCAATACGTTCCAGGTCCAATTTGCTCTCAGATTATATAAGGACCTAACTAGTTAATCGTAAATTTGTCTCACAAGTGTGGTGGCAGGTTTGAGTTCTATTGATTCTCTTTCAGTACAATATCACCAACCTTTAATTCCCTTATATGGACCTTTTTTTTTATCTCATTTTAAGTTCTCTTGGTATATGTGGAGATGCTCAAGGGTATTCATGCAATGTTCATCAAGAAGCATCAATTGATTAAGGTGAGTTTGTCGTGCAGTGTCATCATCGATGAACTCTTTCAATGCAACGTGCAGTGTTGGAATATCCAAATCTAGGGGTATAATGGCCTCAATGTCATATACTAGCTAAAATGGGGTTTCCCTAGTGGACGTCTGTATGCTAGTCCTATAAGCCCATAATACAAGGAGCAGTTGGATGTGCCAATAATTGTGGTTTTCTTGTATTATCTTTTTCAAGATGGCTACCACTATCTTATTTGAAGCCTCAACTTACCCGTTTTCCTATAGATAGTATAAAGTCACAAAAATGTGTTGTATATTGTACTTAAACATTAAAGATTTCATAGTTTTGTTCTTGAATGATGTTCCATTATCCAAGATTATCTTGGATGGTATCCCAAAATGACTAATGATGTTGTGAATTATGAACTCTGTAATATGTGCTCCAGTCATCATTGTTAAAGGGATTGCTTCCACCCACTTAGTAAAATACTCAGTAGTTGTTATAATAAATGTATGCCATATTGATGATGGGGGATAAGTCTTACCGATTAGATCTAAACCCCACTGAGAAAATGGCCAAGCCGCTTGAATGGGTTGTAAGGCCTACGATGGCAAGTGCATAAGATTAACATGATACTAACATTTAATGCATTTCTTGACATATGCGATGCAATCCTTCTCCATAGTGGGCCAATAATAACCCATTCAAAGGATGCACTTGACAATGACCATGTCACTGAAATGGCCACCGCATGTACCATTATGAGCTTGTGAAATTGCCCAAGCTTATTCTTGGAGATCAGTACAACAAAAGAGAACTCCATCGTAGCTTCTATGATATAAGATGTCTCCTAGCAAGACATACTTTGTTGCTTTCTATATACATGTGTGCTTCGTGACATGTGATAATCCCTGAGGGATTAGACTAAGCTTCAGGAAGTCATGTAATTATGACATCCAATCCTGATAATATTTAGCTTTGACTAACAATATGACCTGTTCCCTAGTGTTTTGATGTACACGAATGTAGACTGGGATATAACCTTATGGTGAATGGTGGTGCCATTCCTCGCAGGACCCTATGAGATCAAAGACCCCTAGGATGTCTTCTTGAGAAAGTATCTATCTCTATAGAACCACTCATGGTTTGGTTCTATATGAATCATGTTTACTGATTCCTTGTTATCAAAATCCACATGTTGCATTGTAGCCTAAGAGAGCATTTTTACATGAATGGTAGTAAAGTCGGTAGATGGATTCTGAGGGATTAAGGATCCCAAAGATGCCATAGTGTCTAAAAAATTCTTCAATGAATGAGGGATTGCCTTGATGTTGTACCATTCTAGTTGGGCTAGATATGTGTTAGCAAGATCCTTGTAAGCTTTCAATATGGGACACCTACATTGAAAAATTCCCTTCACTTGATTGACTATGAGAAGAGAATCACCAAAGATGTTTAATTGTTTAATCTTCATGGTGATAGCTATTTGGAGATCTAAGATTAGGGTCCCATATTCAACATTGTTTTTAGTACAAGGAAAGTCTAGCTTAAATGACAAGGGTATTGGAGCACCTTGTGGCATGAAGAAGACAATTCTTGCACTACCCCCTTGCTCACACTTCAAACCATCGAAGAACATAGTCATATCAGCTTTGTTATCTAGTTCTTTGGGTTTAGGTGCTTCTGATAATGCGAAGACTACATCATTAGGAAGCTCTATGGTGAGGGGCCTACTATTATCGAGAGGCACCTTAGCCAGCTGATCAGCTATGACTTGTCCCTTGATGGACTTTTGGTTCATGAATTCCAAATCAAATTCTATCAATAGCATGATCCACTTTGTGGTATGTGTATTATGATATATCTTTCTCATTATATACTACAAAGGATTTTGTTTGGATATCACGTATGTCATATGACTTGCTCATTTTGAACACTACTTCTAAACATAGCTTCTCCACATATGCATATTCAAGCTCATAGCTCACCAAGGTGTGACTGATGTAATATATGGCATGCTCTGTCTTGCACTTTCTGTTGGGCTAAAATGGTTCTTAATGCAAATTCAATTACCGATATATATAGTAGGAAAGGCACATATGGTCTTGGTGGAGCTAGCATTGGTGGCATTTCCAGGTATTGCTTGATTTCTATGAAGACCACTTGTTAGTCCTCCTCCCAATTTAATGGGACTCCCTTGTGTAGCATATGATTCATGGGTCAACATTTATCCAATAATTGTGTGATAAATCACTTTATGGATGCTACTTTACCCTGTAGGCTTCTTAATTCTTTGATATTTGTGGGAAGATGCATCTCTAATATGGCCTTGACATTCACTTGGTCAACTTCAATGCCTCATTTTGAAATGATGAATCCCAAGATTTTTCCTGAAGTTATGCCAAATACGCACTTCTTGGAATTCAACCTAACATCATGCTCTATCAGGTAATCGAAGACCTTCCTCAGGACAGTTGCATGCTCAGAACATAGCAATGACTTTGCCAATAAGTTGTTAATATAATATTCTAATATTTTATGTATGTAGTCATGAAAAATGTATGTCATGGCTCATTGATATGTGGCACCAATATTTTTAAGGCTAAATGGTATAACTTTATAACATAATGTTCCCCATGGCATTGTGAACACATTTTTATGCTGGTCTTCGGATTTAATCTAAATTTTATTGTAACCAGAAAAACCATCCATAAGGGAGAGCATCTCATGACTTGAAGTTGTGTCTACAAGAGCATCTATGTTGGGCAACAAAAATGAATCCTTTGGTGTTGCCTTTTTGAGGTCTCTGAAATCCCTACAGATATGAATCCTTCCATTAGGTTTTCCTATAGGTACCATGTTTGATACCCATTTTGGATAGTCGATGGAGATAATAAACTCTACATCCAGTAGTTTTTGCAACTCGTCTTTAACCATTAAAGTGACTATTGGATACATCTTCCTAGGGTTCTTCTTGACAAGTATTTTAGCGGGGTCTAGTGAAAGGTTATGAGTAACCAGTTTTGGATCTGGACCAGGCATATCCTTGTATGTCCAAGCGAAATGTTAGGTCTCTCTTTCAATAGAGGGATGAGTGTGGCATGCTCATCAGGAGATAGACTCTCTCCAAATTTGACCTTCCTTGGATTAATGGGACCAAAAATGATATCCACATTATAGGTCTCCTCTACTGACATATGTGATCCCTCCTCAAGCTGATGAGACATAGGAATCAAGTGGATGTCATCAGCTGGGTTTAAAGGTCCTACATCAGAATTTCCCTCAATGTGATAAACATCATGTGCACAACCTAACATAAAATGAAAAGGTTTTAGCATGTCTTCATTAGGGAATAAATATTCAAGCTCTAGTGGTGATTCAATGTGATCCCAATAAATAGCATCTACATTAAAACATAATATCTTAGAAGGATTGGCTGGATTGCGAAGTGGAGTGGTCAAATCAATGGAGATCATGTTGATGGAATGGATTAGATCTCCAGGACCACATGCGTGTGACTCTACATTGATAGAAATTCCATCCTTGAGATGTGGTTTTGGGGTTATGGGGATATCTAGATCTAGTATATAAACAAACTATCATATGGGATCACTGGGCTCAAGGAGCTCCATGTACGTTGGTAGATCAGGGAATACTATATGATAAATCACATCCAAATTTGGTGGTTTCTCCCTGAGACGTGGATCAGGATAGACTCTTTGATACATCTCATCGATGTCAATCAGTTCATGATGATGGCATAAAATAAGGAGGCCTAAGATAAGCTCTCTTAGTCTCATCCTCGTTATTGCCATCATATATGATTCCTTCTCCCCTTCCCACTAGAATTGGGTGATTAGCAAGATGAGGCCCCAAGGTAGGCCCGTTCTGTTTCCTCTTCATCCATGGGACTAGGACCTTCGATAGTTGCTACTTTGGGCTTTTTATTTGACTCTTTTTCATCCATAATTACCTTGAGTTTCTTATCATTTCTAATCATTATGTATATTGTAGGCTTAGTTGAAGTTGTTGTAGTGTGCTTCGATATATGCGATGCTACCATGGAAGGTCATGCGCACACTCCTTTGAGTTTACCTTCTAGATGTTTGATTGGTGATGTCAGCCATATATTCAAATGCATTGAGGGGAGAATGAAATCCCCTAAAAAATTAGCTAATTTCATGTATTTAAATGGCTCTTAGTTAGAAGGTATCATGTGAACTTGTTCCTCGTGTATATATTTTATACACTGATGTAAGATCGAGGGAACACAATACATTTCTCTAATCCAAGGTATCTTGAGAATGATGTTATACTACATGGCACCTTCTATCACATGATACATCACAGGGATGGTCTTAAGTCCAACCTGAATTGGAATAACTATGGTACCTACCGTTGAGCATAGCGCATCATTGAATGCTCTCAAGGTGAAAGAGGAAGGTATATTATGTGACTTCGAAAACTTTAGATATGTCAGTTTCTTAGTAGTAATTATATCGATTGATGACCATGTATCAATCAAAATCTATTTGAATGGTGTGTAATTAACACACACAATGATATGTAGCGATGGGTCCGCTATAACAGTGGAAACTATTTTAATCTCATGATCATGAAATTGTATTACCGGTTCACTACACTAACACATGTTTCATGAAGTTCATAAATGCTTCAGGATCTTAAAACTAAACTTTGATTGATCTTAGAATCTCCATAAGCATCTCCCTATGCTCGGGAGACTACTGAATCAGTCCATAGATTGACAACTTCACTGAAGTCATTTGTAGATTTTGAACTAGCCTACTCCTAATGGTCACCACCGGTCTTATTGGTGGGCCTGGAATATTTTGCACTGGCCTTTTTTGAGGTGCAGCATGCACCCTAATGGGATCTAGAGGTGGATTTGGTCATTCATACCTCCCTTATCTCATGATATCATTGACCATACTGATGAATCCTTGAGTTGGTGGTTCAACCCGCACTTTATTCACATAACCAGCATTGTTCCTTGATAGCTCATTATTTGGTAAGGGGTTCTTTAATATCCCCATATTCTAGTTTTTTGGCACCTAAGGATTGTCCATAGTTAGCTCATCTCTTTCGATCATATTCTGCACTAAGTTTTTAAAACTCTAACATCCTTCAATGTCATGTCCTTTCATCCTATAGAAATCATAGTACAAATCATCCCTATACCCCTTTGTCTTGGGTTGATTAGGGTATATCAATTTGATCTCTGGTAAGTTTAGGGCCTTGACCTCGCATAGTTGATAGAATATTCATGTCATAAATTTTTATAAAGGTGTGAAATATCAAGGTGGGTGTTGTTCCTTATTCTTACCCTTCCTGTTGTTGTTACATTGATCATATCACACAGGAGGAGGTTGGGCTTTATAGTTCTATTGTTACCCCTTATCCTCTTTCTAAATTTTTAACACCACTTGGTTTACATGAGCCGACTTGGCTTGTTCCTTATGATTGTGGATGTTCTTGTTCCATTCCTTCTTGTTCCTGAGTTTCAAGTTACCCTCCTATAACTTGATATCCTCTATTACCTTGGCTTGCACCAAGACCTCCTCAAATGTTTGATATTTTTGCAACTACAACAGTAACGAGATGTGCTTCGCACAACTCTTGGTAAACATCCAAGTTAGTTCAGTAGTCAAAATAGAAAATGGTAACTTTACCATTATCTTTCTTCATATTTTATCGTAATTCATGATCAACTCATCACCATGTTGCAATAAAGCAACTAGATCGAATATATTAACCTTATTCTTGATTCTAAAGGAGAAGCGTTCAAGAAATGCATCAGCCAACTATTCAAAGCTGGTTATGTTATGCCTTTTGAGTTGATTGAACCACTCTTGGGCAGGACCTGAGAGGGTTGTAATGAAGGTTCTCAACATTAGAGCATCATTTATTTTAATCTAAAAGCACATATCCATGAAGCTCGTAACGTGTTCCCAAGCATCCTCCTCTCCTTAAAACTTTTCTAGCTTTGGCATCTTGAAATGCTCGGGATACACTAGATTCAACACTGAAGGGCATAGAGGTTCATTATGAATCTTGTTCAAGGTCGACTTCTGATAAGTCATTCCTTGCTGCTCTATAACCTGAAACTTATCTTCTAAGGCCTGATAGGCCTTCGAAGATAGGATTTTATCTTCTTTGAGAGGTCCACAAGGAGCCTTTGGAGGTAAATCCCTCTTTTCTTAAGGTGGGGGAATGGAATAATTCTCAACATTGACCAAGGATATCTCAGGATATTCTTGTTCTTGATCATCTCCCACAACTTCTTCATACTGTGCATGCCCATAATTTTAAAGCACTTGGTGTTGCATCATTTTTTGGACTATGTGGTGAGTACGATTCTCCATATTTTTAGGATGTAGATATGGTTGTAAAGTATCTCGTCTATGAGTGTGCTCCCTATACTCACTCTAAGGGGATAATTTGGCATAATCCAATCACTCCTCTCACTCAGCACGCTCCTTTTGCTCAAGGATGTATTGTTCGTGCATGTGTTTCTAAAAAATATGTTGCCTATGCAACTTTTGTCTTTTAGTATCCTCATTTTCAAGGTGCTCACGCTCTACATGGACATATTCCAATTGGTCTTGGAATATCTATTGGCGTTGCTTTGACACAAGTTTCTGTGATCGATCTATGAGATTGATCATATGTGATCTCTGGTGTACTCATTCTATTCAAGTAGCTTTATCGTTATTGTCTTCGATAGACCTATTTGACATGTTCTTACCCTTGTTGGTGTAGATGGCATTCGCATTCTGGTGTTGTTTGTACTCTATGCCCACATAAGTCGATAGGGCAACTATACTTCAAGAACACTTAGAATATTCTCCTATCTCTCTGATGGTCCTACATGTGCTCTCACTATGAGAACTCATAGAATGATATTGCACAACCGAGGGTTTATACCCAAGCTATCCTAAGACTCTATATAGACCATCCCATTATCTAGTGTGCCATGGCTCATGTGGTGGCGTACCATTGACTCCAACCTTAGACATATCAAATGATAACTTGCCAGGTTCATTGTTGTTTGGCATCAGCATGGGTCTATGCTTTGAAGTAGCCCTCTCTTCCTATCCCTAAATGGGTAGATTTTCTACTTTTCTATTTTGCATTGATGGGGGCCTTGAGCCACCCTTATCTCCAGTACGGATGGGAATAAATTTGTTTATTGTTCCTTCCTCAATGATTTACTCTTCAGTGGATCCAGTAGATCCACGAGGTGTATGATTATGATATATACTCCCATGCTTAAAGGCCCCATGTTGGGATCTTCCATACTCGGATCTCTCAAAATAATATACTCCCATGCTCAAAACATTGATGGAAGATAATATTTAATAAAATAGATATTATCTTTATTAACCTTATATAATTTTAATAAATGAGTATGTTTTCTACATTTTTATTATTCCACAACAAAAAATGAAGTATCACATACCTATTCTTACTATATCTCTTATTACAAAATTATTTATTTGAATGTAATATAGCTTATAACCAATTAATACTATTAAATATTATTTTGCTTTTTAAATAAGCTATGTGTAGCTTCTATTGGGTCACTCCAATCAAAGTAATAAAATATTACATTGTTGTTATTAGATTACTCCTAGGTTAATTAAACCATTTTTAACTTGTAATTATATCATTTTTATTGAAAGATAAAATTACACCCATCTAGTTGCCTTCTAGATTTTAAATTTTACCAATACAAAAATCAACATAAATATTGACTAAAAATTTTGCTATCTAGATTGCTTCTCTATAAATATGTTATCCATAACAACCTATCAATTTTCTAATACTTTTTTTTTAGGATTCATATTCATGCCCCTAATATTCCAATAAACCATTTGCATCATCCATTTTATTTTTATTTGTGGGATTATCCCTTCTTGTAACACTTGTGGTATTTTTTTCTCTTATTAGTATCCCTCTCCATTTCCATTTTATATTTTTCTTTCTTATTAGGTCTTCCTCTCCTTTGTCTTTCCCACCCTTTTCCACCAATACTTTCAACTTCATAGATATTTTCAATTTTTTTATATTGTTTATAGTGAGAATCATTGTAGATCTTTCTCTAAATAATTTGAAGTGCAAAAGCACTTCTTTAAAATTTCCTAGAAACCCTAAAGTTTGAAGATGTTTTTCGATATTAATTACCTTTTTATGTTGTCCTATTTAATATAAATTATTGTATATATCTTTCGTCATAATCGTTTCTTTATTGTGTTACACTTGAAACCCTAAAGTACTAAGGATAAACTCTAGATTACTTTTGTTTCTTTAAAAATGAGAGGATTTCTCTTTATGAGAAAAATTAAGACAATTTACCTAGAGTAAACTTTACCTCTTTTTCCTCTTTTATTTTCAATTTTTGTAACACATTATACTTTCTTATCCCTTGTATCCTTTTTGTTTATTGTAATAGTTGACCCAAGTGAACTATGATGGCATTTGTCATTTGATGTTGCAAATAGCCTTTTTTTCCCTTTTTTTAGAAGAATGGAATATCTTTGATCTAATCTAACTTATACTATAATATAATATTTTTCATATTGAATTTTATCTTATGAAACAAATTATCTTTGTCCATTATTTTCAATTTAGAGTCTCTTGAAATTTGTCTAGTTTCATAACATTTATGGCATCAAAATACAATATTCTCATAATCCACATGTTGATCATATTATTCTAGTTTAGATTTAATCTTAATGGCTTATGGAAAATATTTTAAAATATCAATAGGAGCACTTATATGAGTATATAAAACATGATTTACACTCAATAGTTGGTCTCTCTTATATGAACTCCCCTAAGGTATTGCCAATATTCTTGAAAATATCCTTATTAATAAGTTAACATGAAAGTTCAATAGTTTTCATCTTCAAAAAATATTCTCTCAATTATTTTAATTATAGGGTCTATTCCCCCTAAACCATTGGTCACCACCCCATTATTTAAAACCTTTAGGAATATAGATTATGGAATAATTTAGATTCAATCCCTACTTCCACTTTATTTAATTTTGAACCTTTGAAAACCTTTAGAGAGAAAATTTATCAAATAATTTGAATTCAATCCCCACTTCCACGATCTAATTTGAACCTTTGAAAACTCCACTAAGAATCCATTCAACTTACATATTAACCCTCTACTTGTAAGAACCACTATATCATGCTTAATTATCTCATCCCTGATAATCAATTATGGTATAAAATATAGATTGGGTTCAACTTGCCATTTTTATTTTTCCTCTTATCTCCAACTTAGACATCATTACTTCAAATTAAGGGTTTCAAATATAGTTTTCCTTTATGTTATTAAATTTTCCACATATAAAACCTTTATTTTTAATTTTCCAATAGTGTGAAACAAGAAATAAGAAATGTAAATATTGCTCCAACTCACACTCTTTTATCCAATATAACAACTAAAGTGGCTTAATGGTGAAGACTTTAGAACTCTAAATAGAGATCCAAAATCCTTATCATGTGAAAAGTAGGGTTCTACACCATGCTTTGGTAAGTGGGTTGGATATTCATATATTGCATGAACATCCTCTATAAAAATCATCCCATATAAACTATAACCTTAAAAATGTTACTTCATATTCTAATAATATTAACTATATTTTTTATTTTAAAATATTTATTTATAATATTTTACTATATAATTAAAAAATAATAATAACTAAAATATTCAAAAAGGCATGCATGGATGGATATATATAATTAAGATGGTAGCATTAACCATGTGAATTTTATTATAATTTTAAAGAACTACTAATACTAATCCATCCCATTGATATCGTTAACAAGTACGTTCGGCACAAGTACGTTCGGCACATTGTGGTTGAGAGGGAAACCAGACATGAGAATTTAGGGTGAAAGAAGCCACATGGAATGGTTCACGAGGCATATGACTTAAGGTGATGAGAACTAAGGCGACGATGCGTTTTGGTTTAGCGCGAGGAACCATTATGGCCATTTATTGTTAAATTACGAATCTAGTCGCAATAATGTTACAATTAAAAATAGATTCTGTATAGATGGTCATATCAGAATCAGTATGCATTCAGCCAGCTAGAGGTATTAAAAGAACGTTTTTTGTAAGAACGCTTTTTGTAGTTGAGCGAATAGAATACATAACCATGCACCTGGATAATAATAGTATATATTAGTTTATTTAAATAAAATTCTTACAATTAAAAAAGTTTTTAATTAAAGATGTAATTCATAAAACATATCTGTTTTTGAAGTTATTTACAGAGAAAAATTAGAGTAGTTTTAAATCTTTACAAAATTCCATAACAAAATATGATTATTTATACACCTTATTCAAGTATAATACATAATCCTTGTGTCTTTCCATTCAAGCCTCAAACCTTTTATTAATAATCAAACACATAACCTTCTACTTTGGAAATAGAGAAGAGCACCGGGGCTTAAAATGATTGAAGCAACTACTTTCAGTTTAATGTAATGCAGAATGAATAGAGAAATCCAATATGCTTGATCGAGGAAAACTATGGATAAATATTAACAAACGGGAACATTTGCAATGAGAAATTGAATCCTTGATAGATTTTATATTTTCATTAATGATTAAACTTCTGTGATAACTAATATATTTCGACTAGTATACTGCTTTTATGGATTAATTTTAAGAGTGCTTTTGTCATGACAACCACTCCCTGTGGTTAACCAATCAGATACTCATTGAGCAAGCAAGATTTCACATATGTTCATGAAGAACTCAGCCGATGGGAATGCAAAGGAAGTTATAAACAAGCATACGCCCATACTATTATATAAAAGTGACATTGCTTTCCGAATACATGTGTACAAAGGCTAATGTCAACTATGGGGAATCTGATTTGCATTGTTTAGCAGCACTCTTATTTTACGCTAATAGAGTTTCAGTAAGTAGTAACAACTGAAATTATAATTGTCAAAACACATGTATCATAGACCCTTTCATGCATCTAATGATGGGCAGTAATCTCCTTGGCTTCATGAGTGCTCTTACCAAAGGTGACATGATCAACAGACTAGCCGCACAGCAGAAATAAAATAAGTTTCATTCGAAGGAAAACAACAAAATTTTAATTTCAATGACTGCAAATACTAATAGTATAATTATAGAGTTTCAAACCTGTTTGTTAAACGTATCTGCATCTGGAGGAGGTGTAGAGGGTGGAGAAGGTGGAGAAGGTGGAGGAGGGCCAGAGCGTTTGTTAAATGTATCTGCATGTGGAGAAGGTGGGGGAGGCTGAGAAGGTGGAGAAGGTGGAGGAGGGCCAGAGCGTTTGTTAAACGTATCTGCATTTGGAGAAGGTGGAGAAGGCTGAGAAGGTGGTGGAGAAGGCTGAGAAGGTGGAGAAGGTGGAGGAGGGCCAGAGTGTTTGTTAAGCGTATCTGCATGTGGGTAAGGCTGAGAAGGTGGAGAAGGCTGAGAAGGTGGAGGAGGAGGAGGATGGCAAAGTATGTCATCTGGAGGGCACCCATGGAATAGTTCATTTCCTGCATCACAATATCAATAGATTAGATCAGACCAAACTAAATACAAAAGAATAAAAAGAGTAATGGCTTACTTAGATACTTACTCAGATATAGACACATAAAATAATGGAATGAACATGTACAAAATAAGTATTACATACCTTCGTCACCTTCTCCTTTCGTCAAATCTCTCACACATGTCACAGAAGAAAAAAGAAAACAGAGTGCAATAAAGCATAGAGCAATTTTGAGAGCCATGTTTATTATAGTGACAAAAACAACATTCAAATGAAAGAAAGTGAGTATTCAACCAGAGGATTTCAAGGTATAAATAAGTGGAAGTCCTACTGCATTCCAAATTTCATACGAGTTTATTTAATATGCTTTGAACTGATAATAGTGCTCCCTGTTATTAGATGACAAGTGGATAGATTTCCGGAAAAAATTAATCCTAAAATTAACAACAGTATCCCTTCTTCATCGGGAAGGGATTCATTGAAAATATTTTAAACTGAAAAAAGCAAAAACAGACTGGTCTGGTCAGCCATGGTGCTGTAACGAGGATTTTCTCTGCCAATCACCCAAAATAAAGTTTACCCTGAAATAAAGTTGAAATTTTAAACTTCAACTGTGACTTACATTGAAATTTTAAACTTCAACTGTGGCTTGTGTTTGGTCGCTCCTACTAAATCTAAATTTTTAAATGCTGAAAACCTAATCAAGGTTTTGGAGTAACGACTTAAATTTTAGTCTTATTTCTACCTAAATTTTAATAGGATATAGGACTTGCACTTGATTATTGTGAATAAATTTGGTTCTTTTAATAACTCAACATTAATAGCACCATATGGGCTATTAAGATTATAAAAAATAAATTTTATACGACCAATGTGGAGAGTGTTCACTATTTTGAGGAGGACATGTATTTCTATGTATAGTTACTTTTAAATATGTAGTTGCTTCATTATTATTTTTTTTAGAAAAGTGAATTATTGTAAAATAATAAAGTTTGTAAAATTATCTAGATATCTGGATTTTTTAAAATAAGTTTTGTTTTTAAAAGAGTGATCCACTCCTTTCAAGAGGATTAACTTTCAAGAGTAGAGTGATTCTTAGCATTAAAGTAAGTAATGTATCAAGGTTTAGGAAGATTTCTTAGAAATTAAGTTCTTGTTTTTTATGTCATTATAACTGATCATAGAATATGCATTTTCAATGATTTTACATATTTTTAAATTTTGTGCCCATTTTTGCAAGTGTTTCATGAATGGCCATTTCATTTTGAGGCTCATAAAACTTCTAATTTTTTTTGTAAAGAGGTAACAAAAGCATTCAAAATGAATTTGATCTCTTTAGTTTTGGCATTAAATTATAATTTATCAAAGACAAAAACTAATTTTCTAAATTTCAAATAACTTTTGCAAAGTTTGAAGCAATTTTTACTTACAACATCCAAGTCATGCCATGTAGAAAGAATAATAATATACATTCATTGGCAGTATCAGCAATCACCTTAGAACCAATTCCTCATTTCAAGATAAAATGGTTTTCTATAGAGTTGTGCACTACCCTCTCTATACTAGATAATATCAAGATCTTTTAGGTGTTTGAAGATCATCAACATATAATTGATTTTACTGTTAATTTTGATATATTTAAAACATAGATCATAGATGAATTAGATAGAGATTGTACAAACTTGGACAAATATGTAGAGATTTTGAAGACAAACACTATCCCTTAAGGTATTATATTTTTAGAATATTTATTTTACATAGATTATCAATGATACAAAAAGTAAAATGCTTCATCTAAAAAGGGATTTTTCAGGCATGTAACATAGGAGATGTTGACAATCCATAACAATGTCTTCCTAGATAAGACCTATATTAATAAGGAGAAATAAGAAATATCTCAAGTTCTAAAGGATTATAGAGATGTTAGAACCTGGAGTTATAAATGTTTGAAGGTCTATGATACATTTTTCATTACCCATACCATCCCCCTCAAACTAGATATAAATCCCTTCCTTTAAAGGTAAAGACCTATGAACCCACTATTGGAACCTCTCATTCTCAAAGAAGTGCAAACATTGTTGCTAGAGCACATCAATTTTTCTATAATATAATTTTCTTGGGTTGGAAAATTAGTACTAGTATGTAAGAAGAACGAAGAAATATATTTTTGTGTAGATTTTAGAAATCTTAACAATGTATCTAAGGATAATTATCCTCCCCCTTCCCTAGATGAAGTGCTACAAATGGTTAATGGATCTCATATGATGTCCCTATTATATGGTTACTTAGGATATAATCAAATAATGGAAGACCCATAGATGTGACAAGGAATTTTATTTTTTGATGATAAAAGTTTGAAGATAGAAAAGAAGAAGTTATATGTGAAAAGAGATATTTTCCTTTCAATGCAAAAATTACTAAGTAGAGGAGTTGGAATTTAAAATAAAGTATACTGTTTTAAATAAGAAGTGAAGGGTTCAAAATCCATCAAAGATAATATTCTATTATTACTACCCTAGAAGGATAAATTATTAAATTTTTACTATCTGCGATAATTTATAAAAAATATTATAGTAAACACTTTTTTTTGCAAAAATGAAAAGAAGGGCAACAAATTTTATAAAAGACGTGCACCTGTTTTGGGTGAAGTATGATACCTTCAAAAGTATTTTTGCTTCCAAATTACATAAACATGTACTTAATCACTAATCACAATATTTGGTATAAATGGCACCACTAGCTTACATTTATGGGTTATGTTGTCACTTTAAGCTATTGTGTTTGTAGCTTAATATTAGTGTCATAAAGGCATTTGATAATTTACCCTGTAAATGAATGAGGAGATATAAGAAAAACACTTTTTGTGATTCTTTCCACTTTATTTTTCACATGAAAACACGAGATTCCGGAAACAAAAAGGATAAACTAAAAATGCAATGTAAATGAAACTAAAATAACGCTTAAACCCTATGTTATTGAAAAATGCGTAAAAAGAAAGAACATGAACACAAGATATCAAAGCAATATAAAAATCGGCCCTTTTATTGATATGCTTTTCAAATTTGTGTTACAATGCGTCTCCTTCCTTTTTAGGGGATAGGAGCGTTAAATGTTGGTCTTTTACAACTTGTTTCAGAATTCCTTCTTCCGCGTGCCCACATGTAAGATGGGCGAACCAAAACGTTGTCGCCGCTTGCGTTGGTAAAGGTAGATTCCTCGTTGCTCCTCTAATGCTGCAAATCTGCGTTCAAAGAAACAAACAAAGAATCAGTAGCACCTGTGTATGAAAAATAAAAGATAAATCTAACGATGGTTAAAATGAGTCTAAATAAACTGAAAACTTGACAAAAGCATAAACATGAAACTAGCTAAATACTACAAAAGAAATAGTCACCAAAAGCAATAAAGCGGGGGGGTGCCCGAAGGCAAACCACCCACGGGTGAAACTTTGCTTCGACACCAATCCGCTTGGGATGGGTCCGAAACCCGATGTGATGTGTTGTCGGCAAATTGGTAGGATATTGTGGTCAGAAAAATCGGGGTTGGTTCTTGATTCGTGCCTTCAAAAGTCACCCAATAACCTCTCTTTCGATTAAGAGATTATGGATGTTGAAAACACAAATCGCAAGTAAATGAATTAGCAACACTTCGTCGCTCAAAATGCTCCTTCTCTCGTATATCTTTTGGGTGAGGAAACTCACCATTTTATAGACCCAAGGGGTCTCTTTGAATTAACATGCAAAAGTGTTTCTTTGCATGAATGCTTTTTGTGTGAAGAGAAGACTTCTTCTTGATCAAGGGCTTCTTAACCGCCTCTGTGCATGTCTTTGTATGTTTTAGAAAAGCTCACTTGCACTCCCATGCAATGAAGGGATAGCTAAGTGGCAAATCTGAGTTGTCTTAAAAAGCTCACTCTCATTCCCATGCAGTGAAGGGAAAGTCAATTGGCAGATATGAGTTGTCAAAAGAACTCACTCGCACTCCTATGCCATGCAAGAAAAGCTAAGTGGCAGTTCTGAGTTGTCATGCGCCGAGATCTGACTTTTTGCCGGTCAAACCTGGCGTTCGTCCCACCCCGAAGCGAGCGCTAGTAATCGTCTCTTGGGTGAGACGAGTATCAATCCGCACTCGTCCCTGGGTAGGACGAGTACAAATCCGCACTCGTCCCTGGGTGGGACGAATAAGCAATAAAGTGTCTAAAAGGTGCCAAATTGATCCTTGACTTGCAAAACTGTTGTGTGAGTGGTTAGAACCACTGTTTAACCTCTGGGGGCTGCCCTGGGGGCTGTGTGTGTTAGTGCGATCAGTGCTTGTTGTCACATAATCGGATTGGTGCTGTTTTGGTGTCTACAGATGCCCCTTTTTGGAAAGCGCTGCACATGGTGCAGTGTTGAGCAAAAATAGATAACCAAAGCACTAATGATTAGGGTTTCTCAAGTAACCTAACCAACTCTTGATGCCCCAAGTATGGAAAGGGCACGCATTCTTGAATCCTTGCTTCCGACGAGCTAAGGAACTTAAATCAAGCATTAACCTGGTTCGGTGAGGTATTACTTGAACTTAGACATTGATCAGTCATGAAGAGGCAAAGGGCGCAACCTTTTGTCTGTGGGAACCTTGAGTTCATGATTCACGAATGCCAAGTATATGATCGGTTTGTGATAATTGCTTGTTTGCTGCCCCAAGCAGGGCGCGATTGTCTTTTGCAATGATCCTTTGAATGCGTGTCATTTCCAAGACTGGGTATATTGGTGTTGATTGGCAACTAAGTGTGACTACCCCCTCAAGCGACGAATCGATGAGGGAATGACCGACATGAGAAAAGCGACGAGTCGCTTGACCCAAGATGACTTAAGTGAGGGTGCCTTCAGATGTTATCCGATGCATGCTCGAGCAGTTTCTCGATTGTTTTGACCTATTTTTGGTGGGTGTGAACCCATTTTGGAATGCCATTTGGGGTTAACATTGGCGAAAATCCGTCTTCCCGTGGAGCGGTCCGGCTATGGTAGCCTTCTTAGGGAGTAGGATAACGACAAGGTAGACCCCGACATCAGTTTTCTTATGCCAAGAGGTTAAGTGCAAGAGCACTTTTGTCCGGCAATTTTTAGTGGTTTTGTTGGCATTTGTCATTTTTATGTTTTGGTTATTTTTGATTTTTTTTTTTTTGTATTCGTCCCGGGGGGGACGAACGCCAGGATGGTACTCGTCCCGGGGTGGGACGAGCGCGCCTCGATGGTACTCGTCCTGGGGTGGGACGAGCGCGCCTCAGGAAAAAGCGCTCGTTCCAGTCAGGGACGATTACCAGCAAGCAAAAAGTATAAATATGCGAAAATGACGGATTTGGCTCATTTGCACTGTTCATCGATTGCGATTTGGAGCTCTGGGGAGGAGGAGGTAGATTTTTTGACGCGAAGCGCTGCCAGATTTTCCAGCCACCATGAGTGCACAGACCGGGTCATCAAGCGGCGGAGCCGAGGCGAGACCAAGTAAGTGCACTATCTCCTCGAGTTTGAATTTGAAAAATGCAAATGTGTTTTTATTGTGTTTTTCTTTTGTTTAAGACATGAAACCCTAATTAATTAAATTAAAAGGTGAATGAATGAAACCAAATGAAACGTGGATGCAAACCGATGGAAACTTAGATGGAAAACCGTAGGATAAACCCAAAATGAAACTTAGAGTAACACCTTAGGGTAACCATGGTTATAAAAATGTTTGTTTTTTATGTGAATGGTAAAACTTAGGTCGAAACCATAGGTAAACCATGCCCATTTTTTTGTAATTTTTATGGAATTAAAAAATGAAAAATGGATGAATTTTTTTGTTGAAATGGTAAACTTAGGTCGAAACCGTAGGTAAACCATGTCAAATTTTTTTGTTTTTTATGAAATTAAAAAATGAAAAATGGATGAATTTTTTTTGTTGAAATGGTAAACTTAGGTTGAAACCGTAGGTAAACCATGTCAAATTTTTGTTGTTTTTGATGAAATGTAAAAATGAAAAATGGATGAATTTTTTGTTTTGAAATGGTAAACTTAGGTAGAAACCATAGGTAAACCATGTCAAATTTTTGTTGTTTTTGATGAAATGTAAAATGAAAAATGGATGAATTTTTTTGTTTGAAATGGTAAACTTAGGTCGAAACCGTAGGTAAACCATGTCAATTTTTTGTTGTTTTTGATGAAATGTAAAATGAAAACTGAATGAATTTTTTTGTTTTGAAATGGTAAACTTAGGTAAAACCGTAGGTAAACCATGTCAAATTTTTGTTGTTTTTGATGAAATGTAAAATGAAAACTGAATGAATTTTTTTGTTTTGAAATGGTAAACTTAGGTAAAACCGTAGGTAAACCATGTCAAATTTTTGTTGTTTTTGATGAAATGTAAAATGAAAACTGAATGAATTTTTTTTGTTTTGAAATGGTAAACTTAGGTAAAACCGTAGGTAAACCATGTCAAATTTTTGTTGTTTTTGATGAAATGTATAATGAAAATTTTTTTTGAAATGGTAAACTTAGGTAAAACGTAGGTAAACCATGTCAATTTTTTTTTGATGTACATGTGAATGAAAGATGTTACTGTACAGTTATGCATTTTTGTACATGTGATGGTAATTTGATGCATGTTTTTGATGTGTGTTATTTTCTGTGATGTGCAGGTGGTGAAGAGTCGACATCGGGTACCGACTATTTTTTCTAATGCCCGCGAGGCGTTGACAACTGAGGACTGGGATTGGCTTGATGCCCTAGGGCTCAAGCATGTGGCTCGGTTGGATGCAGTTGTTGCGGATCGGGCATACATTACAGCTTTGATCGGCCTGTGGGATGTTCGGACGAACACCTTCCATCTTTCGACAGGGGAGATGACTGTCACCTTAGAGGACGTGTATCGGATTCTCCAGATTTCGATAGACGGGGTTCCCATTCGGACGACACCACGAGGCCAGAGGACGGCTGTACTGACACGGTATTTTGGACACGGAGAGGATGAGGATGGGATGACCTCGTTGGAGAGGGCGGAGCTGGATTGTCAGATTGGTGGGATTCTGGTACGATATTGGTATGCGAGGGGAATGTTGGGAGTGAGGCATGCACTACTCATGAGCCTCATTTCCAACATGCTCCTGCCAGACTCGTCAGGAGCGAGGTTCCCATGGAACCTATTGGAGGTGGTGTGGCAGTTAGTGGATTGTCCGGTGACAGAGCCGATGATTATGAGATGGGGCCAGACGCTTTTGGCTCAGTTGTATGATGAGTTGTATGAGGTCCGCTGCCGGAGGCGAAAGGGGATTGGCTGTAGTTACTTGTTGCAGTGCTGGGCATGGCAGCATATAGCCGTAGAGCGACCACGAGGGCTACCCTGGACTACACGGGCGGACATGGTGGACAGGGATATTGGTTATGGTGCTCTATGGTATCGGTCTGAGGAGCGGGGGTAGAGTCGGCGGTTTGCGGGAGACGTGGACCATTACAGAGATGCATTGGCATGACTGACTCCCGGAGATGTGGTATGGAGGCCATATCGGGATTGTCCCGCATGGCCAGAGGCTGATGAGTGGCTTCGACGGGTCCGAAGGGGGAGATGGGTGATTGGGCGACATGGGACAGAGCAGGAGTACTTCCACTACCTCCGAGTGACACGACAGTTTGGGGTACGCCAGGGGTTGCCTGGGGAACCCGTAGTCTATCGACGCCGGAGTGATGAGAGGACCCTAGCTGCGCCGATCCTCGAGCCATTGGGGGAGGAGTCGGATACAGTACTGGACATTCCGGACGTAGATGACGTCGGAGTGACGGCCGAGTACCAGGAGTGGTGGACGCTTCGGCAGTGGCGAGGTGAGGGGCCATTGGGAGGAGATGAGGCAGCGGGAGGCGGAGAGGGTGCAGAGGCACCAGGAGAGGGTTGGGGAGCTCCTGCGGATGTGGATATGGTGGAGGTGGCAGATGCAGGAGAGGACTTTGGTGATGAGGAGCAACCAGAGATGCAGGATGCTCCGAAGCAGGCTGATGCTCCAGAGGGGTCGAGGCAGCCGGCCATGTCGGGGGATACAGAGGCGGGGTTGCGCGCTGAGGTAGCACGATTGACGAGGTTATTGCAGAGGCGAGATGGAGAGCTTGGGGAGATGACGCAGGAGAGGGATCTCCTGCGGACATAGTTGGCAGAGCGAGAGAGCGCAGGGGCTACGTCTCACCGATAGGGTGGTGATACGGATGCTGCACGGGAGAGGGATCTCCTACGGGTGCAGCTAGCACAGCGCGATGATGCCATCACGTACTACCGTAGGCGGGAGGCAGAGTGGAGGCGACGGGAGGCAGATTGGGGGCAGCATCGGCTAGAGATGGAGGGCGAGATTATCCGCCTTGGTGGGCGAATACCAGAGCCTCCGACGAGTGGCTCGTCATATCGGACGAGAGACAGTGGGACAGAGCAGTCGGCATCATCCCGTCATAGGCGGCGAGATGAGGGAGGTGCTAGTGGGCGGGATGCAGGGGCGAGCAGTCGCCCTGAGAGATCTCAGAGGACTGATACCACAGGGGGTAGCTCTCGTCGCACCGATCCTGCGTGATCATGGTGGCCGACGCCCTAGGCTGGGGGTTTTTGAGATTTTGGATGATGGGAGCGAGGTCCGAGGACCGGTGCACTGTAGCCTACGGGCAATTTTGTTATGATATATATATACAGATGACTCTTTTTGGTGTTTATACATTTTTCATGATTTATTTTTATGTACATGTTTTTACATTGATGTATGCATATGCGATTATGAATGCGATGGTTCTAATTTGTATGATGTATGCATATGGAATGAATGAAATGAATTGTTGATGATTTGTCGATGCACCATAGACTGGACAAGATTTGGATTGGACTTGCTATAGTAATGGGATAACTTTGTGGAATGCTTGTGCATGTGAAAACTTTGTTTTTGTATTTTGTCTATTTTCTGATGGTGATGTATGGAATGAAATGTACCGGTTGTTTGAAAATGGAGTTAAGCTTTTCTGAGATGCAGATATTTTAACTAACTAGCCAAGACTGTACATTTATCTCGCAAGACTTTTGAACAAGGTCTAAATCCGACTTGAATTTAACCAAGTTATTTCACATCCCTGTGTGTGCAATTGAGTTCGTTTATGTGTTATTCATCAGGATACCGCCAGTGCCAGATGGGCTTTCAACCGAACCTGTACTGAGGATCACCTAATTAGCTCCACTAACTCCTTTATTGTATTTAGTCAGATTAATCTGCGATGTTATCTAGGATACCATAAGCTAGCTCATCCACATGCAAACATTGATCTGCACACAAGTTAATGTGACAGATATATCGTCATGCGGGAGGTTTACCACCAGTGACCGATAGGCTATCAACCAAACCGATACTGAAGCTTGCCTCATGACCTATCGAAATGCTGAGAGTTCCAGGGATTCAAGTTCGACTCCCTTCTTTTCTTCAATTGTATTGGGATACTTGCTCTTTATAGTGATAAAATCACTATTTATTTTTTATTTTTTGTTTTTTTTTTTTTTTTTTTTTGAGCAAGGGATTTGAATATGGAGTGACGAGAATCACTATTGTTTGTGCCTTTTGATGTGTGCACTGTAGGATGTCAAATTTGTAATGTTTTGACGTTTTGCAAATTTTTGATGTTTTTGCAACTTTTGAGAACTTGGGATTCATGGGGAATTGGGTAGGGAGGATGCTTGTCCTTTTGCCAACTCTCAGCATTCCTAGGGTCATTCGCACAGGGGGATAAGCAAGATAGCCGTTTCGCTTATGGTAACCTCGGATTACTGTGCAGGTTTCATCTTTCGTTCACACAACTTAGGAATTTTTATATGTGTGTTAATTTGTGTTGGGATGCTACGTAACAAGGTGTGATCCAAGTAAAACTTTCCCGTGTAAAATCTGTTTAACTATGTATAGTTTTGGCTAGAAATTTAAAGACATCTGAATGACGAAAACCCTATATACATTAGGAGACAACTGACTATGCTAAAATAAAAGGGTGATATGCTGGATGTATGCGTTTATGAAAATGGATTTGATGTGGAAAAGGATGGAATTGCCAAGTAATGACAGTCTATGGTGCTTTTGACTTGTATGACCTAGCGAAGTATGCAATGTATGGATGCAATGCTTAATGCAACCTATATTTTTGTATTTTGATTTTTATGAGAATGCATGGAATTGGAATGCAATTGTTTTTGTAATTTTGATTTTTATGAGAATGCATGGAATTGAAATGCAATTGTTTTTGTGATTTTGATTTTTGTGTTGTTTTTGTTGATTTTTGAATATTTATGTTGACCAAGCAGTTATGGTAATGCTTGGAGCTTTTGGTGTTGACCAAAGGGTTTATAGATACCTTTGGGGCATTTAGGGTTGACCAAGCGATTATGAAAATCCTTGGAGCTTTTGGTCTTGACCAAAGGGTTTATAGATACCTTTGGGGCATTTAGGGTTGACCAAGCGATTATGATAATCCTTGGAGCTTTTGGGTTGACCAAGCGATTGTGGTAATCCTTGGAGCTTTTGGGTTGACCAAGCGATTGTGGTAATCCTTGGAGCTTTTGGGTTGACCAAGCGATTGTGGTAATCCTTGGAGCTTTTGGGTTGACCAAGCGATTGTGGTAATCCTTGGAGCTTTTGGGTTGACCAAGCGATTGTGGTAATCCTTGGAGCTTTTGGGTTGACCAAGCGATTGTGGTAATCCTTGGAGCTTTTTGTTGGACTATGGCTCTCTAGATGTGGAATGGCCTCAAATGAATGATATTCAAGGGTTCTGTTTCCTTGATTCCTTCAAGAGAGGCAAGCCGGTATGTTCCAGGTCCTATTTTGTTGTCAATGATGTAAGGACCTAACCAGTTTGCCGCAAACTTGTCCCGTAGATGGGACGACAAATTAGAATTCTGTTGGTTCTCTTTTAAGACCAAGTCACCAACCTGAAATTCCCTAAGGTGGACTTTCATGTTGTATGCTTTCTTAAGTCGCTCTTGATAGATACGCAAATGCTCGAGAGCATTAACGCGTCGTTCATCGAGCAACGTCGGTTGATCTAACCGGGCTCTGCCGTGCAGTGTCATCATCGATGAACTCTTGCATTGAAATGCGTAGGGAAGGAATTTCCAACTCAAAAGGCATGACCGCCTCGGAGCCATACACCAACGAAAATGGAGTTGCCCCAGTGGGCGTTCGAATGTTGGTGCGATAAGCCCATAGGGCAAGCGGGATCTGAATGTGCCAGTCTTTATGATTGTCTGCAACTATCTTTTTGAGAATGGCGACTAGCATTTTGTTTGACGCCTCCGCTTGCCCATTTGCCTACGGATAATAGGGTGTTGAAAAGCTATGCTGAATCTTGTACTTTGTGGTCAAAGCATGCACATCTTTATTCTTGAATGGTGTCCCATTATCTGACAGGATCTTGGATGGAATACCAAAATGACATATGATGTTATGTAAAATAAACTCCGCAATGCGGGCTCCAGTCGTAGTGGTCAGTGAAATTGCTTCCACCCATTTGGTAAAGTACTCTGTGGCCGTTAAAATAAATGTGTGATGACCAGACGATGTAGGGGAGATCTTTCCAATTAGATCAAAGCCCCACTATGAAAAAGGCCAAACCGATTGAATCGACTGCAAGGCCTGAGAAGGTACGTGTGTCAAATTAGCATGGTGCTGACACTTCACGCACTTCTTCACATATGCACAACAATCTCGCTCTAAAGATGGCCAATAATAACCCATGCGAAGAATGCGCTTTGCGATGGCCATACCGCTGAAGTGGCCACCACATGTACCATCGTGAGCTTGGGTGATCGCCCAAGCGGACTCTTGTTGGTCCAAACAACGAAGGAGGATTCCTTCATAATTTTGACGATACAAAATGTCTCCTAACAAGACATGCTTTGCCGCTTTCTATTTGAATGATCTTTTCGTGGCTTGTGTCAATCCAAGTGGGAGATTACCTAGCTTGAGGTAATCCCGAATGGGTGTGTACCAATCTTGCTGATCAGAAACCTCGATAGTATGAACGGCCAATCCCTCTTGAAGTCTATCCCGAACAAAAGTTGAGCAGGAAAGAACTTGTAAAAACAACGTGGTGTTGCTAGTAAGAGGGGTCGGGGAGAACAAGGACCCCCAGTTGGCTTGAGTCAAACAATCTCGAATTCGAGAGAACTTATCCGAAGATGGTTCAATCTGGATCATGTGGATTCCTCGGCGTCGGATCGGAGCTTGCACGCTCCATCGCAGATTGCGATAATGTTTTAACTCGAATGGTTGTCATTTCACCAGAAGGGTCTTGCGGGATGAGTGACCCCAAGGAGGCCATAGTATCCGCAAAATGATTTGATGATCGAGGGAGTGCCTCGATGTCATACCATTCAAGTTGTGCCAGGAATTTGTCCACAAGGGCTTTATAGGCCCGCAAAACTGGACATTTACATTGGAATATCCCCTTTACTTGATTGACAATTAACAACGAATCACCAAAGATGTTCAATCGTTTAATGTTCATGGTGATTGTTGTCTGAAGACCTATGAGCAAGGCTTCGTATTCTGGCATTGTTGTTGGTGCACGGGAAGTCTAATTTAAATGACAAGGGCATTGGAGCACCTTGCGGAGTGAAGAATACAATTCCCGCACCACCCCCTTGCTCACATTTAGAACCATCGAAGAATAGGGTTATGTCAGCCTGTGACTCAGGCTCATCAAAATCTGGCGACTCTAAAACATGGAAGACCCCATCATCAGGTAGTTCAAAAGTCAGAGGCTGATCGTCTTCAAGAGGAGCCTCAGCTAGTTGATCGGCGATGACTTGACCTTTTATAGATTTTTGTCCAATGAACTCTATGTCAAACTCCGTCAACAACATGATCCATTTCGCCGTGCGGCTACTATGATAAGTACGACTCATCATGTATCGCAATGGATTCTCCTTAGACACAACATACGTCTTATTACTAAGCATGTAGTGGCATAGCTTTTTGGTAGCAAACACCACTGCCAAGCAAAGCTTTTCAACGTATGCATAGTTAAGTTCATAACTGACCGGGGTGCGGCTAAGATAGTATGTAGCCTCGTTCTTTGTGAAGTTCATTTTTCTGGGACAGACATGGCGCCCAGTGCCACCTCAGTGGCTGAGATGTATAAATAGAATGACACTCCTGGTCTAGGTGGTGCCAATACTAGCGACGAAGCCAAGTACTATTTAATGTCATCAAAGGCTGACTGGCACTCGTCATCCCAATGAAATGTGACCCCCTTATGCAATAATTTATTCATGGGTCGGCATTTGTCAGATAACTGTGCTATGAAGCGCTTGATCGACGCAACCTTTCCCTGCAGACTCCTGAGCTGCTTGATGGTGGTTGGGGGACGCATTTCAAGGATTGCCTTGACTTTGTTTGGATCAACCTCAATTCCTCGTTTGGAGACTATGAAACCCAAGAGCTTTCCAGAGGTGACGCCAAAGACGCACTTCTTGGGGTTTAGTCTGACTTTATGCTCAATGAGGCGATCAAGGACCTTGCTCAAGTCACCGATGTGATCCGGGCGCAAAAGAGATTTGGCCAACAAATCATCCATGTAATCTTCCAAAGTTTTGTGCATGTAATCATGAAAGATGTACATCATGGCACGTTGGTAGGTGGCTCCTAGCATTTTTAAGGCCAAAAGGCATGACCTTATAGCAAAATGTCCCCCAAGGCGTTGTGAATGCCATTTTTAGTTGGTCCTCAGGATTGATACGAATCTGATTGTATCCTGAGAAACCATCCATAAGGGAAAGCATTTCGTGGCCCGCTGTAGCGTCTACCAACGCGTCGATGCTTGGCAAGGGAAAATCATCCTTAGGACTCGCTTTGTTAAGATCTCAAAAATTAGTGCATATGCGAATCCTCCCATCGGGCTTCTTGACAGGAACCATGTTAGACAACCATGGCGGATAATCCACAGAGATGACAAACTGGGCATCCAACAACTTTTGTAACTCATATTTTACCATTAAGGCCACTGTTGGATGCATCTTGCGTAGTTTTTGCTTGACTGGCTTGATTGTCGGATCAAGCGTTAAATTGTGCGTGACTAGCTGTGGGTCTAGTCCCGGCATATCCTTGTATGACCATGCAAAAACCTCCTTCTTTTCCTTAAGAAGGGCAACATAATCGGCTCGCTCTTCGGGGGAAAGACTTACCCCCAACTTGAGAATCCATGGATTCATTGGATCTGTGCCGATGTCTACATCAGTCGTTGCTTCAACTGACATATGGGATCCGTCTTCCAACTGGTGTGGAATTGGGATCAGATGGATATCGTTTGCTGAATTAAGATCATCATTAGGAACGTCAAGTTCCTCTTCAACATGGAAGACATCCTGAGTCTGTCCTGGAGTGAAATGAAACATCCCACCGCAAGGCCAATACTCTGATGGAGATGGTGGTGTGCCAGCGCGATCCCAATCAATAGCCTCTATGTCTAGATGCAATAATCATGTTGGATTGGCTGGATCATGGATGGGGGCGGTCAAGTCAATGGAGACCATGTTGATGAAATGATTGTAATCTCCATTACCGCAAATGTGACAACTCTGACATTCTGGATGCTCTTGGTGCGTTGGATCTGGCTCTGTAGGCACTGGCACAAAGGGATCAGCCCTATGCGTGGACCTGCAAATAGGGTCTGCCCTAGGCACTGATGGTTTGATAGGGTCTCCAAGCGGAAGATGCTCTCTATATGCCTGGAGTGGCGGGTGCAGTAATTGCTATAACTGTGCCAGGTTGAAATGCCTCCTATGTCTTGGACCTATGTGTAAGTGTTCAAACATGTCATCTATGTCCAAAGGATTTTGTTGTTGTTGAGGTAGCCTATGCTCACTGGGATCATTCAATGGGAACATCATCAGGAAGCTATCCTGATCGTCATTCATTGGATATTCATGCGAATGATCGTACTCCGACTCATCTTCAGAAGACCCTTCGTGGTCTTGTCCATCTTCCCCTTGTGGGTGAGTCCATGAGGTTTCTCCTTGTTCGGCCATAGGGAAAGGGTTGTTGAGGTCAACAAGGTTATTTGTTTGTAATGGGAAATAATCCCCCAATGTATAAGTTGTATTTGGATTGGCATATGGATCCGATGCCAACCCATCCTTGTTGCCTATCCCTAGGCTTTGCATGTTTTCGACCAAGATGTCGAGGGGCAAAGGGTGATTAAACCCTACTCCTGACTTATCATAAGGCATTTGGTATCTTGGTTGGCACAAAACATGCATTCCTTGTTCATACCTGCCTAACCCGTATCCATGCCAATTGCATTGGCTAAGATATCGTAATGCGAAGTCTGGGTTAGCCAGATAGTTGACATCTTCCACAAAGGGATCTTCATCTTCCTCTTCTTGTCGGGAAGGTTCAACGCCATGATCCAAGCCCCCAAAAATAAAGTTTGTCCGATTAGGTGGGTAGCCTAAAGGAACCACGGAGCCTATGGGGAGTCGAGGTCTTCCCATGTCTTGCATAGACTGAAGTGTGGGCGTTGCAACAACATTGCGCACTATATACTCCCCCATGCCTGTGTTAGACATCTCAACAATAATCGTTGGCGATTGAGGGGAAGCGAATGGGAGTTCTCCTTGAGTCCACTCCATGTGGGGTGAACTAGGCGTCTCAACTTCCATTCTATTAGGCGTCTCTTCTGTAGAGATGTTGGAGACTAAAGGTGGTTCCGCTTCCAGGGGCTTCTTTCCTTTGTCCGTTGGAGTGGCCACCGTAGGTGGCATCATTGTGGGAGGACTGGATGAAGAAGATGAACCCGCCTGGGAATTTGATTGATTTGGTAATGGAGATTCTTGCTTAGTCGGACCCCTCTTAGATGGATTTAACTGGAAATCCACATGCGTTGAAGGGAAGGGTCGACTGTGGCATGATTTGCACTGAGTTGCAATATTTAAAAGGTTCCAAATCTGCGGGGACCACGTGCACTTGTCCTTCAAATGTATACTTCAAACATTGATGAGCAATTGAAGGGACACACTTCATATCCCGGATCCAAGGCCGCCCAAGCAAGATATTGTAAGCCATCTCACCTTCTAAAATGTGGCACAACGTATGAATGGTCTTTTGTCCCACTTGTATGGGCAGGACAATTGTGCCAACTATCGAGCATATCGCATCATTAAATGCTCGAAGGGTATAAGTGGAAGGTGCAATGTGAGAGGCTGGCAGTTTCAAATGTTTCAATGCAGCAGTTGTAATAATGTTACTGGACGAACCAGTGTCTACCAACACCCGCTTGTACGGAGTCCCGTTGACCCATGCAATAACGTGCAGGGGTGGATCCGCTACATCTCCAGTCACCATTTTTAGCTCATCTTCCCTGAAGGTAATGACTGGTTCAGTACACTGTTTGACATGCCCCACAAAATTGTTGAACGAATCCGCTTCGTGGGGTTGCAATTCAATTGCCTTTAATATCTCCATAAGAGCTTCCCGATGGGGCGCCGATTGTTGAATAAGCTCATAAATGGAGAGCCTAGCCGATGTGGTCCATAGACTTTGAGTAAGTCTAGTTCGAATCGTGGCCACTGGTCTAGGCGGGGGCAACCGTGTAGGATTCGGTTGATGTTGTGATGTGGATGGAACTTCCCTAGTGGTCGTCGTGGGGGCAACTCCCGGGTGTCTCTTGTTTCTTGTCACAATGCTAATCATCCCAACATACCCCTCCATGGGGCAACTCCGTTGCACTTCGTTGACATGCAGAGGTTTTGTTTGTGCATCATGTGTGGGTAAAGGATCTTTGAAAACACCCATTTGTTGGTTGTTGGGTGCGATGGGGTTATCCACTACCAATGTGTGATTATCAATGAGATCTTGCACTAAACCTTTAAACGTCCAACAGACATTAAGGTCATGCCCTTTCCTTCTATGGAATCTACAGAAAAGATCCTCTCTGTAGCCCTTAGGCTTTGGCGCATTAGGATCAATTGTTGGAATATCTGGCAGATTAATCAAGTTTGTCACTGACAAACGGTCAAACAAGGAGTCCCTAGACTCAGTGTATGGTGTAAATTGTCGCTTAGGGCGACGCTGCTGATTTTGATCCTACTTTTTGTTATCTTTCTCATAATTATTGTGAGGCACCGCCTGATAATTAGCCTTTGGAGGTTGTGTTGCTTGGGTAGGCGTAGGGGCATTAATAGCAACTTGATTGACCGCGACGGGTTTCTATTGCGTATTCCCTATTTTGGTGCTCTTGTTCCACTCTTTTTTCTTAGGCTTGGCAATTTTGCCATCCTGTATCTTGATCTCTTCGATACGTCTAGCTTGCGCCAGAGCTTCTTCTAAAGTGGCGTATTGCTACAGCTGCAATAGCACAGAGATCGATCGCAAACAGCTCTTTGCGAACATTTGAGTTAGGTCGGACATAGGAGGGAGGTAGGACAACTTTGAAAGCACTGTCCTCCATCGATTCCCATATGCTACCATAGATTCCTCCTCATACTTCTTGAGGCTAGCTAGATCACTGAGTGACGCCTTTTTCTTTGTATTGAAAGCAAAACGTTCTAGGAACGCGTCCACTAGTTGATCCAAGTTGTAGATGCTATGCTTCGATAGATGGGTAAACCAATCCGAGGTAGATCCTACGAATGTGGTTATGAATGTTCTCAATAGCAATGCATCATTGTCTTGTATACCAAAGCATTGGCTCAAAAATCGAGTCACATGCTCTTGAGCATCCTCATCCCCTTTAAAGAGTGCCAACTGGGGCAGCTTGAAATGTTCGGGGTATGGAGGTGCTGGCACTGATGGATGCACCGGATGACTACGGAGTTGGCGTAAGGTAGGCTTTTGGGGCCCAGCAGTCTTGAGTTCCATAGTCTCTAAGCATTCTAACAACACTTTGTATGCATCGGAGGACGTAATCTCCTCCTCCTTGGTTTGTTCCCGCTGTGGGTTGCGGGGAACTTGAGGCCTTTGGATGGATAAATGGGTAGCATCCCTTCTGCCTTGATAGGGCATTTCAGCCCGCTCTTCTTCTTGGTCATAATCCTCATAATCTTCTTGAGGAGTGTTTGGCCTAGGCCTGTAAACATGGATGGGTGCCCGCGGAGGATGCCCATCACGGTTGCGGGGAATGGCCTCCCGCTCAGGTCTAAGAGGTCTTGGAGGCAGTGCTTGCTGAAGTCGCGGAGACCTGTCTCGCACTAAGGGGTTGTGCCTCACATACATCTCGATTGTTGTGCGCGAGGGACTGGGGCCTTCTCAGGCGCATTGTTGTGAAGCAATTCAGTTGTCTGACGCTTGAATGCGCTCTTGATCAAGGCGACACAAATGTTCTAATTCTTGTTGTTCTTGCCTAAGCCGCGTGATTTGTGCTTGGCGGGTGGCTAGTTGTGCAAATGCCAAGTCATTTTGTTTCATCGTCTCTTGTTTAATAGGCCTAGATGTCTCTCCTACATATCTATTTCGATCATGGTGCTCTGAGACCCCTATATGTTGCTTCCCTCTGTCGAGGTTGGCCGCATTTACTTGAAACTCTGGTCTCAATGAGCGATCTGGATATAAAGCAGGTGCAGACGTGCATCGTTTCTGCACTAGATACTGTTCTTGAGGAATGTAGTGATCCTTTTGTTCTGATCGCCATTGAAAACACGAGATTCCGAAAACAAAAAGGATAAACTAAAAATGCAATGTAAATGAAACTAAAATAATGCTTAAACCCTATGTTATTGAAAAATGCGTAAAAAGAAAGAACATGAACACAAGATATTAAAGCAATATAAAAATCGGCCCTTTTATTGATATGCTTTTCAAATTTGTGTTACAATGCGTCTCCTTCCTTTTTAGGGGATAGGAGCGTTAAATGTTGGTCTTTTACAACTTGTTTTAGAATTCCTTCTTCCGCGTGCCCACATGTAAGATGGGCGAACCAAAACGTTGTCGTCGCTTGCGTTGGTAAAGGTAGATTCCTCGCTGCTCCTCTAATGCTCGCAAATCTGCGTTCAAAGAAACAAACAAAGAATTAGTAGCACCTGTGTATGAGTAGCACCTGTGTATGAAAAATAAAAGATAAATCTAACGATGGTTAAAATGAGTCTAAATAAACTGAAAACTTGACAAAAGCATAAACATGAAACTAGCTAAATACTACAAAAGAAATAGTCACCAAAAGCAATAAAGCGGGGGGTGCCCGAAGGCAAACCACCCGCGGGTGAAACTTTGCTTCGACACCAATCCGCTTGGGATGGGTCCGAAACCTGATGTGATGTGTTGTCGAAAAATTGGTAGGATATTGTGGTCAAAAAAATCGGGGTTGGTTCTTGATTCGTGCCTTCAAAAGTCACCCAATAACCTCTCTTTCGATTAAGAGATTATGGATGTTGAAAACACAAATCGCAAGTAAATGAATTAGCAGCACTTCGTCGCTCAAAATGCTCCTTCTCTGTATATCTTTTGGGTGAGGAAACTCACCATTTTATAGACCCAAGGGGTCTCTTTGAATTAACATGCAAAAGTGTTTCTTTGCATGAATGCTTTTTGTGTGAAGAGAAGACTTCTTCTTGATCAAGGGCTTCTTAACTGCCTCTGTGCATGTCTTTGTATGTTTTAGAAAAGCTCACTTGCACTCCCATGCAATGAAGGGATAGCTAAGTGGCAAATCTGAGTTGTCTTAAAAAGCTCACTCTCATTCCCATGCAGTGAAGGGAAAGTCAATTGGCAGATATGAGTTGTCAAAAGAACTCACTCGCACTCCTATGTCATGCAGGAAAAGCTAAGTGGCAGTTCTGAGTTGTCATACGCCGAGATCTGACTTTTTTCTGGTCAAACCTGGCATTCGTCCCACCTCGAAGCGAGCGCTGATAATCGTCTCTGGGTGAGACGAGTATCAATCCACACTCATCCCTGGGTAGGACGAGTACAAATCCGCACTCGTCCCTGGGTGGGACGAATAAGCAGCTGAGTGTCTAAAAGATGCCAAATTGATTTCTGACTTGCAAAACTACTGTGTGAGTGGTTAGAACCACTGTTTAACCTCTGGGGGCTGCCCTGGGGGCTGTGTGTGTTAGTGCGATCAGTGCTTGTTGTCACATAATCGGATTGGTGCTATTTTGGTGTCTACATATACACTATTCACAACTATAACTAGACGTAAATCTTCAAATTGAAAATTTTTGAGTATATAGAGAATTTATACCCATATATAAGGATTTCTCCTTAAGTAGGTTTCATATATTGGGCGAATACCTTTCTATACTACTTTGGTACTATATATCATTCTCTTTCATATGCCTTAATATCTCTAACATACAACCATGTATATTGAGAGGACTAACTTATTCTACATACTGATGGGTATATAGAAAGGGCAGGCATATAAAAAGGATAAATATATAAAACTAGTAATATATAGAAATAAGTACCATTTGGGAGACATAATGAACCCTCACCATGGTGACATAAAAAAAATCTCATAGAATCATAATCACTAAAATGTCTAATTTTGCACCTTGAAAGACTAAAATAAGAATAATTCTAATAGTTGAGAAACATTGAGACAAAGTCATTATAGAAGAAAATCAACCTAAGGATATTGTAACTTAACAAAAATTTCCAAAGAACTAATGCTCACCACTCTTAGGGTAGAAAATTATATACAACCATAATTAGTGAAGCTTAGACATAAAAATAAGTATGGGATATACTTTCCACTATAGTTTAAAGGAAGAATGAAACCATAATTGTTTATCTTCAATCCCAACTTCATATATTGGAGGTTCAGGATGGATAAAGTATTGAGCAATTTCTTCACAAAATTATGTAATTGAAGGTTAAATTGAATACCATGGCAAAAAATATAGATGGCAAGACCTTAGACTCCATTGTACTTAGATATCTTCTTAAATTATTTTGGATGTTGGTCACTTCTTTGTAAATTTTAAATAAAAGGTATCATTTGACAAATTGATCAATATCCTTTAATAGGAGAAGATAAAACATCAATTAAGGGATCAATTATCCAATAATGCACTCACATATATAAATATACTGACTAGGACAAAGAAAACTAAAATTTTTCCCATGAATTTTAAGAATCTCAAAATTTTCTACAGGTCTAGAAGATCGCCATGATTTTTGGACTTCCTAGAATATGAAATGAAGTGTTGTAACATCATTTTCTCTCTTATAAATGTAAAATAGAGTAATATAGCTATAGGATATTATGGATAAAACATTGTAACACTTTTGAGATCATTTGGAATGAAAAACAATATTCTATTCCATTAATTTTGTGAAAAGCATGCTTTTTGTCCCTATTTTTTTTAATGTTGCATTCAACTTTCAGAGCTCATAATTATTTTTTTACAACTCTATTTTTCACATGTGATAAACTATTTGAATGTATTATTAAATAGAATTCACTTCTAAAATTTCATCAATTTTAGAGCACTTTCGGGCCCCTCAAATTTAGACTATCATGCACTATTGTAATTTTTGCACTTTGGTGCTCTTCATTTTTGGGTCATTTACTTCATTCATATAAGATCTTGGTTGGTTTTGGCTTTTTAGTGAACTTAGTTTCATGGTCACTTTAACATTTGATCAAGTTCGTAGACAAGTTTATTGAAAAACCTTTATTTGTTGTTGTTTTAATCTAATGGCCAACTTCAACAACTCATTACCCATTCCTAAATTTAACAGGCAAGATTATTTGTTGGAATATTGAATGTAATTATCCTCAAATTGTGTGGGACCTTGAATGTAATGATCCTCAAATTATTTTTTGGCATCCTTTGATTATGGGTTTTAGATGTCCTATTGATGTTTATTTTATCAATTAAAATATATTTTTTAAATTTCAAATGCATGGTCAATGGATTTTTCTTTAACCATATATTAATGAATGTATGTGTTGAAGCATTATGATGCATTGTCTAAATCTCAATAACATCATAATGTTGGATTCATAGAAATATTCATGTGATGTGCCTATGGTCCATGCTAGATAAAAAGGCTCTAGACACTTCAAATTTAGCATTGATGACCAATAATAATTTAGTCTTATGAGCCACTTCATTTCATAAATCACTTTGAAAAAGCTAGAGGAGATCAAATTTAGATCAAACATAGAGCATTCAAATGATGTTTATATTTTGAAGATCATCCCATATGATCTTATATAAAAAAATAATTTCATGTAATTGGTTGATATCAACAATGTTGTCGTACAGTTAAAGCATTTGCCTTTCAATAATTTTTGTATAATCCACAATTTTTTTCTATCTAAACTTTTATACAATTATAGGATTTAGGTGTGTTCTACTTTTTATGACTTTATTGTCTCACTTAATGTTTTAAATTTGAAGACCCATCTAGCCTAGTCATACATAAATATTTGGTTAATATAATGCCACACAAAAATAATTGTATAACTCATAAAGGCATAAAATATTTGGGATATCCTCTCATAGTCTCTTCATAATGGCTACAAATATGTCATTCTTGGGATTTATCTTAATGAGATTTAATATGTGGAAATACTCTTATTATTCACAAATTTCTTTTTTTAGTGCAAATATATTTGTTGCATCAGTGGCCTACTACTTATATATTTCAATTGCATAGGGCATAAAATACCAATACATGTGAATGATAGGGAATGACTACTATAAGGAATAGAGAGAATTAACCAAAAATTATATGAAAACTAGATCTTGAAAATAATATTAAAAATATGTGTTAATACCTATAACTAGCAAACTCCTTCCTTATGAGCCACTCTCTACATGTACAATAAGCCCCAACAATGTGTAATGACTACAACCTATCTACTCAACTAATAGGAAATATAGTGAAATTTTCTCATAGCCAACTATATACAAGAAATATTCATTGATATATTTGAAATATTTTTTTACTTCAAGATATAAGGTCCCTAATTCTATGCACATCCTTAAAGCACTTATATTTAAATGTGTATCTTGTCATCCTAATTTGGTACTAAAAGTCCTAACTTTATAAGTACTATTGCACATTGGTTCTCTTCTCATTCCAAATGCTACTCCAATAATCATGGAAAATGTGTGATGTTATTAAGTTTATTTTAAACATTTCATACCATTATTTAATTTTATAGTGCTCTTGTACCACTAGTATTTCTCACAGTATTAATCTTTTAAAGACAAAATCTAAAACATTCATCATAAAATGTTTTAGTATAAAATGCATACCGTTAATTATTTTTAGTTATAATTGAGTAAAATAATCATATACAACCATTTTATTTTGATAAAAAGATTTTAGATCACCTTATAAAACCAGTCCCTTGGTTATATTATTTGTTTCATTCTCATATTGCAATTTCCAAAACTTTGTGATCATATGAAGCTTTGCTAACCTAGATGTAAAAATATATTTTATTAAAAATAAGTAGTGCCTCTATATTTGATTATATTTTGTGCTTTATTTATTATTTCAATATATTTCAAAATGATTCCTATTCTTTTGGAAACTAGATTCAAAGAGATATATAATGATATATCATATGATCTTAGTTTTGTCAAATATGAATGTTGTTTTGAATCCCTAAGCATCAAATAATATTTTCATATTTATAATTTGAAACATTAATTTGAGTCTAATTATAGTTATAAAATGAAAATGACTATAAATTGGTCATTTAGTACCAATGGTTTTTCATAACCATTTGTGCCAGATGTTTACCCCATATCAAATAAACTTACAGGTTGAAAAACTATATTTGAAGTTATTTACTTTATGTTCAACAATAATCCATATATTTTCTAGATGCATCTTAAGAATTTAATCATACTTACTTTTAAATAAATTCAATCAAATTTCCAAGTTATTTTCATATTTAAAAATCCATATATTTTAGCATTCAAAATACTTGCTTCAATGGTCATTACTTCCAAATATGTGATATTGTATACTCAAACTTCCAAACCTAGAAATATCTTATGAAGGAAATAATTGTATTGCATCACAATGGATACAAAGAATTGAACTTAAAGAAGATAATAATAACGAAAAATTGCTTGATTGAGTAGGTAAAGCTTTAGCTATGTTTTAATTTTGAAAACACCTACATTTTTCAAAGACTCTATTTGACATACTTTTGCTAGAAATAATCTAGAAACAACTTATATTTTAACAAAAAACTATTTTATGATAAGAATACTGCTAATAATAATGCAAACAAATAAGTTCTATAGTTGTGTTTTTTTATTCAATGTGATAGATGGAAAATGATTTTTTTCAATTTGAAGGAAGACCGTGAGAGTTTTTAAAATGCAATAGATGGAGTATAACTAATTAAATATTCATAATATATGCAAGGTTCTAATCTAATGTGAACTTTAAATAATAAAATGATAAAATATTTTTCCCTTGAGATTACATACAATGTTTTTTATTTTTATTTTTAACTAATTATAATCACATTAAATAGACATGCTAAAATAAATCTAAGCTAAATGACTTAAAGGATTACAAAAAAATGTTTTTGATTCTAGCTAGGTAGAAGCACTAATGGAACTATCAAACTAGTGGTACTTTTGTTTGTAAACTATAAATAACTACCTCTCTAATATATCTCCTATTTTTCATAGTACCTACACATAGACAAACTCCAAATAGTTAGATTTTTAATGGATCTACCTTAGTTAAACCCTTATTCTAGAAAATATAAAAGAAAATATATCAAAAAGGATGAATGATTGACATATAGTAGAAGCACTACCATCTAGCAAAAGTATTAATGGTGCTTATAAAAGTCAGAATTTTTTTCCTATAAACAATTTGACTGCCTGCAAGATACATAGTCTTTATAATAGAAACCATAGTGAAATAGCACCATTGTGATTAAACTCTAGAAATACTTTTACTAATAGATATAGTGAAACAAGTTTTTAGGCTTGGAAAAACTACAATAGGACAAAGCATTTAAAGGATATCCTAACCCAATTCTCATATAGTTGTAACTATAATATATCTCCAAAAATTGCCTATAGATGAGTGAGATAGTTGAATATTGCATAAATTTTAATGGCCTTCATAGAAGTTAATCCAATCATGTTCTAAGTAGGAATTTGACGATATTCATATGCAAAAATCATGATTCAAATGGGCATCAAGTCCCGTGTATTTACTAGAAATTTGTGCAAAACTTCATTATGTAATTTTGGGTATGGAATTGGATAAATTTTTGTTAGCTATATTTGGATGGTTTGTGATGCCCCAAGGGATAGATTTATTTCATACTTTTATTACTTGGATAATTCTATGGATTTGACAAGAATCAAAGGTAAATAGATGCATGGGCAAAACCAACCTGATTAAAGGATGATTGAGAATGATATCCATGCAAGATATTTGGAGGATTTTATGAATGAGATGATTTTAAAGGTTTAAAAAATTATAGGAGGTATGACTACCAATAATATAAAGTGATGGTAACTAAGAAATATTTATTAAATATAGAAATATATTTTGTAAATTTGGTAGGAAAGTGACATCAGTTGGCTACATGTATCTATTTTTCCATTTATGATCCTTAATGGCACTAACATTAGAAGCACTATTGATGCTAATGCTACAGGTGCTAATGCAAAAATGTCTAATAATAATATTTTTAGGTGAGAAAAATGAAATTTAAATTCATAGTATAAGCACTTCCCCTTAGTCAAAAATACCTCCAAATGCTTCTATCTTAGGTATAATTCTTTTGATTTAGGGTATTAAATTCTTGTTGGAGGATACTTTAGCTTGTTTGGTTAATCATATGATTGATATATTTGATGAGATAGATGTTATCATGTTTATATGATTTGATGGCAAGTTAAAAATTTGGTTTCTATATTTACTTATTTTTTATTCATCCATCGAATAATGTATGTGTCAAAACTAGCTTATGTACCCCATTTTTAAGACAAGTAGATTTCATTCTTCTTTAGGTTCAAGATCCAACATGACTAATGCTTATAATGAGTTGATTATTAATGATGTAAAAAAATGTATATGTGGAAACATTAAATATCATCATTCCCATATGTGATTTGTTAATTTTTGAAGGAAAAATTAAATTTGAATGAGGAAACTCAACATGAAAATGATGCATATAGGTTAGTTGATGATAAATTATAATAAAGATACAAATTTAACCTCAAGGGATGGGGATAAAAATAGATTTATTTTTATTGTTGAAAATCATAGATGAGATATTTGATTGTGATTTAAAACTTCAAGTTTGATAGCTCAATAAGTAAGACTCATGCAACACAATAACATTCTGAGGCTATTGATTGTTAAAGGGTGAGATCAATCACAAGTAAATAGCTTGAAATTATGGTTAAATTTTAATTTTTTATCAAAATTAGGTCCCAAAGAAAATGGAAGCATTATTTCATGTTAGTGGTGCTTCTACATAGTGATTTCTTGCACTAATGGTACTTTCATGGCAATAGATATTTTGCTAAAGTGCAGTGCTTTTGCCATGATGACACATTTACCAAAATCTAATACTTTTGTAGAATTAGATTTTAGTCTAAATTTGGAAGGTTTAGGATAAAAAAAATTTGTTCTAATATTAATTTTATATGCTAAGTTAATGATTTTCTAGGTTTATGGATGCAGGTGAAGTTGTAAACACTAGACTATCAAGAGCGAAGGTAGCATGCTTTGGATATGATACTGAATTTATTAAATTTTGAGGACTAATATATTCTTTAGATAGTAAAGCTATATCATTTATCCCTAATGCCAAAGATAGATTTATATAGGGCATTATTTATGGTGTTCTCAAAGTAGTGGTATTTAGAGATAAATATCTTCCAACTACCATACAAAGATATTACCATCACTCTTAAATATGTATGGATAATCTTGTGGGTGCCAATCAAATGTGCCCCTATCTACCTGATTTAGTCACAATACAGGATCTTAGAGAGGGTAGTAGAAAATCTAATATTTCCTCTATTAAGATTTGACATTGACATTAGTGTTGCATATGTTGGTGGATAGACAGGTCAATAGGTAACATTATTGGTTGCACTAATGTTAGGTGTTTTGGTGGGTGATACTAGCAAAATATTGATGCACTAGGGGTAGTGGGAGGTAGTGAAAGATATTATGGAGTAGCAAACTATCCTTACCTAGGGCCTCATTATTTTGTATTACCTATACCACTCACTGCATAGATTGGTGTATAGAGGTTTCAAGGGTCTATCTTACTTCACCCTCCTCTAAGTATGGGCCTAGGAGCAAATAGTTGTTGCATTAACACAAGAATTATTAGGGCAAGTGAATAACATGAGGTACAATGAACATAGTCGTGGTCTCATCATTTTTATGAGGAATAGATCCATCCACATCAAGGTATTTTGGTTTAGGCATAATTTCTAGTAGATAATTTATGCCATAAGCATATTACATGGCATAAATAGTAGTTGAAAAATGTTAGGTGGTGATGGTGGTTATTGGAATCTTGGAGAGATAAAAAAATATTCTAATATGATTGAGTGGTCTACCATTTTGAACTACACTGATATACCTCATCAATATTAGTTTAAAATGAAAGGTTAATACATAAGTTGGGATTCATTGTTATACCTAATCTATATTCCTACTCAAAGTCATATGTAGATGAATTAATAACCTAGTATCCTAGTGTAGACTACCCTGGAGTGAGTGATCACTATTGAGGTTAGTAGCCTATCATCCAATCATGGAGGGTGAAGATATTTAGGTTACACACTAGCAATAGGATGTGACTAGGAAGGAGGCCTTTAGGATCATAGCAAGTAGTCTGATTACTAGTCTAACAATGGTGGAAGTAATAGAAGCACTATCAGAGGCCATCCATATCAACAACTATATTAGTCTTGATAATTACAATAAGTGAGATAATATTGAGTAGGTATCCTTAATTATTAGTAAATAGAGAGGGATAAATTATTTAGCTAGGTATTTATCCTATAGGTAGCAATGGAAATGCTCACAGCCATACATGACATGACAAGGATAGAGGTAGTTGCATGGACCTAGAAGCAATAGTTTTTGGTGTAGTATACCTCAATGATATAGTCATTTGTTATCAACTTGACTATAGATATGGATATATCTATGATGAAGGACATAATGGTAGTGAATAGAAGGTACAACCATCTAATCTAAACTCTCCTAGATTAGTTAAATTTTGTGAAGTAGAGGCATGCAATAAAAACTATCATGAGTCTAGGTATATCTAATGGTATATTTCAAGTGATCAACCCACTACCAAATGGACTACCATATAATCATGCCAACTAATCATTGACTACCTCCATTGACTTGGTTATGGACTATGGCATGACACATGCACACTCTATTACATGGTAGTCCCAATGTTTAATGAGGATGTCACCACCATAGGGAGTATGATGAGGAGACAAACATACTAGATTATAGAGCTAATTCATGGTCTATAATCTACCTAATAGATAGAAGTGCACCTTGATCATAGGGCCAAGATTGGATGGTTCAATATTTCTCCTTATCCAAACTCCAAAATAGATCAGTTCCTTATAAAATATAAAATAAAATATGAAGGAAGACTAAAGTGAGAAATCAAGGTTTATGGATAGAAATTGTGTATCATATGTAAATGATATTTGGCTAATAGTATTGTCATATACTATGCAAACCACACTACAACTAAACTACATAGAGGTCCTAACAGACTAGTTACTAGGTAAAGTATCATTGTAAATTGTTCATTAGGTCATGTCCTTTGCTACTCCAATAACTCTTAGAAGCCTAATAAAAATTTATAGAAGAAATAATAACCACAAAATTAGACATTAAACATCTCTAATATTCCAATAGCTTAGAGTGGTAATTCAAATAGTAACTTAGGACTCTCAGAATAGACCACCCACAAAGCTTTTACATAAATATCTAGGGCCTATAGATCATCCACATAGAAAAGAATTCAATAATACAATGCTAGCAAAGGTTAAATAACAAGTTGATTCATTAAAATTATAAAGCAAAATTACATAATATATAACAATCAAACACTCAAATAATTGACCCTCATACCAAGTTGAATGTCACTATTTATAGATTTTTATAATATCCTAGCTAATGATCACAAGGACGTCCTACCATGGGCCTAACAATATAGGTATATCATATCTCTTTCTAGAGCTCATACTCCATCAACATATTGGGAAGGACTGGACATCTCTTTTTGCTCTATCTTAGCCAACTAATTTTTATCAACATCATCCAAAATCTATAGTAGCCACATATCTTTAGAATATATATCATTCTAATCATGCTTGGATTCTTCCATCATACACTTTTGTTGCACCATCTATCAGATTTGTAGGTAGCTCTACTTATGATTAGTGATGGTTGATTTTTTTGTAGGTTCAAGAATATTATTTGTTGCTTTCCTATAACTACTTTTCCCTAGATTACTAAGAAGTGTCTAGGTAATCCATACCTCTAACATACATGATATCCCCTAAAATAGACCTATTTAGGAGTCACCTTCTTTTTATTATTTTCTATAGGCTCTATGTTTATTATTTACTATTTTCTATAGGCTCTATACTATTGTCTATAGAGGCTTATCTGGAAGATGCCCAACCACTCATACTTTCAATCACTAATGCACCTAATCAACTATACATCTAGCCAAAATTGGTTGGGACCATTACTAACCTTAGCTAGTGTAAGCTTAAAAAATATCTATCCACATTTATTAAAGATTTAAAAGTGGTTGGGCATATCTACCATAGCCAAGGTTATGCCCAGTGACGAATATTCACTAATAGAGAAAATATTTACATTTTTTTAAATTCAAATTGGTGAGTTTGGAGGGCCCTAGACATCAATCCTTTCATCCAAAATTTTTGATATTGTTTTATTTTAGGTGTTGGTTCACCATTCGTTCATAATAGTATTACATTTTTTTTAACTCACCAACACTCCCACCAAATTTGTGGACCATTTTTGCCTCAATTTTTTGAAATTTTTGATTTATCTTGCCTAACTCGCCAACCATAACACTATAAATAACTAAAACACAAGTGATACTTTTTCACTCAACCAAACTGAAGAGTACATTCGATCTATTGTAGAATTCTGCCGAAGTTCAGTTGGGTCTATAAACTTGTCGATTCGGTTCAAAAATTCACTCGAAACAAAATAGAAGTCATATTTGCACCCAAAATGATAGACAGGCACGTTTCTTTACCCAGACTAACATTCAAGTTTTGTTATGCACCCAAGGCCGAAATTTTTCCACCTAACATAGTTCTGCACATGAATTGACATTAAGAATGATTGCACAGATATTCACTCGGATCGACATCCTAACTTTATTTTGTACCTAGACTACCATACAGAAACTAATTTGTGCCAATATTCAGGTGGCCTAATAAATTTTTTATTTTGGATCGACATCTTGTTCCTATTTTGTACCCGGTAACCAAATCGAAGAGTACATTTGATCTATTGTAGAATTCCATTGAAGTTCATTCGGGTCTATAAACTTGTCGATTTGGGTCAAAAGTCCACTCATACCAAAATAGAAGCCATATCTACACCCAAAATGATAGACAGAGACATTTCTTTACCCATACTAACATTCGGATTTTCTTATACACCTAGGCCGAAATCTGTCTAACATAGTTCTACACACGAATTGACATAAAGAACGATTGCACAGATATTCACCCAGACTGACATCTTGAATTTGTTATGTACCTAGACTACCACACAAAAACTAATTTTTCCAGTATTGAGGTGGCCTAACAAAGTTTTGATTTTGGATCGACATCTTGTTTCTATTTTTTACACTAACTAACATCCAGTCTTTGTTCTGTATCGGACCGACATCCAAGCTTTGTTCTGTACGTGTACCACCATTTGATACTAACCTATACACAGACCAACATTTACACAAACTACGAATGACCTAACATAGGACTACAACCAACACTATTCTTAAACTGGGTTAACTATTACTCTTTTTTCCAATCGTATCTACCTTCGAATCTTTTTCTACACCAGGTACTCAATTTCTTAAAACATTATGAATCTATGATGTTGCATTGTGAATATCCATCAGAAATATTATAGTTACAATCTAAAAAATCCTATTGCTCTTTAAAGAAAATGGTCCCACTACATACACTTCCACAAATCTCTAATTTTACTATGGATATTCTATACCTCAAAACTTTCACTTGGCTTGAATTTCAAAATATCCTCCCTCCTTTTCAACTAAATGGAGGACATCTAGATGTATCCTATTTGGTGATATCCATATTTTATCTTCATCCCTAAGAGGTCCCTAGTTGGCTAGCTAGTCAACCATCCAATTTCCTTCTCTGTAGACATGTACCACTTGAAATTCATCTAATGTATTTAGGTATCTGAGTGTGTTTGTTGCTATGTTTTTTCTCTCCAAATCCCCATTGACATTTTGTTGAGACAATTAACAATATTTCAATGAGTCTCCCTCAATTATTAATCTCTTAACCCCCAATTGAACAACCATATTTACTCCTAGAAACACGGCTATATATTTAGTCTAATGACTTGACATTATGCCTAAGTATTCAATTATAGCTCCAACCACCATTATTTGGCTATATTTTAGCACCGCTCCTCCTCCAAATTTCCTTTAATTTACTTTATAAGCCCCATAAAATTTTAGTTTCATTCATCCTTGTATTGGTGGTTTCCACTTGTTCTATCCATCCTACTATGTTATTGGGCATCACCCACACCACCCCCATATTATCTATCTATTATATCATACAATATTTTTAGGGAGTAATATATTTCAAGAATATATGATTCACTGTTTCCTCATGGTCTTCACAAAGGTAACATCTGTTAGGGAATTGGAAACCCCTTTTATGAAAGTTATCTATTGTTAGTATCTTTTTTTGGGCTATTATCCAAATAAAAATTGCTAACTTTAGAATGGATTTCCTTTTCCATAATCAATCCCATTGAAATTTCCCCTTAAGATATACATGTGACAAATCTTAGGCTAATTTAATAATTAACAACACTTCTTGAGTAGCTCCCCATATTATTGTATCCTTGACAAATTGAGGCTTATATAATATACTCTTAATTTAGTTGTTAATTTATGGATCTCATTCTCATACCAATTATGAATTTTAGTTCCTTCCATCTTACCTATCCTCCTTCTATTACTAAATAATCACTCACATTTTTTTCATAATGTTTTCTAGTTATATTTTGATGCTCGGTAACACCTCATCCTTCATTAATGAGTATTTTTCTAGCCATGCATATTCCTAGAAGTGGATAGACCTATCATTCCCTATCTTCCATTGGGTACCTTTCCATAGCAACTCTCTACCCTTTACTATGTGATTCCATAATGGACATCCTTGGTAGGGATCTAGTATGGTAAAAAATTTATTCTCCTCTTGGTTGTCAAGGTGTTTTTCTCTTAGAATTCTTATCCATAAGGTATGTTCCTCCACTAAACTCCACCCCATATTTTTTGTCAAGGCCTTTTTCATATCCCTTATTCTTTTAATCCCAATTCCTCCACTTGATTTATCCTTGCATACTTTCTCCTGGCTACAAATGGAATTCTACTTCTCTCCTCTATTCATGACTATAGGAAATATTTTTGAATACTTTCTACTATTTGCTATTTTTTATTGAATCTAAGATATTGATAACAAATATACAAGGAGTTCTTAGAGGGTATTCTTGAGAAGTTATAGCTTATCTATTTGACTCAACAAATTTTCCTTCCATCCAACTAATTTACTTTGAATCTTGTCAATAAGCATATTCCATGCCCCAATGAACATTGGCATGCACAAGTAAATAGAAGGGAAAGGTGAAACTCAACACCCAAGCTCCATTTCTATTTATATTTATGATTCTTAGATGTTTTTATTAAAAATACCTTACCCTTGTCCATGTGTATCATTTGTTGGGATGCTTTTTCGTAGATATTTAGTATCCTACTTAGTTCCTTTGCCTCAACTATAAAGGGTGTCCCCAAAAGAATTATGTCATCCACAAAGTTTTTGTGACTAATAACTTCTATGGATACATATGGTTTCAACCCCCTTAATGCTCCTTCTTGCTTTGCTGCTTCTATGCATCTTCCCAATGCTTCCAATATAATTATCAAGGGATATAGTGATAGATGATTTCTCTGCCTTAAACCTCTACTACTTCCAAAGAAACCAATTGAAGAATTATTCATTATAACTGATAACTAAGATTGTCCATAGTAATTATTTAACCTTCTCCGATGTCTATTAAATCTAAACTTCAATAGTACTTTATCTAGGAAGTGTCATGAGACACAATCATAGGCTTTATTTATGTCAATATTTAACACCATTCTCTCCCTTTTACTAATGTTAACTGAATGAATGGTTTTATGAACTATGACTACTCCATCCAAAAATTTCTTATCTTTCACAAAACCTCCTTATTTCTTTGCAATGATCTCTAGGAGAATAGACTTTAGTATTTTTTCAATTACTTTTAAGTTATCTTATAAATAACATTACATAGAGTAATTGGCCTAAAGTCTTTAAATTCCTTTAGCCCAATATTCTTTGGAATGAGCACTAGGAACGTATTATTGTATATTTTTAACACTATACCTCAATGGTGTGACTCTCTTAATGCTACTACTACATCCTCTCTCACTATGTTCTAGAAGGATTAAAAGAAACCCACCTAAAATCCATTAGACCTTGGAGCTTTATCTTTTGCCAATGAGAAGACTATTTCCTTGGCCTCCTCCTCACTCACCTTTTTTATAAGTTTTGAATTCATGTCTCTAGTTAGAATCCTAGGGATATGCAAAATTAATTCCTCCATATCTTCCTGATTATTCAACATATTCTTTGTTAGAAGCGGTCTAAAAAAGTCCACCACCCCTTTTCTAATTTGATCTTCCTCTCTTATTATTTCAAAAATAATAATTTAGATTTCTTCATTCATATTTTTAATTTAGATTTTTAACTTAGATTTTTTAACTAAGATTTTTAATTCAAATTTATTATTTAGAAATTTTAATAAAAAATATTGTGCTCTTATTTAAAACATATTTTAAATATGAATTTTAGTGTGGGTAAACTATCTATGATAAATATAACTACTCAGGGAGATGACAATGGAGTTTAGATCAGCTAGAAAATTAACCAATAAGGAGAATGTGGAGTGTAAAAATGATAACATTTAGTAGAATTAATACCCAACTCATATGCTAAAATTGATAGATCAAGAATTAAAATACTAAAGACCAATCAAATTCAATTAATCCTAGAATTTATGGGGATTGGAATTTAATTACTCATGATCAAGGTAATGCTAAGGATATTGTATCATGAATTGGCTAGAAAACTAAATCTTAAATTTAATACACCCTATTTGGGAAAAAAGTAGCAACAATTAAATATTGTGAAATGCTACTACATGAGTGGAGTAATAATTAAATATTATAAAATACAATTGCATGAGTGGAGTGGCAATTAAATATTATAACAAATGGCTTCATGAGAGGAGTAGCAATCAAATATTGTAAAAACAATTTGCATAAGGGAAGCTAAGAATTCTTTAAATACAAATCTTGAGGGAGAAGAAGAAAAGGAGGAAATAAGACCTAGTTTTTTCTAAGTTTATTTCTTGCAATTCATCAAAGTGAGAGCAACCTAAACTTGTATGTATCTTAAGATATAAGATACTTTAAGAGTGTTGGAATTTTAAAAGGTCGGGGATGATACTTCCCCATAGAATAGGGGTCATCCACTGGTGGGTTAACCACCCAAGTATTAGGAACAGGAGCAGCAAGAGGAACCATAATTCCCCAAGTAGGGGCAGGAGATCCAACCAACTGAGTGTGCACGGAAATATGAGAACTAGGAGCAATGGAAGGCAAGGGAGCCAAAGAAGCATGAACAGAGCGATAACCCAGAGTCGAAGAGGAGTGAACAGAGTGACCCTAAGTAGGAGAAGGGCTTCGCAAACCTGTATAGTGTGCAGAACAAGTGGGAGGAGAACCCCAACTATGGGTATAATACCTGGAACGAGAATGCCTCTTCAGAGAGAGAACAAGCAGCAAAGCACCCACGGCTTCTAGGATGATAGTCACTGCTAGAATGTCGATCCCGGGAGGAACCTCTCCTCAATCAAGGCAGAGGAGGAGGCAGACAACCAGAATGGTGAGGACCAAACCCACTGGGAGGAACATCAGGAGGAATTCTAGACATCGTACAAGGCATTCTCCATCAAATGCTAAGCTTCCAAATGCAGGAACCGTGGTGATAAGAAGAGTTTGCAGGCCAATATTACACCAACAACCATGGCCATAAGGAGCCCCAGAAGAAATACAATGCTTGATAAGAATTTTCCATGACTCATTACCATCAATAGCCTTGATGACCCACTTAGCACAAAGGGCCTTGCTCTGACGATAAGCATCAATCAAACCCATGCCACCTTTATCTTTAGGAAGACAAAAAATATCCCAAGCCACCCGATGAAAACCTTTAGCACCAGAGGAAGAAGCCCATAGAAAATCCTGAAGCATACGGGTAAGCTTATTATACGAAGCTTTTGAAGGAGCCCAACAAGAAGAGTAATAAACATGAGTAGCAAAAATAATGTTGGAGCACACCTGAAACTTTCAAAAGGAGATTTTCTTTTCAACCCTGTCCATAACATACTGCCAAAGCTGACCAGGAGAAGCATCAAAAGCAAAAGGTATGCCCAAAAACTTGAACTGTTCACCTCTGTGAAGCCACTGCCAAGGAGGATTGGAAAGCCACGGAGGCAAGGTAGTAGAACAGAGACGGAAACAAAAGGTTTTAGACCATTGAAATTATTATATTTTTAGAAAAGTGAATTATTGTAAAATAATAAAGTTTGTAAAATTGATCTAAATATGGTGAATTTTTTAAGATAAGTTTTGCTTTTAAAAGAGGGATTCACTCCTTCCAAGAGGATTAACTTCCAAGAGTGGAGTGATTTTTATCATTAAAGTAAGCAATGTATGAATGTTTTGGAATATTTCTTAGAAAGCAAGTTCTTGTCTATATTTTTAATGATTTTACATATCTTTAAATTTTGTGTTCATTTTTGCAAGTGCTTCATGAATAGTGATTCCATTTTGAGGCTCATAAAACTTCTAATTTTTTTGTAAAGAGGTAATAAAAGTACTCAAAATTAATTTGATCTCTTTAGTTTTGGCATTAAATTATAATTTATCAAAGACAAAAAAATAATTTTCTAAATTTTAAATAAATTTTGTAAAGTTTGAAGAAATTTTTGCTTACAATGTCCAAGTCATACCATGTATAAAGAATAATAATATAGATTCATTGGTAGTATCATCCAGCACCTTAGAATCAATTCCTCATTTCATGATAAAGTGGTTCTCTATAGAGTTGGGCACTACCCTCTCTATACTAGATAATATCAAGAACTTTTAGGTGTTTGAATATGATCAACATATAACTGGTTTTACTACTAATTTTGATATATTTAAAATATAGATAATAGATGAATAATATAGATATTGAACAAACTTGGACAAAGGTGTAGTGATTTTGAAAATAAAAACTATCCCTAAAGGTATTATTTTTTTAGAATATATATTTGATACAGATTATCAAGGCCACAAAAAATAGAATGCTTAATCTAAAAAGGGATTGTTGACAATTCATAAAAATGTCTTCCTAGATAAGACCTATATTAATAAGGAGAAAGAATGAATATTTCAAGTTCTAAATGATTATAAAGATGTTAAAACCTGGAGTTATAAATATTTAAAGGTCTATGATACATTTTTCATTATCCATACCATCCCCCTAAAACTAGATATAAATCCCTTCCTTAAAATACAAATACCTATGGACCCATTATTGGAACCTCTCATTCCCAAAGAAGTGCAAAAAAATTTGCTAAAGCACATCAATTTTCCTATAAAAATTGTAAAATTAGTACTAGTATGTAAGAAGAATGAAGAAATACATTTTTGTGTATATTTTAGAAATATTAACAATGTGTCTAAGGAAAATTATCCTCTCCCTTCCCTAGATGAAGTGCTACAAATGGTTAATGGATCTCATATGATGTCCCTCTTAGATGGTTACTTAGGATATAATAAAATAATGGAAGACCCATAGATGTGACAAGGAGTTTGATTTTCTGATTATAAAAGATTTAAGATAGAAAAGAAGTTATATGTGAAAAGAAATATTTTCCTTACAATGCAAAAATTATGAAGTAGAGGGGTTGGAATTTAAAATAAAGTATACTATTTTTAAATAATAAGTCAAGGGTTCAAAATACATCAAAGGTAATATTTTGTTATTACTACCCTAGAAGGAGAAATTATTATATTTTTACAATCTACTATAATTTATAAAAAAAATATTATAGTAAACACTTTTTTAGCAAAGTTGAAAAGAAGGGCAACAAATTTTATAAAAGAGGTGCATATTTTTTGGTGAAGTATGATACCTTCAAAAACATTTTTGCCTCCAAATTACATAAATGTGTACTTAAGCACAAATCACAACATTTGGTATAAATGGCACCACTAGCTTACATTTACGGGTTATGTTGTCACATTAAGCTAATGTGTTTGTAGCTTAATATTAGTTTCATAAAGGAATTCTATAATTTACCTTTTAAAATATTGAGGAGAAATAAGAAAAATATTTTTTATGATTCTTTCCACTTTATTTTTTACATTATTCACAACTATCACTAGACATAAATCTTCAAATTGAGAAATTTTAACTATATAGAGAAGTTATACCCATGTATAAGGATTTCTCCTTAAGTAGGTGTCATATATTGGGTGAATACCTTTCTATACTACTTTTGTACTATGTATCATTCTCTTTCATATACCTTAAGCTCTCTAACATACAACCATGTATATTGAGAGGACTAGCTTCTTCTACATATTGATGGGTATATAGAAAGGGCGGGCATATAAAAGGATAAATATATAAAACTGGTAATATATAGAATAAGTACCATTTGGGAGACATAATGAACCCTCACCATAGTGACATAAAAAAAATCTCATAGAATCATAATTACTAAAATGTCTAGATTTTGCACCTTGAAATACTAAAATAAGAATAATTCTAATAGTTGAGAAACATTGGGACAAAGTCATCATAGAAGAAAATCAACCTAATGATATTGTAACTTAACAAAAAAATAATGAATGAGATGCCAAAGCACTAATGCTCACCACTCTTAGCTTAAGCTTAGGCATAAAAATAAGTATGGGATATACTTTCCACTATAGTTGAAAGGAAGAATGAAGCCATAATTTTTTATCTTCAATCTCAACTTCATATATTGAAGGTTCAGAATGGATAAAGTATTGACCAATTTCTTCACAAAATTATCTAATTTAAGGTTAAATTGAATACCATGGCAAAATATATAGATGGTAAGATCTTAGTCTTCATTGTACTTAGAGATCTTCTTAAATAATTTTGGATGTTGATCACTTCTTTGTAAATTTTAAATAAAAGGTATCATTTGACAAATTGATCAATATCCATTAATAGAAGAAGATAAAACATCAATTAAGGGATCAATTATCCAATAATGCACTCATATCTATAAAGAAATCATAAAAGTGTTGGATAGTAATGCTGACTAGGAAAGAGAAAACTAAAAGTTCTTTGATGAATTTGAAGAAGCCCAAAAGTTTATACAGGACTTGAAGAGTCACCATGATTTTTGGACTTCCTAAAATGTGAAATGAAGTGTTGTAACATCATTTTCTCTCTTGTAAATGTACAATAGAGTAATATAGCTATATGATATTATGGATAAATATTTGTAACAATTTTGAGATCGTTTGGAATGAAAAACAACATTCTATTCCATTGATTTTGTGAAAAGCATGTTTGTTGTCCCTATTTTTTTAATGTTGCATTCAACTTTCAGAGCTCATAATTTTTTTTACAACTCTATTTTTCACGTGTGTTACAAAATTCGAAGGTATTATTAAATAGAATTGACTTCTAAAATTTCATCAATTTTAGAGCACTTTTGGTCCCTAAAATTTAGACTATCATGCGCTATTGCAATTTTTACACTTCTTTATAATTGTTGTATTTTTTGTTGCACTTTGGTGCTCTTCATTTTTGGATCATTTACTTCATTCATATAAGAGCTTGGTTGGTTTTTGGGTTTGAGTGAACTTATTTTCATGGTCAATTTAACATTTTATAAAGTTATTAGACAAATTAATTGAAAAAACCTCTATTTGTTGTTGCTTGAATCTAATGGCCAACTTCAACAACTCATTACCCATTCCTAAATTTAATAGGTGAGATTATTTGTTGGAATATTGAATGTAATGATCCTCAAATTGTGTGACCTTTATATGATGTTGGTATTTTTTTTTTCTTCAATTTGTTATTGTTGTTGAAATAACTTCATTGATGTACTAAAAATGTAATTTGATCTATCATTTATTAAATAACTTAATTTTTTTAAATGTTCAAAGCATATATTTTTTTTGCTTCCTTTGATTATGGGTTTTAGATGTTATCCTATCGATATTTATTTTATCAATTCAAATATATTTTTCAAATTTTAAATGCATGGCCAATGGATTTTTCCTTAACCATATGTTAATGAATGTATGTTTTGAAGCATTATGATGCATTATCTAAATATCACTAAAATCATAATGTTGGATTCATAGAAAGATGCATGTGATGTGTCTATGGTCCACTCTAGATAAAAAGGCTCTAGACACTTCAAAGTGATCATTGATGACCAAAAATAATTTAGTCTTATGAGCCACTTAATTTCATAGATCACTTTGACAAAGCTAGAGGAGATCAAATTTAGATAAAACATAGAGCATTTATATGATGTTTATATTTGGAAGATCATCCCATATGATCTCATATTAAAAAATAATTTCATGTAATTGGTTGATATCAGTAATGTTGTCGTATAGTGAAAGCTTTTGCCTTCCAATATTTTTTGTAAAATCCACAATTTTGTATTTTTGTAAAATCCATAATTTTATTTCTCTCAAAAAATTTACACAATTATAGGATTTAGGTGTGTTCTACTTGTTATGACTTGATTGTCTCCCTTCATATTTTAAATTTGAAGACCCATAAAGCCTAGTCATACATAAATATTTGGTCAATATGATGTCAAATAAAAAAAATTGTATAACTCATAAAGGCATATAATATTTTGGATATCCTCTCATTTTCTCTTCATAATGGCTATAAATATGTCATTATTCGGATTTATATTAATGAAATTTAATATGTGGAAACACTCTTATTATTCACAAATTTCTTTGTTTAGTGCAAATCTATTTTTTGCATCAGTGGCCTACTACTTATACATTTCAATTGCATAGGGCATAAAATACCAATACTTGTGAATGATAGAGAATGACTACTATAAGGAATAGAGAGAATAAAGCAAAAATTATATGAAAACTAGATCTTGAAAAGAATATTAAAAATATGTGTTAATATCTATAACTAGCTAACTCCTTCCTTATGAGCCGCTCTCTACATTACCAATAATCCCCAACAATATATAATGACTACAACCTACTACTCAACTAATAGGGAATATAGTGAAATTTTCTCATAGCCAACTATATACAAGAAATATTTGTTGATATATTTGATTTTTTTTTTTTAAGCGAAAAACCCCTTATGGGGCCACCTTGGTCTGAGAGACCATGAAAAGGGGGTTCTACACCGTCAAAGTCACCCGGAAGTCACACCCGACCCTACCGCACCAACATTATCAATTGGATTTTGGATACCCAATTCAGCTTTTTGGTAGGGTGGAGATTTGAACCTGGGACCTCCCTTGGAGGATTGCCCTCTCCTCTCCAACTCACCTACAACACCTGGGTTAAAAACTAATTTATAGTGGAAAGCACCCCTTTTGGGGTGCCATTTTCAATAGGTTGGGCATAGGAGGAATGGAGCCTTGTCGGCGTCTACTAGCACATAGGACATTCTTAACTATACCATATATCTGTAAGATGGAGACAAGGGGAATGGAACCTGGTTCGACATCTACCAACACCCAGGGCATTTACCACTGCACCACAACAAGCAGATTATTTGAAATTATTTTTTACTTCAAGATATAAGGTCCCTATTTCTATGCACATCTTTAAAGCACTTATTCAAATATCTATCTTGTCATCCTAATTTGGTACTAAAAGTCCTAAATTTATAAGTACTATTGCACATTGGTTCTCTTCTTATTACAAATGCTACTCTAATAATCATAGAATATTTGTGGTGTAATTAATTTTCTTGTAAACATTTCATACCATTATTTAAGATTTATAGTGCTCTTGTACCACTAGTATTCCTCACAATATTAATATTTTAAAGATAAAATCTAAAACATTCATCATAAAATGTTTTAGCATAAAATGCATACCATTAATTATTTTTAGTTATTATTATAACTAAAATAATCATATACAACCAATTTATTTTGATAACAAGAAGTTAGATCACCTTATAAAACCAATCCCTTGGTTATATTATTCGTTTCATTCTCATATTGTAATTTCCAAAACTTTGCGATCATATGAAGCTTTGCTGACTCAGATCTAAAAATATATTTTATTAAAAATAAGTAGTGCATCTATATTTGATTATATTTTGTGCTCTCTTTATTATTTCAATATATTTCAAAATGATTCCTATTGTGTTGGAAACTAGATTCAAAGAGATATCTAATGATATATCATATGATCTTAGTTTTATCAAATATGAATGTTGTTTTAAATCCCTAAGTCTCAAATAATATTTTCGTATTTATAATTTTAAACATTAATTTAAGTATAATTATAGTTATAAAATGAAAATGGCTATAAATTGGTCATTTAGTACCAATGGTTTTTTATAACCATTTATTCTAGATGTTTGCCCCATCTCAAATAAATTTATAGGTTGAAAAACTATATTTGAAGTTATTTACTTTATGTTTAACAATAATCCATTTATTTTCTAGATGCATCTTAAGAATTTAATCATACTTACTTTTAAATAAATCCAATTCAATTTCCAAGTTATTCTCATTGTTAAAATTCCATATATTTTAGCATTCAAAATACTTGCTTCAATGGTCATTACTTCCAAATATGTGATATTGAATAACTCAAACTTCCAAATCTAGAAATATCTTATGAAGGAAATAATTGTATTGCATCAAAAAGGATACAAAGAATTGAACTTAAAGAATATAATGATAACAAAAATTGCTCTATTGAGTAGATAAAGCTTTAGCTATGTTTCAATTTTGAAAACACCTACATTTTCCAAAGACTCTATTTGACTTACTTTTGCTAGAAATAATCTAGAAACAACTTATATTTTAATAAAAAACTATTTTATGATAAGAATACTGCTAATAATAATGCAAACAAATAAGTTCTATAGCTGTGTTTTTTATTCAATGTGATATGGAAAATATTTTTTTTCATTTTGAAGGAAGAGCGTGAGAGTTTTTAAAATGCAATAGATGGAGTCTAATTAATTAAATATTCACAATATATACAAGGTTCTAATCTAATGTGAACTTTAACTAATAAAATGATAAAAGATTATTTCCCTTGAGACTACATACAATGCTTTTTATTTTTATTTTTTTACTAATTATAATCACATCACATAGACATGCTAAAATAAATCTAAGCTAAAATTACTTAAAGGATTACAAAAAAATTGTTTTTGCTTCTAGCTAGGTAGAAGCACTAATGGAACTATCAAACTAGTGGTACTTTTGTTTGCAAACTATAAATAACTACCTCTCTAATATATCTTCTATTTTTCATAGTACCTAGACATAGGCAAACTCCAAATAGTTAGATTTTTAATGGATCTACCTTAGTTAAACCCTTGTTCTAGAAAATATAAAAGAAAAAATACCAAAATATATGAATTATTGACATATAGTAGAAGCACTGCCATCTAGAAAAACTATTAATGGTGCTTATTAAAGTGGGAAAATTTTTCCTATAAACAGATTTACTACCTACAAGATACATAGTCTTTATAATAGAAACCAGAGTGCAATAGCACCATGGTGATTAAACTCTAGAAATACTTTTACTAATAGATATAGTGAAACAAGTTTTTAGGCTTGGAAAAACTACAATAGAACAAAGCATTTAAAGGATATCCTAGCCCAATTCTCATATAGTTGTAACTATAAGATATCTCCAAAAAATTGCCTATGGATGAGTAAGATATTTGAATCTTGCATAAATTTTAATGGCCTTCATAGAATATCATCCAATAATGTTATTAGTAGGACTTTGATGAGATTTATATGCAAAAATCATGAGTCAAATGGGCATCAAGTCTCATGTATTTACTAGAAATTTTTACAACACTTCATTATGTAAGTTTGGGTATGGAATTGGATAAAGTTTTGTTAGCTAGATTTGGATGGTTTGTGATGCCCCAAGGGATAGCTTTATATAATCCTTTTCTTACTTGGATAATTTGATGGGTTTAACAAGAATAAAACGTAAATAGATGCATGGGTAGGATCAACCTGATTAAAGGATGATTGAGGGTGGTAGCCATGCAAGATATTTGGAGGATTTTGTGAATGAGAGGATTTGAAAGGTTTAAAAAATTATAGGAGACATGACTACCAATAATATCAAGGGATGGTTACTAAGAAATGTTGATTAAGGTTAGAAAGACATTTTTTTAGTTTGGTAGGAAAGTGATATTAGTTGGCTACATGTCTCTCTTTTTCCATTTATGATCCTTAATGGCACTAACATTAGAAGCATTGTTGATGTTAATGATATGGGTACTAAAGTCAAAATGTGTACTCATAATATTTTTAGGTGAGAAAAAATGAAATTTGAAATCATAGTAGAAGCACTTCCCCTTAGTCGAAAGTACCTCCAATGCTTCTATCTTAGGTATAATGCTTTTGATTTAGGGTATTAAATGCTTGTTGGAGGATACATTAGCTTATTTGGTTAATCATATGCTTGATATGTTTGATGAGATAGATGTTATCATGCTTATATGATTTGATGTCAAGTTAAAAATTAGTTTCTATATTTACTTATTTTTTATTCATCCATCGAATGATGAATGTGTCAAAACTAGCTTATGTACCTCAATTTGAAGACAAGTAGATTTCATGCTTCTTTAGGTTCAAGATCCAACATGACTAATGCTTATGATGGGTTTATTATTAATGATGTAAAAAAAATTATATGTGGAAACATTAAATATCATCATTCCCATGTGTGATTTGTTAATTTTTGAAGGAAAAAATAAATTTGAATGAGGAAACTCAACTTGACAATGATGCATATAGGTTAGTTGATGATAAATTATGATAAAGATACAAATTTGGCCTCAAGGGATGGGGACAAAAATAAATTTATTTTTATTTTTGAAAAGCATAGATAAGAGCTTTGATTGTGATTTATCTACTTCAAGTTTGATATCTCAATAAGTGAGACTCATGCAACACAATAACATTCTAAGGCTATTGATTGTTAAAGGTTGAGATCAATCACAAGTACATAGCTTGAAATTAAGGTTAATTTTTTAATTGTTTATCAAATTTAGGTCCCAAATAAAATGGAAGCACTATTTCATGTTTGCTGTGTTTTTGCATAGTTATTTCATGCACTAATGGTACTTTCATGGCAATAGAGCTTTTGCTAAAGTGCAGTGCTTTTGCCATGATGTCACTTTTACCAAAATATAGTACTTTTGTAGCTTGAGGTTTTAGTCTAAATTTGGAAGGTTTAGGATAATTTTTTTTTGTTCTAATATTAATTTTAGATGCTAAGTTAATTATTTTCTAGGTTTGTGGATGCAGGTGAGGTTGTAAACACTAGACTATCAAGAGCAAAGGTAGCATGCTTTGGAGATGATACTGACTTTATTAGAATTTTAGGACTAAGATATTCTTTAGATAGTGAATCTATACCATTTATCCCTAATGCCCAAGACAGATTTTTATAGGGCATTATTTATGGTGCTAGCAAAGTAGTGGTATTTAGAGATAAATACCTTCCAACTACCATACAAATAGATTACCATCACTCTTGAAGATATATGGAGGATCTTGTGGGTTCCCATAAAATGTGCACATATATACCTGATTTAGTCACAATAGAGGATCTTAGAGAGGGTGGTAGGAAATATAATATTTCCTCTATTAAGATTCGGTATTGAAATTAATGTTGCGTATATTTGTGGATAGACAGGTCAATAGGTAACATTATTGGTTGCACTAATGTTAGGTTTTTTGGTGGGTGATACTAGAAAAAGGTTGATGCACTAGGGATGAGGGGAGGTAGCAAAAGATATTTTGGAGTAGAAAATTATCCTTACCTAGGGCCTAATTCTTTTGTATTACCTATACCACTCACTACATAGATTGGTGTATAGATGTTTCAATGATTTGTCTTGCTTCACACTCCTCTAAGTATGGGCCTAGGAGCAAATCGTTGTGGCATTACCACAAGAATTATTAGGGCAAGTGGATAACATGAGTTACAATGAGCATACTCATGGGATCATCATTATGAGGAGGGATATATCCATCCACATCAAGGTATTTTGGTTTAGGCATAATTTCTTGTAGATAATTTATGCCATAAGCATATTAAATGGCATCAATAGTAGTTGAATAAGGTTAGGTGGTGATGGTGGTTATTGGGATCTTGGAGAGATTAAGAAATATTCCAATATGAGTGAGTGGTCTACCATTTTGAACTACACTGGTATACCTCATCCTTGGCTTGGTATGAAAGTTTGATACATAAGTAGGTATTCATTGCTACACCTAATCTATATTCCCAATCAAAGTCATATGTAGATGAATTAATGACCTAGTATCCTAGCGTACACTACCCTAGAGTGAGTGATCACTATTGACGTAAGTAGTAGGTCATCCAATCATGGAGGGTGAAGGTATTTAGGTTACATACTAGCAAGAGGATGTGACTAGGGAGGAGGCCTTTAGGAGCATAGCAAGTAGTCCGATTATTAGTCTAATAATGGTGGAAGTACTAGGAGCACTAGCAAAGGCCATCCATATCAACAACTAGATTATTATTGATAATTATAATAAGTGAGATAATATTGAGTAGGCATCCTTAATTATCAGTAAATAGAGAGGGATAAATTAGTTAGCTAGGTAGCTATCCTATAGGTGGCAATGGCAATGCTCACAACCATACATGACATGACAAGGATAGAGGTAGTTGCATGGACCTAGAAGCAAGTTTTTTTGGTGTAGCAGACCTCAATGATATAGTCAACCATTATCAAGTTGACTATATATATGGATATATCTATGATGAAGGCCATAATGGTAGTCAATAAGAGGTACAACCATATAATCCAAAATCTCCTATATTAGTTGATTGTTGTGAAGTAGAGGCATGCAATAAAACTATCATGAGTCTAGATATATCTAAAGGTAGATTTCAAGTGATCAAACGACTACCAAATGGACTACCATATAATCATGCCAACTAATTATTAACTACCTCCATTGACATGGGTATGGACTATGGCATGACACATACACACTCTATTATGTGGTAGTCCCAATGTTTAATGAGGATATCACCACCATAGGAAGGATGATGAGGAGACATACATACTAGATCATAGAGCTAATTCATGACCTACAATCTACCTAATAGATATAAGTGCACCCTTTATCATAGGTCCAATATTGGATGGTTCAAGATTTCTCCTTAGCCAAACTTTAAAATAGATCGGTTCCTTGTAAAATATAAAATAAAATATGAAGGAAGACTAAAGTGAGAAATTAAGGTTTATGGATAGAAATTGTGTATTAGATGTAAATGATATTTGGCTAATAGTATTGTCATATACTATGCAAACCACACTACAACTAAACTACATAGAGATCCTAACAAACTAGTTACTAGGTAAAGTATCATTGTAAATTGTTCATTAGGTCATGCCCTTTGCTACTCTAATAGCTCTTAGAAGCCTAAGAAAAATTTATAGAATAAATAATAACAATAAAATTAGATATTAAGCATCTCGAATATTCCAATAGCTTAGAGTGGTAATTCAAATAGCAGGACTCATAGAATAGACCACCCACAAAGCTTTTACATAAATATCTAGTGCCTACAAAGCATCCACATACAAAAGAATTCAATAATACAATGCTAGCAAAGATCAAATAACAAGTTGATTCATTAAAATTGTAAAGCAGAATTACATAATATACAACAAGAAAACACTCAAATCATTGGCCCTCATACTATGTTGAATGTCACTATTTATAGATTTGTATACTATCCTAGCTAATGATTACAAGGATGTCCTACCATAGGCCTAACAATATAGGTACATCATAGCCCTTTCTAGAGCTCATACTCCATCAGCATGTTGTGAAGGAGTGGATCTCACATTTTGCTCTATCTTAGCAAAATAATATTTATCAACATCACCACCATCTATAGCATCCACATATCTTTATAATATTTATCATTCTAAGCATGCTTGGATTATTCCACCATACCCTTTTTTTGCCCCATCTATCATATTTATAGGTAGATCTACTTATGATTAGTGGTGGTTGATGTTGTTGTAGGTTCAAGAAGATTTTCTATTACTTTCCTATAACTACTTTGTCCTAGATTACTAATAATTGTCTAGGTAACCCATACCTCTAACACACATGATCTCCCCTAAAAGAGACCTATTTAGGAGTTGCCTTATTTTTTACTATTTGCTATAGGCTCTATGCTTTTTTTTTACTATTTGATATAGGCTATATGCTATTTGCTATAGAGGCTTAGCTGGAAGATGCCCAACCACTCATACTTTCAGTCACTAATACACCTAGTAAACAATACCTCTAACCAAAATTGTTTGGGACCATTACTAACCTTAGCTAGTTTTATCTTCTAAAATAGCTAGCCACCTTTATTAAAGATTTAAAAGTGGTTGGGCATCTCTACCATAGCAAATTTTCGATCCAAAAAAATGCCTTTGATATTCTAACCAATCTACATGGTAATTATCAAAGTTTTTTTATATTAAAAAAAATGATTTTCCAATAGAATTCTAGGATCTATCTATGTGGAGGCTTTCATGGGTCCACATTATTGGCACCTCCCAAGGATTTTTTCTTGTAAAATTTAATACTGAGATAACTTTATTATTGGTAATGGAGTCAATAATAGGGTATATAAGTGAAGAAAAGTGTAAATATATGAAAGAACTTATGACTAAGGAGCTTGAATGGACTTTGGGTTTTGCAGTTGTTAAAGGGGCTTTTACATATGCATTGGAAGATGTTTGATAGGGATTGATAGTCCCTTGGTTACCACTTTTATTTAATAATGCGTAATAATAATATAACATGGATACATGACCATTGTGAACACTTTTCATAAGGTTCCTTCTTGAGAATTTAATGCTTTGCTTCCTAGAAGGTTCCTATAGAGACTACGTAATGGGCTATAAATGGCTCCTTTCTATATGGCAATGGATATATGTTGTTTTACAATTCCTTTGAGTCTTTTGTTGTGAGTTTGTGCCCTCATCAACTGGTATTATAGCAATGATGATGGTCAAAAAAGAGTATCCTCTTCCTTTAGGCTATATTGGTTCAAACGAGAAATGACAAATATTTTGCCATCTAATCCTACTTGGTGCCTTATATATTTTTTGATCATGATGTATGGGTTATATTTTTTATATATGGTTAAGATCTAATATTATGTCTAAAAAGTGCCATGAAGGTTATAGGAGGAAACAAAGCCAACATTTATTAGTCTACATAGCTTTTAGGATCCATCCAAGCCAAAGGATATTCATTGTATTTTGTGTCTACAATTGATAGTAGCTATAGTCCAACCTCTCCAAGCTTCTCTACTGTAAGCATTATCATATTTTTTTCATTACATAAAATCATTTTTGTTGTGACTTTCGCACAACACACCCCAATTTTGAGGACTCACTTAAAATTTTGGATGTTCATGTGACCTTTTGGGTTGCATTGACTAATTTCTTGATTAGTTATACCAAGATATGTTGCAAATGTGGATGAGTTTTAATTTATAATATATTTAAGAGGTTAATAGATTTATTTTTTGTTGGAGTTATTTGATCTTATGTTTTGATCTCATATTTTTATATTAAACTCAATTCATTGTTTTTTGTTTAAGTATATTAATAGAAATAAAAACAAAAATTATATATAAATGAAAATAAAAATAAAGTAAATAAATAATTTTTTAAAAAATAATGTTATATAAAAAATAAAATAGAATAAAACATGGGAAAGTGCACTCCATTCTAATCTTATGAGTGTATACAACATATTTGGGAGAAAGCTCTCCACTTTCATGGATTTAAACAAAGCATTTATTCTAAAAAATATGTTAATATTTTTTTTTTAAGAGAAAAATCCCTTACGGGGCCACCTTGGTCTTAGAGACCACGACCAAGGGGTTCTATATCGTCAAAGTCACCTGGGAGTCACGCCCAGCCCTACCAACACCAACATTATCAATTGGATTTTGGGTACCCAATTTAACCTTTTGGTAGGATGGAGATTAGAACCTGGGACCTCCCTTGGAGGATTTCCCTCTCCTATCCAACTCACCTACAACACCTAGGTCTAATATGTTAATATTAAAAGTATTTATCTTTATTAATATTTTAATATTTATATTGGCAGGGTTATAAATAAAATATTTGGCAAATTTTTGAGGTGGATGGTAGGCCAGACTAGTAGACACAGTGCGTGAGCATGGTCAATGGACCTAGATTTCAAATCATCACCAACTGGCCAGGTCGAGAGGAGCAAAAACACCAAGGAGCCACCCACAGCCCATAGCTAAGTCATATTACGTTATATGAATTAGAATTAATAAAGCCTTCTCTACTTCACCTGTGGATACATGTGGGACAAATCTTTGGTGTTGGATTTTGTGTTCCAAATATATTTTCTATTATTGAATGGATATTTTACCCAATTGCAAAATCCCCATCACAGTTAGGGTATTAATCCAAAAACCCTCTCTTGCAAAGAAGTTAAAAACAAAAACTTCTCCAAGGTTCTGCTATATAAGTATTGTACATGTGTAAAATAATCAAGAATAATAAGTGCTAGAAACAACCCAGTGATTTGCAAGTAATTTTCAACAAAGGGCCTACTGTTTTAATTCATTTTTGCTTTGTGATTGATTTCCTTAAATCGCAATGAATGTGCCTTTGTGCAAATTGATAAAATGAAGTGTTGCTTCTTTGATTATCTTTGCATTAATATTTCTTACCCTGAATCCATGTTAGTGGGTTCAATATTTAGATTAAAATACAAATATAGAGTGTTGTGGAATTGTCCACTTTATTTTAAATCTATGCCTTTAATGTGAGATTGGGGTTAGTCTTTTTTGTTAGTAGGTTCAATTTTATCTTCATATATAATGCCCTACTAATTGCAAATTTAGAAGTTAGAAGGTTAGCAAGGTAGAAAGCTAGCATTCATTTGCTTTATCTGCACTTAATGTAAGTTTAAGGGTTAGTGGAGTTAGCAATTCCTTTTATCTTTGATTATGCTTTTGAAGTTAGTAAGTGTTGTGGAATTTTCCACTCCATTTTATTATCTTTGATTTAATGTGAAATTGTAGGTTAGAAACCCTCCATCCTAGATTTATTTTATCTTATTTATGTAAACTAAAAAGTTGTGTAGAAATATTCCTTTCAATATCCTGAAAGATGATCCAAATAAATGTAAATGTAAGTGCTTGTGAAATTAATTATTTTGATTATGTACACTCCAGATTTCCTAGATCAGATTTATGATTTAAATAGGATATTTTTGGAATATAAGTTTCAGATTAAAATACTTAAACAAGTGGGGTTTGCAAAAATAAAAGAAAAATTGCAGAAAAGAAACTACAACTAAACTAAACTAAAGCTAGAATATAAGTGTAAACACAATAGGACGGTATGCTTGCTTATCCTGCAAAACTAGAGATTGTGAGAAACTCTAAGGGTAACTCAATCTAAACAAACCTGCATATACACAATTTGATTAGATCAAGTGCTAGACTCTAAGGAAAATAAATCATGCATTCAAACAAATATTCATGTAGTGTAACCTCCTAAGAGCATTAAGCACTAGATATAAGTCCATAAAATGTAGTAAATATATCAAGCATTAAATATAAAACCCTCAGAAATAAATATCCTCCAGTCTTGCCCACATGGTGCAAGCTTCTGGATTTGTATGCATTAAATTTATCAAAAATAATTTATCTTTGGTTACCAAAAATTCTAGCCCCTTAAAAATGGGATTCCATGGGTATTTAAAACCTTCAGGAATACTTTTTATTTCCACTTTATTTACCAAAAAGAGGGCAAAAAAAGTGGAATGAAATACATAAATATGACCTTTGATATTCTTACAAAATTCCTAAATTTAAATATTTAAAATAAACTATTTTATTCCTCCTTATATCTCCTTTATTTGAGCTCCACTTTGTCCCTATTCACACATATTTCAATGTTAACAATTGATCCTATGAAGGACAAAATATTAATTAACCCTAGAAATAGGAAACATGAGTAAAGAACACTAAGATACCCTAGGTATTCATAAAATACCCACAAAAACATAATGAAAAATGAAACTTTAGGCACCATATTATAACATGTTAAAAAAAATCCTCCTTTTCTTCCTATATGGCTTCATCCTCTATAACCTACAATAAGACCATAATTTGGTCACTCCTAGTGTTGTGCCTCAGTCGTTCCTCCTTTCTATGATTGGTTCAATCCTACATTCAACTCTCGAAGACACTTTGTGACTCCCCTATGCTTGATATTTCAACCTTTTCTTCCTCTTTGGAATTCAAAAATATAATCGTGTATGGGATTTAGGGTTTCCTAGCAACAAGTGAGGGTTAGTCATGGTTCTGGTTGTCATGCTGAACCCTCCTGTGCTATGGACCTGCAACCAAAATATCTTTGTCACCCCTACCACTCGCTATCATATGATACTATTATGGGGGTATTATCCCATATCTTTGCTGCATTGGGTCTCTACACACCCCAAATTAGATACCTCTACAGTTCCCAATAGTGGTTAGTATTTATCGTGGAATCTTCCTTGTAGATCTGGGTCGTTAGTATGTCACATGTTGGAAATCAATGGGTGGATATTTTTCCTTGGTTTTGGGATGTCCATTATCCCACATTCATGGTGTTTCATTTCTCGAGCGCTTCATAAGGTATCTCTCACCTTAGCTTAATTGATTGTCTTTGGGAAGTCTCTCCCCTTTGCCATGCACCATCGAAGCCCTATCTTGTGAAATGCTACCATGTACTCAATCCATTATCCCACCTTGTGGTGCCATATCCTTAGTTTATCGTCCTTCCTTTTAAAGACCTATGAAATAATGAAGAAAGATAAGGAAAAACAAAGCAAAATCTAACAAAGAAATAAAATAGAGAACACATTAACAATTAAATCAACATAACCTAAAGGCGAGAAGCAACGTAATAAATAAAAATAAAAGAAAACAAATAACATAACAAAAATCAAATAAAATAAAATAAACTAAGCAACAAAACACTAACTAAACACAAAAAAAAAATAACAACCACAATGAAAATAAAATACAATAAATTATTGTAACAACAAATTTGACAAAAAAAAAGACAAAATAATAGGAACAAAAAAACCAACATATTTGAGCAATAGAAATAACAATCATTTTGCTAGTCAAAATAGCAACAAAATATCAAGCAATAACATGTAACCTAAACTTCTAGAAAAAATGATCCCATTGGTTTTATATTCCAGAAAAATCATGGGACAATTAGGTAAAAATGAAGAACCCAATTGCTCAACAATATCCCATTAGTTCAATTTTCTACAAATTTCAAGTGGGTCCCCAATATTGTGGTTAGTTGTGGGATAGTCACAACACCTATTCTAACGAGGGATGGAGCTCTAATATGCACTACTTATGGATTTTCAGCATAGTAATGTCATGTTTGAGATAGCGTACTATCATTTTTATCCAACCATTGCAAGGTTCATGCACATGGATTTCTCTGTTGATTGAGGGGCTCATTTACCTAAATATTTGGTTGACAGTGGTTGACATAGAAGCTATTGGTGATACTTCATCTAGATGAAGGCATAAGATAGCATCTTGCAGCATTTAGTTTGTAGTGAAGTCAGTATTATTGTGTGCACTGTACATAGTGGCACAAAATTGGTGGAATACCAGAGTGATTGGATGAAAATTTGATGATGTATATGAGACAATAGAGGAGTGTTCGTTAATCCAGGATTTTGTTGATGAGGGAGCCAATTTTATAGTGTTAATCCATATGTTCGGTTGAAGTTAGTATGACCCAATATACTTTGTTTCAATTGGATGGTTATAAGAAGTACCAAATTATCATTAATTGACCTCGATACTACCATTATCACTGTGAATAATAAGTAGAGTAAATCCGATATCGAGGTTGCTCTCCAGATAAGTTATAGGTAGTATATTAGAACCAAAACTTTAAAATTTGAAAATAAGCATAATTCGGCATCTCTGATATCGTGGAAAGCATGTAGAGTGGATTTTCAATCATAGATTAATGTCTAGAGATTGCAAGTATAGATTGAAGTCATGAGGTCATTTCAGTTATTAAGCATCTAAAATATGTTGATAAAAAAATTTCACCTACATTGAAGCTTCTACATGAACAAAGAGAAAGAGATAAAGTTTGATAAGTGGCTACCTAATAATTTAGAACAATATTTAGAGAAGAAATGAGACTAGCAAAGTTTATGCAAAGAGTGTCTTATTTATTATGTACGAGTTCAAAAGTCTTTACATACATCATACAAGTGGACGGTCACTATAGTGGTTTCTAGAAGAGCAATAGTGATATACCAATAACAAAGGATCTGCTATTAATATGTGAAAATGGGGAGCTCAAATTGGAGATTATAGGAAGAATAGATGAGGTTAAAATTTATGGAAAGAACGAATAAGCACTCCAAGATACTCATCCATATGGTGGCCATAGTAGTAGCTTTAGGATGATGTTGGAATGGAGACGATGAAGGCTCGAAGAAGGAAGGAGAAAACTAGCTTTTAATATATCTTCACTTTCCTAATGGAGTACACAGATATCATGCTCTTGCACAAGTCAATGAGCCAGTTCATTGCGGGTGCCAACACATTGATGGTGGGTCCATTTCTTTTGTGGTTCAATCCATGATGCCATGGTGATTTTGGCATATCATTCACCATCAACGAAGTACTCAATGGTTCTATGCAAAGGAACGTAATAGCACCAAGTGGTATAAGGTCCAAATTTCATTTGCAGGTGAAGACAGTGCAGAGAATTTGGATAATATTAGTTGGAAATTAGAGGATGGAGTGTTTATTAATTGGATGTATTAGAATTTAGTAAGATATATTCCAAAAAAATAGATAAATGCGTTATTGAAAATAAATCAAGTGCATTGTGGTTACAAAAGGTGAACAGATGCATGGAATAAGGAAAATGTTATGAAACCAAATGAAGGTAAGAGGGAAATGAGTAGCCAATGTTGGAAATTTTACAAAGCCATTGAAACACAGAAAAATGGTCAGAGACTTTTTGGCAGAATTATAGGTTTGAAACATTTTTCTTTGGAAGAAAATTTCTCCTCCCAAGTTGCTAGACTACACCAAATTCACATTGGAAGCCATTGGAGCATGATATTCTGCAATGTATTTAAGTGAAAATCTTTCTTTTGTCAATATATTGGAAATTTAGTGAGTTTTATGAATGATAATAGTAAACTTGTCTATTATTTTTAACATATTGCACCCTTTTCCTTAGAAGAGTGCACCGCATTAATGTTGGACTGCATGAATACGGGTCACACTAATGCTGGTTTAATGCAGGATATTAATGTTTGCAAGGTCGGTGTGAAATTTTAGAGTTACGGTTACTTGTTTTATTTTTTATTTTTTTCTAACCCTTTACATTTTTTTAATATCACCAATTATATAGTACAAAATAAATAAATAAATAAATTTAAAATCCAAAAAAAAATAGAAGGAAGCATGGAAATTACAAAGTTACATTTCTCATTTTATACATTTTAAAGGAAATTTGAAATTTCAAGTTTCACACAAATTCACATTTTTAAAGAGAATTCTAAATTTCAAACTTTGTATATTTTTTTCAAACAATCAAAATGAAAGCACGAGGATACGGAAACAAGAAAGGAAAGACTCCAAGCACGATACAAAAAATGAAGCTAAACTTAACGCTATATCCTATGAATTAAAACGCATGAAATGGAGAAAGCATGAATTGAAACCCAAATGAAATAACAGCCCTTCTCTTTTATTGATGTATTCCACAACTCGGTTACAATTTGCATCCTCCCTTTTCAGGGGCGAGGAGCGTTAAATTCATCTCTTGGTTACATCCATGGATAGCCTTCCTTCTTTCGCGTGCCCACATGTAAGATGGGCAGACCAAAATGTCATCGTCGCTTGTGTCTATGAATGTTGATTCCTGAATGCTCCTCCGATGTTTCGGTCCTGCATTCAAAGAAACAAAATATAATCAATAGCACCTACGGATAAAACAAAACATGCAATCCCCAAGCCTGCGATAAATAGATGAGAAAAATGAATTAAACTAAGACTAAAATGAATCCAAATGCTCTAAAAATTTGATAGGGGCATCAAGACATCACCAGGAGGGCACTGCAAAAAGAACAGTCGGGAAATTCCTTGCCGATTTGAATTCGCTCCGGGGTGGGACGAATTCACCTGCAACAAAACGCCGAAAAGGTGTCCCAAATGTCCAGCCTAGAGAGCTCCAAAAGACCTACAAACTTGGGGTTAGCTAATTGGGGGCATTTTGGGAAGACCCGGATGGTTGGATTTTCCCAATTTGACCTCCATCAATGGGAATATGATGATGCTACCTGCAAGTTAGTAAAAGCGAACAAATATAGAAACACGATCAAAATTGTTCAAAACGAGATGAAATTTAAATGACAACCTATCTAAGAATCATAGATTTGAATGCAAAAGATGAAAATGATAGAAAGCAAAATCTGCTATAGATTCCCAATCGCTCCTAAAAGGGACGATTAGGCCTGCAACAGAGCAGGGCGCCCGGACGGGCCGCCCACTATTTGGGGCCTAATTTCGGTACCAATCCACTTGGGATGGGTCCGAAATCCCTTACAAGGTGTTGTCGAAAAATTGGGTGGTATATTGTGGTCAAATTTCGGGTTTTGGGCTCAAGATTCGCCCTTCCACTAGTCACCCAATGACCTCCTCTCTAAAAGAGATCAAGGATGTGAAGGGTACAAATCGCACTAGGGTGTATGGGGAAATAAAACGGTAGCACTTCGTTGCTCACAATTGCTCTGTCTTCCTCTATTTTGGGGTGGGAAAACCCACCAATTTATAGACCTAGAGGTCTCTTGGGGATGAGCATGCAGGGGCGCCACTTGGCAGCCATGCCCTTCCAAGGGAGGGAAGATTCCTCCCTGATTAGGGGCTTCATGACTGCCCCTGTAACAGCCTCTAATGCTCGAAAATGCTCACCCATGCTCCCATGAAATGAAGGAGGCGTTAAGTGGCGGATCCGAGCTGCCATTTGTCAAGATTTGACTTTTTGCCCATCAAACCTGCAATTCGCCCCACCCCGGAGCGAATTATGAATTCGTCCCTGGGAGGAGCGAATCCCAATTTGAATTCGTCCCTGGGTGGAATGGATATTGAGCAAAGTTCCTGAAGGTGCCAAATTGATTTTTGACCTTCCAAAATTGTTGTGAGAGTGGTTAGGACCATTGTTTGACCTCTGGGGGCTGCCCTTGGGGCTATGTGTGTCAATGCGATCAATGTTTGCAGTCACATAATCGGATTGGTGTTGTTTTGGTGTCTATAGATGCCCCTTTTTGGGATGCATTGTGCAAGGCACAACGTCGAGCAAAAAATAGATATCCAAAGCACTAATTATTAGGGTTTCTTGGTAACCTAACCAACTTTTGATGCCCCAAGTATGAAGAGGGCATGCATTCTTGAATCCTTGCTTCTGACGAGCGAAGGAACTCAATTCAAGTGTTAACCTTTTTCGGTGAGGTGTGACTTGAACTTGGACATTGATCAGTCATGAATAGGCAAAGGGTGCAACCTTTTGTCTATGAGAACCTTGAGTTCATGATTCACGAATGCCAAGTGATTGATCAGCTTGTGATTATTGCTTGTTTACTACCCCAAGCAGGAGCGTGATTTGTCTTTGCCAATGATTCTTTGAATGCATGCCATTTCCATGATTGGGTGTGTATTTGTTGATTGGTGACTAAGTGTGACTACCCCCTCAAGCGACAAATCGATGAGGGAATGACCAACATGAGAAAAGAGATGAGTCGCTTGACCCAAGATGACTTAGGTAAGGGTGCCTTCAGAGATTTATCTTTGAATGTGTGTGCAGTTTTTCGACATTTAGACCTATTTTTGGTGGGTGTTAACCCTTTTGGCGACGTCGTTTGGAGCTAAAATTGTCAAAAATCCATCTTCCCATGGAGCGGTCCAGCCATGGTGGCCTTCTTAGGGAGTAGGATGGTGACAATTTATAACCCTGACATTTTTTTTGGATGCCAAGAATGCCAGGCGTGAAGGTGCCTTCGTTCGGCAATGTTATTGCTATTTTTGGTTGGGTTTTGGCCCTTTTGGCGATGCCGTTTGGGGATGAAATTCTCAAAAATTCGTCTTCCCGTGGAGCGGTCCGGCTATGGTAGCATTCTTAGGGAGTAGGATAGTGAGGATTTGTGACCTCGACATCTATTTTGCATGCCCGGAATGTCAAGTGCAAAAGCACTCTCATCGGGCATGTTTATTAGCTATTTTGGTGCATTTTTGTTCAATTTTTGTTGTTTTTGAAATTTTTGCTCTGGATTCGTTCCGGGGTGGGACGAATTCCTGTTTAGCATTCGTTCCAGGGTGGGACGAGCACTAACCGGAGTGCTCATCCTAGGGAGGAATGATTACGAGGCTCAAAAAGCCTATTTAAAGGCCAAAACTAGGGTTTGGGCTCATTTGCACTTGTTTTCTGGCGATTTGGAGCTCTGAGGAGGAGGAGGTCAATTCTGCGAAGCGAAGCACTGCCAAATTTTTTTCCACCATGAGTGCACGAACCGGATCGAGTGGCGGAGCCGAAGTGAGACCAGTAAGTGAACTCCCTCTTTATTATTTTCTTGTACTAAATTTTGCTATGTTTAAATTTTTTTTTTTGTTTTTTTTTTTGTTGTAATTTATCAAATTAAGAGTGTAAACCCTAAGTTGACAAATTAACTATTGTTGTTGTACACTATTTTTCATGATTCTAGCGTGCTTATTTTGTTGTCTATTGTAGGTTGTGAAGATTCGATATCGCGTGTCGACTGTGTTTGCTGAAGCACGGGAGGCGCTAGTTATGGCTGATTGGGAGTGGCTTGATGCCCTCGGGCTCAAGCAGGTGGCTCGGCTGGAGCCAGTGATTGGGGATCGGGCCTACCTGACGGCCCTGATCAACTTGTGGGATCCTCGGACTAATACTTTCCATCTCCCAATAGGGGAGATGACAGTCACTTTGGAGGATGTCTATCAGATTCTTAGGATTCCAATAGATGGACTGCCGATCAGGATGACGTCGTGGGATCAGTGGACAATGGTGCTATCCCACTGCTTCAAGAATGGGGAGGAATTGGGCATGGATAGTCCAGTGGATATGGCAAAGGTTGACTGCCAGATGGGTGGGATTCTGGTTTGATGGTGGTTTGAGAGGGGGGTGTTGGGTGTTGGGAGTGAGGCATGCACTACTTATGGGCCTCATTTCCAACATGTTGCTACCTGACTCGTCAGGTGCAAGGTTCCCGTGGAACCTGCTAGATGTGGTCTATCGGTTGGTGGAGTGTTCGATGCAAGAGCCTTTGATCATGAGATGGGGACAGACGCTATTGGTGCAGCTCTATGGGGAGCTATATGAGGTCCGTTGTTAGAGGCAAAAGGGGATCAGCTGTAGCTATCTGTTGTAGAGCTAGGGTTGGCAGCACATAGCGGTGGAGAGACCTACGGGGTTACCATGGATGACACGGGCGGAGATGGTGGATAAGGATATTGGTTATGCGGCTCTATGGTGGCGGTCTGGGGAGTAGGGATAGAGTCGATGGTGGTTAGGTGTCGTAGGGCACTATGTCGATGCCTTTGCTCGGCTTGCTCTAGGGGAGGTGTTCTGGTGACCTTATCAGGACTGTCCAGCCTAGTCGGAGGCTGGAGAGTGGCTCCGATGGGTACGTAGGGAGCGGTGGTTGATCAGGCGACATGGGACCGAGCAGGAGTTCTTCCCATACAGTCGGGTGACATGACAGTTTGGGGTGCACTAGGGGTTTCCTGGTGAGCCCGTGGTCTATCAATGTTGATGGGACGAGAGGAATCTAGATCGGCTGGTCATCGTGCCACTAGGCGAGGATTCGGATGTGGTGATCGACGTCCCGGACATGGATGACATCGGGACTACTCCAGAGTATGACCAATGGTGGATACTATGGTGATGGTGGGGAGAGGGACCATTGGGAGGTGCAAAGGTGGCAGCAATAGGGGATGATGGTGCGGAGGCACCAGGTGAGGGTTGGGGAGCTCCGCTAGAGGAGGCGGACATGGTGGAGGTGGATGACTCGGGCATGGATTTTGGGGCTTCGGATCAGCCGAAGATGTAGGACGTCCTGGAGTAGTGGGAGCCAAAGTAGGCTGCTATTCCAGAGGTGCCTATGCATCAGGGAGATTCAGAGGACATGGAGTCAGGGTTACGCATTGAGAATGCATGGTTGGTGGAGCTGCTACGGAGGCGAGATGAGGAGCTAGGGGAAGCTTTGTAGGAGAGGGATCTCCTGTGGGCTCAGCTGGCAGAGTGGGAGAGTGCATTCGCTGCACACCATCGGGGGGATGGGGACACCAGCGCTACACAAGAGAGGGATCTCCTACGGATGCAGCTGGCATAGCACGACGATGCAGTAGCTTACTACCATCGACGAGAAGCAGAGTGGTTGTAGCGGGAGGCAGATTGGTCTCGATGGGAGACATATTGGTCTCGGCATCGGATGGATATGGAGGGAGAGATTATCCGCCTCGGTGGGTGGTTACCTAAGCCTCCTAGAGGTGGCTCTTTACACCGGATGAGGGACAGTGGTACTGAGCAGTCAACATCATCTCGTCATAGGTGATTGGATGAGGGAGGTGGTAGCAAGTGTGATGCGGGGGCTAGCAGTAGCCACCCTGAGGGGTCCCATAGGACCCACACCATGGGGGTAGTTCTCGTTGCACCGATCCTGCATGATCATGGTGGCCGATGCCTTAGGCTTGGGGGTTTTGATATTTTGTATTTTGGTTGTGGGGTCACATGACCGGTTCTTTGTAGCCTGCAAGCATTTTTGATGATATATACAGATGACTTTATTTTGTTTATGCGTATGTGGTGATTTGATTTTATGCGTGATGATTGATGAACATGGATGTATGCATGTTAGGTTATAGTGATGAATGCATATGTGTTGATGAGTGCAAATGTTTCTAATTTATATGATATGCAAATGGAATGGATGAATTGAATTTGTGATGTTTGGTAGTCGCACCATAGGCTGTGTAGAACTTTATGGCTTTTTGTCCTAAGTGATGGCTGCAGTGAATAGCTTTTTATGTAAACATTTTTTTTTTTTTGATATGGCAAGAAAAAAATATAGTAAGTTGGTTTCGAATGCAGTTCAGGTTTTCTAAGACTCAGATGTTTTAACTACCTAGCCATGAGTGTACTTTATCTCACAAGACTTTTTGAACAAGGTATGAATTGAACTTTTTTTGGACCAAGTTATTTTACATCCCTGTGTGTGCAATTGGGTTCATTTATGTGGTGTTAGTTCAGGATACCACCAGTGCCAGATAGGCTATCAACCAAACCTGTACTAAGGATCACCTGATTAGCTCCACTAACTCCTTTGTTGTGTTTATTTAGATTAATTTGTGGTGCTATCATAGGATACCATAAGCTAGCTCATCCACATGCACACATTGATCTGCACACAATGTAATGTGATAGATATATCGTCATGCGGGAGGTTTACCACCAATGACCGATAGGCTATCAACCAAACCAATACTGAGGTTTGCCTCATGACCTGTCGGAATGCTGAGAGTTCCAGGGATTCAAGTTCAACTCCCTTATTTTCTTCAATTGTATTGGGATACTTGCTATCACTACAGAACTTGGGATTCTTAGGTAATTGGGTAGGGAGGATGCTTGTCATTTTGCCAACTCTCAACATTCTTGGGGTCATTTGCATAGGGGGATGAGCAAGATAACCGTTTCGCTTATGGTGACCTGGACTGCTTTGCAGGGTTCATATTTCGTTCACATGACTTGGGAATGTTTTTTGTGTTTTAATTTGTGCTGGGATGCTATGTAACAAGGTGTGATCCAAGTAGAATTTTACCTGCATAAAATTTGTCTGACTTAGTACAGTATGTGGCTAGAAAGCTAATGACGACTGAATGACGAAAACTCTCGATACAAAATAATTGACTATGATGTGGGAGAATATCGTGAATGGCGGTTATAGGTGATGAGATATTGACAAAGTGGGAAAACAAAATGTGAAAATGATGGTTTTGCCAAGTAATGACAGTCTATGGTGCTTCGACCTTTATGACCACAAATATGCAATGTATGGGTTTGATGCTAAATGTAGCTACATATTTTTATATTTTTAAGGGATTGATTTTTGTGAATATGAAGGTGAGATGTAGAAAGGAGCTCTATGCTGTTATGATGATTTTGCGTATGCATGGGAATGAGATGCAATTTTTTGTTATTTTTTGATGATTTTGTTGTTTTGTTGTTTTTTTTTTTTTTTTGGATTTGCTTATTTTTGTGAGTATGACGATGAGATGCAATAGAGTTTTGTATTGTTGTGATGATTTTGAGTATGCATGGAAATGAGATGCAATTTTTGTTATTTTTTGATGATTTTGTTGTTTTGTTGTTTTTTTTTATTTTTGACCAAGCGATTGTAGGAATCCTTGGAGCATTTTGGGATTGACCAAGCGATTGTGGAAATCCTTGGAGCCTTTTGGGATTGACCAAGCGATTGTGGAAACCCTTGGAGCCTTTTGGGATCAACCAAGCGATTGTGTAAATCCTTGGAGCATTTTGGGATTGACCAAGCGATTGTGGAAATCCTTGGAGCATTTGGGGTTGGTCTATGGCTCGTTTAAATGTGGAAAGGCCGCAAATGACTGATGTTCAAGGGTTCTAGTTCCTTGATTTCATCAAGAGAGGCTAGCCGGTATGTTCCAGGTCCTATTTTTTTGTCAATGAAATAAGGACTTAACCATTTTTCCATGAACTTGTCCCTTAAATGGGGCAGAAAATTAGAGTTATGTTGGTTCTCTTTCAAGACCAAGTCACCAACCTGAAAGTCCCGCAGGTGAACTTTCATGTTGTATGCTCTCTTAAGTTGCTCTTGATAGATACGTAAATGCTCGAGAGCATTAACGTGTCACTCTTCAAGCAATGTAAGCTAGTCTAACTAGGCCTACCATGCAGTGTCATCATCGATGAACTCATGCATTGATATACGTAGGGAAGTAATTTCCAACTCGAGAGGCATGACTGCCTCGGAGCCATACACAAACAAAAATAAAGTTGCCCTAGTGGGTGTTCGAATGCTAGTGCGATAGGCCCACAGGGCAAGTGGGATCTGAGTGTGCCAATCCTTATGATTATCTATGACTGTCTTTTTAAGGATGGCAACTAGTGTTTTGTTTGACACCTCTACTTGCCCATTTGCCTGCGGATAATAGGGTGTCGAAAAACTATGTTGAATTTTGTACTTTGTGGTCAAAGCATGCACATATTTGTTCTTAAATGATGTCCCATTATCCAATATTATCTTGTATGGAATACCAAAATGACATATGATGTTATGCAAAATGAACTCCACAATGTGGGATCCAGTCGTAGAGGTTAGCAGAACTGCTTCCACCCACTTGGTGAAGTACTCTATGGTCATTATGATAAACGTGTGATGGCCAAATGACGTAGGGGAGATCTTTTCGATGATATCTAAGCCCCACTACAAAAATGGCCAAGCCGACTGGATAGGCTACAAGGCCTGGGAAGGTACATGTGTCAAATTAGCATGATGTTGACACTTCACACACTTCTTGAAATATGTGCAACAATCTCACTCTAAGGATGGCCAATAATAGCCCATGCAAAGAATGCGCTTTGTGATGGTCATACCACTAAAGTGGCCATCGCATGTACCGTCCTTTTCTTGGGTGATTGCCCAAGTGGACTCCTGTTGGTCCAAGCAATGGAGGAGAATCCCTTCGTAGCTCTGATGGTACAAAATGTCTCCTAACAAGACATGCTTTGCCGCTTTCTGTTTGAATGATCGTTGTGCAACATGTGTCAATCCAAGCGGGAGGTTACCTAACTTGAGGTAGTCCCTAATGGGTGTATACCAATCCTACTGATCGAAAACCTTGATAGTCTAAATGGCCAATCCCTCTTGAAGTTTATCCCTAGCAAAAGCTGAGTAGGAAAGAACTTGCAAGAATAGCATTGTATTTCTATTAATGGGAGTAGGGGAGAACAAGGACCCCCAGTTAGCATGATTTAAATGATCTTAGATTCGATAGAACCTATCCATGGATGGCTCAATCTGGATCAAGTGGATTCCTGGCGTTAAATCAAAGCTTGCTTGCTCCATCGTTGATTGCAATAATGTTTTGACTTGAATGGTTATCATTTCACCAAAAATGTCTTACGAAATTAAGGACCCCAAGGAGGCCATAGTGTCTACAAAATGATTCGATGATCGAGGGAGTGCCTCAATGTTGTACCATTCAAGATTTGCCAGGAATTTGTCCACCAGGGCTTTATAGGCCTGCAAAACTAGGCATTTGCATTGGAATACCCCTTTGACTTGGTTGACGATTAACAGTGAATCACCAAAGATATTCAGTTGTTTAATGTTTATGGTGATTGTTGTCTGAAGACCTATGAGCAAGGCTTCATACTCTGCATTGTTGTTGGTACATGGGAAATTTAATTTAAATGACAGGTGCATTGGAGTGCCCTATAATGTAAATAATACTATTCCCATGCCACCACCTTGCTCACATTTAGAACCATCAAAAAATAGGTTTATGTCAGCCTGTGACTATGGCTCGTTAGAATCTGGTGATTCTGAGACATGGAATACCCCATCATCATGTAGTTCTATGACCAGAGGTTGATTGTCTTCGATAGGAGCCTCTGCTAGTTGATCGGCTATGACCTGACCTTTTATGGATTTATGTTCGATAAATTCTATGTCAAATTCCATCAACAACATGATCCATTTTGTTGTGCGGCTACTATGATAAGTATGACTCATCATGTACTGCAATGGATTCTCCTTAGACACAACATACGTCTTGTTGCTTAGCATGTAATGGCGTAACTTTTTGGTAGCAAACACCACTACCAAGCAGAGTTTTTCAACGTATGCATAGTTAAGTTCATAACTGACCAGGGTGTGGCTAAGATAGTAAGTAGCCTATTCTCTATGAATTTCATTCTTCTGGGCCAGCATGGCTCCCAGTGCCACCTCAATAGCTGAGATGTATAAATAGAATGGCACCCATGGTTTAGGTGGTGCCAATACTAGCGGCGAAGCCAAGTATTGTTTAATGTCATTGAAGGCTGACTGGAACTCGTCATCCCAGTGAAATGCTACCCCCTTGTGCAACAACTTGTTCATTGGTTGGCACTTGTTAGATAGCTACGCTATGAAGCGCTTGATCGACGCGACCTTTCCCTGCAAGCTTCTGAGCTGGTTGATGGTAGTTGGGGGAAGCATTTCAAGGATTGCCTTGACTTTGTTTGGGTCCACCTCGATACCTCATTTTGAGACTATGAAACCCAAGAGTTTTCTAGATGTGATGCCAAAAACATAATTCTTGGGATTCAGTCTGACTCTATGTTCCATGAGGCGATCGAGGATCTTGCTTAAGTCACCAAGATGATCTGGGCGCAAAAGAGATTTTGCCAACAAATCATCCATGTAATCTTCCAAAGTTTTATGCATGTAATTGTGGAAGATGTATGTCATGGCACGTTGGTAGGTGGCACCAGCATTTTTAAGGCCAAAAGGCATGACCTTATAACAAAATGTTCCCTAGGGCATTGTGAATGCCATTTTTAGTTGGTCCTCGGGATTGATACAAATCTAATTGTATCCCGAGAAACCATCCATGAGGGAAAGCATTTTATGACCCACTATAGTGTCTACCAATGCATCGATGCTCGGAAAGGTAAAATCATCCTTAGGACTCACTTTTTTTAGATCTTGAAAATCAGTGCATATGTGAATCCTCCCATTAGGCTTCTTGATGGGCACCATGTTGGACAGCCATGGTGGATAATCCATGCAGATGACAAACTATGCATCCAACAGCTTTTGCAATTCATCTTTGACCATCAAGGCCACTGTTGGGTGCATCTTACGTAGTTTTTGCTTAACTGGCTTGACTGTCGGATCAAGCGTTAGATTATGCATGACTAGCTGCGGATCTAGCCCCGGCATGTCTCTGTATGACCATGCAAAAATCTCCTTCTCTTTGAGAAGGGCAATGTAGTCAACTTGCTCTTTAGGGTATAAGCTTACCCCTAACTTGATGATCTGTGGATTCATTAGGTCTGAGCCGATGTCTACGTCAGTCATCTCCTTGACTGACATGTGGGATCCGTCCTCCAACTGATGTGGAGTCGGGATCAAATGGATATCATTTACTGAGTTAAGATTATTGTTAGGAACCTTGGGCTCCTCTTTAGCATGGAAGATATCCTGAGTTGGCCTAGGGGTAAAATGAAGCATTTCACCGAAAGGCCAGTACTCAGATGGAGATGGAGGGGAATTGATGCGATCCCAGTCTATGGCATCTATGTCTAGAGACAATGACTATTTTGGATCACCCGAATTGTGGATGGGAGCGATTAAGTCAATGGAGATCATGTTGATGGAATTTTTTTGGTCCCACCGTGATCACCACTGAAAGCACAAGGATATGAAAACAAGAAAGGAAATACTCCAAGCACGATGCAAAAATGAAGCTAAACTTAATGCTAAATCCTACGAACTAAAATGCATGAAATGGAAAGAGCATGAATTGAAACCCAAATGAAATAACAGCCCTTCTCTTTTATTGATGTATTCCACAACTTGGTTACAATTCGCATCCTCCATTTTTAGGGGCGAGGAGCATTAAATTCATCTCTTGGTTACATCCATGGATAGCCTTCCTTCTTTCGTGTGCCCACATGTAATATGGGCGGACCAAAATTTTGTCACTGCTTATGTCTATGAATTTTGATTCCTAAATTCTCCTCTGATGTTTCGGTCCTACGTTCAAAGAAACAAAATATAATCAATAGCACCTACGGATAAAACAAAACATGCAATCCCCAAGCCTACGATAAATAGATGAGAAAATGAATTAAACTAAGACTAAAATGAATTAAAATTCTTTAAAAATTTGATAGGGGCATCATGACATCACCATGAGGGCACTGCAAAAAGAACAATTGGGAAATTCCTTGCCGATTTGAATTCGCTTTGGGGCTGGACGAATTCACCTATAACAAAATGTCGAAAAGGTGTTGTCCCAAATGTCTAGCCTAGAGAGCTCCAAAAGACCTAAAAACTTGGGTTTATCCAATTGGGGGTATTTTGGAAGACCCAAATGGTCGGATTTTCCCAATTTGACATCCATCAATGGGAATCTAATGATGCTACCTGCAAGTTAGTAAAAGCGAACAAATATAGAAACATGATCAAAATTGTTCAAAATGAGACGAAATTTAAATGAAAACCTATCTAAGAATCATATATTTGAATGCAAAATATGAAAATTATAGAAAGAAAAATTTTCTATAGATTCCCAATCACTCCTAAAAGGGACGATTAGGCCTGTAGCAGAGCAGGGCACTCGGACGGGCCGCCCACCGTTTGGGGCCTAATTTCGGTACCAATCCACTTGGGATGGGTCCAAAATCCCTTAAAAGGTGTTGTCAAAAAATTGGGTGGTATATTGTGGTCAAATGTCAGGTTTTGGGCTCAATATTTGCCCTTCCACTAGTCACCAAATGACCTCCTCTCTAAAATAGATCAAGGATGTGAAGGGTACAAATCGCACTAGGGTGTATGGGGAAATAAAATGGCAGAACTTCGTTGCTCACAATTGGTCTATTTTTTTTCTTTTGGGGTGGGAAAACCCACCAATTTATAGACCTAGAGGTCTCTTGGGATGAGCATGCAGGGGCGCCACTTGGCAGCCATGCCCTTCCAGGGGAGGGAATATTCCTCCCTGATTAGGGGCTTCATGACTGCCCCTATAATAGCCTCTAATGCTCAAAAACACTCACCCATGCTCCCATGAAATGAAGGAGGCATTAAGTGGTGGATCTGAGCTGCCATTTGTCAAGATTTGACTTTTTGCCCATCAAACCTGCAATTTGCCCCACCCCGAAGCGAATTATGAATTCATCCCTGGGAGGAGTGAATCCCAATTTGAATTCATCCCTGGGTGGAACGGATATTGAGCAAAGTTCTTGAAGGTGCCAAATTGATTTTTGACCTTCCAAAACTATTGTGAGAGTGGTTAGGACCACTTTTTGACCTCTAGGGGCTGCCCTTGGGGCTGTGTGTGTCAATGCGATCAGTGTTTGCAGTCACATAATCATATTGGTGTTGTTTTGGTGTCTACACAAAATTAATTTTATTTGATTAATAAATTCTAAATTTTCATTAAAATGAATAATTAAGGTGATATTCCAAAGCTCCTACCTTGCAAAGTTATATTTTAGTGATTTTCTTTCATGCTCAAACAAATATTAACAATGGAAGATAAAATGTGTTAACAATTCAAGATAAAATTTGTTAACAAAAGAAGATAAGATGGATTAAATCACCGTTCCAAGATTATCATTTCAAAGTAGATAGATGATCAATAATGTTATATTTTTTTACAAATTTTATGAATAACAAAGAACATTGCAAATCAAATCAATACCAAATCATAGGTCTCTTGTTAACAGTTACTTGCACCTCTAAGGTATTCAGCACATTTTCATATTTGCAAAAGTAATCAAACACATTTTAAGTAATTAAGCAAACAAGAACCTTGGAGAAGTTTTAAATTTCCTTACAAGAGAGGGTTTTTTGATAATACCCTAACTGTGATGGTGATTTTGCAATTGAGAAAAATTATCACACAATAGAATTGGTGCTAAAAGGAGGACCTAATTGGTTTACTTTATTGCTACTTAAATACTAAGTTGTTCATTGTTACTTGAAAATATTAATTGAAGGTCTTGGCTTTGACTAACAAAATTTTGGTTGATAATTGATCACATTTATTGATAGGAAAGTTCTTTGATTGATGATGCATTGATGCTAACCTTTTACAAATTGAGAATATTTCTTATTGTTATGGTTTAATTGATGCATTGTTAATGAACACTTGTTGTTGTCATTGTTAAGGCTGGAACCAAAGACCATAATCACAATATCTAAGGCTTTTGAAGAGACTATTTTCCATAGCATATCTCCCACAAGGATAATCATAAGGTCTAAGAGTCAAACAATTGTTATTCTACCCAGTAGCAATTCATCAGTACCCATTGTCCCATTTTTTTCTCCACTTGTAATTCCAATGGCAGTAGCTATAGGAGCTGTAGGTGTTACAACTTGGTTAGGTGCTCATAGTAGTCCTTTAAATATTTCTAGAGTAGCCCATCATATTCCTAAAAATACATAAATGTATCTAATATAAACATGATAGGATTCGAATTTCCGAAGAAAATATCCAAGCTTATAAGGATCCCATGAATAGGCTACAAGTTGAACATGAAGATGTCACTTGTAGAATATTTCCTCTCACCTCTCATCTTATATGAAATGGTATATGATTGGTACATTAGTTTGCCAGTCAATTCCATTACATCTTGGGCTTAGTTAGAAACCGCTTTTGTGAATTAATTTAGGCTACCCATAGATCCGGCTATAATCTATCATCAATTTGCATCAACTAGGAGAGAGCCTAACGAATCTTTAAGAATGTTCAACATATAATTCCATAAGTTGTATAGCATGTTAGTTGCTCCTTATATTCTTTATGCAGATGTTTCTATATATATGTACTTTAGGGTATTGGACCCCTTGACATCTATGTTTGTAAGGATAACTCCTCCAATCACCATGCTACCCATGGCATACACTGAGGCTTTTATTGTAGAACAAAATTTAATGCCACAAGGGTATGAGATAGTATATTTCCCTTGCATAGGATGACAAGGGGCTTACAATCAAGTACCTATGATCAATAAAGCTTTATCTCAATAAATGCTTATGTTGAATGTCATACCATTCAATAATTCACCTATCACACCCACCTATCCAACCACTCCATTGATTTTAGAGAATTAATTTGCCACTCACAGAGCCATAGAAACAAATGCTTAGGCCTTGCCAACATTTTTAAACCCAACACTCACGCAGAGTTTGAATCCATTTCAAAATCTAAAATTTCAAACTTAAAACACTTTTCAAAATCAAAATTTGCCAAGTTTTCTAAATCCCACTACCAATACAAGCAATGCAACAAATCAACCTACTGTAGAACAAAATGATGAATCTAATTCTTAGGTAAAAGACCTACAAATGGTTTTCTAGAAGCTAAGTAGTGATATGGTTCAGTTATAGAAACAGGTACCACAAAACTCACAATAAAATAGCTTTTAGAGGAAACAGTGGTGTAGACACCTAAAAGTCGCACATTGTCCCTCTCCTCATTTTCACGGTCAATCAATTTGCAAAAACCTCAAAAATTGCATAAATTGGCTAAAAATACTTTTTATTAATCAAAATCACTATTCTTCATCTTTAGCCCCTTTGAACTAGCTAAGCCCCTCCCTATGTTTAACCAAGGTGTAATTCATAAAACATATCTATTTTTGAAGTTATTTACTGAGAATTAGAGTAGTTTTAAATCTTTACAAAATTCCATAACAAAATATGATTATTTATACACCTTATTCAAGTATAATACATAACCCTTGTGTCTTTCCATTCAAGCCTTAAACCTTTTATTAATAATCAAACACATAATCTTCTACTTTGGAAATGGAGAAGAGCACCGGGGCTTAAAATGATTGAAGCAACTACTTTTAGTTTAATGTAATGCAAAATGAATAGAGAAGTACAATATGCTTTATCGAGAAAAAATGTCAATGAGAAATTGAATCCTTGAATAAATATTAACAAACGGGAACATTTGCAATGAGAAATTGAATCCTTGGATAAATTTTATATTTTCATTAATGTTTAAACTTTTGTGATAACTAATATATTTTGACTAGTATACTACTTTTATGGATTAATTTTAAGAGTGCTTTTTTCATGACAACGTCTCCCTGTGGTTAACCAATCAAATACTCATTGAGCAAGAAAGATTTCACATATTTTCATGAAGAATTCAGCCGAGGGGAATGCAAAGAAAGATTTAAATAGGAAAACGTGCATACTATTATATATAAGTGACATTGCTTTTTGAATACATGTGTACAAAGGCTAATGTCAACTATGGAGATTCTAATTGGCATTGTTTAGCAGCACTCTTATTTTACGCTAATAGAGTTTCACTAAGTAGTAAAAACTGAAATTATAATTGTCAAAACACATGTTTCATAGGCCCTTTCATGCATCTAATGATGGGCAGTAATCTCCTTGGTTTCATGAGTGCTCTTACCAATGGTGACATGATCAACAGACTAGCTGCATAGCAGAAATAAAATAAGTTTCATTCGAAGAAAAACAACAAAATTTTAATTTCAATGACTGCAAATACTAGGACTATAATTATAGAGTTTCAAACATGTTTATCAAACGTATCTGCATTTGGAGGAGTTGTATAGGGTGGAGAATGTGGAGGAGGGCCAGAGCATTTGTTAAACGTATCTGCATTTGGAGAAGGTGGAGAAGGCTGAGAATGTGGTGGAGAAGGTGGGGAAGGCTAAGAAGGTGGAGGAGGGCCAGAGTGTTTGTTAAGTGTATCTACATGTGGATAATGTGGGGAAGGTTGAGAAGGTGGAGAAAGCTGAGAAGGTGGAGGGGGGGAGGTAAGCAATTTATGTCATCTGGAGGGCACCCATGGAATAGTTCATTTCCTAGATCATGATATCAATAGATTATATCAGACCAAACTACCATGCTCCTCAAGCTTGGTATATAAAAATGGGTAATCACCTCCTGCAACATGGATTTAAGAGATGTCCATCAGATGCAAACCTCTATTTCAAGAAAAAAGGTTCTGAGATAGTGTTGCTTGTACTTTATGTTGATGATCTGCTCATTACAAGGAGTTCAGAAACTATGATCTCTGCTGTCAAAAGTGACTTGTGTAAATATTTTGAGATGACAGATCTCAGACTTCTCCATTATTTTCTTGGTATGGAAGTAAGCCAGAAGGAGCACTACATCAAGGTGCCTCAGAAAAAATACGCCAAGACATTGTTAGAAAAATATCGTATGACTGATTGCAAGCCAATGGCAACTCCAATGGAATCAGGGCTTCAGTTATCACGATATGATGATTCACCTCAGGCATATGGTACTCTCTATTGACAGTTGATTGGGATTCTCATATATCTAACAAACACTAGTCCAGATATCGTGTTTGTTGTTAACTATCTTTCGAGGTTCATGCAGGACCCTAAGACTACTCACTAGAAAGCAGCCAAACGTGTTCTTCACTATGTTCGTGGTACTATGGAATATGGCCTAGAATACAAGAGGAATGGTAAATTCTTCTTGCAAGGATACACGGACTCCAACTATGCCAGGTCGTTTGATGATCACAAGTCAACTTCAGGATATATTTTTCATCTTGGATCTGGTCCAATCTCATGGCATAGCAAGAAGTAACAGGTGGTTTCTATCTCATCTACAGAGGCAGAGTATCACACCACACATGAAGCTATGTGCGAAGTGATATGGTTGCATCGTATTTTGACAAGTACGGGTCTTCCATCCAAATCTCCAATTCACTTGTTTTGCGACAACCAGTGTGTTCTAAACCTTGTCAAGAATCCAGTACATCATGAAAGAACCAAGCACATTGACACACAATGTCACTTCATTCGAGATGAAGTTCCAAGGCACCGAATTCAGTTTCAGCACATTCCCACAAATGCTCAAGTTGCAAATATTTTCACTAAGGTACTTGCATGTGTCAAATTTGAATTGTTTCGCAGCTCTCTTTGTATTGCTAAATGATGTAATCATGGGGATGTTAGTATAGCTAGTAGTTATTACATTACCCAAATAATGTAATAAGGGGGGATGTTAGCGTATAGTTTCTACTATGGCTATTATTATTACATTAGTTAGTATTGTTGTTATTGTCGAACTAATGTTTGTTGGCATATTTCAATTAGGGGTTCATATGGTTTTTTCTCTCCATTATTCATGGGCTATTTGGGGCCTAATTGTACTATATATTTCTTCTAATGAAATTGATCTAATGTTCATTCTTCCTACACTAACCCAGAGTTAACCTAATGCATGGTCATCAGTGGTGCAGATGACCTTGCTCAATTTGCAGGTGAGGCAGGGTGAGTTGCCTCCTCGACTCAATTTTTAACATCCTCTTCATCCATGGGACTAGGACCTTCGATAGTTGCTACTTTGGGCTTTTTCTTTGACTCTTTTTCACCCATAATTGCCTTGAGTTTCTTATCATTTCTAATCATTTTTGATACTATAGGCTTAGTTGAAGTTGTAGTGTGCTTCGATATATGTGATGCTACCATGGAAGGTCCTGTGCACACTCCTTTGATTTTACCTTCTATATGTTTGATTGGTGATGTCAGCCATATATCCAGATGCGTTGAGGGGAGAATGAAATTACCTGACAAATTGGCTAATTTCATGTATTTAAATGGCTCTTTGTTAGAAGGTACCATGTGAAATTGCCCCTCGTGTATATATTTGCTACACTAATGTAAGATCGAGGGAACACAATACATTTCTCTAATCCAAGGTATCCTGAGAAGGATGTTATACTACATGGCACCTTCTATCACATGATACATCACAGGGATGGTCTTAAGTCCAACCTGAATTGGAATAACTATGGTACCTATCATTGAGCATAGCGCATCATTGAATGCTCTCAAGGTGAAAGAGGAAGGTATAATATGTGAATTCAACAACTTTAGATATGTCAGATTCTTGGTAGTAATTATGTTGATTGATGACCATGTATCAATCAAAACCTATTTGAATGGTGTGTAATTAATATACACAATGATATGTAGTGATAGGTCCACTATAACAGTGGAAACCATTTTAATCTCATGATCGTGAAATTGTATTACCGGTTCACTGCACTACTGCACACGTTCCATGAAGTTCGTAAATGCTTCAGGGTATTAAAACTAAACTTTGATTGATATTAGAATCTCCATAAGCATCTCCCTGTGCTTGGGAGACTACTGAATCAGTTCATAGATTAGCAACTTCGTTGAAGTCATTTGTAGGTTTTGAACTAGCCTACACCTAATGGTCACCACCAATCTTGTTGGTGGGCCTGGAATATTTTGCATTGGCCTTTGCTGAGGTGCAGCATGCACCCTAATAGGAGCTGGAGGTGGATTTGTTCATTCATACCTCCCTTGTCTCGTGATATCATTGACCATACTGATGAATCCTTGAATTGGTGGTTCAACCCGCACTTTATTCACATAACTAGCATTGTTCCTTGATGGCTCATTATTTGGTAAGGGGTTCTTTAAGATCCCCATATTCTGGTTGTATCGCACCTAAGGGTCATCCATAGTTAGCTCACCTCTTTCGATCATGTTCTGCACTAAGTTTTTGAAACTCTAACATCATTCAATGTCATGTCCTTTCATCGTATAAAAATCATAGTACAAATCATCCCTATAACCCTTTGGCTTGGGTTTATTAGGGTCTATCAATTTGATCTCTGGTAAGTTTAGGGCCTTGACCTCGCACAGTTAATAGAATATAGATGTCATCAATTTTTATAAAGGTGTGAAATATCAAGGTGGGTGTTGTTCCTTATTCTTACCCTTCTTGTTGTTGTTACACTGATAATATCATGCAGGAGGAGGTTGGGCTTTATAGTTCTATTGTTACCCCTTATCCTCTTTCTAAAGTTTTAACACCACTTGGTTTACATGGGCCAACTTGTCCTATTCCTTCTGATTTTGGGTGTTCTTGTTCCATTCCTTCTTGTTCTTGAGTTTCAAGTTACCCTCCTGTAACTTGATATCCTCTATTACCTTGGCTTGCACCAAGGCCTCCTAAAATGTTTGATATTGTTGCAACTACAACAGTAACGAGATGTGCTTCGCACAACTCTTGGTAAACATCCAAGTTAGTTCAGTGGTTAAAATGAAAAATGGTAACTTTACCATTAGCTTTCTTCATTTTTTATCGTAATTCATGATCAACTCATCATCATGTTGCAATAAAGCAGCTAGATCGGATAGATTAACCTTCTTCTTGATTCTAAAGGAGAAGTGTTCAAGAAATGCATCAGCCAACTATTCAAAGCTGGTTATGTTATGCCTTTTGAGTTGATTGAACCACTCTTTGCCAGGACCTGAGAGGGTTGTAATGAAGGTTCTCAACATTAGAGCATCATTTATTTTAATATAAAAGCACATATCCATAAAACTCGTAATGTGTTCCCAAGCATCCTCCTCTCCTTGAAACTTTTCTAGCTTTGGCATCTTGAAATGCTCGAGATACGCTGGATTCAGCACTGAAGGGCATAGAGATTCATTACGAATCTTGTTCAAGGTCAACTTTTGATAAGTCATTCCTTGCTTCTCTATAACCTAAAACTTGTCTTCTAAGGTCTGATAGGCCTTCAAAGATAGGATTTTATCTTCTTTGAGAGGTCCACAAGGAGCCTTTGGAGGTAAATCCCTCTTTGCTTGAGGTGGGGGAATGGAATCATCCTCAACATTGACCAAGGATATCTCGGGATATTCTTGTTCTTGATCATCTCCCGCAACTTCTTCATACCATGCATGCCCATAATTTTAAAGCACTTGGTGTTGCATAATTTTTTGGATTGTGTGGTGAGTATGGTTCTCCATATATTCAGGATGTAGATATGGTTGTAAAGTAGCTCGTCTATGAGTGTTCTCCCTATACTCACTCTAAGGGGGCAATTTGGCATGAGCCAATCACTCCTCTCACTCAGCACGCTCCTTTTGCTCAAGGATGTATTATTCATGCATGTGTTGCTAAAAAATATGTTTCCTATGCAACATTTGTCTTTGAGTATCCTCATTTTCAAGGTACTCATGCTCTACATGGACATCTTCCAATTGGTCTTGGAATATCTACTGTTATTGCTTTGACATCAGTTTTTGTGATCGATCTATGAGATCGATCGTATGCGATATCTAGTGTACTCATTCTATTCAAGTATCTTTATCGGTATGACCTTCGATAGACCTATTTGACATGCTCTTGCCCTTGTTTGTGTCGATGGCATTCACATTTTTGTGTTGTTTGTACTCTATACCCATGTAAGTCGAAAGGGCAACTATACTTCAAGAACACTTAGAAAAAAATTTTGTCTCTCTGATGGTCCTACATGTGCTCTCACTATGAGAACTCATAGAATGAGATTACACAATCGAGGGTTTATACCCAAGCTATCCTAAGACTCTATATAGACCATCCAATTATCTAGTGTGCCATGGCTCATGTGGCGGCGTACCATTGACTCCAACCTTATACATATCAAATGAGAACTTGTCAGGTTCATTGTTGTTTTGCATCAACATGGGTCTATGCTTTGAAGTAGCCCTCTCTTCCTACCCCTAAATGGGCAGATTTTCTACTTTTCTATTTTGCATTGATGGGGGCCTTGAGCCACCCTTATCTCGAGTATGGATGGGAACAAATCTGTTTATTGTTCCTTCCTCAATGATGTACTCTTCAGTGGATCCATTAGATCCATGAGGTGTACGATTATGATATATACTCCCATGCTCAAAGGCCCCATGTTGGGATCTTCCATACTCGGATCTCTCAAAATAATATACTCCCATGCTCAAAACATTGATGGAAGATAATATTTAATAAAATTAAATATTATCTTTGCTATTTATTTGAATGTAATATAGCTTATAACCAATTAATACTATTAAATATTATTTTGCTTTTTAAATAAGCTATGTGTAGCTTCTATTGGGTCACTCCAATCAAAGTAGTAAAATATTACATTGTTGTTATTAGATTACTCCTAGGTTAATTAAATCATTTTTAACTTGTAATTATATCATTTTTATTGAAAGATAAAATCACACCCATCTAGTTGCCTTCTAGATTTTAAATTTTACCAATACAAAAATCAACATAAATATTGACTAAAAAATTTGATATCTAGATTGCTTCTCTATAAATATGTTATCTATAACAACCTATCAATTTTCTAATACTTTTTTTTTAGGATTCTTATTCATACCCCTAATATTCCAATAAACCATTTGCATCATCCATTTTATTTTTATTTGTGGGATTATCCCTTCTTGTAACACTTATGGTATTTTTTTTTCTCTTATTAGTATCCCTCTCCATTTCCATTTTATCTTTTTCTTTCTTATTAGGTCTTCCCCTCCTTTGTCTTTCCCACCCTTTTCCACCAAGACTTTCAACTTCATGGATATTTTCAATTTTTTTATATTGTTTATAGTGAGAATCATTGTAGATCTTTCTCTAAATAATTTGAAGTGCAAAAGCACTTCTTTAAAATTTCCTAGAAACCCTAAATTTTGAAGATGTTTTTCCATAGTAATTACCTTTTTATGTTGTCCTATTTAATATAAATTATTGTATATATCTTTAGTCATCATCGTTTCTTTATTGTGTTACACTTGAAACCCTAAAGTACTAAGGATAAACTCTAGATTACTTTTGATTTCTTTAAAAATGAAAGGATTTCTCTTTATGAGAAAAATTAAGACAATTTACCTAGAGTAAACTTTATCTCTTTTTCCTCTTTTATTTTCAATTTTTGTAACACATTATACTTTCTTATCCCTTGTATCCTTTTTTTTTTTTGTAATAGTTTACCCAAGTGAACTATCATGGCATTTGTCATTTGATGTTGGAAATAGCCTTTTTTTCCCTTTTTTTAGAAGAATGGAATATCTTTGATCTAATCTAACTTATACTATAATATAATATTTTTTCATCTTGAAGTTTATCTTATGAAACAAATTCTTTTTGTCCATTATTTTCAATTTGGAGTCTCTTGAAATTTGTCTAGTTTCATAACATTTATGGCATCAAAATACAATATTCTCATAATCCACATGTTGATCATATTCTTCTAGTTTAGACTTAATCTTAATGGCTTATGGAAAATATTTTAAAATATCAATAGGAGCAGTTATATGAGTGTATAAAACATGATTTATACTCAATAGTTGGTATCTCTTATATGAACTCCCCTAAGGTATTGCCAATATTCTTGAAAATATCCTTATTAATAAGTTAACATGAAAGTTCAATAGTTTTCATCTTCAAAAAATATTCTATCAATTATTTTAAGTATAGGGTCTATTCCCCCTAAACCATTGGTCTCCAGTTATCAGAGGCCCAGGTTCAAATCTCTCCCCTCACATGTTGTAGATATGTTGTATATAAAAGGTTCCTCATCATACCAAAAAAAAAAAAAAAAAGTAGGGTTCTACACCATGCTTTGGTAAGTGGGTTGGATATTCATATATTGCATGAACATCCTCTATAAAAATCATCCCATATAAACTATAACCTTAAAAATGTTACTTCATATTCCTTCATTAATAATATTAACTATATTTTTTATTTTAAAATATTTATTTATAATATTTTACTATATAATTAGAAAATAATAATAACTAAAATATTCAAAAACGCATGCATGGATGGATATAAATAAATAAAGATGATAGCATAAACCATGTGAATTTTATTATAATTTTAAAGAACTACTAATACTAATCCATCCCATTGATATCGTGAACAAGGTCGTTCGGCACATTGTGGTTGAGAGGGAAACCAGTCGTGAGAATTTAGGGTGAAAGAAGCCACATGGAATGGTTCACGAGGCATATGACTTAAGGTGATGAGAACTAAGGCGACGATGCGTTTTGGTTGAGCGCGAGGAAGCATTATGGCCATTTATTGTTAAATTACGAATCTAGTCGCAATAATATTACAATAAAAAATAGATTGTGTATAGATGAATTAATGGTCAGATCAGAATCAGTATGCATTCAGCCAGCTAGAAGTGTTAGAAGAACGCTTTTTGTAAGAACGTTTAGTAGTTGAGCGAATAGAATACATAACCATGCACCTGGAGATATGAAAGCTAAACGAAAAGCTTAATCTATGGATAATAATAGTATATATTAGTTTATTTAAATAAATTTCTTACAATTAAAAACTAAAGTAGATTTTAATTAAAGGTGTAATTCATAAAACATATCTGTTTTTGAAGTTATTTACAGAGAAAAATTAGAGTAGTTTTAAATCTTTACAAAATTCCATAACAAAATATGATTATTTATACACCTTATTCAAGTATAATACATAACCCTTGTGTCTTTCCATTCAAGCCTTAAACCTTTTATTAATAATCAAACACGTAATCTTCTACTTTGGAAATAGAGAAGAGCACCGGGGCTTAAAATGATTGAAGCAACTACTTTCAGTTTAATGTAACGCAGAATGAATAGAGAAATCCAATATGCTTGATCGAGGAAAACTACGGATAAATATTAACAAACGGGAACATTTGCAATGAGAAATCGAATCCTTGATAAATTTTATATTTTCATTAATGATTAAACTTCTGTGATAACTAATATATTTCGACTAGTATACTGCTTTTATGGATTAATTTTAAGAGTGCTTTTGTCATGACAACCACTCCCTGTGGTTAACCAATCAGATACTCATTGAGCAAGCAAGATTTCACATATGTTCATGAAGAACTCAGCCGATGGGAATGCAAAGGAAGTTATAAACAAGCATACGCCCATACTATTATATAAAAGTGACATTGCTTTTCGAATACATGTGTACAAAGGCTAATGTCAACTATGGGGAATCTGATTTGCATTGTTTAGCAGCACTCTTATTTTACGCTAATAGAGTTTCAGTAAGTAGTAACAACTGAAATTATAATTGTCAAAACACATGTATCATAGACCCTTTCATGCATCTAATGATGGGCAGTAATCTCCTTGGCTTCATGAGTGCTCTTACCAAAGGTGACATGATCAACAGACTAGCCACACAGCAGAAATAAAATAAGTTTGATTCGAAGAAAAACAACAAAATTTTAATTCCAATGACTGCAAATACTAATAGTATAATTATAGAGTTTCAAACCTGTTTGTTAAACGTATCTGCATCTGGAGGAGGTGTAGAGGGTGGAGAAGGTGGAGGAGGGCCAGAGCGTTTGTTAAATGTATCTGCATGTGGAGAAGGTGGGGGAGGCTGAGAAGGTGGAGAAGGTGGAGGAGGGCCAGAGCGTTTGTTAAACGTATCTGCATTTGGAGAAGGTGGAGAAGGCTGAGAAGGTGGTGGAGAAGGCTGAGAAGGCGGAGAAGGTGGAGGAGGGCCAGAGCGTTTGTTAAACGTATCTGCATTTGGAGAAGGTGGAGAAGGCTGAGAAGGTGGTGGAGAAGGCTGAGAAGGTGGAGAAGGTGGAGGAGGGCCAGAGTGTTTGTTAAGCGTATCTGCATGTGGAGAAGGTGGGGAAGGCTGAGAAGGTGGAGAAGGCTGAGAAGGTGGAGGAGGAGGAGGACGGCAAAGTATGTCATCTGGAGGGCACCCATGGAATAGTTCATTTCCTGCATCACAATATCAATAGATTAGATCAGACCAAACTAAATACAAAAGAATAAAAAGAGTAATGGCTTCCTTAGATACTTACTCAGATATAGACACATAAAATAATGGAATGAACATGTAAAAAATAAGTATTACATACCTTCGTCACCTTCTCCTTTCGTCAAATCTCTCACACATGTCACAGAAGAAAAAAGAAAACAGAGTGCAATAAAGCATAGAGCAATTTTGAGAGCCATGTTTATTATAGTGACAAAAACAACATTCAAATGAAAGAAAGTGAGTATTCAACCAGAGGATTTCAAGGTATAAATAGGTGGAAGTCCTACTGCATTCCAAATTTCATAGGAGTTTATTTAATATGCTTTGAACTGATAATAGTGCTCCCTTTTATTAGATGACAAGTGGATAGATTTCCGGAAAAAATTAATCCTAAAATTAACAACAGTATCCCTTCTTCATCGGGAAGGGATTCATTGAAAATATTTTACACTGAAAAAAGCAAAAACAGACTGGTCTGGTCAGCCATGGTGCTGTAACGAGGATTTTCTCTGCCAATCACCCAAAATAAAGTTTACCCTGAAATAAAGTTGAAATTTTAAACTTCAACTGTGACTTACATTGAAATTTTAAACTTCAACTGTGACTTGTGTTTGGTCGCTCCTAGTAAATCTAAATTTTTAAAAGTTGAAAACCTAATCAAGGTTTTGGAGTAACGACTTAAATTTTAGTCTATTTCTACCTAAATTTTAATAGGATATAGGACTTGCACTTGATTATTGTGAATAAATTTGGTTCTTTTAATAACTCAACATTAATAGCACCATATGGGCTAATTAAGATTATAAAAAATAAATTTTATACGACCAATGTGGAGAGTGTTCACTATTTTGAAGAGGACATGTATTTCTATGTATAGTTACTTTTAAATATGTAGTTGCTTTATTATGATTTTTTTTCAGAAAAGTGAATTATTGTAAAATAATAAAGTTTGTAAAATTGATCTAAATATCTTGAATTTTTTAAGATAAGTTTTGTTTTTAAAAGAGTGATCCACTCCTTTCAAGAGGATTAACTTTCAAGAGTGGAGTGATTCTTAGCATTAAAGTAAGCAATGTATCAAGGTTTAGGAAGATTTCTAAGAAATTAAGTTCTTGTGTTTTATGTCATTATAACTAATCATAGAATATGCATTTTCAATGATTTTACATATTTTTAAATTTTGTGTTCATTTTTGCAAGTGTTTCATGAATGGCCATTCCATTTTGAGGCTCATAAAACTTCTAATTTTTTTTGTAAAGAGGTAACAAAAGCATTCAAAATGAATTTGATCTCTTTAGTTTTGGCATTAAATTATAATTTATCAAAGACAAAAAATAATTTTTTAAATTTCAAATAACTTCTGCAAAGTTTGAAGCAATTTTTGCTTACAACATCCAAGTCATGCCATGTAGAAAGAATAATAATATAGATTCATTGGTAGTATCAGCAATCACCTTAGAACCAATTCCTCATTTCAAGATAAAGTGGTTTTCTATAGAGTTGAGCACTACCCTCTCTATACTAGATAATATCAAGAACTTTTAGGTGTTTGAAGATGATCAACATATAACTGATTTTACTGTTAATTTTGATATATTTAAAAAATAGATCATAGATGAATTAGATAGAGATTGTACAAACTCGTGTAGTGATTTTGAAGACAAACACTATCCCTAAAGGTATTATATTTTTAAAATATCTATTTTATATAGATTATCAAGGACACAAAAAGTAAAATGCTTCATCTAAAAAGGGATTGTCCAGGCATGTAACATAGGAGATGTTGACAATCCATAAAAATGTCTTCCTAGATAAGACCTATATTAATAAGGATAAAGAAGGAATATCTCAAGTTCTAAAGGATTATAGAGATGTTGGAACCTGGAGTTATAAATATTTGAAGGTCTATGATACATTTTTCATCACCCATACCATCCCCCTCAAACTAGATATAAATCCCTTCCTTTAAAGGCAAAGACCTATGAACCCACTATTGGAACCTGTCATTCTCAAAGAAGTGCAAACATTGTTGCTAGAGCACATCAATTTTTCTATAATATAATTTTCTTGGGTTGCAAAATTGGTACTAGTATGTAAGAAGAATGAAGAAATACATTTTTGTGTAGATTTTAGAAATCTTAACAATGTGTCTAAGGATAATTATCCTCCCCCTTCCCTAGATGAAGTGCTACAAATGGTTAATGGATATCATATGATGTCCCTCTTATATGGTTACTTAGGATATAATCAAATAATGGAAGACCCATAGATGTGACAAGGAGTTTGATTTTTTGATGATAAAAGTTTGAAGATAGAAAAGAAGAAGTTATATGTGAAAAGAGATATTTTCCTTTCAATGCAAAAATTACTAAGTAGAGGAGTTGGAATTTAAAATAAAGTATACTATTTTAAATAAGAAGTCAAGGGTTCAAAATCCATCAAAGGTAATATTCTATTATTACTACCCTAAAAGGACAAATTATTATATTTTTACTATCTGTGATAATTTATAAAAAATATTATAGTAAACACTTTTTTTTGCAAAAATGAAAAGAAGGGCAACAAATTTTATAAAATATGTGCACATTTTTTGGTGAAGTATGATACCTTCAAAAGTATTTTTACCTCCAAATTACATAAACGTGTACTTAATCACTAATCACAACATTTGGTATAAATGGCACCACTAGCTTACATTTATGGGTTATGTTGTCACATTAAGCTATTGTGTTTGTATCTTAATATTAGTGTCATAAAGGCATTTGATAATTTACCCTATAAATGAATGAGGAGATATAAGAAAATCACTTTTTGTGATTCTTTCCACTTTATTTTTTACATTATTCACAACTATAACTAGACGTAAATCTTCAAATTGAAAATTTTTTAGTATATAGAGAATTTATACCCATATATAAGGATTTCTCCTTAAGTAGGTGTCATAGATTGGGCGAATACCTTTCTATACTACTTTGGTACTATATATCATTCTCCTTCATATACCTTAATATCTCTAACATACAACCATGTATATTGAGAGGACTAACTTATTCTACATATTGATGGGTATATAGAAAGGGCAGGCATATAAAAAGGATAAATATATAAAACTAGTAATATATAGAAATAAATACCATTTGGGAAACATAATGAACCCTCACCATGGTGACATAAAAAAAAATCTCATAGAATCATAATTACTAAAATGTATAATTTTACACCTTGAAAGACTAAAATAAGAATAATTCTAATAGTTGAGAAACATTGAGACAAAGTCATCATAGAAGAAAATCAACCTAAGGATATTGTAACTTAATAAAAATTTAATGAATGAGATGCCAAAGAACTAATGTTCACCACTCTTAGGGTAGAAAATTATATACAACCACAATTAGTGAAGCTTAGACATAAAAAGAAGTATGGGATATACTTGCCACTATAGTTGAAAGGAAGAATGAGACCATAATTCTTTATCTTCAGTCCCAACTTCATTTATTGGAGGTTCAGAATGGATAAAGTATTGAGCAATTTCTTCACAAAATTATGTAATTGAAGGTTAAATTGAATACCATGGCAAAAAATATAGATGGCAAGCTCTTAGAATCCATTGTACTTAGAGATATTCTTAAATTATTTTGTATGTTGGTCACTTCTTTGTAAATTTTAAATAAAAGGTATCATTTGATAAATTGATCAATATCCTTTAATAGGAGAATATAAAACATCAATTAAGGGATAAATTATCCAATAATGCACTCGTATCTATAAATAAACCATAAAAGTATTGGATAGTAATACTAACTAGGAAAGAGAAAACTAAAATTTCTCCCATGAATTTTAAGAATCTCAAAAGTTTCTATAGGTCTAGAAGAGTTGCCATGATTGTTGTACTTCCTAGAATATGAAATGAAGTGTTGTAACATAATTTTCTCTCTTGTAAATGTACAATAGAGTAATATAGCTATAGGATATTATGTATAAAACTTTGTAACACTTTTGAGATCATTTGGAATGAAAAACAATATTCTATTCCATTGATTTTGTGAAAAGCATGCTTGTTGTCCCTGTTTTTTTTTAATGTTGCATTCAACTTTCAGAGCTTATAACTATTTTTTTACAACTCTATTTTTCACATGCGATATACTATTCGAATGTATTCTTAAATAGAATTTACTTATAAAATTTCATCAATTTTAGAGCACTTTCGGTCCCTCAAATTTAGACTATCATGCACTATTGTAATTTTTACAGTTTTTTTATAATTGTTGTGTTTTTTTTGCACTTTGGTGCTCTTCATTTTTGGGTCATTTACTTCATTCATATAATATCTTGGTTTGTTTTGGGGTTTGATTGAACTTAGTTTCATGGTCAATTTAACATTTGATCAAGTTCTTAGACAAGTTAATTGAAAAACCTTTATTTGTTGTTGTTTGAATCTAATGGCCAACTTCAAAAACTCATTACCCATTCCTAAATTTAACAGGCAAGATTATTTGTTGGAATATTGAATGTAATGATGCTCAAATTGTGTGGGACCTTTATATGATTTTGGTATTTGTTTTCTCTTCAATTTGTTATTATTGTTGAAATATCTTCATTGATGTACTAAAAATGTAATTTGATCTTACATTTCTTAAATAACTTAATTTTTTTAAATGTTCAAAGCATATAATTTTTTTGGTATCCTTTGATTATGGGTTTTAGATGTACTATCGATGTTTATTTTATCAATTAAAATATATTTTCAAATTTGAAATGCATGGTCAATGGATTTTTCCTTAACCATATATTAATGAATGTATGTGTTGAAGCATTATGATGCATTGTCTAAATCTCAATAACATCATAATGTTGGATTCATAGAAATATGCATGTGATGTGCCTATGGTCCATGCTAGATAAAAAGGCTCTAGACACTTCAAATATAGCATTGATGACCAAGAATAATTTAGTCTTATGAGCCACTTCATTTCATAAATCACTTTGACAAAGCTAGAGGAGATAAAATTTAGATCAAACATAGAGCATTCAAATGATGTTTATATTTGGAAGATTATCCCATATGATCTTATATAAAAAAATAATTTCATGTAATTGGTTGATATCAACAATGTTGTCGTATAGTTAAAGCATTTTCCTTTCAATAATTTTTGTATAATCCACAAAAATTTTCTATCTAAACTTTTATACAATTATAGGATTTAGGTGTGTTCTACTTTTTATGACTTGATTGTCTCACTTCACGTTTTAATTTGAAGACCCATATAGCCTAGTCATACATAAATATTTGGTTAATATAATGCCACACAAAAATAATTGTATAACTTATAAAGGCATAAAATATTTGGGATATCCTCTCATTGTCTCTTCATAATGGCTACAAATATGTCATTCTTGGGATTTATCTTAATGATATTTAATATGTGGAAATACTCTTATTATTCACAAATTTATTTTTTTAGTGCAAATATATTTGTTGCATCAGTGGCCTACTACTTATATATTTCAATTGCATAGGGCATAAAATACCAACACTTGTGAATGATAGGGAATTACTACTATAAGGAATAGAGAGAATTAAGCAAAAATTATATGAAAACTAGATCTTAAAAAGAATATTAAAAATATGTGTTAATACCTATAACTAGCAAACTCCTTCCTTATGAGCCACTCTCTACATGTACAATAAGCCCCAACAATGTGTAATGACTACAACCTATCTACTCAACTAATAGGAAATATAGTGAAATTTTCTCATAGCCAACTATATACAAGAAATATTCATTGATATATTTGAAATATTATTTTACTTCAAGATATAAGGTCCCTATTTCTATGCACATACTTAAAGCACTTATATTTAAATGTGTATCTTGTCATCCTACTTTGGTACTAAAAGTCCTAACTTTATAAGTACTATTGCACATTGGTTCTCTTCTCATTCCAAATGCTACACCAATAATCATGGAAAATTTGTGGTGTTATTAATTTTCTTTTAAATATTTCATACCATTATTTAATTTTATAGTGCTCTTGTACCACTAGTATTTCTCACAGTATTAATCTTTTAAAGATAGAATCTAAAACATTCATCATAAAATGTTTTAGCATAAAATGTATACCATTAATTATTTTTAGTTATAATTGAGTAAAATAATCATATACAACTATTTTATTTTGATAACAAGAATTTAGATCACCTTATAAAACCAATCCCTTGGTTATATTATTCGTCTCATATTACAATTTCCAAAACTTTGTGGTCATATGAAGCTTTGCTAACCTAGATGTAAAAATATATTTTATTAAAAATAAGTAGTGCCTCTATATTTGATTATATTATGTGCTTTATTTATTATTTCAATATATTTCAAAATGATTCCTATTGTGTTGGAAACTAGATTCAAAGATATATCTAATGATATATCATATGATCTTAGTTTTGTCAAATATGAATGTTGTTTTGAATCCCTAAACATAAAATAATATTTTCATATTTATAATTTGAAACATTGATTTGAGTCTAATTATAGTTATAAAATGAAAATAACTATAAATTGGTCATTTACTACCAATGGTTTTTTATATCCATTTGTGCTAGATGTTTACCCCATATCAAATAAATTTACAGGTTGAAAAACTATATTTGAAGTTATTTACTTTATTTTTAACAATAATCCATTTATTTTCTAGATGCATCTTAAGAATTTAATCATACTTACTTTTAAATAAATTCAATCCAATTTCTAAGTTATTTTCATATTTAAAAATCCATAGATTTTAGCATTCAAAATACTTGCTTCAATGGGCATTACTTCCAAATATGTGATATTGTATAACTCAAACTTCCAAACCTAGAAATATCTTATGAAGGAAATAATTGTATTGCATCACAATGGATACAAAGAATTGAACTTAAAGAAGATAATAAAAATGAAAATTTGCTCGATTGAGTAGATAAATATTTGAAAGCATGAGATTCCGAAAGAAAGAAATACTAAGATGCAATGAAAACAAAACTAACTCGATGCATGAAATAGGAAGAACGTAATCAAATCGAGACAAAATATAAAGAGAAAGCAGGAGCACAGCCCTTTTATATTAATTCCAAACTCGGTTACAATACATCTCCTCCCTTTTTAGGGGCTAGGAGTGTTAGCATGTCTTGGTTACAATCGTGATTAGTAATCCCTCTTCCGCATGCCCACATTTAAAATGGGTGGGCCAGAGTGTTGCCGCCGCTTACGATAATGAATCCTTGCTTGCTGCTTCTCCTGCGATCAAAGAAACACAGAGACGTTAGTAGCACCAGAGGCTGCTGCCAGTGATACAGTTAGTGAAAGTCTACTGTAATTCATCTAGGTGAGACGACTTCGCCTGTGATGAAAAGCCGAAATGCTTTTGTTACCTACAGGTTAGTGGGACAACAAAAATGACAAAAGCATGATGATATTTGATAAATGTCTTCTGAATTTGATAAACATGCAATGACAGAACGTAATGCAGGATAAACATGCAATTAAAAATGTAATGCAAGTGTAGAACGCACGACAGATATATTCGAACGTAAAGCATTAGACGTAGAACGTAGAATGCAGGATATATTCGATAAAGGATATATTCGAATGTAAAGCATGACAGAATAAACTAATCATGCAACTAACAAACAGTGTGGGGTGCCCAAGCGGGCCGCCCCGTTAAAACTTGACTTTGACGCCAATCCACTAGGGATGGGCTCAAAATCTCAGAGAATGTGGTGTCATCGAATTGATGGATTACTATGGTCCAATGTCGGGTTTAGGTCCAGATCCACGCTTCTAACAGCCACCAATAACCTCTCTTGCGAAAGAGATTACGGGTGTAGAAGAAATGAATCGAAAAGAATGCAATCGGGTGTTTGGTTTGGCAGCACTTCGTTGCTTCGAAATGTCTACCAACTTGTCTTTTTTTGGGTGGGAAAGTCCACCATTTTATAGACCCATGGGGTCTCTTTGGAGGGGCACGCAGGGATGCCACGTGGCGGCCATGCCTTCCCAAAAGGGAGGAGACTCCTCCTTGACTTGGGCTTACATGACTGCCCTTGTGACAGTCCGCTAACTGCCAATCTGCCCACCTACGCGCGCATGCACAGCAGGCGGCAATAACTGACTGTCCTCGGCTGCCACTTGTTTAACGTCCGCTTTAAATTGTTTTAATGGCACTTTTAAATGTTTTAATGTCTGCCTTTGATTGGTTGAATTTCGCCTTTGATTGGTTAATTTTTGCCCAGGCGCAAATGCGAAGTTTGTCACGATATCGCGACGTCGCGATATCGCGACACTTCAAGGCTTTTTTGGGGGGCGAGTATCGTGACCGTATGGTGTCGATATCGATGACACTTCGCCAAGGCTTTGCTTTGCGTGTGATATGCCTGATATCGCGACACTTCGGCCAAGGCTTTCTTTGGGCACCGAAGTGTCGCGATATCGTGACGTCATCGATATCGCGACACTTCGGCCAAGGCTTTCTTTTGATAAAGGCTTGCTTTTGATTAAGGCTTGTTAAAATGACCAGCTTTGCTTTGTTTACTTTTCGACCTTCTAAACTGCTGTGTAAGTGGCTAGGACCACTGTTTGACCTCTGAGGGCTGCCCTGAAAGCTGTGTGTGTCAATGCGATCGGTGTTTGTAGTCACATAATCGGATTGGTGCTGTTTTGGTGTCTACGGATGCCCCTTTTTGGGAAGCGCTTCGGGTGATGCAGTGCTGAGCAAAAATAGATAACCAAAGCACTAATGATTAGGGTTTCTTGGTAACCTAACCAACTTTTGATGCCCCAAGTATGGAAAGGGCATGCATTCTTGAATCCTTGCTTCTGACGAGCTAAGGAATTTGATTTCAAGTGTTAACCTATTTTGGTGAGGTGTGACTTGAGCTTGGACATTGATCAGTCATGATTAGGCAAAGGGCGCAACCTTTTGTCCATAGGGGAACCTTGTGTTCATGCTTCGGGAATGCCAAGTGTTTGATCAATTTGATTGTTGCTTGTTTACTGCCCCAAGCAGGAGCGTGATTGTCTTTGTCAATGATTCTTTGAATGCATGTCATTGCTTTGATTGGGTGTGTGCTTGTTGATTGGTGACTAAGTGTGACTACCCCCTCAAGCGACGAATCGATGAGGGAATGACCTTCATGAGAAAAGCGACGAGTCGCTTGACCCAAGATGACTTGTGCAAGGGTGCCTTTAGATGGTTTACCATTAAGCATGTGCAATTTCCCGACATTTGGACCTATTTTTGGTGGGTGTTAACCCTTTTGGTGATGCCATAATGGGGTGAAATCGTCAAAAACCCGTCTTCCCGTGGAGCGGTCCGGCTATGGTAGCCTTCTTGGGGAAGTAGGAGAGTGACAATTTGAGCCCCGACATCGATTTTCTATGCCAAGAGGTTAAGTGCAAGAGCACTTGTGTCCGGCAATGCTTATTGCTATGTTTTTGTGTTGCATTTTTGTGATGTTTTTGTTGTTTTGATTTTCTTGCTTTGTGTATATGTCATGATTTTATGTTATGCACAATGATTGATGTTGATGGATGCATGCTACTTTATATTGATGTATGCATATGGTATGATAAATGCGATTGTTGTATGTTGATTTATTTTGATGGATGCATATGTTGTGATGAATGCAAATGTTTTTGATTTATATGTGATATGCAAAAATGAAATGGATGAATAGAATTTGTGATGTTTGGCTATGGCACCATAGACTGTTTAGAACTCTGTTATTTTGTCTTTAGGCGATTGTTGTGATGCATGACTTTGTATGTATACATGTGGTTTTTCTTTTTTTTGTATTTTTTGATGGTATTGTAAGGATGAAAAGTAGCGCAGTTGGTTTAGAAATGTAGCTAAGGTTTTCTGAGACTCAGACGGTTTTAACTTACTAGCCATGATTGTACTTTATCTTACAAGACTTTTGAACAAGGTATGAATCGGACTTGTTTTTGACCAAGCTATTTCACATCCCTGTGTGTGCAATTGAGTTCATTTATGTGGTATTTGTCGGGATACCGCCGGTGCCGAATGGGCTTTCAACCGAACCTGTCCTGAGGATCACCTAATTAGCTCCACTAACTCCTTTGTTGTATTTAGTTAGATTAATCTACGGTGTTATCCAGGATACCATAAGCTAGCTCATCCTTATGCAAACATTGGTCGCACATACGCAAAGCGAATGTGACAGACATATCGTCATGCGGGTAGGATACCACCATTGCCGAGATAGGCTATCAACCAAACCTGTAATGAGGATCACCTAGATGGTTTTCGAATGCTGAGAATTCCAGGGATTCAAGTTCGGGATATTTGTTGGCTGAATGATTTAGAAAGTTGCTCGTCTATATAGTGATGAAAATCACTTGTTTATTTTCTATTAATTCTTTTTGAGCAAGGATTTTGAATAGTGGTGATAACCATTGTTATTTGATTTTGTATTTTGAGTATTGTGAGTTTGGGCTGGTGAGTGGCCTTGATCCTTGTGGACTTGGGGACGACTACGCATCCTTTGCGGGGACGTGTAGTACGAATCCTTACGACGTTGGGAACCAAGGGGGTGATGGAGATTATGGAGTAAGGGCATTGATCTTTTAGGCCTTGGGGATGACTACCCATCCTGGTTAGGGGCGGATAGTACGAATCCTTACAACTTGGAGACCAAAGGTGAATGGAAAGTGTTAGGATGATGATTTGTTGGAATTTTGTTTGTGAATGGCGTTGATCCCTTTTGGGTCTTGGGGATGACTACCCATCCTTGGCAGGGACGTGTAGTACGAATCCTTACAACTTTGGGAACCAACTATGATTGGGATTTGGTAGTGGTGAAAACCACTGTATATGGAGGTGAATGGATAGGAAAGAGCTCGTCCTTTTGTCAATTCTCAGCATTCTGGAACCATTCGCACGGGGGGATGAGCAAGATAACCGTTTCACTTATGGTGACCTGGATTACTGCACAGGTTTCATCTTTCGTTCACACAACTTGGGAATTTTTATGTGTTTTAATTTGTGTTGGGATGTTACGTAACAAGGCGTATTTCAAGTGTAACTCTACCTTCGTAAAATCTGTCTGACTCGGTACATTACGTAGCTAAAGAGCAAAATGATGACTGAATCACGAAAACTCTTGATACATTAAAAGACCACCGACTCTAGTGTGGTAAAAAGCAATGCATGGTGTTTTTGTTGTTTTTGTAAAATGGAACAGTGTGGAACAAGATGGACTAGCAGAGCAATTACAGCCTATGGTGCCTTTGACTCGTACGACCACAAATATGCAATGTATGGATGCAATGCTTTAATGCAGCTATGTATTTTTGTATTTTTGATGGATTGATTTTTGTGAATATGAAGATGAGGTGCGAGAAGAGCTCTCTATTGATGAATTTGAGTATGCCTAGAAATGAGATGCAAATTTTTTTTTTTTTTGTTTTTTTGATGATTTTTGAATTTTAACTTTTCTTATTTTTGACCAAGCGATTGTGGAAATCCTTGGAGCATTTTGGGATTGACCAAGCGATTATAGAATCCTTGGAGCATTTTTGGGATTTGACCAAGCGATTATAGAATCCTTGGAGCATTTTTGGGATTTGACCAAGCGATTATATGAATCCTTGGAGCATTTTTGGGATTGACCAAGCGATTATGATAATCCTTGGAGCATTTTTGGGATTGACCAAGCGATTATGATAATCCTTGGAGCATTTTTGTCCCTTGGAGCTTGGGTCGATTGAACCTTGGAGTTTGGGATTTTCCTGGATTTGGGTTATGGACTATGGCTCTTCAGGGGATAGAGGTACCCCACTTGATGGTCTTTGCACTCTGGATCTGGCTCTGGAGGGATGGGCACGAATGGATCGTCCCTATGCACGGATAGGAGGACAGGGTCTACCCTCGGTACTGATATTGCTATGGGATCTCTGGGCAGAAATTGATATCTGTATGCCCAAAGTGGCGGATGTAACGCTTGGTCCCACTGCGGTGGGTTAACGTGCCACTCATGCCCTAGTATTATGTTTATCTGTTGACATGCTTCATCGATATTTATGGGATGTCGATGTTGTCGCATGTGATTGTTGTGGGCTATCTCTGTTTTATCTTCACCTTCGACCAGTGAGTATAGCTCATCATAATCTGGAGATTCTGAGACATGGAGGACTGCATCATCAGGTAGCCCTATGGTTAAAGGTTGATCCTCTTCGAAAGGAGCCTCATGTAAGTTGGGCCTTGGGAGCTCCAAAATCTTGGTCTCTACCGACTCTAAGTGCTCTAGCGCTTTGCATGTATCGGGAGATTTGAGCTCCTCCTCTTTGGTTGGTTCTTGTTGAGGAACTTGGGGCTTATGGAGGGGTGGCCAGATAGCACCCCCCATGCCTTGGTAGGGTAGTTCATCCCACTCTTCTTCTCGCTCTGATTCCTTAGAGGCTTCTTGATGAATTTCTAAAGGTGGCCCATAAACCTGAGTGGGTTCCTGAGGAAGGCGCCCATCATTGGTTATAGGATTAGCCTCCCGCTCATGTCTAGGAGGCATCGGGGGTGGTGCTCGATGAGGTCGTGGAGACTTGTCTCGCACCCGGGGGTTGTGCCTCTCATAATGTTTTGTCTTATGTGTGTGAGGGGTTGGAGTCCTCTCCTGCATAGTGTGTTGGAACAACTCATCCTTCTGGTGCTTGAAGGTGCTCTTTATTTAGAAGATACCATTGCTCTAACTGTTGTCGTTCTAGCTCAAGTTGCGTGAGTTGCATCCGGTGTGCGAAATGCTTGACAGATTCTAAGATAGTTGGTCTTACCGCCTCATGTCTAGAAGGCCTAGATGCCTCTCCAACATATCTATCTCGGTCGTAGTGATCCAAGATCTCTATAGGCCGCCTCCCTCTGTTGGAGGTAGTGGCATTTATCCGAGGCTCTGGCCTCAGTAGGTGATCCTGATAGCTAGCATTTGCGGAGGCATCTTGCTCCCGTGATGTATATTGTTCTTGAGGAAGGTAAGGGTTTTCCTCTTGCTCTTTGTCATAAGTGAAAAAGGAACGGGTGGAGTTGGCTCGCCCCGCTTGAGGAGCCTTGTGCTCTGGATTTGTCTTTGTAGTCCTGACAACTAGAGGGGGTGAAGGAGGGATAGTGTAATGATGTGGTTCCTCCCGTTGAACCCTATGTTGACCTAGCGCTTCATCGCGCGGTGACCGCTCATAGCGAGCATCTAAGGGAGCTCTCCTATGACTGTACCCCTCATGGAAGGGTGTGTGTTGAGTGCTATGCTGAACAGGAGTGCTCCTCGAAGAGGTGCCCCTATAGTCCCATTTCGTCGAGGCACGGAGGGGACTGCCTTGTGTGTCAGGCCGCCAAGGTGGTATGACCAAATCCTTGGGGCTATATCGGAGGTGACTTGTGCCTCCTTGGATATTCCCCATAGCATCCGCCCGTGATTGGGCTTGGCTACGGGTGAGCACCATTGTGGTGCTCTTCTACTAGCTAAGCAGATTTTTATCTCGTTTATGATGATTTTTCTTTTTGTTACACTAAGCAGAAATGAACACACACATACACAAACAGTGATTATCTCTTTTAAGGATTAATAGTGTGTCCTAAACTGGTTTAGTGCATTTTGATGTTTTGTTTTGTTTTTGCAAGTTTTGAAGAACGTTTAAATGCATAATGTTGGCTCATATGACTCCCATAAATGGTCGCCCCTTCAATATACCATTGTCGGACCGATATACCAACCTCTCTATATACCCGCCCTTACGAGAGGGAAACTATAGGTACGTGAGAGCAGATGGTACGTGGAACATAGGCGGTACGAAAGGGGGGATTGTCCTGTTAATGACACCTACCATAGAAGACTTATCCTCGCGTGCATGGGAATCACCCCAGCGACACTCGGTCAGCTTTCATCAGGATTTACGCCTAACAACAGTGACAATCGAGGAAATGGATGCAAAGCTAAGCCAAGGTGGTGATGAACCCACCGTTGGTCTTGCTCAAGGGCTGGGGTTTTACGACCAGCTCCTTGGTTTAATTTTACCACGTGATGTGTGTGGGGTTCATTTTATTTAATGAAAATGAAACAAGCATAAACAACTTTCCCTAAGCAAGTAAAAGTTGACAGAAAAATAGAAACAGAAAATAATAATAAAAATAAAATAAATAAAAAATGACAGGTACAGTTTTGGAACCTTACCTCTTTTCTGCTCAAATCGGTTGTCTTTTCTGCCCAAATCGGTTGTTTCTGATTCGGCCCGGTACCTTTAAGCACAAAAACATAAATTTCAATCAGTTTTTGAATCTAAAAAAAAATAGGGGACAGGGTCCCACCGTGATCGCCACTGAAAGCATGAGATTTCGGAAGAAAGAAATACTAAGATGCAATGAAAAAAAAACTAGCTTGATGCATGAAATAGCAAGAATATAATCAAATCGAGACAAAATATAAAGAGAAAGCAGGAGCACAACCCTTTTATATTAATTCCAACTCGGTTACAATACATCTCCTCCCTTTTTAGGGGCTAGGAGAGTTAGCATGTTTCCATTACAAAAAGTGAATAGTGATCTTCTTTCGCATGCCCACATTTGAAATGGGCGGGCCAAAGTGTTGCCGCCGCTTATGCTGATGAATCCTTGCTTGCTGCTTCTCCTGCGATCAAAGAAACACAGAGACGTTAGTAGCACCAGTTGGATGATAGATGATGAAAGTTTGTAATTGTGAGTGAGATGACTAGGATGAAAAGAAAATGTTGATTACTACAGTAGTGGACAACAAAAATGACAAAAGCATGATAATATTGATAAATAAAAAAGATAGTAATATAAAAAAAATGGGGATATATTGATAGAGTAAAATAAAGCATAAATATTTAAGATAAGAATAAATTAATATTGCAATCTAAAAAAATGTGTGGGGTGCCCAAGCGGGCCGCCCACCGTTAAAACTTGACTTTGACGCCAATCCACTAGGGATGGGCCCAAAATCTCAGAGAATGTGGTGTCGTCGAATTGATGGATTACTGTGGTCCAATGTCGGGTTTAGGTCCAGATCCACCTTTCTAACAGCCACCAATAACCTCCCTTGCGAAAGAGATTACGGGTGTAGAAGAAATGAATCGAAAAGAATGCAATCGGGTGTTTGGTTTGGCAGCACTTCGTTGCTTGAAAATGTCTACCAACTTGTCTTTTTTGGGTGGGAAAGTCCACCATTTTATAGACCCATGGGGTCTCTTTGGAGGGGCACGCAGGGATGCCACGTGGCGGCCATGCCTTCCCAAAAGGGAGGAGACTCCTCCTTGACTTGGGCTTACATGACTGCCCTTGTGACAGTCCGCTAACTGCCAATCTACCCACCTACGCGTGCATGCACAGCAGGCGGCAATAACTGACTGTCCTCGACTGCCACTTGTTTAACGTCTGCTTTAAATTGTTTTAATGGCACTTTTAAATGTTTTAATGTCTGCCTTTGATTGGTTGAATTCTGCCTTTGATTGGTCAAGTTTCTGCCTTTGAATGCCGAAGTTTGTCACGATATCGTGACGTCGCGATATCATGACACTTCGGCCAAGGCTTTCCTTTGGGCTCGAAGTGTCACGATATCGCGATGTCGCGATATCGTGACACTTCGGCCAAGGCTTTGCTTTGGGCGAAGTGTCGCGATATCGCGACACTTCGGCCAAGGCTTTCTTTGGGCCGAAGTGTCATGATATCGCGATATCGTGACACTTCGGCCAAGGCTTTGCTTTGGGCGCCGAAGTGTCGCGATATCGTGACGTCGCGATATCGCGACACTTCGGCCAAGGCTTTGCTTTGGGCACCGAAGTGTCGCGATATCGCGACACTTCGGCCAAGGCTTTCTTTTGGGCGCCGAAGTGTCGCGATATCGCGACGTCGCGATATCGTGACACTTCGGCCAAGGCTTGCTTTTGATTAAGGCTTGTTAAAACGACCAACTTTGCTTTGTTTACTTTTCGACCTTCTAAATCTTGTGTAAGTGGCTAGGACCACTGTTTGACCTCTGAGGGCTGCCCTGAAAGTTGTGTGTGTCAATGCGATCAGTGTTTGTAGTCACATAATCGGATTGGTGCTGTTTTGGTGTCTACAATATTTAGCTATGTTTCAATTTTGAAAACACCTACATTTTTCACGGACTCTATTTGACCTACTTTTTTTAAAAATAATCTAGAAACAACTTATATTTTAACAAAAAACTATTTTATGATAAGAATACTGCTAATAATAATGCAAATAAATAAGTTCTATAGTTGTGTTTTTTTATTCAATGTGATAGATGGAAAATGATTTTTTTCAATTTGAAGGAATACCGTGAGAGTTTTTAAAATGCTATAGATGGAGTATAACTAATTAAATATTCATAATATATGCAAGGTTCTAATCTAATGTGAACTTTAACTAATAAAATGATAAAATATTTTTCCCTTGAGATTACATACAATGTTTTTTATTTTTATTTTTAACTAATTGTAATCACATTAAATAGACATGCTAAAATAAATCTAAGCTAAATGACTTAAAGGATTACAAAAAAATGTTTTTTCTTCTAGCTAGGTAGAATCACTAATGGAACTATCAAACTAGTGGTACTTTTGTTTGTAAACTATAAATAACTACCTCTCTAATATATCTCCTATTTTTCATAGTACCTACACATAGACAAACTCCAAATAGTTATATTTTTAATGGATCTACCTTAGTTAAACCCTTATTCTAGAAAAGATAAAAGAAAAAATATCAAAAAGGATTAATGATTGACATATAGTAGAAGCACTACCATCTAGCAAAAGTATTAATGGTGCTTATAAAAGTGGGAATTTTTTTCCTATAAACAATTTGACTACCTGCAAGATACATAGTATTTATAATAGAAAACATAGTGAAATAGCACTATTGTGATTAAACTCTAGAAATACTTTTACTAATAGATATAGTGAAACAAGTTTTTAGGCTTGGAAAAACTACAATAGGACAAAGCATTTAAAGGATTTCCTGGTCCAATTCTCATATAGTTATAACTATAAGATATATCCAAAAATTGCCTATGGATGAGTGAGATAGTTGAATATTGCATAAATTTTAATGGCATTAATAGAATTTCATCCAATCATGTTCTTAGTAGGAATTTTATGAGATTCATATGCAAAAATCATGATTCAAATGGGCATCAAGTCCCGTGTATTTACTAGAAATTTTTGCAAAACTTCATTATGTAAGTTTGGGTATGGAATTGGATAATGTTTTGTTAGCTAGATTTGTATGGTTTGTGATGCCCCAAGGGATAGATTTATATAATCCTTTTCTTGCTTGCATAATTTGATGGATTTTACAAGAATAAAAGGTAAATAGATGCATGGGCAGAACCAACCTGATTAAAGGATGATTGAGAATGATAGCCATGCAAGATATTTGGAGGATTTTATGAATGAGAGGATTTGAAAGGTTTAAAAAATTATAGGAGGTATGACTACAAATAATATCAAGTGATGGTAACTAAGCAATATTGATTAAGGTTAGAAATATATTTTGTAAATTTGGTAGGAAAGTGACATCAGTTGGCTACATGTATCTATTTTTCCATTTATGATCCTTGATGGCACTAACATTAGAAGCACTGTTGATGCTAATGCTATAGGTGCTAATGCCAAAATGTCTACTGATAATATTTTTAGGTGAGAAAAATAAAATTTGAATTCATAGTATAATCACTTCCCCTTAGTCAAAAATACCTCCAAATGCTTCTATCTTAGGTATAATTCTTTTGATTTAGGGTATTAAATTCTTGTTGGAGGATACTTTAGCTTATTTGGTTAATAATATGTTTGATATATTTGATGAGATAGATGTTATCATGTTTATGTGATTTGATGGCAATTTAAAAATTTGGTTTCTATATTTACTTATTTTTTATTCATCCATCGAATAATGATTGTGTCAAAACTAGCTTATGTACCCCATTTTTAAGACAAGTAGATTTCATTCTTCTTTAGGTTCAATATCCAACATGACTAATACTTATAACGAGTTCATTATTAATGATGTAAAAAAATATATATGTGGAAACATTAAATATCATCATTCCCATGTGTGATTTGTTAATTTTTGAAGGAAAAATTAAATTTGAATGAGGAAACTCAACTTGAAAATGATGCATATAGGTTAGTTGATGATAAATTATAATAAAGATACAAATTTAACCTCAAGGGATGGGGATAAAAATAAATTTATTTTTATTGTTGAAAATCATATATGAGATATTTTATTGTGATTTAAAACTTCAAGTTTGATAGCTCAATAAGTAAGACTCGTGCAACATAATAACATTTTGAGGCTATTGATTGTTAAAGGGTGAGATCAATCACAAGTACATAGCTTGAAATTATGGTTAAATTTTAATTGTCTATCAAATTTAGGCCCCAAAGAAAATGGAAGCATTATTTCATGTTAGTGATTCTTCTACATAGTGATTCCATGCACTAATGGTACTTTCATGGCAATAGATATTTTGCTAAAGTGCAGTGCTTTTGCCATGATGTCACATTTACCAAAATCTAGTACTTTTGTAGATTTAGATTTTAGTTCTAAATTTGGAAGGTTTAGGATAAAATATTTTGGTTCTAATATTAATTTTATATGCTAATTAAATGATTTTATAGGTTTATGGATGTAGGTGAGGTTGTAAACACTAGACTATCAAGAGTGAAGGTAGCATGCTTTGGAGATGATACTGAATTTATTAAATTTTGAGGACTAAGATATTCTTTAGATAGTAAAGCTATACCATTTATCCCTAATGCCCAAGATATATTTTTATATGGCATTATTTATGGTGTTCTCAAAGTAGTGGTATTTAGAGATAAATATCTTCCAACTACCATACAAAGATATTACCATCACTCTTAAATATCTATGGATGATCTTGTGGGTGCCCATCAAAGGTGCCCCTATCTACCTGATTTAGTCACAATAGAGGATCTTAGAGAAGGTGGTAGGAAATCTAATATTTCCTCTATTAATATTTGACATTGACATTAATGTTGCATACATTGGTGGATAGACAAGTCAATAAGTAACATTATTGGTTGCACTAATGTTAGGTGTTTTGGTGGGTGATACTAGCAAAATGTTGATGCACTAGGGGTGGCGGGAGGTAGTGAAAGATATTATGGAGTAGCAAACTATCCTTACCTAGGGCCTCATTGTTTTGGATTACCTCTACCACTCACTACATAGATTGGTGTATAGAGGTTTCAAGGGTCTATATTACTTCACCCTCCTCTAAGTATGGGCCTAGGAGCAAATAGTTGTGGCATTAACACAAGAATTATTAGGGCAAGTGGATAACATGAGGCACAATGAACATAGTCGTGGTCTCATCGTTTTGATGAGGGATAGATCCATCCACATCAAGGTATTTTGGTTTAGGCATAATGTCTAGTAGATAATTTATACCATAAGCATATTACATGGCATAAATAGTAGTTGAATAAGGTTAGGTGGTGATGGTGGTTATTGGAATATTGGAGAGATAAAAAAATATTCCAATATGATTGAATGGTCTACCATTTTGAACTACACTAATATACCTCATCAATATTGGTTTAAAATGAAAGGTTAATACATAAGTGGGATTCATTGTTATACCTAATCTATATTCCTACTCAAAGTCATATGTAGATGAATTAATAACCTAGTATCCTAGTGTAGACTACCCTAGAGTGAGTGATCACTATTGAGGTTAGTAGCATATCATCCAATCATGGAGGGTGAAGATATTTAGTTTACATACTAGCAAGAGGATGTGACTAGGGAGGAGGCCTTTAGGAGCATAGCAAGTAGTTTTATTACTAGTCCAACAATGGTGGAAGTACTAGAAGCACTATCAGAGGCCATCCATATCAACAACTAGATTAGTTTTGATAATTACAATAAGTGAGATAATATTGAGTAGGTATCCTTAATTATCAATAAATAGAGAGGGATAAATTAGTTAGATAGGTAGTTATCCTATAGGTAGCAATGGAAATGCTCACAACAATACATGACATGACAAGGATAGAGGTAGTTACATGGACCTAGAAGCAATATTTTTTGGTGTAGTAGACCTCAATGATGTAGTCAATTGTTATCAACTTGACTATAGATATGGATATATCTATGATGAAGGCCATAATGGTAGTCAATAGAAGGTACAACCATCTAATCCAAACTCTTCTATATTATTTAATTGTTGTGAAGTAGAGGCATGCAATAAAAACTATCATGAGTCTAGGTATATCTAATGGTAGATTTCAAGTGATCAACCCACTACCAAATGGACTACCATATAATCATGTCAACTAATCATTGACTACCTCCATTGACTTGGTTATGGACTATGGCATGATACATGCACACTCTATTACATGGTAGTCCCAATGTTTAATGAGGATGTCACCACCATAGGGAGTATGATGAGGAGACATACATAGTAGATAATAGATCTAATTCATGTTCTATAATCTACCTAATAGATAGAAGTGCACCTTGATCATAGGGCCAAGATTGGATGGTTCAAGATTTCTCCTTAGCCAAACTCCAAAATAGATCAGTTCCTTATAAAAATATAAAATAAAATATGAAGGAAGACTAAAGTGAGAAATTAAGGTTTATGGATAGAAATTGTGTATCAGATGTAAACGATATTTGGCTAATAGTATTGTCATATACTATACAAACCACAATACAACTAAACTACATAGAGGTCCTAACACACTAGTTACTAGGTAAAGTATCATTGTAAATTTTTCATTAGGTAATGCCCTTTGCTACTCCAATAACTATTAGAAGCCTAATAAAAATTTATAGAAGAAATAATAACCACAAAATTAGACATTAAGCATCTCTAATATTCCAATAGCTTAGAGTGGTAATTCAAATAGTAACTTAGGACTCTTAGAATAGACCACCCACAAAGCTTTTACATAAATATGTAGGCCTATAGATCATCCACATAGAAAAGAATTCAATAATACAATGCTAGCAAAGATTAAATAACAAGTTAATTCATTAAAATTGTAAAGCAAAATTAAATAATATACAACAAGCAAACATTAAAATAATTGACCCTCATACCAAGTTGAATGTCACTATTTATATATTTGTATACTATCCTAGCTAATGATCACAAGGACGTCCTACCATAGGCCTAACAATATAGGTATATCATATCTCTTTCTACAGCTCATACTCCATCAACATATTGGGAAGGAGTGGACATCACTTTTTTCTCTATCTTAGCCAACTAATTTTTATCAACATCATCCACCATCTATAGCATCCACATATCTTTAGAATATATATCATTCTAAGCATGCTTGGATTCTTCCATCATACACTTTTGTTGCACCATCTATCAAATTTGTAGGTAGCTCTACTTATGATTAGTGATGGTTGATTTTGTTGTAGGTTCAAGAAGATTATTTGTTGCATTCCTATAACTACTTTTCCCTAGATGACTAAGAAGTGTCTAGGTAACCCATGCCTCTAACATAGATGATATCCCCTAAAATAGACCTATTTAGGAGTCACCTTCTTTTTTATTATTTTCTATAGGCTCTATGTTTATTATTTACTATTTGCTATAGGCTCTATACTATTGTCTATAGAGGCTTATCTGGAAGATGCCCAACCACTCATACTTTCAATCACTAATGCACCTAGTCAACTATACATCTAGCCAAAATTGGTTGGGACCATTACTAACCTTAGCTATTTTAATCTTCAAAAATATCTATCCACATTTATTAAATATTTAAAAGTGATTGGGCATCTCTACCATAGCCAGGGTTATGCACAGCGACGAATATTCACCAATAGAGCAAATATTTACATTTTTTTAAATTCAAATTGGCAAGTTTGGGAGACCCTAGACGTCAGTCCTTTCATCCAAAATTTTTGATATTATTTTATTTTAGGTGTTGGTTCACCATTCGTTCATAATAGTATTACATTTTTTTTAACTCACCAACACTCCCACCAAAATTGTGGATCATTTTTGCCTTAATTTTTTGAAATTTTTAATTTATCTTGCCCAATTCGCCAACCATAACACTATAAATAACTAAAACCCAAGTGATACTTTTTCACTTAAACAAACTGAAGAGTACATTCGATCTGTTGTATAATTCTGTCGAAGTTTAGTTGGGTCTATAAACTTGTCGATCCGGGTCAAAACTCCACTCGAACCAAAATAGAAGTCATATTTGCACTTGAAATGATAGATAGGCACATTTCTTTACCCAGACTAAAAGTCAGGTTTTGTTATGCACCCAAGGCCGAAATCTGTCCACTTGACATAGTGCTCCACATGAATTGACATTAAGAATGATTGCACAGATTCACTTGGATCGACATCCTGACTTTATTTTGTACTTGGACTGCCATACAGAAACTAATTTGTTCCAATATTCAGGTGGCCTAATAAAGTTTTTATTTTGGATCGACATTTTGTTCCTATTTTATACCCGGTAACCAAATCGAAGAGTACATTCGATCTATTGTAGAATTCCATCGAAGTTCAGTCGGGTCTATAAACTTGTCGATCTGGGTCAAAACTCCACTCAGACCAAAATAGAAGCCATATCTACACCCAAAATGATAGACATACACATTTCTTTACCCATACTAACATTCATATTTTGTTATACACCCAAGCCGAAATCCGTCTAACATAGTTCTGCACACTAATTGACATAAAGAACGATTGCATAGATATTCACCCAGACTGACATCTTGACTTTGTTATGTACCTAGACTGCCACACAAAAACTAATTTGTTCCAGTATTTAGGTGGCCTAACAAAGTTTTGATTTTGGATCAACATCTTATTTCTATTTTGTACACTGACTTACATCCAGACTTTGTTCTCTATCGGACTGACATCTGAGCTTTTTTTTGTACCTGTACCACTATTTTATACTAACCTATACACAGACCAACATTTACATAAACTAAGGATGACTAACATAGGACTAAAACCAACACTATTCTTAAACTAGGCTAACCATTGCTCTTTTTTCCAATCGTATCTACCTTTGAATCTTTTTCTACACTAGGTACTCAATTTCTTAAAACATTATGAATCTATGATTTTGCATTGTGAATATCCATCAGAAATCTTATAGTTACAATCTAAAAAATCATATTTCTCTTCAAAGAAAATGGTCCCACTACATACACTTCCACAAATCTCTAATTTTACTATGGATATTCTATACCTCAAAAATTTCACCCCTTGGCTTGAATTTCAAAATATCCTCCCTCCTTTTCCACTAAATGGAGGACATCTAGATGTATCCTATTTGGGTATATCCATATTTTATCTTCATCCCTAATAAGTCCTTAGTTGCTAGCTAGTCAACCACCCAATTTCCTTCTCTGTAGACATGTACCACTTGAAATTCATCTAATGCATTTAGGTATTTGAGTGTGTTTGTTGCTATGTTTTTTCTGTCCAAATCCCCATTGACATTTTGTTGAGGAAATTAACAATATTTCAATGAGTCTCCCTCAATTATTAATCTCTTAACCCCCAATTGAACAACCATATTTACTCCTAGAAACATTGCTATATCTTTAGTCTAATGACTTGACATTGTGCCTAAGTATTCAATTATAGCTCCAACGACCATTATTTGGCTATCTTTTAGCACCGCTCCTCCTCCAAATTTCCTTTAATTTACTTTATAAGCCCCATCAAATTTTAGTTTCATTCATCCTTGTATTGGTGGTTGCCACTTGTTCTATCCATCCTACTATGTTATTGGGCACCACCCACACCACCCCCATATTATCTATCTATTATATCATACAATATTTTGAGGGAGTAATATATTTCAAGAATATATGATTCACTATTTCCTCATGGTCTTCACAAAGGTAACATCTGTTAGGGAATTGGAAACACCTTTTATGAAAGTTATCTATTGTTAGTATCTTGTTTTGGGCTATTATCCAAATAAAAATTGCTAACTTTAGAAAGGGTTTTCTTTTCCATAATCAATCCCATTGAAATTTCTCCTTAAGATATACATGTGACAAATTTTAGGCTAATTTAACAATTAACAACACTTCTTGAGTAGCTCCCCATATTATTGTATCCTTGACAAATTGAGGCTTATATAATATACTCTTAATTTAGTTGTTAATTTTCGGATCTCATTCTCATACCAATTATGAATTTTTAGTTCCTTCCATCTTACCTATCCTCCTTATATTACTAAATAATCACTCACCTTTTTTTCATAATTTTTTCTAGTTATATTTTGATACTCGCTAACACCTTATCCTTCATTAATGAGTATTTCTCTAGCCATGCATCTTCCTAGAAGTGGGTAGACCTATCATTCCCTATCTTCCATTGGGTACCTTTCCATAGCAACTCTCTACCCTTTACTATGTGATTCCATAATGGACATCCTTGGTAGGGATCTAGTATGGTAAAAAAATTATTCTCCTCTTAGTTTTCAAGGTGTTTTTCTCTTAGAATTTTTATCCATAATGTATGTTCCTCCAGTAAACTCCACCCCATATTTTTTGTCAAGGCCTTTTTCATATCCCTTATTATTTTAATTCCAAGTCCTCCACTTGATTTATCCTTGCATACTTTCTCCCAGCTACAAGTGGAATTCTACTTCTCTCCTCTATTCATGACTATAGGAAATATTTTTGAATATTTTCTACTATTTGCTATTTTTTATGGGATATGAGATATTGATAATAAATATACAAGGAGTGCTTAGAGGGTATTCTTGAGAAGTTATAGCTTATCTATTTTACTCAATAAATTTTCCTTCCATCCAACTAATTTACTTTGGATCTTGTCAATAAGCATATTTCATGCCCCAATGAACATTGGCATGCATAAGTAAATAGAAGGGAAAGGTGAAACTCTACACCCAAGCTCCATTTCTATTTATATTTATGATTCTTATATGTGTTTATTAAAAACACCTTAATCTTGTCCATGTGTATCATTTTTTGGGATGCTTTTTCGTAGATATTTGGTATCCTACTTAGTTCCTTTGCCTCAACTATAAAGGGTGTCCCCAAAAGAATTATGTCATCCACAAAGTTTTTGTGACTAATAACTTGTATGGATACATATGGTTTCAACCCCCTTAATGTTGCCTCTTGCTTTGCTAGTCCTATGCATCTTCCCAATGCTTCCAATATAATTATGAAGGGATATAGTGATAAATGATTTCTCTACCTTAAACATCTACTACTTCCAAAGAAACCAAGTGAAGAATTATTCATTATAACTGATAACTAATATTGTCCATAGTAATTATTCAGCCTTCTCCAGTTTCTATTAAATCCAAACTTCAATAGTACTTTATCTAGGAAGTGTCATGAGACACAATCATAGGCTTTATTTATGTCAAGATTTAACACCATTCTCTCCCTTTTACTAATGTTAACTGAATGAATGGTTTTATGAACTATGACTACTCCATCCAAAAATTTCTTACCTTTCACAAAACCTCCTTATTTCTTTGCAATGATCTCTAGGAGAATAGACTTCAGTATTTGTACAATTACTTTTAAGTTATCTTATAAATAACATTACATAGAATAATTGGCCTAAAGTCTTTAAATTCCTTTAGCCCAATATTCTTTGGAATGAGCACTAGGAAATTATTATTGTATATTTTGAACACTATACCTCAATGGTGTGACTCTCTTAATGCTACTACTACATCCTCTCTCACTATGTTCTAGAAGGTTTAAAAGAAACCCACCTAAAATCCATTAGACCTTGGAGCTTTATCTTTTGCCAATGAGAAGACTATTTTCTTGGCCTCCTCCTCACTCACCTTTTTTACAAGTTTTGCATTCATGTCTCTAGTTAGAATCCTAGGGATATGCAAAATTAATTCCTCCATAGCTTCATGATTATTCTTCATATTCTTTGTTAGAAGCGGTCTAAAAAAGTCCACCACCCCTTGTCTAATTTGATCTTCCACTCTTATTATTTCAAAAAAAATAATTTAGATTTCTTCATTCATATTTTTAATTTAGATTTTTAACTTAGATTTTTTAACTAAGATTTTTAATTCAAATTTATTATTTAGAAATTTTAATAAAAAATATTGTGCTCTTATTTAAAACATATTTTAAATATGAATTTTAGTGTGGGTAAATTATCTATGATAAATATAACTACTCAAGGAGATGACAATGGAGTTTAGATCAGCTAGAAAATTAACCAATAAGGAGAATTTGGAGTGTAAAAATGATAACATTTAGTAGAATTAATACCCAACTCATATGCTAAAATTGGTAGATCAACAATTAAAATACTAAAGACCAATCAAATTCAAGTAATCCTAGATTTTATGGGGATTGGAATTTAATTACTCGTGATCAAGGTAATCCTAAGGATATTGTATCATGAATTGGCTAGAAAACTAAATCTTAAATTTAATACACCCTATTTGGGAAAAAAGTAGCAACAATTAAATATTGTGAAATGCTATACATTAGTGGACAAATAAGTAAATATTATAAAATACAATTGCATGAGTGGATTAGTAGTTAAATATTGTAACAAATGGCTTCTTGAGAGGAGTAGCAATCAAATATTGTAAAAAAAAATTGCATAAGGGAAGCTAAGAATTCTTTAAATACAAATCTTGAGGGGGAAGAAGAAAAGGAGGAAATAAGACCTAGTTTTTTCTATGTTTATTTCTTGCAATTCATCAAAGTGAGAGCAACCTAAACTTGTATGTATCTTAAGATATAAGATACTTTAAGAGTTTTGGAGTTTTAAAAGGTTCTAGTAGGACAGTAGGCACAAAATTTCAAAAAGTATTTAAGGTCTTATTTTTTGGGCCATATTTTTGAATAACATATTCTATCAATTTAATGACCCCTTCTCTCTGTGGAACTGTTAGTTGGATGGTTGTCTCATGATCATCTAGACTTGTTTAGAACCCATTCATCTCATGAATCTTAATCTACATTATTTCCATAATAGGCAGGTGTCCTATCATATAACCCCTAGCATGTCTGGTATCTATGTCCATTGCCACATGATTTATCCATTTCTCTAGAAAATTTATGATTTTTCAATGTCCAGGAGTAATAGTTCATTCCCAAAGCCTACTAACATCTCAAACATAAATTTTGAAAATAAATCAAAGGATTTTTTTTGCAGATATAGTGGGGACATCAACAACACAAATGGAGATCTCACTCTTTCCAATTCGAGCGATCCCTACCCAATGTGGAAAGATCATTGGCACATTAGATATGTTTATTTGAAGATTGATAAGATTTTCTCCAAGATCAAGACAGGAAATATGACAATGTTGGGAATCATCATTTTTGAAAATACTAGAAGTTTTGGAACCATCACCAAATGTGATAGGGTGGGAAAAATTTACTGCATCGAAAGCAATTCAAAAAATTACTCGCTTCTTCCCAAAATTCTTAGACTTTTGGAGGAGCTGAGAAGAATCCATAAGCTTCTAGTAAAAAGGTGGATGGACAAAAGGAGGCCATGGGCAGTCCTGATTAGTATATTGTTACTCGAATGTTCCTACTATTTGGTTTGGATAGTGCCCAAGGGGATTCTTTTTTTTTCATGTGTTTTATTTTCATCTTGTAGTCTTGAAGGATGGATCATTTTCTCTGTGTTTGTTGTAGTGTTTTCTACTGATGTAATAGGTGAATATTTATCTGCTTTTATAAGGGTTTTGTATACTTCCTCTTGGGCTTAGGCTGATGCCTATTGTTCCATGTTGATGTAAAAGGTATTTGGGAGCCTTCATATTTCTCGGCATAATATAATATGAATTAACTTACCAAAAAAATATATAAGATACTATAAAATTTTGTGTTCCATTTGCATATGCTAACGGTAGTTGCATTTAGTTCACCTCATAGTTTATTTTTCTTTAAATATTGTATGTTTTAGGCCTTGTATTATGTGAATACTGATCAGGATAGGGTTAGTTTTGAATCAGATTTATTGTTTAACTAAATTAGAATTGAATTCAAGATAACACAAACTTGCTTTCTTTCCTTGCTCTTACCTTTAATATTTTTATATTTCTATGAAATCTATTTAGATTAAAATGAGATTAGCTTTTGGCTATTAATATTTAATCTTACTTCATATATCATAGATTTAAATTTTATTTGGTTGTAATCTAATCATCACTAGTTTGTGCATCTTTATAATATGAAAGCAACAAAATTATCATTTGGATAGTTATATGCTAAATGTTATGATTTTATGATTAAGGAATCTATTTCTTAAATCTACTCGAGTATGTCCCTTAAAGGAATAGACGTCATTGACCTTTAAGTTTATCTAAGCCAGTCAAGACTTTGTCACACATAAACCTTTGGAAAATAAATTCTATTTCAACAAGGAATAATATCTATTCCAAGTAAGCCAGCTTGTCATTTGACATCAATAATAGGTTGGATCTATGTCATCTAAGTTGGACTATATCATTCACAAGCTCAATAGTAAGATCTTTGTCTCATTGATCCTCCCTAACACTTATGTATGTGGTATTGATCTTTGTCTCGTTGATCCTTCCTAACACTTATGTATGTGGTATTTTAAATTGATTAGTCTCATTTATTTTGTATCATCTAATGGTCATAAATCTATTATTATGTCTATTTAATACTTTATAATGTGAGTTGAGGTCATACCTTTGACCAATAAAAAATTTAAGATAGTAGCCAAATTTATTATGGATCAAATTATTTATCACTTTGGTATTTTAACCATTATCATATCTAATAAATTTCTATAAATTAAAAACTAAAAATTAAAAAAATAATAATAATTAAAAATTGCATATTCCATGTCATATTTCCACATGTTACTACCCTTGACATATTGAACAAAGAGAGTCATCTTATAAATTTATAGTTAACATTCTAAAACGTATAGTAAAAAAATCCCAAATAGATTTGAATTTTAAGTATATGTGACATTATAGAATATCTCACCAGTATTTATCTATCCATGGGGATCACTTTTTTATCTCTTTTATAGCATTGAATTAATTTTACCTCTTGAGGTTGAGATTTTTTTTTTTAAGTTTATTTTAAAAAAATATTGGACCATGACAAGTATGCAAAGTATTGTTAGGCCTTTCTTTTTTTATTTGGTGTTATTATTACTCAAGGTATTTTTATGCTTTGTGATGCCACAACTTACCATTATCTTTGAACTAAAGTTAATTTAATGGATCAAATTGCATTAACTCAAATGGTTATATTTTTTTATTTTGGTCGGGCCAAAGGATACATACATAATAGTCAAGTTGTTATAATACCACTATGTGATGATAATGTAATATGAGTGGGATATATTTCAACCCCATATAATCAATTAAACAATTTTTTTATTGGTCATTCACATAAATTATTATAGCTTGGAAAAATATTATTAATAATGACAATCAAATCTCCATCCTTTCTTATTAGAAGAATTGTGTAAAGGCCTCTTTAATATAACATTTCAATTGTTTAACTAAACAATAAATTATATAAATTACTTATCCTTTTAACTATACATAGTTTTTAAGCAAAGGCTTTATAGAATTTATATTGCATTGATTAAAAATAATCTCTCATATAAAAAAAAAATTAGTGAGTGATCATTAACTAAATACTATGTAGGGCAAAATTTAAAAGTATTTTAGTACATGTAATGCTTTACAATCATATTGTATCTCACAATAATTAACAATATTTTTCCCTTTAATTTATAATTTAAAAACCCATTAATTTACATATGTTTAATTTTCTCACAAACCCAAGTCCTTCTCTTGGCTTGACATTTTGGCATAACATTGTTAACAGTCACTCTCATATCGTAAAGGGGGGAAGATGGATGTTAGGTAATGGGTAGAGCATTGATTTTTGGAAAGACACTTGGATAGTTGATAGACCATTAGAATCATATACTCACTTGAGTCTGGTGGAACCAATCACAAATCAAGCTTTCAAGCCAAAGGTATATGACTTCATTGTCCCTATTAATGATATAAAATACTAGAAATATTTTATTCTTCTAGGGATTATGCAGGAAAAATAAATGGTATTAAAAGCTGTGATGGACATCCTAAAGTGGATGGTTATTCCTAACTAGGATAGGCTAGATAGATTGGTATGGGGGCTGAGAAGGATGGTTGCTTTTCTATTAATTCAACCTACTTGTTGTTAGATGTTCCTTTTGATCCCTAGTTTCCTATTAGTAATATATGGTTGAAGGGTCTTACCCCCAAAGTTAATATTTTTTTTTGGTTGGTGGCTCAAGGGAAGTGCCTTACATTGGATAATTTGCAAAAAAGATGATTGGTTATTCCAAACAGATTCTACCTATGTGGTAGTATTGAAGAATCACTTGTGCACCTGTTGTTTGATTATCCCTTTTCTCAATCTATCTTCTCCTAGTTCTTGAGGACTATTGGTGTGGTTTGGATTTTTTTGAAGTTATTATCTAAGTTGATCATTCAATGGAGGTCTCCCTTTCTATCTCCACATATTAGGTCTTTTTGATCCTTTGGTTTACATAATTTTTTGTGGCATAATTGGAAGGAGAGGAATTCTAGAGCATTTAAAAATATCTCCCATTCAATTGAGCTTGTGACACTTTAGGCTATTGCTACAATTGTTGAAAATATGGATGCATTTCCTTTAGATAAGGTCACCTATATTTACGAGTTGGTGGTGGATTCAATTCTTGGATTTAGATATTATTTTCTCGATCATCACCCTGAAGCTCCTACCACACAAACTACTATTTGGGAACCTCCTCCGCCTAGCTGGTTGAAGCTAAATTTCAATGGATCTTCTAAAGAGAATCTGGGACCAATCAATATGATAAGATTGGTTAGATACTCTAATGAGAGGATTTTGTTGGCTTTCATTGAAAATTTAGATCATTAGACCAGTTATTTTGTGAAGGTATGAGCTCTCTTTCAAGGTGTTTGTCAACTAGAAATTTTGAATGGCAGGAAGGTAATTATTCAAGGGGATTCCCTCAATATCATTAATATGATCAACGGTGTTCAGGTCCGTTCTTCGATGATCATGAATGAACTTGCTGAAATTCGAAGATGGATTTTAACCCTCAAAGCAATTGGGATTACACATGTTTAATGGGAGGGAAATAGATAGACAATTTTTTTAGCAAACATGAAACTTCTATAGGAAATATGCACAATTTGGTAGGACAATTTTTCAAATGGATTAAACCAAATAGACAATAAAATCTTGAGGAGATAATTTGTGTTTTCAAGTAGATTTGATTTTTGCTAGTAGGGATTCCCTAGGAATTTTTTTTAATATAAGACTCTATACCTAAATAGTGATACAATTTTGAATTTGAATTATAGAATAATTCATGCCACAAATAGTCATTTTTGTTGGATGTCCTTTATAGGGGTTTCTGCTTGACTATGTTTTTTTGATAGGTATAGTCTCATGTGTGAGACATGATATCTTTTTTGGAGTTCTAGTTGTTGATAGTGAAATCTCTAGTGTGTTGATGGTTTTAGTTTGAGTTTGTCCTGCTTGGCTATTATGTAGCTTTACTATTTATCAGTTTTGTGGATCCTTTTGGTTTGCTATGTTGATCTCTATATTCCTTGTATCCAATTGGTTGGTTGATCCACCTTTGTAAAATGTTTGGGGCACCTTTCAAAACCCCTTCCTCCTTCTTATCAAAAAAATAAAAACAATTTAATATAAAAACATTGTTGGGGATAATATTTAATAAAATAAATATTATCTTTGTTAATCTTATATAATTTTAAAAAATGAGTATGTTTTTTACATTTTTATTATTCCACAACCAAAAGTGAAGTATCACATACCTATTCTTACAACACATCTTATTACAAAATTATTTATTTTAATGTAATATTTCAATAGCTTATAACCAATTAATAATATTAACTATTAGTTTGATTTTTAAAAAAGCTATGTGTGGCTTCTATTGGATCACTCCAATCAAAGTAATAAAATATTACATTGTTGTTATTAGATTATTGCTAGTTAAATTAAACCATTTTCAACTTGTGATTATATCATTTTTATTGAAAGATAAAATCATACCCATCTAGTTGCCTTCTAGATTTTAAATTTTACCAAGACAAAAATCAACATAAATATTGACTAAAATATTTGCTATCTAGATTGCTTCTCTATAAATATGCTATCTATAACAACCTATCAATTGTCTAATACTTGTTTTTTAGGGTTCTTATTCGTGCCCCTAATTCCAATAAATCATTTTCATCATCCTTTTTATTTTTATTTGTGGGATTATCCCTTCTTGTAACACTTGTGGTATTTTTTTTCTCTTATTAGTATCTCTCTCCATTTCCATTTTATCTTTTTCTTGCTTATTAGATCTTCCTGTCCTTTCCCACCCATTCCCAGCAACACTTTCAACTTCATTGATCCATCATCATTTCTTTATTGTGTTACACTTGAAACTCTAAAGTACTAAGGATAAACTCTAGATTACTTTTGTTTCTTTAAAAATGAGAGGATTTCTCTTTATGAGAAAAATTAAGACAATTTACCTAGAGTAAACTTTACCTCTTTTTCCTCTTTTATTTTTAATTTTTGTAACACATTATACTTTCTTATCCCTTGTATCCTTTTTATTTCTTGTAATAGTTGACCCAAGTGAACTATGATGGCCTTTGTCATTTGATGTTGCAAATAGCCTTTTTTTCCCTTTTTTAGAAGAATGGAATATCTTTGATCTGATATAACTTATACTAGAATATAATATTTTTTCATCTTGAAGTTTATCTTATGAAATAAATTCTCCTTGACCATTATTTTCAATTTGTAGTCTCTTGAAATTTGTCTAGTTTCATAACATTTATGGCATCAAAATATAATATTCTCATAATCCACATGTTGATCTTATTCTTCTAGTTTATATTTAATCTTAATGGCTTATGTAAAATATTTTAAAATATCAATAGGAGCACTTATATGAGTATATAAAACATGATTTACACTCAATAGTTGGTCTCTTATATGAACTCCCCTAAAGTATTGCCAATATTCTTGAAAATATCCTTATTAATAAGTTAACATCAAATTCCAATAGTTTTCATCTTCAAAAAAATATTCTCTCCATTATTTTAATTATAGGGTCTATTCCACCTAAACCATTGGTCACCACCCCAATATTTAAAACCTTTAAGAGTATAGATTATGGAATAATTTATATTCAATCCCTACTTCCACTTGATTTAATTTTGAACCTTTGAAAACCTTTTGAGAGAAAATTTATCAAATAATTTGAATTCAATCTCCACTTCCACCATCTAATTTGAACCTTTGAAAACTCTACTAAGAATCCATTCAACTTACATATTAACCCTCTACTTGTAAGAACCACTATATCATGCTTAATTATCTCATCCTTGATAATCAATTATGGTATAAAATATAGATTGGGTTCAACTTGCCATTTTTATTTTTCCTCTTATCTCCAACTTAGACATCATTACTTCAAATTAAGGGTTTCAAATATAGTTTTCCTTTATGTTATTAAATTTTCCACATATAAAACCTTTATTTTTAATTTCCCAATAGTATAAAACAAGAAATAAGAAATGTAAATATTGTTCAAACTCACACTCTTTTATCCAATATAACAACTAAAGTGGCTTAATGGTGAAGACTTTAGAACTCTAAATAGAGATCCAAAATCCTTATCATGTGAAAAGTAGGGTTCTACACCATGCTTTGGTAAGTGGGTTGGATATTCATATATTGCATGAACATCCTCTATAAAGATCATCCCATATAAACTATAACCTTTAAAATGTTACTTCATATTCCTTTATTAATAATATTAACTATATTTTTTATTTTAAAATATTTATTTATAATATTTTACTATATAATTAAAAATAATAATAATAACTAAAATATTCAAAAAGATATATATATATATATATATATATATATATATATATATATATAAATAAAGATGATAGCATAAACCATGTGAATTTTATTATAATTTTAAAGAACTACTAATACTAATCCATCTCATTGATATAATTTTATTATTATAATTTTATTATTATATCGTTAACAAGGACGTTCGGCACATTGTGGTTGAGATGGAAACCAGTCGTGAGAATTTAGGGTGAAAGAAGCCACATGGAATGGTTCACGAGGCATATGACTTAAGGTGATGAGAACTAAGGCGACGATGCGTTTTGGTTTGGCGCGAGGAACCATTATGGCCATTTATTGTTAAATTACGAATCTAGTCGCAATAATGTTACAATAAAAAATAAAAAATAGATTGTGTATAGATGGGTTAATGGTCATATCAGAATCAGTATGCATTCAGCCAGCTAGAGGTGTTAGAAGAACGCTTTTTGTAAGAACTTTTGGTAGTTGAGAGAATAGAATACATAACCAGGCACCTGGAGATATGAACGCTAAACGAAAAGTTTAATCTATGGATAATAATAGTATATATTAGTTTATTTAAATAAATTTCTTACAATTAAAAACTAAAGTAGTTTTTAATTAAAGATGTAATTCATAAAACATATCTGTTTTTGAAGTTATTTACAGAGAAAAATTAGAGTAGTTTTAAATCTTTACAAAATTCCATAACAAAATATGATTGTTTATCCACCTTAAACTATCAATGAGAAATTGAATCCTTGGATAAATATTAACAAACGGGAACATTTGCAATGAGCCATGTTTATTATAGTGACAAAAACAACATAAGAAAGTGAGTATTCAACCAGAGGATTTCAGGTATAAATAGTTGGAAGTCATATGACTTCATTTAATATGCTTTGAACTGATAATAGTGCTCCCTGTTATTAGATGACAAGTGGATAGATTTCCGGAAAAAATTAATCCTAAAATTAACAACAGTATCCCTTCTTCATCAGGAAGGGATTCATTGAAAATATTTTAAACTGAAAAAAGCAAAAACAGACTGGTCTGCTCAAGGATGATGCCGTAACGAGGATTTTCTCTGCCAGTCACCCAAAATAAAGTTTACCCTGATATAAAGTTGAAATTTTAAACTTCAACTGTGGCTTACATTGAAATTTTAAACTTCAACTGTGACTTGTGTTTGGTCGCTCCTACTAAATCTAAATTTTTAAAAGCTGAAAACCTAATCAAGGTTTTGGAGTTAACGTTAACATCTTACGACTTAAATTTTAGTCTTATTTCAACCTAAATTTTAATACGACATAGGACTTGCATTTGATTATTATGAATAAATTTGGTTCTTTTAATAACTACCATATGGGGTATTAAGATTATAAAAATAAATTTTATAGGACCAATGCGAAGAGTGTTTACTATTTTGAGGAGGACGTGTATTTCTATGTATAGTTACTTTTAATTATGTAGTTGCTTTATTATTATTATATGTTCAGAAAAGTGAATTATTGTAAAATAATAAAGTTTGTAAAATTGAACTAAATATGGTGAATTATTTAAGAGAAGTTTTGCTTTTAAAAGAGGGATCACTCCTTATCATTAAAGTAAGCAATGTATGAATGTTTAGGAAGATTTTTTAGAAAGTAAGTTCTTGTTTTTTTATGTCATCATAACTAATAGAACATGTATTTTTTATGATTTTACATATCTTTAAATTTTGTGTTCATTTTTGCAAGTGTTTCATGAATAGCGATTCCATTTTGAGGCTCATAAAACTTCTAATTTTTTTGTAAAGAGGCAACAAAAGCACTCAAAATTAATTTGATCTCTTTAGTTTTGGCATTAAATTATAATTTATCAAAGACAAAAAAATAATTTTCTAAATTTTAAATAAATTTTGTAAAGTTTGAAGTATTTTTTGCTTACAACGTCCAAGTCATACCATGTAGAAAGAATAATAATATAGATTCATTGGTAGTGTCATCAAGCACCTTAGAATCAATTCCTCATTTCATGATAAAGTGGTTCTCTATAGAGTTGGGCACTACCCTCTCTATACTAGATAATATCAAGAACTTTTAGGTTTTTGAAGATGATCAACATATAACTGATTTTACTACTAATTTTGATATATTTAAAATATAGATCATAGATGAATAAGATAGATATTATACAAACTTGGACAAAGGTGTAGTGATTTTAAAGATAAAAACTATCCCTAAAGGTATTATTTTTTAAGAATATCTATTTGATATAGATTATCAAGGCCACAAAAATAGAATACTTCATCTAAAAAGGGATTGTTGACAATCCATAAAAATATCTTCCTAGATAATACCTATATTAATAAGGAGAAAGAAGAAATATCTTAATAAAGTTATAAATGATTATAAAGATGTTAAAACCTAGAGTTATAAAGATTTAAAGGTCTATGATACATTTTTCATTAACCATACCATCCCCCTCAAACTAGATATAAATCCCTTCCTTCAAAGACAAAGACCTATGAACCCATTATTAAAACCAATCATTCTCAAAGAAGTGCAAAAATTGTTGCTCAAGCACATCAATTTTCCTATAAAAATTGTAAAATTAGTACTAGTATGTAAGAAGAATGAAGAAATGCATTTTTGTGTAGATTTTAGAAATCTTAACAATGTATCTAAGGATAATTATGCTCTCCCTTCCCTAGATGAAGTGCTACAAATGGTTAATGGATCTCATATGATGTCCCTCTTAGATGGTTACTTAGGATATAATCAAATAATGGAAGACCCATAGATGTGATAAGGAGTTTGATTTTTTGATGATAAAATTTTGAAGATAGAAAAGAAGTTATATGTGAAAAGAGATATTTTTCTTACAATGCAAAAATTACTAAGTAGAGGAGTTGGAAATAAATATAAAGTATACTATTTTTAAATAATACGTCAAGGGTTCAAAATCCATAAAAGGTAATATTTTGTTATTACTACCCTAGAAGGAGAAATTATTATATTTTTACAATCTGCTATAATTTATAAAAAAAAATATTATAGTAAACACTTTTTTTTGCAAAGTTGAAAAGAAGGGCAACAAATTTTATAAAAGAGGTGCATCTTTTTTGGTGAAAAAAGCATTTTTTCCTCCAAATTACATAAATGTGTACTTAAGCACAAGTCACAACATTTGGTATAAATGGCACCTTTAGCTTACATTTATGGGTTATGTTGTCGCATTAGCTATTGTGTTTGTAGTTTAATATTAGTTTCATAAAGGCATTCTATAATTTACCTTTTAAAATATTGAGTAGAAATAAGAAAAACATTTTTTATGATTCTTTCCACTTTATTTTTACATTATTCACAACTATCATTAGACATAAATCTTCAAATTGATAAATTTTAAGTATATAGAGAAGTTATACCCATGTATAAGGATTTCTCCTTAAGTAGGTGTCATAGATTGGGCGAATACCTTTCTATACCACTTTGGTACTATGTATCATTCTCTTTCATATACCTTAAGATCTCTAACATACAACCATGTATATTTAGAGGACTAGATTCTTCTACATATTGATGGGTATATAGAAATTGCGGGCATATAAAAAGGATAAATATATAAAACTGGTAATATATATAAATAAGTACCATTTGGGAGACATAATGAACCCTCACCATGGTGACATAAAAAAATAATTCTCATAGAATCATAATTACTAAAATATCTAAATTTTGCACCTTGAAATACTAAAATAAGAATAATTCTAATAGTTGAGAAACATTGGGACAAAGTCATCATAGAAGAAAATCAACCTAATGATATTGTAACTTAACAAAAATTTAATGAATGAGATGCCAAAGCACTAAAGCTCACCACTCTTAGGGTAGCAAATGATATACAACCACAATTAGTGAAGCTTAGGCATAAAAAGAAGTATGGGATATGCTTTCCACTATAGTTGAAAGGAAGAATGAAGCCATAATTTTTTATCTTCAATCCCAACTTCATATATTGAAGGTTCAGAATGGATAAAGTATTGAGCAATTTCTTCACAAAATTATGTAATTGAAGGTTAAATTGAATACCATGGCAAAAGATATAGATGGTAAGCTCTTAGTATCCATTGTACTTAGAGATCTTCTTAAATAATTTTAAATGTTGATCACTTCTTTGTAAATTTTAAATAAAAGGTATCATTTGATAAATTGATCAATATCCTTAAATAGAAGAAGATAAAACATCAATTAAGGGATAAATTATCCAATAATGCACTCATATATATAAATAAAACATAAAATTTTTGGATAGTAATGCTAACTAGGAAAGAGAAAACTAAAAGTTCTTTGATGAATTTGAAGAAGCCCAAAAGTTTATACAGGCCTTGAAGAGTCACCATGATTGTTGGACTCCCTAAATTGTGAAATGAAGTGTTGTAACATCATTTTCTCTATTGTAAATATACAATAGAGTAATATAGCTATAGGATATTATGGATAAATATTTGTAACACTTTTGATATTGTTTGGAATGAAAAACAACATTCTATTCCATTGATTTTGTGAAAAGCATGTTTGTTGTCCCTATTTTTTTAATGTTGCATTCAACTTTCAAAGCTCATAACTTTTTTTACAACTCTATTTTTCACGTGTGTTACACTATTCGAAGGTATTCTTAAATAGAATTCACTTCTAAATTTTCATCAATTTTAGAGCACTTTTGGTCCCTAAAATTTAGACTATCATGGGCTATTGCAATTTTTACACTTTTTTATAATTATTGTGTTTTTTGTTACACTTTGGTGCTCTTCATTTTTGGATCATTTACTTCATTCATATAAGAGCTTGGTTGGTTTTTGGGTTTTAGTGAACTTAGTTTTATGGTCAATTTAACATTTGATAAAGTTATTAGACAAATTAATTGAAAAAACCTCTATTTGTTGTTGCTTGAATCTAATGGCCAACTTCAACAACTCATTACCCATTCCAAAATTTAATAGGTGATATTATTTGTTGGAATATTGAATGTAATGATACTCAAATTGTGTGACCTTTATATGATGTTGGTATTTTTTTTCTCTTCAATTTGTTATTGTTGTTGAAAGAACTTCATTGATGTACTAAAAATGTAATTTGATCTATCATTTATTAAATAACTTAATTTTTTTAAATGTTCAAAGAATATAATTTTTTTTGCATCCTTTGATTATGGGTTTTAGATGTTATCCTATCGTTATTTATTTTATCAATTAAAATATATTTTTCAAATTTTAAATGCATGGTCAATGGATTTTTCCTTAACCATATGTTAATGAATGTATGTGTTAAAGCATTATGATGCATTATCTAAATCTCAGTAACATCATAATGTTGGATTCATAGAAATATGCATGTGATGTGTCTATGGTCCATTCTAGATAAAAAATGCTCTAGACACTTCAAAGTGATCATTGATGACCAAGAATAATTTAGTCTTATGAGCCACTTAATTTCATAGATCACTTTGACAAAGCTAGAGGAGATCAAATTTAGATCAAACATAGAGCATTTAGATGATGTTTATATTTGGAAGATCATCCCATATGATCTCATATAAAAAAATAATTTCATGTAATTGGTTGATATCAGCAATGTTGTCATATAGTGAAAGCTTTTGCCTTCCAATAATTTTTGTAAAATCCACAATTTTGTTTCTCTCCAAACCTTTACACAATTATAGGATTTAGGTGTGTTCTACTTGTTATGACTTGATTGTCTCCCTTCATATTTTAAATTTGAAGACCCATATAGCCTAGTCATACATAAATATTTGGTCAATATAATGTCACACAAAAATAATTGTATAACTCATAAAGGCATAAAATATTTGGGATATCTCTCATTTCCTCTTCATAATGGCTACAAATATGTCATTCTTGGGATTTATCTTAATGAGATTTAATATGTGGAAATACTCTTATTATTCACAAATTTCTTTGTTTAGTGCAAATCTATTTGTTGCATCAGTGGCCTACTACTTATACATTTCAATTGCATAGGGCATAAAATACCAACACTTGTAAATTATAGGGAATGACTACTATAAGGAATAGAGAGAATATAGCAAAAATTATATGAAAACTAGATCTTGAAAAGAATATTAAAAATATGTGTTAATATCTATAAGTAGCTAACTCCTTCCTTATGAGCCACTCTCTACATGTACAATAATCCCCAATAATATATAATGACTACAACCTACTACTCAACTAATAGGAAATATAGTGAAATTTTCTCATAGCCAACTATATACAAGAAATATTCATTGATATATTTGAAATTATTTTTTACTTCAAGATATAAGGTCCCTATTTCTATGCACATCCTTAAAGAACTTATTCAAATGTCTATCTTATCATCCTAATTTGGTACTAAAAGTCCTAAATTTATAAGTACTGTTGCACATTGGTTCTCTTCTTATTCAAAATGCTACTCCAATAATCATAGAATATTTGTGGTGTTATTAATTTTATTGTAAACATTTCATACCATTATTTAATTTTATAGTGCTCTTGTACCACTAGTATTCCTCACAATATTAATATTTTAAAGATAAAATATAAAACATTCATCATAAAATATTTTAACATAAAATGCATACCATTAATTATTGTTAGTTATTATTATAACTAAAATAATCATATACAACCAATTTATTTTGATAACAAGTTACATCACCTTATAAAACCAATCCCTTGGTTATATTATTTGTTTCATTCTCATATTGTAATTTCCAAAACTTTGTGATCATATGAAGCTTTGTTGACCTAGATGTAAAAATATATTTTATTAAAAATAAGTAGTGCCTCTATATTTGATTATATTTTGTGCTCTCTTTATTATTTCAATATATTTCAAAATGATTCCTATTGTGTTGGAAACTAGATTCAAAGAGATATCTAATGATATATCATGTGATATTTAGTTTTGTCAAATATGAATGTTGTTTTGAATCCCTAAGTCTCAAATAATATTTTCATATTTATAATTTTAAACATTAATTTGAGTCTAATTATAGTTATAAAATGAAAATGGCTATAAATTGATCATTTAGTACCAATGGTTTTTTATAACCATTTGTGCTAGATGTTTGCCCTATCTCAAATAAATTTACAGGTTGAAAAACTATATTTGAAGTTATTTACTTTATGTTTAACAATAATCCATTTATTTTCTAGATGCATCTTAAGAATTTAATCATACTTGCTTTTAAATAAATCCAATCTAATTTCTAATTTATTTTCATAGTTAAAAATCCATAGATTTTTGCATTCAAAACACTTGCTTCAATGGTCATTACTTCCAAATATGTGATATTGAACAACTCAAACTTCTAAACCTAGAAATATCTTATGAAGTAAATAATTGTATTGCATCACAATGGATACAAAGAATTGAACTTAAAGAAGATAATGATAACAAAAGAATTGCTCGATTGAGTAGATAAAGCTTTAGCTATGTTTCAATTTTGAAAACACCTACATTTTCCAAAGAATCTATTTGACCTACTTTTGCTAGAAATAATCTAGAAATAACTTTTATTTTAACAAAAAAACTATTTTATGATAAGAATACTGCTAATAATAATGCAAACAAATAATTTCTATAGCTGTGTTTTTTTATTCAATGTGATAGACAGAAAATGATTTTTTCATTTTGAAGGAAGAGTGTGAGAGTTTTTAAAATGCAATAGATGGAGTCTAACTAATTAAATATTCATAATATATGCAAGGTTCTAATCGAATATGAAATTTAACTAATAAAATGATAAAATATTATTTCCCTTGAGATTACATACAATGCTTTTTATTTTATTTTTTTACTAATTATAATCACATCACATAGACATGCTAAAATAAATATAAGCTAAAATTACTTAAAGGATTACAAAAAAAAAAAAATTGCTTCTAGCTAGGTAGAAGCACTAATGGAACTATCAAACTAGTGGTACTTTTGTTTTCAAACTATAAATAACTACCTCTCTAATATATCTCCTATTTTTCATAGTACCTACACATAGGTAAACTACAAATAGTTAGATTTTTAATGGATCTACCTTAGTTAAACCCTTGTTCTAGAAAAGATAAAAGAAAAAAAACCAAAAAGTATGAATTATTGACATATAGTAGAAGCACTACCATCTAGCAAAAGTATTAATGGTGCTTATAAAAGTGGGAAATTTTTTCCTATAAACAATTTGACTACCTACAAGACACGTAGTCTTTATAATAGAAACCATAGTGAAATAGCACCATTGTTATTAAACTCTAGAAATACTTTTACTAATATATATAGTGAAACAAGTTTTTAGGCTTGGAAAACTACAATAGGACAAAGCATTTAAAGGATATCCTAGCCTAATTCTCATATAGTTGTAACTATAACATATCTCCAAAAATTGCCTATGGATGAGTAAGATATTTGAATCTTGCATAAATTTTAATGGCCTTCATAGAAGTTCATCCAATCATGTTCTCAGTAGGACTTTGATGAGATTCATATGCAAAAATCATGAGTCAAATGGGCATCAAGTCCCATGTATTTACTAAAAAATTTTGCAACACTTCATTATGTAAGTTTGGGTATGGAATTGGATAAAGTTTTGTTAGCTAGATTTGGATGGTTTGTGATGCCCCAAGGGATAGCTTTATATAATCCTTTTCTTACTTGGATAATGGATAATTCGATGGATTTGACAAGAATCAAAGGTAAATAGATGCATGGGCAGGATCAACTTGATTAAAGGATGATTGAGGATGGTAGCCATGCAACATATTTGGAGGATTTTATGAATGAGAGGATTTGAAAGGTTTAAAAAATTATAGGAGGCATGACTACCAATCATATAAAGTGATGGTAACTAAGAAATTTTGATTAAGGTTAGAAACATTATTTTTAAATTTGGTAGGAAAGTGACATCAGTTGGCTATATGTCTCTCTTTTTCCATTTATGATCCTTAATAGCACTTACATCAGAAGCACTGTTGATGCTAATGATACGGGGGTTTATGCCAAAATGTCTACTCATAATATTTTTAGGTGAGAAAAAATGAAATTCAAAATTATAGTAGAAGAACTTCCCCTTAGTCAAAAGTACCTCCAATGCTTCTATCTTAGGTATAATGCTTTTGATTTAGGGTATTAAATTCTTGTTGGAGGATACTTTAGCTTGTTTGGTTAATCATATGCTTGATATGTTTGATGAGATAGATGTTATCATGTTTATATGATTTGATGGTAAGTTAAAAATTTGGTTTCTATGTTTACTTATTTTTTATTCATCCATCGAATTATGAATGTGTCAAAATTAGCTTATGTACCCTGATTTGAAGAGAAGTAGATTTCATGTTTATTTAGGTTCAAGATCCAACATGACTAATGCTTATGATGAGTTGATTATTAATGATGTAAAAAAATGTATATGTTGAAACATTAAGTATCATCATTACCATGTGTGATTTGTTAAGTTTTGAAGGAAAAATTAAATTTGAATGAGGAAATTCAACTTGACAATGATGCATATAGGTTAGTTGATGATAAATTATGATAAAGATACAAATTTAGCCTCAAGGGATGGGGGTAAAAATAAATTTAGTTTTATTGTTGAAAATCATAGATAAGATCTTTGATTGCAATTTAATTACTTCAAGTTTGATAGCTCAATAAGTGAGACTCATGCAACACAATAACATTCTAAGGCTATTGATTGTTAAAGGGTGAGATCAATCACAAGTACATAGCTTGAAATTATGGTTAAATTTTTAATAGTTTATCAAATTTAGGTCCCAAAGAAAATGGAAGCACTATTTCATGTTTGTTGTGTTTTTGCATAGTTATTTCATGCACTAATGGTACTTGCATGGCAATAGAGCTTTTGCTAAAGTGCAGTGCTTTTGCCATGATGTCACTTTTACCAAAATCTAGTACTTTTGTATATTGAGATTTTAGTCTAAATTTGGAAGGTTTAGGATAAATTTTTTTGGTTCTAATATTAATTTTAGATGCTAAGTTAATGATTTTCTAGGTTTGTGGATGTAGGTGAGGTTGTAAACACTAGACTATCAAGAGTGAAGGTAGCATGATTTGGAGATGATACTGACTTTATTAGACTTTTAGGACTAAGCTCTTCTTTAGATAGTGAAGCTATAACATTATCCCTGATACCCAAGATATATTTTTATAGGGCATTATTTATGGTGCTAGCAAAGTAGTGGTATTTAGAGATAAATACCTTCCAACTACCATACAAAGATATTACCATAACTCTTGAAGATGTATGGAGGATATTGTGGGTTCTCATCAAAGGTGCACCTATCTACCTGATTTAGTCACAATAGAGGACCTTAGAGTGGGTGGTAGAAAATCTAATATTTACTCTATTAATATTCGATATTGACATTAATGTTGCTTACATTGGTGGATAGACAGGTCAATAGGTAACATTATTGGTTGCACTAATATTAGGTGTTTTGGTGGGTGATACTAGCAAAAGGTTGATGCACTAGGGGTGGGGGGAGGTAGAAAGAGATCTTTTGAGTAGCAAACTATCCTTACCTAGGGTCTTATTATTTTGGATTACCTATACCACTCACTACATAGATTGGTGTATAGAGGTGTCAAGGGTCTGTCTTGCTTCACACTCCTCTAAGTATGGGCCTAGGAGCAAATCGTTGTGGCATTACCATGAGAATTATTAGGGCAAGTGGATAACATGAGGTACAATGAACATACTCATGGGATCATCATTTTGAGGAGGGATAGATCGATCTACATCAAAGTATTTTGGTTTAGGTATAATGTCTAGTAGATAATTTATGCCATAAGCATATTAAATGGCATCAATAGTAGTTGAATAAGGTTAGGTGGTGATGGTGGTTATTATGATCTTGGAGAGATAAATAAATATTCCAATATGAGTGAGTGGTCTACCATTTTGAACTACACTAGTATACCTCATCAATCTTGGTTTGGTACAAAAGGTTGATACATAATTGGGGATTCATTGTTACACCTAATATATATTCCTACTCAAAGTCATATGTAGATGAATTAATGACCTAGTATCCTAGTGTAGACTACCCTAGAGTGAGTGATCACTATTGAGGTTAGTAGCAGATCATCCAATCATGGAGGGTGAAGGTATTTAGGTTACATACTAGCAAGAGGATATGACTAGGGAGGAGGCCTTTAGGAGCATAGCAAGTAGTCCGATTACTAGTCTAATAATGGTGGAAGTACTAGGAGCACTAGCAAAGGCCATACATATCAACAACTAGATTAGTATTGATAATTATAATAAGTGATATAATATTGAGTAGGTATCCTTAATTATCAATAAATAGAGAGGGATAAATTAGTTAGCTAGGTATTTATCCTATACGTGGCAATGGCAATGCTCACAACCATACATGACATGACAAGGATAGAGGTAGTTGCATGGACCTAGGAGCAAGAGTTTTTAGTTTAGCAGACCTCAATGATATAGTCAACTATTATCAACTTGACTATAGATATGGATATATCTATGATGAAGGCCATAATGGTAATCAATAAGAGGTAAAACCACCTAATCTAAACTCTCCTAGATTAGTTGATTATTGTGAAGTAGAGGCACGCAATAAAACTATCATGATTCTAGGTATATCTAATGGTATATTTCAAGTGTATCTAATGGTATATTTCAAGTGATCAACCCACTACCAAATGGACTACCATGTCAACTAATCATTTACTACCTCCATTGATATGGGTATGGACTATGGCATGACACATGCACACTCTATTACGTGGTAGTCACCACCATAGGAAGTATGATGAGGAGATATACATACTAGATCATGGAGCTAATTCATGACCTACAATCTACCTAATATATAGAAGTGCATCATTGATAATAGGGCCAATATTGGATGGTTTAAGATTTCTTCTTAGCCAAACTTCAAAATATATCAGTTCCTTGTAAAAGATAAAATAAAATATAAAGGAATACTAAAGTGAGAAATTAAGGTTTATGGATAGAAATTATGTATTAGATGTAAACGATATTTGGTTAATAGTATTGTCATATACTATGCAAACCACACTACAACTAAACTACATAGATATCCTAACAAACTAGTTACTAGGTAAAGTATCATTGTAAAATATTCATTAGGTCATTCCCTTTGCTACTCCAATAGCTCTTAGAAGCCTAAGAAAAATTTATAGAAGAAATAATAACCATAAAATTAGACATTAAGCATCTCTAATATTCCAATAGCATAGAGTGGTAATTCAAATAGTAACTTAGAACTCATAGAATAGACCACCCACAAAGCTTTTACATAAATATCTAGGGCCTACAAAGAATCCACATACAAAAGAATTCAATAATACAATGCTAGCAAAGGTTAAATAACAAGTTGATTAATTAAAATTGTAAAGCAGAATTACATAATATACAATAAGAAAACACTCAAATCATTGGCCCTCATACTAAGTTTAATGTCACCATTTATAGATTTTATACTATCCTAGCTAATGATTACAAGGATGTCCTACCATGGGCCTAACAATATAGATATATCATAGCCCTTTCTAGAGCTCATACTCCATCAGCATGTTGGGAAGGAATGGACATCATGTTTTGCTCTATCTTAGCCAAATAATTTTTATCAACATCATCCACCATCTATAGCAGCCACATATCTTTATAATATTTATCATTCTAAGTATGCTTGGATTCTTCCATCATACCATTTTGTTGCACCATATATCAGATTTGTAGGTAGATCTACTTATGATTAGTGGCAGTTGATGTTGTTGTAGGTTCAAGAAGATTGTATGTTACTTTCCTATAACTACTTTTACCTAGATGACTAAGAATTTTCTAGGTAACCCATGCCTCTAACACACATGATCTCCCCTAAAAGAGATCTATTTAGGAGTCGCCTTATTTTTTACTATTTGTTATAGGCTCTATGCTTATTTTTTACCATTTGATATAGGCTCTATGCTATTGGCTATAGAGGCTTAGTTGGAAGATGCCCAACCACTCATACTTTCAGTCACTAATGCACCTAGTAAACAATACCTCTAGCCAAAATTGGTTGGGACCATTACTAACCTTAGCTAGTTTTATCTTCAAAAATATCTAACTACCTTTATTAAAGATTTAAAAGTGGTTGGGCATATCTACCATAGCAAATTTAAGATCCAACAAAATGCCTTTGATCTTCTAACCAGTCTACATGGTAATTATCAAATTTTTTTTATATTAACAAAACTGATAGTCCAATAGAATTCTAGGATCTATCTATGTGGAGGCTTTCATGGGTCCACATTATTGGCACCTCCCAAGGATTTTTTTCTTGTAAAATTGAATACCGAGATAGCTTTATTCATTGGGAATGGAGTCAATCATAGGGTAGATAAGTGAAGAAAAGTGTGAATATATGAAAGAACTTATGACTAAGGAGTTTGAATGGACTTTGGATTTTGCAGTTGTTATAGGGGCTTTTACATATGCGTTGGAAGATGTCTGATAGGTATTGATAGTCCCTTGGTTACCACTTTTATTTAATTATGCATAATAATAATATAACATGGATACATGACCATTGTGAAAACTTTTCATAAGGTTCCTTCTTGAGCATTTAATGCTTGGCTTCCTAGAAGGTTCCTTTTGAGACTATGTAATGGGCTATAAATGGCTCCTTTCTATATGGTAATGGATATATGTTATTTTACAATTTATTTGAATCTTTTGTTGTAAGTGTGTGCCCTCATAAACTGGTATTAGAGCAATGATGATGGTCAAAAAAGAGTATCCTCTTCCTCTAGTCTATATTGGTTCAAACGAGGAATGACAAATATTTTGCCATCTAATCCTACTTGGGGCCTTATATTTTTTTTTATTATGAGGTATGGTTATATTTTTAATCTATGGTTAAGATCTAATATTATGTCTGACAAGTGCCATGAAGGTTATAGGAGGAAACAAATCCAACATTTATTAGTCTACATAGTTTTGAGGATCCATCCAAGCCAAAGTATATTCATTGTATTTTGTGTCTACAATTGATAGTAACTATAGTCCAACCTCTCCAAGTTTCTCTACTATAAGAATTATCATATTTTTTGCATTACATCAAAGCGGTTTTATTGTGAATTTCGCACAACACACCCCAATTTTGGGGACCCACTTGAAATTTTGGATGTTCATGTGACCTTTTGGTTTGCATTGACTAATTTCTTGATTAGTTATACCAAGATATATTGCAAATGTGGATGAGTTTTAATGTATAATGTCTTTAAGAGGTCAATAGATTTATTTTGTGTTGGACTTCTTTGATCTTATGTTTTGATCTCATATTTTTTATATTAAACTCAATTCATTGTTTTTTTGTTAAGCATATTAATAGAAAAAAAAAAATTATCTATATATATAAATGAAAATAAAAATAATAAGAAAGTAAATAAATAAATTTTAAAAAACATAATGTTATATAAAAAATAAAATTAAATAAAACATGGGAGAGTGCATTCCATTCTGACCTTATGAGTGTATACAACATGTTTGGGAGAAAGCTCTCCACTTTCATGGATTTAAACAAAGCATTTATTCTATCCAATATATTAATATTTAAAGTATTTATATTTATTAATATTTTAATATTTATATTGGCAGGGTTATAAATAAAATATTTGGTACAATTTTTGAGGTGGATGGTAGGTCGGACCAACAGACACAGTGTGTGAGCATGGTCAATGGACCTGGATTTCAAAGCATCACCAAGTGGCCACGTCGAGAGGAGCACAAGCACCAAGGATCCACCCACAGCCCATAGCTAAGTCATATTATGTTATATGAATTGGCATTAATAAAGTCTTCTCTACTTCATCCCTAGATATGTGTGGGACAAAGCTTTGGTGTTGGATTTTGTGTTCCAAATATACTTCCCATTGTTGAGTGGATATTTTGCCCAATTACAAAATCCCCATCACAGTCAGGGTATTAATCCAAAAACCTTCTCTTACAAAGAAGTTAAAAATAAAAACAACTTCTACAAGGTTCTGCTATATAAGCATTGCACATGTGTAAAATAATCAAGAATAACAAGTGCTAGAAACAACCTAGTGATTTACAAGTAACTATCAACAAGGGGCCTACTAGTTTAATTCATTTGTGCTTTGTGATTGATTTCCTTAAATTGCAATGAATGTGCCTTTGTGCAAATTGATAAAATGAAGTGTTGCTTCTTTGATTATATTTGCATTAATCTTTCTTACCCTGAATCTCTTTTAGTGGGTTCAATATTTAGATTAAAATGCAAAGATATAGTGTTGTGGAATTATCCACTTTATTTTAAATCTATGCCTTTAATGTGATATTGGGGTTAGTCTTTATTGTTAGTAGGTTTAATTTTATCTTCATATTTAATGCCCTACTAATTACAAATTTAGAAGTTAGAAGGTTAGCAAGTTATAAAGTTAGAAAGTTAGCATTCATTTGCTTTATATGCACTTAATGTGAGTTTGAGGGTTAGTGGAGTTAGCAATTCCTTTTATCTTTGATTATGCTTGTGAAGTCAGTAAGTGTTGTGGAATTGTCTACTCCATTTTCTTATCTTTGATTTAAAGTGAAATTGTAGGTTAGAAACCCTCCCTCCTAGATTGATTTTATCTTATTTATGAAAACTAAAAAGTTGTGTAGAAATGTTCCTTTTAATATCCTAAAAGATGATACAAATAAATGTAAATGTAAGTGCTTATGAAATTAATTATTTGGATTATGTACACTCCAAATTTTCCAGATCCGATTAATGATTTAAATATGATCTTTTTGGATTATGAGTTTCAAATTGAAAGACTTAAACAAGTGGGGTTTGCAAAAATAAAAGAAAACTTGCAAAAAAGAAACTACAACTAAACTAAACTAAAGCTGGAATATAAGTGCAAACACAATACGATGTCATGCTCCCCTATCCTGCAAAACTAGAGATTGTGAGAAACTTTAAGGATAACTCAATCTAAACAAACCTACATAAACACAATTTGATCAGATCGAGTGCTAGACTCTAATGAAAATAAATCATGCATTCAAATAAATATTCATGTAGTTTAACCTCCTAAGAGCATTAAACACTAGATATAAGTCCACAAAATACAGTAAAAAGATCAAGCATTAAATATAAAACCCTCAAAAATAAATCTCCTCCAGTATTTCTCACATGGTGCAAGTTTCTGTATTTGTATGCATTAAATTTTTCAAAAATTATTTGTCTTTTGTTACAAAAAATTCTAGCCCCTTAAAAATGGGCTTCCATGGGTATTTAAAACCTTAAGGAATCATTTTTATTACCACTTTCTTTACCAAAAAAATGGCAAAAAAAAGTGGAACGAAATACATAAATATGACCTTTCATATTCTTACAAAATTCCTAAATTTAAATCTTTAAAATAAACTATTTTGTTCCTCCTTATATCTCCTTCTTGATTTGATATCCCCTTTGTCCCTATTCACACATATTTAAATCTTAACAATTGATCCTATGAAGGACAAAATATTAATTAACCCTAGCAATAGGAAACATGAGTAAAGAACACTAAGATACCCTAGATATTCATAAAATACCCACAAAAACATAACAAAAAATGAAACTTTAGGCACCAGATTATAACATGTTAAAAAAAATCCCTCTTTTCTTGTTGTACGGCTTTGTCCTCTATAACCTACAATGAGACCATAATTTGGTCACTCCTAGATTCATACCTCCTTTGTTCCTCCTTTCTACAATTGGTTCAAGCCTGCGTTCAATCCTCGAAGATACTCTGTGACTCCACTGTGCTTGATATTTCAACATTTTCTTCCTCTCTGGCATTCGAAAATATAAGAAACGTGTATGGGATTTAGGGTTTCCTAACAACAAGTGAGGGTTAGTCATGGTTTTAGTTGTCACGTTGAACCCTCCTACACTATGGACCTGCAACCAAAATGTCTTTGTCGCCTCTGCCACTCGCTGTAATCTGACACTATTATGTGGGGCATTATCCCACATCTTTGCTACAATGGGTCTCTACGCACCCTAAATTAGATACCTCTACAGTTCCCAATCGTGGTCAGTGTTTTTCGTGGAATCTGCCTTATAGATCTAGATCATTAGTATGTCATGTGTGAGAAATCGATGGGTGGAGGTTTTTCTTTGGTTTGGGGATTTCCATTATCCCACATTCATGGTGTTTCATTTCTCAAGCGCTTCATAAGGTATCTCTCACCTTAGCTTAGTTGATTGCCTTTGGTCAGTCTCTCCCATTTGCCATGCACCATCGAAGCCCTATCTTGTGATATGCTACCATGTCCTCAATCCATCACCCTACCTTATGGTGCCACGTCCTCGGCCCGTCGTCCTTCCTTTTAGAGTCCTATGAAATCATAAATAAAGATAAGGAAAAACAAAGTAAAACCTAACAAAGAAATAAAACAGATAACAAATTAACAATTAAATCAACATAATTTAAAGGTGAGAAGCAACATAGTAAATAAAAATAAAATCAAAAATTAACATAACAATAATCAAATAAAATAAAATAAAATAAGCAACAAAACACTAACTAAACACAAAAAAATAACAACCACAATGACAATAAAATACAACAAATTTTTTTTTTTAATTTACATGGTGGAATCGGTAGCCGCCATGAATCCGGGCATGTTGTCCAGCTTTTTATGGCCACCACAGTATTCTGCGTTGTCCACCCCAGAAGCTTCCACATAGATCTTCGTGCAGTCCGCCCCTATAACCACCATGCCACAATCATTTTAAACCTTTTAGGCCACTGAAAGAACCAGGAAAGGGATAAGCGTTCAGTCCAACGAGGCCTGATATTTGATCCTTGGACCTCCGCCCCCCTTATGGGGAAATACAACAAATTGTTGTAACAAAAAATTTGACAAAAAAAAATACAAAACAATAGGAATGAAAAAACCAACATATTTGAGCAATAGAAATAACAATCATTTTTCTAGCCAAAATAGCAACAAAACATCAAGCAATAACATGTAACCTAAACTTCTAGAAAAAATGACCCCATTGGTTTTATATTCCAGAAAAATCATGGGACAATTAGGTAAAAAGGAAGAACCCAATTGCTTAATAATATCCCATTAGTTCAATTTTCTACAAATTTCAAGTGGGTTCCCAATATTGGGGTTAGTTGTGAGATAGTCACAATATCTATTCTGACGAGGGATGGAGCTCTAATGTGCACTACTTACGAGTTTTTAGCATAGTAATGTCATGTTTGAGAGAGCTTACTATCATTTTTATCATGTCATTGCAAGGTTCATGCACATGGATTTCTCTATTAATCAAGGGGTTCATTTACCCAAAGAGTTGGTTGATAATGGTCGACATAGAAGCTATTGGTGATACTTCATCTGGAGGAAGGCATAAGGTGGCATTTTGCAGCATTTAGTTTGTAGCAAAGTCAGTATTATTGTTTGTACCATACATAGTGGCACAAAATTGGTGGAATACCAAAGTGATTGTATGAAAATTTGATGATATAGATGAGATAATGGAAGAGTATTCATTAATATAGGCTTCTATCGATGAGGTAGCCAAGGTTGTAGTGTTAATCCATATGTTCGATTGAAGGTAGTATGACCCAATGTGCTTCGTTTCAATTGGATGATTATAAGAAGAACCAAATTATCATTAGTTGACCTCGGTACTACCATTATCACTATGAATAAGAAGTAGAGCAAAGTCATTATCGAGGTTGCTCTCCAGATGAGTTATAGGTAGTATATTGGAACCAAACCTTTGAAAAATGAAAATAAGCATAATTTGACATCTTTGACATCGTGGAAAGCATGCAAAGTGGATTTTCAATCATAGATTAATATCTAGAGATTGTAAGTATAGATTGGAGTCATGAGGTCATTTCAGTGATTGAGCATCTAAAATATGTTGATGATAAAATTTCACCTACATTGAAGCTTCTACGTGAATAAAGAGAAAGATCTAAAGTCTGATAAGTGGCTACCTAAGAATTTAGAACAATATTTAGAGCAGAAATGAGAATAGCAAAGTTTAGGTAGAGAGTGTCTTGTTTATTGTGTACAAGTTTGGAAGTCTTTACATACATCATACAAGTGGGCGGTCACTACGGTGGTTTCTAGAAGAGCAATAGTGGTATACCAATAACAAATGATCTGCTATTAAGATGCAAAAATAGGGAGTTCAAATTAGAGATTACAGGAAGAATATATGAGGTTAAAATTCATGGGAAGAATGGATAAGTACTCCAAGGTACTCATCCATATGGTGGCCATAGTAGTAGCTTCAGTAGGACATTGGAATGGAGATGATGAAGGCTTGAAGAAGGAAGGAGAAAACCAACTTTCACTATATCTTCACCTTCCTAATGGAGTACACAGATATCATGCTCTTGCACAAGTCGATGAGCCAGTTCATCGTGGGTGCCAACATGTTGATGGTGGGGCTATTTCTTTGGTGGTTCAATCCATGATACCATGGAGGTTTTGGCATATCATTCACCATCAATGAAGCACTCAATGCTTCTACACAAAGTAACGCGATGGCACCAAGTGGTATAAGGTCTAAATTCCATTTGTAGGTGAAAAAAGTGTAGACAATTTGGATAATATTAGTTGGAAAGTAGAGGACGGAGTGTTTATTAATTGGGTGTATTGGAAGTTATTAAGAGATATTCCAAAAAAATTGACAAAGGAATTATTGAAAATAAATCAAGTGCATCACAGTTACAAAAGGTGAACGAATGCATGGAAGAAGGAAAATGTTATGAAACCAAATGAAGGTAAGAGGGAAACGAGTAGCTAATGTTGGAAATTTAAAAAGCTATTGAAACATAGAAAAATGGTCAAAGACTTTTTGGCAGAATTTTAGGTTTGAAACAAAGTTCTTTTGAAGAAACTTTCTCCTCCCAAGTTGTTGGACTGCACCAAATTTCATATTGGAAGCCATTGGAGCATGATATTATGCAATGTATTTCAGTAAAAATCTTTCTTTTGTCAATATATTAGAAATTTAGTGAGTTTTATGAATGATAATAGTAAACTTGTCTATTATTTTTAACATATTGCACCCTTTTCCTTAGAAGATTGCACCGCATTAATGTTGGAGTGCATGAAGATGGGTCACACTAATGCTGGTTTAATATAGGATATTAATGTTTGCAGGGTCGGTGTGAAATTTTAGAACAGTGACTTGTTTTATTTTCTTTTAGTTTTCTAACCATTTCCTTTTACATTTTTTTAATCTTACCAATTATATAATACAAAATAAATAAATAAATTTAAAATCCAAAAAAAAATAATAAGGAAGCATGGAAATTACAAAGTTACATTTTCAATTCTCATTTTACACATAATAAAGGAAATTTGAAATTTCAAGTTTCACACAAATTCACATTTTTAAAGAGAATTCTAAATTTCAAACTTTGCATATTTTTCAAACAATCAAAATTAATTTCATTTGATGTAAAAATGGAAATTTTAATAAATTCTAAATTTTCATTAAAATGAATAATTAAGGTGATATTCCAAAGCTCCTACATTGCAAAGTTAGATTTTAGTCATTTTCTTTCATTCTCAAACAAAGCTTAACAAAGGAAGATAAAATTTGTTAACAATTCAAGATAAAATTAACAATTCAAGATAAAATTTGTTAACAAAAGAAGATAAAATGGATTAGATCACCATTTCAATATTATCATTTCAAAGTAGATAGATGATCAATAATGTTACATTTTTTTTAAAAAAATATGAATAACAAAGAACATTGCAAATCAAATCAATACCAAATCATAGGCCCCTTGTTAACTATTACTTGCACCTCTAAGGTATTCAGCACATTTTCATATTTACACAAGCAATCAAATACATTTTAAGTAATTAAGCAAACAAGAACCTTGGAGAAGTTTTAAATTTATTTGCAAGAGAGGATTTTTTGATAATACCCTGATTGTGATGGTGATTTTGCAATTGGGAAAAATTATCACTCAATAGAATTGGTGCTAGAAGGAGGGCCTAATTGGTTTACTTTATTGCTACTTAAATTCTAAGTTGTTCATTGTTACTTGAAAAGCTTAATTGAAGGTATTGGCTTTGACTAACGAAATTTTGGTTGATAATTGATCACATTTATTGATAGGGAATTTCTTTTATTGATGATGCATTGATGCTAACCTTTTACTAATTGAGAATATTTCTTATTGTTATGGTTTAACTAATGCATTGTTAATGAACACTTGTTTTCATTGTTAAGGATGGAACCAAAGACCATAATCACAATATCTAAGGCTTTTGAAGAGACTATTTTCCATAGCATTTCTCCTACAAGGATAATCAAAAGTTCTAAGATTCAGACAATTGTTATTCTACCTAGTAGTGATTCATCACTACTCATTATCCCACTTTTTCCTCCACTTGTAATTCCAATGGCATGAGCTATAGGAGCTGCAGGAGTTATAGTTTGGTTAGGTGCTCATAGTAGTCCTTTAAACATTGCTAGAGTAGCCCATGATATTCCCAAAAATACAAAAATGTATCTACCTAAATATAAACATGATAGGATTCGAATTGTTGAAGAACATATCCAAGTTTATAAGGATACCATGATTAGGCTACAATTTGAACATGAAGATGTCGCTTGCAGAATGTTTCCTCTCACCTTAGATGAAATGGCATATGATTGGTACATTAGTTTACCAGCCAATTCCATTACGTCTTGGGCTTAGTTGAAAATTGCTTTTGTGAATTAATTTAGGTTACCCATAGATCCGACTATAATCTATCATCAATTTGTGTCAGTTAGGAGAGAGCCTAATGAAAAATTGAGAATATTCAACACACAATTCCATAAGTTGTATAGCAGGTTAGTTGCTCCTTATATTCTTTAGGCAGATGTTGCTATACATATGTACTTTAGGGTATTAGACCCTTTGACATATATGTTTGTAAGGAGAACTCCTCAAATCACCATGCTACCCATGGCATACACTGAGGCTTTAATTATAGAACAATAGGTTGATGCCACAAGGGTATGGGATAGTATAGTTACCTTCCCTAGGAAAATCAGGTGCTTACAATCAAGTGCCTATGATCAATCAAGTTTTATCTCAACAAATGCTTATGTTGAATGCAATGTCATTCAATAATTTCAATGTGCCATACTATCCACCTATCACACCCACCTATCCAACCACTCCATTGATTTTAGAGAATCAATTCACCACTCACAAAGCCATAGAAACAAATGCGTAGGCCTTGCCAACATTCTTAAACCCAACACCCACACAGAGTTTGAATCCATTTCAAAATCCAAAATTTCAAACTCAAAACACTTTCCAAAATCAAAATTTGGCAAGTTTTATAAATCCCACTACCACCACAAGAAACGCAACCAATCAACCTACTATAGAATAAAATGATGAATCTAATTCTCAGGTAAAATACCTACAAATAGTTTTCCAGAAGCTAAGTAGTGATATGGTTCAGTTACAAAAATATGTACCACAAAACTCACAACAAAATAGCTTTTAGAGGAAACAGTGGAACACATGACCAAACAATGGGAGTGTACCTACCCTTGTGGTTAATCATAAAAATGCATCTACTAGTTCTATTCAAACTCATACAATTGTTAATATTTCATATTTGGCTATGAACAACTCGGTAGGGTGGATTCCACTAAAGAGCACAATGAAAATGAATGTCCAAAATTTAAGGCAACCTTAGATATTTTGCAAAAAGAGATGGATGATTTGGAATTAGTACCTAATGAGGAATCTTCTAATAAATCTAGTTCAAGCAAAGGTAAATGAACTGCTTTAGTTGTTGAAAAATTTTATCCAATAGATGATGAAGAAGAGGAAGATGATGATGCCATAGAAGAAGAAGTTTAGACCTTTAGGCAATTTAAAAGGGGAAATCACAACTACTAGTTGATAAGTAAGAGTAATATCCCAAATACTTTTTCTACTCCTCCAAATAATTCCATTGTTCCACCAGATACTAAGGAAAATAACAATCCTACACCTCCATATCAGGTGGATTCATCCAAACCACCACAAAGAGGGCAAAACCCTGATAAAATTACTTATAACATTGTTGAATATTTAAAAAAAAATGAAATTTAACATCACTTTGTTTGAAGTTGCACAACTAACAAACCAGCAAGATTCTTTGATTAAGGCTTTGGGTGGACTAAGTAAAACTGATGTTAAGAAAACTACAAAGGCGCATTTGATATTGTGAAAATATAAAGGAGAAGCTCCTCTTTTCCTATTAACCATCATAATTACATGAAATGATTTACACAATTATCTCATGGATTCAAGTGCATCAAGTAATGTAATGTCTCATGTTATTTGTCAAATATTGGGTTTAAATCCAATACATTCAAATAGAATTGTGGTACAATTGGATAATTCTAAGGTAAATTCCATAGGTATGCTTCAAAATATTCATATTCAGCTTTCCTTGGAGCCTAGAATTCAATAGTACATTGATATTCATGTTGTTGATATTCCTCACAGATATGGTATGTTGCTGAGTAGAATCTTGAACAACTATATGGCCACAGATTTTTCAAACATGTGGTTACCTTGTAAAGAGGTAGCTAATCAAATTCAAATTTAAAGAGAACCCAAACTTAAGGATTTGATCATAGAATATAACAAAACAAATGAAATCCTTTATAATGAGTCTGATTTGGGAGTTTATCCATTGGACACTAAGTTGGTTACAAATAAATATAATACTGAAATTCCATCTTATAACCCACTTAATTATGACAATCTTGTTTGGATACTTAAATTTGATAAATCTAAATCCAAACAGGGTAGTGGAGTTGGGGTTAAACTCATCAGCTCTAAAGGTAGATCTTCTCTTGCTGCATTTAGATTACAATTTCCATGTACATGTAATACGGTGGAGTATGAAGCATTAATTCTTGGATTAAAATTAGCTTTGAATAATAACACTAAATGTTTGAAATTTTTAGGGGATTCAGATTTAGTTTTTAGGCAAGTAAATGGGTAATACACCTATAATGACAAAAGGCTAATTCACTATAGAAATAGAGTTAGAGACTTAATAGATGAATTTGAAGCCTTTAACATTTCTTTGATTTCTAGAAAGAGTAATCACGTGGTAGATTCTTTGACAATTGTAGTAGGTACATTAAATCCCATCAATAATAAAAAATTTAAAAAAATAAATTAAATTAATTCCTTGTCCTTCTATACCTAACAATGTCAAAAATGTATAGGTATTTGAAAGTCACAAACACATCTTCGACTTTGTAACTAACTCAGGTGTTTTTGAAAACTAGGTGATTGATGAAGACCAACGGTTACAAGAGGATGAATATGAAGAAGATGAGGTAACAAATAAAACTAATGCTATCCCAAAAGGTATTGTTTCACTCGAAAATCTTTTTGATATTGACTACCAAAGCAAAAGGTGTGACAAAATCTCACTTCCAAATGATGCATATGATGTAGTTAATATTGTAAATAATGAAGATCCACATAACGTACTTATTGGGAAAGCATGCACACATCATGAAAAATAAGGAATAATACATGCACTTAAATATTATATGGATTGTATTGCATGGAATTATGATGATCTAAAAACTTACAATCAAAACATTATCATGCATACTATTCCTTTGAAACCTGATTCTAAACCATTCAGACAAAAACAATGACCAGTCAACCTATTGTTAGAACCTCTCATAGAGAAGGAAGTTAAAAAGCTATTAGATACAAAACTTATATTTCCTATCCGACATTCCACATGGGTTGCAAACATAGTCCCTGTTCGAAATAAAACTGGAGAGATTTGGTTATGCATTGATTTTAAGAAACTTAATAAAGCTTCACAAAAATATAATTACCCTCTTGCTTCTATCAGTCATATTTTACAAATGGTTTATGGATCTGAAATGATGTCTTTTCTTGACGGATATTTTGGATATAATTAGATTCATATTGACCCACATGATAGAATAAATACTGCATTTACTACTAAATGGGGAATGTTTTCTTACAAGAGAATGCCTTTTGTTTTGCTTAATGTAGGTGTTAAATTTCAGCGTGCCATGGGCTATACTTTCAGAGACCTTATTGGTAAATGCATAGTCATTTATGTAGATAATATTCCCATATTCTCAAAAAATAGAGCTGACCATATCAATGATTTGAGAAAAGTTCTTCAAAGATGTAGAGAACATGATATTTCCCTAAATCCTAAAAAATGTATTTTTGGAGTAATTGAGGGGAAATTGTTAGGACATGTAATATCAAAAAATGTCATTTCTATAGATCCTGCAAGGATAGAGGTAATTCAAAAGATTCCTATTTTGTGTAGTAAGAAAGAGCTTAGATCATTCTTTGGAAAATTTGATTCTATCAGGAAATTCATTTCTAGATTTTTTGGAATTGTTAAACCATTGGATGATATGTTAAAAAAGGATGTTAATATTAGCTGGACATTTGAGGCTAGTGCTACTTTTTATAGTGTTAAAGATGCCATTTATAATGCACAAATTTTGGTAAGTCTTGATTACAAGAAATCATTCTTCATTTATGTTTTTTTGATAAGTTAAATTAAATTAAAAATGGTTTTTTATCAAGGATCCCAAAACCTGATTACAGCAAGTCATAAGACTAAAAAAATACCAGAGGAAGGTCAAAGTAAAGGACACCAAAATCCAGAGGAAATACATAAGGAAAATCTTTCAGGATAGGCTTAAGGGCATACTTTCAGGAAAGGCTAAAGGATAGCCTTAAAGGACAAAATTTAAATTTAATTCTTTTTTTTTACATTGAAGTCTGGAACAGCGCCACCCCACCCAAAATAGCCAAAAAACACATGCAGGAAGACCGCCCAAATAGCACGTGCAAGGAAGAAATGAAAAAGGGCAAACCTACCCAGAAATATTTGAAACAGAGCAATCATGCCCAATACAATAATTTGAAAATTCAAATTTGAAACTAGAGTGGAAAACGTAGAAAATTCCCACCATAGGATGCACAGGGACGCAACATAAGGATAAAATAGCAAGTATTAGCATCTCGAATAGACCTGCAAGTAATTTTTCTACTAATCATTCATTTGCCAGCGTTTTAACTCATAATAGTGATAATTATAAATCATTTTTCATTTATAATTTTGCTACTGATCATTCATTTGCCAACGTGTTAACTTAGAATAGTGAAGGTAATTCTAAAAACCCTATTGCTTTTATGAGATCACCTTTGAAAGATGCACAGTCAAGATATACCATTTTGGATAAGCAAGTGTATGCCTTGTTCAAAACTATCAAAAATTTTAGGTATTATATTTTACATAGTAGAGTTTTTGCCATTGTACCTAACCCTGTGGTGAAAACCATGTTGATGCAAAATAAACTAGGCAAAAAATGAGGAAAGTGGATGTCTACCTTACAGGATTTTGATCTTGAGATCCATCCAATGAACCTAGTTCAAGGACAAGGCTTGACAAAAACACTTGCGGAAATAGATCCTAATATTTCTTATCAATAGTATAATGTAGAGGATATCATACAAGATGAGTGGTATATTGATATTATTTATTTTATTTTTAAAGGTAAGTGTCCTTCACATTTTAATTCCATGCAAAGAAGAAGTCTTCATTTAAATTCTATGAACTTTATGATTAAATTCTTGGGTGTTGTATAGGAAAAACCACGAACGGATCTTTCTTTGCTATTTAAATAAGGAGGAAGCCACTCAGATCTTACATGAATTTCATGGTAAGTATGGGATGGGGCATGGTTCTACAAATGTCACTATACACCAGATATTGAGATCTAGTTACTATTGGCCACACATCTTTAAATATGCCCATTCCCATGTACGTTCTTATCATATTTATCATCTTGTATCTGATAGGGAGAGACATGCATCTATGCCATTACAACTTGTAGTTAAGATGAGACCTTTCGCTTCGTGGGTCTAATATTTTGTAGGGGTCATAAACCCTAATTCCTTAGCTTTCCATAAGTTCATTCTTAGCGCCACTGACTATTGTACTAAATGGATAGAATTTATTCCCACTAAGAATTGCACCACTGAGGTTGTTATTCAGTTTTTAGAAGAACACAGTATGACTAGATTTAGAATACCATATTCAATTTTTTGTGATAATGGTCTTGCTTTTACTTCACTCCATTTTGTATAATGGGCATATGACAACAGGGTGAGCACTAAATTCTCTTCTAATTATTATCCACAAGGTAATGGTTTAGCAGAATCATCTAATAAGAACTTGTTATCAATTATTAAAAAAATTGCTTAAACATAATCCTCATGATTAGCATAATAAATTTAAATTTACATTATGGGAAAATAGAACAAGAATTAAAAACTCCATAGGAACATTGCCTTATCATTTAGTATGGTCAGGATCCAATTTTTCCTTCAAATTCTTAAATTGTAAACTTTACAATTCATGAAGGAATGCCTTGAAATAGATGATAAAATTGATGCTCATCTTACTCACCTTATGCATTTAGATGAAAAACGAGAGGATGCTTTACTTCATTTAGAAAATATTAGGATATTGTAAAAAGGTGGTTTGACAAACGAGCTAATATTAAGGTATTTAGGATCTCTTATTTGGTTTTATTATGGGATAAGGCACACGAGAAAAATGGTGAACATAATAAATTTGATTATCTTTGGCTTGGTCCTTATCAGATTTTAAAAATTCTTGGAGAAAACACTTTTCGATTGAAAACATTAAGTGGGGAAGACATTCATTTACCTATTAATGGGTAGTTTCTAAAGCATTATTTTCATCCATGAAACAGCTACATTCTTGCACCATTTGTACTTTCTTGTACATTATTGTATATAACTTTGGTTTTCATGCTTTTGTATTTAACTCTCTTTTTTTGTGCTTTTGTACATAATCTCTTGTTTTGCAATATTTTGTTATTTTCTTTCTTGTTAGTTCACATTATGTTAGGTTTTGGTTTATTTTCGAGTTTTTCTTTTCATTTTCACAAGTGTGCTTTTGGTTTTGTTCCTCTGATTGAGGTAGTGTTTGGAGATAGCCTCTAACTTCTGGTTTCTTTGTTGATAGTGTTCCTTTGCCATGTAGGATAGATTGCCTAGTTTAGAATCAAGTGAAATTATGAAAAAGGAAATAAAATTGTTTAGTAATCATTCTTAGCTTTGGAAAAATATGGTGGATTTTGGAACAATGAAACATTTCACTGAAGCTCAACATGTACCTCACTATATTAAAGGGCATTATTTGAAATCTTGAAAGACAAAATCATTTTGGTTTGCAAATTAAGGCTAAAATATAATACACTCCATATTTAGCCTTAATTTATCTCTAAACCAAGAGGCATACGATATTTTCAAAGCAATCAAATGCTTATAAGTAAATAAATAAAGAAAAAAAAAAGAGAAATAAAAATAAATCTAGATCTTGGGTGATTCATATAACCTCTACTGAAGCTATAGATGTCTAGCTGGTGGTAGAGAAAGTTCTAGAAGAGATCGAGGTCATCTCCATCAGGGCTATAGACACTTGGTTGGTAGTGGAGCAATGCAAAGGCACATATTAATGAGTGAAATTTTATAACCTAAATGCAAAACTAATTATGGAATCTGGATTTTTTCAAGAATGTAAAATGAATCACAGTTCACACACTGAGCAAAAGTAAATAGTTCATTTGTTTTCATTTGAAGTTGTTTACCCTACTTTCTCTGGATATTGCTAGATGATGTTTATTTATCTGATCTTTGGCTTTCTTAGTTTTAGGTTGGTTTCTTTATCCAAAATGCTCAAGAGCATTTCCCAATAGATTCACCATTTATTGTGACTTTCACACAACATACCCCAATTTTGGGGACCCACTTGAAATTTTGGATGTTCATGTGACCTTTTGGGTTGCATTGACTGACTTCTTGATTAGTTATACCAAATTATGTTACAAATGTGGATGAGTTTTAATTTATAATATCTTTAAGAGGTCAATAGATTTATTGTGTTGGAGTTATTTGATCTTATGTTTTGATCTCATATTTTTTATATTAAACTCAATCTATTTTTTTTATTTAAGCATATTAATAGAAAAATAAAAAATAAAAAATATATATAAATGAAAATAAAATAATAAGAAAGTACATTAAAAAAACAATGTTATATAAAAATAAAATAAAATAAAACATGGGAGAGCACACTCCATTCTGACCTTATGAGTGTATACAACATGTTTGGGAGAAAGCTCTCCACTTTCATGGATTTAAACAAAGAATTTATTCTAACCAATATGTTAATATTTAAAGCATTTATCTTTATTAATATTTTAATATTTATCCAGTGGGAAGAACAATGCACAGGGACAAGCACAACTAGGAAATTGAACTTAACCAATTTGAGCCGAAGTAGCCCATGAGGAGGATCCGTCAAGCCGGGGAAGATACGTGATGACTTACCCACTCCTTGGAAATATGTGATTAATACTGTAATGGAATATATCACTGTGGATGATCCTGGTTCTCAAATCAGAAGCTTCCATATAGCATTCATGAACCACTTCAGGGAGGTCAAGTAGCTAAACATTTCTGAATTCCTATACCTATCGATGTATTATTCCATCAATGCAACCCACTCGAAAAAGGAGGAAGCCTGGCCCTATCACTAAGGGCTTTTCAAAGTACTCTATTCTTATCTACTAGATAAATTTCCCAAGGGAAACATGCTTCCTCAGGATCAGCAGGCTGAGAACACGGATGAGGATGTTTCCTCCACTCCTATTTTTAAGGTTCAAGGTTCCAAAAGGAAAAAGGTGGATGAAGGCCACCAGGATGCTGATTTTCTAAAAAAAATAAGGTCAAGGTTGAGGCTACTCCAACAAGGAGTTCACAATGCCTTAAGAACAAGGAAGTCTAGAACCAAAGAAAGATGCAGGGTGTGGTCGAGGATGAGCCAGAAGACCCTGCAGAGAAGTTTCTCCAATAATATGTAATCAAGATCACTTCCAACATGCTTTTTTATTTGGATAACACCATGGTTACAATTATGGGGCAATTACCCAAATAAAAGAGCATAGGAATTCTCTAAACCTCTTATTTTTTTGTGACAATTTTGCAGAGGATACTCCTGCCAAGACTTTTTCTAAATCCAAATCGAAGATCAAGGATGATGATGTCACAAAAATAACAAAGGATGTCTTCAAGGGCATCCCTAAGTATGTTGTTAAGGATGTCAAGAAGGATGACATCAATGTCTTTGTAATTGCCTAACTGGCTTCTATTATGTGGTCTTTTGTGTCTACCCTCACTGGGCTTTTCTTGGTTTCTTTTTGGCTTGTCCATGTTTTCCTTTACATTTTTAGGTCTTCAAGGATGCGTTGTTGTTTTTTGAGGATTATGCATCCTTTTTTCCAACTGATGTACTAAGACATTAGGGTGCCTTTCAAATGCCCTCATCAATATAAATTTTTAACTTATCAAAATATATATATATATATATTGGCAGGGTTATAAATAAAAGATTTGGCATAATTTTTGAGGTGGATAGTGGGTCAGACCAGCGGATATAGCACATGAGCATGGTTAACGAACCTATATTTCATAGCATTGCCATGTGGCTACCACCAAGTGGATAGGTCGAGAGGAGCACGAACACCAAAGAACTACCCATAACCCATAGTTGAGTCATATTATGTTATATGAATTGGCATTAGTAAATCCTTCTCTACTTCACCCCTTGATACGTGTGGGACAAAGCTTTGATGCTGGATTTTGTGTTCCAAATATACTGCCTATTATAACGAGGGATGGAGCTCTAATATGCACTGCTTATGGGTTTTCAGCACAATAATGTCATTTTTGAGAGAGCTTACTATCATTTTGATCCAATCATTACAAGTTTCATGCGTATGGATTTCTCTATTGATCAAGTATTCCATTCACCCAAAGAGCTGGTTGATAGTGGTCAACGTAGAAGCTATTGGTGATACTTCATCCGAAATAAGGCATAGGGCAGCGTTTTGTAGTGTTTGGTTTGTAGCGAAGTCAGTATTTTTGTTTGCATCATACATAGTAGCACAAGATTTGTGGAATACCAAAGTGATTGGATGAAACTTTGATGATGTAGATGAGACAATGGATGAGTGTTTGTTAATCCAAGCTTCTATCGATGAGGGAGCCAAGGTTGCAGTGTTCGATTGAAGGTAGTATATCCCAATGTGCTTTGTTTCAATTGGATGATTATATAAAGTACCAAATTATCATAAATTGACCTCGATACTTCCATTATCACTAGGAATAAGAAGTAGAGAAAAGCCACTATCGAGGCCACTCTCCAGATGAGTTATAGGCAGTAGACTAGAACCAAACCTTTGAAAATTGAAAATAAGCATAATTCGATGTCTCTAACATCATGGAAAGCGTGCAGAGTGGGTTTTCAATCATAGATTAATGTCTAGAGATTGCAAGTATAGATTGTAGGAGTCATGAGGTCATTTCAGTGATTGAGCATCTAAAAGATGTTGATGAAAAAAATTTACCTACATTGAAGCTTCTACGCAAACGAAGAGAAAGAGTCAAATTATAATAAGTGGTTGCTTGAGAATTTAGAACATCATTTAGAGTAGAAATGAGAATAGCAAAGTTCAGGTAGAGAGTGTCTTGTTTATTGTACACCAGTACGGGAGTCTTTATATACATCAAACAAGTGTGCGGCCACTACGCTGGTTTCTAGAAGAGCAATAGTGGTATACCAATAACAAAGGATCTACAATTAAGATGTGAAAATAGGGAGCTCAAATTAGAGATTATAGGAATAATAGACGAGATCGAAATTGATGGAAAGAATGGAGAAGCACTCCAAGGTACTAATCCATATGGTGGTCATGGCAGTAGCTTCGGGAGGACGTTGGAATGGAGATAGCGAAGGCTTGAAGAAGGAAGGAGAAAACCAATTTTCACTATATCTTCGCTTTCCTAATGGAGTACATAGATATCATGCTCTTGCACAAGTCGATGAGCCAGTTCATTGTGGGTACCAATGCATTGACGGTGAGGTCCTTTCTCTGGTGGTTCAATCCACGATGTCGTGGTGATTTTGACATATCATTCACCATCAACAAAGCACTCAATGCTTCTACATGGAGAAACATGATAGCACTAAGGGGTATAAGGTCCAAATTTCATTTGCATATGAAGATAGCATGGATAATTTGGATAATATTAGTTGGAAAGTAGAGGATAGAGCATTTATTAATTGGATGTATTGAAAGTTATTAATATATATTCCAAACACTCTGACAAAGTTGTTATTGAAAATAAATCAAGTGCATCACGGTTACAAAAGGTGAACAGATGCATGGAAGAAGGAAAACATTATGAAACCAAATGAAGGGAAGAGGGAAATGAATAGCCAATGTTGGAAATTTTAAAAATCCATTGAAACACAAAAAAATGGTCGGAGACTTTTTGGTAGAATTGTAGGTTGGAAACAAAGTTCTTTGGAAGAAGCTTTCTCCTCCCAAGTTGTTGGACTGCACCAAATTTCATATTGGAAGCCATTGGAGCATGGTATTCTACAATGTATTTTAGTGAAAATATTTCTTTTGTCAATATATTAGAAATTTAGTGAGTTTTATACATGCGGATGGTAAACTCGTCTATTATTTTTAAAATATTGCACCCTTTTCCTTAGAATATTGCATCGCATTAATGTTGAAATGAGTGAATATGGGTTACACTAATGCTGGTTTAATGCAAGATATTAATGTTTGTAGGGTTAGTTTGAAATTTTAGAGTTACGATGACTTGTTTTATTTTCTTTTATTTTTCTAACCCTTTCCTTTTACATTTTTTTAATCTCACCAATTATAAAATACAAAAAAAAATAAATAAATAAATTTAAAATCCAAAAAAAAAGGAAGCATGGCAATTACAAAGTTACATTTTCAATTCTCATTTTACACATTTTAAAGGAAATTCAAAATTTCAAGTTTCACACAAATTCACATTTTTAAAGAGAATTCTAAATTTCAAACTTTGCACATTTTTTTCAAACAATCAAAATTAATTTCATTTTATGTAAAAATGGAAATTTTAATAAATTCTAAATTTTCATTAAAATGAATAATTAAGGTGATATTCCAAAGCTCCTACATTGCAAAGTTAGATTTTAGTCATTTTCTTTCATGCTCAAACAAAGCTTAACAAAGGAAGATAAAATTTGTTAACAATTCAAGATAAAATTGGTTAACAATTCAAGATAAAATTTGTTAACAAAATAAGATAAAATGGATTAAATCACCGTTCAAGGATTGTCATTTCAAAGTAGATAGATGATCAATAATGTTACATTTTTCACAAATTTCATGAATAACAAAGAACATTGCAAATAAAATCAATACCAAATCACAGGCCCCTTATTAATAGTTACTTGCACCTCTAAGGTATTCATCATAATTTCATATTTAAAAATAAAATTATCTCCTTTGATGGTGAACACATCTTCCCACCAAGTATGTGCCCTATGGGATCTTGTCCTCTCCTCCCCTTCCTCTCCATATGCACACCTTACATATGTGGGATCTCATCCCCTCTCTCCCTCCCCCCTCCCATCCTCTTTCCACATGCATTTCTTCACACACACAAGCCTTCCCTACCCCTCCCTATACTCCCTTTCCCCTTCCCTTGCCACATGCATTTATTCACACACACAAGCCTTCCCTACCCCTCCCTACACTCCCTTTTCCCTCCTCTCATGTAGTGCATGATTTTGTACTATGATACCTCCCCCCTCCGCTCCACTCCCCTCCTTACCCATGCTCCCATCCCCCTATTTTGTCGTGTGCCATGCATCTTCTATGTGTTGGTCCATGTACTCTTTCAAGCATTATGTGCATGCAAAATTCACATGCATTGATTGCACAAGTGCATAAAAAGCTAAGGGGTGCCACAAGCCATATTTGGACACCTTAATTGTGCATTCCCTTGATGCATAATTTTCTTTGTTATTTTTTTAATTTTATTTTCAATTCCTTTTTAAACCACCTCCCAAAAAAATGGGGGGAGGTTCCAAAAAAAGTGTTTTTCAAACTTAGCAAGGGGGGTTTTTTGCAATAGTAGAGCCTTAACTTTTGGCGGATATTTTGCACTTCAAAGGGGTTGTTTTGCATTGTAGTTTTACACTCTTGAGGGTTTGTGTTGCCATAAATTCCTATTGCACTCTAAGGGGTCATTTTGTAAGCACTCTTGCCTATTCCTCATCTTTTTGTAACATGGTAGCTAATTTGGCCCTGGCTAACAAGTAGGTAAAATTACTACTATGGTCACTTCTTTAATTGATATAATCAAAGAGCTACAAGTCTAATATTCTTTGTCGAATACTTTTTTCATGTAAAATGTGAAGTCAAAATCTATAAAGGGTCTCAAATCCTTAAGACCTCAATATTTGGATTCTTGACACGGAATCTTGGTTTGCTTATAGCCAAATATTGGATGATGATAAAGTTTCTTTCACCAAACGTATACTTTCTAGCATTGCTAAGGTTATCATCATCGAATGCCAAGGAACACAAAATCCCATTACTATTTGGAACTAGTTGGTTGTCACCTTGAATGCTACCTTCTACCCATCCAATTATGATGATGATCTACTTAATAAATGTTTTTACCTCATAAGAGGAAAACAAACTTCTATGTAGGACTATGTGTACTAGTTCAATAGGCTTTGTATACTACTCCATGTATCTGATCTTGCACCCACTCTTATTGCCAAGTTCAAAAATGGAATTCTCACCCCTTTGTATCAAGATTTGAAATATATTTCCTACACCACACTTGATGAAGTCTTCAATTAGGCTCAACTCACAAAGGAGAAATTGAGAGCACAAACAAAGGGAACATGATACTCTTCAAGAGATTCCAAGCCACAACCTCATCAACAACAACAAGCACTAAAGATATCTTCTTCTTCCTCTTCCTCTTCCTCTTCCTCTTCCTCCTTATCTTTCTTTGCTCCTTAATTATTTACTTCTCCTAAGCATGCTCTTCCTTCTTCTCATCAAAATTTTCAAAACAATTATAATTATTGTAAAAAAAGGGGCCTTGGTAAGATTGAATGTTAACAACTTAAAAAGAAAATTTCACTTGTACAGTCTCAAGAGGGATGCACAAGTCAAAACCCAATCAAGACTTATAGAGAGGATCAAACATATGAGGAGCTACAGGGTCAACTTAATCATGTGACTTTGATGAATCATCATTCCATAATAGGATCCCATGATAATTTTTTTGTCATGCGTGCTCACTTGACTCATAATTTCTCTATGGATTGTATTATCAATAATGGATCACAAAAGAACCTAATCATGTAGTACTTTGTTGAGAAACTCAAACTCCTAATAGCTTCTCATCCTCATCCTTATTCTCTCAATTGTAAATATAGTGGGGCCACCTCTCATATCACACACATGCACTATGGCATTTTTTTTTGTCTCAAATTCATGGACAAGGTCACTTGAGATTTGACCCCCATGGATTGTTGTGGTTTGTTATTGGTAAAATCCTACCAATATGATAGGCATACCCACTACAAAAATACATACACACTACAAAATTATATTCAAACTTATCTCATCACATGTACCAAACAAACATCTAGTTTGTTGCTTAGTTGAATATAAGCCAAAAAAGTATTAAATCAATCTCAAGCACTTACACTCATTTTTCTTCAACCAAAGCATTATTCTTGGTATAAAATCTTCTTAATAGGATGATATGCATCCTAAAGACCTTGACCAGGGTTGGATGCCTTAGACACATGGTTATTTCAATCAACCTACATAGAATATCAACTCCTATGTGCCTAGCTAATCTAACTAAATGGAGGTTGCAAACTAAAGTAAGAAATGCAAAGGGTTAGAAGATAAAGCTAAAATTGGTGTAAATTTAGCAACATCAAGAGACAGTGTAGAGAGTCTCATAATTTAAAATTCAATTAAAATTGCCTAACAGACTAGCTTGCTTTTGTTATGCTTTAAAATAATTAATCATGAAAAATCTTAGCATTGCTAAGTCATTCTATAACTATAATAGTAAATCTATAATGCAGAATTATTTGTTCCTAGCTTTAACAAAAATGCTTAACTACCCAGTGAGACATACATACATGTTTAGCAAAAAACTTGAGCAAGAAGCTAGATAATAATCTAATCTTCATTCAAAAGGTGTATAGCCTCAATAAATACAATTATGTCAACTGTAAATGCCAAAGATCCAACCTCTATAATGGCTAAAATTTTGCTATATAGAGGTTTACAATGTATTTAGTTATCTAGCTATAATTGTTTTTTGAGCATATTGTAGGCCTGTTAGTAGGAATAGAGAGTGGTTTTCTCACTCATATTAATTGTGTCTAATTACCTCGGTCATGCTTTGATGACATGTATGATGTAAATTTTATTGTGAGGTTGGCTTGTGTGTTGCATTGTTGGATTCTAACCATTAGGTGATGGTCCACTCCTTTCTATTATGCATAACCAATTGAACATGGATAGATGTGTGACGAAAAGGGATTCAATCATTGATATCTTCTAATAGTTTTGATTCCTTGTGGTTGATTGATACATGTGTACTGATTTGGATGATTCTAGATCATTCATATAGAGGTTGGTAGTGTGGAGAATGTGTTATTTATAGTTGTATAATCATTTTTGTCGAGCATTGCTTCCTTTTATTTTATCCTCATGTTGAGATTATTTCACTTTTTCTTGTTGGGCACTAGATGTGTTTTGATGCTTCATTTGAAGAATTTGGTGGCTATAGCTTATAGTATCGGATATCATATATGTTTAGGCTTTGACACTCTATTTTAGGGCTACCTAAATTGGATTTATTTTGCATTTGGTTTTCTATTTGGATTTCTAAGTATTTAAGCTCTTAGTGATTATGTCATCATCATCTAAGTCCAACTGCTTTGAAAGCCATGATGTCGGATGTCAAAAATAATGCCTTGTAATTTTCTATATTTAGATATTGCTTTAATATTATGCTAGAAATTTTATTCCATCTTGTTGACATCAATATTATAGCCCTTTTAGCTAGTTGTATTAATTTGTCTTCAATATTTGACTACCATACATTGGGTGACAGATGTTAGGTATTATGCCTTCGGTTTTCTTTTCAAGAATACTAAATGCTAGACTTTTGCTATCCTACTATTGACATCAACTTATCAAATGTCTAGCTAGCTTTATTTACTTATTTGTATCTCATTATACTCTATAGGATATCGAATCCATTACCTGAAAACTTTATACCATCCAAAGACCTACTTATTACTCTATCATCTACCTTGGCCTATTTTGAAATCACCCATATTTTTCTACTCTTTGCACCCTTTTGCATTTTTTTGACCTACTCTATATCATAATTTACTATCTACATCTATCATAGAAATTTGATCTAGGGTTTCTTTGGTTGTCTTTTGAGTTGTTGCATGCTCATTGTTGTGTCATTGCCTTAGCAAAATATCTACATGGTTTGAATCATACCACATAGTGGATATAGGTAAAAAATTTACCTACAGTGTTGGTGACTTTAAAAAAATTGCTTACAAAATGGAGAACCTAGTATGCCTTATTTATGGGATAATAGATCCTTGAGAGGAAATGGAGCTTGAAGATAAGTTGATTATAAATAGAAAAAATGAACGAAGGAAAAACTTGGAGTTATGGAGAACAAAGAGACTCGAAGAAAGGGATTGATGGGGCCAATATGGAGATGTAAGATAGGTTTATGGATTTTATAATTGTAAAAGGGCTTCAAAAACACACCTTAAAATAGGTGTTGATGTTGATTCAATCCCATTTTCTAACAAAATATAAGGCGTTTTGTAGCATGTAGAGGAAGAAAAACACCAAAGGAAGATAAGGTTGAGGTTCATGAAATTAAAAGGGTAGGGATATGACTAGGGAGGTGAAGGGTAGTGGAAAAAATGAAGAGAATGATATGGGGTAAGAAAAGGAGAATGGTGGGAAATGAATGGGTTGAGGCTAGTGGTGAGATATACAATCAGATAGGGTGTGGATTCATGAAGGAAAGGTGAATATTGGTAAGAGAAATAAAGAAAAGGAAAAAAAAATATACATGGGTGTAGGTACCTTTAGCAAAACTTAAAACTTCATGATCATATTCCACTACAACTAAGTGCTACTTCAAATCTAGAGTAGTCACTTTAGGTGGATGTTTACCTATGCAAACTTTCTTAGGAAATATTCCTACTGCTTAGAATATTTCCTTATTTCTTTACCTTTTTTATTACAACATTGTGGAGGTAAACTTCTTCTATGTTGTCAAACTCCATTGGAATCTTTGTTGCTTCAACAGAATGTATGGTTGCTTCAGAATTATTACAAAACCACATGCATTAGATGGGCATACAATTCTACTTTATAGCTAGTTGTTAAATTTAAAGATAGCTATATCTTCAATAAAACTATGCTTTTGTTAGAACTGGCATGAATTTCTCATATTTGGTTGTCCATGTGGCCACCCTAGCTTCTTCATTTCCTCTTTTATTCAGCTAATCAGAGCTTTTGTGTCATGGTATCCTTTTAATGCAATATGTGTTTGCTTCCATCATCTTGATAGTGTAGCATATGGATCAACTTAGCATGATGTATATCTTATCAAATTTTTGTTGGAAGTATATGAGATGTTATTATTATTATTGAAGGATGAGTACATATATATAGCAAGAGGTGTTAGAGCTTGTAGAAGGAAAATCTTAACCCTAATAGGCAAAGTGCACATTAATATCCTTTCACCTTAATATGCACTTTTCTAAATACAAAAATAAGTCAACATCCCAAATGATGTAATAAACCTAACATAATTTTTAAAAAATGACTGAGTTTCATGTTGGTGTCATGAATATGATCCCCCTCAGGGTGAAACCCATCTAGAAGTTGTTGGTATGTACCAAAAATGCACCTTTACACAATAATAAAAAAATAAATTAGAGAAATTTGAAGTGCCAAAAAAACTGTATAGTCTTTAGGTGGTGATGAAATCTCAAGTGTCAATATCTCTGTAGTATTTATATAGAGTCTACGGTGTCAAGATTTTGTAGTCCCTAGAATAAGTTGTTGAGTTAGAGTGTATAAATTTTGTAGTCTTTGATCAAATAAGAGAAAGCACAAATGGTGTGCTATTGGTTAACATGGTTCAGCTCATGATGTGGGTGCTAGTTAACATGGTTTAGCTCATGATGCTAGTGTTGGTTAATGTGGTTTGACTCACAATATTTTTACAATGATTTTGCTTCAAACACCAATAATTCACAATAGACTTGTACAAATATGGAATATGATGTTCCCACTGAATTATGCTCAAAAAATGCTTTTTGATGAGTATAAACAAGACTATACTTAGAAAGCATAAATATTTGTCTCGATTTATGAGAAATAGTGTCTTGGCAGGCAAAACTAATAATTAAGAGTAATTTTTCCCTCCAAGGAGAATTAAATTTTTGAATATTTTGCATGATTTTAAATTTTACTTGTAGGGGAATATTCTGAGAATGTGCTTTCAAAATAATTACATGGGCCCTCCATTTCCATACATATGAAAAAAGTGAATTTTACTTGCCCACCAATAACATGGGACAATAATGCATGGCCCCACATTATTTTCATTACAGTCAACACAATGAGAATAAAAATTTGAAAGGTTATTTTAGCCTATTATGGGCCTACTATGGGCCTGTTGGGGGCATTTATGGGCCTTTGTGGACCTGCTGGAGGCTTATTGGGGGCCTTTGGGGCCATACTATGGGCCTCTATGGGCTTGTTGGGGGCCTATGTGGGCTTGTTGGGAGCCTTTGGGGCCCTGCTATGGGTCTCTATGGGCTTGTTGGGGGCCTATGTGGGTCTCTTGGGGGCCTTTGTGGACCTCTTGGGGTTTATTGTGGGCCTCTTGAGGGCCTACAATGTGCCTCTATGGGATTTTTGGGGGCCTCTATGGGCCTATTGGGAACTTCTATGGGCCCTTTTGGGCCTATTAGGAGCATCTATGGGCCTGTTGATGGCCTATGTGGGACTTTGTGGGCCTCTTTGGCCCTTTTTGGGCCTCTTTTGCACCTATTGGGGGCCTTTGTGGGACTGTTGAGGGCCTCTATGGGCCTAGTGTGGACCTATTAGGGGTCTCTATGGGCCTGTTATTGGCCTTTATGGTCCTATTAGGACCTTTTTAAGTCTGTTATATTTTGAAATAACAAGTGGATGTGATGTCAAAATGGTGGTTGATAATCTAGAGTAGGCATCCTCCATGCTTCCCCTAAAATGGAAACACATGGGTGGATGTCAAAGCCTACATGGAGGAGAGCCACATTGGTGCTCATGTGCGTAGGTGAGAACGTGATATCTATGAAAAACAATCCGTCTCATTAAAAATGGTCATGGATGAGCTATAATTGTCATTGATGAAGGGGCCATGGTTGGGGAACTTAAATATCATGTTCACATCCTTGTTAGACTTTATGGGATTCAATGTGGTGTAGGAGGCACCAAGGAGCCACTGATAAATATTGGATTTATGAAGGCTACTTATGTCAATATTACAGTTGTTGAGCACCATTGTAGCTTCATTTTAGAAAACATAGGGAAGGATTCATGGATACATGTGCCCTCTACTAGCACTTTGTGTACCTAGCATCCTCTTCTAGCATCAAGCAATGCATTGATAGAATGACGTCCATGACCATTATAACTTATCCACGGGTAGGAAAATGAGTGTTTGCCTACAAGTTGTTTTTATATGTGCCTTCTTCATTTAATTTGGTGTGATATGGTGCCTATGCACCATTCTCTCTTTTGTGTTGAATGTGTCGTGCATTGACCTTGAATCAAACTATTTTGTTGAATTTGACAACAAATCCATGGATGCTAAAAAAATACATGCTAAGGTTTATGTTGTTAGGATGCTCATAGTAAGATCTTCTCATTAATTGGACCAAACACAATGGATTTGATATACGTCAACCAATAAAATAGTCGTATTCATAACTCTAAGCATTTAAGCTTCAAGGGAAGCCATGAATATTCCTCTATGAGCTTTTTTATTTTTGATCCACTTAGAAAGTGGAGAGCATACTCTCTAAGCTTTCCATAAAAAGAAACCTTAATTTTTCCATAAAAAATATGCAATATTGTATTTAATTTCTACCGCATACCATCAAGCCCCTTTTAAAAAAATGGTGGGTCAAATCTATAGGTTGTGTGGTAGAATAATGCAGATCTAGCATAGGAAGTGGCTACACAAAGGTTATTATGGAGGGAATATCTCCAAAAAAATGTAAGAACTCTTTTTTATAAACAATATTAGCTTAAATCCATAATTTTAGAGCATACTCAATAGTTTTACATCAGAAGTAAAAAAAGGGAGGGGCACCACTACGGCAATTGGGGAGGGGAGAATTGCAAAAGAAGCAATTTTCTCCTCAAGGGTTTAGGCAGGGCAAGATAATATCTAACTTTGATACCAAATGCTAGAAGTATATGAAAAATTATTATTATTTAAGGATGAATACATATATATAGCAAAAGGTGTTAGGGTTTGAAAAAAAAAAATCCTAACCCTAACCTTAATAGATAAATTGCATATTAATATTCTAAAAATTTTATTGTCAAGTTCTATATGTATTCAACTTACAAATACCAATGTGTTCCATGACATCATCTTGTCAATATTTTACATCTTCCTTAATCATGAGGATACTCCAAGAATTTATCTCACACATCGCCATGATAAATAACTATAATTACTTGTGAAAGATGCCTTAAGCTAGCCTTTCCATTGAGCTACAAAGTCAAAAATATGAGAGAAAATGAGGGAGTGATGAATTGTTAAAGACATATATTATTAGAAGATGAAGATGATGGGAAAAGATAAGGATGAAAAAATATAATAAATTCATACCTACACATCACAATTTTTGGAGCTCCCTTGTTTCATTCAGTTGTTCTTAGATATTTTCTCAGGTATTTGCTTTGCCTTTGAACTATCTTGGTGTTTGTTGTGTTAGTTTCAATCATCAATACAGTCCAAAACATGAATCATCTTCCCTTCTCAAGGGAGTTATTCTAGTTGTTTTTCTTATCCCAAGTTTGTATCAATAGACCTCTACGATTTGAAGAATGGTTTCGAATGATCCAAACAACTAATCAAGTCTATCTAAGAATGAGAATTCATATGCTTACCAACCTATTAGATCATTTAAACCCAATCCTCTCTTATTTTTATTCTCTATATTTGGACCCCATTCTCTTGATAGCATCAATATGTCCTTGAGAAATTAAAAATATATACTAGGAGGTTTTGGCTACTATTTTTGAAACTCTTTGCAGATCAAAAAGAGTGCAAGCATTATCAATGGAGGAGCAGTCCCATCAAACACCAAGATAATATTATCTAATATTAGAAAGGTTGTAGCTAACATTGGAATGGTTATTGGACTACTATCAATTTAGAGGCTTGATTTAGTTAACACTGAGAAGGATAAGGTTGATTGTATTCTTCCAGCATTTTTTTACCTCTTCTAGGTGTAGGAGTTTTTAGAATTGAATACAAATTCTTTCAAGAAACCTTCTCCATTATATTATTTTACTAACACCTATCCAGCATAGACCATTAGGATAAAAAAATTCCTTGAGAGTGAATAGCCACTAAGGAGGGAACTCCTTTTTATAGGCCCTTATTTCTTGAAGGTGTCTTTGTTCTAGCTCATACTACCAATTTTGATCATGTTAATTTCCAAGAAGCAACATATCCTTCTAAACTTACTTTAAAACATGTTATATACCTTGCATATTTCCAAAATTTCTTTGTTATCCCTTTTTCTAACTTATTATTTTCGATGATACGTAGCTTTTATTTACTTGCCAACCTATTTACACAAAATTATGGCATATCTCTATATTCCAATTGTGTTTGGTCCCTCATCTCTTACATCTGAATATATAGTGACCTGACTATATAATTTCAAATCCACACTTTTACCTCTGATATTTACTTTTGGAATTATTGCTCATTCTAACAGGGTTTTACCATAAGTTGGACTTTGAATCTATGTCCACTTCCTAGGTTGTTTGAAACTCAACATTGAAAATAATCCCTAATAATTTTTCTTTACTGATTAGATGGCCAATTACCTTTTCAATGCATAATAGGTAGTGTATTGCATCCCATGTTAGCTAAATATTTTCAAACTAGAGACTAGTTCCTACCTTGGGATGTTGTTTGGAGTAGTCATGAGCAGAGTATTTTTTCTCTTATGGTAGTCATGTCTTCTTCAAACTTAATTGTTGGAATATGTGGCTAGCCAAATGATTTATCAAACCATAGTTTCTCTATGAATCATACCAATTCCTTATGTGTGAAAACCAATATGCATTAGAGCCACTTAGGATAGATTCATCATTGATTGGTATTTACTCATCTTCTAACCAATTAGCTATTTCTAGTTTGGCTATATGTATATTGTTTTCTTGTTGATAATTCCCAATGTGATAAGTCTAGATCTCTTTAGCTTGAACTTGAACCAACTATTTTATTACAAGTAACAATCATTTGATCATATGCTAGATGTCCTCCTATTTTTTCTAAGAAATCCATGGACAAGTTCATCCCAAATGTTGGTGGTAAATCAATGATCACCACATCTTGAATTGTTGCTAAATGTAGTAACATATGCAATAAAATTGGGACTTCATTGATGAATATTACCTTTTGTACCGCTACTCCTTTGATCTTATAGACTCCAAAATTAGTTTTATGATATTTTATACCCATAGCATCACAAATTTCTTGAGGAGTAATGGAAATATTAGTTGCTAGATCAATTGTATAATTGTGTAGCACCCATCCCTCTAAGCACACAGACAAGTAAAAGAGGTAGAATCAAATTTACCAAGGCCAAGATATTTATGTTTGTATGTATGCATCAAGTTGACCTTGGGGCCATGCAAAGTTATTTCAACCAAATTCACATGCTTAGATATCAGTAGATCTTCTCGTAGTTTTTTGGCCTCAGCCAACTTTTGGGTTATTTTTATAGGTTCTTACCATATCTTCCCTTTGAGCTTTTGTTATAGGTAGATAATATGGTTTCTGGTAAGCCTTTTTCTTTGATAATGTAGGCATAATTCTCTCAAAATACATTGCTTCATGCATGCCTTTGGCTCTTCTACTCTTTTATCTGGCCTAGCTTCCTTATGTTCCATTTCATAGTGGATATCCTTTGCATCCTAAGCATAAATTTTTCTATCATGGCTATATCCTCTTACATCTAATCCATCTACATATCCAATGCTTAGATATTAGTAGATCTTCCTAAATTTCTTTGGCCTCAACTCTTTGGCATTCAAAACTATTAACCACCAAGGGTGTGGTGGTCAGGACTGTAAACTGCCAAGGGTGTGGTAGTCAATATCTAGACTGTAGATGACAAGAGATTAACTCAGCTGGATCTCAGTCTCACTAATTTTAGATAGCTTCTATGTGATTTTGAGACCTGTAAGATAGATAGAATGCAAAAAATAAGTAATACATATAAAATATGTAAATATCACACAAGGCATCTATCTAAAATGAAAGACAACAAATAAAGGACTATTTTTTCTACTTATAGCACTAAATATGTTGAGTGTGGTTAGGTTTTAGGGTCCCAACATGACTACCAAAATATAGAGAGGTAAATGCACTATTTTCATTGCTTACAAAATATTTACAAATGATTATAATCTTTTACAAATTTTGCCATTGTGGGTCTATAAGAAGGGGATTTCCATAGAGGAAAGATCCTTCTTACACAATGTAATAAATTGTTAGAAATAGATTATATTACATTATTTGGGTTATGTAAATGTACCTTCCTAGGTACATACTTAGGATAATATATTACTTTAGAGGAGGTTATCTAGTTACTTCATGCAATGTAATAAATGCACAAGTGTCAATGTGAAATTTGTATATGTGCAAGGTGTCCCTTGCATAGCTAGGTAGAGTGTTGGCCAATGAACCTATCTTCCTATATAAAAAGGGCCTCATTATAACAAGTAGGATATAGAGAAGCTTAAAGCATATTCGTAGGTAGTAGCATAGTGATGTGTAGATCACCATATATTGGTGATGGGTGCAATGTAGTCTAGTAGCTTTTTTCATGGAGTGTCCATTTTCTTCATAACTATATTGTATTCATTTTCATCATTTCTATTTATAGCATATTTTAGTCATCTCAAAGATTTACTTTCTTTCATATTATTTTACATCTTGTGATTGCTATCTCCCATTGCATACTGTATACTGCATCAAAAGCTAATAGTGGTATCAGAGCCACAATATATCTAGCCACAGTAGATCAATAGGAAAACCACCATCATCTTTGAGCCTGAGTTATTTGGCAACCTGACGTGTTGTTATACCATCCATTATAAAAAACTCTCAGAAGAGTCTATGTGGTAGAATTAGGGAGAGCCACAAGTGAGTACTGAAAGAAATCTTAGTTTCAAAAATACTGATATTACAATTGGCTAGTCTTTCCACAAAGTTGTAGGAAAAACTCGTAAAGACTAGGACTCAGCATTCAATCCACTAGATTGACAAATCAACTAATGAATATCATTTAATATATCTAGAATTTGTTAAATATTACCCAAATTTTCTTTTATTGTAGAAAATTACTCCTCAAATGATTGGAACTCCTCCTACAAAAGAAATCTAGGATACTTCAACTTCATTGCCCGAAGGTTAGCGTGCCTTTATAGTAAAAATATTAGTTCCTTGTGCAAGAAAATAATACTACAAAAGAAGACTTCTGGAGAAGAGTCATGGTGAAGTTAGGAGACTAGATATATCCATTGCTATATTGAGAACTTCACAGAAGAAGAAAAGGCCATAGTAGCCTTGATCCAAAATAAAAGGTCATAGAAGCCTTGATACAGAAGAAAAGGCCATAGAAGCCTTGTTCCAGAAGAAAAGACCATAGAATCCTTGATCCATAAGAAAATTCCATAGAAGCCTTGATCTAGAATAAAATGCCACATAAGACTTGATGTTGAAGAAAATACCACAAAAGCCTTGATACTAAATAAAATGCCACATAAGCCTTAATACTGAAGAAAAGGCCACAAAAGCCTTAATACTAAAAGAAGGGTCATAGAATCCTTGATCCTGAAGAAGACTCCAAAATAGAGTATCTTATTTAGAAGCAGATTAATATTTCAGTACGAATACTTTGTTGCAGGGAAAGGAGATTCAGTGAGTTGGGAAACTTCCTACAAGAAAATTAGGAAGAGTGTCTTCTTTAGAATCAATCTAGCACCTAAAGCAAAATTAAAGGTAAAGAGATTAGAATAAGATATCATTGAAGGAATTCCAATATTGGAAGAAGAAGAAGGACTAGGAGAGTCTTGCTCAAATCCAAAAGCAGTAGAATCAGATATCTAGAAGAATATCTCACCACCAACACCTCTATGAGTAGAATATTGAAGAAAATGTCTCAAGGAAGACTAGAAGAAGCTACAAGATCAAAGACCTTTGGGAGGTCTCAATGAGCATCCAATAAAAGGCTTGGAGAGTCATACTGAATAAATCATCAAAGGAGAACTCATTAAAGAAATTCACTACAAAAGATAGTGAAATATTTGGGACAATTGTCATCATCCAACAAGCCCAAAAGAAGAAGAAGAATTTGGCAAGAAGTTCCAAATATTAGAAGACCTCAAGACATTCAAAGTATTAAGAAGACCCTACTTTAAGTTAGGATTTGACAAGAAGACTTGAAGATAGGAGAAGCCTACCAAATCCAAGAGATTTGAAGATTGCCTCTCACAGCAAGAAGGCATTATTTTCTGATATAAATACTTATAAAAATCTATAGCAAAAAGGAGGAGACTACAAGAGGATAACAAGCCATAAAATCCTAGGCTCGTGAAAGAAATTTCAAGATCATATTTTGGTGAAAATAAGTTGTTTAGGATAGCCTACAAAGAGCTGCAAGATCTTATTCAAGATAGCAACTTGGTGATCTTAGACACCAAGATCCTCTACAAGATCTACATCCTATATATAAGTTGTAAACGAGCTACAAAATATTTGAGAAAAATATAAGCAACTATTGGTGCAAGTAGATTCATTAATTATATTACTTATCAGATTCATTGGAGCACCTTATTTAGATTAAAGTTACAAGAAGGAAAATTGGATTACAGTCTTCAAGAGTGCAAAAAGAGAAAATTTTCTTTTAAGTTTTTTTTACACATTAGGAGTTGATTAGATTTCATAATTACAACTATCTATAAACTACATATCATATACTTTGGGAAGCAAAAGAAGACTAGAACCTACAACTTTATTTGTAAGGAAATTGCATAATAACTCTTGAAGGTCAATTTTAGATTATTCTTGATTAGTTGCAGTAACTTTGATTAAGTGCATTTATTATGAGATTTGATTGGAGTGATAAGGTGAGATTGTTAGTGCATTAAAAGTGAAATTTTTTTAAGCTTATTTGCACTACTTTATTGCTCTCAAAATATTAGTTTTTTGTGATTCTTTAAAAGGGCACAAAATCTGAATTTGATAAAGTGTCTAAAGACACTAATAGTGCACAAAAATCTGCAACACATAGTGGCCAAGTGAAACCACAAAAATAGGTTAGAATCCTCCAAAACTTTGAGAAGAATACAACTAACCAAAATCAGAAATAGAAGCTTCAAATATTGAGACTTGGTGAGTCTCAAATCCAAAGCATTACAGGGTTAGTTGCAAGGAGAAAAGTGTAGAAAATTGCATCAAATAAGGATCTTCTATTTACGTCTATCTAAGCTTGGATTTATCACAAAAGTATCCAAGTAAAAATGGGAAGGTGTCTAATAAAAGAGACAACCTCAAAACCCCTACATTGCATTCAAAAATTCTGCCACAAAACCATAAATTAAGACCTAAAAAAATGAGTGCAAAAGAGGCTGCAATAAAGGTTATTTTATACACAAATTTGTTACATTGTATCGTACTATCCTAATCTAGTTTATATAGGAAAGAGGGAAGATTTGAAGGTTCCTCAAAGGCACATTATTCTTAAGAAGAGTGCAATTGAATACTAGCATACTCTAAGCATAAATAAGCCTCTCAAAAGGGCTCACATCATGCATGGGTTGGACAGCCATAATAGGCAACCTACAAAGCACAAGAAAGGTGTCACATTACTTACTAAAGGAGAAAAATCCAGCAGCATATAAGCAAGGTAAATTAAAGCAAGCAAATTGAAATCATACGTCCAATCAAGGAGCATTCAATACCATTGTTGGAGCATCAAGAAGTCTCCACAAAAGAACTACCATTCAAACTTCATTCAAGAGCCACCAAAGCTCCATGAAATCTCCACCAAAGCTCCACCATAAGTATTGCTTGGATGAAACCATCTCAGCACCATCAAAATACAACAAGGAATAAGGTGGGCAAGTACATTAAAAATCTTGCAAGAAGGTGTTGATAAGACTAGGGCATGCAAGTTCCACTTTTCGTTCTCTAAAATAAACCCCAAATGCCCTCAAAGGTACGTTGGAATTTCACATGTGATGAAAAGCGTTACAACATCTCTTTGGTGCCCATAGTCCACGTGGAAAAGGAGTTACATTCAGTCTTAGGCATTATAGAAGGAAGCCTTACGTATGTTGGAATACAAGAGCTACTTGGACAGTACACTATGAAGGAATAAAAATGCTTCAGATGTTACTTAAGCAATGGTGACACTTGTAACAAGCATTTGAACAAAGTTTGTAACATCCCCACTCTATTCCAAGTGTCCAAGAGCATCTTTGAAGCGTTGAATGTAACCGTTGTGACACTTATCACTCATAAAAATATTGACAGTCTATTAAAGGTGCCTTGGACCAGGGATAACAAAAAAATTAGAATCATTCATGCATCCACATTTAACACTCAGTAGTCTTCACGCATAGGGTCGAGTTGCAACATGGAAGCAATGTGGAAGAGCCTTGAATGCTTTGGTCAAAGTAGGTCAAAGGTAGATATTAAAGGCACCATAGTTGGTATTATATCCAGTATTTTCATTGGAGGGAATGGTCAAAGCAAATACACTCACATTGCAGCCATCTCACATCCGAAAATAGTGTCGATTATTACAGTATTCGAATATTGCAAGGTGATATTTATTCCCTACCTTAATGTGCTTTCATTTAAGGGAGTTATAAGGTTGATAAACCAAGGTAAACCTTAGAAGAAATTAATCATATTGAAAGCAAAGCATCAAAGGGAATAATTTATCAAATTAATATAATATTTGCAATATTAACCATAGGAGAAATAAGGATTTCTACTGGAAATTAATTTTTAAATATTTGCAAGTATTATTGTATTCTAATTTTCTATATTTGGGATCTATAAGGGTTACAACACAATTTAGGTTATTGAAAATTAGAAACACTAAAATCAAATCCTAAATGATATTAAAAGAGGTTATTAAGGTTTTTTCTAAGGTTGGAAATTTATAACATTCTTGTCTCAAAATTTCTCGAAAGGGACAAAATAAATCCACCATTAAAACCTTTTCAAAATTGGAAAAGTGCTTAATTCAATAGGAGTAATAAGGTGTTGGAAAATTTGATTTTTGATATTTACAAAACTTTATAAAATCAACCTAAAATTGAACTATAATTTACAAAAGCACTATATTCATCTTATATCATATCCAAAACACATTAGGGAGTCATAAGGCATTCTACAAAACTTGGTAATATCAGCATCTATCAAATATTATCAAGTTGTAAATCCATTGGGAAAATATAAGCTTTCTACAAAACCTAAAATTCCATTAGACGTATATATTCTTATTACTAGGGAGACATAAGTAAGCCTACAAACCTAAGGATTAATATAGGTTTTATCAAATCAAGCTTATATATTAGGGAGTTTTAACCTGCCATATCTAAAACTAGGGAGCTATAAGGATGTCTAATTCTCAAAACACAACAAACACTAATAATTCCTTCAAAAAATAGAAGGCTAGTGCCATAAAACTTGGGATCATGAATCTACTCATGAAATCTAAAGGAATGTTAGACCTAAATTCAAAGGTAATTCATAGTGAACCCTTAGAAGATAACTTTTATACTATGGAATGTTATCTTCAAGCCCATATCAATGAAGCAATTGACAATGGAAAAAGTGATATTTCAATTTCCTTAGACTTTGTAAGCATTTTATACATACCATTTCTCACATATAAACACTACAAGGATGAAAATATAGAACAAAAATGATTGATAGAACTACTCAAAAGGAAGGTAGAACTTAATAAATCATATCTAGAAAAGTTTTTTCAATCCTCATGCAGCATTGGACTTCAATTTCTACTAACTCAAGATCTTATCATGATGCCTTAAGTGGTGGTTCATAAACTTTTATATAGATTGAAGATAGAAAAGGAGAATCTTCTTTACAAGAACCAAGTAGCAGCATAGCCACCTATGAGAGCATAGAAATCAAAATCAAAGGTAAAGAAGACAAAGCAGATAAAGGAGGAATACAATGCAAAGTCAATTGAAAGAAGAACCTATAGCTACAACTATAGCTTACTCTGCATCATTTGAAGACACAGTAAGTAATGAAGGAGAATACAAATTCCACTATCCAATGGAAAAAGATCCACATTTAAGACTAAATTCTTCAATACCCAAATAATGTAATACAGGGGGATGTTAGAAATAGATTATATTACATCATTTGGGTCATGTAAATGTACCTTCCTAGGTACATACTTCGGACATTAGATTAATTTAGGGGTAAGTTATCTAGTTACTTCATGCAATGTAATAAATGCACAAGTGTCAATGTACAAACTGTATATGTGCAAGGTGTCCCTTGCACAACTAGGTAGAGTGTTGGCCAAGGAACCTATCTTCCTATATAAAAAGGGCCTCATTGTAACAAGTAAGATATAAAGAAGCTTAGAGCATATTTTTAGGTAGTAGCATAGTGTTATGTAGATCACCATATATTTGTGATGGGTGTAATATAGTCCAATACCTTTGTTCATGGAGTATCCATTTCCTCCATAGCTACATTGTATTCATTTTCGTCATTTCTATTTTTAGCATATTTCAGTCATCTCGCAAATTTACTTTCTTTCATATTATTTTTCATCTTGTGATTGCTATCTCCCATTGCATACTACATACTGCATCAAAATCTAACATAAATAGTGCTCAAATGTTCTCCAAACCATCTCAGAGTGTGGATGGATTTCTTGCTTCACTCGAAGGTTGGACATCCTTGACTGCAAGTGCTCCTATGAGTTCCTACACATAATTAGACATAAAGAATCAATAGCATCTACTAGGTCTACCTTGGTTAGACCCAAATTTCACAAAAATATGCAAATAAATAACAAATTCATTAAAAATAGAATAAAAATGATAATATGACATAATAAATATTACAAAATATAAACAAAACTTACCTTACCTTTTGTTATTTGTCTACTCTTGACTATTATTGATTTTGTAACTATAGTAGCTTCTAGAATGGAACGACCAAAGGTCTAGTGGTCTTGATTATTAACCACCAAGGGTGTGGCGGCCTTGACTATTAACCACCAGGGTTGTGGCAACCTTGATCTCTGCTACTCAAGTCAAGATGAAATTTGTTGAGGGTCTTCTATAGAGTATGAATGATGTTTGATAGCAATTTTGAGTTGATATAATCTCTTGAATATGAGCAACTTTAAAAATAAAATGCATGCATGAGGAAGCTTCAATGATAAAATACATGCATTCATGGATGAAATATAGGTAGATAGAAATTTTAGTAGTGTTTCAATAAGTTTTAGATTCCTACCACATGAATGAATAAGTGAGGATATGGTTTTATGGACATATTGGGAGGTCAAGAGGGTTAGTGAAGTGAGGGTGACTTGGCAAGTTAGGACAACCAAGTGATAAGGATGCATGAGATATGGCTAGTGATATGTTAGAGTGATTAGGGGAGATATGGCAAGTGAGGTGTTAGTTAAGTGAGAGTGAGGTATGCACCTAGGATAAGGAGGAATGGGGAAGTCACATGGTGACTAAATATAATTATTATTATATTTTATTATTATTATTTATTTATTTTTTGTAAGGTTTTATGATGCAAAGATGGGATGTTAGGATTTTTGGTGATTATTTAGAAATTTAATTAAAATGGTTTTAGGAAAATATTTATTTGACACTTTTTAAGTGTCTACAATAAATGCCAAAGAGTCAACCTCTAAAATGGATTACATTCTAGTATATATAGAGTTTTATAATGTATTCAGTTATCTAGCTATGATTATTTTCTTAGCATATTGTAGGTTTGTTAGCAAGTGTAGAGAGTGGTTATCTCACTAATGTTAGTTATATCTAACTACCTCAATCATGCTATGCTGATGTGTATGATATAAATTTCATTGTGAGGTTGGCTTGTGTGCTGCATCATTAGATTCTAACCATTAGGGAATGGTCTACACCTTTTTTTATGCATAACCAATTGACCAAGGACAAATGTGCAATGGAGAGGACTTCAACCTTTGAGATCTTCTAATAGTAATTATTCTTGGTGGCTAATTGACGTACACAAACCTATTGATTTGGATTATTCCAGATCGTTCATGTAGAGGCTGAAGGCATGGATAACATGTTATTTATTTTCGAATGATCATCCTAGTTGAGAATTGCTTCCTTTTATTTTCTCCTCATGCCAAGCTTCTTTCACTTTTGTTTTTCATGTATTGTATGTATTTTGATGCTTCATTTGAAGAATCTAATAGCTATATCTTATATTACTAAGTATCGAATATTTTTAGGCTTTTATGCTCTATTGCTAAGCTACTTGACTTGGATTTATTTTACATCTGGTGTTCTATTTGGCTTATCAGGTATTTAAGCTCTTAGTGATGATATCATCATCTTCTAAGTCTTGTGCCTTTCAAATTCATGATGTTAGATGCCAAATATAATGCCTTGGAATTTTCTTAGTTTAGACATACTTTAATATTGTGTTGGATATTTTATGCCATCTTGCTAACATTAGCAATGTAACCCATCTGACTAGCTTTATTCATTTATTTTCAATGTTTGATTTCCCAACATCAGGTGATGGATGTTGGGTCTTATAACTTCAATTTTATTTTGAATAATATTATCATATATTAGACTTTTGTTGTCCTATTATTGACATCAGCTTCTCAAATGTTTAGCTAGCTTTATTTACTTAGTCATATCTCATTCTACTCTACCAGATGTTAGATTCATTACCTTAGAACTTTATACCATCTAGTGACATTCTACTTATTGCTCTATCATCTACCTTGGCCTATTTTGTATTCAGCCATATTTTTTTCTCTTTGCACCTTTTTGAAATATTTTATCTTATTCTATATCATCCTTTCCTATCTGCATCTATCATAGAAATTTGATTCGAGGCTACTCTAGTTTCCTTATAAGTTGTTGCATGTTCATTTCTATGTCGTTACCTTAGTAAAATATCTACATGGTTTGAACCATACCACATAGTGGATGTAGGTAACAAAATTTATCTACAATAAGCACTCACCAACACAAGTTCCTAATTCCATTTAACCTACTGCACTTGATAACCTTTTGTAAAAATATTCATGTGTTTCTTAGGAGCCCATGATATTTCCTCCTGAAAGAGCCATTAATAACAACATTGATCTCATTCCTATTGCACAACTTCCTAATGCTCTTATGTATAGATATTCCCTTAATATGATGAAATTAAAAAGCAAATCTAGGATATATTAGCCAAGGGGTTTATTAAACCTAGTTTATATCCTTGTGCCTCTCCTATTCTCCTTGTCCTAAAAAAATATGGCACTTGGCATCTTTGCATTGATTTTTGGACCTTTTATAAGATCACTATCAAAAATCAATATCCACTTCCTGATATTGATGATATTTTGGACCAATTTCAAGGTCCAAATTCTTCAATAAGATTGACCTTAAAAGTGAATATCACTAGGTCCATATTCAGGTTGAAGATACCTAGAAAACTACCTTCAAAACCAATATGGGTCTTTTCGAGTGGCTCATTATGTCTTTTAGCCTCACCAATGCTCCTACCACTTTCATGAGACTCATGCATGAAGTTTTTTTAGAGTGCATAGATAAATTTGTCATTATATATTTGGATGATATTCTAGTCTTCTCTTCTACATGGAAGACCCATTTTGAGCATCTTGAGCTGGTCCTTTTTACCCTTTAACAAAATCAACTTTATGCTAACATTTCTAAGTGTTCCTTTGGGCAAAATTATATCTCCTACCTTGGATTTTTCATCAATGAAAATGGTGTTTATGTAGATCATATCAAATTTGAATTCCTTCTCAACAGACCCACTCCTACCATTGTCACTAACTTACAAAGTTTTCTTAGCCTTGCCAATTTTTATCGTAATTTTATCCTTGGTTATTCCACCATTGTTTCTCCCTTGCATCAGTTGACTAAATCCATAACCATGTTTTTTTGGACTCCTAACCATGCTTATGCTTTTTCCACATTAAAAAAAAAGCTATGTTTTACTCCTATTTTTGTCATTCTTGATCTTCGACAACCTTTTGAGATTGAAATCGATGCTTCTTAGTTTTCTCTTGGAGTTGTCTTGAAATAAAATGGTCATCCTATTGCTTACCATTTCGAAACCTTTTCTACATCCAAATAAATTATTCTACTTATGATAAATAATTGTATGCTTTAGTCTATGCCATCAAATACTGACATCATTATCTTTTGGGTAAGGAAACCATCATTCATACCAACATTTTGTCTCTTTAGTTCCTTTAGTCTCAAAATAAGATCCAAAAAGCTCATCATATGAAATGAGCCTTCTATTTAAAATATTTTCATCTTGTCATTAAGTATAAAAAAGAAATAAAAAATTATGTGTATTATTGTTTGAGTCATCCTCCTTCATATTGTACCTTGATAGTTGTTACCACTTTCCACTTGGTTTTTAGACTTGACCTTTTAGGTATGTTTATGATCCTAATTTTTCCCAAGTTTATCGTCATCTCTAGCACCATGCTTCTTCTAATTTGAGCTCTTTTTAGGATTATTATCTTAATGAGGGTTTCCTCTATTGTTTTGATGAACTTTGTGTCTCCCACAAACATCAACCATATCTTCTTAAGGAGGCCCATTCTACAATTGATGGTCGTTTTGGCAAGCATAAACCCTTTATCCCTTGCATCATTTCTTCTATTGACCCCATATGCAATAAGATTTTTTGAGGTATCTATGCCAATATATTGTATGTTGTTATTCTAAGTCTTCTAACCAAAATCTAGGTCTTAGTGTCCACTTACCTATTTCTCCTCATATTTGGGAGAGCATCTTTATGGATTTGGTCGATGGGTTTCCTATGATTATCCATCAACATGATTGTGTTTTTGTTGTTGTCGATCATTTTAGTAATATGGCTAAGTTTATCCCCTATCAAAAATTTATTTTAACACATGACCATTATGAACACTTTTCTAGAAGGTTCCTTCTTTAATATTTAATGTTTTATTTCCTAGAAGTTTCCTTTCAAGGCTATGTAATGGGCTATAAATAACCCTTTTCTATATGGAAATGGACATATTTTATTTCATAATTCCTTTGAGTCTCCTGTTGTGAGTGTGTGTCCTCATCAATGCCCCTAATTTATCCCATCCATTTTTGTACAAAATTTAGGGTTTTTAATAGAACCTAGAGGAAGAAAAATACTAGAGATGGTAAAGGATGTGAAGAAGAAAATAATGTTGTTGGAATGATTGGGAAAGGTGGTGAATTAGTATATAATGAAGAATATAAGGATGTAAAAGGAGAAGGTGGAATAATAGGAGGGGCAAAAAGTAGGAACAAATAGAGGAGGGAAGTATGAGAAGAAGAAAGAATAGGTAAAGAAATAGAGATACATGTTTAGTGGTACTTCGAACAAAACTAAATTTATGCTAACAATAATTTGTAATAGTTTAGGGTTGCTTTAGAGAAATGTAAGCTTCCTTAGGTGGATACTCTAGTCACTTACATCTTGGTCCCTTCATTTACATTTAATTTTCTTCTTCTTTGTGAAGTTGCATAAATAGTCTTCCTTAGGGTTGTAGTACACCATCAAGCCCTTGATTATCTTGCACATAGTTTCCCTAGCCTTATTTTAGTTATCAAAAGACCATATTTCTACTTCACCCTCTCCTTGTATATCTTTTATTGATGATTATTAAAACTAGACACTTCAATTATTATGGGACTTTTGTCACAGTTCTTTGCATTTTCCAAAATTTGCATTTTGTGCAACCGGTTTGCTCTCATAAATTCTTTTCTTACAACCATTGGCCTCTTAAAATTAAAATCCTCATTGTACTATTTCTTTAGATTAATAAGTATTTTTGGATTTTCCTTATAATAATAATAGTTAGGCATCAATTTTACATTATGTGATAAGATCTGGTGAGATAGGATTTCCATAATCCTTTCTCTTAAATTAAGCAATCACCATGTGTGAGAATCATGATGTACCCATTTTTATCATAGATGTCATAGTTAATTAGTTCATCTATGGCCACCCTATGTTCTTCTATGCATTATGTACCATCCAACTATAGAAATATAGGGCTCGAGTGAGTGTATTCCATTCCCATTTCTTTGCACACTATTTTTGGCATGATAGTAGTGGTTGCTCTTGAGTGAATCATGTAGTTGTGTACTATCCACCCTTACATTTATAAATATATGGGGTGGTTGCATCTTATCCATCCTAGGGCTTGATTTTTCTTGATCTAAATTTAAGTCTAGCAACTTGTATTCTTTAGGATTGATGTCCTTTAATGCTACTCTAAGTAAATATTTTTGACTGGAATTTAGCAATGCATCATGCATGCTTGCCTTGGAAGAAGTCCTCTTAAGTTCTTGAATGACATTGTATCATGTCACTCTTGATAGTTTTTTATCCTTCTAGTCAAGATCCTCAAACCTTCTATGATATTGCTCAATGTCTTCTAACTTTATCTTTTAGTCACAAATGGATACCTTAGCCTTCTTAGTGCTTACTTCTTAGGATCCTCCTATGTGGTCTTAACTTTTATTGGTTCTAGCTTTACTACTTTTGACCTTGGTTGCTCTTTTGCTTGCTCTTGGTGAGGTTGAGCAAGGACTTTGAATGGATACAAGTGTTGTGGCTCAACTTGTAGAGTATTCTTTTTAAATCTAGTCAAGACTTTAATGCATTTATCTTTGTTAGGTTGCTTAGCTACCATGACTTGTTCTAGGTCTATCAAAATATTGACTACTTCCTTCTATGCCTTTTATAGCTTTTTCATTTTATTTGCTACTATCACTTGGGCCTGATTGGATGGTTTAGGATTTCTCCTTATCCAACCTCTATATTAGGTTAGTTCCATGTAAAATAAAAAATAAAATATGGGGTAAGACTAAAGTGATAAATAGAGGGTTAGGGATAGAAATTGTGGACTATATGTGTATGGCATTTGGCTAACAACATTATTGTATACTATGCAAAGCACACTTCAACTAAAATACATACAGGGCATAACAAACTAGTTACTAGGCAAAGTATCACTGGATATAAATTGATCCCCAAATCATGTCCTCCACTACTCTAATGGCTCTTAACACCCTAAGAAACTTTTACAAAAGAAATAAAAACTACAAAATCAAACACTAAGAATACCTAATATTCCAATAGCTTAGAGTGGTAATACAAATAGCAACTCATTCCTAATAGAATAGACCACCAAAAAACTTTTACAAAAATATTTAGGGCCTATAGAGCATCCACGTATGAAAAATCTAATAATACAACAAGTTGATGCATTAAAGTTGCAGAGCATAATTACATAATATATAGCATTGAATAACACAAGCTTATACTGAAAGGGGGGGTGAACAGTATAAGATCAACTTTTACTTTTCTTTCTCAAACAATATTATCCAATATATCAATGGCAATATCAACAATAGTAATCAAAGCAATGCATAAATCATCACACACAATAGAGACACCAATTTAACGTGGTTCACCCAATGTGGGCTACTCCATGAAGAAAATATTTCACTAAAATTTTCTCAACAAATATCTTGGGAATCCTTCCCTATTACAATATTTATGGACCTCTGTCCAAAGGAGACACCAATCCCCTAATCAAGTTATCGACACCAATCCATAGGAGAACTCTTTCCCCTTTGTTGGTTTGTGGATCTCTATCCATAGGAGAACTCTTTCTCCTCTACTCTAGCTGATGATCTTCTAGAAGACTATTGCCTTTGTTACACTGGCTTGTGGATATCTCTCCATAAAATACCTTTGTCCTCACTCAGAATACCTATGTCCTCACTGTCCTGGCTAATGTATATCTATCCATTGGAGACTATTTTCATCTACTCTATCACCTCCAAAGCTTACTCTCAGCTTTGTTCAATCTATATCTCAAATCTACACTAAACATTGTCCTCAGTCTAGCACAAATCTGCTCACAAGTCTGTCTCTGATCTTGCACAAAACCGCCCTTAAATATACACCAAACTCTATCCTCAAGCCTTAACACAAAGCTTGATCCAATCACAAATTAAATCTACTTAGATTTACCTCAAGCCTTAACTCAAAGCTTGAACAAATCAATCAATCAACTTTGCTCTCAAGTATTCTCAAATACTTACCTCAAATCTATCCACAAATCCTCTCAAGAACTTGCTCAATCTGCTCTCAAGTCTTCACTAAGACTTACCTCAAATTTGTCCAACAAGTCCTCCCTAGAACTTGTCCAATCTGCTCAACAAGTCTTCACCAAGACTTACCTTAAATCTGTCCAACAAGTCCTCCCTAGAACTTGTCCAATCTGCTCAACAAGTCTTCACCAAGACTTACCTCAAATTTATCCAACAAGGCTTCACAAATACTTGCCTAAAATCTTCTCAATAAGTATTCACCAAGACTTACCTTAAATATTCTTAACAAGTCCTTCCTATAACTTGTTCAATCTGCTCAACAAGTCTTCACCAAGACTTATCTTAAATCTGCTTAATAAGTCCTCTTTAGAACTTGTTCAATCTGCTCAATAAGCCTTCACCAAGACTTGTCTCAAATTTGCTTGTAAGATTTCACAAAAGCTCACACAAATCTATCCTTAAGCTTTCACAAAAGCTTACTCAACTATGTCCTTAAGTCCCCTATAGGACTTACTCAAATCTGCTCACAAGCTTTCACAAAAGCTTACTCAAACAACTGCAATACTTGCATACAAAAATCAACTTAATCTCTTTTAGAAAACCTCTTCAATCACACAAACAAGTTTCAATCAGAATCTTGTTTAACCATATAAACATATAGAGAATGATCAAAGACTCAATATGTTTCACACTCACAATATTTTGTACTCAAAAAAACACTCTATCACTTTCAAACTCTCTTTCAAATTAATTCAAAAATAAAGTATAATTTGTTTCACAATACTTGAACTATCAATCCAATGCTTTTAATAAATAATGTTCAACCAACTTCACTCAAACATCCACTCAATGAAACACAACTTGCTTAAAAATCCTAACCAAGTGTTTCACTATACTTCCAACAACTCACACTATGGAACTCAAACCTTGACTCAAGATGATTCCAATGTCACATAACAATGATACTCATGATCTTTCACAAACCCTAGTTCAAGATAGTTCTCAATTTCACATAACAATGATACTCATGATCTTTCACAAACCCTAGTTCAAGATAGTTCTCAATTTCACATAACAATGATACTCATGATCTTTCACAAACCCTAACTCAAGATAGTTTTTAATTTCACATAACAATGATATGATCTTTCAACATCCACAAATCATGCACATGAAAACTCAAACATTTTCAACAATGCTTATCAAACAATCCTTTTGACTCCAACTCTATTTCACAACATTCAATCCAAAAATATTTCACTCATAAGGAATATGTGCCCATACCTTTTGTTTTGATGGAGATATATCTTCAAAACCTATCTTAATCACAATCAAATCCTCTTTGCCAATTTCAATGTTATATAGCAACAACCTATCACAAAATCTCCACACAAATATTCTCCCCAATAATTATTTCACCATACAAAAATATCAAGTCTCAAGTACACCTTATAATCTCCAAACTCTCAAAATAATATTCAAAAATCAAGTTCCTTTACTAACACCTTATAAACTCCAACCTCTCAAAATAATATTCAAAAATCAAGTTCCTTTACTAACACCTTATAAACTCCAACCTTTTCAAAATAACATCCAACATATAAAAATCAAATTCTTTAATTAACCCTTATAACTCCAAACCTTTATTTATTTTTCTAGGTAACAAAGATATAAAATAATTTTTAATTAACCTTATAACTCCCTATGCATTCCACTATGCAAAAATATCACGTGGCCTTTAGCACCTCCAAACTTTGGTGAATTTAAATAATAATCAAAAGCGTTTACCTTAGTCTTTGGCTCACGTCTCAAAAATATTGCGCATGTCTTGGCTACGCCCAAACTCTAACCTGCGACCAACTACCACCGTAGTGCCTTAGCCCAAGGCTAGGCTGTCGTTAGGCTACACACCCATACGTGAATATTAGTTCACACATACCCTCTTATGCCTTTGTAGAATTTGGCGAATAAACAAAATGTCTTCCTCCTTCACAAAATGAGTCACGTGGGGATTCAAAACCATGACCTTTGTTGTGTGAGCGCCTTAGCAAGTCTTTGGCCACCGGTTGTACTACCCAGTGCTATGGAACTTCCTAGTCGTGTCACTTGTACTTCAACCACCATCTGCCTCTTAAAAAATAAAAACCATTAATTCTCTCTTCTCACTTAGCAAAGCAGTGCACGAAATATTACACATAGCATAGCATTTGAATTGCATGGTCGTCGTGGAAGGGAAATTAAAATTATTTCTCCTTCTTATATACTTTGTCCTTTGTTCTTACACGTCGGCCCAATTCGAAGTCGATTTTTCAAATTTAAATTTAAATATTAAATTTTGAAAACTTTGGCACCCATTATTTATTTAAATTAAAATTTTAACCATAGGTTAAAATATTTTAATTTAAATAAATTAAATTAAATCCTTTGCAAATTGCTCAATGGATATTTTCAAGATAAGATTATTTTTAATGATTCTTTGGACCTCATTTTCTTCACCTCATCCTTTTGCTCGAAATATTATAATATTAAATATTATAATATTATTATTTCTTTTTAAACCTCTTCTCCTTCCTTGGGTCTTCAATATTTTAGGCCTCTTTAGGCATATAATATTTAAAATAAATATTATATCATATTTATTTTAACTACTTCTTTACCTTTTGTAAAAACAACCTGATGACATTATTGACAATGAAACTTGTCACCAAACCTTTTGACATCAATGACAAAAAAACTTGCTCAAATTTCCAACAAGCATACAAACACTTAAATTATTGACCCTTATACTAAGGTAAATGTCTCTATTTATAGATTTCTATACTAGCCTAGCTAATGATTACAAGGATGGTCTACTATATGCCTTACAATATAGACATGACCTAGCCTTGTCTACAACTCATGCTCCATTAGCATGTTGGGAAGGAGTGGATGTCACTTTTTTCTCTATCTCAGCTAGCTATTTTTTATCAGTGACATCCACCATCTACAATATCCATATGTCTTCAAAAAAATTTATCATTTTAAGCATGCTTGACTTCTCACATCATGCCTTATTGTTGTGTTAGCTATCATATTTATAAGGATCTTTGTTTATGATTAGCAATGATTGATGTTGTTGCAAGTTGCAGGAGACTACCTATCACTTTCCTATAACTATTTTTCTCTAGATGACTGAGAAGTGTCCAAGTAGCCCATGCCTCTAATGCACACAATCTCCCCTAAAGGAGATTTTTTCAAGATCCTTCTTCTTTTATCACTATCTACTATAGGTTCTATGCTTATTGTCGAGTTCTAATACCTTTGGCTAGGGTTGCAAAGGATTTATTGGAATACATTTAACCACTCATACTTTTGGTCACTAATGGGCCCAACCAGTTATACCTTCAACTAGAATTGTCCATAACCATAGGTGACCTTAGCTGGTTTTATCTTCATAATATCTAGCCACCTTTATTTAGGATTCAAGAGTGGTTGGGCATCTCTACCTTAGCAAATTTTGGATCTAGCAAAATGCCTTTGAGCTTCTAGCTAGTCTTTAACTAATAGTCCAATATAATGCTAGGATCTATCTATGTGGAGGTTTTCATGGATCCACACTAATCCATAGCCACCCTTAAGGATCAATTTTATTGTATTATATATAATTATATGATTGATGTATATTATGAAGTCTATATATATATATATATACATATACATATATGTATATATATATATACATATACATATATGTATATATATATATACATATACATATATGTATATATATATATATACATATACATATATGTATATATATATATACATATACATATATATATATATATATACATATACATATATATATATATATACATATATGTATATGTATATATATATATACATATATGTATATGTATATATATATATACATATATGTATATGTATATATATATATACATATATGTATATGTATATACATATATACATATATATATATATATATATACATATACATATACATATATATATATATGTATATATATATATATATACACATCATAATTGTTGCTTCTTTTTCTAACTATCACTATTGCTACCACATATAATTGGTTGTTTATAAATGTAATATTGATTTTAAATAAGTAATTATTACTTCTTTTTCTAACTACTAACATAATGACTACTTTAATATTCATTGACAATAAATGGATGAGACACACTTAACTTGAAAATGAATTATAGAGCTACATAATAATCATCTCATAGTAGAACCTTTATTGGGATAGGAACTCCTATTAGAGTACATTGGTTACATATTAAACTTTTATAAAATATAACAAAATTAGCCACAAATTCTAAGAGGGGTGCTCCTAACTATCAAAATATTCTTTTAAATTTTTGGGGGGGTTTTGATAAATAAGAAATAAAATAGCATAGTCCTAGCATAAATATATGAAGGATTATAATGCAAACTCCAAGGACCCATAGGATTTTATTCAAATTTAAATGATTTAATTTATGATAGATAAAATTATACATTTAGTACATAAATGAAGTTCCTTCAACAACAACAGTAAATTCAAGAGAAAATACATACCAGCATCACATGAATGTATCAAATAATTTAAAGATGATTGTATTCAACACTCAAACAATTACACATAAATACATCTTCAATATTTTATAGTTTAGGTCCGAGGGCCTGGTTCAACGGTCAAAGCGCTTCTTTCGGAGCGGGGAGACCAGAGTTCCATTCCCTCGGGCCTCGCTGGACTGTACGCCTATTCTCTCATCCAGGAGCGACAGCGACGTAAAAGGTTCAAATTGGCGGGGGCCTGGTGGTATAGGGGTGGTTTGCGTGAGGTTTCTCTGGTGGCGGCTTTTGGGGGTGGACTGTGCAAGAAACTGTGGCGGCTTTCCGACGGCTGGCCCAGGACTCGTGGCGGCTATCGAGTCCACCAGGTTAAAATATATATATATATATATATATATATATATATATATATATATATATATATTTTATAGTTCAAATTTTTGGAACCCTTTCTCTATTGGGTTTATTACTAAAATACAAAAAACTATTAGTTTCTAAAAATAATTGACAAAAAATAGATTTCCTCCTAACTGTGTAGTTACTAAATTTAACTAATCATAAGTTACATTTAGCAATATTTTACTTTGGAAAACCCAAAGCCTACAATAAAATATGAAACTTTGACATATATATCCCACAAAGGGGAGATAGGTATGCCATGAGCTCATTATGAAGCACCTCCATCTTTTTATTTTTATTTTGTGGCTATGTTATAGTAAATCACTCATTCCTATAGTTTTTCTTCAAATTAATTCAATTTAGGATTATCTACATTGAGTAGTCAAGCATTAATGATGTCCTCTTCTTTTATCATTTTTTCATCCTTGATTATGAGACTAGTTAACTTTAGAAGTTGGATTCTAGCTAGAATATCTATAATTTTGATGACATTTTATTTATTTTTGTCTGTTTGAGCACAAAATCCTTTATTCTCATCATGAATTCATATTCTTGCATATCAACTTTTTTTTTTTTTTTTTTGTGGAAAACATCCCAAAAGGGATGCCACTTTCGGGTAAGACCCAAGGAGGCAGGGGTACCTATCTTGCATATCAACTTTAAAAACCTTTAATTTGAAGAGGATTATACATTTTTAGAATTTATGTTGAAAGTGTAATTTAATTCATGGCTAAGGCCAGCATTGTATGATATAGTATTGGATAGGCCTAAGGGAATTCATTATTTAATGTATTAAATTTATTATAATATTTTATTATGAAAGCCCTATAGGCCATGTTTAACATTGTTAAAGCTAAACCTATCTTATAAACTTGTAATTAACCTTAAATTCTTTCTTGTTATATGAAATTAAGGTTGACTTCATTTATATGTTTAGGGTTTTGTTATTGGTATAAATATCCTCCACAACCCTTCATTTTATTATCAAAGTGTTATGAGTTTTATATATAGATAATACAATGCTTATTTATGGTCTCTACAAGAACCCCCCAATCTCTGTATCTATTTTCTTTTATTTTTTCCTTTTACACTTTCTATATAGGATTTCAGTGGATGGATTGCTCTTGTTCATTTTTGGAAAATATTTTGAATTATGACATGGGATTTGAACAAGTATGAAGCTTATTGCTTTGTCATGTAGAAATATTATTTAGAGATTCCAATTCTTAGGATGAAATGCTCTTTGGATTTTCATAAGCATTCTTGGAATAATAAGTGTTGAGTTGTATTTTCACCCAATTGTGAAAGTACACTCCCCCTTAGGATTTGGGTTCCAAATCCCCTCTTGAAAATAAATTAAATAAACAACTTCTCCAAGGTCTCCAATGTATTAGCATTTGCATATGTGTATTAGTAATCTCAAATAAAGATATTCAATTTAAATGCTTGGAACACCTTAGTGATTGCAAGTAACTGTAAACAAGGGGCAATGTTGGTTTATTTCACCATGAAAATTTAGTGATTGTTCATTGTTTTTTTGGATTTTGAAATTTTTTAAATGTTTATTTTAATGCCTGAAAATTTAAAATAAGTTAAAATTTCCGGAAAAATAAAATGCAGAAAAATGAAAATGAAATGCGTAAAACTGAAAATAAAATGCATTCAGTATGATGCTATCCTATTTCGACAAAACCGAAGACGTGAGGTCTCCATGCATGCAACCTAACCTATTGGACTTGCAAAACAAGCACAATCCCCATAGACTAAGTGCTAGTTCCTAGGGTTTAAAATAAATTTCAGGTTCAAGCATTCACATGAAGCAACCAAGCAAACTTGCATTAACTCCATCTACAAACTCGAAATCTAAAAAAGAGAAAAGAAATAGACATTAAATCCATAGCATGCAAAGAGAATCTCCTTCTTTCTTGCCCACAAGATGCAAATTTCTGAAAACTCCTACATTAAAAATGTGTCATTTTACAATAGCAAAATTTTTGGTTTTCCCAAACCAGTCCATAGAAGAAAAACGACTCAAACTGGTCCAGAATGGCCCTCTTGCCTTCAAATCTGCAACTCTGCTCGTAGCAGTTTCCAACCCCTCAAAACATCCTTGCCTAGCATATTTAAAACTTTTTAGGAAGTTTTTCGTTTCATTTTCCAATGGTTGTTATTTTCACCTTCCCTTGTGCATGCGTGCGTTTTGGTTTCCAAAAAACTTTTCGTTTCTATTTTGTGGCCCTTCGTTTCATTTTCTCCACATGGGCTTGCGTCTGTTTCCTTCCGTGTGTAACGACCATCTTAAATGATTTCAAATCATTAAATATTCCTTATGTAATGTTTTGTCTTATTCATTGGATTTTGTCCTTATGTCCACGTCACTATGCAGGTCTGTTACCTTGGCAAAAATTGGACATGTCATGAAATCGTGACACTTCTTGTTTCTCTACTTGCCTGCCCCTTTTGAATCGCGAAAATGCAACATGTCGCGATATCGCGACACCTTTGCCTCCTCGCTCTCTTTTGTTGCTTTTAGCCATGAAAATGCAACATGTCGCGATATCGCGACACTTTTCTCTTTTGGCCGCGAAAATGCAACATGTCGCGATATCGCGACACTTTTTCTCTTTTGGCCGTGACGATGCAACATGTTGCGATATCGCAACACTTTTTCCTCCTTTGGCCACGACGATGCAACATGTCGTGATATCGCGACACTTTTTCTCTTTTGGACGTGATGATGCAACATGTCGCGATATTGCGACACTTTTTCTCTTTTGGCCGTGACGATGCAACATGTCACGATATCGTGACACTTTTTCTCTTTTGGCCGCGACGATGCAACATGTCGTGATATCGTGACACTTTTTCCTCCTTTTGCCGCGACGGTGCAACATGTCGTGATATCGCGACACTTTTTCTCTTTCTTCTCTTTTGGCCACAAAAATGCAACATGTCGCGATATCGTGACACTTTTCTCTTTTGGCCGCAAAAATACATGTGATATCACGACACTTTTTCTCTTTTGGCCGTGATAATGCAACATGTCGCGATATCACGACACTTTTTCTCTTTTAGTCGCGATGATGCAACATGTCATGATATCGCGACACTTTTTCCTCCTTGCTCTCTCCCTTTGCTTTGGACCGCGAAAATGCAACATGTCGCGATATCGCGACACTTTTTTTTTCCTTGTGGTGTTTTGCTTTTTCTTTGATCTTTAGCATATGGGTCACTTCGGTCTTCTTGGAAAACATGCAAAAAAATGTGGTTCCCCAATTTTGGGGTACGTTGTGGAGCAGCCACAACAAATGGTGACTCTACTGGGAAATGCTCCTAAGCATTTCGGTGAGAACTCGACCTGAAAACACACAGACTCAAATACAAGCGTCAGAAAATATCCCAAGAATGAAAACTAGACGAGAAATACATGAAGTATTAGAATTATTAAGCATCAGCTCGGTGTGTGCTATGTGCTTCATTCCCTATCGTTTGAAACTCGTTCAACTTTCCATTATCAGTTTCACTTATGATTTGTATGCAAGGCTATGAATGATTTGTGCAGGATTTGACGTATGACAACTATGTTAGAGATATAACAACCTACTTTTCAAAGGCTCAGACTTTCTAGTATCATGAACAAACATATTAAAATTGTCAAACCCTATTAGGACCAAATATATGTTTATTGGATTAATTTACTAGATCCCAAAGTTGGTTATGTGCCCCTACCATCTTGAACCCATGTGCAAGTGTAAGTGAAATCAAAGCTTTGGGGAATAGGATTCCCAACCTAAGCGAGATGGGAATTTAACCCTATCCTTACTACTCGAATCTGGAGTTCATTACCTCATCTTGAACAAAATGATTTAACCTATTATGGATGAAACCTGTCGAGCTAGCCTGTCCGTTTGAGCAATCAGTGGTCTTGCTTTTAGACAAGACGTGTTGCCACGCATGAGCATACTCCACTGCCAGTCAGGCGTCTATAGACCCAATGGATATTAACCCCATAATCCATGATTTGGCTCTACTTTTGATTTCTTGGACCTTGGGGATGACTACCTATCCTTGCAAGGGACATGTAGTACGATCCTTCCAATCCAATATTAATAAAGAAATGAAAAACTTTGGAATTTCAAGTTCTTGAGTGGGCAAAATAGAAGCTTTGGGGAATCGGATTCTCAACCTAAGCGATATGATAATTAGACCCTATCCTTACTACTCCATGAAGGTCAAATCAGAGCTTTGGGGAGTTGGATCCTCAACCTAAGTTTGATGGGGATTTAACCCTATCCTTACTACTCTGATTTTAGGCTTTAAGCACTATGGGAGTGGTAAAAACCATTGTTTTAAGGATTATTTTGCATAATAGGACAGACACGACATACTCATTTTGCCTCACATTTTCTTCCAAGTATGGTTTTGACCATTTTGCTCAAGATCCTCTTTAATATGTGTAGAACGTGCTTGGTTCAAGATAGTTCGGGCATCAGTTACCATGGTAAAAACCTTCATTCAAATTTTGCATGGTGAAACCAAAAAGGTGAGATTTTACCTTTGGCATATTTTCATTCATCATCATGTAGCACTTGTTCTTTCTCCATGATTTGTTTATCAAAGACACCAAACTTAGGTACCCAATTGAACATATGTCCATCCCTTTCAAACCATAAGTCTTGTCTATCTAGGGGTGGGTTAACTAACACATTTTCATGATCGATCACTTGGGTTTTTTTGGGTAACGTGAGATTTTCAATTGGATCATCAATGATATCAAACCCAAATGATTTAGGTTTTGTAATTTTCTCCTTTTGAAATGGCATAATCATTGTAGCACAAGTAAGTGGATCAAGATTTTCAATTTCTTTTCCTTCAAAGGAATCTAAAGCAAGTGACTCTCTTTCTTGATTCATGGTTATAGAATCCTTATCATGTTCCAAAATTTGATGAGATTCGAATTCCTCTTCCAAAAATTTCTCAAATTGTACAGGATTTATAGTATCCTCATGTGAGGAAGCAATTGAGTTATCATGCATATTAATTGACACAACAAGTTTATTAGAAGATTTAGATTGATAATATTCTTCCCATTTCTTCCACAAATCATAGTAATCATCTTCCAAGTTCAAGTTGTGACGCTCAAGTACTTCTTCATCTTCTGATTCATCAACATGTTTCTCATCCAATTCATCTTCACCTTCCTTAGATGGTTCAGTTATTTCCAAAAGTGGGTTATCTCTTGAATTCAAATTGGTAAAGCTATCATAATCCAAATTTGTAACCCATGATTCAATTTTATCACAATTTGGAAGGTGTGGATCCTCTTGGTCATCACTTTCGAGAACATCATCCAAAGTGTCTTTCAAGAACAAGTGGTGAAATTCGATTATGTCTTCAACTTCATTTGTTGATTTTCTTTCAAATTCATTTTCAGCCACTTGTGATGGCTTAGGAGCTTCTATAATGGGATCGATTTTTGAATTCCGTGTCATATAGTTGCTCCAATCCTTTGCAAGTACATCTGACCAAATCATATCCACATACGTTGGTTCATCCAAATCCTCCCTTTTGGGTAATGATTCTGGATATTTCTTTTCCAAAACAAGATGATGATCATTTGATTCCAACTTCTTGTTACCCATACATAGAATTTCTTCTCCAAAATCTTCATGCTCTTCAAGACTTTTCGAATAGGTATTTACTTCAACGTGAGTCACCTCAAAATCTCTTGTATCGCTTGAAGAAGCATAACATGAAACATCATTAAGATCGGCATTATGAATTTTCTTCCTAGGATGATTTGGATGCATACATTGATGTGCTCATTTTTGTGGTGGAACATGTCTACATACCTTCTTAACCACTTTCTTTTGCTCTTTTACTTCCGATGCGAACTCTTTGGGTTGAGTGGTAGAAGTAGTAGGATTAGTTGGATTGATACCCACGGACAAAGCTTGAACATTTGTTGCAATGGTTCCATGGGTGACCACATGATTCTCTAATTGAGGTATAGTTGGATGGATGGAAGTACTTGTATAAGCACATGTGGGAGCATAAGTTGGTATGGTAGGATAAAGTTGATTGTAGGGAAAAACATTTGATATTGAATTTTGTTGTGCCCATGCTTTATTTACCATCGAGGTTTGATTGCAAGCCCCTAGTTGTCCTACCATAGTTGATTGCTCCATTCCATAACTTTGTGGCCTCAATTGTTGATCTACAATCATCGCTTCTATGTAGGTCGATGCAAAATCAGTAACCAAGGGATTCATCCTAACAAATATGGCACACCATGGATCCAATGCTCGAAAGTATATTTGAAGAGCACCACTTTCCTCAATGGTATAGGGAGAAATTAATCTCGCATAAAGCTTTCGAAACCTCAAGTTGAAACTTCTCACTGGCTCATTAGGTTCTCTTTTGCAAGAAGTAAATTGTTGATATATCGTGAGAGGATCAATGAGCAACCTAAATTGATTGGTAAACTCATCTTTCAATTGAGTCCAATATGTAATAGAACCAGTGGGTAAATTTATGTACCAATCATATGCCACCTCATCTAGGGTTCCAGGAAACATTCTACATGCCACATCCTCATGTTCGAAATTCCATCTAACTAGGATATCCACATAAGCTTGAATATGTTCCTCGGCTAATGTTGGACCATTGTGTTTAAATTTGGGCAAACGTTTTTCTACGTTCTTGGGTAAATCATGAGAATATCCACTAATGTTCAAAGGATTACCATGTATCCCATACCACATTCCTGCAGTGGTAGCCATTTATGAAACTTAAAGAATAAATTCAAAACCAATTTGTTAGTCATGAATAAAATAAGGAACCATGACAAAGCAATATTCTAAAAATGTAAATTAGTTTTTGATTCACTAGATCGCATATGCGCAAGTGAAGAGCATACTCCTAGTGTTGTAGGCTTTCTGATTCACAAGATCGCATTACACGCAAGTGAAGAGCATAATACCGACAACAACTACATTTTAGACAAAAATAATTCCTTACAAATAAGCATGAAATGACTAGCAAATATCAAACATGTAACGTATGAATAATCATGTTAGCATCAACCAAGATATGTATCAATTAAAATCAAATGAAAGTAATTGCATGGAGACAACCTCGTTAGTCAAGACCAAAATTTTTTAAAATCAAATAAAAACACATTATTCCTGTATGAACAATCAAAAGCGTTAGAACAATGCATAGCAATTCATGTCCTCTTTTTAACACTACAAGGTTGTATTGTTAAAAGAGGGCTAAAGATAATAACCAATAGGGCATGAAATATTTAAAATTTAAATCCCTATAGCGTTTAAATCACACTGAAATAAACCAATTCAGGCCCTCCTAGCGCCAATCTGTTGAGTTGTATTTTCACCCAATTGTGAAAGTACACTCTCCCTTAGGATTTGGGTTTCAAATCCCCTCTTGCAAAGAAATTAAATAAACAACTTCTCCAAGGTCTCCGTTGTATTAGCATTTGCATATGTGTATTAGTAATCTCAAATAAAGATATTCAATTTAAATGCTTGGAACACCTTAGTGATTGCAAGTAATTGTAAACAAGGGGCAATGTTGGTTTATTTCACCATGAAACTTTAGTTATTGTTCATTGTTTTTTTGGATTTTGAAATTTTTTAAATGTTTATTTTAATGCCTAAAAATTTAAAATAAGTTAAAATTTCTGGAAAAATAAAATGCAAAAAAAAATGAAATGTAGAAAACTGAAAATAAAATGCATTCAGTATGATGCTATCCTATTTCGACAAAACCGAAGACGTGAGGTCTCCATGCATGCAACCTAACCTATTGGACTTGCAAAACAAGCACAATCCCCATAGAATAAGTGTTGGTTCCTAGGGTTTAAAATAAATTTCAGGTTCAAGCATTCACATGAAGCAACCAAGCAAACTTGCATTAACTCCATCTACAAACTCGAAATCTGAAAAAGAGAAAAGAAATAGACATTAAATCCATAGCATGTAAAGAGAATCTCCTTTTTTCTTGCCCACAAGATGCAAATTTTTGAAAAATCCTACATTAAAAATGTGTCATTTTACAATAGCAGAATTTCTGGTTTTCCCAAACCATTCCATGGAAGAAAAATGACTCAAACATGTCCAGAATGGCCCTCTTGCCTTCAAATCTGCAAGTCTGCTCGCAGTAGTTTCCAACCCCTCAAAACATCCTTGCCTGGCATATTTAAAACTTTTTAGGAAGCTTTTCGTTTCATTTTCCAATGGTTGTTCATTTCACCTTCCCTTGTGCATGCATACGTTTTGGTTTCCAAAAAACTTTTCGTTTCTATTTTGTGGCCCTTCGTTTCACTTTCTCCACATGGGCTTGCATCCGTTTCCTTCCGTGCATAACGACCATCTTAAATGATTTCAAATCATTAAATATTCCTTATGTAACGTTTTGTCTTATTCATTGGATTTTGTCCTTATGTCCACGTCACTATGCAGGTCTGTTACCTTGGCAAAAATTGAACATGTCGCGAAATCACGACACTTCTTGTTTCTCTGCTTGCCTGCCCCTTTTGAATCGTGAAAATGCAACATGTCATGATTTTGTGACACCTTTGCCTCCTCGCTCTCTTTTGTTGCTTTTAGCCACAAAAATGCAACATGTCACGATATCGCAACACTTTTCTCTTTTGGCCACAAAAATGCAACATGTCGCGATATCGCGATACTTTTTCTTTTTTGGCTGTGACGATGCAACTTTTTGCGATATCGCGACACTTTTTCCTCCTTTGGCCGTGACGATGCAACATGTCGCGATATCACGACACTTTTTCTCTTTTGGTCGCGACGATGCAACATGTCACGATATCGCGACACTTTTTCTCTTTTGGTCGCGATGATGCAACATGTCGTGATATCGCGACACTTTTTCTCTTTTGGCCGCAATGATGCAACATGTCACGATATCGTGACACTTTTTCCTCCTTTGGCCGTGACGGTGCAAAGTGTCGCGATATCGCGACACTTTTTCTCTTTCTTCTCTTTTGTCCGCGACGATGCAACATGTCGCGATATCGCGACACTTTTCTCTTTTGGCCACAAAAATGCAACATGTCACGATATCGCGACACTTTTCTCTTTTGGCCGCGAAAATGCAACATGTCGCGATATCACGACACTTTTTCTCTTTTGGCCGCGATAATGCAACATGTCGTGATATCGCGACACTTTTTCTCTTTAGGTCGTGACGATGCAACATGTCGCGATATCGCGACACTTTTTCTCTTTTGGCCGCGACGATGCAACATGTTGCGATATCGCAACACTTTTTCTCTTTTGGTTGTGACAATGCAACATGTCGCGATATCGCGACACTTTTTCCTCCTTGCTCTCTCCCTTTGCTTTGGACCGCGAAAATGCAACATGTCGCGATATCGCGACACTTTTTTCTCCTTGTGGTGTTTTGCTTTTTCTTTGATCTTTAGCATATGGGCCACTTCGGTCTTCTTGGAAAACATGCAAAAAATGTGGGTCCCCAATTTTGGGGTACGTTGTGGAGCAGCCACAATAATAAGCAAAGAGGACATATTTTCCAACATCTTTCTATCCATTTTTTCAATAATTAGTGAAGGAATGTACTCATTTTGTTTTTTTTGAGGTAATTCCAATCTACTACTTGGAGATTTAGTTTATTTTTCATGTTATTTTTTTTCATTTGGGCATGAGAAAATTAAGGATATTTTTCAAATAAAAGTTGGTGCCAACTAGATTGAATTTAAAATTTATGTTTTGTTGTGCATGTTCCCTTGTCACATGACTTTGATGCATTTGTGAGCATGTGTTGTCTCTATCAAGATAGAGATAGACCAATGTGCTCAAAGCATAATGTGACTAAGATGGTTAGGTAGAAGATGTTTAGGGTGTATGAAATGTTGGATCTCAAGTTCAAAGTCCTATGACACCTTTTTCACTAGTAGATGAAGAAGTTATATCAAAAGAATATGTCAAAGCATCGTGGATAGCATGGATTTGATTTTGGGTAGTGTAATAAATTTACTTTAATGAGGCATTAGTTTCTTTACTGTATTCAAAAGGTTGGCTTACTACTATGAAGACATTTCTAGTCCAAATATCTAATGTTTGAGCCTAGACAGAAAATAACTTTTTAATACCTTTTCTTTTTCTTGATAGCATAGATTTTTTTACTCTAAACGATGAGTCTTCTTATTATATTTGGATGATGAGCATGTTGGTTGGGATAATGCTCCTAGCCTACAAGATACCAGGAGTTAAATCCTATTACTTTTTCAAATATTCTTGAAACAAATCCCATTTTGGTTGACATATTGGCCAACATGGCCCTTAGGAATCCTACATAATATTTTTTTTGTTATATATATGCCTTCAACCTATTAGAAGTTAAATGATAGTTTTCCATCTAGTTATAGGCTTATAGGTGGTAAAAAATGAGTGTCTATCACCAATGAATGAGCATGCACCAAATTTTAGGGTGGGATTGGTTGTTGATCTTCTAAGGTTTAAGATGTTAGCTATTTTTATTTTTGAGGCCTATTTGGGTAAAACTTCTAGAGGCCATAACTTTTGTATATGAAAGTGTTATGAGCCTATTTTTTTCAATCGCTTGATTTTTGAGCTCTATACATTAATGATGTTAGTTTATAAACTCGTTTCAATGTTAGGGATTGAATTATATGAAATCATCCTCAAGCCCTATTTCCCTATTTTGAAAGGTCATATTTAAAATATTTTATGCAATCAAAATCTTTAACCTAATTTTTTGGGAGATATATTTGGCTTTATGGTAGTTGTAGTAGATTTTGAGTCTTTTGGTGATTTACAAAAACAATATTTGAGATGAGCTTTAGTCAATCTTTTTTTCTCCTTTGGGTAATAAATTTAGCTTATTCATGAAGCTCTAATCATTCATAATCTCTTCCTTTTCTATTTTTTATCTAAGTACTCTTGAAAGTTTGTTATAGATCTTCTTTTAAGTAGGTTCATGCAAAGATATTTTTGGTGACTAAAATCAAGTGGCCCAAGGATAAGAGGATTCTTCAAATAGGATGATGTATGTTATAAGTGAAAAATCTATTCATTCAAGTCATACTTTATCCCACTATGGAAGATTGAAGGATCTTATCTTTCAATGAGATGGTGATCTTGATTTCTCTTCTTTATTTGAATCCCTAGATGAAGTGTTTTTTGGATTTATGTGGAAGTGTCTAATAGTGCTAGTAATTAATATAGTCTGGCCTAAGGAAAATATTTGCAAGAAGTATTTTTGCAGCAATAGATTTAAAATTATGAGGGTAGTCTCTACTACATGATCCAAAAATCCATGTTATAGCTATAGAATCCATTCTCCTCCCTTACATCTCAATTTTTCTACACCATTTACATGTTATGAAATTGTTTTATTTTCCATAGCTTTAAACCTTGTTGTCTTTACTATTTATATTTTTAGTCATCTTATCTTCTAAATCCCTTTTTTCTCAATGTACTCCATACATAAGCCTTACTAGGTTCTCTATTTTTGCAAGAAAAAATCCTTGAAAGCCACCAATAATGTAGGTTGATTTCACCACCCACACTCACAAACCCTTTCAAAAGTAGTTGGATTGTAATTTTGCTTAAGTTCTATTAGCATTTTGCTAAAGCATCAACATAGCAGTTAGACTCAAAGCATATTTTAGGCACTAGTTGAAGACTAGATCAAGATCCTAGTGAAGATTTGGCTACAAATCATAAGGTAGACCAAGAGATTGCAAATCAGCTCAATATCCAACAATGCCTAGCCATATTCAAATAAAATTTGCTAGGGTAGGTAATCTGGCAATATGGAAAAGTGTCAGATTGGAAATTTGACCAAGGCATGAAAATATGACACACAAGAACAAGGGACCAAATTTTCTAAAGAGTTAATCCAAACAAACTAGTAGTAAAATTTTGGTATTTGGCATTCATCACATGGTCAGATACAAGAATTTGGCTAAGGTAAAGCATTCGATATGAAGTAATGGGCTAGGTTATTGAAGCAATTGACATCCATTTTTTCAATAATTAGTGAAGGAATATACTCATTTTATTTTTATTGAGGTAATTCCAATATACTGCTTGGAAATTTAGTTTATTTTTCATGTTATTTTTTCATTTGAGCATGAGAAAGATAAGGATATTTTTCAAAAAAAAAAAATTGGTGCCAACTAGATTGAATTTATAATTTATGCTTTGTTGTGCATGCTCCCTTGTCATGTGACTTTGATGCATTTGTAAGCATTTGTTGTCTCTATCAAAATGGAGATAGACCAATGTGCTCAAGCATGATGTGACTAAGATGGTTAGGTAGAATATGTTTATCATGTACGAAATGTTGGATCTCAAGTTCAAAGTCCAATGGCACCTTTTTCAGTGGTAGATGAAGAAGAAATATCAAAAGAATATGTCAAAGCATCGTGGGTAGCATGGATTTGATTTTGGGTAGTGTAATCAATTTACTTTAACAAGGCATTAATTTCTTTACTGTAATCAAATGGTTGGTTCACTACTATGAAGACATTTCTAGTCCAAATATCTAATGTTTGAGCCTAGACAAAAAATAACTTTTTAATACCTTTTCTTTTTCTTGATAGCATAGGGTTTTTTACTCTAAACGATGCAGTCTACTTGTTGTATTTGCATTATGGGCATGCTGGTTGGGATAATGCTCCTAGCCTATAAGATAACAGGGGTCAAATCCTATTACTTTTTCAAATATTCTTGAAAAAAATCCCATTTTGGTTGACATAGTAACCAACATGGCACTTAGGAATCCTACATAATATTTCTTTTTTGTTATATATATGCCTTCAACCTATTATAAGTTAAGTGATAGTTTTCCATATAGTTATAGGCTTATAGGTGGTAAAAAATGAGTGGTTATCACCAATGAATGAGCATGCACCAAATGTTAGGGTGGGATTGGTTGTTGATCTTCTAAGGTTTAAGGTGTTAATTATTTTTATTTTTGAGGCATATTTGGGTAAAACTTCTAGAGGCCATAACTTTTGTATATGCAAGTGTTTTGAGTCTATTTTTTTAAATCTCTTGATTTTTGAGCTCTATGCATTGATGATGTTAGTTTATAGACTCGTTTTAATGTTAGGGATTGAATTATATGGAATCGTCCTCAATCCCTACTTCCCTATTTTGAAAGATCATACTTACAATATTTATGCAATCAAAATCTTTAGCCTGATTTTTTGGGAGATAGATTTGGCTTTATGGTAGTTATAGTAGATTTTGAGTCTTTTGATGAAATAAAAGAAAAATATTTGAGATGTGTTTTAGTCAATATATTTTCCTCCTTTGGGTAATTAATTTAGCTTATTCTTGAAGCTCTAATCATTCATGATCTCTTCCTTTTTTATTTTTTATCTATTCTTGAAGTTTGTTATAGATCTTCTTTTAATTAGGTTCATGCAAAGCCATTTTTGGTTATTAAAATCAAGTGGTCCAAGTACAAGAGGATTCTTCAAATGGGGTTATGTATGCTATAAGTGAAAAATATATTCATTCAAGTCATACGTTATCCCACTATGGAAGATTGAAGGATATTATCTTTTGAGGAGATGGTGATCTTGATTTATCTTCTTTATTTGAATCCCTAGATGAAGTGTTTTTGGATTTATGTGGAAGTGTCTAATAGTGCTAGTAATTAATATAGTCTAGCCTAAGGAAACTATTTGCAAGAAGTATTTTTGCAGCAATAGATTTTAAATTATGAGGGTAGTCTCTACTACATGATCCAAAAAATCCATGTTATAGCTATAGAATCCATTATCCTCCCTTACATCTTAATTTTTCTACACCAGTTCCATGTTATGAAATTCTTTTATTTTCCATAGCCTTGAATCTTGTTGTCTTCCTTCTCCCTATTTTTAGTCAATTTATCTTCTAAATACTTTTTTTCTCAATGTCTCCATTACTCCATACATAAGGCTTACTAGGTTCTCTATTTTAGCAAGAAAAAATCCTTGAAAGCCACCAATAATGTAGGTTGACTTCACCACCCACACTCACAAATCCTTTCAAAAGTAGTTTTATTGTAATTTTGCTTAAGTTATATCAGCATTTTTCTAAAGCATCAACATAGCAGTTAGACTCAAAGCATATTTAGGTACTAGTTGGAGACTAGATCAAGCTCCTAGTGAAGATTTAGCTACAAATCATAAGTAAAAGGTAGACCAAGAGATTGCAAATTAGCTCAATATCCAACAATGCCTAGCCAAATTTAAACAAAATTGGCTAGGGTAGGTAGTCTCGCAATATGGAAAAGTGTTAGATTGGAAATTTGACCAAGGCATGAAAATATGACACACAAGAACAAGGGAGAAAATGTACTGAAGAGTTAATCCAAATACAAAAGTAGCAAAAATCTAGTATTTGGCATTCATCACATGGTTGGATACAAAACTTTTGTTAAGGGAAAGCATTCGATATGAAGTAATGGGTAAGGTTATTGGAGCAGTTGATGTTCAAAAGGTGTTAGAAATATTTGGTGTCTAGTGTATCATTGAACCCAAAATAAGGCTAAGTATGGGAGATCTAGCTAAAGGTCAAACAAAATGATACTAATGTAAAACTTTTGATGATACTAATGTCAAAAAAATGAAATGAAAGCTCTAACATCTAGCATCAAGGTAGTCCCTTATTGGATATAATATACGTGTAAGTATCAAGGCATGACTAGAGTTTTCAAGAGTTAACATCATCATAGAATTTATAAAAAATCTAGCATAGACAGAGGCCAATGATGGATTAATAACTTTTCTAAGAAATTAAAGCACTAAATTTCAAGGCTCATATCTAGCACTTGATAGAGAAAATTTTAAAAGGAAGCTAAGTGTAGAGCCAAGAATCAAACTTATTAAGTTGATGTCATCAACAAAGCAAGAAATTTTGGTAACAAGATACAAATATCAAACTCAAAATTTTGCTATGGGATTTGTTTCAATGAAAACCCAGTAACATTTAATTCCCTACATCTAGTAAGAGGCTCCTAGATCTATCCCAATTAGTAGATTCATATGTGTTGACCAAGCGATCTAGAATCATCATTTTCAAAAATTTAAATGGTTAAAGGCTCCTCCATCACACACCTATCTCTACATAGCTAGCTCAATGCAATAGAAAGGAGTGTAAGAAAGCAAACCTATCAGAAGATGCTCAAGATCTAATGTTGCAACATGCAAGCCAACTACTTGAGATAAATCTAAACTAGACACATCAGAAAAACATGCATGAAGCAATTAAGTCCAACTGATCTAAAGGCAATACCCATTACCTGCACTCGCTCTAACAAGCCTATGAAAGAGTCTCCACATAATAATTCCAATCTAACAAAATGTAATGTAAATCTATTTATACTTGAATGTATCTAGTTTCAAGGGTCAACTCTTTAGCTTTTACAATTGCATAAGTTGTATGATTGAATGCTATACGCCCCTTAATGAAGATTGAAGTGTTGTTTGACCTCTATCTAAAAATACTATAAAGTGTGTATGTATGTTAATTTCATTAATAATTTCTATTAAAATTGGATGAATGGTGTATTTTGTTAAAGTTATTCTACCATCTAGATATCTCCTTGGATTTCCATTTGATCAGTTCTTAGAATGTTTAGCTATAGATGTGCATGTTTGACTAATGCTCTAAAATATCAAATGATGGTTGGTCAATTAGAATATTTAGTTTAATTAAGGAATGAGACTCTCATGCTCTTATGTCTCTTGTTGTGGTTGAATCTCATCCAAATTTCACTTCTAGCTTCTAACCTTTTTTCATTCCTTCTTTAGTCTTTTACCCAATTGTTAGTTTAGATAGTATCATAAGAACCGATTACTCTAAAGGCCAATCCAAAATCTATTCTAGGTTTTCTAATATTGGTTTAGGTCTTAAGAGTGCAACTTATCCACTTAGGTAGATTTTTACCGAAGAGGAACTACCGAAAGCTTGTGGAAGTATGTGTCAAAAAGAAATATTTTGATGAAAAGATCATTAAGCCTCCAAAGTAGATAGAGTAATCCTTCTATATATGGGATGATGATATAAAAAAGTTAAATTTCATAGATAACCCATGCATGTGGGTCATGTACAATCCCAACATGTAGAAATAATATTTAGAATATGCAAAACGCAACACACAAACAATGCTTGAACAAAATGAGATACAAAGAAAACATAAGATTGCACAATAAAATAAATTTTTTATTGACGGGGGAGCCTAAAAACTCCATTGTTTACAAGCTTGGATTCTTGAATCCTTTTGATACAATATTATAAAAAGTTAGGGTTATCTGAAACCTTAACAAGCAGAGTTGTGGTGTCTTCAAGTGCATCTTGATCCCAATAGGGTTGAGTGGGCTTTTGGGTATCCAAGGCTAGGCCACTCCAGATTGTTGATGTAGTGCTTTAGATCTACATAAAATGACACAACAAATATAGTTAGTAGTATATGTGAGGGATCCATAGTGTGAGATCCTCTATATGCAATAATAAAACCCTAACTAGATGTTTCCAATAAAGTGAATAAAAACATAAACACATACATGAAATAAAGAAATATAGGGTTGATATGTTTTACTTACTGAGCTCTATTGTGTGACGTCTGATGAAGGTGACTGGTACGGTGATACCCCAGAATCACCCAAAGGCTAGGAGGACTTCAGGTTTGGGAGAGTAAAATACCCACGGGCACCTGGCGACTACAAGAAATGCCCATGGGTGCCTGGGGCTGAGAGGAAGAATTATGCAAAAGCATATCCGACGAGGGAGGAAGGATGGCGACGATGATGGGGATTACAACGAGCAAGAATGATGATAGAAGTGGTGCAAGGTGACCTAGGGCACTTGATGGTTTTAAGCACTCAAGGAACTCTAAAACCTAGGAAACTCATGGAACTTAGGGGAATCAAGGACTTAGAGAACTCTAAAACCTAGGAAACTCAGGGGCTTAGGGAACTCAGTGTAGTCAAAAAAATAGGAAAAGACTTAGGGACTAAGCCATCAAAAAGGCTCTTATTTATAATCCAACCTAGGGCATGCTAGGGTTTCAACGACACTAATCGTGTGGTTGAAATTAAAGCACATATAAGGGTGGATAATAAATTTGGGGTGTGGCATGAATTGATGTAAATGGGTGGTCGGGATTAAATAAAATTGGATGGCTAGGATTAATTCACTTAAGTGAATACATAAATAAATATATTAAAATATAATATAAAATATTATATTTAAATATATAAAAAATAAATACATATAAATAAATGTGTATAATGATCGAAAATGGTAGGAAATGGGATAGTGGACAAGATGAAGCCATGTTAATGATGAATGACTAAGATGAAGCTATGTTATTGATGAATGGTTGTTGTGTAGCCATGTTAATGTGGAATGGTTAAGATGAAGCCATGTTAATGTGGAATGGCTGAGATGAAGCCATGTTAATGGTGGAATGGCTAAGATGAAGCCATGTTAATGTGGAATGACTAAGATGAAGTCATTTTAATATGGAATTATTGTTGATGAAGCTATGTTAATGATGGAATGGCTAAGATGAAGCCATGTTAATGGTGGAATGGTTGTTGTGGAGCCATTTTAATGATGGAATGGCTAATATGAAGCCATTTTAATGATGGAATGGCTAATATGAAGCTATATTAATGTGGAATGGCTAAGATGAAGCCATGTTAATGTGGAATGGCTGAGATGAAGCCATGTTAATGGTGGAATGGCTAAGATAAAGCCATGTTAATGTGGAATGGCTAAGATGAAGCCATGTTAATGTGAAAATGGTTGTTGATGAAGCCATGTTAATGGTGGAATGGCTAATATGAAGTCATGTTAATGGTGGAATGGCTAAGATGAAGTCATGTTAATGTGAAATGGTTGTTGATGAAGTAATGTTAATGGTGAAATGGCTAAGATGAAGCCATGTTAATGGTGGAATGGTTGTGATGAAGCCATGTTAATGATGGAATAGCTAATATTAAGCCATGTTAATGTGGAATGGTTGTTGTGGATTCATTTAATGATGAATGGCTAAGATGAAGCCATGTTAATATGGAAGGGCTGATATGAAGCCATGTTAATATGGAATGGATTTTGTGGAGCCATGTTAATGATGGAATGGTTTTTGTGGAGCCATGTTGATGATGGAATGGCTAATATGAAGCCATGTTAATGGTGTAATGGCTAATATGAAGCTATGTTAATGTGAAATGCCTGAGATGAAGCCATGTTAATGTGAAATGGCTGAGATGAAGTCATGTTAATGTGGAATGGATGTTGATGAAGCTATGTTAATGATGGAATGGCTAAGATGAAGCCATGTTAATGTGGAATGGTTGATATGAAGCCATGTTAATGTGGAATGGTTGATATGAAGCCATGTTAATGATGAATGGTTGTTGAAGCCATGTTAATGGTGGAATGGCTATTGTAGAGTCATGTTAATGGTGGAATAGCTAAGATGAAGCCATATTAATGATGGAATGGTTGAGATGAAGCCATATTAATGATAAAATGGCTAAGATAAAGTCATGTTAATGGTGTAATGGTTGTTGTGTAGCCATGTTAATGATGAAATGGCTAATATGAAACCATGTTAATGATGGAATGGCTATTATGGAACCATGTTAATGGTGGAATGGCTAAGATGAAGCCATGTTAATGGTGGAATGGCTGTTGTGGATCCATGTTAATAATGGAATGGTTGTTGTGTAGCCATGTTAATAGTGGAATGGTTGTTATGGAGCCATGTTAATGGTGGAATGGTTGAGATGAAACCATGTTAATGATAGAATGGCTAAGATGAAGCCATGTTAATGATGGAATGGCTAAGATGAAGCCATGTTAATGGTGGAATGGCTATTGTGGAGCCATGTTAATGTGGAATGGCTAATATGAAGCCATGTTAATGGTGGAATGGCTAAGATGAAGCCATGTTAATGGTGGAATGGTTGTTGATGAATTCATGTTAATGATGGAATGGCTATTGCGCAACTATGTTAATGGTGGAATGGCTATTTTGGAGCCATGTTAATGATGGAATGGCTATTGTGGAGCCATGTTAATGATGGAATGGCTAAGATGAAGCCATGTTAATGTGGAATGGCTATTGTGGATCCATGTTAATGATGGAATGGCTAAGATGAAGTCATGTTAATGGTGGAATGGCTAAGATGAAGCCATGTTAATGATGGAATAGTTGTTGAAGCTATGTTAATGGTGGAATGGTTGTTGATGAAACCATATTAATGGTGGAATGGCTAAGATGAAGCCATGTTAATGTGAAAATGGTTGTTGATGAAGCCATGTTAATGGTGAAATGGTTAAGATGAAGCCATGTTAATGGTGGAATGGCTATGATGAAGCCATTTTAATGGTGTAATTGCCAATATGAAGCCATGTTAATGTGGAATGGTTGTTGTGGAGCCATGTTAATGATGAATGGCTAAGATGAAGCCATGTTAATGTGGAATGGCTAAGATGAAGCCATGTTAATGTGGAATGGTTGTTGTGGAGCCATGTTAATGATGGAATGGTTGTTGTGGAGCCATGTTAATGATGGAATGGTTAAGATGAAGCCATGTTAATGGTGGAATGGCTAAGATGAAGCTATGTTAATGTGGAATGGCTAATATGAAGCCATGTTAATGTGGAATGGCTGAGATGAAGCCATGTTAATGTGGAATGGATGTTGATGAAGCCATGTTAATGATGGAATGGCTAAGATGAAGCCATGTTAATGTGGAATGGTTGAGATGAAGCCATATTAATGTGGAATGGTTGAGATGAAGCCATGTTAATGATGAATGGTTGTTGAAGCCATGTTAATGATGGAATGGCTATTGTGGAGCCATGTTAATGGTGGAATGGCTATTATGGAACCATGTTAATGGTGGAATGGCTAAGATGAAGTTATATTAATGATGGAATAGCTGAGATAAAGCCATGTTAATGATGGAATGGCTAATATGAAGTCAAGTTAATGGTGGAATGGTTGTTGTGTAGCCATTTTAATGAGGAAATGGTTGTTGTGGAGCCATGTTAATGATGGAATGGTTGTCGTGGAGCCATGTTAATGATGGAATGGCTAATATGAAGCCATTATAATGGTGGAATGGTAGTTGTGGATCCATGTTAATGATGGATGGTTGTTGTGTAGCCATGTTAATGGTGGAATGGCTATTGTGGAGCCATGTTAATGGTGGAATGGCTAAGATGAAGCCATGTTAATGATGGAATGGCTAAGATGAAGCCATGTTAATGGTGGAATGGTTGTTGTGTAGCCATGTTAATGGTGGAATGGCTAATATGAAGCCATGTTAATGATGGAATGGCTAATATGAAGCCATGTTAATGGTGGAATGGCTATTGTGGAGCCATGTTAATTTGGAATGGCTAATATGAAGCCATTTTAATTGTGGAATGGCTAAGATGAAGCCATGTTAATGGTGGAATGGTTGTTGATGAAGCCATATTAATGATAGAATGGCTATTGTGCAACCATGTTGATGGTGGAATGGCTATTGTGGAGCCATGTTAATGATGGAATGATTGTTGTGGAGCCATATTAATGATGGAATGGCTAATATGAAGATTTGTTAATGTGGAATGGCTATTGTGGAGCCATGTTAATGATGGAATGGCTAAGATGAAGTCATGTTAATGTGGAATGGCTATTGTGGAGCCATGTTAATGATGGAATGGCTAAGATGAAGCCATGTTAATGGTAGAATGGTTTTTGAAGCCATGTTAATGGTGGAATGGTTGTTGAAGCCATGTTAATGATGGAATGGTTGTTGATAAAGCCATGTTAATGGTGTAATGGCTAAGATGAAGCCATGTTAATGTGAAAATGGTTGTTTATGAAAGCCATGTTAATGGTGAAATGGCTAAGATGAAGCCATTTTAATGGTGTTGTGATGAAGTCATGTTAATGGTGGAATGGCTAAGATGAAGCCATGTTAATATGGAATGGTTGTTGTGGAGCTATGTTAATGATGAATGGCTAAGATGAAGCCATATTAATATGGAATGGCTGAGATGAAGCCATGTTAATATGGAATGGTTGTTGTGGAGCCATGTTAATGATGGAATGGTTGTTGTGGAGCCATTTTGATGATGGAATTGCTAAGATGAAGCCATGTTAATGGTGTAATGGCTAATATGAAGTTATGTTAATGTGAAATGGTTGATATGAAGCCATGTTAATGTAAAATGGCTGAGATGAAGCCATGTTAATGTGGAATGGTTCTTGATGAAGATATGTTAATGATGGAATGGCTAAGATTAAGCCATGTTAATGTGGAATGGCTGAGATGAAGCCATGTTAATGTGGAATGGTTGTGTTGAAGCCATGTTAATGTGGAATGGTTGAGATGAAGCCATGTTAATATGGAATAGTTGTTGTGGAGCCATGTTAATAATGGAATGGTTGTTGTGGAGCCATGTTAATAGTAGAATAGCTATTGTGGAGTCATGTTAACAATCTAATCGTAAGCCTTGGTTGGTTTGTTGAATGTATTGGTATGTGGTGAATAGATTGATGAATGGATGAGATTGAGTGTGTTGTTGGAGGTGTGATGAATTGAAGGGCATGGAGTGAATTTGATGATGATGAGGTTGACGAAGAAATGATTGTGAATGAAGAAAAGGATATGATGTATAAGGACTATGAATGGGTTGACTTATGGGAATGGAATAGGTATGGGTAGATGGAGGTGTTGGAATGGAAACCATCGAAGATTGTGGTACCCAAGAGGGGCTTTGGCTAACAAATATGGGTTGAGTGGAAATTGGTTGAGGTATAGGGTTCACTTGAACTTGTTGTTGAGTTGTCTGCCACTTCTTAAGCAATTTGTTCAAATGACCCCATGCTTCATTAATTTCCATGTCAGTGGTTGATGGAATGGATGAATATGGAATAGTTGATGTGGATGGGAGACAAGTGGCAATTGGTATTGCAACTTGATTGGATGAAATGGGTGCTTGTGAAGCAACATTGACTTGTGCTTCATACCAAGGGAGGCTTGAGGGTTGGGATGAGATAATTTCCTATTGTAAATAAGGATCATGTCTAGGTGAGTTGGGCACTGACTCTAAGACATAACTAGAAGACTTCATGAAAGCTTCTACTCATGCCATGTCTATATGGGTAATATGATGGTTGATGGTAGGGAAGGTTGACTCCTCTTGGGGCATGGCCATATGATAGGCTATGGATGGTAAAGAATGTGAGGGACCTACAGACAAGTCTACCTGTGTCACATTCAAGGAATCTACCACAAACATTGTGGGGAAAGTGGATGAGGGTTCCATTAAGTTATCTTGACTTATAGCTTTCTTTTGATTTCTAGTTAATACCATAAGCAAAATAAATCAAGATGCAAATTAACATACCAAATGTAACACAAAAAATGGAATGATTAAGGAAATAAATAAACAATGCTAAGTCTCAATCAATGTAGCTTACCTCATTCATAAATTATCTCCTTTCAATGTATATTCATTTTATGTACCAGTTTTGTGTGTTTTGATGTTCTAATCTTTCTTAATGAAACAAAGGTGAAAAACTATGGCAAATATAAGGTAACGAGATTCTTGTTGGTGATGAAATCCAACAAGTTTGTTGGGGTATTCCTAAGGTGTCTAAGGACAGAGATTGGTGGATGGAGATGAATGCCACCGTCACCAAATCTCAAGCAATGGTTGGTGATGAAATCCAACCACTATTGTTTTATATGAATTGTGATGTGTGTGAATTATTTTTAAGGTTTATATTTTCTATTGTATACAAACAATGTTAAAAACAATTAATTTCATAAACCTAAATTAGAATCCAACAAAATAATACCAAGTTCTCCAAAGGGCGTGAAGTACATCGCTTAAGACCCCCTATCCAAATAATAACCGGAGGGTTTGTCCACCCCTTTTCCTAGAATCACCCAAATGACAGGGATACTTTTGGTAATATAATGGTGTTCCAACTTAGATAAATGAAATAAAGTATATTTAACCCTAAGATGCAACACTAGATTATGCAAGTTTTAGTTCAAATGCAAACAAAATGTAGTAGTTTACACCTAGAAAAAAAAACCCTAATCTAAATATGTGAATGAATGTAGATCTAAAAATATAAACTAATATGCGTTCATTTCCATATTTCTTAATGATGATTCAATTTATTGTTTAAAATTTAAAAAATACAACATATATCCAAATTACGTAAAATAGAAAACTAGGGTTTTAAATAACAAACTTACTGAAAAGCCTACATTGTTTGCTCTTAACTCTCTGTAAACACCCTTAGATTCTTTTGAACACTACTGAGACACCCGTGGGCACTTTTGTATGGATTTAAATGTCTTTGGGTATTTATGGATTGCCTTCAGACACCTTCGGGTGCTTCGCACACCTTCTGCAAACTTTTGCAGACTTCAGAAACACTAGATCCAATGAAATATGTGAGATTCATGCTCCTAAAAAACCTGCAAGATAACAAAAAATAGCAAGCAAATTAGTAAAATAGATCATAAATAGAAACCCTTAGGGGGTCCCACCATGATCGCCATTTGAAATATGCAAAACGCAACATACAGACAATGCTTGAACAAAATGAGATACAAAGAAAACATAAGATTGCATAATAAAATAAATTCTTTATTAATGGGGGGAGCCTAAAAACTCCATTGTTTACAAGCTTGTATCCTTGAATCCTTTTGATACAATATTACAACAATTTAGGGTTCTCTAAAACCCTAACAAGAAGATTTGTGGTGTCTTCAAGCGCATCTTGATCCCAACATGGTTGAGTAGGCTTTTTGGTATCCAAGGCTGGGCCACTCTAGATTGCTGATGTAGTGCTTCAGATCTGCACACAATGACACAACAAAGATAGTTAGTAGTATATGTGAGGTGGTAAGACCCCAAGGTCTTACTATAAAATTATTAAAAAATTAATGTAAATGTAATCGCAGGCCACTCAAAGGGGGCTCCCTTGTAATCGCTTTGCCACTATAGGGGGCTCCCTCCTTAGAATCTATGCTTATTATTCTACTTCTTGGATGATTTGATATGGATGGCCAACCTAATATATATATCTACCCTAAAGCTACGTTGGTGAAGAGACATGATGGTTCATGTATGAAGAGACGTGATGGTTCACGTTATGAAGGGTTGTGATGGTTTACTTTATAAGTTAATAATATAATAATTAAATGATTAATAATACTAACTAATAATGTTAGGATTGAGGATCCTAACATGCCACCCTCCTTAAAAAGAGCTTTGTCCTCAAAGCTCAAAGTGAGAAGATTTGTCCTTTGTTTTCCAATAAGGATTTGTGTAAGTTCTTGGACTCTTTTAATGGCATCCTTTCATAGGCAAGGATATCGAGAAGGATGAAGCATTAGCGGGGGGTTGCCAAGAACAATAGTAGAATCTCCCTTAGGAAAATCATGATGACAATGGGAGGGCAACCCTTGGGGTTCCTCAAATACTTCAGAATGATGCATCAAAAGTGATGGTAATGATTTCATATCCTTTTTTGGTTCCTTGGTAGAGCCAACGAAGAAGGAGTGTGTAGTCACTCTGCGTTGGTTTCGAATAGGTTTGGTCATATGGCAAGAACTCACTATTGGTGAGGAAGGTATATGTAGGTCTTGTAGAGTGCATGTTTGGATAGCATTGATCACTTTGGGTATGTCTACCTCATCATTTCTTGGTACATCAATCACTTCTTGCACATTGACCTCATTGTCTTCATTGTAGTGAGTAGGTGCACTAGTCGCTTCGGACACAACTACCTCATCTGCTTGCTCTATGGAGATACAGGGATCAACTTCCTTTAATAAATACAATGTTAGTGTAGCACATTTATGGTGGGGTCCAAATTATTTATCACAATTATCACAGAGTCCTTTTGCTCGTCTTTCCTTCATCTCCTCAAAGCTAAGATGTTTAATTTGTAAAGTTTGATTAGATTTGGGGTTTGTGTAAGTGCTTTGTGTCCTTCCATTATGCATAGGTTTGGAAGCGATGTAAGTGGTCGACGATTTTTCCATAAGTGGTTTCCCTAATCGTTGTTGTGCATTGATTTTATCTTTAGCTAATTTTGCCAATCCATAGGTCTGCATCATGGTATAGGGATTGAACCTTGTCACCTCCATTCTAATTTCCTCTTTTAATCCCCTAATGAAGCCATTGATGAGAATTGATTCATCCAATATTGTGTTGTGTTTGGTGATATCCTCAAACCGAGTTTGATACTCATGCACGTAAGTGATTTGATGAAGATATTTGAGCAATTCCCACATGACTGGGTCCCACATGGCTCTGATACCAAATGGTAAGACCTCAAGGTCTTACTATAAAATTATTAACAAATTAATGTAAATGTAATCACAGGCCACTCAAAGGGGGCTCCCTTGTAATTGCTTTGCCACTATAGGGGGCTCCCTCCTTAGAATCTATGCTTATTATTCTACTTCTTGGATGATTTGATATGGATGGCCAACCTAATATATATATCTACCCTAAATATACGTTGGTGAAGAGACATGATGGTTCATGTATGAAGAGACGTGATGGTTCACGTTATGAAGGGTTGTGATGGTTCACTTTATAAGTTAATAATATAATAATTAAATGGTTAATAATACTAACTAATAATGTTAGGATTTAGGATCCTAACATGAGGTCTCCACAATGCGATACCCTCTATATGCAATAATAAAACCCTAACTAGATGATGCCAATAAAGTGAACAAAAATAGAAACACATGCATAAAATAAACAAATATAGGGTTGATCTATTTTACTTACTTACTGAGCTCTGTTGTGCGACATCTGATTTAGGTGACTGGTGTGGAGATGCCCCAATATCACCCTAAGGCTAGGGGGACTTCAGAAGTGGGAGCATAAAATGCCCGTGGGCACCTGGTGGCTGTAGGAAACACCTATGGGCACCTAGGGTTGAGAGGAAGGATTCTATAGAAGCAGATCCGATGAGGGAGGAAGGATGGCAATGATGATGGGGTATTACGACGAGTGATAATGATGGTAGAAGTGATGTAAGGTGACCTAAGGCACTTAAGGGTTTTAAGCACTCAAGAAACTCTAAAACCTAGGAAACTCAGGGAAATTAGGGGAATCAAAGACTTAGAGAACTCTAAAACCTAGGAAACTCAGGGGCTTAGGAAACTCAGGGTAGTTGGAAAATTAGGAAAAGACTTATGGGTTGAGCCATCAAAATATCTCTTATTTATAATCCAACCTAGGGCATGCTAGGGTTTCAACGACACTAATCGTGTGGCTGAGATTAAATCACATCTAAGGGTGGATAATAAATCTGGGGTGTGGTATGGAATGATGTAAATATGTGGTTGAGATTAAATGAAATTGGATGGATGGTATTAATTCAATTAAATGAATACATATTTATTAAATATATATTAAAATATAATATAAAATATTATATTTTAATATATATAATAAATATATATAAATAAATGTGAATAATGATTGGAAATGGCAGGAAATAGGGATAGTGGATAAATTGGCTATGCTTTGATGGTGGAAATGGTGGGAAAGCTTGGATGGAGGATGAATGCTAGAATTTGATGTCTACAATATTAATATAATTAGTTTGAGTAGAACTACTAATATGATTTCTTAATCCCTAATTTGTAGTAACCCAACAAAGCTCTTGATTTCAGTATCCCATTGGAGTTGAAATGACTTAAGGATGACATCTAGCTATCTTATCATGAAATAATGAGTTGCTAGTGAACACGTTGATGTTAGGTTGTATGAAGAATATATGGCCCTCCTATATGTGGTTGAACACTATCTAGGGTACTCTCAAATGATCAACTATGCTAGATACATCTTTAGATCAAATGAATCACCAATTGGAAGAGTTCAAGGAGGAAAGAAATTTTACATATAGTTCCTATCTAGTGTGGTTGATTATCTACCAAAATAAGAACTAGTTCCCATCTCTTCAATTGAACCAAAATAGGCTAGATAAAAAACCATTGCCAATGGTTTGGATTGTACCAACCTACCTTACCAAGAAGTGTGAAGTACCTCTTATCACTTCTACAATGTAGTTAGAATATAGTCATGTAAAATCTAAATGGAAAGATACCAAGGATTTAAGACAATGCTTAAAATCTACTAAGGTCATAGGAGTGGTTGATTGGAGACTACTACCTAGGTAAGTCATAGTTGTTCATATTTCTATTAGGTTTTTCATCCATGCCATTTGAACTACCCACATATATACCAAACTACTTATTTAAATCTTGCACATGCTAGACAACTAGATTATATGGGTTTGAAGTAATTTTGGGGGTATAAAAAGATCACCTTCTACTCACTCAAGCAATAGTTAATGTAGATTATACTAAATATATGATACTTCCACATGGTGAACAAAGAGAAGCTAAGAAACATGGGGATTCTTTTTTCCCTATTCTAGACAACTTACCTACTAAAAAATATAAAATGGATCAACTAAATAAAAATATGATAGAAGAAGATACAAAGTAGAGGATGCAAAAACTATAGATATACCTTCAAGAATTTCCAAATTCATGGGAATCTTAAATTTTTTTCATAATAGAAACATGAAAGACACTTGTTTATTTGAAAATATAAATCATATAATGGAAATAATGACAAGTTAAAGTGAATATTCAAACTCCCATTTGAATTTGGGACTCCCCTTGAAGACTACTATTCTTAAATTTGAAGTTAGAATTTTGTATGAATAGCAACATTCTTAAAATATAAATTTGGAAATTTATTCTAAAAAATTAACATTATAGTGATATAAGTAGCACAACTTGTAGTGTCACTTTAATTCCAACTTAAAATTATTTACTATCATTTTTTAAAATTGTCAACACAAAAATTGTTTATAAAATTGCAAATGATTCTTTGACTAACACTATTATGGTGCTATTGGAGTTTTAATATGGAATTAATAGCTTTAAAATATTGTTGAATTTTATAATACTTTACAACAATTACATGAACTATAAACTATACAAGTCATATGCAAAGGCATAGAGAAGCTAAATAGAAAGATTAATAGGATGAAATAACAAGGATGGATGCCCGTAGGTACCCAACAATATTATATTATAACCCCAACTCATAAATTGATATATTGGATTAGTTTTGGAAATAGTCATAGTAGATACCTAATCCTTAAATTATAGTTACTAACATAAGGCTCAAGATTAAGTTGGTTTTACAAAACTATTAATTAGGGTTTAATCAAGGCTAATCATCCATGTGATTTAACCAAACCTAGAAGGTATGAATACATAAATATTATGTACATGGTTATATACAATTACACATAGGCTTACATCAAAACTTTCTAATATGATTACATCATCATTGGTTGAACTTGGTCAACAAGGCCAAATTACTATATCTTCCAACACCCCTCATAATATAATACTAGGTCCAATGAGGGAAGACATTAGAGGTGTTATCATCTTCCTCATAATGTATGTACTATTGGGATAATGAATGAACCTCTAGGAGTCTCAAAACATCTAGAAAATTTTCAAGTCACCAAGTAATGAGCCTCCATCGCAAACTAGAAGATTGTTAAGATGTCAAAAAGTGAGCCTTCATCCCCATTTAGAATACTACCAAATTTCATGCAAGGAACATACTACCAAATCCAAGATACTCCTCCAATTACTTTCATGGCACTTTAGACATGATCCAAGTCATTTTTCCCACTAATTAGAAAAAATGAAAATTCATCATGAATCCCACTATCTTCTCTTGTAAAGGTACATGAACTACATCAACCCTTCCTTAAACATGAAGCCATGACTCCATCTTTTGGATCTAATATATTATATTTCTATGAGAATATTTTTAAAATGCAATATGGTGACCATGCTTTATCCTTTAATATTAAAAGAAAATTACTAAATCATCAAGCAACAAATAGATTTATAAATTATCATCCCCTATGGTTAGAAAGGAACCTCTAGGAATAGGGCAAAACCTACATTGATCATTCAAAATCTACTCCTCTTATAGCTAAAAAACTCTACAACACTATAATAGGTTCTTAAAGAAGCAATGTGGACCAAAATGCTCTTTCAAACATCTCAAAATTTTTATATAATAGAATAAAATCGTTGCAACCATTACAAAGAGCTCAAAAAATATGATGTAAAAAAATGGACTCAAAATACTTCCATTTGCAAAGGTTATGATCTCCAGAATTTTACCCCTTCATGCACTAGCAAAATCTACCAAAATTTGAATTTAAATATTTAATTTAAATTTGTGACCAATCTAAGAACACAGTATATCCTAGAACTATCATAAGCAAATTTACCAGCTATCCTTAACTTATGCTACTAATATAGACAATGATTGGGTAGAAAATTTTCTTCGTTATTTGTAGATAATACATGTGAGTAGGAAGGTTCTATAAATATTAAAAAAAACAATTACTACCAACTTAGTTCCATGTTAATAGTTAAATATGCCACCTTAGCTTTCAATGACCAATTAGAATATTTAAGTGTCAACCAAAAAATATATTAAACATCAACGATACATAACAATACATTAAAAAGTAAATCTAACCTATTGGTATCAAGGATCTATACACATGCCTATTAACCATATGATCAATAGACCATCTAATAATAAATTTATGCTACACCTTTAGAGAGTTGGCAAAGTAGAATTAAAAATCATTTAGCATACCTAAAATGTTGTGTGTGATATAAACCCATGAACTTTGGGTAACAATAGTATTGTCCTTTTACACCAACCACTATGCCTACATATATGTTGATACTTCAAATGTACACAATGTTTTTTTATCAAATTATTATGGCAAAATTGTAACATGATGATTTTGAACCCTAAACTTATTTACCAACAATCCTTTACATGTTGTCCTAATCAACATTCCAACTAGTCATGTAAGAATTAATATCCATAGCATGGATATGAGGTTGGACACTTATGGTTGATCATATAAAATACCTATTTATTATAATTAAGGAGGGACCATTCAATTCCTATCATGTTGTAATGTATTAACACAAAATTTATCATATATGTATGAAATTATTTATGCCTACCTTTCTCATGCACACAAATGCACAACACCTTGAAGTCCTTATGATAGTCAATCGGAAAATTATTTCATTTTGGAATGACATCACATATGACAATAAGTCTAGTGGAGGTCTAAAAAGGATTTGATCTCGTTATAAAACTATAATACTTTACTTCATTTTAAAATGACTTGTTTTAGTAGTGACCCTATGGTCAATGGGATACACTCAAAATGTGACTCACTCAATATATGAAATAGACTAGCAAAGCGGATGTATCCTTATGCCCACACATGCCTATTACCATGAAAATATAGATGTTATTTTATCAACAAAAATAATTTATATATACACTAAATTTGTTACACCCAAAATATATTCATTTGTGTATCTTTTTGACACATTTTTATATCTTTGTATATTTATTTTTTGTTTTGTTGTACAAACTATAATTGGTGCTATAAAAGGTATTTTACAACTAATGTAAAATATTTTGCTAATTTGTATAACCAAGTTATCTTGGATAACTACTTGAATGGTTGTACTTGTGGAAAAGGATGTTATGTTTCTATTAAAGGGTAATCTAACCCTTGTGCTATAGAATATTTTTGCTACATTAACACTTGGAGTTTTAGATAACCTTATGCAAATGTTATTGATGTAGAAAAATATCAACCATCTAATGGTTGTTTATTTCATCAAGCATTTACATATGTAGAAATGATAAGATAGAGAATATCACCTTATCCAACTATCATAGGTGGATCAAGCATAGAATCTAAGAATAGTCTAACAAAGTCTCAAAACTAGAAAGTGTATGATGAGTTGAATGCATAGCTAGCAAGTAGAAATAAACCCACCAAACAATTGACCACCAAATCTATGTTAAACAATTAAAACCATTGTGATATACCTAGTTTTATGCCAAATAAAACAAATGCCATAACCATAAGGTGTTGCATTGCACTATAGCAAATTTAAAAGGAGATAATATTTTGTTTGCATTCCAAATGAATGTAACAAATCATAAATTCTATATGCATGTATAAATATACAATCTCTATGAGCATAAATTAATTGTCACACTATAGCATAGATAGTAGAAGATAAGATAGATTGTTGCCTAGTTCAACTCCATAATTTATCTTCATAAGATATATTGTAGCCTAGTTCAACTCTATAATTTATCTTCATATTTATAGAAATATGTTACAAGTAATCCAAGCTCTATAAATTTTCTAGGGATAAGTCAAATACTTGCTCTTCAGGTAAGATCCCACTCATGTTGAGCAAGTGACAATGCTTTTCCTTCTATTTATATTCTAATTCATGTTTATATTTCTATAATTTTCTCTTATTAGCAACTATGTATGTTTCTTTATTTTCTCTGTGATATTGTAATTTCCAGTAGTTATATTTCCATTAAGGTGATTTGGTTTAGAACATTTAGCAATTTATGATGATTTAATTTATTTGTACTATTACATTTGTTCTTGTTTTATTTTGTGAATAGCATAACTTAGTTTGGTTTCAACATCATTCAATTTCATCCAAGTATGATCTAACTTTGTTCTAAAGCATGTAACTCAAAATCTAAGTTGCTTTTATTTCCAATCATTTTATTTTTGCAAATATAATCCAGTTTTCATTTCTATAAATGTAAAATAGTTTTAATTCCCACAAACATATTCTACTTTTGAATTTTGCAAGTGCTACTTTTCTTTTCGTAGCATGTCTTGTTTCCATTTCATTACACTTATTTTAGCAAGCATAAGATAGTTTTAGTTTTAATCTATTTCATTTCTATAAGCATAATTTAGTTTTAATTTTAGTTCATACAATTCTATAAATGTAGTTTAGTTATTTTTTCAAGAACAATAGATTTATGTTAAATTAATTTTGTAATTTATAGTTTATTTAAGTTTTGCTTTTTGTAGCAGAAATTTTAAATAGTAGTTAGTTTTATTTTTCACTGTAGTTTTGAATGCAATACTTAAATTAGTTTATTTTTTATGCAATTTTAAAATTTCCATGAATATAAAAATAAAAATTGATATTTCAAACTCCTCCTATTTCTTGACGATCTATAAGCAAACCAAACCACCCTTGGGTATATGTGCATATATTTTTTTCAATCACACATAAAATCTCACATCCCTAGATTGATGATAATTAAAAAGAAACTATCACTATTTGGTGCCATTGTTGGGGTTAATATCAATGCATTTCCAAAGTAAAGGACACAAGGTCTAAAAGTAGTGATATTTTTATTTTCTCTTCATAATAAAACCTTAGGATAAATAAATCATAGGAGAGACTCCCAAGGGATATTTCTTTTTAAAATATCAAAAAGTGAGAAATGTGGAATAGTAGTTTTTTCAGACTCGACTATCAAAGGAGAAAGACCAATTGAAGAATTGGTTATAAAAAATAGTGAATAGTCTACTACATAACAATATGTAAGAGAATAGAAATATCAAGAAGACAAAATAATAGGAGTGGGTGTCTGTAGGTACCCCCAATATAATATTATATTAATCACTCATAAATTGGTACATTGGATCAATGGTTGGAGGATATTTATAGTATACAATTTATTCACAAATTACAATTACATTAAACAAGGTTGACATGAGGCTTTGGGTTAAGTCAAGTTTACTAAATATTTAACAAATTTAATTGAGGTTAACCATCCATGTGGTTTAAACAATCCCATATGGTGTGAATACATCAATGTTTCCCATAGGATTACATAAAATTACCCCTAAGATTACGTTAAAGGTTCCCCATAGGCTTACATCATCATCTATCAAGATTGGCCCACAAGGTCATATAACCATATCTTCTAATACATACAATGTTATAATGATAAAATTAAATTATATTTGTAATGGTAATTTATCACTACTATATCATCAAAAACAATGTTATATAACTATAGTGGTATTGGAATTATGTTATGTTATGCCCCAATAAAAATATAATTGGGATAGTGGCACTAGGGTGATGTAAAGAGTGATGTCGCATTCATAAAATATAATATTATACCAACAATCTATTACTAAAAAATAAAATAATATCTAAATATTGTGAAAATGATATATACGTGGGGATATAGATGCCACTCCACTATAAAATATTATAAATATGAATAAGCATTAAGTGAACATGTTATTGGATCATGACACGATATAAGAATCACTCCATAGGTTGATGGGGAAAATAATAATACAACATAATTTTGTAACCTATCATGAGTGAGTACACATCTCAATATCCTCCTTTAAGCAAAATGAGGTTCATATAGAGAGAATATTATAGAATTTTTCCCTAAAGTAAAAAACTCTCCTATGTCAAAATATTTTCTAACTTTGTGAAGATGACTATGAGGATGACCTTGTTGAAAGTATCCACAAGGTGATCTAGAAAATTCACATATATAGGTATAAATTATAATAGTGGACTAATAAATTATGTGCATTCAAATCTCAATGTTAATGGTTCACTAATACTTTGATATGTTACAAACCAACTAAATAGTACTTTGATTATCATAAAATAAAGTATTGTATCCTTTGTGAGGAAGGCTTGAGTAATAAATCATCATTTTCATCAATCTATGATGTATTATAGAAAGGATCATAGTATAATATTTTAGTTTCATGAGTGACAAAGATATAGGATATTATTTTTTGGATGTCCATGTAGACACGAAAAATTGATCCACTTTTAATGGATAATATTCCTTAGATCCCCTAAGAGGTCCCTAACCCTTGCCCTAGGCAAGGGTAAGCCTTTGTTCCCCTTCCCTTACTTTTCTTTAGCCTTTTAGTGAAATCACGCCCAGTTACGAGGGGGCGTGACTTTGTAGAAGCGATATTGCACCCCATCGGCATGGGGTGCGACTTCACTATTTTTAGGGTTTTAATTTATTAAAACCTAGGTTTAACCTTTCTGATGTGTTTGACATCAACTTATGTTTGTTTTCCCGCTTATTTTACCCTAATTTTCATCTATAAAAGGAAGGATCAATCTCACTCTTTGGATCACAATGATTTTGATATACAAGCGATTGATCTTGCAAATTGTTTAAGCTCAAAATTCTTATGATTAATTAGTGCTCATATTCTTACTTTCGCTCTGCTTCCTGTTTCTTCTACAAGCTAACCCCAAAGTGTGAATTTTAGATTTGATCTTTTGCTGCATTGATTTGGATTATTGTGTGGTTTGGTGGATTCATGTTGTAGTTCAAAAGGAAAGAGAGTGCCCATTTGGATACCTCAATCTCTTCTGCCTACTTTTGCATCGTCCATCAAGTTGTGCAACCTTTGTTTCTGCATTTATTTATGTTTTGCATCTTTATTTTATTTTTTGTGTCTCTGAAGCAAAATCATGCTCTGTCTCGATGAGGCGTGACTTCGCTAACACTAATTTAGGGTTTTCGCTCATAGAAGCAAAATCGTGCCCCGTTCTAACGAAGCGTGACTTCGCTTGTAGTATTATCGTGTCCGTCATATACGAGGCGTGATTTTGCCCAAGACTGAACTGGGGGAATTTGTCAGATTCTAATTGCATGAGTAGTTTCTAAATTGCATTTAGGGCATGATAGCATAATCTATTTTTTGCTTCTCTAGTGTTGCATTGTTGTTTTATGATTAATTATCCAAAGGTTAAATTTTTCTTTTGTTTTCAAAGGTCATATAAAAGGACCTAGGGGGCTTGATTGTTGCACCTCCAAGCATTTTTGTATAGCGGCCTAAGTAGGCCCCCTAATGCTAATCCTATTTTCAAGTATTTCATAAGTTATCTTGCAAAAATAGGTATTTTTGATATCATTGGATAAGAGGCAAAAAAGCTAATTCAACCACCGATCAAGATAAGTGTTCTAATTATTGGTTGAAGATCTGATCTGATTATTAGTTCTTAAGCATCTAAAAGTGAAAAGGCATATAGTGTGCATCTAGGGTTAATATTGTGCATTTATATTGTATCCTTGCTTTAAATTTTTTTTGGATAAAACCGAGGTTAGAAAGCATTCAAAAGAAAGAATCATATTAGGTTAGCTTTTGTATTCTTGCATTCTGATTTTTGTATTGTCCTTTATCTTTCATAGCATAGATCTAGAAAGGCCAAACTTAGGTGATTGCTTTTAACTGAATATATCAAAATATCTTGAAATTCTTGAGGACTTGGAGCGAGTCTTTAAACCATTCCTGGTGAACCCTTCCCCCTAGCATCGAGTGTAGAGAACAACATACCCTTGCAGTTCACCCCATAATGCTTCTCTCTTGCGGATCCAGCCTTTTTGGGAATTGTACGTAGTAGAGCAATTTTCCCCCTCTACATCTTTGGTGAACCCGATGTGAACACCTCCTTTTATTTTGAAAATAATAAGCAAGATCATTAATTTGTGTGCCAAAATATAATTCCCTTCTGTGAGTGCATAGGTCTCTTTGGTCTTAGTTATTTTTCTTGTATTTTTTTCTTTTTCTCAATGGCTTCTGATCTTGGGGAAGGACAAAGACTCCTTAGGTTTGATGAGATTTTTCATGAGAATGATCAAATTGACAAAGAAAATCATAACCTAGAAGAAAAATTTGATAATCATCTTGATCTTATTCAAGATCCCAATGGGAATCTTATCTTTAAATCTTTTTACCATGAATGGAATTTTTATAAATATCATAAACATGCTTTGGATCAAGCCTTAGAGGAAGTGCATTACTTGAAAAGGATATCCCACTTCAAGAAAATCCTTTGAGTGAACCTTTGAATTATGATAATCAAACCTATCAACCTACTTATACCACTACTATGACCACTAGCATTGGATGGAATCCACCCGTTCCTCCAACTAGTAGTGGCATCCAAAATTGCTTTCAATTTCATCCTTTATCTTCTAATGTCAACACTAGTGCTTTTGTTCCACCACAAGTTAATCTTCCATTCTCACAAGGCACGCCATATAACGACAATCTTCTCATGTCCAACTTAAGTTAAGAGAATATGAGAAACACTCATAATCCAGAAATGCAAAATTTGGCAAATGTAGTTAATCAGTTGATTTTGAGGATGGATATGATTCAACCTTCAGGATTTACATACAACTATAAGGAATTGTGTAGTCAGCCATTGGATCCTATTGTTGCTACTAGACCTTATCCCAAGGATTTTTCTATGCCAGTTTTACCGATCTATAAAGGGACAAAAAATCCAATAGAGCATCTATGGGGATTTAGGATAGCTTACCATGATCTTGTTTATGATGATATGCTTCTATTGAAAACATTTCCAAAGAGTCTTGCTAGATTTGCATTGGAATGGTATTATCGGTTTCCCAACTATTCTTTAAAGAGCTTTGAAAAGACTACATAAATGTTTTTTCATAAATTTAGTGCTTATATTGAAAAAGAAGTGATAATGAGAGACCTATATGACCTCAAGCAAAGTAAATAAGAACGTTTTTCAGAATTTTTGGCTCGTTGGAAAAGTTTAGTTGGCTGATTAAGATGGCCTATGTCTCAAAAAGATATGCTTGATATATTCATTAGTAATTGACAAGAATAGATATCATATGCACTAGAAACTACTACTCTTACTTCTCTTGATCAAGCAATTGAGTTAACCAGAAAAGTGGAATAGGCTCTCATTAGGAGAGGTTAGCTTAAGAATAAAGAAGAAAAGTCTACTAAGTCTCAACATAAGAATAAGCCTACAGGAGGTAATAATGATAGTAGGCCTGTTAACAATGTCACCAATAGCCTATAAAATATTATACTTCAAAAACCTCCTCAAAGGAATTTTACCAAAATTAATATATTTATGGAAGCAGTTTTGAAACAATAACTAGAAGCTAAGGCAATTGAATTACCTCTTATAAGATAGCCAGATACTACAACTCATTGGTATAAGGCTGGTCAATATTGTACGTATCACAGAGTAGAAGGACACTGGACAAATTCTTGTAAGAAATTGAAGCATGTGGTTCATGATTTAATTGATGTTGGTTGTATTGACACCATTAGTATTTCATCTTCCAACAATCAATAGAATTAGGATAGAACTAGACAAACCAATCAAGTGTCCTATAAGAATGTGCCACATCATTAAAATAAAAATATGGTTGGAATGATCACAACCACTCTAGAGAAGTTAGTACAAAGTCAGCAAATTTAACGATCTCAATAGGAGATGATTATGTCAGCAAATATTTCTCTCTTAAAACTTCTACAGAATTCTCAGGCCCATGAGGAAGCTATGGTAAATGTTTTGAAGCAGCAGTCAGTACCTCCTGATATTTCTTCCAGTGATATGGCAAAGGTTGTAAGTTCTCTTGGGACACTTCATCTCACATTTTCAGATAATGATATGTCTTTTTTAGAAATGCAAGAAGATTCATCTTTATATATCACTACTCTTATTGGGGATACTCTCATCAAAAGGGTTATTATTGATAATGGTTCTTCGCTTGATATATGTACACATCATTTCTTTCAGAAGTTTGGAATGAAAGAGGAAGACTTAATTGTAACTAGTGACATCATTAAAACTTTCAGCAATGAGTCTCAAAAGTCTTATGGTACTATAGCACTCCCTCCTAGAGTTGGACCCAAAATTTTGAATACAATGTTTTACGTGGTGTCTTGTCCTGCATATTTTAATCTTCTTATGGGATGGTCATGGATTCATACAATGAAGGTTGTCCCTCCTACTTTTCATCAATGTGTAAAATTTGAATTTGAAAACCAAATTATTTCTATCATGGGCAATCCACATCCATTTGAATTTTGTTCACCAGAGGATTTAGCTCAAATTCATTCCTCACAATATTCCTCTAAGAAATTTTCTATAAATTTTTCATCATAGGATCAAGATGATTCTTCTTGCTTAGATCTTCTCTTTGATGAATCTCATCAAGGTTTAGAGTGGAGTGTTGAGGATGAGGGCCCACCGTCTCCTATGGTCTTAACCCCAGAGTCGCATGTTATAGATGAGGCTTCACCTCATAATGACATCTACTTTGATAGGTTTATCCCTTGCGTTGCACATGTTGAGTCTTCTAGTTCTCAAGTGGATTTTGGTTCTATGTCTCCCAAGGATCTTGAGCTATTAGGTGTGATTCCTGCCTCGCCTCCTTTTGAAGATAATTTATCCATCCTCATCGATGAGACCATAGATGTGAACATAGATTCTAAGGAAGCTCCTAGAATCCTTACGTTAGGTAAAGCTCTAACCATGGATGAGCGAGAGCAATTGACCAGTTTATTAAAAGAATATCAATATTTTTTTGCTTGGTCATATGTCGACATGACAGGGCTTGATCCCTCCCTTGTCATGCATCATTTGGTAGTTAAACCTAGTGCTAATCCTGTTAAGCAAAAGCTTCAGAATATGCATGCGAAGGTCACCCTTTCAATCAAGTAGGAGCTCCAAAAACTCCTTGATGTCAATTTTATAAAAGCTATCGACTATTCTGGTTGGATTTCTAATATCATCTTGTAGCTAAGAAAGAAGGAACAATCAGAGTATGTTTCGACTTTTAGGATATTAACTTAGCATGTCCCAAGGATAATTTTCCCTTGCCCAACATAGACCAGATTATAAATTTTACTACTAAATGTGGGATGCTTTCACTCATGGATGGTTTCTCAGGTTACAATCAGATTTTGATTTCTCCTGAAGATTAGGCCAAGACAACATTCACTACTCCATGGGGTACCTTCTACTGGAAAGTCATGCCTTTCGGTTTAAAAAATGCGAAAGCTACCTATCAGTGGGCCATGACTTATTTTTTCCATGACATGATGCATGATATTCTCCAGGACTATGTGGACGACCTTTTGGCTCATTCCTTAGAATGAAAGGATCATGTCCATGATTTAAGACGAATCTTTGACAGGCTTCAACAATACAAAGTTCATCTTAAACCTACTAAGTGTGTGTTTGAAGTCACATCTAGAAAGTTGCTAGGCTTCATAGTGTCTAGGTGAGGCATTGAAGTTGATCCTACTAAGATAGCAGCTATTATCGACATGCCTCCTTCCCGTACCTTGATTGAATTGTGTAGTCTGTAAGGTAAGTTATGATAGAAAATGGTAAGTGAACATTACTTTGTATTGAAATAATTTAGGATTTAAATAGACATTACATAAGCTTTAGGATAATTATAAAAATAATATCCCCCTAACTAATTGCTAACAAACGCGCTATGAGAAGATAGCACTAAACCTAACCAACTAACCTAGGATATTTAGGTATTAACCTAGGTAACCATTAGATATTTGAAACAGTAAATATCTACATGGTAAGTGGTAAAAAGTAAATGTAATAATCTAGCTAGTATAATGTAGTATACTACTATTTTACCTAGTGGAGTAAAAGGGCAAATATCCCAAAGAATGGAATATTACTCTAACATACCCCCTTATTACATTATTTGGGTAATACATATACATCCTCCTATACAACAATATTTGGGTAAAGTATATAATTGTCCCAATATAGTGAAAAAGATGTCAATCTGCTGGTTCTTGCTCTATCACAGTGCTCTGGTTGCTCCTAAGCAAAAAATGGGTCATTCCTCACTTTGTCTTCACATCAACGAATGTCCTTATTGTAATATTGTCATCCAATCGAATTGCATGGGTAACCAGCCACTGCAATCGCTAGATGTAGTAAAGTAGATCACTTCATACGAGGTTCATTCGGTTACAAAATGAGTTTGCAAAAGATAAGGTAGCTAAGGTGTTAGTCGTTACCAAAAATGTACCCTTATAAGTTCCCCCTTTATTGCAAAACATGTAATTTTTGAAAGAAGTTTGACTAAGGTGTCGGTCGTTGTCGAAAATGCACCCTTATAAATCTTCTTCTTTTTTTACAAAAAAATTGTGAAGAAAAGAAATGAATATCCCCCCTTAATTGCAAAATATGTGCAACTTAAGAATCTTTGTGAAGGATTGTACAAAGATTGCCTCCTAGGAAAATTTTACACCAAAAAATTTCCTCCTTTTGTTACAAGTACTTCAAAAAATGAGATTTTGTTATTTATGAAGCCTAAAAGAGGTACAATCACCCCTTTATTTCTAGTACTTCAAACAAAAACTTATGCTATTTATGAATCCTAAAAAGAGAGAGGAAATGGTGCTTGTTGAAGGTGACAAATTTGCTTTTCCTCTACAATATTGTCTTAGCCAAGAGTACTCTATGTACTTTTTCAGAACCAGAATCAGAATCGAAACTAGACACTTCACTAGCAATATTGCCTTTGTTTTGCTTCTGTGATGTTTTTTTTATTTATTTTGGAATATCCTTGTTTTCTAATTTTGCAAGCAAATGCCTTTGATTTTTGTCCCCCTTTTATGTTGCAAAATTACAAGGTTTTGAGAAGAGTTGCAAAAAAATTCCCTTTTTTTTTGTAAAATTTGCAAAATTTAAAATAAAGTTTAAAGAAAAATATTTTAATTAATAATAAGAATATAATTGGTGGTTTAAAAATCAATTAAAAAAAATTGATTTAAAAACATTAACTATATTCAAATTATATAAAAAAATATTTAAAAAAAAACTTTATTAAAAAATTAATACAAAAAAAAAATATTATTACCTTGGGTGTGCAAGCAAAATGTGCTTGCAAAAAAAAATCTCTTTGCAAGAGGGGTGTGAGCGGGGTTCATCCTCGCGATCTCCCCTTGAGCGCCTTAGAATTAAGGCGAGGACTGTCCCGGCTATCGTTGTTGGTGAGACAGTAGAGCACGAGGTGCTCTTTCTAGGTTCCCCACCACCCGACGGGGAAAAAAAAAAGAATTGTGGGACTTTTGTCCCACATTCACCCCGTCGAGGCAATGCGGGGGATTTAAAAATAAATCGACCCCCTTTGTTTATTGATTGCCTTTGGGCAATTGATTATCCAACCCATCCTTTTTTCGATCAAAGACAACGAATCAAACCCCTCCACGTGTACATGCCAAGTCAGCAAATCGTTTCATACCACCTGTCCATGCCACGTAGCCTGTTGTGTCAGCTCCTCTATACACATGCCATCGCCACATCATCATCGTGCCACATCAGCAAATCTGAAAGGATACCACGTCAACTTTAAAGGGTTATAGGTCAATGGCCTCGAAAGTCATGTCAGCCAGTCGAATCATGCCATGTGTTGTTTCAGTTTCCATGCCCGTGTCAGTCCACATCAGTTTCTAGGATTTTGTGTCCATGTCAGTCAGGTACAAAATTTTGTGCATGGATTTTCATGTTGTCAGTCCAATAGTTGATAGGGTGCTCCTGCCCTGTCAGAGTTCATCAAGTTCCCACGGAGGGCATCTTGCCCTCACGTGGTGGTCGCCTGCCTAGGATGGCATGCCTGCCCTCCTATTGGTGGTGCCAAATTTATGGGGTGGTCCTGACAGGGCTGAGCCCTATCAGTCGATGGCAGGCCCAACATTTCTCCCTATGGGAGGGTGGTTCATGCCTAACCGTTGATGAGAAGTAGCAATCGAGGTGATCATTGTCATCCCATCTGTAATCGCCAGCTAGTGGCGCTGGATGCAACTATCGATCGTTCAACGGTCAGTAGGCGCTACGCTCGTCAGCCTTAGCTGGTATGATTTTGTGGTCAACCGCCTAAGGGTGCTCCCGCCTGCAATGTGGTCAGTTGTGGATCCCACTTTGTTCTTCATTTAGGTACACAAAAAAATGCAATCCCATTGGAATGAGAAGAATTCTCTCATCTGGAACGAAAACCTTCCGCCTTGCCCAATGGAATGAGAACATCTCGCCTTGCCAAGTGGAACGAGAAGCTCGCCTTGCCCAGGCTCTGATACCAATGATAGAAAATGGTAAGTGAACATTACTTTGTATTGAAATAATTTAGGGTTTAAATAGAAATTATATATGCTTTAGGATAATTATAAAAATAATATCCCCCTAACTAATTGCTAACAAATGCGCTATGAGAAGATAGCGCTAAACCTAACCAACTAACCTAGGATATGTAGATATTAACCTACACAACCATTAAATATTTGAAACAGTAAATATCTACATGGTAAGTGGTAAAAAGTAAATGTAATAATCTAGCTAGTATAATGTAGTATACTACTATTTTACCTAGTGGAGTAAAAGGGTAAATATCCCAAAGAATGAAATATTACTCTAACAAGTTACAGTCTATTCATTGGTTCATTGCCCAGCTAGACGATAAGTGTCAGCCTTTCCTTCGACTCCTTAATAAGGATGTAGTTTTTCAGCAGGATTTAGAGTGTTAGAAAGCTTTTGATGATCTCAAAAGGTATCTCACATCCTCACCTATTTTAGTTTCCCCTGTACCTGATAGGCATTTGTTGCTTTACATAGCAACCACTACTCATGCTTTGGGAGCCATGATGGCTTAACATGATGATGAAAATAAAGAAAGAGCCATCTACTATATTAGTAGAACTTTGGTTAGTTATGAAACTAGGTACACTCCTTTAGAGAAACTCTGCCTAGCAGTAGTGTTTACTTCCTAGAAGTTAAGGTACTACATGCTCAGCCATAAGACATTAGTGGTTGCAAAGTTTGATCCTATATGCTATTTGATGTCTAAGCCTCACCTATCAGGTCAATCTGCTAAATGGGTGTTGGACCTTAGTGATTTCGACCTAAATTTCATAGGTCAGAAGGCTATCAAGAATTAGGTGATTGCTAATCAATTAGCCTTCGCTCCCCTAGAATCTATCTATCCTATATTTTTTTATTTTCCCGATGAGTGCTTGAATATTAAAATTGAAGAGTCCGAGTCTTGGACTTTATTTTTTGATGGAGCTGATGCATGAAGGGTACTGGAGCTAGAGTCATTCTAGTTACACCACAAAAATAGCTCATCCCCTTGTCCTTCAAGCTTCATTTTTCTTGCATAAATAACATTTTAGAATACGAAGCTTTGATCCTTGGTCTTAGAGTAGCCTTAGCTTTGTAGGTTAGGGTTCTTTCGGTCTTTGGTGACTCTCAACTTGTGGTTAATCATATCAACAATATTTATCAGACTCGGGATGATAAACTTAAACCATACAAGGAAATTGTTACCAAGTTGTTATCTTCTTTTGAACGAGTAACCGTAGAGTCTATCCTTAGATCCTCAAACCGCCATGCGGATGCCATGGTTGTTGTTGCATCTTTTTTCCCTTTAGGTTTAGAAGATGATCAAGCTTATATTATCATTCGACAACTCTGAGAACCTACAAATTTGAGTTCTTTTTTAGATCCCCTAGAGTGTTTTACCATAAAATATTCCCCACCTGAACCATGCTATAGCGACATCTTTAATTTCCTTAAATATGGGTCGATGTTTGATGGTTTAGATCACAATCAGCGTAAGCTATTACGCAAAAGAGTGTGTCGATTTATTACAATTGTCAATACTTTGTATCAACGTTATTTTGAAGGTATCCTCTTACAATGTCTTAAGTCCGATGAAGCCCGGATTGCTCTTAGTTATGCTCATGAAAGTTCATGTGGAGGCCATTTTAGCGGTAATGTTATTGCCAAAAAGATCCTTCGAATGGGGTATTATTGGCCTTCCATGGAGAAAGATGCATGCGATTATGTTCGATGCTACAACAAGTGTCAATGCCACGATCATCTTATTCATGCTCCTTCTCAAGACCTTCAGGTTATTTCCTCCCCTTGGCCATTCTCTATGTGGGGATTGGACATTATCGGGAAGGTTAACTCAGTGTCATCTGATGGTCACAAGTTTATCATTACTATGATGAAGTACTTCACTAAATGGGTTGAATCCATGCCCCTGGTTACAGTGACTGGAACTCAGGTTTCCAAGTTCATCTTTAACCAAATTCTTTGTAGGTTTGGGATTCCTTCGGTGATTATTTCTGATAATGACACTCCTTTCAAGAACAAGTATGTTCATAATCTTTGTTCTAAGTACAAAATTCAACACATATGGTCAACTCCTTATTATCCTCAAGGTAATGGACAAGTTGAAGCATCCAACAAATCCTTGTTTAGGATTTTGAAGAAGTTGGTTAGTAAGACCGATTGTGATTGACATACTCAACTTTATCCTACCTTGTGTGCCTACCGTACTAGTGTACGTACTCCCATAGGGGCTTCACTATATGTCTTGGTATATGGAACTGAGGTAGTGTTCCCTTTTGAGATTGAGGTTCCTTCTTTGTGCATCTTGTTGCAAGATGCTGAGGTCGGTGATGAGTATTGCACAGACTGTTTGCACCAATTGGAGCTACTGGATGAGATGTGCATTCATGCCTTAGAGCATTTGCAAGCCTATTAGGGTAGGCTCCAATGATCTTACTCTAATAAAGTTTGCAACTGTTCTTTTGAGGTTTGGAACCTTGTCCTCAAGGAAAAAAAAAAGAATAATAATGCTCGTGTTGATCTTCGAGGTAAGTTTTAGACCAACTGGTTGGGGCCCTTTGTCATAATATCCAAGTTTGGCTCAAGTGCTTATAAGTTGGATTCTATGGATCGTAAAGATCTTAAAGAACCAATGAATATAATGCATTTAAAAATATATTATGCTTGATCCATTTTTATATTGCATTTGCATTTGGTTAGATCATGTTGCATGTTTGCCTGACATATTCTGCACACTTGCCTGTCATATTATGCATGATTGTTTGACATTCTGTTCTTACATATTGCTTGTCATATTTGCATTGTTGCTTGCTCATGACTTCTTGATCATATATTTGTTGGGTGTTCATAACAATGGCATGTGATGATGCCTATTTAGGTCATAACTCACATACATTGCACTCTTCACTAGGGTTCTAATGCCTAGCAAAGCCCCAACCGAGGGCTCATTGTATTTTCATCCCTTCTTCTCTTCTTATCTTCCTGTTGTTATTTCTCTTCTCTTCTCTCTTCTTCTTGTATACTTTGGCTTTGAAAAATTTTATAATATTCCTCATCTCTTGTCAAAGTCAAGGAATACAATTCTCCTTTTGTATATTCATGTCTTTTACATGATAATTGTTTCTCTTTTGCTTTCTTTGATTTATATGAGGATATGCATTCTTTTCTTCTTTATTTGATCACTTCCTCCCTCTTGAATTTTCACTTTTTGAAACTTCAAGAAGGGGGCACACACACACAATTCTTTGTTCCTTATTTTCTTCCACTTATTTCTTCTAGCACATGCACACACTCACATTTTGTTATGCTCATATGACTTGGTCTATACATATTCTTACACACCCTATTAGGTAGTACTTGCTAATACATCATTCACATCAACAATAACATATCACCCCTATTGGGTTACGCTTCTTTTGACTTAGCAGGTTCAACACCCCATTATAGGATAAGCTCCTTGGCCATTTCAACAGGCCTCGACATACATCCTAGCGGGTAATCACCCCATAGCAGTCACTAGCGAGCAATCACCCATAGTGGGTTACACTTCATATTTTTCTTATTTGACCATCTTAGCAAGTACTACACCCATAGCGGGTTTCACTCCATACATGGACCGGATTTGAGGATAACACTATCTCGCAAGGATCCTAATTTAGCCTTCTCAATTTTAGATGATTGACCTTTGGAGCTTTTTTTTCTTCTTCTCATTCTTCTTCTATTCCCTTTTTCTATTTTTCCCTTTCTTCTATGTATTTCATGCTAGATGTAGTAGATTCATGTTGTACCCAATGCTCTTTGCTTTCTTGTTTGTTTGCTTGCTTTGTCCTCTGTGTTTCTATGTTTTGCTTTTTCTTTATTTACCTTTTTTTCGAGTTTCTTAAGGAATGGTCATTCCTTCCAAAACTTGAGGGGGAACCCTAGCCATAGAGGTATTAATGGTAGTAATGTCTCACCCTTTTGCCTAAACCTGACCACTCCTTTTGTGTGTTTGTTGCCCTTTTTGCCCATAGGAGTCTACACCTTTCTTTGACTCATTTACTTGGCCTTAAATGGATCAAAGAGGGAGCAAAATGTAGACACAAAAAATTGACCCACTTTTAGTGGGTAATCTTCCTTAGAGCCCCTAAGAGGTACCTAACCCTTGCCCTAGGCAAGGGTAAGCCTCTGTCCCCCCTTCCCTTGCTTTTCTTTAACCTTTTACCAAAATCACTCCCAATTACGATGGGGCGCGACTTCGTAGAAGTGATATCACACCTCGTCGGCATGGGGTGCGAATTTGCTATTTTTAGGGTTTTAATTTATTAAAACCTAGGTTTAACCTTTCTGGTATGTTTGACATCAGCTTGTTTTTGTTTTTCCTCTTCTTTTGCCCCACTTTTTGTCTATAAAAGGAGGGGCCAATCTTACTCTTTGGATCATGACAATTTTGATATACAAGCAATCGATCTTGGAAATTGATTAAGGTCAAAATTCTTATGATTAACTAGTGCTCGCATTCTTACTTTCACTTTGCTTCCTTCTTCTTCTACAATCTAACTCCAAAGTGTGAATTTTGAATTTGATCTTTTGTTGCATTGATTTGGATTAATGTGTGGTTTGGTGGATTCATGTTGTAGTTCGAAAGGAAATAGAGTGACCTTTTGGATACCTCGATCTTTTCTTCCTACTTCTGCATCATCCATTAGGTTGTGCGCACTTTTTTTCTACATTTATTTATGTTTTGCATCTTTATTTTATTTTTCGTGTCTCTAAAGTGAAATCGCACCCTGTCCCGATGAGGTGCAACTTCGCTAATCCTAATTTAGGGTTTTCGCTCACAGAAACAAAATCGTACCTTGTTCTAATGGAGCATGACTTCTCCTATAGCGTTATCGCACCCACCATCTACGAGGTGCAATTTTATCCAAGATTGAACTAGGGGTATTTGTCAGATTTTGATTGCATGAGTAGTTTCTAATTTGCATTTAGGGCATGATAGCATAATCGATTTTCTGCTTGTCTGTTGTTGTATTGTTGTTTTATGATTAATTATCCAAAGGTCAATTTTTGCTTTTGTTTTCAAAGGTCATCTAAAAGTACCTAGGGGGCTTGACTACTATGCCTCCAAGCATTGTTGTATAGCAGCCTAAGCAAGCCCCCTAATGCTAATCCTATTTTCAAGTGTTTCATAAGTTATCTTGCAAAAATAGGTATTTTTGATATCATTGGACAAGAGGCAAAAAAGCTAAGTCAACCATCGGTCAAGATAAGTGTTCTAATTATTGGTTGAAGATTTGATTTGAGTATTGGTTCTTAGGCATTTGAAAGTGAAAAGGCATATAGTGTGCATCTAGGGTTAATATTGTGCATTTATCTTGTGTCCTTGCTTTAAAGGTTTTTTGGATAAAACCCTAGGTTATCAAGCATTCAAAAGAAAAAATCATATTAGGTTAGCTCTTGTATTCTTGCATTCTGATTTTTGCATTGTCCTTTATCTTTCATAGCATAGATCTAGAAAGGCCAAACTTAGGTGATTGCTTTTAACTGAATACATCAAACTATCTTGAAATTCCTGAGGAGTTGGTGTGAGTCCTTAAATCATTTCTGGTGAACCCTTCCCCCTAACATCAAGTGTAGAGAACAACATACCCCCGCAGTTCACCCCATAAGGCTTCTCTCTTGTGGATCCAGCCTTTTTGGGAATTGTATGCGGTAGGGCAATTTCCCCCTCTACAATCCAATAATATATAGCTTAGATATAAGAGAAAAGAAGCATTCTAAATTAGGCTTCTACTCATCCATATAATTATTCCAATCATATGACTAATGATATAATGAATATCTATGGAATGGTAATCTGGATATAGTAAAGATTTTGCTTAACACACTTTCATTAACTTTCATAAGGTACCTATAATTATGTGGAATATAAATTGATAGTAAAATCAAATCTTTAATAGAGTTTAAGTGAGATAAATATGACTACACCAAATAATAATATACAAATTTTCTAACCAAATGCATAGAACAATTATCTTAATAATTCACCCAAGAAGAGAAAAGGTAGGTGTCATCATATAACCCATAATATAAAAATATTATAATATGTCTAATATACTAAGGATATGATTTAAAGTCTTAAATGGCTTTCCTATCTAAATTCTCAAAAATTCTTAATTCTATCATATCATAGAAGTGATAAAGAAATACTTTAATCTATTAAATTTTTAAAATAAAAAAATTATTAACGATTAAATTTTCCATAAGAGAATAATGTTGATAATCATCATGATGCTAATATTAATGTCATATATAATCTTGCACCATTATAATTCACAATTAAGAAATAAGGTATGATTTTGTTTTTTAATTAGTTATATGGGATTGAAATAGGCCCTACCCATATTACATCATGACCATGTGGTATTACAACAAGCTTGGCAATTATGCATGCATCACATGACAAGATTCGAACCTTGGTCCTCTCCTTGAAAGTTGAAGAATCTAATTGGTTGAGCTAATGCCATTTGATAGGAAGGTATGAATATTTTAATAAAATTTATAAATATCTTTTTTAAGTCCATGCAAATACTTGTTGACTCTATAAACAAAGGCATTGGCCCATATCACATAAACCTAAGTACGGTTATGCATACATCCTCATAAACTTTTACATAAATAAATGCATTGATATATGTTTAATAAATTTTCCATTATGAAAAAGAAACAATACAAATATCATGTGAGTAATACAAAGTATCATTTTAATATATATATATATATATATATATATATATAACAAGGCTACTTTATGCTTCATAATGTATCCAAATCTAGTACAGCAAGTAAAGGAAATATGGAGGGGAACTTTAAGTAATATTCCTATTATAACATTCAATTTTTGGATTGAAGGATAGACCTAGCTAATTTGGGCATACAAAGAGATGTAAACAAGAGGTCACAAGAAATAGGAACTCATTAACTAGATGTAAACAAGAGGCCACAAGAAATAGGAATATAAAAAAAAAAAAAAACTAGAAAAACTAAAACATCATTATAATTTAAAAAAAAAATCGACAATCAAAATGTTTAAGGGAGGGAGGATCAAATATCTCAATCAAAAAGCTAGGATATGGGGACATATTGTAATATCTAGAGTAGACAATTTAATAGAAAATTAATGGAGATCGATTTACTAAAGTAGAGGGTTGAATATAATGTCTATAAAACAAATGTTATTGGATATTAAACCAATAAAAATAACTTTAATCGATGATCAACCATAATGTATGTGTAATAACCACTTTATTGGGTGATGAACCTATGAAAAGTGCTTAATGGTAAGTATTAATATGATCCAAACAACTTAAAGATAAGCAAAAAGAAGATTCAATATAGGTCCAAAATATTCGTAAGAGAGAATAGCATTAAAAATGATTTTACATTAGATATCTAGACCATAGAGTCAATATGCATAAAACTTCTTATTATACCAAGTAAAAATACATTATTTACTTTTTGGATGAATATTGTTTCACTTCTCAATAAAAATATAAACCTTGCAACTAAAAAATCAAATGTACTTAAATATAAAACTATAATCTCTTTTATACACCTTTTTCATAAGGTATTATCCCTTTCATTACTTAAGATGACATTCTATCAGTGATCTATATGTTATACAATGTATTACTTCACTATAAAATATGATCTCATTTGCTTTTACAGGTATCATGTGATAATCCACTTCTATAGTATCTCTATTATTTTTATTAACTTTCCAAATATGATATCCTGTAAGAGGGACGAAGGTCCAAGGTCCAAATCTCGGCTTCCCTGGACTGAACGCTTGTGGCATGGTGGTTATAGGGGCAGACTGCACAGAGAACTATGTGGCGGCTTTCGGGATGGACAACGCAAAATATTGTGGCAGTCATAAAAGCCGAATAGTTTGCCCTACTTTGAGATTAGAAATTTGGTGAGTTGATAGGGTTGGTTTAACCTTCTCTATGGCTAAACAAATCTTTCTTTTCACTATCTCTAAATCACCTTCCTTTCCTTTATTTATTCTTTTATTCCTTTCTAGTCATACAACCCAAAGTGTTATATATTTTAATATATCCTAGATTATATGTAGACCCTCACTTTTAAAAGTGCTTTACCAATGCTTTAACCATTCATCAATTTTGTCATTCATCACCATACATTTATGATAAATATTAAGAATCCATTGCCATAATTTCCAAACTATTGAGTAGTGTCCCAAGAGATAGTCTATACTCTCCTCCTTTTTATATAGAACACATTTTGAGAGGCCATGAAAATCCATTTTCATTGGGTTATTCTAGGATAAAATTCTTCTATGACCAACTAAGCAAACAAATATTTTAACTTTAGGAATGCTCGAGTTGTCCCAATTATTCTCCATATTCTTGTATTATTCTTGTTTTGTTGGTGCTTTACATTATATCTACTTGTTTTTGTGTATTCTCCCAAGTTATTCAACTCCTAAATTAACTTATCCTTGGCTCCCCTTGAAATAATCACTATTTTTATCTTTCTACTCAACTACCTCTTAGCATCAATGTCTTGTATGCTTGTAAAATAATCTTCTTTCCATTTGTAACTTCCTTCCCAATCCGATTACATAATGTTTGAAACCCTATCATCATATATGTCTTGAAGTAATCTCATCCATGGTTTCAAAATTAGATCTAGATTGAGTGGTTTTTTATCACACCAAGTATCCATCCAAATATAAATTTTCTCTCTAGTTCCCACCAACAATCTTAGACCTTTAATCACTAGATCAATTGATTTTTAAAATCGTTAAATAGTACATAACCATACCATCTGGTAGTGAGAATGCAATAGATATTAAGCTTCGATCATTGGGCCCAACGTACGTACTTAGAATAATTCTTGCCCATCATCTTTGACTCTCTTTGTGTAATCTTCAAATTACTTTTCCTCTAAGAGCTAAGTTTGCATCCATAAATTGAGACCTCCCCTAGTTTTATCATCATACACCTACCTTCATTTCACCAAAGGAAATTCCTTTTATCATGTAAACCTGACCACAAAAATGATCGCATAATATAATATTAATTTTTTTCTATCAATTTTTGGCGTAGTATAGAAGGACATATAATATGTTAGAATGACATGTAAGACTAATTTAATTGGCTCCACTCTTCCTACTAATGATAGCCATCTACCTTTACATGTTGGTAGTTTATTTTAAAATTTACTTATAAATGAAATCCACAATTCTATCTTCATTCTCTCCTCAAATAAAGACATCACTAGTTAAGTTGATGATAATTTTTCCTCCTCCATTTGAACCTACATATCCTTGCTTTGATTCTAGTTGGAGTGTTTAGGAAGTAAATTTTAGATTTTATCCTATTAAATTTTTGCCCTTATGCTCTTTCATATTCCTTTAATAAGTTATTCAAAACTTTGGCCTCATTTATCCTTGCCCTCCCAAAAAGGGTTGTATTATCTACAAACTGTTAATGGGTGATGTTTTCGATGTTATTACTAGCCTTAAGTCCATTTATTAGCCCATCTTTGTTAGCCTTCTTCAAGTTCCTACCCAATAACTCTTCCATATTAATGAACAAATATGGTGATAGAGGATCTCCCTGTCTAAGACGTCTCTTGGTTTTAAATGATTCTGTTACTTATCCATTGATCGATACTAAATATAATACTGTAGAGACATAAGCTTTAATCCATTTGACCCATTTCTTCCCAAATCCAAACTTTTTTAATATTACAAAAGAAAATCCTATTTAAACCTATCATAGGCTTTACTCATATCAAGTTTTAAGATCATTGCTCTCTCTTTTCTTGAAGTTGTTGAATGCATAACTTCATGAGCTACTATGATCCCATCTAGAATTTGTCTCCGTTTCATAAATCCTCCTTCCTCTTCTAAAATAATTTTGTTTAATAGTGGTCTTACTCAATTTGTCATCACTTTGGGGATTATCTTATATGCCATATTACATAGGCTTATGGGCTTAAATGAATCAAACAATTATACATATTTATTTTTTGGAATCAAGGTAAGATATGTTGCATTTATTTTATATGGAATTGTTGAGTGGTATTTTCACCCAGTTGTGAAAGTACACTCTCCTTTAGGATTTGGGTTCCAAATCCCCTCTTGCAAAAAAGTTAAACAAACAACTTCTCCAAGGTCTCTACTATATTAGCATTTGCCTATGTGTATTAGTAATCTCAAATAAATATATTCAATTTAAATGCTTGGAACACCTTAGTGATTGCAAGTAATTGTAAACAAGGGGCAATGTTAGTTTATTTCACCATGAAACTTTAGTGACTGTTCATTGTTTTTTTTTTGGATTTTGATATTTTTTATATGTTTATTTCAATGCCTTGAAAAGTTAAAACTTTTGGAAAAATATAAAATGCAGAAAATGAAAATGAAATGCAGAAACTGAAAATTAAATGCATTCAGTATGATGCTATCCTATTTCGACAAAACCGAAGATGTGAGGTTTCCGTGCATGCAACCTAACCTATTGGACCTGCAAACAAGCACAATCTAGATAAGCTAAGTGCTGGTTCCTAGGGTATGAAATAAAATTTAGATTTCAAATATTCACCTAATGTAACCCAAAGAAATGGCATCAACATTATCTATAAATTCAAAATCTGAAAAGATGAAAGAATAAACATTAAATCCATAGCATGCAAAGAAAATCTCCTTCTTTCTTGCCCACAAGATGCAAATTTCTGAACGCTTCTGCATTAAAAATGTGTCATTTTACAATAGCATAATTTTTGGTTTTCTCGAACCAGTCCATGGAAGAAAAATGGCTTAAACAGGCCTAGAATAGCCTTATCGCCTTCAAGTCTGCAACTCTGCTCACCGCAATTTCCAACCCATGTCCATGAAGAAGAAAAACCAGTCTATGAAAGAAAAACAACCCAACTAGGTCCATAATGGCCTTATCGCCTTCAAACCTGCAACGCTACTTGCAGCAATTTTCCACCCTTTCTGTGGAAGAAGAAAAACCAGTCCAATGTGGAAGAAAATATCCAGAGAAACCCAGTGCTAAGGCCTTGCCTTCATTACTGCAATCTTCTCTGAAAAGTTCCACCCTCTTCTGGCCTCTTTGAATGGCGTATTTAAACTTGTGAAAACCTTGTTTCTCCTTCCATGACGGTTCATTTCATTTTCCGATGGTTGTTCGTTTCACCTTCCCTGACTGTTCATTTCACCTTCCCTTGTATGTGTGTGCTTTGCTTTCCATTTTGTGGCCCTTCGCTGTGTTTTCTCCACATGGGCTTGCATCTGTTTCCCTCCGTGTGTAACGACCATCTTAAATGATTTCAAATCATTAAAGATTCCTTATGTAATGCTTTGTCTTCTTCATTGGATTTTGTCCTTATGTCCACGTCACTATGCAGGTCCGTTACCTTGGCGAAAATGGAACATGTCGCGATATCGCGACGCTTCTTGTTTCTCTGTTTGCCTGCCCCTTTTGAATCGTGAAAATGTAACATGTCACGATATCGCGACACTTTTGGCCCCTTCCATCTTTTGTTGCTTTTAGCCACGAAAATGTAACATGTCGCGATATCGTGACACTTTTGCCTCCTTGCTCTCTTTTGTTGCTTTTAGCCGCGAAAATGTAACATGTCGCGATATCGCGACACTTTTTCTTTCTTCTCTCTCTCTTTGCTTTGAATCGCAAAAATGCAACATGTCATGATATCGCGACACTTTTTCCTTTTGGCCACGAAAATGCAACATGTCGCGATATCACGACATTTTTTGTCTTTGGCCGCGAAAACGCAACATGTCGCGATATCACAACACTTTTCTTTCTTGTTCTTTCTTTCCTTGTTTGGTCGCGAAAATGCAACATGTCGCAATATCGCGACACTTTTTCTCTTTTGGCTGTGATGGTGCAACATGTCGCGATATCGCGACACTTTTTCCTTTTGAGCCGCGATGGTGCAACATGTCGCGATATCGCAACACTTTTTCCTTTTTTGGCCACGATGGTGCAACATGTCGCAATATCGCGACACTTTTTCCTTTTTTGGCCGCGATGGTGCAACATGTCGCGATATCACGACACTTTTTCTTTTTGGGCTGCGATGGTGCAACATGTCGTGATATCGCGACACTTTTTCTTTTTTTTTGGCCACGACAGTGCAACATGTCGTGATATCACGACACTTTCTTTTTTTTGGTCGTGACAGTGCAACATGTCGTGATATCGTGACACTTTTTCTCCTTGTGGTGTTTTGCTTTTTTTCTTTGAACTTTAGCCTATGGGCCACTTCGGTCTTCTTGGAACACATGCAAAAAAGGTGGGTCCCCAATTTTGGGGTACGTTGTGGAGCAACCACAACAAATGGCGACTCTGCTAGGAAATGCTCCTGAGCATTTCGATGAGAACTCAACCTGAAAACACACAGACTCAAATACAAGCGTTAGCAAATATCCCAAGAATGAAACTAGACGAGAAATACATGAAACATTAGAATTATTAAGCATCAGCTCGGTGTGTGCAATGTGCTGATTCATTCTCTATCGTTTGAAATTCATTCAGCTTTCCATTGTCAGCTTCACTTATGATTCGTATGCAAGGCTATGAATGATTTGCATAGGATTTGATGTATGACAACTATGTTAGAGATATAACAACCTGATTTGCAAAGGCTCAGACCTTCTAGCATCATGAACAAACATATTAAAACTGTCAAACCCTCTTAGGACCAAAAATATGTATATTGAATTAATTTACTAGATCCCCAAAGTTGGTTATGTGTCACCACCATCTTGAACCCATGTGCAAGTGTAAGTGAAATCAGAGCTTTGGGGAATAGGATTCCCAAAATAAGTGAGATGGGAATTTAATCCTATCTTTACTACTCTGATCCAGAATTCATTATCTCATCTTGAGCAAAATGATTTAACCTGTTATGGATGAAACTGTCAGGCTAGCCTGTCCGTTTGAGCAGTTAATGGTCTTGCTTTTAGACAAGACATGTTGCCACGCATGAGCATACTCCATTGCAAGCCAGGCGTCTATAGCCCCGATGGAGATTAACCCCATAATCCATGATTTGACTCTACTTTGATTTCTTGGACTTTGGGGATGACTACCCATCCTTGTAAGGGACTTGTAGTATGATCCTTCCAATCCAATATTAATAAAGAAATGAAAAATATTTTCTTTTGAATTTCAAGTTCTTGAGTGGGCAAAATAGAAGCTTTGGGGAATCGGATTCTCAACCTAAGCGAGATGAGAATTAGACCCTATCCTTACTACTCCATGAAGGTCAAATCAGAGCTTTGGGGAATTGGATCCTCAACCTAAGCTCGATGAGGATTTAACCCTATCCTTACTACTATGATTTTAGGCTTTAAGCACTATGGGAGTGGTAACAACCACTGTTTAAGGATTATGTTGCATGATAGGATAGACACGAAATACTCCTTTCGCCTCACCTTTTCTTCCAAGTATGGTTTTGACCATTTTGCTCAAGATCCTTTTTAATATGCGTAGAACGTGCTTGGTTCAAGATAGTTCGGGCATCAGTTCCCAACATTAGGATCCTTTTAATATATGTTATGTAATAACCCTAAGAGGATTCAACACCTTTTCAATGATTGCACATGAAATGAAGATGCAACTGAGATGGAATGTATATGCAATGCAGAATGTACATGAGATATGAATGCATTGCTCCTTTTGAAATGCGGATGAAGTATACCACCTACTTTGCCATAATTTATAAAACTGACAACTTCCTGCATCATAAGTTCCAAACGATATTCTTTAATGTGTTTGTGAAATTCGTGGAGCTTTCTGCAATACAATTTCGATGTTTCATATTCTCCTAGTCTTAGTTAACATTCATAAGGACCTAAGTTAACAAACCAAAAGCGTCCAACAGACCAACACACAAAACTTAAAACCAAAATGAGATCTAATCCAAAACTAAAACACGAAAACCAAAAGTATATACAAATGTACAAAAAATTTGGATTATATTTTCCCGGATCCCAAACCTGATTAGAATTCTTTAAAAGACAAATGACGTGATACGCATACCAAGTTTTGCAAGAATCCCACAAAAACAAGATCAACCCAAACAAAGAAACAAACTTCCACTTTCCTCTCTCACCATACCAATTTGATTTTGTTCCATTAGTATTCCTATAGGTGAGATTCAAATTACCAATTTTATTAGACAATGGTTGATTTTCAATTCTTTCTTGTCTATTCTTTAAGATGTTCATTCCGCACTTTGATTCACGGTGTAGAAATAAGCTTTCATTTTCTTTCAATAAAGCCATAACATTAATAATATTTGAATCAAACCATTCATTAGGCAAACCCTCATTCGAATTTTGCATGGTGAAACCAAAACGGTGAGATTTTACCTTTGGCATGTTTTCATTTGACCTTACTTGAAGAGGATTTGAAAACTCCTCTTTTCTCTCATGACATTCATCATCATGTAGCAGCACTTGTTCCTTCTCCACGACTTGTTTATCAAAGGCACCAAACTTAGGTACCCAATTGAAAATATGTCCATCCCTTTCAAACCATAAGTCTTGTCTATTTAGGGGTGGGTTAACTAACACATTTTCGTGATCAATAACTTGGGTTGTTTTGGGTAACGTGAGATTTTCAATTGGATCGTCAATGATATCAAACCCAAATGATTCAGGTTTTGTAATTTTCTCATCTTGAAATGGCATAATCATTGTAGCACAAGTGAGTGGATCTTGATTTTCAATTTCTTTACCTTCAAAGGAATCTAAAGCAAATGACTCTCTTTCTTGATTCACGGTTATAGAATCCTTATCATGTTCCAACATTTTATGAGATTCGAATTCCTCTTCCAAAACTTTCTCGAATTGTACAGGATTTATAATATCCTCATGTGAGGAAGCCATTGAGTTATCCTGCATACTAATTGACGCAACAAGTTTGTTAGAAGATTTAGATTGATAAAATTCTTCCCATTTCTTCCACGAATCATAGTAATCATCTTCCAAGTTCAAGTCGTGACGCTCAAGCACTTCTTCTTCATCTTCTGATTCATCAACATGCTTCTCATCCAATTCATCTTCACCTTCCATAGATGGTCCAGTTATTTCCAAAAGTGGGTTATTTCTTGAATTCAAATTGGTAAAACTATCATAATCCAAATTAGTAACCCATGATTCAATTTTATCACAATTTGGAGGGTGAAGAATTTTTTGATCATTAATTCCAAATTTCACATCTTCGGTTTTGTTGAAATAGGATAGCATCATACTGAATGCATTTTAGTTTCAGTTTTCTGCATTTCATTTTCATTTTTCTGCATTTTTTATTTTCCAAAAAATTTAACTTTTCAAGGCATTAAAATAAACATTTAAAAAATATCAAAATCCAAAAAAAAAAAACAATGAACAATCACTAAAGTTTCATGGTGAAATAAACTAACATTGCCCCTTGTTTACAGTTACTTGCAATCACTAAGGTGTTCCAAGCATTTAAATTGAATATCTTTATTTGAGATTACTAATATACATATGTAAATGCTAATACAACGGAGACCTTGGAGAAGTTGTTTGTTTAACTTCTTTGCAAGAGGGGATTTGGAACCCAAATCCTAAAGAAGAGTGTACTTTCATAATTGGGTGAAAATACCACTCAACAGATTAATAAGAATGTATATTCCACTACACCAATAAAGAATCCTTCAATATATCCCGATTATGCTAATAAAATGTTGTAGAGAGCTCATCCATGAGTAGGGATTTATCCTTATCAAAAGAGAAAAGAGCTAAACGAACTTCTTTCAGAGTAATAAGCTCCATCAAATTTCTAGTCTTCATCTGTTATTACTAAAGATACTTTTTATAGTAGTTTATCATGAACTTCAAACTCCTCCAATCTGTTGGTAAATAAACATTGCCTTCTTTTTTTATTTTACTCTAGTCTTCAATCCAAACCCTTTTTACTAATTTAATTCTATTAATTCTAAATGCTGATCTCTATACTATTGTCATCCTATGAAAAACTTTGTGTTTTTATCTTCTTTTAACTAAGTCTGTATTGATTTTAATCTCCAAAATTTTCTTCCTTATTCAAAATATTATGATATTCACTAAGCAACTCCCTTTCCTCCAAGCTTGGGTTATTATGCACATATTTTTGAAAGTTTCTCTTATAGTTATTCTTTCTTCTAAAATATGTTTCCAAAAGTGTTCTTATTCCATTCTTTTAATCTAGATGTCAATTGATTTAATTTGTTTTGGAAGTGTATACAACCCACTGTTTCATGAAAAATTTCATGTTTGCGATATCATACCAACAAATTGACGATGGTCTCCCCACATCTACTCATATTTAAAATATTATCTTTTTTTAATTCAGTTTCCACCATTTTAACTCTTATTAATCAATGATTTGGACTAATCCTTGTTAAGGTATTAATTTTAGCACAAATCCTTTCATCTAGTCAATGATGTGAGAGTATGCATCTATCTATTTTTTTTGCTACTAGGTTATAGTGTTGGTCAATATATAGTTGTCCTCTTCAAACTCAACCTTCATAGATTATTATTTTGAATAAAAGTTGAGAAATTATACTTTAGGTTATTTTCCTAATTTCTCCAAATTTTTCATCCAATCTATTATGATATTAAAATCTCATATGACCATGAATTAAGTTTCTAGGCCTCTATTTCTCATAAAAGTTTCAATCTCACTCAATACTTCTAATTTTCCTAACTGAATTGTAAGTCCATAGACATTGATAAAGATGCAAATATTTGTAAAATAATATATAACTTAACATATATTATTTGGCACCTAGGGGTGCAACGCAATGGTTTGGGCTTTGGCTCTTCTTCGGAAGGTGTGGCGTGGACGAGTGTGTGAGGGGGTGTGTATGTCTCCTTGGTGGAGTTGTTGTAACAGGTTGGGGGATTCTTGGTCAAAACCTCCATCTCTTAATATTACCATATATATATATATATATATATAATTTGTTTAACTAGATTTTTTTTTTTTTATTTGGTTAGTGTGAGAAACTCATATGAGCAACGTTCATGTTGGGCATCCCCATCCCACCATAACCTCTCTTAAGGGTGAGAGCTGAACCTAGGGCCAAACACACCGCCAATAGGGGCCAAACATACAACCATACACACACCCATCCTCTCACATACTCTATACACTCACCCTCTCACCCTCTTCCATGCCGTAGTTTAAACCTTGGATCTAACAACCGATTTTATTATTTATAAATTGTTTTTCCAAATTTACAAGAACATGCCTTTTAGTTAATTTACCGTTTTCACCATAGCCCGTCCCCATTGCACCATGCTCCTGCTCCTGAGATAAAAATTGAACATTTATTTATAAATATATATTTGTAAATAAGTCTTTGATCAGAAGCTAAACCAAAGGACATGGCAAAGTCCCTGCTGATTTCTAATTATTTATAACAGCTTAATAATAAACATAGCGACCTAACACAAGAATATGGAACTATGATGAAAAAAGAAGCCCTATGAATTGTTTTAAGAAGCTAATTGTCCAGAACCTCCACTCTGTGAGGCCACTTCCATTTGCCAAGCCAAGGCCTCGGCAGCTCATGTGAAGTCCACAAATATCAACGAAGTTTTCACAACAGCCTGAGCGAGCACTCCTCTCAATGGCAGCGGAGAAGAAGCGAAGAGGCCGATTGATAGCACGATTAGGCAATGTACTCATTCTCTATGCCAATCCCTTCAGGTGAGCTCAAATTAAATTGATTGTAATATCCCCAAATCTTCTCTAGTCCAAATCTAATGTGTGCTAGAACACAGCGTTCTGTGTTGCTTGGCAGGTCTGATTGCTCTTATTCTCTTGCCTGTCCTGGCAAAGAACACTTACATCTCAGAAAATGCACTCATTCCTGGTAAGAAATGCTTACTATCGAAGAAGTATATGCTTAACCTAGAGTATAATTTATTTATTTATTATTATTATTTAAAGACATATCTCTTTTGAATTACGTTACTGAATTCCGTTCAAATTTTCATTACATTTCGAGTGTCATAGATGTCCAATTTATGAGACGCCCTTCTATGAAATCTCTTAGAATTATTTATTTATTTTTTGGTAATGGAACTCTGTGGGGTTGAATTGAGTCGTCCTTATATGAATGTGTATCGTTAAACTTTCTGAAACATTACTTTTGGGTCATGGACCGTCTTATCGTTTTATTCACATTGCCATGGATTTGAACTTGGATCACACTCTTCCAAACATGGGCAACAGAGTACAATTTTAATAAGCCACTTGGGCATTTATTACTTAATATTTAGCTTTTTCTTAGCGGTATACTGACCACGGGCGCAGATAAATTGCTAGATATTTAAGCTTACATAGGTGGATTTAGTACTCAATGTTTACTAAGAGGGAGTTGTATGGATGGGGTTCTCGGTGTAATTTTAATAAGTTTGACATTTGATGAGCTGCATCTTTATAGTGTGCAAAAGTAGCTCTTTAGGGATTTGGTGTATGGGACAAAAACGAAGCAAGTCAACTTTGCTCATAGCAGAAACAGTAATCCTGTACAGTGGAAAATAGGAACAGAAGTTTGCAAAATGAAAACCTTCTTTTGTGAAATAGTGAAAAGATGCTTATCTCCATTTTACAATTTTTAATTTACACTTTAAGTGCTACATTCGGAGGAGCAGCCCTGAAATTTGATGGGCATTCATACCTGTAGTAAAGGATCGTAGTGACACTTTTTACTCACAAGCCTCCTGTATTTGACGTTAAAGTTTGAATGTTGTGTGTGACAGAGTGTAGCAGTAATTTAACTTATACGCTAAGCTGTGTGTATTTTCAGTAAAACACTTTAGCTAACTTGTACAATGAGCTGTATGTATCAAATGCATATATGCAGAAGATTTTCTGACCAAGATACAAGGAGATTAAGATGTTCTTTGCTGTCCCATGTAAATTTCATGGATGCAAAACATTTGAAGGTTTCCTTTCCTCTTCACTCTTAACTCCTTACTGTCATCAGTTGGATATGTGTCCGTTAATTTAATGGTTTGCCAGTGCCTAATGTCTTGAATTTTTCTTAACTTTTCCGTATTCTTTCATGACAACTAAAAACACAGAATCACAACTAATTTTAGTAGTTCAACTGCATGTGCATATTAATTGCATATATATACACAGATAGATCTAGAAATTGAAGGATGCAGTGCCATAAGAATTTTTAACTACCTTTGTATACATATTTAGAAGTTCAAATGCACATAATATAATGATGGGATTTATAATGGTCTTTTTTCTTAATCATCTCTTTCATCCTTTTAATTATCTCAGTTACAAACTATAGAGTCCTCGTTTGCATGTCCAGTTCTTCTTGGTTACCAGTTAGAGTCTTGGTTTGCACATGCAGTTCATCTTGGTTGGACTGAATGATGTGTCCATGAACATTTACAGATTAGTAACTTCATGTAAGGTAGATTAATTGACTAATTGAGGTGTCTATGTATGCCCAGTTCAAGGAAACTTTGCAAATTTTCAACTTTGTTTTTGCAAATCTATTTAAACCTCATGAATGTTCATCTTGGCTGGACTGGATGATGTATCCATCATGTAGATCACTAGCTGCATATAAGTTAGGTAGGCTAATTGATGTGCTATCTACGGCCAGTTCAAGGAAGCTTTGCAACTATTCAACCTTATCATTGTAAAACTATTAAAACCTCACAAATGAAGTATGTATGTCATCTAATGGCTATCTTATCTCATTCACATATCTGTTTCTGATTTTTGCTAATTGCATATCAGTTTGGGCATTCTGCTGTCATAATTTAATTACAGGTTCATATCATTTGGTATCAAAGCCATGTTGAAGTCTCTAATGTACTTCTCTGTTCTCTTGGAATCCATCCTTTTGCTCAGCAAGATTTTCCTTAGCCTCAAGTTAAGCTTGGTTGTGGCATCTTGCCTTGCTGTAAACCTGTTGTGCAGTTACTGCTTCAGCCTGCTGTTTTTAAACCCTGCAAACCAGCATTTTGCTTTTTGATGGTCCTCTTTGCTGGAAAAATTTGCTCCATGGGTTCTAGTGTGCCAATTAGAACAGCTGTTTAGTTTGCTGTTCCAGATTTGGCACCTACAACAACAACATTGTTTCCTTACTGCCCAAAGCAGATCAGCTAAGTACAAGAAAGTTTCTTCCATCTGTTTCCTGCAAAATTACTGTTTCTAATGAGCCTTTGCTTTTTCCACCCTTAGTTGTGGTGATTTTTTTCAAGATGTTTATGATGGCTAGTACAGGTAGGTCTACCCCACACTGACTTGATTTAGTTTCTGACCCAAGATGCAAATGATCAATGGCAGCAACAAAATGAGTTTCAGCTAAAATTAGGGGATCAGATGGCAAATATGATCCGACTTCTAATGGGGCAACAATCTGCCAGTTTGACCTCTATGGCTATCTTGATTGCCCATCCTGCATTCAAGTTGGACAACATATTTACTCCTTATTTTGATGGCATGATCAATGGGGATAAAGTGGATGGTTGGATTTGCAGTCTGGAGAGATAGTTCAAGATGCAACAAAGCTGACGGATGCACAAAAAATAATGGTTGTTGAGGTCCATATGGACAATCAAGCACCCATTTGGTGAGAGTCTCATGTCAAGCTTTTGCAAGCAACAAAACAGGAAATTGATGTGGAAACAGTTGAAAACAAGTTTTTGAGTATGCTTTTACCCCCTCAGGTATGCAGAAGAGCCACTAGCTGATTGATTTCATCTATGTCAACATTCTCGCCAATCAGTCAAGCAATAGATATGCAGGAGTACAATTGACTCTATCAAAATTTGTCTGTGAATTGTTTTCTCATCTTCGAGAGGAGATGAAGCTTATCATCATTTCTTCCTTAGAGCATGCTTTCCTATATTCTTGAAAGGTGGAAGCTAGGTTGCAAAATAAAGAGACCACTCATCCTCTGCCTCTCAAAAAAGAGTACATCTACCCCATCCAACTCCTCAAACCCTATCCAGCTGTCCAAGAATGGGAATTCTTAACACCTAACGTGGTTGAAGCTAATAATGCCCTTTGCGTCAAATTTGTGTCTAGATTGTTTTCTCATCTTTGAGAGGGGATAAAGCTTATCACCATTGCTTCCGTAGAGCATGGTCATCAACTTGGTTTAAAGGTAGAAGCTAGGCAGCAAAAGAAGGAGACCACATATTTTTTGCATCTCAGAAAAGAGCATGTCTACCCCAGTCAACTCCTCAAATCGTTCCTATCCAAGAATGGGATTTCTTCGCATGGATCCATTAAGGGTTTTGAAAATGAGAAGAGGAATTTTTGTCCTTATCATAATCAGATTGGGCATTCTAGAGAAGAATGTTGTGTCTTGAAAACAAAGAAGTCCAAGGCCATTCTAGCTAAGCCACAGCTGCAACAACCATGCCATAAAGATTACACAATTGAAGTAAACAATGTAACAAAACCATTTTGAAAATCATAATTTCTGCAATAATTATGAAGAATTTGCAATAAAAACAGAATAGGAGAATCGGCAATAATATATCAAATATGATTTCAATAGATTCAAATCCAAATCGCATAAGCAAATCGTAGCCACTCAGAGAGGATAGAGTCTCATAAGGCGCTTAGAGAGTGTGGAGTCTCATTTGCGCATTGAGGTGATAGAAGAAAGATTAATGGAATGATGATCCAACTACTACATATCTCTTCCTATCTATAGACTAGTAAAGTAACAAACCCTAACATTAATGTTCAGGGGCTGACTCACGCTAACCTAAGGGCTTGGGCCAAATAAATAAAGATAGCGAACGTGGCTATATGAAGGCTGTTACATGGCCTCCCCCTTAAGAAAATGTTGTCCTCAAAGCTAGAACATTTTGAAGAATGTCCAGTGGTTACCAAGTCACGTCTTCTATTGGAAGGTCCTGCCACCTAATAAGTAGCTCCTGCACCGGCCGTGTCTTCAAATTGCCCACCTGTAACTGCATTACCGTTTCAGGCTTCAATTCAATATGACTCTCCTCATCCTATTCTGAAAGCTTTGTTTGGGAGTGCTCCTTTTGAATGAGTACTTGTTTAAGACAAGAAACATGAAAAAGAGGGTGGATTTTGGATGAAGGTGAAAGCTCCAACTAGTATGCCATGTCCCAAATTTGGCGAACCACCTTATATGGACCATAAAATCTGGGTGCTAGCTTCTGGTTGGCCTTAGTATTGGGACAAAGTTGGTTGTATTGGTGGAGCCTTAAGAAAACCATATTGCCATGGATTTGAACTTGGATCGCACTCTTCCAAACATGGTGCCCTTTTCTTGATGGTGTCCTCTTTCCTGTTGTTTTTTTGGAACTATCTCCTGATCACTTTTCACATGGAAATTGGGGTTTCATTCTGAAGTCTCTGACTAATAATTAAATTTAATCAATTTGATTTACTTATAATTCGTATAAAGCACTAGGATTATAAAGGAAACCTGAAACTATGGGGAAAAATAAATTATTAACCCTATTTTTATTCAAGAGTTCTCTAAATTTCCATGTTCAGGAATTTTTATGATAAATTTTCACATTGCTAGCATGATGATTTACATTTATTGAAGCCTTTAATGGTTGACATTTCATCTGCAAGATGTCTGCAAGGTTTTGCTTGTGGCTACTATTTTATAGGGATAAACGGTTAAACCATATGCCAGCTTCTTTTGCTCTCTTTCTTGGGTTTTCTATCAAAATCATGTGTGTATATATGCTGTTGGTGTGTGTGGCTTCTTACCATATTTGTATTCATAATATATATGATATTTTAGAGCTCATTGAGTATTTGTGTGCTTGGTACGTTTTATGCATTCTATGGCACCGTTTTTCTCTTTGTTCTGTGACATATGTCTATTTTATCCAAATATGCTATATCACTAAATTTTGGATTTTAACAGTGTTGTCTGGGTGCATGTGCCTATCATTTCGGGCTTGCATCAAGGACACATACACATATTGGCTGCTTGGGTGTACATACTGCACCCTAATGATGCACCAGGTGCATCAATGGGACATAAGTGCATTTTAGCAATATATAGGGTGCTTTAGCATACTCTTGCACCTTGCATACGCTTTCACCCTTTTACCCGCATACTCCAACTTTGAAGGTTTGCATAAGGAACTCCATACATGCACCCCATGCACCTGTGCACCCATGCAACCTTGTGTACAGGCTGAGGAAACTAGCTTCCCACCCTTGGCCCTTCTATGTCCATGTTTTTCAATGTTCCACGTCCTCCCCCCTCTTGGGGCCCCTATTTTGCCATCTCCCACATTTCGGAGACGGGGGATGGGGATGAAATGTCTCTGGGATGTCTCCAATTTTAGGGACTTAAGAGGTCTGTCCCTAAAATGTCCCAAGGCTTCCTGATTTGTGTCCTTGAAGCAGGTCATCCTGGGATAGTGTTTTTGAGACAGTCAAGCATTCGTGGAAATGTACCCATGACACCCAAAGGACTTATGGTTTTGGGGATTCCACAATGTGTCCAAGATGCAGGGGGACATCGGGGATGCCCTATGACTGTCCTTGAGATGACTGGGCATCCCGAACGGTGTCCATCCCCAAAAGTAAAGAAAAGGAGAAAACAGAAAAAGGAAAATGATGGCCTGCTAATAAATATTCATTCATTTGATCATTACTTTCTATTTTTGGATTGTTGAATCTTATACATTCCAATTATAAAGATGCTGTATATTTTTTAAAATTTGCTTATGTATTTTTTGTGGTGAAATATTTATTTTGTTTTTTTCCACATTTACTGTTTCTATTTTACACTTTTTAAGGGGATTTGGATTTCAAGTTATCAATGGTGTCAAACTTATTATGAGAATTAATTTTGAACAATGTTGATTGATGAATTAAGAAATTCAAGTACATCAATTTCAAGCATTGTATAGTGGCATCTGGAATGGTATAAGCAATGAAATTATTCACAGCAAATAGGAAAGCTGAGTTCTGCAATTATGGATAGAATGCAATGCCAAAATATCTAAAGCAAATACCAGAAAGTTCAGATTAGAGCCAGCCTCTAGAAGATTAATAAAACGGCTTTTGCTAGTGATGGTTAATTGTTTTTTGTATTGTGTGTTTATAATCAGTTTATTTCCTCTTATTATGCATTTAATAATTTTCATTTTTTGAGATGTTCATTAGTTTAGAAATAATAGTAGGTTCCTTTTTCTAGGTGGGATTGTGCGGATTCTTGTCTGGGACAGAAAATTGGTGTTCTTTGCCCTTTAAGTTCACTGAAGAGTCTATTTCACCTTAATCATCACATGCCTTGTTATCACCCTGTCACATGATTGGGTTATGTAGTATCTGGCTTATAGTGCACATGATCCAAGTTAGTGTCTTAGATGTTGCTTAAGGTTTCTCTTTTTAGATAAGTGTGTTTCATTATGGCCTAGAGGATTGCCTGACCTAATTTTGCCACTATACATAGGGAATAGCACTTCGTTTGGAATCGTTGTCATGGAATTCTAATTGCTTGGCTCTTGTTTTTGGAGGTTGTTTTCTCAAAATAGAATCATGCTGGCGACAATGTTTACATTATGTTATGTTGCATGTTCATGCTTAATAAATCCAATTTGGGGCTTAATTTCTCATTTAAAAAAATATTATATACTATATATATGCTATCTTCTAGTCCTTCCACTATTGTCCTGTATGTCGGGCTAAACCCTCACATCTTGGAGATCCTAATGTTCTGTTGCATATTCATGGTTAAAAAATCCAATTTTGGGCTATCTATCTATCTATATAAGCTCTCCCCTAACCTTTCTACATTTGTCCATATTTTGGGGCCAAACCTCCACATCTCTAATTCATCCCACCATTCTATGCCATTGCCATCCTGGAAACTCCGTGGACATATGTACAACCTGAGTAGCCTAACGGTGGAGACTTTGGAACTCTGAATAGATGTCCAAGGTTCAAATCCTGAGGGGGGTAGGGTTGTACACCATGCTTCGGTAACCTGAGTATGGTTGGGGATAGCGATATATTGGGTAAACAATATCTGTCTCGTATGGCTTACTACTTTACCCTTTTAACCAAAGAGGACCAGTGTGACAATTCTCGTTTCGAAGGAGTTGTTTGCAAAAAGAACCTTCTTTATTGTGAGCAAACTTTATACGTTATTTTTGAGCAACCTTATTTTCATAAAAGTTGCAGATTCATGACTATGATAGCCAAGTTCATTCAATTGTGATGTTGTTTGTTTATGAGCTGCAACATTTTTTAATGGCATTTACAAAGTGCTACTAGTGTATAGAGATTGCAATTATGAAGCTAATTGAGGGTTTGCATCTGTATTTCCCTATAGAGAGATTCATTGCCCTTGGAAGAAAACTAATTAAAATAATAATAACAAAAATTTTTAGTTACAAATTGTATCTACCATAATCAAGATTGCCATCTTGTTCCTTGGAAAAATTTAGTGCTAGGGGTCACCAGATCTACCTGGACAAATTATTCTTGTTTTGGCTTGGCAGCCTTCTTCGCAAATCCTTGACTTCAAACTCAGTTTCTTCAGGGGTCTCTAAGTATTTAATTTTTCTTTGGAGGATTGTATATATCATGCCTCTATTAGTTCATCCATTACGTTGGGTTGGGTCCATGCTAGGTACTACACCTTTTGTTGATCGATGCTCAAGGCCTCAAGGTCAGTTGTCATTAGGCAACATTGATAGTTGTCATCGTCAAGCTTTGATGATATCCAAGAGCTTGTCTTGAATTATTTCATTTTAGTTTTTCTTTGGGGGATTGTATTTGGCATCCCTCTATTAGATTACTATTACATTTTGTTGGGTCCATGCCTAGCATTACACCTTTTGTTGATCGATGCTCAAGGCCTCATGTTTAGTTGTTTTTAGGCGACACTAATAGTTGCTGTCATTGGACTTTGATGAAATGACCTCATGGTCCGTTGTTGTTAGGTGGCACTAATAGTTGGCATCATTTGGCTTTGATGAAATCTACAAACCTTGGGTTGTTGATGCTTCAACCAATGGCCCGTGAGTACTCTTCTAAAAGGGAGGTGTCCTTGATTAAGGTGGGGTTCACATTGAGGAGCATAAACATGGGCTTGGATTGTGCCCTTGAACTACAACTTGATTAATCCCCTCGACAAACTTGAAGGTGTTCCAAGCCCCAATTTGGTCTTAAAGGGGTGAGCAAGCTCCACCCCTTCCCCAGTGGCATTGTCCCAAGGTTTTGTGCGGTTCGCCTATAGAAATAATTTTTTATATATGTTTGGACTACCCCCATGGGGCCTCATACATCCTCCTCTTAGTTGTCTTCCACCCCTTCCCCAGTGGCATTGTCCCAAGGTTTTGTGCGGTTCGCCTATAGAAATAATTTTTTATATATGTTTGGACTACCCCCATGGGGCCTCATACATCCTCCTTTTAGTTGTCTTGCCTATCTATTACAACCTTGGGCAGCCATTCCTTGCCCTTAAAGAATCTAACTATCTCAAAAAGCTTCCCAAATAACTTGAATGACCTGAACGTTTAATTTGATGGCTAGAATGTTGGAAACTGGCCTTTAAATGGCTGCATGATGGTCACAACCAGACACAGTAGAGCAGCATGGCTCTCAAATGACCAAAAATTTAGACTAGGATGACCGACAACAAAGTTACAGTGATTTGCATTGAGCTGAGGTGGTCATTTTTTGTGTTGTGATGGTCAACATCCAAGGCTGGATGCTTGAGTCTTTGGCTGTTGTGTTTTTTTGAGAAATTGTCTGCCTTGTTGAAACGTTTTATAGTTGTGCCCTAACTATCGCTGATCAAATTTTGTACTGAACTCTGGCCTTTTCCAACTCTTTGGCAGGAGCTTTGGCAGCGTGGATGGTTATGACATTCAGGTTACGTCTGGTTTCCAGACAATAAATTTGACTATGTCTCCAATAACATCTTTCCAAGTTTTCCATTATTTGCAAAGAAAGTTCCCTTTGAACTTGAATATTTTATGGTTGAAATAAGTGCTCAAATGCTGCAATTCCAACTGGTCTCCGGGTCTTAGACCTATTTTGTGTGATCTCTTCTCTGCCTTTGCCTTTATCTAAATTGTGAGTAGTCTTCAACGAAATTGAATTTTTTTCTCAAATTGACGGGGTTGCATTATGGTTTATTTTTAAATGGCCCTGTAATTTGTATGGCACTTAGCACTATTGGAACTCTTCCGCCAACATTGGTCAGCTCAACTTGTCATTTCTGACTTCTACGAGATTCAAAAGAGTACTTAGAACCTTTGTCCTTGCATTCTTGGATTATCTGACAAGCTCCTGGCTTGTTTTTTATTTCATCTTTGTCAACTTCATGTACCACTGATAAAATTTTCCTAAATATATATGTATGTATATTCTTAATTTTTCATTGACGAGAACAGAGGGTATAGATTGTCAGTTGCAGTGAAAATGACTGTAAGTGTATGATGACAATACCTTGTGCTGATGATACATTTTGAGTTCATGCAGACAGGTGGGATACAAGTGGGCAACGGTGCCATAAATGTAGACATGCGGCACAAACAAATAGAACACTCATCTGTATATACAAAAACAGAATTATTCTACGAGAATATACATAAAATTATCATTAGATCATAAGCAAACACAATGGAATGTCTTTATTGATTGATATAAACACAATGCACATTTTCATCAAAGAGCAAGCTTGAATTACATATGATAAGATAATAGATAGAAGGTGGAGAACCTAATAGATCTTTGGATGGAACTCAATGTATTGATTCAACTAGTACACACACAAGAAGATAGTTGAGGTAATGATGGCGTGCAACAATCAGAAGGTAATGATGGCGTGCAACAATCAGAAGCACATTGGATATCTTTTTTTTTAATTTAATTGAATATACATTGGATATCTTATAAGCATTCCTTCACAATATAGGTGCTTCATATCTATTAACTTATAGATAAATATGTTATACTAAAAATTGTTGTCTGCAATGTATGCAAGGATAGAAGCAATTGTTTATTAGGTTATATTACAGGTCAGTCACCAAGCAGGCGAATACTTTCAATGAGGAAATTGAAGCATTGGATAAAATTTACTTATTTTGCTATATGTGATTGTTCAGTTCCATGATCAATCCCTAATAACTGTTCAGCAAACAAATTTGTTTATCTTTTTTTGGTTCTCTTTTAAACTGGTTATATAGGATTGGAATGGGCCCCACCTGTTATTTCAACAAAGCAGATTGTCTTGGTTTTACGACACTGTATTATCACAGATTCACAGCACGCATGTAAAATGATCCCTGTCGGGCTCTTTGTGAGCCACATGTTCTCATCATTCAGACTTCCACCCCATTAAAATGTTCAAGTTCACTTATGGGATCGAAATCTTGGTTTATGGTTGGAACTCATTCCCAACCACTTGCCACAAACATTCTGGGCCACTTTTCTCAATTTTATCACTTATAAATGTTTTAGATAATAGTGTAAATGCTGTGAACTATCTATAATATATATACGCACACACATACATGCACTTATCTATGTATTCTTGTATTAACTTTTTTACCATGCTTCAGGTGCTGCCAATGCCTGGTATTCAGATCTGGAGGTAAAGGAGGCAAATGAAATGGCCAAAGAGATTCTAAAGTTGAAGCTTTCCTCAACCCAAAATCACATGTATGTATTCGCTGTCTCAATAAGGCTAATGAAATTCATGAAAGCATCTTAGGGCATCCAAGAGACAACAAAAGTTCTTGTTTGAAACATTCTCTTGTTGGGACTTTCTGAGGTCTCATGATGAGTTTCACATCATGCAAGCATCTATAAAACTGGTCTTGTACTTAGAAGCTTATCTTTGAAATTTTCCTTTGTGAGGCTAAAGGTAAGATTGGTGAACATGGCATATTTTTTTGAATAATCATCATATTAGATCATATCTCTGAAAGAACTGTAATTTTGTTTTTGAAGTCAATATAGCTTCAATCTTTATTGATTAATTTGTCTTTCAAATCTGAGAAGAATTTTATATAGAACTCTTTGTGAAAGTCTTCATTATGACCAGGCAACTTATGCATGAGCATCTTATTTTTGTAAATTGAATATAATCTCTTAACCATAGTTGGAAAACTCGCAACTTGCGATAGTCTCGTCAGCCTAATTTTGGAGATTTTATTGTTAACTCGGGGAAACTCGGCACAAAAAGAAAACACACAAATTTGAAAAAAAAAAAACATTTTAAACAGCAATTGGAGAGCCATAAAGTTGATTTTATATTATTAATAATTTAATATTTTATATTATATTTATAATATAATATTAATATATTATATAAAATCAATAATAATATTATTAAGTGTTTTTAATAGTGTATGATACCACTACGGTGGTATTAAGTGTAGTGCCACTAAAATTAATCTACAAATTCACCCCTCATGGGCATGGGAATCAATTAACAAGGAAAAGCTTCAATCATAGATTGCAGGGTTGGCATGGGGATGATATTATAGCGCGCAAACCCTCGCATTAAATCATGTTTCCAATCCTCCTCCATTCTCTCTTTTCGGCCAGAGGAGTGCGCAACCATTAGCAGATCAGACATGAGTCCTAAACTTGGATCCAAAGCCGGCTTCTCTTGGGCGTCCAGCACTAGATCAACTAGATCGTGCCTCTGTTTTTCCTTTATCTTTGTGACTGCAGCTGATTTTCTCGTGAGAAATGAACAAGTTTTTGGTGGAAATCTCGCCACGAGTTGGCGAGTATCTCGGTGCTGAGAAATTAAAAACAAAAATCGCAGGCCATGATTTCTTGCAAGTTTTGTGAGAAATCGTGGGTCCCTGAGATTTTTTTAACTATGCTCTAAACTTTTTATTCTTTTTCTAGTGGTTGGAAAACCCAGCTGATATTTTCCTTTTACTTATTTTGTTATGACCTCTGGGAATTAAGAAGATACAACCAAAACATCATTCAATTTTTCTTTTGAGGCCAGTTTTTTGTGGAAAATGTTAGAGCTACTTATTGCTAATGCTCTTTTGAGTTTCAGGATATCATATGCATTAGAGAAACATTCTTGAAATAATCATAGTTACTAGGTTTGTCTGAACTGGATCCAGTTTCAGTCTGGTTTGGACATTTTGGACAAATCGAACCGGTCCGGTTTGGTTCCAGCCGTTTTTATTTTTATTTTATGTAAAAAATTGCATTATTTTTTTTTGTTTTTTAATTTTATGTAAAAATTTGCAAACTCTGTGACAATTGTATCTCCAGTATTGTTGGATATTTATAGTTGGGAAGGAAAAAGTAAAGATAAATATTTTGTGGAATATTTATATTATTTTATTTATTTGTAATTTCTTGACACTGAACTTTTTTCAAAATCCTAAACTCCTGAACTTTTTTTGACCTTCCTTTTGGACTGAACTTTCTGAGCACGGTAATATTTATTGAGATTATTGTACAGAATCTGGCAATAAGTTTGATACAAATCCAGTACTCTAGAACATATATTACAAATCCATGGTTTATCATAGTGTATGAAGAGTACCCTGGTAATGAGGAAAGTATTAAGCTTTCCATAGAGCCCGGTGCCAAAGGAACTATCCTCAAAGAGGGCCATTTGATGGTTAATGTCAATAGTTGCTCTTGGGGCAATCCATGATCTTCAAGAGGGGGGATATCTAATGAGATACCTTGAAGGAATTATGAAGGCTATAATAATAAAGATTGGTACAATAGGCTGGTACTGCTGGAAAATTCGTTTGGTTGTTAGGATTTGTGCTTACCAGCAACATCCTTATTCCAGTATGTAATTGTTTACCTACAACCTAATTCCAGTATGTAATATGATGTAATACTTTGTGCTTATCAACATGAACTGATAACCAGAATGTACAACTCTATATATCTGCACTGTGAAATGCAAACTATATCGCCTTTGTTGGGCCTCTATGCCTTGACCTGCAGAAGACTACCAATAATATGCCAGATGTAAAGGCGTTGTTGAAGTGTTTAAAATGACCCTTCTCAATATCTTCATGCTCTTGGAGGTTGTTGGAGTCTCAAATATGATCATCAAGGACAAGGTTAAAAAAGGTTGCTATCTTTGGAAACTTATGGATCATAGTTGAGAAAATAGGAATCGGATCAAAATCAGCATGGGAAAAGAACTGAGAAAATCGGGAAAAATCGGCAAGTTTTCATTGAAAAAACTCAAGAAAATGCAAATTTTTGTTGAAAAAAAGCTTTTTTTCATGCATATCACAATTTTTTGGCAAAAAATCTGGAAAAATCGGCCAGGTTGTGAATTGGGAAAAATTGGCTCGAATCAGGATTTTTTGCAGATTTTCTCAACTATGTTATGGATTGCTTGATGGAGTTTTTTTTTTTTTTTGGAAATTCAAATTTATAAATTTTACCATAGTTACAAGGTTTGGATGAACCTGGCCTAAGTTTGGTTCATTCCAAACTTTTTTGACAGGCTGAACTAGTTGTTAGTCTCACAATGACACTGAGAGGGGGGGGTGAATCAATGTGGCTCTTTAAAACTTAAATCTTCAACTCTTAAAGCCAAAACAATGAAAACTTATAACCAAATAAAACAAGTATAACAAGAGAGCATCACACAACACAAGATGTAATGAGGTTCACCAGTTTTGGCTACTCCTCAAAAATTGACTGTTTGGACTACCATCCAAATCCAGCCTTTGCAAAGCACAACTTTACAATCAATTTACCAGCACCCACTGGAAGGAGCACCAACCCCTGATTTATCTGCACTAACGAAAGGAGCACCAACCCCCGATTTATCCGCACCAACGAAAGGAGCACCAACCCTCGATTTACCATCACCAACTCGGAAGGAGCACCAACCCCTGATTTATCTGCACCAACAAAAAGGAGCACCAACCCCTGATTCCAAGCACCAACTTGGACTTTTCGAAGCTAGAAGATTGACATAAAAATGCCTTCACTTTTACAAGACCCTGACTGGTCTATTGCTTACTCAACATCGCCCACAATTCACAAAACACACATCCTTCTCGCTCGCCTGTCGCGCGCCTCTCGCTCTCCTCTCGCTCTCTTCGCAAGATAAAATCCGTGACGCTTTAATCCCCAGTGCTTAATAAATTCTCCAAGCAACACTCCTTTTATAACCATCCTTTCTCTTTGTAACTGCAGTTGTTATTGAGCAAGGTGCAGCAAAAGCATTGAGAAAGTATTGTCATTGTTGTCAACACGAGCATGCATTGATGCGATTGATGCGGTTCGGAGGTCGGTCGGATCAAGTGCGGAAAGTTTCAAGCAAAACAGAGGTGACCCGGATTCGAGAAATTGGCGAGAAAGAGACAAGGAAGAAAACTATCGCGATATCGCGACATGTTTTCTGTCGCAATTTCGCGACAAAAAGCAGGAGAGAGAAAATGCACGCCAAAATGTCGCGATGTCGCGACATGTCGAGTTTTTGCTGAGGAGAGAGAAAATGTGTCGCGATTTCGCGACAAAAAGCAGGAGAGAGAAAATGCACCCCAAAATGTCGCGACATGTCGCGTTTTTGCTGAGGAGAGAGAAAATGTGTCGCGATTTCGCGACAAAAAGCAGGAGAGAGAAAATGCACGCCAAAATGTCGCGATGTCACGACATGTCGAGTTTTCGCTGAGGAGAGAGAAAATGTGTCGCGATTTCGCGACAAAAAGCAGGAGAGAGAAAATGCACGCCAAAATGTCGCGATGTCGCGACATGTCGAGTTTTCGCTGAGGAGAGAGAAAATGTGTCACGATTTCGCGACATAAATGGAGGAAAGGAGCTTGCAATGAAGAGAGTAGCGATTTCCATGCATGTTGAAGTTTCGCATTTCAAAGCACAGGTGGAAATGTATGGAAACAAAGGTGTAGCGATTTCGCTACAAATCGGAAGTTAAGAAAACTGAGATGCAGCGATTTCGACACAAGTAAAAATTCACAAGAAGGTGTAGCGATTTCGCTACATGTTGAAACAAAGAGAAACTAAGGTGTAGCGATGGCGCTACATGTTGAAACAAAGAGAAACTAAGGTGTAGCGATGGCGCTACATGTTGAAACAAAGGGAAACTAAGGAGTAGCGATTTCGCTACTAGTCAAAAGTGTAGAACTGAAAGATGCAGCAATGATATTACAAGTCAAAATTTCATGAAAAGAGGCAAGGTGAAAACACAAGGCACAAAGATGTAAAAATTTCGCCATTGCATGAAGCATAGTGTCGCGATTTCGCGACATGTTCCATTTTCGCTGGAGTTGGCAAGGAGAGTTGTACGGAAGAGCAAAGTGTCGCGATTTCGCGACATGTTCCTTTTTCGCTGCTGCTGGCAAAGAAGAGTGTACGGAAGTCGGAAGTGTCGCGATTTCGCGACAAGCAGGATGATGACGTCAGCAAGAGTCGGAAACGTCGCGATTTCGCGACAAGAAGGATGATGACGTCAGCAAAGTTGAAAAGTGTCGCGATTTCGCGACAGGATGAAAGAAAAGCCACTGGAAGCCGGAAACGTCGCGATTTCGCGACAACCTTCAGGGTGACGTCAGCATAAGTTAAAAATGTCGCGATATCGCGACAGGCGACAAAGTTGGCGGTAAAAGCGAAAAAGCGAGGCATGGTGACGTGTCATAAAAGACATGCAGCCAGTTACATAAAATGTAATCGATGTCGGATCTGCGATTCTGATTGACAAGTGTTAGTCATGCATTCGAACGACTCGTTTGCATGTATTCGAAGAATCAAATATAAATTATCGAAAGGTTTTCGAAAAGTTTTTTTTCAGCTTTCGAACGGTCGCACTCATGGAATCGAACAGACATTTTGCTTGTATTCAAAGAGCCGAATATGAAGGATCGAGATATGCTTTTCGAGAAGATATGTTTGCAGCATTCAAAACAGCCATACCACAAGAAATTGAAACGCCGTATTGCGGGGTTTCGAACAGTCGTTTCGAACAACCACTTATTTGCAGGAGAAAAGAATTCGAACAGTTGGGTATATGATTCGACTACGTGCCGGATTGGATGTATATAAATGAATAGCTGTAAAGAGAAATTGTTGAAGAAAGATAGAAGTTGTTGCAGTAAGAAGGGAATTGCTGCAAAAAGAGGGTCTGTATAGAGAAATAAGCAGAGACATGAGATTGTGCAGAGGTTGTTAAAATTACAGACCAGCCAGGGTCGAGTTAGTAGTGAAGACATTTTTATGTCATTTTGATTTGATTAGAATTGCAGTCCAAGTTGGTGCTTGGTACTAGGGGTTGGTGCTCCATCTGTTGCAGCAGAAAATTACAGGGGTTGGTGCTCCTTCCAGTGGATGCTGGTAAAGAAGTTGTAAAATTGAAATTTTGCAAATACTGGATTTGGATTGAAGTCCAAACAGTTAATTTTTGAGGAGTAGCCAAATTGGTGAACCTTGTTATATTGTGTGTTGTGGTGTGCTCTCATTTTGTTCTTCTGGTTTTATAAGTTTTCTATGCTTCAGTCTTTGAATGCTGCTGTTTTGAAGTTAAATAACTACACTGATTCACCCCCCCCTCTCAGTGTCATTGTGTGAACATCAGTTGTAACTCCAGTTGTAACTCCTTTTGTATATTTCGAGAAGGCATTTCGTCAAACACGTCACATGCAAATAATTGACACCATGTTCTCTTACCATGACTGTTCGTTTTCTCGGGCATGACTGTTCGTTTTCTCTTTGCATGTCTGTTCGTTTTCTCTTTGCATGTCTGACTGTTCGTTTTCTTTTCCCTTGTGCATGCATTTGTTTTGTCCTTCGATGACTGTTCGTCTTCTTCTTCATGACTGTTCGTTTTCTTTTCCATGACTGTTCGTTTCTATTTTGAGGCTTTTCTTGAGTCGCGATATCGCGACACTTTTGCTACTCTACCTGCCTGCCCTTCTTGAGTCACGAAAATTCGACATGTCGCGATGTCGCGACACTTTTGCTTTCTCTTCCTTCCTGCCCTTTCCGAGTCGCGAAAATGCGACATGTCGCGATATCGCGACACTTTTTCTTTCTCTTCCTTCCTGCCCTTTCCGAGTCGCGAAAATGCGACATGTCGCGATATCGCGACACTTTTTCTTTCTCTCTCTTTCTCTTTGCATCGGACCGCGAAAATGCAACATGTCGCGATATCGCGACACTTTTTCTCCTCGCTCTTTCTCTTTGCATCGGACCGCAAAAATGCAACATGTCACGATATCGTGACACTTTTTCTCCTTGCTCTTTTTCTTTGCTTTGGCCCGCGAAAATACATGTCGCGATATCGCGACACTTTTTCTCCTTGCTCTTTTTCTTAGCTTTGGCCCGCGAAAATACATGTCGCGATATCGCGACACTTTTTCTCCTTGCTCTTTTTCTTAGCTTTGGCCTGCGAAAATACAACATGTCGCGATATCGCGACATTTTTTCTCCTTGCTATTTTTCTTAGCTTTGGCCCGCGAAAATACAACATGTCGCGATATCGCGACACTTTTTCTCCTTGCTATTTTTCTTAGCTTTGGCCCGCGAAAATACAACATGTCGCGATATCGCGACACTTTTTCTCCTTGCTCTTTTTCTTTCCTTTGGCCCGCGAAAATACAACATGTCGCGATATCGCGACACTTTTTCTCCTTGCTCTTTTTCTTTCCTTTGGCCCGCGAAAATACATGTCGCGATATCGCGACACTTTTTCTCCTTGCTCTTTTTCTTTCCTTTGGCCCGCGAAAATACAACATGTCGCGATATCGCGACACTTTTTCTCCTTGCTCTTTTTCTTTCCTTTGGCCCGCGAAAATACATGTCGTGATATCGCGACACTTTTTCTCCTTGCATTTTCTCTTCTCTTTTGGCCGCGAAAATGCAACATGTCGCGATATCGCGACACTTTTTCTCCTTGCATTTTCTCATTTCTTCTGGCCGCGAAAATGCAACATGTCGCGATATCGCGACACTTTTTTCCCTTTGTTTTTTCGCTTCTCTTTTGCATATGGGCCACTTTGGTCTTCTTGGACAGCCTGTAACAACTTCACCCAAACATCAAAAACATCCTCATGAGCATTTAACATCACTGTACATACTCTGAACAACCTCTGAACTCCTGTCCACTGCATCAATCGATCTATCTGATCGTGTTGACAACAATGACAATACTGTCGCTGCACCTTGCTCAACAATCTCCCCCTTTGGAATTGTTGGCAACACACGTGCAATTTCCTGTAACTCTTGAGCAATTTCCTGCAACTCTTCTCCCCCTTTGACAACAATACCAAAAGGGCTGTTATAAACTCCCCCTCAGTCCATGCACAACATTCTCAGACAAAAATTATTACACTTAGCAAAAATCACAAACATGAGCAAAAAGATAAACGAGTACACAAATGCTCTCCCTGAGAATGTGGTCCCGATTTATTGCGAAGGTATTCAGAGACTTCCTTGGGCAACGGTTTTGTGAAGATATCCGCTACTTCCTCTGTTGTTGGAACAAAATCCAACTTAACCTCACCTTTCACAACTTTCTCCTGCGTACAACACGCTGTCGTCGCAATATATTCTCGCCTCTGCTGTGGATAAGGAGACCGACTCTTGTTTCTTACTTGTTCCACGCGACCAACCTGTCTCCAAGATAGAACGCACCTCCACTGGTACTCTTTCTGTCATCTACACATTCTTGCTCAACTTGCAACCTGTCGTCATGGGAGTGCTAACTGGCTTACAATCCTCCATTGTGAACTTTTTTGCATCTCTTTCACTAAACCAAATTATCAGAACTGTAATTTTCCGTAACTTTGAACAATGGCAGTAAGAACCATCAAAAGTACAACACTGACATATAGCAATACTACCAATGGTGACAACTCTCAATTTAATCACCACCCTTCACGGTATCGCCACAAACAACGACATGAACTGAACCACACTTTGGCAACTATACGACAACTCCCTGACTACTTTCCTTTCATCCTCAGATAACCACACAAATACATAGGAGCATTAAAATAAAACTTTAACATTGCTCCCCCTGAGGATGTGCTACCTAGATTTGCTTAGTGCAATAGAGGAGTAATCTCCTTCAGTCCAAGGAGACACGATTTCCTCTCTTCTTTCTTTCTCCAATCTTTCTTGAACTTAGGCTGAAGGTTTTCAACTACATCCCTATTTTGAACCTTTTCGTGAACTTGAGCATTTCTCTTGGGTGGTTGTCTCTTGTACATCCTTGATGGATGATTATTTTCCTTTATTTGATACACATGATTTCTTCCCTGTCTGTGTTGCATTCTTTGCGTCTGATGAAATCTACTGTCTTGCCTTAGATTAGATACAAAAGTTCTTGGACAAGACCTTGCTATGTGCCCATGACCATTACATTTAAAACATTGCACATGGTGTTCAACCGGAATAATAGATGTATTTCTACCAGCATAACTCTTTGATCTATTATTCAATCCACAATAAATTGCCTTGTGACCATAATGGTTGCATCTAAAACAATAGCCATTAAAAGCATTATTATGAATAAAGTGAGAGTGATAGAACCTCTTTTGTTGTGGTTGCTTTGTTGTAGATCTCCTTTGAGATTTTCTTCCTTTTGAGGATTCGACTTCAAGCTTTTCTTGCTTTGATCCTTCAATGAGTGGACTTCTTCTTCTCTGCATTTTTAGAAGATGAAGGTTGTTCAGTTTCATATCCTAGACCAAGCTTACACATGGGGCTTCTTTGTTGCCTTATCATTTTATCAAGCAGCTCTGTGCTCTTCTCAAATTTGAGAGTTGTATTGGCCTCTTCTAGTTTCCTCAATAATACAATCTCCTCTTCTTGTTTGCAGCAAACAATCTCTTTCTCATTGATCTGTGACTTGAGAGTTTCTTCAATCCTTTTGGACTCTTCTACTTGCAGCTTTAGATCATTAATAACTTTGTTAGATTCCTCTTCACGTTTGCTACATACATCGCCTTTATCATCCAGGTGTGACTTCAAGGCTTCTTCTATTTTCTTGGCTTTATGAATTTGTAAGAAGAGATCTTCAATATTATCCCCATATTCTTCCAACTTCTTGGACAGTATTTTGTTCTTTTTCCTTTCTAAACCCAACTCTTCAAGTGCAGCGATCAACTCACCTTCTAGATCTACTTCAGCCTCTAGGTTTTCATCACATACTTGTTCTTTTTCTGTTTTTGCTTCTTTGAGTGCCATAAAAAGAACTTCATCTGTTTCCTCTTCAGAATCCTCACTGCAGCTGTCTTCTGATGAACTGACATTCTTGGAGATGAAACTTTTCTTCTTGAAGTTGCCTTTTCTGAAATTTGTTTTTTTCTTCCAGTCACTTCTTTCTTGGTGCGATCCTTCATCACTTTTGTTCTTCTCATTAAGTGGACATTTAGCTGCAAGATGCCAAACGCCTCAACAATTGAAACATTTAAACGGTAACTTTCCTCTGTATTTTCCTTTTCCCAGTTTTAGTTTTCGAACAAAGTTTGCTTCCATTTCATCTGATGTCTCAACTTCCTCGGATTCTTGTTTTGCTTTCATATTTTTATGGGCTTTAAAAACAGCTTCTTTGTCAGTGGGTTTAGATTTTCCTATTCTCATCTCATATACAGTCAAAGAACCATGCATCTCATCCATACTAAAAGAATTTAGATCTTTAGCTTCTTCTATAGGTGAAACTTTAGAATCAAATCTTTGGGGAAGAGATTTTAATACCTTTTTCACGATGACAGAATCTTCGATTTCCTCGCCGAGTCCTCTAATCGCATTAATTACTTCATTAACTCTCAGCATATATGCCTCTATGTTCTCATCGTCATTCATCTTTAATACTTCGAACTGAGCTCGATGTGTTTGTAATTTGGCCTCCTTGATCTTATCGTCTCCTTCATGAATGATCCTCAGTTTGTCCCATATTTCTTTTGCCGTTTTACAACTCATAATTTTTACTAGTTCACTGTCAACTAATCCGCACATGATAGCATTCTTTGCTTTTGAGTTATTCTCAAACAGTTTCTTACCGGTAGCATCGGTTGGAGAAGTGGTAGGTATTGTGTATCCACTATCTATCGAATCCCAAATGTCGTATCCCAAAGCACAAAGATATGTCTGCATCCCGAGTCTCCAAAATGAGTAATTAGTTCCGTCCAACAATGGTGCTTTGTTTGATGAGAAGCCTTCACCACCTGCCATTGTGTCACTTCCAAGATCACCCTAGCCGATTAAGCTTGTTCAGGAACTTAGCTCTGATACCAATTGTTAGTCTCACAATGACACTGAGAGGGGGGGGTGAATCAGTGTGGCTCTGTAAAACTTAAATCTTCAACTCTTAAAGCCAAAACAATGAAAACTTAAAACCAAATAAAGCAAGTATAACAAAAGAGCATCACACAACACAAGATGTACCGAGGTTCACCGATTTGGCTACTCCTCAAAAATTGACTGTTTGGACTACCATCCAAATCCAGCCTTTGCAAAGCACAACTTTACAATCAATTTACCAGCACCCACTGGAAGGAGCACCAACCCCTGATTTATCTACACCAATAGAAAGGAGCACCAACCCCTGATTTACCAGCACCAACTGGAAGGAGCACCAACCCCTGATTTATCTGCACCAACTAGAAGGAGCACCAACCCCTGATTCCAAGCACCAACTTGGACTTTTCGAAGCTAGAAGATTGACATAAAAATGCCTTCACTTTTACAAGACCCTGACTGGTCTATTGCTTACTCAACATCGCCCACAATTCACAAAACACACATCCTTCTCGCTTTCCTGTCGCGCGCCTCTCGCTTTCCTCTCGCTCTCTTCGCAAGATAAAATCCGCAACGCTTTAATCCCTAGCGCTTAATAAATTCTCCAAGCAACACTCCTTTTATAACCATCCTTTCTCTTTGTAACTGCAGTTGTAACTCCAGTTGTAACTCCTTTTGTATATTTCGAGAAGGCATTTCGTCAAACACGTCACATGCAAATAATTGACACCATGTTCTCTTACCATGACTGTTTGTTTTCTCGGGCATGACTGTTCGTTTTCTCTTTGCATGTCTGACTGTTCGTTTTCTTTTCCCTTGTGCATGCATTTGTTTTCTCCTTCGATGACTGTTCGTCTTCTTCTTCATGACTGTTCGTTTTCTTTTCCATGACTGTTTGTTTCTATTTTGAGGCTTTTCTTGAGTCGCGAAAATGCGACATGTCGCGATATCGCGACACTTTTGTTACTCTGCCTGCCTGCCCTTCTTGAGTCGCGAAAATGCGACATGTCGCGATATCATGACACTTTTGCTTTCTCTTCCTTCCTGCCCTTTCCGAGTCGCGAAAATGCGACATGTCGCGATATCGCGACACTTTTGCTTTCTCTTCCTTCCTGCCCTTTCCGAGTCGCGAAAATGCGACATGTCGTGATATCGCGACACTTTTGCTTTCTCTTCCTTCCTGCCCTTTCCGAGTCGCGAAAATGCAACATGTCGCGATATCGCGACACTTTTTCTTTCTCTTCCTTCCTACCCTTTCCAAGTCGCGAAAATGCGACATGTCGCGATATCGCGACACTTTTTCTTTCTCTCTCTTTCTTTTTGCATCGGACCGCGAAAATACTACATGTCGCGATATCGCGACACTTTTTCTCCTTGCTCTTTCTCTTTGCATCGGACCGCGAAAATACAACATGTCGCGATATCGCGACACTTTTTCTCCTCGCTCTTTTACTTAGCTTTGGCCCGTGAAAATACTACGTGTCGCGATATCGCGACACGTTTTCTCCTTGCTCTTTTTATTAGCTTTGGCTCGCGAAAATACTACGTGTCGCGATATCGCGACACGTTTTATCCTTGCTCTTTTTCTTTCCTTTGGCCCGCGAAAATACAACATGTCGCGATATCGCGACACTTTTTCTCTTTGCTCTTTTTCTTTTCTTTGGCCCGCGAAAATACAACATGTCGCGATATCGCGACACTTTTTCTCCTTGCATTTTCTCCTCTCTTTTGGCCACGAAAATGCAACATGTCGCGATATCGCGACACTTTTTCTCCTTGCATTTTCTCTTTTCTTCTGGCCGCGAAATGCAACATGTCGCGATATCGCGACACTTTTTTCCCTTTGCTTTTTCGCTTCTCTTTTGCATATGGGCCACTTCGGTCTTCTTGGACAGCCTGTAACAACTTCACCCAAACATCAAAAACATCCTCATGAGCATTTAACATCACTGTACATACTCTGAACAACCTCTGAACTCCTGTACACTGCATCAACCGATCTATTTGATTGTGTTGACAACAATGACAATACTGTCGCTGCACCTTGCTCAACACTAGTTTGGTTTGTTTCATGCCTTTTTTTTTTAATTTTTACATCCTATGAAAAGCATTGAATTTTTTTTTGAAAAAGTATGAAATGTTGTAGTTTGTAATATATTTAGAAATGAATGGAATCAACACATTACTAAGTTCTTAGCATTCAAAGAATAAAGAGAATGGAAGGGATCTAAGGAATACGAAAATATGGGGTGTGTGCCCTTGGGCATCCATCACTGATGATAAACAAATGAACATTCACCGATACAATAGATTGAAGGAAGAGGTGTTTAACTACCTCTAATAATTACATAAACCCTTATCTGATGTTGGTTAGGGTACAATGTTAACTATACAAAGTTCACTATTTGGGTATGTAGGCTTATACAATAAAATCTAGTGTTCCACGGGGATGTGTTCCCCCGTTTCCCGCGTCCCCCAACACGGGGGGACGACATTGGGGACGTTTCCCCCCGTTTTGGGGGACGGCTGAGGCCTATGGCCTCTCGTTCTCGGGACATCCCCTGTTCTTGGTCGTCCATGGGGACGGCTAGGTCCCTTTGGGGATGCTCGGGGCGCCCCTAGGGACGGTCTGAGCGTCCCCAATGGCGCCCAACCATCGCCCAAGGCTGGGCGTCCTCACCCAAAGGGGAAATAAAAAAAAAGGTAAGGGGTGGGACCCATTTTAATTCTCACCCCCCACCAAACCCTAAACCTAAAAGAAACTCTATATAAAGTGAAAATAAAAAGAAAAAGTCAAAACAAACTTACTCATATTTCAAGTGCCAAGTGAAGAAGAAAAAGAGAGCTGGGAGAGCAAAAGGATGCAGCAACAGCAGGCAACAAGGGCAGCATAGCAACAACAAGCAACAACAACAACAAACAACAACAACAACAAACAACAACAAAAGGAGGTAGCAATAGTAGACAACAAGGGCAGGGATAGCAACAACACTAGCAGGTAGCAACAACATTGATAACAACAACACTAGTAGGCAGCAACAACACTAGGTTTTCAATTTTTTTTTACCTCTTCCAAGCTATTTTCAAATTTTATATTTTTATTTCAACATAAAACATGGCCAACAGTGCATCAGGTTCATTTGAGGTTAATTTGGAGGAGGGAAACCAAACTGAAAATCAAAATATAAACATTAATGCTGCTGTTGTTAGGGATTCATCCTCTACCATCCAACCCCAAACTTCCAAAGGGGACAACACTGCTTCTCAACCCAGTTTTGACTGTCCATCTTCGTTATTAAAAGAATATGTGAGGGGTCCATTTAGTATCAAAAAACTTCAGCTGCAATTTGTAACCAACTGTGACCAAGGCAAAAAAATTTCTGGGGGCTCAATAGCATGGCTGTGTAATATTTGCAAAACTACATTTAAGGGCATCTATACTAGCGTTGAGTCTCATCTCACGGATAAGGCAGGAACAGGGGTTAGGGCTTGCCAAAAAATGACCCGGGCACAAGTTAACGAAGTCCATAAGATTGTGCAAGAGTCTAGATTTAAAAATTGTGGCTTGTCTTTACCTACAAGTAGCCAATCATTTAGAGGGGACTTTGGGGCCTCCTCAGAACAACAACAAGAATCAACCCAAACATCTAGTATGCCACTGTTGCACTCAAAGACAAAGGGAACCGTAAATGAGATGTTTAATGTGCAAGCAAGAGAAGAAGCAGATGATGTTGTAGCAAAATTGTTTTTTGCACATGGGCTTCCTTTCCATATTGCACGTTCCCCCTATTTCAAGGATGCAATAAAACAAATAGCCAAGGCAGGGACTTCATATCTACCGCTTGGAGAAACTAGGCTTCGTACCTCTCTTTTGGACAAACACTATTCCAAATGCAGTGTGGTTATGGAGTAGATGAGAACACATGGTTGACTCATAGATGTTCTATCATCATGGATGGTTGGACTGACATTCGTCAACGTCCACTCATCAATATCATTGTCACATGTAAAGCAGGTCCCTATTTTCTTAAAGCCATTGATTGCACGGGAAAAAAAAGGATGCTGAGTTCCAGTTCTTTCAGTTGAAGGAGGCTATTGAGGAGGTTGGAGCCTCCAATGTTGTACAGGTAATCAATTCGACAATTTCTGTTTTAACTTTTAAGTTTTTCTTATGAAAATCAAAATCTTTAAAATTATAAATCTCGATTCTAAATGGTTGTTAAATGAGACCATTGTTGTTGTACACTACAAGTAGTTACAGATGCAACACTTGTTTGCCAGCGTGCAGGGAAAATGATAGAACAAGCATATAGACATATTTTTTGGACCCCGTGTTGTGTTCATGCATTGAACAATGCATTGAATGACATTGGGAGGATAGATTGGGTGAAGGCTATGGTTGCACAAGCCAGAGATATACAAATGTTCATTTGCAACCATCACACTTCTTTAGCCCTCTTTTGGTCCTTCTCAAAGGAGTTCATCAAACCAGGAGACACTAGATACGCCACCTACTTCATTTTATTAGAGAGGATGATTGAGGTGCAAGATGCTTTACAATCCATGGTAGTATGCACGGAGTGGAACAAGCATATAGACATATTTTTTGGACCCCGTGTTGTGTTCATGCATTGAACAATGCATTGAATGACATTGGGAGGATAGATTGGGTGAAGGCTATGGTTGCACAAGCCAGAGATATACAAATGTTCATTTGCAACCATCACACTTCTTTAGCCCTCTTTTGGTCCTTCTCAAAGGAGTTCATCAAACCAGGAGACACTAGATACGCCACCTACTTCATTTTATTGGAGAGGATGATTGAGGTGCAAGATGCTTTACAATCCATGGTAGTATGCACGGAGTGGAAGAGGTGGCCGGAATCAAGGACAGAGGGAAAAAAAATTAGATACAAAACATTGGATGATAGTTGGACTCAAGTCAAGTAAGAAATGTCATTTATGATTTTTCATTTTTATTTCAAATTGGATTGCTCATATGACAACGTGACATATAGTCTAAGTTTTTAAATTTTTTTTTTTGATTTCTTGTAGGTATATTGTGTCTTTTGTTGTCCCAATTGTTGCAATCATCGGATATCTTGACACGAGATGCTCCTAATCTAGGAGAGATCTATGAGACTTTTGACAACATGTTAGGGGAGATTAAAAAAATCATTTTTGCTAGAGATCCATCCCTATTATTCTATGAGGCCCACATTAGGCCTATTATACAGAGGAGGTGGGATAAGATGAACACCCTCCTTCATATGGCAGCATATGCAGTAAACCCAAAGTGGTATGAGCCTAGGCCTAGGAGAGTGGCTCCCCATGATGATCCAGAGGTGAGACAAGGGTTTTTGAATGCCCTTAGAAAGATATATGCGAGGGAGGAGGGCTCAGATCTTAGAGATGAGTGGCTCAAATTTGCTAATCTCGAGGGCCCTTGCTTCAGCCAACCAGAGTGTATGGAGGATAGGGCTACCATTGCTCAAAGAAATCCCATTGGATGGTGGCAGCTATATGGGGATAGCACACCTAACTTGAAACATTTTGCAAATAGGGTTCTTTCACCGGTTGCTAGTTCCTGTGTTGCTGAGAGGAATTGGTCTACATACAACTTTATCCACAATGTGAGGAGGAATAGGCTTATCTCTCGCACAACGAAGAAGCTAGTTGCAGTGCATAGCTCTCTTCGTCTTCGTGAGAGAGTTAAGCCAGAGTACAAGCAATCTCCAGCTACACGATGGGATATTGATCCAGAGGATGCAGGACAGATTGATGAGGATGAGAGACAGGAGGGGTTGGCTGGAGTTTCATTGGAGGATCTTCACTTAGATGATGAGGGCAACTCATCAGATAGTGATACATATTTTGATAGTGATAGCACAATAGAAGTTTCGTAGGAGTTTTATACTCATAGGAATGAGACTGTATGGAACTCCTATGGAACTTCTGCTGGGCTATCACTATCAAAATCTGTATCACTATCTGATGAGCTGCCCTCATCATCTAAGTGAAGATCCTCCAATGAAACTCCGACCAACCCCTCCTCGTCTCTCATCCTCATCAACTGTCCCGCATCCTCCGGATCAATATCCCATCGTGTAGCTGGAGATTGCTTGTACTGCGCTTAACTCTCTCACGAAGACGAAGAGAGCTATGCAGCCGCAACTAGCTTCTTCGTTGTGCGAGAGGTAAGCCTATTCCTCCTCACATTGTGGATAAAGTTGTATGTAGACCAATTCCTCTCAGCAACACAGGAACTAGCAACCGGTGAAAGAACCCTATTTGCAAAATGTTTCAAGTTAGGTGTGCTATCCCCATATAGCTGCCACCATCCAATGGGATTTCTTTGAGCAATGGTAGCCCTATCCTCCATACACTCTGGTTGGCTGAAGCAAGGGCCCTCGAGATTAGCAAATTTGAGCCACTCATCTCTAAGATCTGAGCCCTCCTCCCCTCGCATATATCTTTCTAAGGGCATTCAAAAATCCTTGTCTCACCTCTGTATCATCATGGGGAGGCACTCTCCTAGGCCTAGGCTCATACCGCTTTGGGTTTTTGCATATGTTGCCATATGAAGAAGGTTGTTCATCTTATCCCACCTCCTCTGTATAATAGGTCTATTGTAGGCCTCATATAATAATAGGGATGGATCTCTAGCGAAAATGATTTTTTTAATCTCCCCTAACATGTCTGTCAAAAGTCTCATAGATCTCTCCTAGATTAGGAGCATCTATGTCAGCATATCTGATGATTGCAACAATTGGGGCAACAAAAGACAATATACCTACAAGAAATCAAAAAACAAAATTTAAAAACTTAGACAATATGTCACATTGTCATATGAACAATCCAATTTGAAACTAAAAATCATAAATGACATTTCTTTTTTTTTATTGAAATAATACTTCTTATTACTCAAAGAATAAAGAATTACATATAGCAGTCAAATGAGCGAACAACTCACTCACATCAAAGATCTTAACAACAATAAACATTCAGACCTCAAATCCTTGTCAATCCTACAACAGTCTCTAAGAAGCTCAGCTTTAAAAGCAACCACCTGCTCAACAACTAACTTAGAAACCCTACTACTAACAGTGTTCACAGGCACGTCTTCCTTATTAAAAACTAAGGCACACCTATCTTTCCAGATAACAAACAAAATAGAGAGCCTAACAATATGCCAACATAAAGTTCTTGGAAGTGAGCAATTGGGACGATCTCCCAATAAAACTAGTTGCCACCATATGCCGTGTTGAAGAATCACATCATAAAGCCATCGGAAGTCCTTCCAAATTCTTCGGAACAAGGGCAATCCCAAAAGATAAATGGCGTCTGATAAATGACATTTCTTACTTGGCTTGAGTCCACCAACTATCATCCAATGTTTTGTCTCTAATTTTTTTTCCCTCCCCTGTCCTTGATTCTGGCCACCTCTTCCACTCCGTGCATACTCCCATGGATTGTAGAGCATCTTGCACCTCAATCATCCTCTCCAATAAAATGAAGTAGGTGGCGTATTTAGTGTCTCCTGGTTTGATGAACTTCTTCTTTGAGAAGGACCAAAAGAGGGCTAAAGAAGTGTGATGGTTGCAAATGAACATTTGTATATCTCTGGCTTGTGCAACCATAGCCTTCACCCAATCTATCCTCCCAATGTCCTTCAATGCATTGTTCAATGCATGAACACAACATGGGGTCCAAAAAATATGTCTATATGCCTTTTCTATCATTTTCCCTACACGCTAGCAAACATGGGTTGCATCTGTAACTACCTGTAGTGTACAACAAAAATGGTATCATTTAACAACCATTTAAAATCTAGATTTATAATTTTAAAGATTTTGATTTTCATAAGAAAAACTTAAAAGTTAAAACAGAAATTGTCGAATTGATTACCTGTACAACATTGGAGGCTCCACCCTTCTCAATAGCCTCCTTCAATTGAAGGAACTGGAACTCTTAACATTTTTTTTTTCCCTGTGCAATTAATGGCTTTAAGAAAATAGGAACCTGCTTTACATGTGACAATGATATTGATGAGTGGACGTTGACGAATGTTAGTCCACCCATCCATGATGATAGAACATCCATGAGTCAACCATGTGTTCCTCATCTGCTCCATAACCACACTGCATTTGGAATAGTGTTTGTCCAAAAGAGAGGTACGAAGCCTAGTTTCTCCAGGCGGTAGATATGAAGTCCCTGCCTTGGCTATTTGTTTTACTGCGTCCTTGAAATAGGGGGAACGTGCAATATGGAAAGGAAGCCCATGTGCAAAAAATAATTTTGCTACAACATCATCTGCTTCTTCTCTTGCTTGCACATTAAACATCTCATTTACAGTTCCCTTTTTCTTTGAGTGCAGTGGTGGCATACTAGATGTTTGGGTTGATTCTTGTGGTTGTTCTGAGGATGCTCCAAAGTCCCCTCTAAATGATTGGCCAACTGTAGGTGAAGACAAACCACAACTTCTAAATCTAGACTCTTGCACAATCTTATGGACTTCATTAACTTGTACCCGGGTCATTTTTTGGTAAGCCCTAATCCCTATTCCTGCCTTATCCATGAGATGAGACTCAACCCTAGTATAGCTGCCCTTAAACGAAGTTTTGCAAAAATTACACAGCCATGTTCTTGAGCCCCCATAAATTTTTTTGCCTAGGTCACAATTGGTTACAAATTGCAGCAGAGGTTTTTTGATACTAAATGGACCCTTGGCATATTCTTTTAATAATGAAGATGGACAATCAAAACTGGTTTGAGTAGCAATGATGTCCCCTTTGGAAGTTTGGGGTTGGATGGTAGAGGATGAATCCCTAACAACAACATTTTCAGTTTGGTTTCCCTCCTCCAAATTAATTTCAAATGAACCTAATGCACTGTTGGCCATGTTTTATGTTGAAATAAAAATATAAAATTTCAAAACAGCTTGGAAGAGGTAATAAAAATTTGAAAACCTAGTGTTGTTGCTGCCTGCTAGTGCTGTTGCTATCTCTGTTGTTGCTGCCTGCTAGTGCTGTTGCTATCCCTGCCCTTGTTGCCTGCTATTGCTGCCTCCTTTTGCTACCCCTTGCTGTTGCTATCCTGCCCTTGCTGCCTACTGTTGCTTGCTGCTGCTATCCTGCCCTTGCTGCCTCCTTTTGCTCTCCCAACTCTCTTTTTCTTCTTCACTGTTGAAACTTGAAAGTTGAGTAAGTATGTTTTGACTTTGACTTTTTTTTTTTTTTTGAATTTACATGATGGAATCGGTAGCCACTATGAATCCAGGCAGGCTGTCCAGCTTTTATGGCCGCCACAGTATTCTGCGTTGTTCGCCCTGGAAGCCGCCACACAGATCTTCGCGCAGTCCGCCTTTATAACCATCATGCCACAATCATTTTAAACCTTTTACGCCGCTGAAATTGAATTTTACTTTTTATTTTCACTTTATATAGAGTTTCTTTTAGATTTAGGGGGGGGGGGTGAGACTTAAAATGGGTCCCACCCCTTACCTTTTAATTTTTTTTTTTTATGTTTTGCTTTTGGGTGAGGACACCCAGCCATGGGGGACGGCTGGCCGTCCCCGGGGACGCCCCAAAAAAGGGGACGTCCCGGGGATGGGAGGCCATAGGCCTCAGCTGTCCCGGGGACGTTTCCCAGCCGTCCCCCAAAAAGGGGGATGGGGAGCCGTCACCCAAAAAGGGGGATGGGGGGAAACGTCCCCAATGCCGTCCCCCCGTGCAGGGGGACGCGAGAAACAGGGGGACGCATCCCCCAAGGGGGGGGACGCGTCCCCGTGTAACACTGATATCACATTTATTAGTCTACTTGTCTTCCTTAGAACACAAGGACATTTTGTGCTTCTTCAAATGGTCTCTTGCTATTTTATGTGCATCTTAAAAATTTCACTGGGATTGTGAGAGGGCCCAAGCACTGTATTGTTCCAATATTTTGTGTCTAATTCTTGACGCCTTTGAGTTGCCTCAAACATGGTGAATGTTTCTTGTGTTGGTTAGGATTTTAGAAGCATTTGTTTGTTCCTAGGCCTAGTGGTTAGATGAATGTTCTAGAGAATTTACATTTCAAGGAAGTGCAAAGAAATTTTGCTTTTGATTACTGTAGGTGTTACACTTTGCATGGGGTGGGACATGTTGCCATGGACCTCCATACAAGACTGGTTTAGATTCCTCTTAATGTTTTGGTCTCAACATCCATTGTTGATCTTCTTTGACCTTATCCTTGTACTCTGCTAACTAATTTTTTTTTCCTTTCGTCTTTGGTCCTTTGTAATCAGGTGGACCTTGTGGCATGCCTTCCTTTTGGTTCTTGTTTTTTTACCTCGAATGTAACTACTGGGTGGCTGTTAGATTCTTGAAAACTAGGAAAATCGAGTTTAGGATGCAAATGATTGTTTTTATGGGTCTAATTTCACCTTCTCTCTACTCTCTTTGCAAGTGGAAACAACAAAAATGATGCCAATTTAGAAAAAAAAAATTGATGTTTTTCTGTATTTTTGCTACAACCGAGTTTTTTTCTCCAACTCTCAAGTTTAAAACTTGTGAGTAAAAAAAAAAAAAAAAGGCTCGGTGAATCTAGAAAAACTCGCCACGCCAAATCAAAAGAAACCCAGGAGAGCCAACTTGGGCATGGACCTGGCAAATTTTTCAAAAACTTGTTGAGTTTCGTAACTAAGGTATACAATGTTAGCCCATGGGCTTGCACAAGAGATTATTACATTATACAATATCGGCCTTGGCCAATGAGGACAGATAATAACCTCCCATAATCTGAACTTAGGGGCCAAGGAGAGAAGACATTAATGATAATATGTACCCTCCCTTCAATGGAAGCTCTTTTGCTCCGATGTAATTCCAAATAGAAAGGAACCATAGGAAGATTCTCCTTCACACACGGAGATGTCCCTTCGCTTGCAGCAAGTCCTCCAACAAATACTATCAATGTGAAGAGCCCAAAAAACATGCAACTTAAGGGAACACAAAAAAGAAAAAAGAAGTGGCTTAAAATGCTTCTGTATGCAAAAGTTATGACCTTACCTTTCAAAATAGCCCTAGAGTTACGCTTATAAAAGCACCAAAGTGAAGGAATGACAAAATTTTTTGAATTTGGACTTCCCATATTATTCCTTAAAAGAATCCAAAAGTGTTGACGACTCTTCCAAAGTTTTTACGGTTACTTCTATACATATCTTTTCTAGAATGAGACACATCAACTGGTCCTCCTTTGCCAAAGCACCGTGAAAGCCACTGGAACCAACTGCTGACTTTTCTCTGGTCTTGGTAACTGGATGGTTTTGGAACTGGGAATGATTGCAAAATGAGGAACATCTTCTTTAGTCTCTCAAATGCCAAGCAAATTGCCCTCTCATCTATTATGCTTCAATGTTAAAAATTCCAAAAACTAAAGGATGTGGATTTTATATATACATCCTGACACACTAATTAATGTTTTGAAAAAACTTAAAAGATCCAGTCCATTATCTTGCCACATCATTGCTCTGGAACAAGACATCATAAGAAAAATAAAAAAATGGATTCATTAACCAGGAATGAGAGGGAGTGATGGAACCTATTGAAAAATATTTCCTCTGATATGACCCTCCTCAACTATAGAAGTTCACTAAGGCAAAACGGAAGATCATTCGTGATGCAAGCTCCAAGTAGGATTTTTAGAAAACCCTAAAAAAGACAATGATGAAACCTATCAGTGAATATTTATCCTAAACTAGCCTCCCTGGCTATAGAAGTTCATCAAGGCAAAGCAGAAAATCATAGAGATCCAAGCTCCAGCTACAGTTTTTAGAAATCATAAAAAAAGACAATGTCAGTCACACCAACTCTTCTACATCTGCTTCCAGAAATCCACACTTCTAGAATTGCTATAGAAGAACAAATGACTGGACTTCTGGATCAAGTAATGGAGTTTCACAACCGCTTTGATACCATGTTGGAATTTGTAATACATTCAGCAATGAACAGAATCAACACATTAGTCAGCAAAGCAAATATAAATCACATAATAAAGAACATAGATATAAAAGTACCCTTAAACACCAATAACGTCACTAACAAATAAAGAATCGTATCCAACCAATGATCAAATAGTTGGACAAGATGGGATATAAATACCATTGTAATACAAGTTACTCAAGGTCAAGGTTAAAGAACTGATCGATGAATGATAAGAAATTAATACATTTAAGTCACCTTACAAAGTGCTCATTGGCTCATAGGGCAATATACAATGATCATAATACAAGGTCGGCTATAGCCTCAAGTGAAGATTAACACTTATTTCAACATGAAAAGCATATTGAAAAATATGTTGGCAGTTATATCTCTCCCTAATATATTTGTATATATTACTCTTTATATTTGTATATAGTTAAAATTACTATTTTAGTATTTTAACATATATTTAAAAAATTATTTATCTGCAATAAACCAAACAAAACCTTCTATAAAATTCTGCACCTACAAACTTGCCCTTGTCTCCAATTCAAACTGAACTTTTGAATGTTGTGACAATGAATGTAAGGGCCAGGATCAGGCGCATGCTTCAATGGGACTTAGAAAGAAGTGCATTTTCAAATATTAGAAGAGGTATTGAAACCAGATAAAGAGTTACACATGAGAATCCATTTTGACATTGTTTCATTATCAAATAATAGAACTGACATCATTTTGCTTAATTTACTACGTTATTATGGTTTTAATCACGAATACTAAAAAAATACCTTTTGACTTGTTCTATTTGTTTTTTATGTGAGAAAGTACGAGACTGGGCAGTATGAGAGGAGCGGAGAATGGACCCCAGAGTTAACATGGGGCCCACAAGGGAAATCAACCAACAGAAACCACACATGGGAAGAACTACACACTCATCACCATCGAGCGATGCTCCCACGGGAGAGGATGGAGCATATGGCTGGGCCATGGTTCGCTCGTTTGAGGGGCTGGGTCATGGTTCGCCTGTTTCCACTAGGGCATTTCACCCAAAAGCCTGCTTCCCGATTTGCAAAGCTCTATGTGGGTGTTGTGCTTTACATACCACCATGAGGGCCGTCATGGGATACATGTGGGATAATGGCTCAAGACTCACATAGCATAGCTCAAGGTGTTTAGGATTTTATATGTGAGAAAGAATGAGACTAGGCAGTACGAAAGGAGCGAAGAATGGACCTCAGAGCTAACATGGGGCCCACAAGGGAAATCAACCAACTTAAACCACACGTGGGAAGAACTCCACACTCACCACCATCAAGCGATGCTCCCATGGAAGAGGATGGAGCATATGGCTGGGCCATGATTCGTTCGTTTGAGGGGCTGGGTCATGGTTCGCCTGCTGTTAATATCATTTCTTGTGCTAGGAAAGAAGCAATCTTCCAGGGAGGACACCGAATTTCCTAACTGATATGGATTGGTCATGAAGAACTGGTATAGCACTATTTGCTATTAACCCACAAGCAACATATCACATCTGGGAAAAAGGATTATTTAACTGTTATAGTAAAATCAGAAACCAGTTCTAGCCACATAAAAATTATCTAAGCTCATGTATTTATCTTACTCAAAATCTGATGTGAATTACTAACTCTATAGAAGAGAATGGGTCTGCCAATTTACTTAATTATGTTTTTCAATTCAAATTTATGGGGCTATTGCAGATGTCACCTAAGGTATGTGATGGCCTGCATCATAAGGATGTTCTTGTTCTCTTACTCTTTGCGAGTTCCATCAAAATATAATGGTCCATTTCAAGAAAACAACTGCCCGTATTAATAAATTTAATTATCCTTGTAATTGCTTCAGATTCTAATGCATAACCTAAGAGCCCTGAAAGGCTCAAGTCTAATGACACAGTTGATAATTAAAACTAATTTTTCAGAAGTTTGGGAGTTTTATAAATGTGAATTAAGAATAATTGAATTGTCTTAACATTGTGGTGTGTACACACAGTCTTCGTTTATTGCTCTCTCTCTTATAGTCCAACAACCATGGCATATCCTAGGTTGAAATTATGTCTGAATCCCTTCATTCTTGTTTATGATGATTTCATTTCTTATTTGAAAGTACATATTTGGTCTGGTAACTGTACCTATATCCTTTATTTTCATGTTTTTTAAAATTTCTATGATTGATGTGGATGGGAAAATGCTTTTCCTCCCTCTTCACAAATCAATATTAGGAATAAATTATTGTAACTGTACCTTATGTCTTATTATGACATCTCTGCATTGTGTGCAGTTTTTTAGGTACAGAGTATCATTATTTTTGGTTTATTTGTTTGATGCAGGGAAATTCACAGATTATTAGCACGACACATGTATGAAACAGGTGCAGATGTATATTTTCACAAATTTCTTCCTCCAGATAAGAATTTTGAACCATCAAGTTTTTTCATAGATTCTTCATACTCCAAGCAAAATGGGTACATTAGCAACAGCTCAGTTGTCCCAGGTGTAAATCTAGTTGGGATACTAAGAGCACCACGTGGTGATGGTAAAGAAGCTATTGTATTGGTTACACCTTTTCACGAAGACACTGTTGATATTGGGGATACTCTATCTTTAGGGCTTGGATTTTCATTATTCCAGTTACTTAGCAGAACTGTTTGGCTTGCCAAGGATATTGTGTGGTTGGCAGCAGATTCAAAGTATGGGGCTTACACAGCAGTTGAAGCATGGCTTAAAGATTACCATGAACCTTCATTTTATTATTCACCTGCATTTTTGAAGTCCAACCTACCTACCGACATCCAAAATCCTGAAGAAAAAGAATTTTCTTTCAAACAGACCAATTATAACATACTAGGTGACTTTCAACGTGCTGGAACTATTGCTGCTGGTTTGGTCTTTCAAATAAGGGAGAGTTGGCCCAAACTTGATAAAGACAAGCTGAATGTTTATGCCGAGGCATCTAATGGACAGATGCCAAATCTAGACCTGATTAATGTGGTGAATAATTTGGCAACTCACAGACAAGGGTTACAGGTGAAAGTGGAATCTGTGGCTTGCATGCTTAGATGGAAATGGGTAGCTGATCTAGGCAGGATGTTGGAATGGCTAGGAAAAATGGCAGGTATCCTGAATCCAGACTGGAAATTTGGTCTACCAGCTTTTGAGTATGTCGATGGTGCTGCAACACTTGCCAGCTCCATCTATAACCAGGTAATTGTTGATCATGTTATTATTGTCCGTTATCTAATAATTCTGTCTTGCCTCGTGTCTTTAAGACCTGACAGAGAATTCTCACTTGTTCTCTTTTAGGGAAAAAAACATGACTTAAAAGTTAATCTGTTCTCTCACATTTCTATGGAAACATCTGAAAATGGCCAGCATTCTTGCCATGCTGTCTTGTTATACTGTGATTAAGGAAATAGAAAATATTAATACGAGAAGTTCATTTTCTTATTTTTCACATTCTTTTTCTGTCATTTGTAAGATACTTGTTTGGTGAAACTGTTACGATGAAATACAATTTAATTGATTTTCAGACGTCTTATATTTGGGAATATTCTGTGCAGGCCTTGGGTATACCTACAGGTGCTCATGGTGCCTTTCGGGATTATCAAGTGGATGCAATCACTCTTGAAATGTCCCCACGGTTGTCTCTTGAGAATGAAATTGCCCGGATGTCATTTCTCTTAAAGCTTGGCAGGCTAGTGACCATGGGCTTTATGCTTCTTGTACTCGTCTTGCATCTAGAGTTTGTAAAAATCTTCTGTATTAAAGTAGGCTATTCATTATTGTCTTTCATATTTCTTTCTCCAAGCAAATTCTCCTTCTCTGAGCATATTCTATCGAGATTTTTATCCATGTTTTATGTGTGCTGTCACTAAGGCATCTGGTATTGTTTAGTCGTTAGAACTATATGTCATACACTCCTTACTGCTGCCACAGCCATCTTCACTATATCTGTCCATGAAAGAATGTGCTACAGTTTAAAACATTACAAGAGACGAGAAATAAGAAGACTTCTAAGATGAATTCTAGGCTGATTTTCCACTGAACTAGTGAGATGGAAATTTGCATATTGGCAGAAACATCCTCTATAGACTAAAATATTAGCAACAACACTATCAAGTTTACAGTTCAGTTACAATTTTTTTCATCGTACTTCTATGTTGAACAAATTTACTATACTATGGAAATATAATTTATATCCAGAGTGCTATCCTCTATTGCCCCGATACCATGTTAAGCAATGAGTTCTGTTTCTATCACAGGTAAACAATCACTCATTAAGCAATTGCACAGAGTGCATATCATTTCAACTTTAAGGATATGTGGTGATCAAGCTCCATAATTTTTATGGTTGTTCATGTATATTTATGGAAAATCTTATGGCCAGTGCAAACTTTTTGTAACAGGTTGTAGTCTTTCCATCCGCATTACTTAATGGTAATTGACTTCCTTTTGACTATATGTGATAAGCTTGTAAGTTGACACTGCTCCTGTGTCATAACCATAGTAGAGAAACTTGGACTTGGCAAAAAAAAAATTAAAGAAAATGCAATTTTTTATTGGAAAAAGTCTTTTCCATGCATATCACAATTAATTAACATTATGGAAATACAAAATTAATGCTATAAGTAATACAACCTTAAACAACACATGAAAGTGACAAAACACACTTCAATTAAAAAAATTTTAATGCCTCCAAAATTCAAATATTTTTGTATTGCTTATGATATAAAAAGGTACAAATTACAAATTGTGTCAAAAAAATGCCTCAATAGGCCCACTATCTAGTGTCTTGCAATGCCTTTGTCCTTTGCCTTAGTAGAAGCTCTAGTCTTCTCTCTTTGTGCCTATGCCTGTGCCTCTTCCTAAGCCTTTGCTGCTAACTCATCCGCTATACTTTCAAAATCATCCATTGAAAAGAGAGGCTCTTGCTGCTGCTGCTTATCTCAGCTCGCTCCTGTTCCAAACATCTTTTGCAACTGGCAGCACTTCAAACTGCTGCCCACAGCACATTGTTTTCCGATTGCTCACTCAACTTTCTGCAATCAGCAGTATCATGAACTTGACCTTCACGACCAACATGACGGGCAATGCTCGTTGCCACCTGTGTCGGCTGTCACGGGGGCATTTTGGTAGTCTGAATTGAAATTTTCTCCTTGTCTGCATTTTGGTAGTCTGATTTCACCTTATCTCTGCTCTCTCTACAACTGGGAACAGCAAAAATGAGGGCACTTTGAAAAAAATTTCAATTTATGCCGTTTTTCCTGTGCCTTTGCATGGCCGTCCGAGTTTTTTTCGGGACTCGGTGAGTTTGTTTTGCTCGTGAGTCCTAAATACTCACCGAGTAAAAAAAACTCGGCAAGCTCAGAAAAAATTGCCGAGTTGAGCCCAATTGATACGGCAAGGTCGACTGGGGCGTGAACTCAGTGAGTTTTTGAAAAACTCGTCGAGATTCGGAAGTATGGTCATAACACCATAGTTGTAAAAACAGAGAAAGGGCAATACAAACCATGTCCAAGAAATAGGCAACAAAGAGGAAATGTTGCTATTGAAGAATCAGATTCAGATTCTGAGCAAGCACACAAGGTGCTCATGACTCAAACTGATCCCAAACAAAAAGCTAGTATATTGATTCTGGCGCTAGCAAACACATGATTGGTGATAAAGGGTGGTTTGACACGTTTGAATCCAAAGAAGGCAAACTTGTGACTATTGCCAATATAAGACCTATCCAGTCCAAGGAGAAGGAGATGTTTCAGTGACACTTCCAAATGGACAATGCAAAATTGAGAAGGTCGTTAATGTGCCAGGATTGGCCAACAACTTGTTCGTACCCAAAATCTTTGACAAAAATATGGTAAACATATAGCCACAACTTCCTACAAACATGGGTTGTTTGTTTTAGATGTCATTTATACCTCTCATGTTGCCATGCCAACACAAAAGAAGCTACCTCATTATGGCACAAATGGTATGGGCATCTCAGTTCAGGCTATTTGCTTCAGATGAGTAAACATGGTATGGTGTTAGGTCTGCCCAACTTCTCACCTACTTTACCTATATGCTCGGATTGCTTAGTAGGGAAGCATCATCGAATTCCATTTGAGTTCAGCTCTTCCAGAGCCCAAGCACCGTTGGAGTTAATCCACACCGATTGGTGCGGACCCATGCCAAACAGTTGTGGTGGAAGGAAATATTTTTAGTTGTTTGTTGATGATTACTCCCGAAAAATGTGGGTCTTCTTTCTACAACTGCAGTCAGATGCTTTCCTGTATTTTCAGCAGTTTTAGAAACGTGTTGAGAAGGAATTAGGATACTCTATAAAGGCCCTTTGCTCAGATCGAGGGGATGAATTCACCTCCAACGAGTTCTATAGGTTTCTCACCAAACATGGGACTAAAAGACAGCTTACTACAGCCTATACTCCTCAACAAAATGGAGTTGTTGAGAGAAGGAATCATTCCATCATGAAGATGGTTCGATGTATGCTCACAGGTGCACATCTTGGGCAACAGTATTGGGCAAAAGCTGTCACTACAGCTGTGTATCTCCTGAATCGAGCACCAACAAAAGCTCTTCAAGGAGTCACACCAGAAGAAGCCTGGAGTGGAAGAAAGCCCTCCATTTCTCATCTAAGGATATTTGGATGTAAAGCCTTCATGCACATTCTAAAGAAGAAAAGAAGCAAGCTAGATGAGAAATCTTTGCAATGCATATTTCTTGGTTATGATGAAGAATCCAAGGGGTATCGAATGATTGATCCTATAACTAAGAAAATTCATATAAGTCGATATGTGGTATTTGACGAAGCTCCCAAGTTGGATACACCAGAATCTAGCAAAAACACATCTCCTGCTGTACTATTGGAATTTGAGGAGCCTAAAGCAGTAGCTCCCCCAAAACAGAAGAAAATTCTGAAATGGTACAAAAGCACAATAATAGATGCGAAACTTGATGCACCTCTTGATCTCAATTCAGATCGACCACGTTCTCAAAGTATGTCTTGCCATGGAAGAGAAGAAGCCGAAGATGAGGAAGAAGATAAGAATGAAGAAGAAAATAGGAGTTTGATGACTTCAGTGTTGGAGCATGCTGAACCTACTTCAGTCAAGGATGCACTTAGCTTGCCTCAATGGAAGGAAGCTATGGATGCAGAACATGTCTCTTATGAAGAACAAAACATGGGAGCTAGTTGATCTGCCTGCTAGGAAAAAGCCCATTGGCTGCAAATGGGTATACAAAGTCAAATATAAGGCAAATGGAACTATTGACAAACATAAAGCCCGCCTTGTTGCAAAGGGCTATGCTAAAAAAAAAGGCATAGATTATGAAGAGATTCGCTCCCACGGCAAAGATGACAACCATTCGTGTACTTTGTGCAATGGTAGCTCAGTTTGGATGGAAGCTTCATCAAATGGATGTCAAAAGTGCCTTCTTGAATGGTGATCTCAAAGAAGAAGTGTACATGACTCAACTTTAAGGATATGTTGTTGAAGGACAAGAGCAAAAGGTTTGCAAATTGATTAAGTCCTTGTATGGGTTGAAACAAGCTCCGAGAGCTTGGTACATTAAGATTGATAATCACCTACTACAACATGGTTTCAAGAGAAGTCCCTCGGATGCAATCTCTATTTTAAGAAAGTTGGTTCTGAAATAGTGATACTTGTTCTGTATGTTGACGATTTGATCATCACTGGCAATTTAAAAGAGATGATAGAAGTAGTGAAGGATGACTCGAAGAAGTCATTTGAAATGACAGATTTGGGACTTATACATTATTGTCTTGGCTTGGAAGTTGTGCAGAAAAGAACCACATCAGGGTCACACAAATGATATATGCCAAGGCACTAATTGAAAAATATCTCATGATAGATTGTAAGCCCAAAGCAACTCCAATGGAAACAGAGTTACAACTGTCTTGATATGACAAATCTTCTCAGGTAGATGGAACTCTCTATCTACAGTTGATTGGGAGTCTCATATATTTGACCAATACCAGGTCGGATATCAGCTTTGTTGTGAGCTATCTTTCGAGGTTGATGCAGGAACCTAAGGTCAGTCATTGGAAGGCAGTGAAGCGAGTTTTACACTATGTCCGTGGTACAGTAGAATATGGCCTGGAGTACAAGAAGAATAACAAGTTCTTCTTGCAAGGATACACGAACTCAGATTATGCTGGATCTATAGATGATAGAAAATCAATGTCAGGATATCTTGGATTTGGACCTGTCTCTTGGCATAGCAAGAAGCAACAAGTAGTTGCACTTTCATCTACAAAGGTAGAATATCGCGCAGCACAAGCTTTGTATGAAGCGATATGGTTACGTCGCATTCTTTCAAGTATGGGTCTTTCGAGGAATCTTTCAATACACTTGAATTGCAATAACCAAGGTGTTTTGAAACTAGTCAAGAATGCAGTGTTCTATGAACGAACAAATCATATTGACACTCAATGTCAGTTCCTTCGAGATGAAGTTCAAAAGCACAAGATTCAGCTCCTGTACATTCCCACCGATGAACAGGTTGCGGACAGTTTCACTAAGGCACTTGCACGTGTCAAGTTTGAGTTGTTTCGCAACTCTCTATGTACTTCAAATAATGTAATAAAGGGAGGATGTTAGACTATAGGCTATTACATTATTTAATTTAATTATTTGATTATAGTGCACGTCAGGGTGGCATTCTAGAAGCCAACGTGCCATAAAATATTTTAGCTAGTGCCTAAGTTAGTGTAGTTGATTTGGTTATGCAAATATTTGAATTTTAATTCTGGGCTGTTTGTTACTGGCTAATCTTGGCCAGTTCCCAATAAAATGATTAACTTAAGGGCCTTTTGAGCTTATTATCACCAATATGTCATGTACCTGTACATGAATGGCACAATTCTAGTAAACAGAAGTCTTCTGGACTTGCTAAGAATGAACACCTCTAATAAACCACCTCTGGAGACAATTGCTAGCATTCATCATCACACGTGTCACTGATTCAACGAACTCATCTCCTTATTTAACCCAAATACACCATACAATAAAAAGAACAAAAATCATAAGCAATCACATTCATCAAATGAGAAAACTTATTCTTGTGTTGTCATTATTAAAGTACATTCTAGATGTATCAATCCCTCTGGGGATGACTTACAATCATCTAGCTAGGTATGAATACTAATTGGATAACTTATATGGGTCAATCACAAAATGATGGCTTATAGATGTCAACCATAAATGAACGATATACGAGCTTTAAAACAACACAACCACTTCTCATCTATTCCTCAGAAAACTTACAGGGGTCAAATGATCAAGGGGGCAACTTACAAGAGTCTGTGAATGGAATCAGTTTATGATACCATCATTGGATTCTTCACTGGTGTTATTCACACGGCGACTTAGAGGTATCAAGAATGAATATATATATATATATATATATATATATATATATATATATATATATATATATATATATATATATAAGAAATGTGCAACATTTGTGAGGATAGAAATTCAGCCGTTGAAAGTTAATACCATTGATTTACAATCAGCAGCATTTAATTTTGGGTTAAAGTAATGACAACAGTTTAATTTATTATGAGCTGAATGAGGGAAAACTTACCTTTTATAGCAGCTAAACTAATCCAATAGGGCAGTCATAGTCAACAGCAATATTCTGGTTAAAGCAGTAGAAGATTGGTCAACAATAGCAGTCAAAATGGTCAATTGAGTATTCAAATAGTGCAATTAATGCTGACTAGATTGCAGGGGCCCACACTGATTTCAACAGCATAGAAATCATCTGTGATCTGTCCTTGGTCTGCTCTCTAATCCTGCTGATCTAAAGGGGCATTTTAATGCTCTTGAGGATGGTCATGAGTGTAATAAATACTGTCATAAATGGCAAGTGGGGAAGGTGAGAAAATAAATGCATACTGGGGGAGTGTAATAAATGCTCTCATGTGCTAATATTAGTGTTGCTGACGTTCTTAATAAGTAAATTGATGCCATCTGTTCTTCTGGATTTGAATTTGCATTTGACTCTGCTCTCTGATTGTCCTTCAATAGTAGAATGTGTAATTAATAGTTTCTCCGTGTAGTTCAGGCCTTTTTGGGGCTCTATCATTGTGTGCTCATTTTAAATCTTCAGAACTTGACATTTTATATCTAAAATCTTGTTTGACGTCCCACTTGCTACCTGCTGCGATGACTTACTTTTCAGCATTCAGAACAATCCTTATAAATGAACCTTTCTCCAGGCCGCATTGAGAGCATTTTACATATTGTTCTGCCTATAAATGAGCCTTTCTCCAAGCCATGCTGGTGTAAATTAAAATTTATGTTCCATGGGGATGCATCTTGGGATTTGGGGGCTGTCCTGGAGACGTGTTCTATTGTCCCAAAAACACATCACATCATCCTGAAAACACGTCCTGCCATCCCAAAAGTACATCCTGCCATATGGAATAGCCGTCCCGTTGTCACCATCCCAGAAATTCATGGAACATAGATTAAAATTCCTGTTTCTGATGGACTTTGGGCTGTTTGTTGACAAATCTTTTTATAGAAAACCAATTGTGATTCTGGATAATTTTGGAAACCATTGGATCCATCATTAGCAGCTATTCAAGAAGAACTAGACCAACTTATCATGGAAGTGACTGCTAATTTTTCTTTCTTAACACGCTTATTCATGTCCATATAGACCTTTTTGAGCTTCCAGTGCATTGACTTGTTAATACACATTTTACGATTTCTCTCTGCTTGAAAGTCTGGGCATAAGCCTAATGAGTATCATTTTTGCTTATTTTTCATGCTATACTAGAGAAAATGCTGTAGTTGATGAAATTAAGTGTTACTTATACTAGCAACCTTGCAAATCGCAGCTTCTTATTGGGTTGTCAACCTAGGTAGTGTTTTTTCTGATACAGTTTTGGGAGCCAAGTCAGGTCATAAAGTTTAGCTGTTTATGAACCTTTGGTTGCTTCCTTGTACGTCATAGCTGTGAAATCCTCATACGCACTGTTGGAGAAGTGGCTCAAGTTCAACTGATTGTTAAAGGGAGAAAAATATTGGGAAGACTAAAATGACACGTAATTTAGCTATTTATTTCTGATTGGCTGTATAATTGGACTTCAGGTCAGTCTGCTCAATCAAAAGTAAGTTGAGAGTGTTTGCATCATAGAACTGTTTTAATATTTGCAACAGTTTCCCTATTTGATCAACCCTCTAGAACTCGATCATTTTTTGACATGCAACATTGTGAAGTAATTCTTTCTTGTGCCCACTTATTTAGCTATCTCTTGTCGATTTTGTGCAATAGACAAATGGTTTATGATATGTTGTGGCATCAGCAATAAAAAATGATTAATAATTTTGGCTGGTAGGGAATATCGCATGTATTTATAGTTTTCCTGAACAAGTTATTTTTGTCTGCTACTAATGGTGTCCTGCGTTGGTCTTGGTTGTTTCTCTGCAGGCTTCTGGAAGGGGTCATACGCTCAGTGAATAACCTGCTTGAGAAGTTTCACCAGTCTTTCTTTCTATACTTCTTAACTTCTTCTGGTAGATTTGTTTCTATTAGTGTCTACATGATACCCTTTGCCCTCCTTGTGACTCCCCTTTTGATCCATGCTGCATCCTTATGTTCATTTAAAAAATTTAGCCTTAGTACAACCTCAAAGCCTGAGTCTCTAGAACTTCATGAAGCAGAGGTGAGTGATATAAGCACTTCAAAATTAGCAGCAACAGATGCCTCTTCTTCAAGTCAAGATCTAAATATGAATATAGGTCTCAACCTGCAGTCACGGCAATGGTTTGTTGCTGCAAAGGCTGTTTTGTTAGTTCACTTATGGGCCACTTTAGTTGCCGTACTACCATCTGTGATATGCAGGTTCTCAACAGAGGCCTCTCAGATGATGTTAATTTGGGCTGTCTTGTCTTCTGTAACCTTTCTTGTAGGAAATTGTATTTTTAGTTGCCCTTATCCTAGATTTGATATGGAGAAAAAAACAGTTGATCAATTTCACACGGAAGATTGGGTTGCATTAAAAGCATTTACACTTGCAGCTACAACCATAGGCCTGATGATTATGTCAGTCATTAATTTTGCAGCGGCACTATTGGGAGCTATATTTCTTGTTCCTATGTGCCTTAGTGTTTATCCTCTAAAATATCATCTAAAAGAATGTAATGTCAAGAAGGTCTTGTCGATGTTTTTGAGTATATTGTTTACCCTATTAGCTTTTCCACCGGTTATCATTCTTACCCTTAAAGGTATGTCGGATGAATTTTCTAATGTCAGTTTTTCTGACTTATGGATTTGGGCTGAGCTTTTATGGTCTTCACAGAGTGCAACATATATTTACCTGTTTTTGATTCATGTTCCCTGTTGGGTTCTTTGTTCCTATATTGTATTATATAATTAGAATGAGTTCATATTCAGTGTTCACTACTGCAAACATTCAAAATATTAAAAAGGGCATATGCCACATTAAGAGTTTTTTTGTTCCCATGGCTTGACATTGAAATGCTATTGGAAGAAAACATTTGTTTCAGGTGTGGGCTGAATTGAAAAATCTTGATATTTATAAGATGCCTAAACAGAACTCTTGATAAATGATGATAACATTTTCTTAGTCAAACACATCAATGTTTTTTTAGTAAATGCATCATAAAATTACAGAAGGAATTTGTTATGCTTTCTTTTACTAGATGTTTATAATCCTTTCAACATTTTCATGCAAGAAACTTATGAGGGAATCTGATTAGCAAGGATGGAAAACGCTAATTTGATATTTCTATCTGCTTCTTAAAAATTATTGTATAGATTCAAAACATTTTTTTTCCAAGTTACTAAAAAGTTGATAGGTATGTAATCTAGGTGTAGTCATCTCTAAAATAGACTGCCTAATCTCCTGCTAGTATTTGTAAAATCATTAAGTTCTTATGTATTCATATAGTCTAGTATATATTGAGTACATTTTGGATTTTGGATGACATTTTCGAAGGTTACTCAAGTGCTCTCTTTTCCTCTTTAAATGGGAGGAATTGCATTTTAATTTAATCTTTTTGGATTTTTAATCTTTTAAAGCAGGGTTTGCAGAGTCTAAAGGATCGATGTTATTATATATTTCCCAGGGTTATATCATGCAAATAGTTATGTTTTTATGGTTGAAGAGGTAATTAGTTTAGATCTGTATTTGTCAGAATTACACTTGATTGCTTCATCTATACCTCTTCTATTATATTATGCATACGAAGTTGTAAAAATAATTTGTTTTTATGCTTATGTATTTTTAACTTTTGAATATTTTGAGTTTGTATAATTTATGTAGGGAATGTTTGTCAAGTGTTACAAGTAGCCTTTTCTCTTTGTATATATCAAAAATTGCTTACATAATAATGGTGAACCACTATATGGTTAAAAAATAATCCAGAAAACAAAAGTTATTATTAGAATTGCATTGGTAGTTCTTGAATTTTCTAATAGTGATGAAAAATTAGATATATATTGGAAGAGGGGAATGCAATGATTATGTATAGGTGGTTGGTTGTTTGTTGGGAGGGGTATTTACATTATTTAATGATAGGGTTGAACTTTTGTGTCTAGTGCTTTTTTATATTTTTAGTTGTATTCTGCCTTGTTTATGCTTTGTGGCATGATTTTATAGTCTTGTAAGTCAAATAAAACTTCTGCTAGTTCTTATTTTAAATTTGTATTGTCTTGAATGTAGAAATTCACAATACTTAACATGAAGTAATAAAAAAAATAGAAAAAGGTATATACAAAGAAGATGGGGATGGTGCCTTTAAACATCAATTATCTTCTCCACTATCAATTAAATAATTTCTAATACAACACATCTATGTATATGGTAAGCTAACACAATTAATATAATATCACATGGATCACATTTCAAGATGTCAAATAGGCTCTTAGGATTAGATAATATATTATAGTATATAATGTTTTTTTTCTTCTCAATAGGTTATATAGGATTGAAATGGGTCCCATTTGTATTACATCATGACCACATAGTGGTATTACAACCACTTGGCAATTATGCATGCATCTCTTGGCAAGATTCGAACTTGTCTCCCTTTCTTGAAAGCCAAAGAATTTAATCGATTGAGCTATTGTCATTTGATTTTTACTGTTATATTTAAGAATATATTTATGTATATTTATATTAATTGTTGCTAGGTAAAATTTTAAGTCACCCTTCAACCTAAATTGAGGGACCATGTTGACAATACATTATTGAAGATGTCGCCCTTAATCAAAACTCTATTACTACAACATGCTTTTGCAACTAACCACAAACATGAATTACATTGAGATGTTTGCAAGTCGATTTGTCAGAGCCACAAAACCAAAAGAAAATATTGCCTTAAGAGTGAAAGTTGTCTAATATTATACATGAAAAGCTCAATATGATTGGTCTTTGATGCTCCACATGATTGTGGGTCAAATGAATAGTGCTTTATCACAAAACAAAGTGGTGGAAAAGAAGATTTATTTGCTCAAGAAACATTCTCATCCATTGGAAATTCTTTTAGCATGATTAGAATTTATTTAAATGGAAGACAAAGAGAATATCTTGCTTCTTGTAACATTGATAAATGAGATCAAAAGCATTAGAGAACAAACAACTCAAAGCAAATTTCCATTTATATGGGTGTGGCCCAATTTCCATTTGAGCACCCTTGCAAAGCAATAGCTCTTCTCACATAATGGATGTCCATAGGAACAGAACCCCAAACATGGCAAAAGAATTTGCTTTGTAGTCTTCAAGTGACTCATGAGGCCTTTGCATATATTAAAAACAAGATAACAACCAAGAATTATCTAGTCTAATGTGGGTGAGATAAAGAAGATCACCCACTATCGATTTATTAAAAGAAGCATATTCTAGGAAGGAGGGATAGTCTCAAGCATGACCTTAGAAGTAGAAGGAGTAGGACTTGTGTTAGAATCCTCCATTCAATACCATTGCAATAAATCCAAAGGATATTATAGATGAGAAAAAAATCCCTAAAGAAGATTGGGTAATCTGAATGCCTAGCAAATAAAGTTGTCCCAAATCTATCATCTTAAATGATTGGAATTATAACTTCGTATCTTCAATCATTGGGGGAACAAATCCTTGTAATAATCAGATCATTAAAGCAAAACAATCAATATTTTGACATGTTGGTGCTTGATGTGAACAACATGACCCATCTCACAACAACAAAAAATAAAAAGTATTTAAAAAAGGTTGTGATTCTTCTCATATGAAGCATTAGCTACCTGCTCAAGTGAACATAAGGACCTACTATGTTTATGAACTAGGGGTAGAGAGCCATCTTGAACATATCCTTGTTGTTGCATGTGGATCTATTGATGGTCCCCATGAAGAATGTAGGGGTAGAGAGCCATCTTGAACAAATCATAGTGGTTGCATATGGATCTCTTGATAGTCCCCATGAAGAAAGTATTTTTTCATATTCATTTGATAGACTTTCCAACATTGTGAAGTAAAAATCAAAACAATTATATGAATGGAGTCTATGCAAGCAATGAGGGCAAAAGTCTCATTATAGTCAACTCCTTTATGAGAAAACCTTTGAAACAAGGCAAGAATTATGCTTCTTAATTTGACCATCAACATTGTACTTTGTCTTATATATCCATTTGCAACCAACAATATTTTTACCCTTAAGCAAGGAAACCATATTTCAAAATTGTTTTTTCATGAGGGAATCATACTTCACTTGCATCGTTGCCTCCCACTTAGGGCATCCCTTATCTTATTTATAAGTAGTCAGATCTCCTTCAATATTTGCCTTGCCAAGTAAGGGAGCAAGTAGGTTTTTGATGATGTTCTTACTTAAAAGAAGCCAAATATCCTATTGTGTGCTCCTAGCAAACTTGGGCATAAGACGATTTGTAGGAGGAAGAGGCCCAAGAGGCAAGGATTCTTTATTACAAGCCATTTTGGGAACTCAAGGATCATTAGTATCATCATAATTTGAAGAAATATCATGAAAAGAAGGTCAAACAACTTGGATGAGGCTTAATAAGATCATCTTACGCATCTATTTGATTGGAAGCTAAAATAGAAGTAATCCCAACAAGAGCCGACTTAGAGTAAACATCAATATGCAAAAATTGAGAGGAAAATGATTCATTAGGAAGAGTAAAAAGAGCTATTGAAGAAATGTGAAACATCACACTTAATAAGAATCTCACTAGTAGTGGGATCATAAAGTTGATAGCCTTTTGGAGTCATATCATGCCCAACAAAAACACACCTTTGACTTCAATTAAAGTATTTTTTTGCAATTCAATAGAAGTGTAAGCCCAAGCAAACGACCCGAATAATCTACAATGCAAAATTGAAGAATTCTCCCTTGATCTCTTAAAATGCGTCAAACCCTAAACATATTTGTGTTCTATTGATAATATATTGTATAGTATATTGCATGTCTAAATCCTAAGATCCACTTCATGAGCATGGATCATATAATAATCCATCTTGTTGATGACGTTGTTTCGAATAACTATCCCCATTTTGTTAGGGTGTATACTAAATCATGTGTTGTGAAAAAATCCAATAGGAATCCAAGGACTTTTTAAACTTACTATTGGTAAACTCTCCACCATGATCAATCCTTAAGCATTTTCCCTTCCTTTCTCTTTGATTCTCCTTTAGGGCTTTAAATTCTTAAAATTGGTAAAGGCTTCGTCTTTGAATTTGAATGTGTATATTCAAACAAACTTAGTGAAATCATCGATAAATGTGAAAGTATTGATCATCGTCACCAAAATTAGGGTTACCAAGCCAACATCATGTTATTTAGGTTAGCAATGGAAGCAACACAACACTTGTGATGCAAGTAAAGAACAAAATACTATCTCCACAAAAAGATATGGTTTGGAAAAATAAGAGCATTTTATTGTATTCACAAGGGACCAACAATCCTATATTATGAAGCCTACCAAACATCCTTACAATCACTACAGGTAGGTCACCTCCCACAAGGACCAGGAGGACCCGATGGTGAACCAAGGATAGTCCCTCTCCAGGACTCAACTAGAACTTAGCTAGGCACACATGCCTTGAGCCCAATGGAACGACTTGAGGACTTAATGACACAAAACTGAATATAATTATATCCTTGAGACTGCATCTGTGAAAGAGCCCTAAGCTTAGAGGGATTAAATACAGAAAGTGTTCGACAAGCTTTTTGACTATTGACTCTGAGATTGCTTTCTGCAATTCTAAAGACCTACTTAATTTTTGGCCTGTAAATACTCAGGGGTAGGTGCCTTTTGAAAGAACTAGATTCTGACTGTCTTAACAATTTCTTTTGTTCATCAATTTTATAGACTTAATTTTCAGACAATTTTGGAATAAGCAAAGAAAGATCATACTTTCCTATGTCTGATTCTTCTAGTTCATCCATCTGATAACCATAATTTATTAATATGTCATCTAAACCAGAGTTTGAAGCAAAGGAATCCATGTAAGCAAACTTACTGATTTGTTGTTGTTATTGCAGATGCCTTTGAGCCTTAAAGTCAAGCTGCCTGCAAATGGCATTTGATCGCTACTTATACCTTCTACAATGCTTTGATAAGCAAATGCACAATAGCATATACAACTATGACAGTAATAACTACAAATGTCACTATCCAAATTTTTGACATTCAGATTGACTGACACAAAACTTTGGGATTCGAAATAGGGCTCTGATACCAAAAGTAAAGTATTCAATGATTTTTGATGCGAGCAAATCACTGTAAGTAAGCTATTCACTGGTTTTTGATGCGAGCAGGTCGTTATCAAGTGTAGTCGCAGAGCATACTTTCACTGAACAACATTACCCTTATGGTTAACACTACAACAAAGATAAGCTAAGAGTGGAGATTTCTCTCACCACCTAGGACTAGTTTCCTCTCAGTTTCTCTTTGAATACTAATTTTTAAGCAGGGGCTTTAGGGCACACAAAGGCCATTCCACTAGAGTATGCAAATACTTTTAGATTTAGCAGAAACTATTCCCCTAGGAATAGGCTGGATTCTATACTCGCCAGCAGAGTTTGCACATAGCAAAGGCTAAAGGATTTCTCAATGACAAAATGAAGAGCATCGAGTCTCTTATATAGATTTTTACAATAATAGAAGAGTCTAGAAGGAGACTTAGATTAAAACACGTGGATGGCAGATCTGTTACCGACACCAAAAAGTAAATCTATAGTATCCCATGAACAGTAAACTATTATTATCGGTGGTCTTAACCCAACTGGGTCAGTGTCTAAGCCGTGATCACAAATTTTACTATCGAGCAAAATACGCATGAACACGACATATACCAGTTGGAGAAGCTTGACAGTCTGAACAATTTTGAACCATTTGTTCTACAACAGCATCAATATCTAGATCCTCTGATTGGGCATCCGGTGACGGATCAGGAGTAGGTGGATCTGGAGTGTAAATTTGTTCTTCATCAACAAACACATAAACTTGAGGAACATTAGAAAAATTGAATCTTAAAATATGAGTGTTCAAATATTGTTGCCAAATAGGATCAAGAACAAACATATTAAAGAAATCAAGGAAGGGCGTAGACATTTCCCTGGAAGAGTTGCGGAGTATGAGTATGTCATCCAATACTCCATGGTTGATGAGATGTTGAGGCATAGCAGAAGTAAAAAGACTCCATCGGCATGAATTTACTAGGATGTTGATTCTTCTTGCCGAGTTATAAACAAAGTCTATGTATGGCATGTAATTAAACCTTATTTGTGATGCTTGAGGAAAAAATCCTCTAATCCTTTGACAAAAGGATTGTATTTTGATGAGTGTCGTTAATCCCATCATTTAATCTCAATGATTTATCAATCCGGGGTGGTGTCCAAGGCTGTCTACGATAGAAGGTTAGGGTAGAGTACAATTTAGGCATTCAAATTTCAAGCATTTATTGGGTGAGACATATTTGGTTTAGCCTTTTGGTGTCACACTAAACCTAATCTGCAAGAATGGAAACTTGCAAGAAATAAAAACTAATTCTAATTTGCAAAAATTGAAATTTAACTACAAGTGCAGGAATTGAAATTGCTGAATTGAAATCTAATCTACTTTTGCAGAATTGAAATAACAAAATTGAAATGTTGCTAAAAATGAAATCCTAAATTACACTTGCAGAATTGAAACTGGGAAATAAAAATGATGCTTGGAAATAAAAACACCTGTCAATGTCCTGCCACAAAAGGTCGTCAAGCTTCTGCTACAGGAATTGACAGCAAAATGAAATCTGCTGAAAATTAAAGGTTGTTGAAACATAAAAATAAGGAAAACATGGAAAGCAGAGAAAACAAGAGAAAATAAATGTCTAATCTAATTTGTCAGCTGACACACACATTGGCTGTACAAAAACATAATGAAGAAAACATAAATAACATAATACAAAATTAAAACAAGAAAATGAAATCTGGCAAGCAATCTGTTAATTCTGCTACAACAAAATTACAGATTAAAACCTGCCATAAAAATCCTCCTTCTAGATCTGAAAGTGGGCCCATACTTCTTGATCTAGAAGGAGGTGTAAAAACACTCCTTAACTAATTAAAAATCAGAACAAAATTTGACAAAAGAACTGCACTTTATTATTCTAGAAATGACATTACAATACTGTTGTTGCACTCTGTTACATAACTAAACTTATTCTGCTAATTTCTAACAGCTACCTTTCTACTTAGCTCAACCAATATGGGAGCTATCATATTTATAGATGCCTAAAATATATTTACATACATAAAAGATGCCATTCCTATCTTGCAACCTGATTTCCTATTATGCTACAACAATTCTGGGGATATTTCAGGACAAGGTCAGCTGCTTTAGTTGATCTTTTCATGGGATGCATCTTCTAGTCGACAAGGAACGATGGAGACAGTTGTAGGATACTTCCCCTAACTTTCCTCAACCTCAATTTACCTTTTCAACTCCTTGGAAATCGTAGAAAGTCAAACTGTAGCACTTTCCCCTATCATTCCGAAGATCTTTGGAATGATTGGCTATAGATGCAATTTAAGCTCAAACGTCTTCAGAATGCTTATTTTGGTTGCTACTTTCAGGTAGGTCTTTAAATCTAGCTCCCAGGAGGTAAATCCAACTGACTTCACCCTTTCTCCTTAGTAAATTCCATGCCCTACCATTCATTGGTAGCTGGCTGGAATTTACATGGTAAACTACTACATTTTCCAGCTCTGCTGCATAGTTGTAAAATGTTGGCATTTCTTGCAAGTTCAAACAAATTAGAACATGGGAAAATAATTCAAATATCAACATGAAGAAGTACATCAAGTTGCTACTGAATTTATACACTTTATTCACCAAGTAACCATGCTGAAATAGTGCAACAGTGCTACACAATTGTCCTTGCTCTATTATACCCTGTTGTTGCCTATTTAGACCATGTGGGAATGCTTCTAAATAGGTCAGATGTCTTCTGTAGTCCTTCTGAACTTATTCCATCCATTTCCTCATGCTTTTCTTGACATATTCAAGGTGCTCCTTTAATGTAATAGCTTGCTATTTTTTGTATGCTGCACAATTTTTCCAACTGTCAAAACATGCCCAACTGCCCTTTTGGAGTGCTCATAACTTGTGCCTGGTAACTCCAATGTATACCAAATTTTATCCACATGTTCTTGGTTGTATGAAATTCATTTGGTTCAATTTTTAGCTCTTAAATCTTCAGGAATTGTTCCCAGCATTGTTGTCAAGTTGACCTCTAACACATATTTTTACCAAAATTTCCAGTTGTCAAAAAGTGTGAAACTATCATTTTGTGGTCCCCATAACTTCCATATTACTTGTCCATATGCCTTCAAATTCGGGTCATGTGTTCTCTCTACTATGAAGTACCATTGGTATGAATTTGGTACTTTAACTCACTTTGGATCATTCCCAGTAGATCCTCCAATGTTCCTCTTAACGCAGATTTGCACCTGTTAACAGCTCCAAAAAAGACTTAAAGGCATGAACTAGAAAGAATGAGCTCCAAAATGATGTAACCTTCATAACTTTTTATCTACAACTCAGATTGACTTGCTTCAAAAAGCAAAGTTGTAGTTCTCAATGAGAGGCATCTGTTCATGCCATCATAATGTAATTTTACTATAGTTTTATTTGCTACTTAATCAACTAAAATAGTGCATAAAATGCTAAAAATAGTCAAAAATAGAGATATAATGTTCCTAACATAAAATCATGCAAACACTTAACAAATATATATTCTAATAAACTATTTGGTAATTAACTTTTTCATGTTTAGTAATATGGCAGTTTTTATATGTCAAACATAGTGTAAAAATGAGGCATTTCTAGGCCTCATCATCCCCCCAACTTGAACTGATGCATGCCCTCATGCATCCTAGTAGGCCATAGTAATATGCAGGTTTTACCCTTGTGAACAACATCCTTTTCCACCTACTACCTGAGAAATATCTCCTTGCTGCACTATACCAAGCATTTTGCAATTTCTACAACCTTGCAATTTTTTCAATTTTTGTAGTTGCAATTTTTCTTTTCTTCCTCTTTTTTTTTTTTATTCTCTTTTTTTTTTGTATATATTTTTTTCATTTTCAACTTGCAACTCTTTGACTTCTGCACTTTCATCCTTCAATATTGCAATTTTTGCAATTCCTATAGTTTTAACTCTTTTTCTGCCCTTCTACAAGTTTTAGTGTTGCAAGGTACCTCTTAAGGGCTTGGTATCATGTGATTCATCTTGCAATAGCCTTATTGTGGAACCATATTTGGAAGATGCACTACTACTGGTGGAATTTTCTATTCTTAACAACATTTCAGCTTGAATGCCTATTTCTGTTGTTTGCACCTTTTGAACAAAATTGATAAAATTTTGATTTTGAAATGCTTGAGGGATGTACTTACGTGTGGTAGAGCCTTAGGAACCTCAATATTTGATGTACCCTACTCTTTTTGCTATTCTACAACATTTTCAACAATTTTGGTACAGTTTTTACTTATTCCAAAGATATCCTACTTATTCCGAAGATATGCCTGTTTATTCCAAAGATGCATCAGAAAATGCAGAAATGGCATATTTTTCAAAATTTTGCTACAGATTATGTTGTGGAACCATCTCTAGGGTGTGTAAGCATTCCATAATATCAAAAATTCCTTCTCCATCCTTTTGTTTACTCCATGTCTATTTTGCTATTTTTGCACTTTTGAAACAAAATTGACAAAAAAATTGAATTTGAATATTTTTGGAGGGATGTACTACTTGTGGTGGGATGATTTTGAGCTTTAGGAACCTTAATATTTGATGTGCCCTACTCTTTTTGCTATTCTGCAACATTTTCAGCAATTTTGGTACAGTTTCTGCTTATTCCGAAGATATCCTGCTTATTTCGAAGATGCATCAGAAAATGCAGAAATGACCTCATATGCAAAAGTTAGCTATAGATTCTATTGTGGGCCCATATCTAGTGTGTATAAGCCTTCCATAACATCAAAAATCCCCTCTTTCCTTTTTTTTAGATGCTATTCTTCATTTTGTATATTGTTATTTTATTGCAACAATAGTAAAACATAATCTTTAGGTGCATTTTCCAGATTATCTTCCTCAAATTTATGAGACAATTGTGAGATATAAACTTGCAGTTCTCCTTCTGAAACCTACCCTACTAATTGAGATAGAATTGTTGCCATGTCTGTCCCAAAATCAGGTTTTTGTACAATTTTGAAGTTCTCATGCAACTAAGGGTAGAAGGGGGTGTTTCTTGACATTTTGAACATGTTCCATTTTCAACTTGCCAATATTGTATGAATAGTTTATGCCAAATACCGATTATCATACACTAAATGCTAAATGCTTACTATGACTTAAATGCAAGAAACACATACCTTGTTGTCCTGAAAATTGATCATGCACCTTACAAGTTGCTTCTGATGATTGTTAGCAAGCTATCTAAAAACATAAATATACACATGTGCAGTGTGAGATTTGTACAATGGTGGAGCAATGATGGGTGGATCAACAAGGCAATGCACGTTGAAAAACTAGTTTTCATGCACACCAACTCAACAACACCTCAAGGAGGTTTTCACTACTGAATTATTCTTTTATTTTTTTTCATCTTTTTTCATCAGAAGAGGCTGCCATTTCTGGTTTTCAACCAACTTCTGTCATTTTTTTCAAGTGCCTCAATAAAAGAGAATGTCTCTCATGAGGCTACAATGAGAGAGAATGTCTCTCACTCTTATTTGGATAAGAACAATCCTTATTCTGCAAAAACATGTCAATATTTGTATGAAAACACCATCTTTTTCTGCTGAAATCTACAACAATGATGCAACCTTCCTTTCTAGATGAGCAATAAGAATCTGCTTATGTCATCATTTAACTTCTTATTGCTAAAAATGAAGTACTGACTTCATTGTTCCTCCTCCATGCTGAAATTGATGCTTGTCCTCATGTATCCCCATTTTGTGGGACATGCCTTTTGCTGCAATTTTTTTCTCCTTCTCTTTTTCCTCTTTTTCTCTTTTCCTTTTTCTTTTTTTTTTTCTTTTTTTCAAATTTTTCTCTTGTCTTGCTTGTGCCCATGAAGTTCACAAACAAGATTATTCTCTTTTGCTTTTCTTGTATTTTTTTTTTTGTCAAACTTTTTATCATCAATCTGAATCTGACATGGAAGAGAAATTCTCTTCCATCATGTGTACATCCAATGAAATCTGCTTCAAGAACCCCTCCTTAGTTAATGGTGCATGGTATACCCAAAGGCAATATCCATTCACCACTAGCTTCCTTCATGAATCACCAATGGGAGAAAGAAGCACTGCTCCATATCTAAAAACTTCTTCAATCAAATGTTGTTCAGGCCTCCTAGTCTACAAAATCTTGTCAATCTGTACTTGAAACAATTCAATACCAATTCTCAAATATGTTAAGTGCATACATCAAGATGAAATCTTGACATACCCTTGTAATTCCATGCAAAGGGATTGAAATATTGTTTCAAAACAACAAACAATTTCAGCCAGCTAATAATGTTCAAGAATTTTCTTGGTTGTGCTTCAATTTGTTTCATTCCTAGGAGGATAGAATTTACCCCTTTGTAATTGCTTACTAAAGAGTTTAATGGAAGTAAATTTTCTATGTGCAGATTTTCTAGTTTTTCTCCTTTATCCAAGGCTAATTTTTGTGTGTTTGGACTAAAGGGTTTTTGTGTATCTCCATTGATTTTTATCTCTTCAAGATCAGGTAAGGTCTTGTTTGAGCATAGTTGGATGTTACTGCAGTCAATAACATTTCTTGCAGTCTTTTTATCAGATTTAGCTACATAGACAAGGGTTACCTGTCTTGTATTATTCAGATTGGCCACAAGTTGGGCTAGAAGTGGTGGTTCTTCCTCTACTGGTGGTACTTATGAATCTACCTCCTGTCATAAGGTATATTCATACATCCTGATCAAACTTCAAAAAGCAAAAAAAAACAATTTAACTAAACATGTTTTTGGTTTGCACAACAAGACAAGAAGTGTACAACTTAGCAGATCAACTACTTGTTAGGTAGGATCACCTCTAATGAGATCAACTATTGTCTTTGTAGGCTAAGAATTGCTAGGTTGTGGTTTAGCACGGTAAAACCCTAACAATATTTAAGCAATAATGGCAAAACTCTAGGATCATCGTTGAGCTGTAAACTTCTATTTTGATTGTGCAAAAGTTTTGTGATGATTTTTTTTTTAACAGACTCAGCTTACATAGACAGGGGTTGTCTGTCTTGTATTATTCATATTGGCCACAAGTTGGGCTGGAGGTGGTGGTTGATTTACTTTCCCAGTTTGTTGTTGTTGGGATCTCTCTTTGAGAAGAACTTAGACTAGGCAACAAATTTTACATTTTTGAGTTGTGGAAGTAAATGACATTCATCAGTGATATGTCCCTATGAACAAATGCTATAAGTAGTTGATATGGTTATTTTGTTCAAGGGATAGTCTTGTATATCTACCATGATATCTTCCCAACACCTAGTACAAATTTGTTTATACTACCCTGATGATATAGATATAAAAAGGGTAGTACTAGTAGATGGCTCCTCTAAATTTTTCAAGAGATCTTATGTTTCCTGATAATGAGTATGATGAGTTCTTTCAATTTTTATCAGGAATTTCAAACATAGGCAATTTAACCCCCAAGTGTGAAGATCACCTCCCTGTGGTTGCTTGTTTTCTAAATGGACTGAAATACAACTATCAATAATTATTATTTATACTAGCTATTACATTCAGATTTTACTCTGAACTTCATAACTTAGCACAATAATAATTATTTGATTGCTTTTACCCTCTAACAACACCATGATCCCCAAAAATGGTGCCAAAATTATGAGTGTCGTTAATCCCATCATTTAATCTCAATGATTTATCAATCCGGGGTGGTGTCCAAGGTTGTCTACGATAGAAGGTTAGGGTAGAGTACAATTCAAGCATTTAAATTTCAAGCATTTATTGGGTGAGACAGATTTGGTTTAGCCTTTTGGTGTCACACTAAACCTAATCTACAGAATGAAAACTTGCAAGAAATAAAAACTAAGTCTAATTTATAGAAATTGAAAGTTAACTACAAGTGCAAGAATTGAAATTGCTAAATTGAAATCTAATCTACTTTTGTAGAATTGAAATAATAGAATTGAATTTGCTAAATTGAAATGTTGCTAAAAATGAAATCCTAAATTACACTTGCAAAATTGAAATGATGCTGGGAAATAAAACTTATGCTAAAATACCTGTCAATGTCCTGCCACAAAAGGTCATCAAGCTTCTACTATAGGAATTGATAACAAAATGAAATCTGCTGAAAATTAAAGGTTGCTAAAACATAAAAACAAGGAAAACATGGAAAACAAGGGAAAATAAATGTCTAATCTAATTTTTCAGCTGACACACACATTGGCTATACAAAAACATAATGAAGAAAACATAAATAACATAATACAAAATTAAAACAAGAAAATGAAATCTGGCAAGCAATCTGTTAATTCTATTGCAACAAAATTACAGATTAAAACCTACCATAAAAATCCTCCTTCTAGATCTGAAAGTGGGCCCATACTTCCTGATCTAGAAGGAGGTGAAAAACACTCCTTAACTAATTAAAAATCAGAATATAATTTGACAAAAGAACTGCACTTTATTATTCCAAAAATGACATTACAATACTACTGCTGCACTCTATTACAGAACTAAACTTATTCTGCTAATTTCTAATAGCTACCTTTCTACTTAGCTCAACCAATATGGGAGCTATCATATTTATAGATGCCTAAAATATATTTACATACATAAAATATGCCATTCCTATCTTGCAACCTGATTTCCTATTATGTTGCAACAATTTTAGGGGATATTTTAGGACAAGGTCAAGCTGCTTTAGTTGATCTTTTCATGGGTTGCATCTTCTGGTCGACAAGGAATGGTGGAGACAGTTGTAGGAGACTTCCCCTAACTTTCCTCAACCTCAAGTTACCTTTTCAACTGCTTGGAAACCATAGAAAGTCAAACTGTAGCACTTTCCCCTGTCATTTCGAAGATATTCGGAATGACTGGTTGTAGATGCAATTTAAGCTCAAACATCTTCAAAATGCTTATTTTGGTTGCTGCTTTTAGGTAGGTCTTTAAATCTAGCTCCCATGAGGTAAATCCAACTGACTTCACCCTTTCTCCTTGGTAAATTCCATGCCCTACCATTCATTGGTAGCTGGCTAGAATTTACATGGTAAACTACTGCATTTTCTAGCTCTACTGCACAGTTGTAAAATGTTGGCATTTCTTGCAAGTTCAAACAAATTAGAACATGGGAAAATAATTCAAATATCAACATGAATAAGTACATCAAGTTGCTACTAAATTTATACACTTTATTCACCAAGTAACCATGCTGAAATAGTGCAACAGTGCTGCACAATTGTCCTTGCTCTATTATACCCTGTTGTTGCCTATTTAGACCATGTGGGAATGCTTCTAAATAGGTCAGATGTCTTCTGTAGTCCTTCTGAACTTATTCCATCCATTTCCTCATGCTTTTCTTGACATATTCAAGGTGCTCCTTTAATGTAATAGCTTATTTTTTGTATGCTGCACAATTTTTCTAACTGTCAAAACATGCCCAGCTGCCCTTTTGGAGTGCTCATAACTTGTGCCTGGTAACTCCAATGTATACCAAATTTTATCCACATGTTCTTGGTTGTATGAAATTAATTTGGTTCAATTTTAGATCTTAACTCTTCAGGAATTGTTCCCAAAATTGCTGTCAAGTTGACCTCTAACACATATTTTTACCAAAATTTCTAGCTGTCAAAAAGTGTGAAACTATCATTTTGTGGACCCCATAACTTCCATATTACTTGTCCATATGCCTTCAAATTCGGGTCATGTGTTCTCTCTACTATGAAGTACCATTGGTATGAATTTGGTACTTTAAATCACTTTGTATCATTCCCAGTAGATTCACCAATGTTCCTCTTAACGCAGATTTGCACCTGTTAACAACTCCAAAAAAGACTAAGGCATGAACCAGAAAGAATGAGCTCCAGAATGATGTAACCTTCATAAATTTTTATCTACAGCTCAGATTGACTTACTTCAAAAATAAAATTTGTAGTTCTCGATGAGAGGCATCTGTTCATGCCATCCTAATGTAATTTTACTACAGTTTTATTTGCTACTTAATCAACTGAAACAGTGCATAAAATGCTGAAAATAGTCAAAAACAGAGATATAATGTTCCTAACATAAAATCATGCAAACACTTAACAAATATATATTCTAATAAACTATTTGGCAATTAAATTTGTCATGTTTAGTAATATGGCAATTTTTATATGTCAAACATAGTGTAAAAATGAGGCATTTCTAGGCCTCATCATCATTCGACTGGAGTAGAGAGAGGCCATGTTTGCCATGGATGAGCATGTCCACCAAACATATTAGCATGTGCAATTTCTCTTGTTAGAGCATCTAGAAGAGAATTATCTTTTCCTAGAATATATTCTACTGTGAATTGATATTGAGACAATAAGGCTTGCCACCAAGCATATCTTCCTCTGCATAATTGAGCAGAAATATTTTTGCTCATGAACCATTTAAAATTCTTGCTATCTGTTCGAATAATAAATTCTTCAGGTAACAATAGCATTATGTATTTTTTGATTCCTTTGATAATGGCTAAGATCTCTTTTTCCACTGGCCAATAATTAAGTTCATGATTTTTGAATTCTCCTGATTTATAACCAACTAATTTTTTTGTCTGATCTCTTCGTACCAGTAGTATGCAAGACCAAAATTATTTACTGGCATCTTTTTGGAGAATATAAGGTCCTGATAATGCTGGTTCTAGAGGTGGTAAATTTTGGCAAGCTGTTTTGAGAGAAAGTACAACTTTAGTTGCATCAGAAGTCCAACAATAAGGTTCTGATTTTAAGCATTCCCTGATAGGTTTAGTTAATTGGGATACCTTCTGAATATAATCATGTAGATAATTAATACATCCCAAAAATATTTGACATTGCTCTTTATTTTGCAACTGATCAGGAAATAGAGTGATTTTTTCAAGGACATGGGGCTGCATAATAATATTACCATCTTTTATGAAGACTCCCAAAAATTCAACCTCTGTGACTGCAATTTGGAATTTCTTTGTATCCTTAGAGAGTCCAACACCATGCTTAAGCATCAACTGTTTGAACTGATGTAAATGTTCTTCATGATCATGAATAGTCTAGCTGAATACAAGAAAATCATCAATATAGTTAGCCACAAATGCATGAAATGGTTGGCAAATTTTATCCATTCGCATTTGGAACTGAGATGGAGCATTTTTAATCCCAAATGGCATTACAAGCCATTCATATAATCCTGTAGGAGTAGAAAAAGCAGTTTTGTGAATATCCTTAGGATGAATTTTTATCTGGTGATATCCAGAGACACAATCAAACTTTGAGAAAATCCTGCCTTGACTGACATGCTGAATTAATTGTTGTTTATCTGGTAAAGGCCATCTGATTGTTTGTGTTATAACATTTAAAGGAATATAGTTAATGACCATTCTGGATTTTCCCCTTTTTTTTTGAATGTTTTCTGACAATGAATGCAGAACATGAATAATTTGATTCTGACTTTCTTATCAATCCCTTTTGAAGTAATTCTTGGGTTTGATTTCTGGCTTCAAGATCATCTTCCTTATTCATCACAATTCTTTTGCCAACAACAGGCAAAGAATGGAGAGTAGGGATTTCTGCCATTGGAGATTCTTTGTGCCATTTCTCTAAAGGATGCTCCACACAACATTCTTGCATGCTTTCAACAAGTTGTTTAATTTTATCTGGTTTGATCTCCAGATTTAAGGCTGATAAGGAATGTAGGAATTCTTGCTGAAGCCTATTTTTCTCTAGTGTTTGCTCATGACTGATAATTTCTTCCAAAGTGGGATCAGTCCATTGAGCTTTCATTTTCTGGGCATGGAAAACTGTGGGAATACGTGGAATTGTCACTTTTGTATTCTCAATATTCAGAACAAGATAATGTTGTGCTATTGTATAAGGACCATATGCATCTAAAAATGGACTTCCCAATCCAACATCATACCCTGAATCATTAATCTAAACAAAATTGGTATGAACTATTTTTCCAAAAATTTGAATTGGGATATCAAATGCAAAATATTTTAGTCCTCTTTGTCCATTCATTGTAGACACCTAAAAATATTTAGTTGACTCAACCCAAGAGTGTACCATTTTTTCATGACAAAAATTCAAATTGCAACCAGTGTCAATGAATGCCACTGTCTTTGTAAATTTTATTCCTCCATCACCTGCTATTCTGATTGGAACCAAAATTTGGTGATAAGTATGCATCAATTTGTTAATTTGGAATTGAGCGCTTTTGGATGCAAGAGGAAACTTATGATACACAAATTTCTGTTTTTGTAGAGGTATTTTGATTGGCTTTTTGTGCGGCATGAGAGAATGAGGATCCTTAAAAGGATCATACCTTATGGTAGCCTTATTAACTGGAGAATCACTGAGTTCAGATTGTTCATCTGATTCAATAGGATGATCAGAATCTAAGGAAGTAAGAGAAGAAGAAGAATATTTTTATTTTGGGATAGATCTATATAGTGCTTCTTGAGCAAGTAATTCTTCTCCATCTAAGTCTGACTGTGTTTGTAACTCACAATCACTACAATCTTCTAGTTTAGGCATATTAATTAACATCAAAATATTATTGATTGCCTTTATCTCTTCCTCATTATCACAATCATTTTCAAATGAATCAAAAATTGGAATATCAGAATCATCATCAATTAGGCATTTATATATTGACTCTCCTGATTGTTTCCAATTTTCTAACTGATGTGCAGTTTCACACAATTCCCAAGTTGTAGCTAGTTCAGGATCTGCAAATAAGGCCTTCATTTTCTTAGGGGCTTTTGTAGGACAGGAATGAGCATAATGGCCTTTCTTTTTACATGCATAACAACAAACCTCTTTCTGATTGGTTTTTGAAGATTGTCTTCTTCTGCAAAAGTACTTAAAAGGTTTGAAGTTTCTACCTTTTGTTCCTTTAAAATGTTTGCATGCTTTTCTTGATTTTCTATAAGTATCTGCACCTTCGATCCCTGAACATTCTTTGGAGGAGAGTGTGATTTTCTGTTTGGTGACTTTATCATATAGACAATTTTTTCTGCATTCTTGCCTAACTACCTCAATAATGTCAACAAAATATAGTGTATTAATGTCCACTCCTTGTTGGCCAATATTATCCAGAACTAACTGACCTATTCCTTTTGGAAGGGAAGACAATAATTGTATTTTGACAAACTGATCTCTGTGAAGATTCAGTTGGTAAAATTTTTGCAAATATTCTTGCACATATTCCTCAAATCTGGACATATCATGCAGTTTTTTGAAAGCAAGATGTAATTGATCCTCTCTTTCTTTATTAATATTATTGGGAGTAAATTCTGTAATAAGGGCATCAAACAGTAATGGCAAACCTTGCTCATAGACCTGGTTTTTTTATTCATCTGAAGCATGAATCCACCATTGTAAAACCATTCCTGCAAAATGTCTGGTTGCCAATTCTATAATGTCTGGGTTGTCCATGTTATGGATAGTCTGAAGAGACCTATAATGATTTATCCAAACAAGAATGACTTCTTGTGGATTAGTATTTCCATCAATGTTTAACAAGAACCCACCTTCCTTGACATTGAAAGGAAACATGTATTTTGACTGATTTGGAGTTCCTTCTACTCCGGCCATATTCAGATGAAAAGGTGTTGGAGAACTTGAATCCTGTTTGCCTAACCTTTTCTGAATTTCCTGATAACTAGTGGGATTAATGGTTATTTGGGAGGAAGGAGTAGTCATGGAAAAAGACTTATTACCCAATTTTGAATCCTGTTTTATCTGTTTGCTTTCAACCTTTACTTTTTGTTTATGTTCTTCCGTATATTGCCTTACTGCTTCTAAATTTTCATTGACTTGTTTCAACTCATTTTGGATTTCAAAAATATGATCTTCTATGGCATCAAAATGTGCTTCTGCATATTGACTCTAGTTATTAATATAATTAGCTTATCTGATGCTTTCAGATTGATCAACTGGGTCATCTATATTATGTTCCAAAATGCATGAAACATCAGCTCTAACAGAGGGTTGTTTTGTCCCTGACATTGTGATGCAGTATTTTTCTTTAAGAGGCCATTTACCTCCAGTATGGAAGACTTTTTCTTTATGAGTCCATTTTTTGGATAATGAAGAACCTGGTCGAACCATCATCATGTGCATATTTTGAACAAGAGTAACCTCCACTTTGGGCTTTGGATCAGAGGTTTCAATTGTAATACTTGACATAGATGTTGGTAATACAGATTTCTTAACATCAAAATTCTGTACTGAAGGTTGAATGTGTCTAAGTGATGGATTCTGAGTTGGAAGAACTACTGGCAATGGTCGAGGTATCATGAGAGATGTAGTTCTTGACAGAGGAGAATATGGAAAAGATAGTTTTGCTTTCTTCTTATTATCTATCAAATCCATTTTATATTCAGACAAAAAACTTCTTGACCCACATGAGCCTGGAGATTGTAGGCTTAACTCCCATTCTTTTGGTAATTCAAACTCTAAAAAGTTTATAGGCATGGAAGTAGCTTCATCCGAGCACATACCAACAGGTATTGCATATTTGGATTTTTTAGTGTTGAATTTAATAGGAACTAATGTGTTACACACTTGACAGAGAAACTTCACAGTTATAGATAATTTAAAACTTCCCGATTTTAGGTCTAAACCTTTGGTCTGAATCAAAAATTGCCAAATATTCCCAAATGTATCATCCTGAAGAGGATATGGAAAGTCAGGATAAAAATTTACATATTGGGTTCCATTTGCAAGTGATGCAACAATTTGCCCTATAATATCTTGGTCAAAAGATGTAAATCGACTATCAACCAATCCATAGTAAGTTGATCCTGGAAAACATTTTCTGAATAACACGATCCGGGCACACAAGATCTCAAGCCCTCAACAATATAATTGTATCGTTCGTACACCTTTTCTATCTCACCTTAGAATCACTCAAGGCATAGGAAGCTCAAGGTACATGAGGCTCACTCATAGTGATCATAGAGAAAGTAGTGAGTGTTAGTATAGGTCAAGATGTATACCTCTCATAATTCTCCCTCACTTGAAATGAGTGATGCTCTCATCATTGGAGAAAAAATTGTCGTATATCTCTAGAGGAGGTATCTCTCTTAGGCTCAATGAACTAAAGGACTAAGGCCATGGTCACTCTTAAGGAACTCTTTGACTTTATCCTTGTACTTCCATAGGGTCTCTTCCAACGCTCAACTCAACACCAACTTGTCCACCCAACTCACTAGGAATCCTTGCATTATTGATTATCCCAACCAACTATCCACACATATAGTATACACTCCACCTCTTGCTCCAACCTATTCACTACTATCATAGGAGGATGATTAGGTTGATTCGTTTCAGGTTCAACATTATTCTCATTGTACTATTTTAGTTGACTCACATGAAAGGTCGGATGGACTCTCATGTGTTTGGGCAACTTCAACCTTTAGGTAACCTTACCCACTTTGGCCTCAATTTCATTGGGCTTGTCATACTTCTGCATCAAGGATTGTGTTTGTCTAGGAGGCTCCTTGAACACATTAGACTCTAACCTTAACATAACCACATTCCCAATAGTGAACTCGATGGATTGTCTAGCTCCATCAACGTATTTCTTCATATGCTTTATCACTTTCAACAAATGAATCCTCACAAGATCAACTTGATCTTGCCAATCCTTCAAGTAATCCATGATCGATGGACACCCATCTAGGTATCTTGTAATCACCATATGAGGCAAAAAAGGTTGTTAGCCCGTTGCTAGTTCAAACAATAAGAATTTTCTTGACTCACTCTTCTAAAAATTATACGTAAATTGTGCCATGTTGAGAAGCTCAATCCAATTATACTGATAACTTCACACATAGTGCCACAAGTAAGCTTCCAACTTGATATTGATCCTCTCAATCTGGCCATTGTTCTTAGGGTGATACCTCATTGACAATAACTTGATTCCCATTAGCCAAAATAATTCTTGCCAAAACTTGTGAACCGAGCATCCTTGTCAAAGATAATGCTTAAGGGACTCCCCAACACTTCATCACATCTCAAAAGATATACCATGTCACCACTTCTACTAAACATGGTTGCTGGTAGGCAGTGAAGATGGCATACATGAAAAATTGATCCACCATAATCATGATTCTCAAAAACTATTCACGCATGACAAACCTATGATAAAGTCTATACTTGCACTCACCTATGGCCTCATCGAATATGATAATGGTTGTAGAAGCCCTCTTGACAATTGCCACTCAAGCTTATATTACTGGAAAATCAAACAAGTTTGAATATATTCCTCCACATCCTCACTCATATTTGGCCAATAGAATCCCTACTCTAGTAAGATTAATATGTGTTTTTGTCCTAGGTGTCCAACCCACAAAGTTTCATGATACTCTTTTACCAATTTTCTTTGAAAGCTTTCCCACTTGGGGACATAGACTTGATTTTGAGTGAACCATAATAACCCATCTACCACATTGAATTTGGTCATTCTTCCCTTATGAGTTTGGTCTTTGATAGTTTTCACCAAAGCAAGAGCTTGAGGATCTCAACATAACCCACCCTTAATCCTCTCCATGAACTCCTTGATAAAATCTAACCTGCTCTCCCCATAAACAAATATCAAGCTAATCAACATTGTTGCAGTGACTACGAATCATTGTTTCTTGTTGAGCACATCTACCACCCTATTTTCCTTTTTGATAGTATGCATGATATCCATATCAAACTCAACTAATAAGTCTTGCCATCTTGTTTTTTGGGAGTGAAATTGCTTTGAATCAAGAAAAATGGTTTGAGATATTATCTATCTTCATGAAAAAATGTGCACCCAACAAATAGTGCCGCCACATTTTTAAACAACGAACCATTGTTGTCATCTCCTTCTCATGGACTGGATACCTCCTCTCCATGTCATCAAGCTTTCTTGACTCAAAAGTAATAGGGTACTCATCCTAAATGAGCACACCTCTAATGGAAAAAATTAGATGCATTCGTGTGAACCTCAAATGACTTGTTAAAGTTTACTAAGAAAAACATTGGTAAAGACATCAACTTCTTTTTCTAAAGCTTGAAGGTTGCCTTGCACTTCGACACCCACTCCCATTTCTAGTCCAAAAATCTATCAACAAACTCGCAATATTTCAGTACTAACTAAAAAAATACTAGTAGTAGTTTATGAGATCTAGGACCTACCATACACCATGCACACCCTTGGTATGACCCATATCTTGTCACATAGGTTATATTTTACTCATCTCTAGGAGCAATACAAACCTAATAATATTGTCAAACTTGATGAAGACTTTCATCCCTACAAGGCAATTGAAGAAATATACTATCAATAGAAGAGGATATCAATTCTTTATGGTCAACTTGTTTAGAGTCCTGTAATCAAGACACAGTATCAGTGACCCATTGACCTTCCTCTAGAATAGTACTAGCACTCTATACAGAGAGCGTGAAGAGCGAAGATAACCAACAACCAATAAACCCTCTAACTACTTTTTTAGCTTAACCATCTAAGGTCCAGATAACTGATATAGAGCCTATGTTGGTAGGTTTAACATCAAATAAATTTGATGATCTATTGCTCTCCTTAGGGAAAAATACTGTGGAAACTCCTTGGGCATTTGATCCTGGTACTCACAAAGAATATTTTCCATGCTTGCTAGGATAGGGGTTTGTTAACCCTTGTTTTCATCCCATCCTCCCACAAGCATCACAAGGTACATGGGTTCCTTCCCCTTTCACAACCTTTCATGTCCTCATCATTGAAAATACCTACACCTTAGTTGATCTCAACTACATCATCCTTGATTGTCTTCTTTAAATCATCATTAAGATGCATATTTGCTTCGAATCAAACATGAACATGGATTCAAGGTGAGAAATCACTACCACTTTACCCTTTTGGATAAAATCCTAATCTAGTACTAGCTTGAAGTTACCCATCTTCACACAAACAAATCGAGCTTTCCTTTCCACTCTCCAACCTACATATTCACATCTCATGCAGTGCCAAAAATTATTTTTGTCGGATAATTGAATATTTGACTATCATAGGACCATAAATTATGAATCAAATCCAAAGGCTAAGAGGATCACCAACCTTTCTCAATAAAATACTATCGATGGTTCTTATTAATACAACCTTCAAAAACTTTCTTAAAGTTTCTCAATTGATAAATGACTTGACCATGTAAATATGACTCATGTGTCTCAAGGATCCAACATTAGCATACCCCAACCATTGATTCTCAAGCTTACTTGTAGAATTGACCTTAGACACCATAACAACAAATTTCTTTTGCTTGAAAGAAGTCAAAGCTTGACCTAGTTTAACATTATAAACAATTTTATTATAATAACTTGAAGCAACCACCTTGAAATCATCACTTATATTCCTTTTTATCCATAGACTCGATCAAAAATCCATATTTTTTATGTAAGTGATGTGATACATAGAAAGGAAATTAGGTATAACTCATAAAATATGAATAACATCTTTTAATTTGAGTCACTGACAATGATATTATTATACTGTGAAACATGTAACACAAAATTATCACCAATAATAGTTTGCTTTCCATTGTACATATGACTATAATTAGAAAGGAGGTGTCAATGCTTAGCTATATGCTTAATAGCTCTAGAATATACAACCTGCTCTCGAGAAAAAGAGGATGAACAGTAAACTAAGGGTCTTGATGTCATAAGATGTATTAAGAAGATCATCATCAAGTCTCACCTTCTAAAATTTTCCTCATCTTTTCAATTTTAATAAGGAAATTCTTTGAATGGTGATTCTCTTTCTTACAATGTCCACAAGTTTTCTACTTATTCTTGAAGGGTTTGGCTCTTCTATCATAGGGTTTTCTATCTTAGCCTCAAATTTGAAAATAGTCTTTCCATGATCTTGTTCAATTGGAAGATCACTAAGATTCTTTAGAGCAACATGAAAGTGCACCGCAAATGTAAAAAGATCAAATTTTACAATATACCCCTTAATAAACATTGGAACAACATGAAAAAAAGATTGAGCATCTTATTTTTATTTTTTATTTTTAATTTTAAGCGAAAAATCCCTTGCGGAGCCACCTTGGTCTGAGAGACCACGAACAAGGGGTTCTACACCGTCAAAGTCACCCGGGAGTCACACCCGACCCTGCCCGCACCAACATTATCAATTGGATTTTGGATACCCAATTCCGCTTTTTGGTAGGGTGGAGATTTGAACCTGGGACCTCCCTTGGTGGATTGCCCTCTCCTCTCCAACTCACCTATAACACCTGGGTAAGATTGAACATCTTATACTAAGAAGAAAGAATGACAAGAAAAAATTGGACCAATGTTGTATTTTTCTTATCTATACGTCTAGAAGTCATAATATTTATTCTTGAATCTTTGAACCTAATAATAGAGTCATCATTAATAGTAAAATACCACAACTTAAGAGACAAAATTTTATCACAAATCTATTGAATTCCATGGTATTGACTTTCTGAAATAAATTTTGTAGTATAAACCATAAATTAATGGGAATTATTTCATCCTTAAGATGGAAAAGCAAATCTGAATCAACTAATAGAGAGAAAATACTTGGGGATATACCTTTCTTATCAAGGAGAGTTTTTTTATCAACGGATATCATCATTCCATGAAGGGTAGTCTATAAATCTTTACTTCATATTAAACCAATCATCTAGGTAGACTAGAAGTTATAATTCCATCCATTCAAAAGGATAATATAAGATTTGAGGTCCATCATGGTTTTGCATAATTTTGTTTTTGCATCTACAAAATAATCCAAAATGAAGACCACTATTATGTAGAGCATAAAAAACTATGCAATTAAAAAATGATCAAAACATATTTGTATAAAAATGTTATGGGCTTAATTTTTTTGTTTGTATAAATAACTTCCAATAATAAAAAGTTAAAAATCTAAACTTTAGGGTTCCCTCCAAAAAATCAAACATACCACATCTAATTGGTTGAGATAAAAACTAGCCTACAATATATTAGTTTGCGCTTCCTATTCATTTTATCAAATAAGAATGAGATACATGGTGGTTTTTGGATTTGGCAGCTGATCCTCACCTATTTATCTATCTATAGAAGTTTCCTCTAAGGATGCCATGTTAACCAATGTGAGCACCACATCAAGTAAATCAAAATAACCAATAGAAGCAAGTGGGACATACTAGGGTTCAACCCCTAATCCTAATATCATGGGTGACTTGAGCTAGCTAGCCTATAAAAGTGTTTAGGACCACAACCATGTCAACTCTTGGCATCACCAATACCAAAGTGGGGTGACCAAACAAGTTGACAATTGTTTACTCAAGCCCAAAATAGGATAAGGTTTTACACTTATGACCCTATGGGTTGAAGCATTGTGGTTCCAAAAGGCTAACCAATATGCCATGACATTAAGAATAGGGAGAGCATGGGCAAGATTTTCATAAAGAAGTGACCCCTATCATAAGACCCCTAGAACAATGTCCTAAGTGGCATATGCCTTGTGCAAACTAAACATCAAGTGATGTTGGCGATATTGTATACTAGGACGCTACCCCCTAAAATCCATTATTTTGATTTTGAAATGAATACTCTAGCCTATGAAACAATGTTTTAAAGCTCAAAACAAAAAAATAGTAAAACTATTGAATTGAAACCCTTTCCAATTTGCTATATAGAATTAAAAAATGAGTTCCTTTTAAAACAACTACTTATAGTTTGTGCAAAAATATTATTTATTGGATAACATAGGTGTGGCCTTAAATCCAAAATTTTAATTTTGAAATGAATACTCTAGCCTATGAAACCATGTTTTAGAGCTCAAAACAAAAAAATAGTAAAACTATTGAATTGAAACCCTTTCCAATTTACTACATAGAATTAAAAAATGAGTTCCTTCCAAAACAACTACTTATATTTGCTATATAGAATTAAAAAATGTGTTCCTTCCAAAACTACTTATAGTTTGTGCAAAAATATTGTTTATTGGATAACATAGGTGTCTCCTTTTTATTGAAGCCTTCTAAGGATGGAACTTACAAACCATTCCCTGTCTCATTATAGCCCAATCTTGAGTCATCATTTACAGTGCTCAATATTTTACCTAAGAACCTGTTAATGCACCAAGGCTACCCATAAAAAATTAATATTATGGATGATATTCTCTGAGACAAAGTTATAATCATATTTTTTATAAAAGAGACCAAAAAAGAGTAGGAAACTAAGATCTAAGCAAAAATTACCCTGGCTTGCTATTGTCTACTTTGTGACATGGGTCTAATAGAAAGCAAATTATGAAACCATGGATGATATAACTTTAGGTTTTTTTTAAAGCCCTAAAAAAATATATAACATGATCAAATAATGCCACAACCACCCTTTGGGAAAATATCCTCTAGAATCGTTGCTAAGAGAAAATTAGCAATCAAAAATAAAATTTAGTAATGGTAATTCATTATTGCTTTGATATCATGTAGATATTCAAAAATACCTAGAAAAAGGAATATAATCAACATATTAAATATAATTATAAGAAATGAAAAAGAAATGTAGACATTAAATATGGGAAAGGTTCCTTAGGCATCAATTACCTTCCTTATTAAAACCGATACAAAGGATGGTTGGTGGATGGACCATAAATACTCTTTTAATACAATGGAACATATCCCAATAAATGTTGAACCTACGTTATTGGTTAAAAAAATATCATGTTGATTACCTTGCAAGCTGTCATATGCATCCATACCTTGCAAGGTTTCAAATGCAAATGCATCCATATATACAATATATTACAATGTACAAGGTCAGTAGTGGCTAATAAGTGAAAGATTACATATTTAAATATTGCTCCAACTTCTATAAAATGGCGTGAGCTCACAAGTTAAATTCCTTTGATTTTTTTAGTTCTTTTTTATTATTTTAAACTTAATTATAGGCTATTATCTTAATTTATTGTTAGCTAATTGAATTCGATATGTTCCACCTTGCTCCTATTAAATTGAAAGAGATAAAATATCCATAACACAATGTCTTGTGCTAGGGGTATTTTTGCTAGAAAAACAACTCATAACAAAAATTTTAGTGGCTACTTATTTATATCTCAAACCTTAAAAATGCCATTAATAAATGATTCAAAGGATTGTAAAATTTACTTTAGCATAAAAATCATACTTACTAATTATTTGGTAAAATCTTGTAACCAATTTTTTTCAATATCAAAACTAATAATATATAATCCTTGTTGACTATGCTAGATGCCATATATATTTAATAATATAACCTTAAATTATATTTATTTTTTATCTTGCCTTTGGATAATAATTTAAAAACTTGATTTAAATTACAATCTAATATTATAATCTTTATTGTCCTTTTGGACTTTTTTTACTATGATATGATATTTTTGAACTATTAAAGATCCATTCAAATGTTAGAATTATTAGTACTTAAAAAATAATAATAATAATTATATTCTTTAGTTCACTATTTTAAAAATGGTTGCATTTGATATAACTTCATTATAAATGTCAAAACATACATGATCTAGTTATAAGTTCATATATTTAAAGTTCAACTAACATCCTATAAAATATAAAAAAAAAAAAGCTAATATGAAAAAATCATGCTTATTACTAAAACCACATTGATATAAAAATATTAAGTTTGTTCTTTATAGGTTTTCATGTCTTAATGTCACCAATTTCCACCAACATAAATGACTATGCTTTGGTATTTTTGAACTATTAGAGGATCCATTCAAATGTTTGATTCTTTAACACATTTTTGTTAAAAATGTAGTTATATTCTTCAGTTCACAATTTAAAAATGGTTACATCTGATATCTGATATGAATTCATTATAAATGTCTAACATACAATGATCTAGTTATGAGTTCATATGTTAATATCTTATAAAATATTAAAAATAAAAAAAACTACTATGAAAAAAGTCATGGTTATTATTAAAACCACATTGTTATAAAAATATTTAACTTTGTTCTTTGTGCGACTTCATGTTTAATTATTGCCAATTTTCACCAACATAAAATAAAAAATGTTATTAAAATATTATAAAAAGATAATGGTCATTGCAATATGAATAAATTTTTCAATAAGTTTACAGAGGTTTTCATGAGGGGTTTTGGCCTCTCATATTGAGTGGGGTTTGAACCTTGGACCTCTTAAAGAGAGGCCATTATCACTGCAATAATCTTGTAGCTATTGTAATATAAATAATTGACACAATAAAAATCTCACAAAAAATCTTACTACAATAACCTTGCAACTATTATAATATGAATAATTGACACAATAAAAATCTAAAAAAAAATTAAAATAATTTCAATTATAGTAAAATAGTTTTATGATAAAAATATACATAATAGGTTATTTACAATGGTAAAAATTTTGAGATACGGCAACCTTATAATTCTTTACATTTGAGATACGGCAACCTTATAATTCTTTACATATATAAAGATATTTTTCAATCTAAAAGCAAACATTATGGTGAAAGTTTTCATGTGGATTCAGTGAAAGTGCTCAAGTATGGTGAAAGTTTTCATGTGGATTCAGTGAAAGTAAAAGTGCTCAAGTAGAGAGATGTGCCATTCTTTATACAACCAAATATTAGGTTAAAATCCTCGTGCAAATACGAAAGCATTTGCATGGACATGTGGTATTAGATTTATTTAGAGGTAAAAATACCTTTTATATACTAAAAATATAGATGTCCTTCGCAATCCTGAGATAATGGATTACACGCAGGTGTAATCCATTATAATTTATAATTTAGAAGTGATGGGAGCTTTATTAGTCCCATTGCTAATTGACATTATAATTTTTAATTGAGTGATCAAAATGGATTATATGTTTAAAAAACATTACACATTGGGAGTAGACGTGGATGTACTTGTCCATTCTCTGGTCCTGGTCTTCATGCTTTATTACGATCACCTCATTTGAGTTTATAAATTTATTAAAGAAGATAATTGTTTTTTAAAATGGTCATTAAATTATAATGGTTAATTATTATTATTTTTTTAATATACAGGTTTTTTATATTTAACTTATTTTGGTAAGTATTTACTTTAGTGAGAGGGATATGGAGGGGTTTAAGATTGGAACAGCCGACCTCAAGCTGGCAAACGCTCAGCGGAAAACCCATCGATCTACTATTCCGCTCATATGATAATGAATTATTATTCCGATCTACTATTCCGCTCATATGATAATGAATTATTATTATTAGTATTTTTTAAGCGAAAAACCTCTTGCGGGGCCGCCTTGGTCTAAGAGACCACGAACAGGGGGTTCTACACCATCAAAGTTACCCGAGGGTCGCACCCAGCCCTTCCCGCACCAACATTATCAATTGGATTTTGGGTACCCAATTCACAACATGTGGGTTATGATAATGAATTATTATTGTGTTAAAAAATTTGTAAAAAAAATCTAAAATTAGATTAACTTGTAAAAAATACTTGAATAAAACAATATATATTATAAGTTGTCCCTAATAGTGAGATAAAGCATCCTTCTAATAAAAAAAATCTAAAATTAGATTAACTTATAAAAAATACTTGAATAAAACAATATATATTATAAGTTGTCCCTAATAGTGAGATAAAGCATCCTTATAATACAATACATGAAACAAAATCTTGCTAATTCAAAAGAAATGATTAAAGTGAAAGTCCTTAGGTGGATATTTGAGTATCTAGGTGGGATAAAATATTTAGGCTTTTGTTTGAAACCTAATGATTATGGGTACTAAGATTGGATCTGGTTATACACTAAAATAGAGAAGAGGATCACCATTGGGTGCACTAGGTGGCTATCATTAGGGGGTCACCTTAAGTTGGTGAAATCAATCTTGGAATCCATCCCAATCTACTAGTACTTCTTAGCTTACATTCGCATCACAATAGTAGAAAAAATAAGGAATAAGTGTTTCCAATTTCTTTGGTGAGGAAACAAATAGAAGGATGTAATGACACTAGTTAAATGAAACATAATAGCTAAAGAAAAATCAGACCAAGGATGGGGCCTTAAGAATATACATAATTTTGGAAAAGCTTTAGCAACAAAAGTTTATGTAGATTGATAATCGACAAAGGATTATGGTAGGAAGTAATTCAAGAGAAATTTTTAGGCACCTTGTCCTTTGCATATTGTATTAGATTGCAAAATAAATCAGTTTCAAAAGCCACAACTATTTGGAAAGCACTCATGAGAGCTTTCCTATTAGTTGAGAATTTTTTGACAAAGAAAATAGGGAATGGAAAGGAAGTATGGATAGGCAAATATCCTTGGCTAGGTAGCAAAAGAGACTATCAACTTGCACAAAACATAATAAATCATCTCCATAGACAAGGAAATATGGTATTAGAGCAAGTCGTATTGACAAAGAGCACTAATTTATAGAAACAATGATGGATCACAACAAAAGAGCTAACATTATTACACAAAGGAACTCGAAAGAGCAAATATAAGACTAAATCAACAAAGAGACTTTTTGATATGGTCCAAGAATCCAACAAGTGGAAAATATACAACCAGAGAAGGGTATAGGGTAAGCTTTAACAACAACGAGGAAAAGCTTTGATGGTGGAGTAAAATATGGAAGGTAAAAGCTTCCCTAAAAACTAGAATATTTACTTGGTTAGCTCTAGCCAAAAAAGCACTAACATGGGATGTTCTTCAAAGGAGGTCATGGCAAGGACTAAGTCAGTGTGTCACATGTTAGAAAGGAAGAAGAAACAATGGATCATCTTCTAGTTCATTACCCTTTTACAAGAGAAGTGTGGAATTAAATTTTTCTCTTTGATTTAAGGGAAAGGACAATGGTCTGCTAGGAACCTTTTGGATAACATACAACAATGGTTCAAATAAAGATTATTAAAGGAGTATAGATGTGTTCCTTTGATAGTGACATGGGGCTTATGATTGGTTAGAATGCCAAGTTATTTGAAGTTAAGGAAATTCCAATGATTCAGTTACAAATGCATATTAAATCCATTTTTGAAACTCTAAAAATCTCTCTAAAATTGAAATTGAGTAGGTATATAGGAAAACTACTAGTGGATCCTATGAAGCCATGGGCCTTCCTTGCTAGAGCTTTCCAAGGCATCCCAAGTAGGTGTAGGGTAGGGGGAGCACTTAAATAAAAATTATAAGATCATTTTCATGGCAGGTTTAGAGGAATTCACAAATAATATGGCAAAATAGAAAGCATTGATCCTCTTGATGAGAATAGTAGTGGAACGAGGAATGACAACTTTATATATTTATATAAATTCAAAATTAATGATAAGTTGGGTTCCAAATAATGTTAAGATGAAAAAATTACTCCTTAGTCCTTTCTATGGGCAAGTGAAATGACTAGAATCTTCTGTTACAAAAATTACATACAAGCACATCTATAAGGAACTAAATGTAATGGTAGACACTCTTTCAAAATATGGTCTAAACAAGCACTTGGTAAAGGGAAGAAGTGGTTAGAGGACTTGGGGTTTCCTCATAGTCCTCCTCTTATTAAGGATCATATCAAAGATCTATTAATAGCAAAAAAGGGTTTTGAAAGGGATCCTTGCCATTATTCTATAGAAAGACAAACTTCACAATAACATCAGTCTTCAAAATTGAAACCCAACTCTTTAGTTTTAGAACTCAAGCAAGAGTCATTTGAGAATTGTGATTAATCAAGAAGTTACTCTTGCTTTACACCTGTCAATATTATTATTAGGATTATATTTCTAGATTGTAAGCTGATTGTAGTTATTATAGTAGGGAGGCCAATACTCCTCTCAGTTCAGTTTATACTAGCTCCTTGTTGGAGAATATTTTATTATTTGGTACATGCCAATGTACCACCTTGGTACATTATTAGATTAGGTGCGTGTCTTAGATTAGAGTGTAATTTTATATATTTCATGTGATGTAATAATGTGTAGAAAATTCATAAGTGTCATGTAATTATGTGTGCAAGTGTTGTGAGTGTAAATGTGCAGAAGTGCCATTACGTAAGAGTGCATGTGTTCTTAAAATAGGAAAGTGAAGAGTTCCCAAGAATAATGAAGGTCAAGAGTGCACCCTATGAGGAGTCACATCCAATTATATATTTGTGACAAAGCATTGCAATTTAGTATTGAAAGTACATAGCTTATTGTGTGCATTAGTAGACTATAATTCAATAGTATTTTCAGTATTCCGAGTTATTTTGTTTGATGTCATATTCTAAGTTATTGTATTAGTTTAATTATATTGCAACTTTATTATATTTTATTTTGTGATTATATTTCTGTGACTTTTGTATTTGATGTAAGGATTCAAAAGCTATCACTCCTAGATGGGGTATAACTAAAATTATCAAGGCTACTTCATACCCGTAGCATTGTAAAAAAATTCAAACTCAAAAATAAAAATTACATATTTTTTCAAGGAAAAAAGAAGAAAAAAAGGTGGATATGTACTATGTAAGCATATTTCTCTTACTAGTATTAAGACGACCTAAAGGTTCTTGTGTGCAAGCAAGACTGACATACATGCTTTGCAACAAAAAAATTATTATTATGGTAAATGAAGGGGTTTTGAAAGGGTCCCAAACCTTTTACATTTGCAGAATAGAAAAATCATTTCCAATACCTACATGCATTCGAATTTGAAATCAAGAATTGTAATATATTATCCTCCTCCTCCTCGGTCTTAAAAGTACTTGTGTGCTTATGGGACCTTATGTTTTATTACCACCAACTTACATGAATTTAAAATATCATTGAAAAATGACAAAACGTAAAAATGGTAATTCAAGTACGAGCAAGAAGTATTTGTGTTCAAGCTACAAGCTTACTCTAATTGTAAGGGCTTTGGCCTCTCTTTGGGAGATCCAAGGTTCAAACCCCACTTAGTATTAGGGGACTGGGACCCCTCATAAAAACCTGTGTAAACTCATTGAAAAAAGAAATATTTATGTGCTTTGTGGGGCTACATGTCTTATTTCCACCAACTTGCATGAGTTCTAAAATATTATTGAAAACTGACTATCCAAATAAATGGCCATTTAACTATGACAAATTAAATAATAATATAATAATAATAATTACATACCCAGGTGTTGTAGGTGAGTTGGAGAGGAGAGGGCAATCCTCCAAGGGAGGTCCCAGGTTCGAATCTCCATCCTACCAAAAAGCTGAATTGGGTACCAAAAATCCAATTGATAATGTTGGTGTGGGCAGGGCTGGGTGCGATCCCCGGGTGACTTTTACGGTGTAGAACCCCCTATTCGTGGTCTCTTAGACCAATGAGGCCCCGCAAGGGGTTTTTCGATTTAAAATAATAATAATAATAATAATTACATGAAAACACCTAGAAACAATTTCATTTGTATGATAATAATAAAATTTCTTCAGTTTAAATATAGACAATGGGTTATGCTACATTAGTGATAATTGCAAGATAAGGTGAACTTATGGTCAACTACACATATTGAAAAAATTGTTAATCCAAAAATAAACATCATAGTAATTGAGTTTATATCCCTTGAAAGGATGTGCAAACATCATTCTTTCCAATATTAACATCATTCAAATGTATTTGTTTGATATTGTGGTCTTATTTTTTTATAAATATACTTACATGAGTCTAAAAGGAAAGACCAATTGAAGAAAAAAATACACTAAAAATGGTTATTAGAATATCACTAATTAATTAATAATATAATGAAACTTTGAAAAAATCTTCTAAGAAACAATACTACTGTTAAAAGTCATATTCAAATTACAAAAATAACATAGATATATCTTAAATGAGTAAGGATCTAAGAAAACAACAATCAATTCATTTTCTTAAAACCCATTTTAGGCAGTAAAGAGGGCACCTTAATTTCATATATTTACAATATTACTTGTAAGTTTGTGAGTTTATTACTGTTTGAACTTAGATCATACTTTAGAAAAAAAGATATTGATACAAGTTTAGAAGCAAATCCATTATTAGATAAGAAGACATGAAAATACACATTTTCTCTATTCAATCAATTATTATACAATCTTGAATACATATAAATCCTAAAATAAGCTAATTATAAAGAAAAATATCATGCCCTTTATCAAAAGGATTTTACAAAATTCAGATATATGAATTATTAGACTATAGAATATTCATATATCCAACAAAACATATGTTACATTTCATAGAATAAAAATAACTTGCATGTATTTGAAAATGCAAAATTTTTGTGAATATAAAATAAATTGTAAATTATCAAATGGAATTAGCTCAACTACTTATATTCCTCACCATTTAGGGAGGAGACTTAGTTTCAAATATTGTCAAGCAATAAATGCATATTCGCCAAGCTTTTATAATACCATTATGCGACCATGATGTAATAAAAATGGGGCCCATTTCAATCCCATATAACCGATTAAAAAATGATAATTTGTAAACTGAAAAATATCTTCTTAGTTACTTAAGTTTATTATTTTTTATGCACTACACATATAACTTGCCTTGCTCTAACTCATGTTTATGGTAAGTCTCACCATATCCTTTGTAACTTGCCTTACAAGTTCATATTTATGGTAAGCCTTATCTCCTTCTTCATAATTATTATGTTTATTTTCTTCTTATTCATCATTATTACTTTTATTTTCTTCTTATTCATTATTAGTTTTATCTTCTTTTCATTACCATTTTCATAATTTTTCAATGTACCAAGGCCACGTGGTAACATCGTTTATACAAATTTATAGGTAGTTTGTGAAATGTTGTCTTCTTACATCTTTAATTTTGATATTCTTCTATCATGATAAATGCTATTTCAAACTTCTTTTTAACAGTGTTCATACTATACATAAAAATAATTAAAGTATTTTATAAGACACCATCCCAAAAGTCATGCATGTATCCACCAAAAAATGACAAATTTCATATAAAAATGGTACAACTTCATATAAATGTCATCTTGGCATCCTAAATTCAATGTACAACTAGAGAGAATATAACAACATTATACATTATTTAGGATTTTTTTTTATTAGATGGAAAGAGAGGGTTTTGAAAGGGTTCATGAACCTTTTACATATATACAAAGAGAATTGCAAAGTATGCCATAATCGAAACCAAAAAAAGAGGAACAAAATAAGGCAGAAAACCAAGCCTTAACCGAAAGAGGACAAGAGGAGGGAAAAGGACAACACACCAACAAGGAACTAGTCCACAACAATTAGAGAAAAAAAACAATTGAGAAGGGCATCCAAGGACTTTCCAAGCAAAACTGAACCAAGTCAGAGCACATATCTTCCTTTGATATGCCCTGGTTATTTTTAAAGCAATTCATAACCCAAGATATTTCATCCACATAAATGGATGACATCTTCATAGACCTAATTTTTGAATAACATAAGATTCCTAGCCAGTTCAAGGCAATAACATAATAGAATAAAAGACACAAGTTGCACATAAGATCAAGAGCCATCCATGAATCTTGTAAAGTCTTTTTTGATTATAACATTAAGATTTTAAGGGAAATTTTCCCTCCAAGTAATAAATGTTTCTTGATGAACTCCTAATACAACATACTAGATAATATAATTTTCTTGCAATAGCATATGCTAATTTATGTGCAATAAGAATCCTTAGTTATTTAATTTATTAATATTTTTTAATTCAAATAAATATCAAAGAGTATTTAAGAACAACAGTTTAATATATTATATGATATCACAACTACTATTTCCAATGTAGGTCCTTTTCCCCTATCATGTTTTCTTCTTTATCTAATGCACACAAGCAAAGATGAAAATTGAAGGGATACCATAGCGGTAAGTCCTTCAATTTAATATATTTTTCATTTAGATATAGTTTTTAATAACACCCTTCAATAGTACTTGGAGGGATACCATAGTGGTGATTCCTTGGGGTTTCATCCAAGGGACCCCAATTCAAACCCCGGTACAAGGGGACTAGGATCCCTCATAAAAAACCTGCACTTTACCCTAACATTTTTGATTAAATGGAGCAAGGTGTGTGATGATAAAACTTGGGAAGATCTTAGTTTAAGAGTTCTTATAAATGCAAACTTAGCTCTTAGGGAAATTTTTTTTTGAAGATTGTACAAAGAGAGTAAAAGACAATGGACAAGAATTATTCTAAGTATGTTGAGCCTAATAACCCATGCTTAATATTTACTACATTCTCTTTACCAAATGGTTCTACACTATAGAATGGTTTTAAAAATCAATTGATTTAGTGATTAAAGGTTTAATATGGATGTTAGGAACTACATAAATTTTATTTTATTTTATTGGATACTTGGTGTGGTAAAAAAACTACTTGATCTAGATACAATTTTGAAACCATGGATGAGATTACTTCAAGATAAATATGGTGATAGGATTTCAAACATTTTGTACAAGGATCAGGAGGGAAGATACAAACGAATTTTTTTCAAAAGTATACAAGACATTGATGCTAGAAGGCAGTTGAGTAGAAAGATAATAACAATGATTATTCTGAGGGGGCCAAGGATAATTTGATTTAGGAGTTGAATAGCTCAGGAGAATACTCAACAAGAAGTGGATATAATGTAAAGCACCAACAAAATAGGAATATCACAAAGAATATAGAGAATTATTTGGGATAACCCAAGAACATGGAGAAATATTTAGGATATCCCAAGCATTCCTAAAGTTAAAATGTTTTTTTGGCTAGTAGGTCATAGAAATTTTTTATTATAGGATAACCTTATGAAAAAGGATTTTCATGACCCCTCATAATGTGTTCTTTGTAAAAAGGAGGAGAGTATAAAACATCTCTTGGGACACTAATCAATAGTATGGAAACTATGGCAATGAATTCTTAATATATTTGGTAAATGCATGATGATGAATGACCAAATTGAAGAATGATTAAAGCAATGATAGACAAATTTTATAAGTAGGATTTACAGACAATCTAGGATATATCAAAATATACAATAATTTGGATTGTATGGCTAGAAAGGAATAGAAGAATATTTAAAGAAAAGAAAAGTAGTTTAAAGGTAATGAAAAGAAATATTTGTTTAGCCATAGAGGAGTCTAAACCAATCCTATCAACTCACCCAATCCCTAATATGGAAGCAAAGAGCCTTGATAGATGGAGTCAAGTCATCAAATGGAATAATGATGTTGGATATAGGAGAAACAAAAAGAAGGCAAATAATATAAAGTGAAAACCACCAGATGTGGAGTTGGTCAAATTGAATTTTGATGGAGCATCTAAAGGAAATCTATGACAAACAGATTGAGGAGGAATATTTATAAATAATAGAGGAAATATTTTGTCTCATTATACTTTCAGTAGTGTATTTAAGACAAATAATGAAGATAAAGTTTGGGCAGCTTTGGAAGGGTTAAAATATGCAAAAAAGTGAAATAGAATAAAGTATGGATGGGAGGTGATTCACTTAGTAATAAATGCAATTTCAAGGAAAGCAAAGGCTCCATGGAACATACAAGTAATAATGGAAATTCAAGGCCTTGCTAGAGAATTTGAAGAAATTAGGTTTACAAATACTTTAAGAGAAGGAAACAAATATGCAGATAAGCTAGCCAATAGAGAGGTTTAATTGAGGATCATGAAGTTAAATTATCTTTTCCATGGTTAGAGGAAGTAGGAAGTTTAGCTGAAGCTGACAAGAAAATATTGATTACCTAAATCAAATAATGATTAAGATTTATTTTAATGTTTTGCATTGGTAATATATGCTTTATTTAAAAAAATTTAATGTGTTTTCATATAAACTATTTATTTTAATTTTTGTGGTTGCACTTGTGATTTAGGAAGGAAATTAGCAATCCAGATTTGGTAAAGTGGACTATGATAGTGCGATGTTTTGGAAAGATCACTCTACTAAGATGCAATGCATATATAATAGAGCTGAAATTTTGGTATTATGAAGGTTTCTATAGGAAAATATCAAGAAGAATGTTGAGTTTTGGAATATTTATATTCACACAAAAAATTGAAAAAAATCTAGAAAATGAAAATCAAGAATTCAAACATTTTATGTAATATAATGTAGGTTTCTAGCTATAGCAACTCAATTGATATGATAATTGAATATATTTGTAAACTCTCAAGATCTAAATAAGAGAGTTGTGATTTGTCAAGGGTGGGGGACTTGAGTACAACCCCTTGTTCTGCAGTAAAAAAAATAACACCCTTTAATAAAAAGTTTTTTTTTTTTTCATTTTCATAACATAAAAATTAAATTCACGTCATGCTTTATATACTAATATAGAAAATACTTTTTCAACATATTGCAACAAACCATACTACCATGAGTCATTTTATTGTAAGAGTACATATCACAATGTAAGAATTGATAAGCCACATCCATATAATTATGGACCATTTATCATGTATGACAAATACTTTTATATAATCTTATTAATTTAATAAAATGAATTAATATTAAAAAATATTTATTCATTTGAAAGGAATGACAAAAGTTAAAAAAAAATTCTCAAAATCATGCCCAATTTTAGAATCACACATTACCTCTCTTGTAGAATCGTTACTTACATGGTGGTCATCATGGGAAGTTTCAACTGCAAAAAAAAATGTTACTCCTTTTGGTTACAAGATTTGGATATACATTGAAAGGTCATATACAACAATGGAGTTAACACAAAAGACTTGCTTCAATCTATGGTAAAATAAAAATGTTCAAAAATTGGGTTCATCAAAATTAATTTTAATGGTTCTTCCTAAGGAAATCTAAGAAATGATAGTAGAGGTGGTATTTTTTGAAATAAATGAAGACAAAATTCTCCTTACTTAGAATTAGATGGAAATTCAGCTAACAATTATACAAAAGCTAGGGAAATTCTTATAGGTATCAAAATTACATTGATAAAAGTTTGGAAATATATTTCAATTTAGGGGTATTCATAGATTATCATTAATTTCATCAACAAAAAAGGATGTGGGGATAAATTGCCACATCCTCAAAAACGATTAGATAGATTAATGCCAAGAGGTTCTTACAATCAACATAAGAGAAAGTATAGATAAATTGCATAGTCTCAAGACCTTATAAAAGAAGAGAAGTGGCAAAGAAATTTTAGAGAGCACTAAAAAGGAAATGTTCCATGATCAGGACTTTTGAAAACCCTAAAAGGAGATAATAAGAATGCCAAGTATGCAAAAATAAACCTTGGACATTCAAAGAAGCCAAAAGTCTTTATGAAGTTATCATTGCGGAGGTTGTACAAAAACCTGACACAAATAGAAGGATAAAAGTTTTGATAGATAGAACCAAGTTGCAAAGCATCAATAATGGAACACAACCTCCAAAGAGTAGATGAGGCAGATTAATGCAAAAGGACTATGAATCATCTTCTAAGGTTATTTCAATACATCAGTTCGAGGTAGAGTAGGTGGTCTTGTTGGCAATTTTGCACCTTGCCACATGGGGATTTTTGCTGGAGCATTTTTGACTGTAATGCGATAGTATTTATTTTGGATCAATTTCATATATTACTTTTTGTTTGCATATGTATTCAGTATTTAGTGTTGAATGTTTAAAGGGACAAATAAATTTAAAACTTCATTTAGTATTCGAGTTTTTTATATGCGGAGCACACTGTAAATTGATGTATTTGGGCCTCTAAACTTTGCAAAAATGAAGAAAGGAAGATCAATATGAAAAGAGCAAGGGAATGAAAAGTTTGATAGCGCCAAAACAAGATGGAATGTGAAATCACTTTCACCCCAAGGATGGGATGAAAGATACGTTCGCCCCACCTTGGGATGAACGTAATATCAAAATGTGACATAGGTAAGGTTTTGTATGAAAGGGATACAACACAAACATAATTGCGTTCACCCTGGTCAAGGGGCAAACACCCCGTTTAGCCCTCCCATGGGAAAACGTGCCTCAAAATTAAGATGTGATAGAATGAAATTGTGTTCACCCCTACCATCGAAAAACGTATCCCAAAGGCAACGTAATCCCATTCATCCTGGTCGAGGGGTGAACATCCTGTTCGTCCTTGCCATGGACGAACGTGCCCCCAAGAACAAAACATAATTACGTTTACCCAAGTTGAAGGGCAAAATCTTGATCGCCCCTCCCATGGGAGAATGTTATCTCAGAGGAGAATCGTGTGAGCACACCGAACAATAGAATATTGGGCAAACACAATTTTGAGTAGAACGGGTGAATGCGATTACGAAGATAAATTCGTCTAATTGTGAAGTTTTGCCACAGTCCATAGTCAAGATATCAAGGACCCCTAGAGCAGGTTTTTGCAATCATTAAATGACGGTGGCAACGAGTAACTCAAATTGTGAATCCCAAGTGAAGAAAGAAGCCATATAAGAAGCACAGGAAGATTTTCATGATTTCCAAGGTGTTAGTACGTTTTCAAGGTATTGGACATCTCTTAATTTTTTGTGCACCGACGCTTGAAATGCTGATTTCGTGGGAATATTCCCTTGAAAAGTAGATCATTGTTTCAAAAGGATAGAATTTTTAATATTTACAAAGAGGAATTTCCTCACCCTTGTCCCTGATCTGTGATCATTTTATCTTAATGTACATTTAATGAAAGAGGTGAAATCCTCTATAAATACTAATCAAATTTCCATTGTAAAGGAGGTTGGACATTCTACGAGAAAACTTCTTAAGTTCTCTACATCAATAGAAGAGACTTGGCTTCTAAAATTTGTAAGCATTCTTATGTGTGTGATTTCCTTCTATTTTTAAGCATTTCTGTTTATGCTCATGTTCCTGCTGTTAAGTTTAAAATTCTATTTTTGGATTTAAAATATTGCTAGTGGGTGAGTAAATTTTGGAATGCAATTTGGAGGTTATCTCTGCAAAGGTATGAGTGAAATTCTACTGCCTTCCTCCTGTTACATGCTGCTATAAAACTTGGTGGGATTCTTGCTACTAGTATGCCTCAAATCCTACACTCCGACCTGTGGCCATATTTCCCCTTTCTTTCTATTATTTCCAATTTCTTTCCTGTAACTCTAATATTAAACAAGTGTAGAAGTTAGTTTGGGAGCCAACCCTTTTTGAATATTGGCACGAAGGACATTTATTTCCTTCGACCTTTCAATGTTAGCCGTATCTAAGGCGTACAAATGAAGTTTTGTTGATTAGGTAGATATTTGACCAACCATTTTTTGCATGCCCAATGGGACCTCAAAAAGTTTGACTTTCAACAGTATTAAGGTTTGATGTTCACCTTCGTGCTATATAGTTATAACATATGGTGAGTTGATTACATCCAAAAATCTCCAAATGTGAGGACAACAAAAGCTGTACCTCATGAATATAAGATCAAAGGCCAAAAATTCAGATCATCAAATTGAGTTCTACCAACTTCATATTCAAATGCTAGGGGAACACCCTAAATTAGCCACTTTACATCGTACATATTCATTACCTCATACATCCCATATATCATCTACCACATCATCATGACTAGTCAATGTATTCTCTAATCCTACAAGTCCAGTTAGCATCGCTACTAGTGTTCCTCAAGATCCACCCCATACACCACCCCACATGGCTCAGAATCCTCCACAGTAGCCACAACCACCTAGACAGTTCCTAGCATGGAATAGCTCAAGGGCCTTGATTTACAAGCACAAAATCCAGTGCCTCAAGTAGCTTTGAAGGCATTGTCAACCTATGATGGTACTGGTAAAAATACCTATGAGCATATTCAAGATGTATCTTCTTTGGCTATGATCCATGGAATAAAAGAAGAAGACATGATGGTAAAATTATTGGTATTGTCGTTGAGAGGGAAATTTTTATACTGGTACTGATCGTTGCAACCTGGTACTATTACCTCATGGGATCAATTGGTGGAGTTGATTAAAAAATTTAATGAACAAGTTGGCCCATATTCCTTGCTACACCAGTTTATAATGATTCTAAGACATCCATAGGAGGAAATAGTTGATTTCAGCATCAGGTTCACTCGAAGTTGGAAAAGGGTTCTTGATGGTTTCCAACCCATGCATGAGCAAGCTACCTTCTACTTCCTCAGGGTGTTTAGCATTGAAATTGGTATGGTCGTGCGACAAGCCAACGTGACTACGTTCCTAGACCTATACACTCAGGCGCAGAAGGCTGAATATGACTTATTGTAGGTAGGCTTCCCCAAAAAATGACTATGCCCATCCTCCATGATCTCCCACAGTATTTATATTCCAGTAAATTTTTGTAGCCCATGCCTTCTATATACCCAGTTTCCTCATGGAGTTCAAGCCCACCTCATATGGCTTCGATCCCTATCCCACAACGTCTAACTCCAAGTTTTCCATAGTTGCCTGCTCAATCAGTACCCCAACTACCATCATCTATCCATTTTCCAGCATTGCTAGAACCACTGGTTCTATTACCGTTGCCTGCACCGCCAGCACCCCTACCCTTTCTAGTGCCCCCAACATCATCTATTCCTAATCCTTTTATGACATTTTTGCAAGAAGTGAAATATAATAACTAAGCCTTAAGGACTATATCGAATGAGTTTACAGTAGTGAGGAAGAAACAAGATAAGGCTTAATTCTAGTTGAGGAGGTTTCAAACACCATAAATTACCCAAGAGCAAGCATCTGCCAGTAGAATCCCTAAGAATAGAAGCCCTAAGAAGAGCACAACAATGTTAGCAAATGAGGAGACTAACACAATAGAAAAGGCATACTGGTGTTCAACATGCAATGATCCTCATGGAGAAGAAACCTGCATGGTGCACATGAATTATGTGTAAACTATAGCAGAGAGTTCGGTCAGTGGATACGTAAATATGATTAGGGAAGTTGATCATAATTTTATGATGCCATATTTGGAGCAAGTTTTGGTTCTTACAAGATCTGGGAAAAATCTAGTAACTGTAGATCCAACTGAGCTTGAACCTTTGAAGGTACTGTTGACAATTTTGTCACATTACACAAGGGGTAGAAAAAATCAAAAAATTTCCTTTTGTAAAGTGTTTCTTTTTGTTGCTTCAAAAGCATTTGTAAGTGTTGCAGCAATTTTGGCTTTCCATGCCACTCCCTTGTATACAGAATGAAGAAGAAAAAGCTTCGCTGCCAAGCAGGCCAAAGAAAATAGCTCCGCCAAAAGAAAGAAAATTTGTCGCAATATCATGACATGAAAAGTGTCGCGATATCACGACATGTTGCGTTTTCACGGCTCAGAGCAAGAAGGCAGAGCAAGCAGGAATGGTGTCGCGATATCGCGACATGTCACAAAATCATGGTCGGGAGCGAGAAGAAAGCCAAAGAATGAAAAACTGTCGCGATATCACGACATGTCGCATTTTCGTGATCGACAGCGAGGCAAAAGCGTAGCAAGCAAAAAGTGTTGCGATATCGCAACGTGTTGCATTTTTGCGATACAAGAGGAGGAACCAAGCTGAAGGCATAAAAATGTCATGATATTGTGACATGTCTTATTTTTGTGGCTCACAGCAAGAAGAAGCGCATGAAGGGAAAAGTTGTCGCGATATCGCGACATGTCGCATTTTTGCGGCTCACAGCAAGGAAAAGTTCCTGAACGAGAAAGTGTTGCGATATCGCGACATGTCACAAAATCACGGCTGGAAGTGAGGAGAAAGCCAATGGATGAAAAGCGTCATGATATTGTGACATGTCACAAAATCATGGCCGACAACGAGAAGAAAGCGCAATAATGAAAAAGTGTCACGATATTGTGACATGTTGCATTTTTACGATGCAAAAAGAGGAGAAGGAGCAGCAAGGAAAAACCATCGCAATATCGCGACATGTCGCATTTTTGCGACCAAAAGCATGAAGGAAGATCAAAAGAGAAAATTTGTCGCGGTATCGTGACATGTCATGTTTTCGCGGCTCAGAGCGACAAAGAAGTGCCAGAAGGAAAAAACGTCACGATATCACGACATGTCGTGTTTTCGCGGCTCAAATCGAGGAGAAGGTGCATGAGAGAAAAATGTCGCGATATCGCGACATGTTGCATTTTCACGACCGACAGCGAGGAGAAGTGCCAGAAAGAAAAGTTGTCGTGATATCGCGACATGTCGTGTTTTTGTGACTCAAAGCAACGAAAGAAGACAGAGGCATAGAAATGTCACGATATCATGACATGTTGCTTTTTCACGATGGGCATGCGCTTCAAGCCGGGTATTTTCTCGAGACAATCAAGTGCCTTGTAAATGCATTTCTTGCCCAATAAGCTTGCTGTTCTTTTTTGGCAATTGGAAGCGAAGTGTCAGTCCCTGAAGGAGAAGTTCAGTGAGCATGGCAGCCACTCGAACATTGCACCAAGGATACTTAGGCGGTTCATCAATGCATATTTCGACGGTTGACCCGGTCACAGCTGCCCGTTCTGGTAATGGATTAGAAAGCTCAGTCTCAAGGGCCATGAGAAGCCGACTTCTCAGATCTCAAGAATACTTCACCATTCTGTGTAATTATGATTCAGAGAGTCGGGTCCTCTATAAAAACCCAAGCATTGTAATGTAAAAAGTGGGGGGAACTTTCTACTAGAAAGCTGCTATAACTTGATGTCCTGTGTTTAATACTAAAGAGCTTTTGTGCTCTATTTCTCTCTTTTATGCTGCCTTCTATGCTTAATTCTTTTGTCTTTTCTCGTTTGCGTACTGAGACTCTGAATCCTGAATCTGGTGTGCAATCGGGGACTGAACCCCTAAAATTCGCCCTGAAGGATACATAGGAGAGGAAAAATGCCTTGTCACTTTCCTTTATGCTGCTTGGTGGATTGAGGTTTCTGTTATTCCATTATCTCAATCGCTGTTACTCTGAATCCTGAATTCCAGCGAGAGAGAAAGGAGAACCCTGCGAACCCGTCTAGAGGATACATAGGAAGTTCGACATTTCGTTTCTTTCGTGTTATTCTTGGTATTTCTTGCTACTATTTGAGTTGTTAGCGAGTAATCATGCTTCCTGTTCTCTCCCACCTTAAATCATCATATTCTAACTCTTACTCTTTTTATTTCTTTCTCTAACCCTTACCCATTTTTATTTCTTTTCCTAACCCTTACTCTGTTTATTTCTTTCCTACACTCTTGTCTCAAACCCCAAAAGTAGATTAGTATAGGATCCGACCTTTCTTCGAAGATTGGCATGAGGGGAATTTCTTCCCTTCGGCCTTTCAATGTTGGTTGCAGGTCCAGGGCGCGCAAACCCATCGAAAGTCCTTTCCTGTGCGGATTTGATGACCAACAGTTTTTGGCACACCCGATGGGACTAACGTCCCATATTTTTCATAGACCTCAAGCCCGTCGTCATCGGGGCCAATAGTTCTAACAAGTTCTTGGTGAGATCTGATCAGTATTATCCCCTGAGTGGTAGTGAGAATTGATGCTATCATTACCAAAATACTCCTAGCATCTGGCGACTCAGTTTTACCCAAAAATCTCTAAGTTGTAAAGACCAGTACCTTCATGCCAAAGCACCTCATGTTTTAAGGAAGCCTGAGTTTGGTGAATCTCTGGCTTGCCTTCATTTGGGAAAATCACCTGGCGACTCTATTGAGCTGAAGATCCAAATTTCTAATTGTAGGCACCTTTTTTTTTTAAAGTTGAAAGAAGATATCTCAGAGGAATCAAGGTTCGATGAGCAGCCTTGAACTCACAAGCGAAGAAAGAATGTCCACCTGGGGACTCCGACTCAGCGACGATAACCATGATCTCTGCAGACTACTGCTATAATGGTATGGGTTAGCTTTCCCAGCTGGGATGGTCAAGACCCATTGAACCTCCAAAGCTACCACAAGATTCCCGACATCGCCTTGAAGGCATTGACAACATACGATGGCACCATGGGAATGGCCCGAGAGCACCTTGAAGCTGTTGCTAATTTAGCGTTCCTCTATGACATAATCCATGAAGATGTCATGGTCAAACTTCTGGTCCTATCTCTGGAAGGGAGGGCACTGCAGTGGTATAGACTGCTCGGGCCTAAGAGCATCTGCTCATGGGATGACTTAGCAAGAGCACTATTCAAAACATTTGATGGCTCTCAGGACCCCTTCCAACTTTTGACGTACCTCTCCACCATCAAGAGAGCACCTTTGGAGAGCGTCACGAACTTCAATATCCGATTCATCAGAAGTTGGAAGAGAATTCCAAGGGAGATCCAACCGACGCCCGCCCAAGCCCACCTCTACTACGTTCAAGATTTTCACCCAAACATAGGCCTCCTCTTGCTGCGATCTGGTGAACAAAGATTCCCTCAGATATTCGAGGAAGCAGTATGCGTAGAACAGTTTCTATAAGGAAAGTGCCAGTGGGGAGAAGCCCCATAACTTTCTCTGATAATCGCTACTCCTGTCTGTCCAATGTAGTATTCTTCATGGCAGACTCCTCATACTGAGTAGAAGCCTGAGATGCAGTCATGTGGAGCTCGAGAGGTAGATCCCATCCAAGTCCAACCATGGCAATTTGCGAGCTTTGCCCCGACGATGAACAATATGGGTGCTTGCAATCTCCATCAGAGGACAGGCCAAGAAGAGAAACAAGCTCAAGTGGTAGCGCCTGAGAACGAAGAGGGGATATTTTTGCACCTTTTTTGTATCCCAGAGCACAACACGCAAGTGTTCAGCCAAAATCCATCAAGCCTACCTCAAGAGGCTGAACCTGAGGAGATCATAGAAGATTGCTCGTTGTCGGAGGAGCCCTGTTACCGCATCGAGAAGGTGGAGGAACCTGTACCCAGCCCGTAGCTACTAGATTCAGTGGTACTCTGGTTCCAGCCATCACCACAACTAGTACCCCAAGAGGCCCCTCATGCGGTGAACTTCTTCGCCACATCTTTCATCAATAGCATGGGTACTGGCAGGAGTGACAACTCACTGCGCTGCTTCCTGTTTGCAACATGGACAACTTCGGGAAGAAGCCAGCCGAACTTCAAAGATCAACTGAAGTTCAATATGATCTGGTCCGGGCATTGCAGATTCATCGGATAGACACCTGAGGCTGAGTTTGTGATGATGGTATGTCTGTCATGCCACAAATTTTGTATAAATTGTAAATAACCCGGCTAGTAAATAAGAGTCGAAAGCACTAAGGTTGCTTAGAAGCTTAGGCACAAAAAAAAAAAAAAAAAAAAAAATATATATATATATATATATATATATATATTTTTTTTATATATATATATATATATATATGCTGTCAGGGGATGGTCAGAGAAGAAGACAATGGGAATGACTATGTTTCCCAATGGATAAAGGCCTGGGATCTCTGCATTCAGACAAGCTAAATGCCTCGCGAGCCGCCAAGAATGTTGACAATTTTGTCACATTACACAAGGGGTAGAAAAAAATAAAAAAATTTCCTTTTGTAAAGTGTTTCTTTTTGTTGCTTCAAAAGCATTTGTAAGTGTTGTAGCAATTTTGGCTTTCCATGCCACTCCCTTGTATATAGAATGAAGAAGAAAAAGCTTCGCTGCCAAGCAGGCCAAAGAAAATAGCTCTGCCAAAAGAAAGAAAAGTTGTCACGATATCGTGACATGAAAAGTGTCGCGATATCACGACATGTCGTGTTTTCGTAGCTCAGAGCAAGCAGGAAGGGTGTCGTGATATCGCGACATGTCGCAAAATCATGGTCGAGAGCGAGGAGAAAGCCAAATAATGAAAAACTATCGCGATATCGCGACATGTCGCATTTTCATGACCGACAGCGAGGCAAAAGCACAACAAGAAAAAAGTGTCGCGATATCGCGATGTGTTGCGTTTTCACGATGCAAGAAGAGGAACCAAGATGAAGGCATAAAAATGTCGTGATATCGTGACATGTCTTATTTTCGTGGCTCACAGCAAGAAGAAGCACATGAAGGGAAAATTTGTTGTGATATCGTGACATGTCGCATTTTTGTGGCTCACAGCAAGGAAAAGTGCCTGAACGAGAAAGTGTCGCGATATCGCGACATGTCGCAAAATCGTGGTCGAAAGCAAGGAGAAAGCCAAAAGATGAAAAGCGTCACGATATCATGACATGTCGCAAAATAGCGGCCGACAGTGAGAAGAAAGCGCAACAATGAAAGCATGTCGTGATATCGCGACATGTTGCATTTTCGTGATGCAAAAAGAGAAGCAGCAGCAAGGAAAAATCATCGCGATATCGCGACATGTTGCATTTTTGCGATCGAAAGCATGAAGGAAGATCAAAAGAGAAAAGTTGTCGCGATATCACGACATGTCATGTTTTCGCGGCTCAGAGCGACAAAGAAGTGCCAGAAGGAAAAAACGTCACGATATCGCGACATGTCGTGTTTTCGCGGCTCAAAGCGAGGAGAAGGCGCATGAGAGAAAAATGTCGTGATATCGCGACATGTTGCATTTTTGTGACCGACAGCGAGGAGAAGTTCCAGAAAGAAAAGTTGTCACGATATCGCGACATGTCGCATTTTCGCGACTCAAAGCAACGAAAGAAGACAAAGGCATAAAAATGTCACGATATCGCGACATGTTGCTTTTTCACGATGGGCACGCACTTCAAGCCGAGTATTTTCTCGAGACAATCAAGTGCCTCATAAATGCATTCTTTCTTGCCCAATAAGCTCGTTGTTCTTTTTTGGCAATTGGAAGTGAAGTGTCAGTCCCTGAAGGAGAAGTTCGGCGAGCATGGCGACCACTCGAACATTGCACCAAGGATACTCAGGCGGTTCATCAATGCATATTTTTGCGGTTGACCCGATCACAGTTGCCCGTTCTGGTAATGGATTAGAAAGCTCAGTCTCGAGGGCCATGAGAAGCTGACTTCTTAGATCTCAAGAATACTTCACCATTCTATGTAATTATGATTCAGAGGGTCGGGTCCTCTATAAAAACCCAGGCATTATAATGTAAAAAGTGGGGGGAAATTTTTGCTAGAAAGCTGCTGTAACTTGATGTCCTGCGTTTAATACTAAAGAGCTTTTGTGCTCTATTTCTCTCTTTTATGCTGCCTTCTATGCTTAATTTTTTTGTCTTTTCTCGTTCGCGTACTGAGACTCTGAATCTTGAATCTGGTGTGCGATCGAGGACTAAACCCTTGAAATTCGCCCTGAAGGATACATAGGAGAGGAAAAATGCCTTGTCGCTTTCCTTTATGCTACCTGGTGGTTTGAGGTTTCTGTTATTCCCTTATCTCAATCGCTGTTACTCTGAATCCTGAATTCCAGTGAGAGAGAAAGGATAACCCTGCGAACCCGTCCAGAGGATACATAGGAAGTTCGGCATTTTGTTTCTTTTGTGTTATTCTTGGTATTTCTTGCTACTATTCAAGTTGTTAGCGAGTAATCGTGCTTCCTATTCTCTCCCACCTTAAATCATCATCTTCTAACCCTTACTCTTTTTATTTCTTTCTCTAACCCTTACCCTTTTTTATTTCTTTTCCTAACCCTTACTCTATTTATTTCTTTCCTGCACTCTTGTATCAAACCCCAAAAGTAGATTAGTATAGGGGCCAACATTTCTCCGAAGATTGGCATGAGGGGCATCTCTTCCCTTCGGCCTTTCAATTTTGGTCACAGGTCCAAGGTGCGCAAACCCATCGAAAGTCCTTTCCTGTGCGTATTTGATGACCAACAGGTACCTGCAAAGCCAAAGGTGTAAGATGGAAAAGGACAATCTCTAGTGAAAGCGTCTAGTGTAAGGACTATGGAGTAGGATTCTGTTGAGTTAAAATATTTATTGCCAAAGCAAGCTCAAGAAAAGGTACAAACAAGGGCATCAACTTTGCAATCTGTAGCAGCTACTCAAAGACAAAGTGAAACGAAAGAGTAGGCTGAGTGACTCAAGTACCCATCATTGATAAAAAGACAAGGGTAGAAGCTACTCAGTAGTACCAAGACAAGTATGAATGGGATACGAAAGAGAAGGCTCTGACCGCCTCAAATTATAATATTATGGAAGAAATGAAGAAGATACCTGCAAAAGTAAGCTTGTATGATGCACTACAGTTGCCCGGGAAAGTTGACCTGCTGAAAACATGAGATTCCGAAAACAAAAGGAAATACTAAACAAAATTATATTAAAAGGAAAGAACACAAATGAATGAACACAAGATATAAAAGCAATATAAACTATGGCCCTTTTTATTGATATTCTTTTCAATTCGTGTTACAATGCGTCTCCTTCCTTTTTAGGGGATAGGAGCGTTAGATATTGATCTCTACAACTTGTTTTAGAATTCCTTCTTCCGCGTGCCCACATATAAAATGGGCGAACCAAAACGTTGTCGCCGCTTGCGTTGATAAAGGTCGATTCCTTGCTGCTCCTCCAATGCTGCAAATCTACGTTCAAAGAAACAAACAAAGAATCAGTAGCACCTGTGTATGAAAAATAAAAGATAAATCTAACTATAGCTAAAATGAATCTAAATGAACTAAAAACTTGACAAAAGCATAAACATGAAACTAGCTAAATACTATAAAAGAAATAAAGCGGGGGGGATGCCCGAAGGCAAACCACCCACGGATGAAACTTTGCTTCGACACATGTGTTGTCGGCAAATTGGTAGGATATTGTAGTAAAAAAAATCAGTGTTGGTCCTTGATTTGTGCCTTCAAAAGTCACCCAATAACCTCTCTTTCGATTAAGAGATTATAGATGTTGAAAACACAAATTGCAAGTAAATGAATTAGTAGCACTTCGTTGCTCAAAATGCTCCTGCTCGGTATATCTTTTGGGTGAGGAAACTCACCATTTTATAGACCCAAGGGGTCTCTTTGAATTAACATGCAAAAGTGTTTCTTTGCATGAATGCTTTTTGTGTGAAAAGAAGACTTCTTCTTGATCAAGGGATTCTTAAATGTCTCTGTGCATGTCTTTGTGTGTTTCAGAAAAGCTCACTTGCACTCCCATGCAATGAAGGAATAGCTAAGTGGCAAATCTGAGTTGTCCTAAAAAGCTCACTCTCATTCCCATGCAGTGAAGGAAATGTCAATTGGCAGATATGAGTTGTCAAAAGAACTCACTCGCACTCCTATGTCATGCAGGAAAAGCTAAGTAGCAGTTCTGAGTTGTTACATGCCGAGATTTGACTTTTTGCCGGTCAAACTTGGCATTCGTCCCACCCCGAAGTGAGCATCGGTAATCGTCCCTGGGTGAGACGAGTATCAATCAACACTCATCCCTGGGTAGGACGAGTAAAACCTGCACTCGTCCCTGGGTGGGATGAATAAGTAATAAAGTGTCTAAAAGGTGCCAAATTGGTTTCGACTTGCAAAATTGCTGTGTGAGTGGTTAGAACCACTGTTTAACCTTTGAGGGCTGCCCTGGGGGCTGTGTGTGTTAGTGCGATCAGTGCTTGTTGTCACATAATCAGATTGGTGTTGTTTTGGTGTCTACAGATGCCTCTTTTTGGGAAGCATTGCACATGGTGCAGTGCTGAGCAAAAATATATAACCAAAGCACTAATGATTAGGGTTTCTCAGTAACCTAACCAATTCTTGATGCCCCAAGTATGGAAAGGGCAAGCATTCTTGAAACCTTGCTTTTGACGAGCTAAGAAACTTAAATCAAACATTAACCTGGTTCGGTGAGGTATTACTTGAACTTAGACATTGATCAGTCATGAAGAGGCAAAGGGCGCAACCTTTTATTGTGGGAACCTTGAGCTCATGATTCACAAATGCCAAGTATATGATCAGTTTGTGATGATTGCTTGTTTGCTGCCCCAAGCAGGGGCGCGATTGTCTTTTGCAATGATCCTTTGAATGCGTGTCATTTCCAAGACTGGGTATAATGGTGTTGATTGGCAACTAAGTGTGACTACCCCCTCAAGCGACGAATCGATGAGGGAATGACCGACATGAGAAAAGCGACGAGTTGCTTGACCCAAGATGACTTGTGCAAGGGTGCCTTTAGATGGTTTACCGCTAAGCATGCTCGAGCAGTTGCCCGATTGCGCTGACCTATTTTTTTGGTTTTGTTGGCATTTGTCATTTTTATGTTGTGGTTGTTTTTGATTTTTTGTTTTTGTTTTTTTTAATTCGTCCCGGGGGGGACGAGTGCCAGGATGGTACTCGTCTCGGGGTGAGACGAGGGCACCACCATGGTACTCATCTCGGGGTGGGACGAGCACACCGAAAAGCGCTTGTCCCGGTCAGGGACGATTGGCAGCAGGCAAAAACTATAAATAGACAAAAATGACAGGTTGGGCTCATTTGCACTGTTCAGCGATTGCGATTTGGAGCTCTGGGAGGAGGAGGTAGATTTTTGACACGAAGCGCTGCCGGATCATCCAGCCACCATGAGTACACAGACCGGGTCGTTGAGAGGCAGAGCCGAGGCGAGACCAGTAAGTGCACTATCTCCTCGATTGTGAATTTGAAAAATGCAAATTTGTTTTTATGGTGTTTTTCTTGTGTTTAAACATGAAACCCTAATTAATTAAATTAAAAGGTAAATGAATGACACCGAATGAAACATGGATGCAAACCGATGGAAACTTAGATGGAAAACCATAGGCTAAACCCAAAATGAAACTTAGAGTAACACTTTAGGGTAACCATGGTTAAAAAATGTTTTTCTATGTGAATGGTAAAACTTAGGTCAAAACCGTAGGTAAGCCATGCCCATATTTTTGTGTTATGTTTATGGAATTAAAAATGGAAAATGAATGAATTTTTTTGGTTGAAATGGTAAACTTAAGTAAAACCGTAGGTAAACCATGTCAAATTTTTATTGGTTTTGATGAAATTAAAGATGAATTTTGTTGTTTTGAAATGGTAAACTTAGGTAAAACCGTAGGTAAACCATGTCAACTTTTTATTGGTTTTTGATGAAATGAAAGGTGAAATTTTTTTTTTTGGTTGAAATGGTAAACTTAGGTAAAACCGTAGGTAAACCATGTCAAATTTTTAGTGTTTTTTGATGAAATTAAAGATGCAAAATTGATGAATTTTTTTGTTTTGAAATGATAAACTTAGGTAAAACCGTAGGTAAACCATGTCAATTTTTTTTGTTTTTTATGAAATTAAAGAGGCAAAATTGATGAAGTTTTTTGTTTTGAAATGATAAACTTAGGTAAAACCGTAGGTAAACCATGTCAAATTTTTGTCATTTTTTTATGAAATTAAAGATGCAAAATTGAAAAATTGGATGAAATTTTTTTTTTTTTTTGGATGTACATGTGAATGAAAGATGTTACTATACAGTTATGCATTTTTGTACATGTGATGGTAATTTGATGCATGTTTTTGATGTTTGTTGTTTTCTGTGATGTGCAGGTGGTGAAGAGTCGACATCGAGTACCGACCATTTTTTCTAATGCCCGCGAGGCGTTGAGTGATGATGACTGGGAGTGGCTTGATGCCCTAGGGCTCAAGCACGTGGCTCGGTTGGATGCAGTTGTGGCAGATCGGGCGTACCTTACAGCTTTGATCAGCCTATGGGATGTTCGTATGAACACCTTCCATCTTTCGACAAGGGAGATGATAGTCACCCTAGAGGATGTGTATCAGATTCTTCGGATTTCGATAGACGGGGTTCCTATTCAGATGACACCACGAGGCCAGAGGACAGTGGTACTGACATGGTACTTTGGATATGGAGAGGATGATGATGGGATGACCTCGCTAGAGAGGGCGGAGCTAGATTGCCATATTGGAGGGATTTAGGTACGGTATTGGTATGCGAGGGGAATGTTGGGAGTGAGGCATGCGGTGCTCATGAGCCTCATTTCCAACATGCTCCTGCCAGACTTGTCAGGAGCGAGGTTCCCATGGAACCTATTGGAGGTGGTATGGTAGTTAGTGGATTGCCCGATGATAGAGCCGATTATTATGAGATGGGGTCAGACACTGTTGGCGCAGTTGTACGATGAGTTGTATGAGGTCCGCTGTCGGAGGTGGAAGGGGATTGGGTGCAGTTTCTTGTTGCAGTGCTGGGCCTGGCAGCACATAGCCGTAGAGTGACCACGAGGGTTGCCTTGGACTACCCGGGCTGACATGGTGGACAGGGACATTGGGTATGGTGCTCTATGGTATCGGTCTGAGGAGTGAGGGCAGAGTCGACGGTTCGTAGGAGATGTGGACCATTACAGAGATGTATTGGCATGACTGACTCCAGGAGATGTGATATGGCGGCCATATCGGGATTGTCCCACATGGCCAGAGGCTAATGAGTGGCTTCGGCGGGTTCGAAGGGGGAGATGGGTGATTGGACGACATGGGACAGAGCAGGAGTACTTCCATTACCTTCGAGTGACGCTACAGTTTGGGGTACGCTAGGGGTTGCCTGGGGAGCCCGTAGCCTATCGGCATCGGAGTGATGAGAGGACCCTAGTTGCGTCGATCCTCGAGCCATTGGGGGAGGAGTCGGATGCAGTACTAGAAATTCTAGACGTAGATGACATCGGAGTGACTGCCGAGTATCAGGAGTGGTGGACGCTGCGGCAGTGGCGAGGTGAGGGGCCATTGGGAGGCGGTGAGGTAGTGGGAGGCGGAGAGGGTGCGGAGGCACCAGGAGAGGGTTGGGGAGCTCCTATAGATGTGGAGATGGTGGAGGTGGTAGAGGTAGGAGATGACATTGAGGAGGAGGAGCAACCAGAGATGCAGGATGCTCCAGAGCAGGCTGGGTCGTGGGAGACAGAGGTAGGGTTGCGCGTTGAGGTAGCACATCTGACGGGGTTACTGCAGAGGCATGATGGAGAGCTTGCGAAGATGACGCAAGAGAGGGATCTCTTGCAGACATAGTTGGTAGGGCAGGGGAGCACAGGGGCTGTGGCTCACCAGCAGGCGAGGGATACAGATGCTATACGGGAGAGGGATCTCCTACGGGTGCAGCTAGCATAGCGCGATGATGCCATCGCGTACTACCATAGGTGCAAAGCATAGTGGAGGCGACGAGAGGCTGATTGGGGGCGATAGGAGGCTGATTAGGGGTGGCATCGATCGGAGATGGAGGGTGAGATCATCCGCTTGGGTGGGCGAATACCAGAGCCTCCGGCCAGTGGCTCATCATACAGGACGAGAGACAGCGGGACGGAGCAGTCAGCATCATCCCGTCGTCGACGGCGAGAGGAGGGAGGAGCGAGCGGTCGGGATGCAGAGGCGAGCAGTCACCCTGAGAGGTCTCAGAGGATGGATACCATAGGGGTAGCTCTCGTCGCATCGATCCTGCATGATCATGGTGGCCGATGCCCTAGGCTGGGGGTTTTGGGATTTTGGATGATGGGAGGGAGGTCTGAGGACCAGTTTTGTAGCCTACGGGCAATTTTGTTGTGATATATATACAGATGATTCTTTTTGGTGTTTATCATTCTTCGTAATTTATTTTTATGTGCATGTTTTTACATTGATGTATGCATATGCAATGTATGAATGCGATGGTTCTAATTTGTATGATGTATGCATATGAAATGAATGCAATGATTTGTTGATGATTTGTCGATGCACCATAGACTAAACAAAATTTGGATTGGACTTGCTAATAATGGGATAACGTTGTGGAATGCTTGTGCATGTGGAAACTTTGTTTTTGTATTTTGTTTATTTGTGGATGATGATGTATGGAATGAAATGTATCGGTTGTTTGAAAATGTAGTTAAGCTTTTCTGAGATGCAGATATTTTAACTAACTAGCCAAGACTGTACATTTATCTCACAAGACTTTTTGAACAAGGTATAAATCCGACTTGAATTTAACCAAGTTATTTCACATCCCTGTGTGTGCAATTGAGTTCATTTATGTGTTATTCATCAGGATACCGCCAGTGCCAGATGGGCTTTCAACCGAACCTGTACTGAGGATCACCTAATTAGCTCCACTAACTCCTTTATTGTATTTAGTCAGATTTGTCTATGATGTTATCTAGGATACCATAAACTATCTCATCCACATGCAAACATTGATCTGCACACAAGTTAATGTGACAGATATATCGTCATGCGGGAGGTTTACCGCCAGTGACCAATAGGTTATCAACCAAACCGATACTGAAGCTTGCCTCATGACCTGTCGAAATACTAAGAGTTCTAGGGATTCAAGTTCGACTCCCTTCTTTTCTTCAAGGGTATGGGGATACTTGCTCTTTTGTAGTGATAAAATCACTATTTATTTTTTATGATAGTACTCGTCTCTTTTTTTTTTTTTTTTTTTTTTGAGCAAGGGATTTTGAATATGGAGTGACGAGAATCACTGTTATGTGTGCCTTTTGATGTGTGCATTGTAGGATGTCAAATTTTAGTGTTTTGACGTTTTGCAAATGTTTGATGTTTTTGCAACTTTTGAGAACTTGGGATTCATGGGGAATTGGGTAGGGAGGATGCTTGTACTTTTGCCAACTCTCAGCTTTTCTAGGGTCAATTGCACAGGGGGATAAGCAAGATAGTCGTTTCGCTTATGGTAACCGGGATTACGGTGCAGGTTTCATCTTTCGTTCACACAACTTAGGAATTATTTTATGTGTGTTAATTTGTGTTGGGATGCTACGTAACAAGGTGTGATCCAAGTAAAACTTTCCCATGTAAAATCTGTTTAACTATGTACAATTTTGGCTAGAAATTTAAAGACATCTGAATGACGAAAACCCTATATACATTAGGCGACAACTGACGATGCTAAAATAAAAGGGTGATATGCTAGAAGTAGGCGTTTATGAAAATGGATCTGAGGTGAAAATGATGGAATTGCCAAATAATGACAGTCTATGGTGGTTTTGACTTGTATGACCTAGCGAAATATGCAATGTATGGATGCAATGCTTAATGCAACCTATATTTTTGTATTTTGATTTTTATGAGAATGCATGGAATGGAAATGCAAATGTTTTTGTAATTTTGATGTTTTTATGAGTATGCATGGAATTAAAATGCAAATGTTTTTGTAATTTTGATTTTTGTGAGTATGCATGGAATTGAAATGCAATTTTTTTTTTTTTTTTTGTGATTTTGATTTTTGTGTTGTTTTTGTTGATTTTTGAATATTTATGTTGACCAAGCAATTATGGTAACGCTTGGAGCTTTTAGGTTGACCAAGTGATTGTGGGAATCCTTGGAGCTTTTGGGTTGACCAAGCGATTGTGGTAATCCTTGGAGCTTTTGGGTTGACCAAGCGATTGTGATAATCCTTGGAGCTTTTTGTTGGACTATGGCTCTCTAGCTATGGAATGACCTCAAATGAATGATGTTCAAGGGTTCTGTTTCCTTGATTCCTTCAAGAGAGGCAAGCCGGTATGTTTCGGGTCCTATTTTACTGTCAATGATGTAAGGACCTAACCAGTTTGCTACGAACTTGTCCCGTAGATGGGACGACAAATTAGAATTTTGCTGGTTCTCTTTTAAGACCAAGTCACCAACCTGAAATTCCCTAAGATGGACTTTCATGTTGTATGCTTTCTTAAGTCACTCTTGATAGATACGTAAATTCTCGAGAGCATTAATGCGTCGTTCGTCGAGCAACATCAATTGATCTAACCGGGCCTACCGCGTAGTGTCATCATCGATGAACTCTTGCATTGAAATGCGCAAGGAAGGAATTTCCAACTCAAAAGGCATGACTGCCTCGGAGCCATACACCAGTGAAAATGGAGTTTCCCTAGTGGGCGTCCGAATGCTGGTGCGATAAGCCCATAGGGCAAGTGGGATCTGAATGTGCTAGTCTTTATGATTGTCTGCAACTGTCTTTTTGAGAATGGCGACTAGCGTTTTGTTGGATGCCTCTGCTTGCCCATTTGCCTATGGATAATAGGGTGTCGAAAAGCTATGCTGAATCTTGTACTTTGTGGTCAAAGCATGCACGTATTTGTTCTTGAATGGTGTCCCATTATCCAAGACTATTTTGGATGGAATACCAAAACGACATATGATGTTATGCAAAATAAACTCCGCAATGCGGGCTCCAGTCATAGTGGTCAGCAAAATTGCTTCCACCCATTTGGTAAAGTACTCTGTGGCCGTTAAAATAAACGTGTGACGACCAGACGACGCAGGGGAGATCTTTCCAATTAGATCAAAGCCCCACTACGAAAAAGGCCAAATCGATTGAATCGGATGCAAGGCCTGAGAAGGTATGTGTGTCAAATTAGCATGGTGCTGACACTTCACACACTTCTTCACATATGCGCAACAATATCGCTCTACAGATGGCCAATAATAACCCATGCGAAGAATGCGCTTTGCAATGACCATACCGCTGAAGTGGCCACCACATGTACCATCGTGAGCTTGGGTGATCGCCCAAGCGGACTCTTGTTGGTCCAAACAACGAAGGAGGATTCCTTCATAATTTCGATGATACAAAATGTCTCCTAACAAGACATGCTTTGCCGCTTCTGTTTGAATGATCTTTTCGTGGCTTGTGTCAATCCAAGGGGGAGATTACCTAGCTTGAGGTAATCCCGAATGGGTGTGTACCAATCTTGTTGATCAGAAACCTCGATAGTATGAACGACCAATCTCTCTTAAAGTCTATCCCGAACAAAAGCTTAGCAGGAAAGAACTTGTAAAAACAACACGATGTTGCTAGTAAGAGGAGTCGGGGAGAACAAGGACCCCCAGTTGGCTTTAGTCAAACAATCTCGAATTCGAGAGAACTTATCCGGAGATGGTTCAATCTGGATCATGTGGATTCTTGGCATTAGATCAGAGCTTGCATGCTCCATCGTAGATTGTGATAATGTTTTAACCTGAATGGTTGTCATTTCACCAGAAGGGTCTTGCGGGATGAGTGACCCCAAGGAGGCCATAGTATCCGCAAAACAATTTGATGATCGAGGGAGTGCCTCAATGTCATACCATTCAAGTTGTGCCAAGAATTTATCCACAAGGGCTTTATAAGACTTCAAAAGTGGACATTTACATTGATATATCCATTTTACTTGATTGACAATTAACAGCGAATCACCAAAGATATTCAATAATTTAATGTTCATGGTGATTGCTGTCTGAAGACCTATGAGCAAGGCTTCGTATTCTGCATTGTTGTTGGTGCACGGGAAGTCTAATTTAAATGACAAGGGCATTGGAGCACCTTGTGGAGTGAAGAATACAATTCCTGCACCACCCCCTTGCTCACATTTAGAACCATTGAAGAATAGGGTTATGTCAGCCTGTGACTCAGGCTCATCAGAATCTAGCGACTACGAAACATGGAAGACCCCATCATCAGGTAGTTCAAAAGTCAAAGGCTGATCGTCTTCAAGAGGAGCCTCAGCTAGTTGATCAGCGATGACTTGACCTTTTATAGATTTTTCTCCAATGAACTCTATGTCAAACTCCATCAACAACATGATCCATTTCGCCGTGTGGCTCCTATGATAAGTACGACTCATCATGTATCGCAATGGATTCTCCTTAGACACAACATACGTCTTATTACTAAGCATGTAGTGGCGTAGCTTTTTGGTAGCAAACACCACTGCCAAGCCGAGTTTTTCAACATATGCATAGTTAAGTTCATAACTGACCAGGGTGCGGCTAAGATAGTATGTATCCTGTTCTCTATGAAGTTCATTTTTCTGGGACAGCATGGCGCCCAGTGCCACCTCAGTGGCTGAGATGTATAAATAGAACGACACTCCTGGTATGGGTGGTGCCAATACTGGCGATAAAGCCAAGTACTATTTAATGTCATCAAAGGCTGACTAGCACTCGTCATCCTAATGAAATGTGACCCCTTTATGCAATAATTTATTCATGGGTCGGCATTTGTCAGATAACTGCGCTATGAAGCGCTTGATCGATGCAACCTTTCCCTGTAGACTCCTGAGTTGCTTGATGGTGGTTGGGGGACGCATTTCAAGGATTGCCTTGAATTTGTTTGGATCAACCTCAATTCCTCGTTTGGAGACTATGAAACCCAAGAGCTTTCCAGAGGTAACGCCAAAGATGCACTTCTTGGGGTTTAGTCTGACTTTATGCTCAATGAGGTGATCAAGGACCTTACTCAAGTCACCGATGTGATTTGGGCGCAAAAGAGATTTGGCCAACAAATCATCCATGTAATATTCCAAAGTTTTGTGCATGTAATCGTGAAATATGTACGTCATGGCACGTTGGTAGGTAGCTCCGGCATTTTTAAGGCCAAAAGGCATGACCTTATAGCAAAATGTCCCCCAAGGCATTGTGAATTCCATTTTTAGTTGGTCCTCAGGATTAATATGAATCTGATTGTATCCTGAGAAACCATCCATAAGGGAAAGCATTTCGTGGCCCACTGTAGCGTCTACCAACGCGTCGATGCTTGGCAAGGGAAAATCATCCTTAGGACTCGCTTTGTTAAGATCTCAAAAATCGGTGCATATGCGAATCCTCCCATCGGGTTTCTTGACAGGAACCATGTTAGACAACCATGGCGGATAATCCACACAGATGACAAGCTGGGCATCCAACAACTTTTGTAACTCATATTTTATCATTAAGGCCACTTGTTGGATGCATCTTGCGTAGTTTTTGCTTTACTGGCTTGATTGTCGGATCAAGCGTTAAATTGTGCATGACTAGCTGTGGGTCTAGTCCCGGAATATCCTTGTATGACCATGCAAAAACCTCCTTCTTTTCCTTAAGAAGGGCAACATAATCGGCTCGCTCTTCGGGGGAAAGACTTACCCCCAGCTTAAGAATCCATGGATTTATTGGATCTGTGCCGATGTCTACATTAGTCGTTGGTTCAACTGACATATGGGATCCATCTTCCAACTGGTGTGGAATTGGGATCAGATGGATATCGTTTGCTAAATTAAGATCATCATTAGGAACGTCAAGTTCCTATTCAGCATGGAAGACATCCTGAGTCTGTCCTAGAGTGAAATGAAACATCCCACCGCAAGGCCAATACTCTGATGGAGATGGTGGTGTGTCAGCGTGATCCCAATCAATAGCTTCTATGTCTAGATGCAATAATCATGTTGGATTGGCTAGATCATGGATGGGGGCGGTCAAGTCAATGGAGACCATGTTGATGAAATGATTGTAATCTCCATTACCGCAAATGTGACAACTTTGACATTCTGGATGTTCTTGGTGCTTTGGATCTGGCTCTGTAGGCACTGGCACAAAGGGATTAGCCCTATGCGTGGACCTAAAAATAGGGTCTACCCTAGGTACTGATGGTTTGATAGGGTCTCCAGGCGAAAGATGTTCTCTATATCCCTGGAGTGGCGGATGCAGTAATTTCTATAACTGCGACAGGTTGAAATGCCTCCTAGGTCTTGGATCTATGTGTAAGTGTTCAAACATGTCACCTATGTCCAAAGGATTTTTTTGTTGTTGTTGTAGCCTATGCTCACTGGGATCATTCAATGGGAACATCATCAGGAAGTTGTCCTGATCATCATTCAGTTGATATTCGGGCGAATGATCGTACTCCAACTCATCTTCAGAAGACCCTTCGTGGTCTTGTCCATCTTCCCCTTGTGGGTGATTCCATGAGGTTTCTCCTTGTTCGGCCATAGGGAAAGGGTTGTTGAGGTCAACAAGGTTATTTGTTTGTAAGGGGAAATAATCCCCCAATGTATAAGTTGTGTTTGGATTGGCATATGGATCTGATGCCAACCCATCCTTGTTGCCTATCCTTAGGCCTTGCATGTTTTCGACCAAGATGTCGAGGGGAAAAGGGTGATTAAACCCTACTCCTGACTTATCATAAGGCATTTGGTATCTTGGTTGACATAAAACACGCATTCCTTGTTCATACCGGCCTAACCTATATCCATGCCAATTTCATTGGCTAAGATATCGTAATGTGAAGTCTGGGTTGGCTAGATAGTTAACATCTTCCACAAAGGGATCTTCATCTTCTTCTTCATTTCGAGAAGGTTCAACGCCATGATCTAGGCCCCCAAAAATAAAGTTTGTCTGATTAGGTGGGTAACCTAAAGGAACCACCGAGCCTATGGGGAGTCGAGGTCTTCCCATGTCTTGCATAGACTGAAGTGTGGGCGTTGCAACAACATTGCGCACTATATACTCCCCCATGCCTGTGTTAGACATCTCAACAGTAATCGTTGGCGATTGAGGGGAAGCGAATGGAAGTTCTCCTTGAGTCCACTCCATGTGGGGTGAACTAGGCATCTCAACTTCCATTCTATTAGGCATCTCTTCTGTAGAGATATTGGAGACTAGAGGTGGTTCCACTTCCAGGGGCTTCTTTCCTTTGTTCGTTGGAGTGGCCACCATAGGTGGCATCATTGTGGGAGGACTAGATGAAGAAGATGATCCCGCCTGAGAATTTTATTGATTTGGTGATGAATATTCTTGCTTAGTTGGACCCCATTTAGATGGATTTAACTAGAAATCCACGTGCGTTGAAGGAAGGGTCGACTGCAGCATGATTTGCACTGAGTTGCAATGCTTAAAAGGTTCCAAATCTACGGGGACCACATGCACTTGTCCTTAAAATGTATACTTCAAACATTGATGAGCAATTGAAGGGACACACTTCATATCTCGAATCCAAGGCCGCCCAAGCAAGATATTGTAAGCCATCTCACCTTCTAAAATGTGGCACAATGTATGAATGGTCTTTTGTCCCACTTGGATGGGCAGGAAAATTGTGCCAACTGTTGAGCATATCACATCATTAAATGCTCGAAGGGTATAAGTGGAAGGTGCAATGTGAGAGGCTGGTAGTTTCAAATGTTTTAGTGAAGCGGTTGTAATAAGATTACTGGACGAACCAGTGTCTATCAAAACCCGTTTGTATGGAGTCCCATTGACCCGCGCAATAACATGCAGGGGTGGATCCGCTACATATCCAGTCACCATTTTTAGCTCATCTTCCCTGAAGGTAATGACTGGTTCAGTACATTGTTTGACATGCCCCACAAAATTTTTGAACGAATCCGCTTCGTGGGGTTGCAATTCAATTGCCTTTAATATCTCCATAAGAGCTTCCCGATGGGGCATTGATTGTTGAATAAGCTCATAAATGGAGAGCCTAGCCGATGTGGTCCTTAGAATTTGGGTAAGTCTAGTTCGAATCGTGGCCACTGGTCTAGGCGGGGGCAACTGTGTAGGATTCGGTTGATGTTGTGACATGGATGAAGCTTCCCTAGTGGCTGTCGCGGGGACAACTCCTGGGTGTCTCTTGTTTCTTGTCACAATGCTAATCATTCCAACATACCCTTCCATGGGGTAACTCTGTTGCACTTCATTGACATGCAGAGGTTTTGTTTGTGCATCATGTGTGGGTAAAGGATCTTTGAAAACACCCATTTGTTGGTTGTTGGGTGCGATGGGATTATCCACTACCAATGTGTGATTGTCAATGAGATCTTGCACTAAACCTTTAAATGACCAACAAACATTAAGGTCATGCCATTTCCTTCTATGGAATATACAAAAAATATCCTCTCTGTAGCCCTTAGGCTTTGGCACATTAGGATCAATTGTTGGAATATCTGGCAGATTAATCAAGTTTGCCGCTGACAAACGGTCAAACAAGGAATCCCTAGACTCAGTGTATGGTGTAAATTGTCGCTTGGGGCGACGCTGCTGATTTTGATCCTGCTTCTTGTTATCTTTATCATTATTATTGTGAGGCATCGCCTGATAGTTAGCCTTTGAAGGCTGTGTTGCTTGGGTAGGCGTAGGGGCATTAATAGCAACTTGATTGACCACGACGGGTTTCTGTTGCGTATTCCCTGTTTTGATGCTCTTGTTCCACTCTTTTTTCTTAGGCTTGGCAATTTTGCCATCTTGTATCTTGATCTCTTCGATACGTCTAGCTTGCGCCAGAGCTTCTTCCAAAGTGGCGTATTGCTGCAGCTGCAATAGCACAGATATCGATCGCAAACAACTCTTTGCGAACATTTGAGTTAAGTCGGACATAGGAGGGAGGTAGGAAAACTTTGAAAGCACTGTCCTCCACCGATTCCCATATGCTACCATAGACTCTTCCTCATACTGTTTGAGGCTAGCTAGATCACTGAGTGACGCTTTTTTCTTTGTATTGAAAGCAAAACATTCTAGGAACATGTCCACTAGTTGATCCAAATTATAGATGCTATGCTTCGGTAGATGGGTAAACCAATCCGAGGCAGATCCTACGAATGTGGTTATGAATGTTATTAATAGCAATGCATAATTGTCTTGTATACCAAAGCATTGGCTCAAAAATCACATCACATGCTCTTGAGCATCCTCATCCCCTTTAAAGAGTGCCAACTGGGGCAACTTGAAATGTTTGGGGTATGGAGGTGTTGGCACTGATGGATGTATCGGATGACTACGAAGTTGGCGTAAGGCAGGCTTTTGAGGCCCACCAGTATTAAGTTCCATATTCTCCAAGCGTTCTAACAACACTTTGTAGGCATCAGAGGATATAATTTCCTCTTCCTTAGTTTGTTCTCGTTGTGGGTTGTGGGGAACCTGAGGCCTTTGAATGGATAAATGAGTACAAGAATCTTTGAAGACTGCTAAAGATCAAAAGAAAACTCCTTCCCAAATAGTCTTGGTGCAAGCACTACCAACTTCGGTGATAGGAAATAATAGACCACCCCCATTTTATTTGTCACTTAGAATGGAGGGGTGGATCATACACAATTGTATGATTGATTTTGGCACTACGACTACTATCATGCCGAAGGAAGTATGTGAAGTGATGGGGATGGAATACACAAGAAGTAGCCTAGGAGTGTTGTAGTTGGATGGAACTCCGGTCAAGATAGTGGGAGTGATCAAAGACATTCCCATTGTTCTTCATAGTATGCCACAAATCATGGTCATCCAGGAAGTGGTAGTGGTTGACCTGGAGCCATACTTTAGCATGTGCCTCTCAAGGGAGTTCATAGCTAAGCTTGGGGGATATATTTCCTTAGACTACTCACATTTGGAGATACCATTCAAAGGAAAGAGGATTCACATTCACAATGAAAAGCCATCACCTTTTCACATTGAAAAGTTGGAAGAGGAAGAAGAAGCTCCAAGTGTAGTTAATATGATGACTAAGGAGCTAGAAGAAGTTGACTTAATGGAAGAAGCGCTTGGTGAACTTCACCTTGAAGATGAGTTTTCCCTCACATATTTTAATGCCATGATTGGAACAGACATTGGTTGTTATACAATAACCAAGCTCGAGCAAATTGAAGAAGTCCCTGATTCCCTGAGTCCTAACACAAATCAGTTATGGAAGCTGTATTTTGATGGTGCTAGATGTAAGAATGGTGTAGGAGCTGGTGTCATGTTGATCTCCCCCACGGGGTTACAGAAGACTTATTCTTATAGGTTGACGTGGAGTTGCACAAATAATGCGGCTGAATATGAAGCATTGTGCCTTGGATTGAAGAAGGCTAAAAAATTGGGCATCAAGCAGTTGCAAATTTTTGGCGACTCCAAACTTATTGTTAATCAGACTACTAATAAGTGTGTATCAAAGCAGCATTACCTAAAATCTTATCGCAATAGAGTGTGGGATCTATTTGAATCCTTCACAACTTTGAACATTCAGGCGATTTCTCGGGAGCAAAACAAACATGCAGATATTCTAGCATCTCTCGGTGTGAATTATTCTCCCATGGAGCAAGTAGTCAGAAAGCCCAAGACTGTCAGGGTGATCTATAGACCTTCAGTTCTAGATAAGAATATTTATTGGCAAGTATTCGACAATGATGAACAAATAGTCAATTTTCTTCTTAGAGAAGCTGCTAGCGCAGACGATAGAATGCTTGTTGAGGAAGAGAAAGAAGGTATGATCCAATTGAAGAACAATCATATTCCCAGAGGTTTGATTTCATTGGAGAGCTTGTTTGACCAGAATGATAGGTTTGAAAAGCATAGGATCAAAGTGGATGCAAAGGAGTATAAAGAATTGCAGTTAGAACCTGAGAAGATCATAAAAATCAAAATTGATTGCATGCTTGAGGAATTGGAAGATATTAAGAACTTGTGCTATGAGTACCCAGACATCATGGCATGGAGCTATCATGATTTAAAGGGATATGACAAGAATGTGATCCAGCATACCATTGAGTTGCAGGAGGGGGTGAGACCTTTTCGACAAAAGCAGTGCCCTATCAATCCCAAAATCGAAGTGCTTATGAGGGCAGAATTGTTGAAGATGTTGGAGGTAAAGATAATCTATCCAATCAAGCACTCAACATGGGTGGTGAACCTGGTCCCAGTGCGGAAGAAGAATAAAGACATTCGGTTGTGTGTTGAATTTCACAACCTAAACCAGACATCGTTAAAGGATCATTACCCTCTACCATAGATTGATCAAATCCTTCATGTGGTAGCCGGTGTGCAGAGATTCTCATTGCTAGATGGTTTCTCTGGATATAATCAAATCTGGGTGAAAGATGAAGACCAACATAAAATAACCTTCACCACCAAATGGGGCACATTCGCCTACCAACGGATGCCATTTGGACTCTCAAATGCTGGTGCTACTTTTCAGAGGGCCATGGACATTGCTTTCGGTGAGTTATTGAATAGAATTATTGTGATATATCTTGATGATATGACGGTGTTTTTGCATCACAGAGAAGACCACGTAGCTCATTTGAGGTAGGTGTTCGAGAAGTGCCATGAATTCAGGATTTCTATTAATCCGAAGAAGTCAATATTTGTTGTTAAAGAGGGGAAGTTGTTGGGCCATGTGATCTCTCAAGAAGGATTGGCAATTGACCCTGCAAGAGTTGAAGCCCTAATGAAGTTACCATTGCCTACTAACAAAAAGGACTTGCAATCCTTCTTTGGTCAAATAAATTTCATTCACAAATTTATTGCTGACTTTGCTCAGGTTGTGAAGCCCATGATGGAACTCTTGAAGAAAGATACCGAGTTTAAATGGATAGAGGTCAGAAGATAATATTTTTAGGAAATTAAAGAAAGGATCACACAAGCTTCGGTTTTAATTAATCCTGACTATTCAAAATATTTCATTCTCTATGCAGTGGGTGAGCAAGAGAGTTATGCTACAGTATTAACATAGAAGCAAGAGGATGGAGAAGAGAAGCCAATTGCCTTCTTGAGCCAAGTTATTGCGCCACATCAAGAGAAGTATAACTTTATTGAGAAACAGGTCTATGCAGTAATGAAATCATTGAAGAAGTTTCGACACTTTGTTTCCCAAAGCAAAACTATGGTTTACGTGATACATCCCGATGTTCAAAATTTTATACTCCAAGGAGAACTAGGTGATAAAAGGGCAGGTTGGGTCTCAAAAATTCAAGAATATGATGTGGAGATCCGACCAACAAAGCTAGTTTGTGGGTGAGCTTTATGCCAGGAGTTAGCTAAAAGTGCTACTTCTAAATCATTGGATGCGGTGCATGGAGGAGACATTGGCGAAACCATTTGCACAAATCATACTACGAGTAATCGAGACTGGATAGAAGAGTTGATTGACTATTTTACTTCTAGGAAATATCCAACTCGCCTTGATGCTTCACAGCATCGGAGATTCAGGCTGCAAGCGCTCAAATACGTTCTATTGCCGAATGGACTATTTCACAAGAACATTGATGGAGTTCTTCTCAGGTGTGTGAAGGAGTCCGAGAAGGAGAAAATATTAGAAGAATTTCATTCTGGGTTATCTGGTGGTCACTATGCAGGCAGGCCTATGGCTTTAAAAATTATTCGAGCAAGCTATTTTTGGCCTACTCTGTTCACAGATGCTCATAAAGTGAGTCAACATTGTGATAGTTGTCAACGATACATTGGTAGAATCAGAAAAGGAGCTTTACCTTTGCACCCAATTCAAGTGGAAGCACCTTTTTAGTAGTGGGGTCTTGACTTCATCGGAGTTATTGATCCACATTCTTCCATAGAGCATAAGTATATCTTAACGATAACTGACTATTTCACTAGATGGGCGGAAGCTATTCCTGCCAAGAAGGCAGATCAAGCAACTGTTATCTCTTTTCTAGAAGGGATCATTACTCATTTTGGCATCCCAGACTCAATTGTAACTGATAATGGAACTCCATTCATTGGGGCTAAAATCACGGAGTTCGCTAGAAAATATGGCATTTATCTCAAGACATCGTCTAATTATTACCCGCAAGGGAATGGGTTGGCCGAATCTACCAATAAAAATTTGCTGTGAATTTTAAAAAGGATGATGGGCAGTAATAAAAGAAGCTGGCACTTGTTGTTGAACCAGGTGCTTTGGGCAAATCGTATCTCAGTGAAGAAATCTATCAAAACTTCTTCGTATGCCTTGGTTTATGGGAAAGAAGCCATTCTCCCCACCCATATTGAGCTTTCGGTTCTCCAAACATTGCAACTTTTTCAAGATGAAGATGAAGAATATGATCCTATGAGTGCTAGGTTGGCACAATTGTTGCAGTTAGAAGAGGATAGGGAGCAGTCTTATCAAGCATTTGTCGAGCACGCCAAAGAAATGCAGAAGTGGTTCGGAAAGAAAATGATTGAACATAGTTTTCAGGTGGGAGACTTGGTTCTAAAATGGAATGAGAAAAAGGCTAAGCCAGGGAAACACCATAAGTTTGATGCTATCTGGGAAGGCCCTTTCCAAATTTCTATAGTAAATTCAGCAAACGCCTATCACCTTCGTGATATGGAGGGTTGCGACCTTCCTATCCCGGTAAATGGTCTTCATTTGAAGGCCTATATTCAATGATGAGGTTCTGAGGAGGTACCATCTTGTACATATGTAAATACTCTTTTAATATGTTATTTATTTTTACTTGTTGATGCTATTTTTATATATATATATAAAAAAAGAAAAAGAAGCAAGTTTCATTCTCTTTCGAAGTATTATAATAAAGCAGGTGTTTTAGGTGTTTTTGCCCTAGAAGAAAATACAAAACCATAGGCCCTCCTTCTAGCGCCAAAGGAAAATAAGAGTGAAGATTGTTTTGAAATCATGTTCACCCCAAAGAGGGGTGACACAATCATTCATCCTATGACCAGCGTAAATTTACTCACATCATTGTCATCCCTTTTGTGGTGGAGTGAACACAAAATACAAAGTATCACATTTAAAGTCGCGTTCACCCCGAAGAGGAGGTGACACGATCGTTCATCCTTTTGTTGGGGTGAACACAGTGATGGCTTTAATGTCATGTTTAGGTGAAGGGTATCACGAAATTAATATTGCGTTCATCCTAGATGATGGACGAAAGGGTCGTTCATCCTTGATCTAGGTGAACACATCTGTTTAAAATGACAACAATAAGGGTTTACTTTTAATTATGTTTATCCATTTTTTTGGAAGTTCTATTATTAGGAAAGGAAAATATTCATAAGAAAAAAGAGAAAAAAAGGGAAAAAAGCTCATGCGCTTATGCAAAGCGCTCCTTCTAAAAAAAAAATGAAAGAAATCGAAGGAAAAGCTAAAAAGAGAAAAGTCATTTTTTAAAAAAGAGAGTGATTTTGTTTTCTTTTAGAAAATCTAATTTTGGGTGAAATAGTGAAGCAGAAAATTTTATTAAAGGAGGCTATTTGCCATGAAACTTCCAAGCAATTCGAAGGTGCCCTGGAATAAGGAAAAGGGAGACTTGTTGCTCTGGTTTTTGAAGATGCAAAGAAAAGAGAAGATTAGTGTGCACCCATAAAGTATTTTTGCCAAAGAAGGGAACAACTACGTCTCTTTCGGAAGCACGTTGCAAAGATAATCGCGCCCTTGGATACGTGGCAGCTATCGAAGAGCAGGAATGCAGGTAAAAGGGTGTTTTAAAAGCATTTAATTAAAAACATGCATCGTGCCGAATATTTATATTCTCGAAGAGCTAGAGAATACCCATCATTGGTCGTCAAGCGGTAAATTTATTTTTCCAAGTAAGCTTTGGGTGCCAGGGCACGGTTTACCATAGATTTACACGGTGAGGAGGGCACTCTTTCCTAGGATGATTTGGTAGAGGATCAAAGGTGATATCGTTATGACATAGGGAATGGTGTCAGGTGAGCGAATCCATGATTATGATCTCCCAAAAGTGCTCATATTAATTTGGCATTTATTGCGGTAGTTGAGGAAGCGCTCTATATAAAGGATGAGGTAAAAGGGCTTACAGTTTATTTTTCTTTCAAATTTTTACTATCATGTATTTTTGAACTGTAGCTGCAGAAGTGTCCAGAGAGTGTTCAAAATATTTTTCAAAAATAAGAGGCAATGGGGAAGCGAAGCAAAGAGCCTAAGGAAGTTACAGAAGCTGCAGAATCCAAGAAGTCAAAATCTAGATCTAAGAAGGCTAGAAAAAATGACTATGTCGACTTGGACCCGTACGAAGATACCATGGCAAAAATTGGTGACTGCCTCATTACCCACAAAGGCGTGGAAAGATTGTGGTAGGATGTTGAATCGATAGTAAACCAAGGAGTGACATCACATAGTTGGCTGATAGTGCCCTATCATTTGTAGCTATTCTGGTACTTGTGTTCGCCGATGCATCCATACCCTGAGCTTGTACGACTCATTGCTCAATTTTATGACCCATTCACCAGAGTTGTACGGAATGCCCAGAGGGAAATTCTTTTCACCATCACCCCAGATGAGGTTCGGGAGGCGTTTGCTTGTGGATTGAAGCCCCCTTCTTATGCTGTGAATAAAAAATTGCATACTGATGAACAAGAAGATAGATACGTCTCCATAGTGACAATGCACCAATTTATGGAGACTCAACTGATTAAAGAGTCGTAGATGGGGCAACTTCCCAATTTTACGAAGCCACTTTCAGATTTCAAGAGCTTGGACATATATTCGATGTTGGCATGGGTCATCGGTTTGCCTTCAGATGATATTATGCATAAATGGCAAGCGATTTTAGCACAATGTATTTGTTGGGTGGAGTTCTATTCCCCTGTAGCTATGAGGTAGGGAACCAACCTGATATTTTTTAATTGGGCTGATTTTGTTTCTCGAAGGTTGAATTTTCAATTGGAGAAGTTGCAGATTGGAGAGGCGAAGTCATTCAGGCACTCTTCATTTTTAATTTGGTTTTTCTTTTTCCAGCTTCAGTGGCGCTTTCCTTTTATTACAATGATGCAGGTAGGTGAGAACAATGAACCCCTGCCAGTCTATATGTGGACTCCCATTTTGACAAGAAGGGAGTCATTTTACAGTTTCAATAGTTGGTTTTTGGGCCCAACAATAGAATTGCTTTGCGGCACATGTGAAAGGGTGTCACGGGAGTTAAGGGATGCAGTTGTTGCACAAGAAAAGGGAGATATTTTTTTGCTTACCCAGGGCGTAGTTGTGAGAATTTTTGGTTTCACGGGTAAGCCATTTTTGTTGCCCTATTTTGCTACAGAGCATGTGTTCGCCATGGAAGTAGTGCGCCAGTCGGATTACGTCAATGATGTGTATGGAGTTGGGCATGGAAAGAAAACAACATGCAACATGTCATTTAAATTTGGTAGTATAGAAGTGAGCCAAGTTGGGCAGAATCGGCTCCTGACAATAGCATTGCAAGATTTGGGCTTGATAGAGCTACCGCAGCGTTGGAGGTATGACCCTTTGGGTAAGTTTTTAGCTATTATAAAGGCCAAATATTTTCATTGTTGCCCTCGACCGGATATTCAGAAGAATAGAAATAACTTTGATGGGCCGGATATGAATTGGCATATTGAGAAAATGATGATGCTTCCACCTTGGCATGACTATTATGAGCAAGAAGTGGAGTATAATCTGGCCCGATATAAGTCTCAAATCCCTCCATCGGGTTTATTCAGCCAAGTAAAAGAAAGTGCGCCCGAATGGACTGAGGAGAAAATCATGAATTGGTGGATAATGCGGATTCACCGAGGGAAGCCGACTACTCCTTATGGGCTGAAGTTGGATGAATAGTTTTCAGATAATTATGATGAGTATGTCGACTCATATCAGCCGGTCACCTTCACCAACATTTTACCATAAATTTTCCAACAGTATGATAGTGGCGAAGGTGAAACCAAAGGAGAACATCCAATGGCCGAGGAGGAGATTCCAGAGGAAGAGGAACAACAATACGTGTTCAAACGGAGATCTCAATGGATGAAATGAAAAGCGGAAGAGGCACCTGCATCAAAAAAGCAAAATGTGCCGAAAGTGCCACCATTTCCCAAGGTGGCAAAAAGGCCAAGGACTAGCACCATAACTACTTCTATCATCGAGGTTTTAGTTGTGGTAGTTTCTACAATTCTATCTATTTTGGCCATAGTTATTAACCCTTCACCAGAGCTCTCGATGAAAGTTGCACAAATATTTCAGATGGCCCAAGAACAAGAGGAGGATCATCAGTCGGAGAGCTCCCGAGTAGAAGTCATAGATGGCGAAGAGAATGTAGACATTGAAGAGAGGGTGGAAGCACAACAAGAAGAAGTCATTTCATAGCCACCCCCATCACCACGTCACACGGCGCCCACCCCCGAAGGTACATCTTCTATCCCTCCTTCTTCCCTGAAGCATGTAGTGACTTCTGTTTCACTTCCACCATCTTCTGTCTCCATTTCTCCACCATTTGGTATGCCTTCCATCTCTATTTCGATTCCATCTTCTTCCATTCCCGAAGTCACTATTGCTCCTTCTTCTATTCCCATTTCTTCGGCCTCCATTTCTTTTAGTTCGTATGCATCAGGGCCGAATCCCTTTTCGTGCCCTTCCCCTTCCATTACCGCCACCACTACCATTGAGGCTGTAAGTATGCAAGCTCCTCCCAGAGTAAGTGTAACTACAACCAAACTCGGTTCATCCATCCAAACCACCATTTCCATTCCCCCTCTTCTCACCGTCTCATCCACTTCCCTTGAGCCTAGTCGCTCAGATGTTTTGGTCCCATTCACCCCATTTTTGGAGTTGCAGATATTGCCCAATGTTCAGGTGGCCCAAAAGCAACCCGACATGGAGAAAATTAATCGGGCACACTTGAGTTCTTCGTAGTGGTTGAAAAGCATGAGGCACAAGGAAGCATTGGCACCAGCTCGGCCAATCAAGAAAGTTGCTTTCGACCCAGTTGCTATGGAAGCTCACACAACTAAACTCACTCCCTTGGTTCAAAATCCGCAAGGAGAAATGCTACCGAGTGATTACGTCAGTGAGACTATCACAAAAGATCTTACCAGGATAAATCCGACAGAGAATATGGGCAATATACAGGTTGACATGAGCTCAGTATACTTGCACGACGAGTATTATAAGGAGAAGTATTTTGAAAATGAAAATAAAATAATTGAGCTTGAAACTGCCCTGGTGAAAAGTAGAGCGCAAGAGGAAAAGACTGCCACTAAAAATGAATACTTGCACCGATAGGTTGGAGTGCACCTGAAATAATGAGATGCCACCAGGATAGAGATGCATAAGCTTCAACAACAGCTTGAGGATATGAAGAATCAGTTAGCAGAGAAGGCTGTGCAGGCTGCTAGTTTTTCACCAAAAAGTGTTAAGGAGGCCCATCTTCGCTCTACTCGAAACTATGAGAAGTTGGCCATGTAGGTAGTTCAGGTGTTGCACTATTTGTGGGAAGCCCAGATACAGATCCAGTTAGGGTAGTAGTTAATTAACACTATAGAGCAGATGCTAGAGCCATATATGGAGATGGTAGTAAAAATTTAGGCCCTAGCTAATGCTAACCTACGTATTCGCCCTCTAAGTGAAATGGATCATGCCTGGTCGACTGCTAAGGTCACGCTGCGTAGTTATTTCCAAAGAATGGACTTGGTAAGAGAAGGTCAGATAATCCTCAACACCATCGAGTGAGAGCATACCATCTCCATGACTCACTTTGATACTCTTGCCGAGTTGGGATTTTTGGACTTCACGGATGAGTGGGGTGAACCCTTGCCACTGGAGCAACTGGAGGCGCTCTGGAAAAAGTTTGTGGAAGATACCTCCAAGATCGATGCATGGGAGGAGCCTCTCACAGAAGCACAGGTGTTGCCCTTGATGCAGAAATATACGCGCTTGGAGCTATCATTGTATGAGTTGGCTCAATGAGCGAAGCGCCTCAGTTTGACAGATGTTAAAAATATTTACTTTGTTTATGAGTCACTCAGTGTCCCATGCCTGTTCACTACTCATGCTTGGAAGGAGGTAGTCACAACCTATGAAGTAATTTCTGAAACTATCAAGGAGCAGGAGGAGCAGGCAACAATAGAGCACACAATAGCAGAGAAAGCAATAGAAGAAGCAGAGCGAGCTGAAGTACTCAAAGTGGTGGTCGAAGCAGAGGAACAGGAGAAGGTTGAAGAAGAAGCACGTCGGAGGGTAGCTGAAGCAAAGGCACCAACCAAGGTGGCTGGAAAGAAGACTCCATGATAGCCCAATGGATAAAGGCCTGGGATCGCTTGCATCCATGCGAGCTGGATACCCCGTGAGTCACTAGAAATATTGGCAATTTTGCACCTTGCCACATTGGGATTTTTGTTGGAGCATTTTTTATTGTAATGCGATAGTATTTATTTTGAATCAATTTCATATATTACTTTTTGTTTGCATATGTATTCAGTATTTAGTGTTGAATGTTTAAAGGGAAAAATAAATTTAAAACTTCATTTGGGATTCGAGTTTGTTATATGCGAAGTGCACTGTGAATTGACGTCTTTGGGCCTGTACACTTTACAAAAATGAAGAAAGGAAGATCAATATGAAAAATGCAAGGGACTGAAAAGTTTGATAGTGCCAAAACAGGATGGAATGTGAAATCACTTTCACCCCAAGGATGGGGTGAAAGCTCCATTCGCCCCACCTTGGGGTGAATGTAATATCAAAAGGTGACGTAGGTAAGGTTTGGTATGAAAGGGGCATGACAAAAACATAATTGCGTTCACCTTGGTCAAGGGGTGAACATCTCGTTCACCCCTCCCATGGGTGAAAATGCCTCAAAATTAAGATGTGATAGAATGAAATCATGTTCACCCCTCCCATGGGTGAACGTACCCCAAAGGCAACACAATTGCGTTCACCCTAGTTGAGGGGTGAACATTCCGTTCGCCCTTCCCATGGGTGAATGCACCTCAAGAATGAAATGCAATCATGTTCGCCCTGGTCGAGGGGTGAACATCTCGATCGTCCCTCCCATGGGTGAACATGCTCTCAAAGGAGAATCATGCGAGCGCGCTGAACAATAGAAGATTGGGTGAACGTAGTTTTGAGCAGAAAGGGCGAATGCAATTACGAAGATAAAGTCATCCAATTGTGAAGTTTCACCACAGTCCATAGTCAAGATTTCAAGGACGCCTAGAGCAGGTTTTTGCAAGCATTAAATGATGGTGGCAGCGAGTAACTCAAATTGTGAATCCCAAGTGAAGAAAGAAGCCATATAAGAAGCACAAGAAGATTTTCATGATTTCCAAGGTGTGAGTACGTTTTCAAGGTATTGGACGTCTCTTAATTTTCTGTGCACCGACGCCTGAAATGCTGATTTCGTGGGAATGTTCCCTTGAAAGGTGGATCGTTGTTCCAAAAGGATAGATTTTTTAATGTTTCCAAGGAGGAATTTCCTCACTCTTGTTCCTGATCTACGATCATTTTGTCTTAATGTACATTTAATGAAAGAGGCGAAATCCTCTATAAATACTAATCAAATTTCCATTGTAAAGGAGGTTGGACATTCTACGAGAAAACTTCTTAAGTTCTCTGCATCAATAGAAGAGACTTGGCTTCTAAAATTTGCAAGCATTCTTATGTGTGTGATTTCCTTCTATTTTTAAGCATTTCTGTTTATGCTCATGTTCCTGCTGTTAAGTTTAAAATTCTATTTCTGGATTTAAAACATTGTTGGTGAGTGAGTGAGTTTTGGAATGCAATCTGGAGGTTGTCTCTGCAAAGGTGTGAGTGAAATTCTGTTGCCTTCCTCCTGTTACATGCTATTATAAAACTTGGTGGAATTCTTGCTACTAGTCTGCCCCAAATCCTACACTCCGGCCTGTGGCCATATTTCCCTTTCTTTCTGTTATTTCCAATTTCTTTCCTGCAACTCTAGTCTTAAACCAGTGTAGGAGTTAGTTTGGGAGCCAACCCTCTCTGGAGATTGGCATGGGGGACATTCCTTTCCTCCGGCCTTTCAATGTTGGTCGTATCTAGGGTGCACAAATGAAGTTTTGTTGATTAGGCAGATATTTGACCAATAAGTCTATTAAACCAAAGGTATGGAACCTATAGTAGCAACAATCCTAGATCTAACAAGAGTAATGGTGAAAAATATTACGATTTAATTTTTAGAATCCCTAGAAGAAAGTAGTTGAGATTGTCAATTCATCCTACAAAATTTGAAAGGAAACTCTTCCCAATTGTAATATATATACATATAGTAGATAGTTTCACATGGTAAAAAATTGGCCAATTGTATAAAATTCCCTCCAGTTTCATTTGTATAGCAGTATGCATATCTCTAGGTAGTTTTACGAGCAACCCAAACCCTCACTTCTAGCATAATATTGTAACATTCTATGCATATATATATACACATACATACATACATACATGTATATATATACATATATACATACATACATACATATATATGTATCTATATATACATATATATATATATATATGTATATTTACATATACATATATGGATATGGATATGTATATATAAATACCAGAGGCCTATGCATCTCATTGATTAAAAATATATTTTTTTCTCATACCCTGACCCATATCCTTTGTGTGTGTGTGCTTGCATTTCAATCTATGCTTATATATGTCAAGAAGAGGAAATGTTCATGCCAACACATTACGATCATAGTTGTTGTACAAGAGGATAATAATTGATCTTTAACACATTGTTTTGTTAGCTTATTTTTTTCCTTTTTTCTATCTTTGTTTGTTCTTTCACTAACCCTTTTTTATAAAGCAGTTAGATTAGGAAGCATGTGCCCAAGATCTCATCTTATAAAGGAGCTGATCTTTGTCAAAATCCTAAAGGCCTTCGATTGAACTGAACCCTATGCTCTCAAGATCAACCTTATTTTTCTAGCTCTACATGATGCATGATAGCCCTGATCACTTGGTCCACACCACATCCAATTTTTAGGACGATCGAAGAGAAAAATAATTTAATGGAATGTTTGTTGGGATTCCATTGATTTATCTCTAGTTTTACAATCACAAAAACAAGTTAGACTTAGACTCTAGTGAGGATATCTATCTATTTTTTCTTGTTGAATCATATCATCACTCACCTAGTGATCCTGCTTAGATGAAAATCTAGAACAAGTCACTGATAAGGACACCAAATTGAGGATTTGGTGAAGGCCTTAGTCTATCTAATCTCAAAGTATAAACTAAAATCACCTAGTGAATCCATTCCAACCAAAGGAATTATAAATGTATGAATAAGAGACTTGCCACTAGGTCCTTTGCTGCTAAAAATTTACAAGAGTTGCTTCCTCTAGTTGACACCAGAACATGGCTACTCCACAACTGCCTAGAATGATATAGGTCCCTTGGCTCCACCCTCTACATGAAGTGTGGGAGGAAATATCAACTTCTACTCTTAAATATCTCTCTTACTTCATAGGGGAGGATTTGACTACCATCAAGCATCTAAACCATATGATCATATTATGCATACTTTATAATATACTAGAGAAAGATATGATTATTAGATTGTTGGAAACCTCTTTCAGAGGAAGGACTTGAGAGTGGTATATTGCACTCCAAATTGGCTCAATAGCTAATTGGAACTATATTGCTAATTTATTCATCAAAATATTTAGAGAAAAGGTAGATAGAGTGTCTCCCTAAAACATTTATCATCTATAAAGAGAGCTCCCATGAATACAATAGATGATTTCAACCTTTGATTTCACAAGTCTTGGCACAAAATAACTGAAGTGCTTCTTCCCCTAGATATAGATTTTGAATACTATCTGAAGGCCTTAGATTTTGAAATCTCATTAATGATCAAGGCCTAAGGTGGAAACTCCCTACTAGATGCCTCTGGTGTAGCCATTCAAGCTGAGCATGATCAAATTTATATTGGAAGACTAGAACCTAGGTCTTCCATGTCTTTATATCCTAGTATGCAACCTCATTTTACCCCCCTAGTTGTTCAACCAATAACATTCCAACCAACCTTATTTTATGCTATAATTACTCTAGCTCCACCTGCTCCAATGCCCCCTACTCTAGAAGATCCAAAAAAGAAAGCGATGCAAACATTGCTTACATTGGTCACCAATGAAGTTTTGATCATGAGAAGGGAGAATAATACCCAAAGGTACCCTTATTAGAATAATCCAATACCTCTTCCACAAGGGAATTAGGGTAATATATCTCCATCTAATGCTTATCCTAAACCATAGTTCTAAACCAATCGAGAGAATGACCAAGTCCAAGGCTAGAACCAACAAATAGTGTTAGTACTAAACCCTATGTAGCAAGAATTCCTAAACCATGCTAAGTAAATAACACCCATTAGAATAACTATGTAGATGAATCCACTTCCTAGCACTACCCAGCCCTAGATACCTACTCCACCCAAATTAACCTAGGAGAGATCTCTTAGCTCCTTGTCACTGCAACAATCAAGACAATACCTTCCTAAGCATCTACTTCATATTCAGGATTTTAAATCCAAATGGAAGATAACCCACATCATATCCATCCCTATCAGAGTCTTACTACACTCCCCAAGAAAAACCTTAGTGACTTGGGATGAGGAGAAGATTTATGCAGTATATAAAAGAGTAGGCAATATAGGGTCCAATAGATAATAATTTCAATTAGATTATATAATGCAATTTAAGAAGCAAGAAATGGAATAAAGGGACAAGAGCAACTTAGTAACCCTTGGCAGTTAGCACAAACTAGTCCAACCAATATGGCAACCTCCAACTACAACACCCTAACAACCAAGGCAACATGTGCCTCTTGTTAGCATCCAATAAAGTAGCCAAAAAGCTTCAAGTAGCTAGGCCAAATTAGCAAATATCATCTTTGGTTTTTAGTAGTAGTACCTATAAAAAACCTCATGAAGACTAGGCAAAGCACCCTAGAGATACCAAGGTAGTAAGCACCCCAGCCAAAACCATCCAAAATCACTCAACCAATCAAAGAAAAACCAAGGTCTCCCCTACCATTCACTACTTAGAAGGCTATATTTCTCGTGTTATTTATAATGGTGGACCATCTAAAAATATCCACAATATTGGTACTAGTTTGGGATATTCTTGCCATCCCCAGAAAAGAAGAGCATCTAAAGAGGACACTCAAAGAAGAAGATAAAGTTAAGAATATGCAACAAGCATTTGAGACTCTATAAACCTCAACCCTATAAAAAAGTTATCCCAAGACTCCCCCTTTCTATCTATCCCTTATCTATGATAGTAAAATTATTTATAACTGTATGGTAGACTCAGGAGTGAATGCATTTGTCATTCTTAAAGAATTTGTGGATGCATTGGAGTTAAATTATCAACTTGTCAACAAGAGGGTAGTGCAACTAGATGTCAATACTATCCAAATCATAGGAGAAGCAAAGGAACTTCCACTAGTTTGGAACACATGTCCAAGAGTAGTTATCACCCAAGACATCTTGATAATTGATCTTCCAACTTCATTTGGTCTTTGTTTATCTACATATTTCACTGCCAAGTTGGGAGGGTATCTATATCTAAACTGGTCTATCATGGTTTTGAGAACCCGATGTGGAACAAAATTTAAAATCCATTTAGATCCAATTTTCTTGCATTGTGTAGAACACTTGCTGATGTCTAGGATAAATTTTAATTAATTCTTGATGTCAAAATAAGAGAGGTTTGAATCCCAAATCAATGAAATACATTCATTTATCCTCAATGAACAGAAGGATTAATTAAAGGCTAAAGTATGGGATTGAAATTCTCGTAAAAAAACACAAAGCTAAAATAATGGGTTGAGAGCCCAATTATATGTAAAAGTTTTGACCCTTTTTTTTAGGGTCATGTAAACAAAATAATTAGTAACTAATTTTGCTATGCAAGATATATTTTAAAATAAAGCAAGTTGCTTGAACATTAATGAAAATAACTCTTGGGATCATCACCAAATGATTATAATTATCAAATCAGTTGTTTAAAATTGCATAGCCTAAAATAAATGAAGATGCGGGCAAGGATATCATGCACAAAGGAGAAGCAAAATAGCATGATGTGAATCCACCACTAAAAAGAAAGATGAAATATCTTCTTATGTCAACTTGAAGGAAATGAGACAAGCTCAAGGCAGGAGAAAATATGATGAAAGGAAAGAGGCTTCGGTTCATGAAAGATAAAATTAAGAAAGGTAGTCACATCTACCCAAAGAAATTCTATAAAAGAACTACTAAGAATCCCTCTCCCAACCCAAATAAGTGATAGATGTGATCCATTTATATATAATCAAAGTCACATTCTAATAATTTTGTGCCCAATTGATAAGGCCTTATTTTTTGGATTCATCCTCATTTGTGAGTAAAAGGTCCCATATGAGATATCAAAGTTGTAGTGAAGTATCACTACAATCCAGTTAAGAAAATTCCACTCAAATTTGACTTGGAGCCATATGCAGAATGAAAAGCCCTTGTATCATTATCGACTACCAGGAACCTTATGTCAAAAATTTCCCAAAGAGATATCTCTAAAGGTTGGGGATGGGTGTAAAAACCCTTATACTGTATAGCCAAGATAATTATTGAATCACTATATTTAGTAGCCCACAGTAGTTTTGGATCAACCCTTCTAGTGATATTGGATCAACCCTTCTAGTGATCGATGGTATCTAACGAGTCTTTTTGGTGATAATTGAAATAGCTCCATCATAAATGATGGTTCAATCCAAATTACAACTATTGTTATCATCCATATTTTTTTGGATTCATGATCATCGACTCCTCATTCGTCATCTCACCACTACACATACATGACATGTTCATAGGGAGAGTCAATCAAGGTAGGATTAACAGAAGAAGTGGATGAAGACTCATAGGAGCTCATCATCAAGAAATATTGTGAGATATCTACTTTCCATATCTTCAATCAAGGAGTCCACCTAGGTTGGCATCTCTACACTAATAACTCCTTCAAGGAGGAGAAAAAACTACCAGAGATGTAAGAGGTACATGGGAAATTTTGAGTCGGAGGTCTTACAAAATGATAAATGTCGCCATATATAGTTTTCATAACCCTAGGAGGATATCTGCAACATTTTATTAAAATAAATTGGAAAAAATAAACAAACAAAAGGTAAATTTTATGGGAAGTAAAGAAGGAAATTTTAAATATGAAAGGGCAATGAAATATTATGGCCTAAACAACATTGATATGGATGGGAAAAATATTTGAGGGCAAGGAAGGATAAAAAATTTGAGGTTTCTAAGAGGTTCTATTAGTTAGCATAAGAGGAAGTATCGATAAACTACATAGTTTTGAGACCTTGTAAAAGGATATAAATGACTGAGAAATTCTGAAGAGCACTAAAAAGGAAATTCTCTACAATTGAGACTTTTGAAAGCCCTAAAAGGAGATAAAAAACATTTCAAGGATGCAAAAAAAAGAAACCTTTGACATATGAGGAAGCAAAAAGTCCCAATAAATATTTCATTTTTAATGCTATATAAAAATACAACTTAAACATGATACAAGTTTTGACAGTTAAAACCAAGTCATAAAGCAACAATAATGGCACACAACATCCTAGGAGAAGTAGATGAGGTAGATTAATGCAAAAGGACTATGGATAAACTATTGAGATCATTTCAATACATAGTTCAAGGTAGAGTAGGTGGTCTATTAAAACAAAAGTATGGTGCTTTCAATAGTAACAGTCTTAGAACTGATGAGAATAGTCACTACACCAAAAAAAAGTTTTAATAGCGGTTATAAACTGCCCTTAAAGACCTTTAAAGGTGGTTATTCAGCCATCGTCTATGAGGGCATCTTAAAAATATTGCGACATATGGTAATGACTAATAAACGTATCAAAGAACCAATCTCTTAAGGTCTAAGAGAGATGTTTAAAACTGCCCTCTTAGGGCTACGAGGGCGGTTGTAAACCACCCTCTTAGGATTAATATCTCTTAGGCCTAAGAGGGTAGTTTAAAATCGTCCTCTTAGGTTCTCACCTTAAAAAAATTATAAAGGATATGGGAAAAGAAAAGCCAAGCTTTAGCAACTTTGGAAACAATGCCCACTCCAAATAGCAAAACAACAATTTTAGCTATGGTTGTTTCCTTTTCATGTGCTATAACTATGCCTATATATGTAGTGTATAAGAGCAAAGAGTAACTCCTTTTCATGTGCTATAACTATACCTATATTCTGTAGTGTATAAGAGCAAAGAGCAACTGAAAACCAATAGGAGATGTCCTATAGTAAACCAATAATTCCAAAAAATATATGTGAAAATTTAATTTGTTCTTGTTCCTCCAATGCTGAGGATGAAAGAATACAAAAATATTGTTATATCTACTAGCTAGAAATGATTTGTGATGATAGAACCGTATATCTTGTTGCTTTTCAAATACATATAGTTACAATTTTACTCTAATAAAATATTAACAAAATACTCTAATATTCAAAAGATACAATTTTACTCTAAGAAAATATTGCAAAATCCTATAATATTCAAAAGATAATAATATTTGGATCATAAATCAATTAAACACATGTAAATATATCATACTTTAACAATGAAAATTTTACTTTCTATAGTGTATAAGAGCAAAGAATCACAAAATCCCTTCTAGTTAGTTAAATATAGGGCCATAGAAATGCATATCCTTTTCTATTTTTCTTAAGACCATTCAAAAATTGAATCCAATAAGCATTTAAATTGATTACCCTAAATCTCAATAGAATGAAGGGTTAGGAAAATATAATTTCTGATGAAAGAGGGAGTTGGTAATCAATTAACCAATATGTTTCTCATCTCAACAAGGCAATGAGAGCCATTATAACGACATGTTCTCTTTCTTCATTATAAAATAATATTAGTTAATAAAGGAATTTAAAATGTTGAAGCTTAGCATTACACACCGTTTATTTTGAATAATATATGGAATATTTTATTTTAGATAGCTAGATGAAAACCAAGTTATTATTTATGAATATCAATCTATTGCACCTCTTACATGTACAAAATCAAGAAAGAAAGAAATTAGTTATAATTTATATGTAAATGAAATTTTTTTATTTCAAGTGCAATTCTTATTTACAAATATAGGTGAATGGACAACCTGATCCCTCCATATAATGGGTAGATGTATAAAAATCCTTACCCATCCCAACCATTAAATATGAGGCGAGAGGGTATCTAGAGACTTACACTAGATACATAAATATCCATCTATGCAAATCGTACTACTGCTAAGGACTAGGACTAAGAGTCAAACATGAAACATCAATTTCATAACTCACTCACTCAATACAATAAACCTTCATTTCAACACATTACAACATGCATGCATGATAAGACTCTTAATAAAAATGCCCTAGCAACACCTGCATTCTCTCTCTTTTTTCTTTTTTTAAAAAATAACCTTCTTGTATCTAACTAGCCAACCTCATGCTTCGGATACCTACTCGCCTCACTCCTAGCTTGGCTACCCATTGATTATCTACTAGTATTTTCTAAAAATAGAATAAAAAATTCTAATAACACTCATTAATTATAACTACTTTTAAAGTATAGTAATTAGGCTTCCAACCATGTACCCTCACATTCTTCATGGACATATTGAATGTTATTGTCGTTTGTATTTTCATCTTGTGCAGTTTTAGGTCCAATGAAATATGTTACTTTAGAGACACTGATATATTATACCTCGTATGCTTCAATGTCTTTGATCCCTCTTGGAGGTGATGTGAGAACCACATACCAACTAGTATCAAGTGGATCATTTACATAAAAGACTTGTCTGGCTTGTGATGCTAGAATAAATGGCTCATCTTTTAGTCTATCCTAGCCAAGTAATTTGTTCATGTTGACCAGTGTGAATCTCATTCCATCCTTTCTACATCCATTCCTCATATCAATAATATTCACCCAGTCACATTTGAATATGGGGTATCAAAACTAATAGTAATCCAACAAGATTATTTCCCTAATAACACCATAATATGTGAATTTTTGAAGCATCGAGTTTGTGTCTTTTACGCTTGCTCTGCACAAAGTAGTAGCATCGACACACACACCATTGTTTTAAGTTGTTATTTGGTCCTCTTTGTCTTTGATATGAAATCTATAACCATTGATTAAAAAACTTGAATGTTTAGTTGCAACTTTTCTCAGACCACATGCCAACTATTTTATTGTGTTGGAGTCATTGTCATTATGTTGCATTCCATCTCCATGAAACTGAAACAAAGAAGAATAGTTTAAAGATGATTGCAAAACATTACATGACATTTAGTACATGAAAATCAGTATAAATATCAAAGATCATATTCAAGAGAGTAGACAATAAGTTGATCTCGTAGCCAAGTGATGAATTTCTGATTATAGATTTTTTACAACACCCCTATCTCTTGTTGCACAAGGGTTGGATTCCTTGATACTCTTTAGGTGCTTCCTATTGGAAATATTGAGCATATTGAGTTGTCATTGATGTCAAAGGATTGATGTCAAGAGTTGTCATTGATGTCAAAGGATTGATGTCAAAAGGTTGTATGGTTGGACAATTATGCAAGGCAAGGTATATCTCAAAGCAAGGAAAATTGGTGAAAAGAAAAGGTTTATAATATTTATTTTTTAAATATTATACAGAGGGACAAGTTTTAAAAGAGAAAGCAAAGCAAAGGTTTAAAGGAGAAGGCTAGGTTTAAATATTAAAAGAAGCCCAAAAGTTTAAAGTTTAAAGAGGAGGCAAAAGGGTTTAATTAAAATCAGTTGGGACAAAGGTTTGAAGGCCTAAGTTTAAAAAAGTAATATTATAATATTTTTAAATATTATAATATAAAGTTACAAGCATAGTGCCAATGTTTAAAAAGCATGATTTAAATTCTTGAGGTCTAACATCGTGTGAGCATGGAGGTAAAAGGTATTTAAATCAAACATTAATCCAATGCAATGCTAAGGTTTTGAGTGTGTGCATTTCGATATCCGCTCGTGCTTTTTGAAATGACGAATCACAAAGGAGAAGGGGTATGAATTTTGGTAGAGGGCACAGTGAAGATAAGGATAAAGGGTTGCACATTTGGTTTTAGCTAGTAGGCTAGCACAACTGGTCATTTGGGTAGTGCTAAGGCACTGCGAGAGAGGTGGTCATAGGTTCGATTCATGCGGGTGACACGTGGGTGTTGTTTTGGTGGCAAAAATATTATTTTACATGGTAGAAAGAAGGTTTTAGAGTTAAGTTGTGCACTGCTATTGCTATCCACTAGTGTAGCCCATCTGGATGCCTAGCTAGCGCTAGGGCACCATGGGCCAAGAGGTCGCAGGATCAAATCATTGCGAATGATTTTTTGCAAGGCAGAAGAGAATATTTCGTGCACTTATGAAAGGTATGAATAAATTTTGATTAAAAGTTGTTTTGCAAAGGTACTCCATTCGCTGTGCATTAAGGGGGAAAAATATTTTATTTTGAATTTGATCTAGAGGGAGTCATAAGGTGTAAAAATATTATTTGATATTGTAATAAGGTTATTTGGGTCTTATTTGAAAGTTGTGATTTTGCATGTTTAATTAGGAGATATAAGGTGTATTTTGGTTTATATTGAATTGTATTTTTGGCACATTAGAAAGGAGACATAAGGTGTATTGTGGTATTTTTGTTGATTGTATTCTTGCTTGATATTTTGAGGGTTTTGGTTCATTATTAAGGGCTTTATCTTGTGAAACCAAAAAGGAGTTATAGAGCATTATTTTCAGGTATTCTTGTGCACATATTTTTGAAAGGATTTTATGTGGATTATTTGAAAAGGAGTTTTGCTAACTTGTTTTGAAGTGTCCAAAGAAAGGGAGTTATTTTGAGATAAGTTTTTGAGGGAACATCTTCATCAAGGCAGTTTTAGAGGTATGGTGTTTTAACTCCTACTCAAAGTGGTGTTGTTTGAAGAAAATAGTTTTAAGTCATAAGGTGGAGATATAAGGATTAATTTATGTGCATTATTGGAAATATTTGTGCTAGAGTGTGAAAGCTAAGTTGTGCTTTATTGTTGAATGAAATTGGAGACACATGTGCTAGGGCTTGAGAACAAAGTTGTGCATCATTGTTGAATGAAATTGGAAACACATGTGCTAGGGTTTGAGAACAAGTTGTGCATTAGTGTTGAATGAAATTGGGAATAAAAGTGCAAAGTGTTTGAGAACATAAGTGTACATTGTTTTGAGTGATATTGGAAATGAAAATGCAAGAGTTATAGATCAAATTTATGAAGCCAATTTGTGCATCATCATGATTGATTTTGGGAGTATATAAAAAGGACAGACTTGTGCATTGTTCATGATTTATTTTGTGAGTAGATGAGAAGGACTTGTGCATTGTGATTGGTTTTGGAGTGAAGTTGCAAATAAGAAAATACCAGGTCAGTTATCAAGTGCTAGACTAGAGCTACCTTTAAAATGTAATAAATGTGAGACATGTGAAAGCGATAGACTTAATGAATGTGAAGAACATATTGAGCATTTTTTAGTGCATATCATTCTCTATATGTTCAAGAGGTTAAACAAATTATGGGTAGAATATGTCTAAACTACTTTAGTTGAGGAAAGCACATTGAAGAATAGATAAAGCACTTGATGACATCATTATGCAAGATAGATAAACAATTTTTGTATACAAGGTTTGGAACAGAGTTGAGCAGGTTTTATGAGTAGGTTGAGGAGGATATTTGAGCAGATTTGTGAGCAGGTTTGAGTAGAGTTTTGAGCAAGTTTGGTGAGCTATTTTGAGTAGGTTTGTTGAGCTATGATTGGAGTAGATTTGAGCAAGCCTTGTGTGTAGGCTTGGAGTAGGTTTAAGAAAGCCTTGTGTGTAGGCTTGGAGCAGGTTTAAGCAAGCCTTGTGTAGGCTTGGAGTAGATTTGAGCAAGCCTTGTGTGTAGGCTTGGAGCAAGTTTAAGCAAGCCTTGTGTAGGCTTGGAGTAGATTTGAGTAGGCTTTGGAGTAGACCAAAGCAAAGAAGATTGGTGTCTCCTATGGATAGAGGTCCATGAACTTGAGCAAATGGGATTGGTGTCTCCTATGGATAGAGGTCCATGAACCAAAGTAAAGATGATTGGTGTCTCCTGTGGATAGAGGTCCATGAACTAGAGCAAATGGGATTAGTGTCTCCTGTGGATAGAGGTCTACAAACTAGAGTAAAGGGGATTGGTGTCTCCTGTGGATAGAGGTCCACAAACCTGAAGTAAAGGGGATTGGTGTCTCCTGTGGAGTGGTGTCCACAAAACTTGAAGTAGAGGGGATTGGTGTCTCCTGTGGAGTGGTGTCCACAAAACTTGAAGTAGAGGGGATTGGTGTCTCTTGTGGAGTGGTGTCCATAAAATTGAGAGGGGATTGGTGTCTCTTGTGGAGTGGTGTCCACAAAACTATATTAGAGGGGATTGGTGTCTCTTGTGGAGTGGTGTCCACAAAACCTGAAGCAGAGGGGATTGGTGTCTCCTGTGGAGTGGTGTCCACGAACTTGAGAGGGGATTGGTGTCTCCTTTGGGTTGGTACCCATAAACATTGTAATAGGGAATTGGTTCCCAAGATATTTGTTGAGAAAATTTATAAGAAATATTTTCTCCATGGACGTAGCCCACATTGGGTGAACCACGTTAAATCTGTGTATCTTATGTGTGTGATGATCTGTGCATTGTTTCATTATTGCAATTGATGATATTGGATATTACTGCTTTGGAAAAGTAAATTTTTTATCTTATATTGTTCACCCCCCTCTTAGTATAAGCTTGTGTTCTTCACTTCTCGATTTAGCCCAAATTTTATCAAGCTTAGTTGGATCTAATTAATATTATACCATACATATAACAACAATAAGTAAACATCTACTTACTCTACCCAATGCTGAAATTCATCCATTCTAAAGAGAATGTATCGATGGGCTTGGTCATAAGAAGTCTCATCCAAATCAAAGTCTTCACCACTAGACAAAGGCCTCCCATCGATTATAGTTTCTTCATCCTCATCACTCCATACCTCATTGTGACCAAGGTGATCACCAATTGCTTTTGTACCTCTCATGTAGTCCACACAGAATGAAACAAATTCCTTGATAAGATAATGTTCGACAATACAACCTTCGGGTCTAGTTCGGTTCTTTACATAGCCCTTAAAAATATTCATAATTCTAAGAAAGGAAATAAACAAATTTTATTATATGAGACACTAAAAAAATTAGAAAAATGGTGGTTTATGAAACTGATTAATGCATACAAACCTCTCAAAAGGGTACATCCATTGATATTGTACAGGTCCACATAGATGTACCTCCCGCACGAAGTTAATAGTTAGGTGCACCATGATATCAAAAAATAAAGGGGAGAAGTAATTTTCAAGTAAACATAACATCTCCATGGCCTCTATTGATAATTTATCTATTTTTAAGAGATCCACCACTTTAGTGCATATAGTCCTATAGAACATGCACAATCGATAAAAGGTTTATCACACTAGATTATCAACCAAATGTCATAGCACTACCGAAAGAAGTTGTTGCATGAGAACATGGAAGTCGTGTGATTTTAGGCCCTAGATCTTAAGTTCTTTCATAGAGACACATTTTCTAATATTTGAACTATATCCATTCAATACTTTCATATTGTATAGTGTATAATAGAACCTTTCTTTCTCAACCTTCGATAGATTGTAGGGTGTTGGTGGAAGATATGTCTTGTTTCCATCCATTACTGTCCATAATGTGTTCTTGATACCCATATTTTTTAAATCCTCAAGAATTTTTTCCCATCGTTTGAATTTTCATCGATACCTAGCAATGTTCAAAATAGGATTTCATAGATATTTTTCTCCACATGTGTCACATCCAAGTTATGATGAACTAGAATATGTTGTTCATAGATAGAAACATAAAATAAAAGTTACTCAAAATTGAGAGATATAACAATAGATACAGAAAGAAAATTGTATGTTGTACCTCCCAATATGATAGATTGAAGAATATAGATTTCTTCTTCCATATTGCTATAGGAACAAACACGCTATCCTCATCCGTATTGCATTTCCTTTTATTTGAGTTGCTCTTTCCCCAATTTGATGGAATTTCTTGTACTATTTTTAGTATTTTTATCCCATTTAAAGGTTTGGGTGGTTTATCAAGCTCTTGTTTACCATTGAAAGATGTCCTTTGATGATGAAATAAATGATCTGGAGGAAATAATATCCTATGGCCCATGTAAGCGATATTTTTTTTTTTTTTATTTTTTTTCGTTTTTTCCCCCCCTTTTGGACATGCTACCTTTCCCTTTGTCATACATCCTTTTTTTTTTTTTTTTTTCTTTGTTTTTTCTCCCCCATTTTTGGTTTTCCTTTCCCTTTGTCATACATCCTGATAGGTTTCCATAAGTAGGAAAGTCATGGATGGCCCACATCATTATTGCTCTCATATTGAACATAGTATTGGAAAATGCATCATACGCTTCTGCTCCTTTAGTCCATAGTTCATGTAAGTCATCAACCAACGACTATATATAAACATAAATATCATTACCTATTTGCTTGGGGCTAGGTATTAACAATGTGAGCATTGAATGTTTTCTCTTCATCCACATCCATGGTGGGAGGTTGTAAGTGACCAACACAATGGGACAACAACTATAAGCAGTATTAAAGTCAACAAAAGGGTTAAACCCATTGGTTGCCATTGCAAGTCATACACTACGTGGATCATCGATGAAATATTTCCACTTAACATCTATAGTTTTCCATGTCGAGGAGTCAATTGGATGTCGCATATTGCCATCTGAACTCCTATGCTAGGAATGCCATCTCATATTCTCCACAACCTTTGCAGAGCTACAGGAAGAAAGCAACTCACTTCAGCCGCATCTAACAATGTTGAAATAAACAAACACAACAAAGCTAATGATATAATAAAATACCTTACCTATACATTCTCTTCAACCTTGGTATAATGGGGAAATACCTCAACACCTTCGTAGGAAAATTAATGCATACCTTTTGTGAATGAGGGTCAACTTTCCATCGAGATGCACCACATGTTGGGAAAGCTTGCTTCTTTTCATGATCTTTCCAATATAAAATATAGTCATTGATGCATGCATGTATCATTACATAATCTAATCCCAATGGCCTCATCATTTTCTTCGTTGCATATGTGGACTCTGGAATTGTATTGTCGATTGGGAGCATATCTTTTAGTAACTCTAGTAAGTCACCAAAGCTTTTGTTCGACTAGCCATGTTTTACTTTGAGATTATACAATTTAGCGATCATCGATAGCTTTGTGTACTTTGTACAACTTGGGTATAATGGTCATTTGGCATCTTTGAGCAAGCTACAATATTCATCAATAGGAACTACTCCATAAGATGATTGGAACTCAACATCATCTCGTAGTTCTTGTCCACTCTCTGGGAAATTGACATTGAACAATACATATGCATCATTGACCATTCCAATGATGTCATCTTGTACATCTTCGATAATTGGACCCTCATTAGTGGTAGAGCATGTGCTTGATGCATATTTATCAAAACTAGAGGGTTGTTCTCCATGCAAAACAAACTCGGTATATGTCTTGTCAATCTTATGCCAAATTAGGTGGTCACGAACCTCCGAAAAACCAAGAGTTTCCATATTTAAGCACTTTTGACATGGACATCTAGTTCTTTTAGGGTCCATTGAATTCTTTCTTATGAAATATAGGAATTGGTGAACCCCACGATAATAGTCCTCACTATTTCTACAAATAGACCCCCCCAAAAATAAGAAAGTATAGTTATATGGGTAGATCTGATCGAAAGCACAACTTTTCTTTATTAATGGAGATAACATAGTTGAAATACCTAGTTTCTCCTAGCCAAGATTTGTCCATGATACTTGATGGACAAAAAATATTGACCCAATTGACCTGGCTAGAGTTGGTGCTCTGAGTCTTGAGGATGATCCAACTGTTGAAAGTAAAGATAATAATCTTGCTACCCAAGCACAACCTACACAAGGTAAGTGGAGTTTCTTATGCAGCTTATTACTACATAGTACACTCCAGGGATAAAACTAAAATACCAGATAAAACTAAAACATAACTATACCTAGAGGAGGTAGTAAGAAAAAGGAGAGAATTTGAACAAAAAATTCTAAGACAAAAAGCAAAAGTAAAAGGAAGAACCCTTAGCTAAAAAAAAACTAGAAGAGTCAGTTGAAAGAAAAGAACTAGTTTCAGAACAAAAGAAAGAGCCATGGTTAAATCTATCTCCATTAGCATTAGTTGTTGTTACATCAATGCTTTCAACTACAAAAAGTTTTAGAGCACCACAAATGAAGATTGCTTCTTCATCAAACAACACATACAGTCCAACATGCACACATGGACATAGACATATATGACACACCTTTAGGGTCATATGTGTCATTATGTAGGAGTTGAAAGTTTGAAGTGGTAGATGCAAAATCAAACAATAAAATATTAAATGTAAAACTTAGACCTTTACCAGAAAGATTTATTGCAGATCCAAAAGGAGTCATCTTAGAAGAAACCAAAAAAAAATAAGAATTAGAAGAATATGACATAAGAGTCATAGAGTTAGTTGATCTATCATTACCAAGATCAAGAATAAGACCAACTATTGAAAAGAAGCCTTCAGGAACAAAAATGTGTCTTATGCCATTACCATGGAGATGGCCTAACAATGTGTTAGAATATATAGGCCTAAATAAGGAAGAAGATGACAAAGAAAATATTATTCCATTTCTACCAAGAGAAGAAATAGATGATGAAAATAAACTCAAATATATTCCTACAATGCAAAAATAGTTAAATCACTTAAGCCATTACATGAACTGTTTAGCAAGGAATTTTGATGGCTTTGAAAGATTGTGAAGAAATGAATTCATGAAAATTGAAAAAGGTATATGTAAATATGTGAATTAAATAAATATTAAATACACCTAAATCCTTTTTATAAAGAGTATGTGGCATAGTTAAAAACTATAAAAATAGAGATATTGGATAACAATCATGACATATAAACTATTTAAGGTATATACTAGCTTATTTTAAAACCTCATGATCAAGTATTTTTGTGTATGAGGATACCCTAGAATATCTATGGAGGAGTCAAGTTGTGTTACACTTGTTGTATGAGCAAAAGATCTATTCATGAAGTAAGAAAAATAAATGATCTTTATTTTCATGAAGTTTCACAAGTGATAAGAAGAATGGGAATACAAGATATGGAGAAGATATAATAAGAACATATGTTTATCAAGAAAATATTATCACAAATTAAAGATAATCATTAATATGATAAAAAATAAGAAACTCCCAAATTGTTTAATTGATCAATTATTCAAAGTTTTTGTGGAAACTCGGAAAACCCGGAAATTAAAAAAAACTTTTTTTTAAAAAAAAAAATTATTCAAATTTAATATTGAAGTGATCTCAAGGCCTAAAATTATAGGTTTGTGTTAGGTGATAGAACATAAATTTCAATAAAAATTAAAGGTGTTTCTTATAAAGTGAAGAAGTTATTATTGCACAAAATAATGCTCAAGAAATAGAATAAAACTATATTTATATATCCAATAAGACACCAACCTTTGAGAGGAGGAGGAAATAAAAACCATATTGAACACTATTCTAATGCAAGCTCCAATGGTTAAAAACTATAAAAATAGATATATTGAATAGTTAAAAACTAAATAAATATTAAATACACCCAGGTATTGTAGGTGAGTTGGATAGAACAAAAAATAAAAAAAAAAATAAAGGGGTTCCTAAAAAAGGGAATAGAAAAAAACTAAATTTAAAAACCCAAGAAGAAACCACCCTTCAAGAGGAGGAGGGAATAAACACCATAGTGAACACTGAGGTTTAGAACCAAAGCTCAATGGTCAATGGAGTCAAGAAGGTCCCCAAGAGATATGTAAATATGAATTAAATAAATATTAAATACACCTAAAATATTTATTTTATCATATTCATTGTAGATGATAAGGTCATAATATCTAGTGTTCTTGGGATCTCCATCCACATAATTAATATCAAAAGAATATTTATGATTCAAGCATGTATACAAAGAATTTTATATCCAAATGTTAATATGATCTATTTAAATAGAGATAAATTTTTAAAGGTAACTTAACATGAGTACATTATAAATACAATAGGGATGAAATATGGTCAGTTCACTTTAAGTATATGAACAATAAGTTCTATTAGTATAATGAACAATAAGTTCTATTAGTATAATAAGTTTGTATGATCTTAAATCCTTTTTATAAAGAGTATGTGGCATCATCAAAACTATAAAACTAGAGATACTGGATAACAATCATGAAATATAAGCTATTCAAGGTACATATTGGCTTATTTTAAAACCTCATGATCAAGTATTTTTATGTATTGATCATAACCTAACATAACTATGGAGACAAGTTGTATTACACTTGTTGTATAAGTTAAAGATCTATTCATGGAGTTTCACAAGTGATAATAAGAATGGGGATACAAAATATGGAGAAGATATAAAAAGAACATATGTATATCAAGAAAATATTATCCCAAATTAAAGATGTGTTAAGATGTGCTAGGTGGCCAAAGTAAAAGAAAGACAACTAGCAAAAGCATGATAAGGACAAACCCAACTCAAGTTCCATGCATTGTGATGGACAAACCCGTAATAAGGTAGACCATGATAATTCAATTCGGCTCTATTGTAATTAATGAACTTTAAAAAAGTCAAACTTCATAGTTTTGCACAACTCTTCTTTATTATCTAAAGAAGCAAATGAAATAATACATTTTGATGGGCAATATTATAATTTTGTAGTCCTAGAGGTTCTTATTTAAAGAAGTAAATGAGATCATATATTTTGATGGGCAATATTGTATGTTTGTAGTCCCATAGGTTGTTTAGCCTTGAGGGACATAAAAGCATTCCAATATATTCCGTTGGTAAGGAGTAAGTAAGATTACATTTTGATTGGTAATATTGTATCTTTGTAGTCTCATTGGTTGTTTGGCATTTGTTGATGTTAAAAGCCTTTTTATTTTACTTTTTAATAATTACATAGGATTGAAATGGTCTTACCTCTATTACCTCAGGATAGTGTTACAATATTTTGGCAATTATACATACATTGCCTATCAAGTTTTGAACCTACTCTCCTTGTTAAAAGTTGGGTATAATTTAACCATTGAGATAATGTTGTTTCGTAAAATATTAAGGCTTAACATAGGCTTGGAACCATAACTCTTGGCTCAAATACCATGAGTTTTTTTATTTTGTTCTACCGACATGATTCAAAGTTCCATTAAATGATGCATTTCAAATTTAGAGGTAGCTTAACCAACAGACACAAACAAAATTGTATTAATGTTGATGCATGACCAAAATAGGTCAATAGAACTCAAAAATACAACCTAAAAATAGAAGGGGTGCACATTCAAAATTCAAGTACATCGTCACTCAATTTATGCAAACACATGCAATGGATATATATTCATTGAGTATATATACAAAACCACGTATTCCTAAAACCAAACTGATAAGGAAAAAGAAAACACTAAATTTTGAACACAATTTCCCTCTGCATCCCCAAACCCTAAAGGAGGGAAATTGTATTAATGCTGACGCATGACCAAAATAGGTCAATAGAACTCAAAAATACAGCCTAAAAATAGAAGGGGTGCACATTCAACATTCAAGTACATCGTCACTCAATTTATGCAAACACATGCAATGGATATATATTCATTGAGTATATATACAAAACCACATATTCCTAAAACCAAACTGACAAGGAAAAAGAAAACCCTAAATTTTAAACACAATTTCCCTCTACATCCCCAAACCCTAAAGGAGGGAAATTGTAATAACGTTTATGCATGACCAAAATAGGTCAATAGAACTCAAAAATACAAATTGAAATTAGGAGTACACATTCAACATTCAAGTACACCATCGCTCAATTTATGCAAACACATGCAATGGATATATATTCATTGAGTATATATACAAAACCACATATTCCTAAAACCAAACTAACAAGGAAAAAGAAAACCCTAAATTTTGAACATAATTTCCCTTTGCATCCCCAAACCCTAAAGGAGGGAAATTGTATTAATGCTGACGCATGACCAAAATAGGTCAATAGAACTAAAAAATACAGCCTAAAAATAGAAGGGGTGCACATTCAAAATTCAAGTATGCCATCACTCAATTTATGCAAACACATGTAATGGATATATATTCATTGAGTATATATACAAAACCATGTAAAAACCAAACTAACAAGGAAAAAGAAAACCCTAAATTTTGAACATAATTTTCCTCTGCATCCCCAAACCATAAAGGAGAGAAATTTTATTAATACTAACACATGATTAAAATAAATCAATAGAAATAAAAAATACAACCTAAAAACAAAAGGGGTACACATTCAAAATTCAAGTACACCATCACCAAAGGGGATGGTCTACCACCCAAGAAATCCACAAGATTGGGAATGAAGTAGTCTCCTACTTCAACTCCCTCCTTGGATACGAGGCCCCATGCTCGACCACATCCAAAGAGGCCATGCTACAATTCATTCCTCAATTAATTAATGATGACATCAATGGAAAACTTAATGTGCCATTCTCAAATGAGGAAATTCGACTGGCCTTATTTTCCATGGATGCTACAATGTCATCTATAAAATCCTCACCAAATCTATAGCTAGTTGAATGAAAGAAGTTCTGCCCTCAATCATTGATCCTTGCCAAGGAATTTATGTTCAAGGGAGGTCAATCCTAGATGGAGTCATCATGGTTCATGAGGCCCTCCATTCAGTATCTCAGACCAAAAGGTTGCTTTTGCCCTCAATCTAGACATGAATAAGACCTATGACCGTATAAATTGGGTATTCATGGAAGCCATCCTATCAATATTTGGTTTTCACCCAGAGTGGGTCAATCTAATCAAAGGATGCATCTATAAACCTTGGTTCTCAATCCTCGTTAATGGGTCAACGATAGGGTACTTTCAAAGTAGTAGAGGACTCAAACAAGGGGATCCAATTAGCCCCATTCTTTTCATAATCATTGTAGAAGCCCTTGGTAGGACAATTAAAGTTTCCTATATGGTAGACCTCATATCTGGTATCAAAGCAATGTCCCTAACTGACCCGATCACCCATAAAAAGTTCATGGATGACACTTTGTTGATGACCTTGGAATCTATGGGAGAGGCCAAAACCATCAAGCATATCCTCTCTTTATGAGGAGGTGGCAGGACAGAAGGTTAACTTCAATAAAAGTAAAATCTACTTCCTCAATACCCCTGGTCCTAGGTAATTCAAGATAGCTAGGATTTTGGAGTGTTCCATATCCAATCTCACCACGTCCTACCTAGGCCTTCCACTATTCACTGGTGCTCCTATCGAGTCAATGTCGAACAATGTGTTGGAGAGAATTCAAAAGAAACTAATAGGGTGGAAAGGGTACCTCCTATCCTAGGACAGAAAAGCAACGTTGACCATGGCCTCACTTCAAAACATTCCAGTATATTTCTTATCAGTTTTCAAGGCCCCATCTACGATGTACCAAAAAATAGAACAGTTCCAAAAAAAATTTCTTTGGTCAGGGTCAGAAGTCAAGCAATGAATACACTTAGTTAGTTGGAACAAGGTCTGTAGACTGAAAGAGCATGGAGGATTAGGCCTGATAAGAGTCTCCCATCTCAATACAACCTTACTAGCCAAATAAGCATGGCGAGTGATCACCAATGTTAGGAGAAAATGGACCATGATTGTGAAAAGAAAATACCTCCAAGGAACAAAGTTCTTGAACAACACAATTCAAAGCAAAGGATCAGCCTTTTGGAAAGCCATTCTGACAAGTAGAGATATTGTTAGCAAAGGCATAAGATGGATCCTAGGGAATGGGTAGATTATAAGATTATGGGAAGACAAGTGGGCTAGAGAAGAAGCACTAATCTAGGATCCCTACCTAGCTCGACTAAAAATCCACACTGATGAAATCCTAGGATAAAAGGTGGTAGACTTCATGAGTTAGGATATATAGACCCAGATGGAAACTGATAAAGATCAAGGCTTGGAGGTTGAATCTGAAGATTTAGAAAATATATTGAGGCAATAATTCATACCTTTAGGAGGAGGACAAGATTAGGTTCGGTGGGCATCGACAAAGAGTGGAGAATTCTCGGTTAAATTAGCTTACAAGATTTTTTTAAGTCCTGAGGATTCGTGGTTTCAGACCCAGTTAGTATGGACCAAGAAGCTAATCCCCAAAGTATCATTTTTTTCATGGTTGGTTATACAAGAAAAAATTCTCACCATAGATAACATGATTAAGAGAGAAATTATGGTCCCTCATAGATGTTATCTTTGCAGGATAAACTAGGAGTCGATTCAACATTTATTCCTTGACTGTCCTATTTCCTTAACCATCCTAAATGGGTTGTTCCAAGCCTTCGATATTTCCTAGACTAAATCGGTCTCCATATATGAGGTATTCCAGAAATGGCCCAACCCCTTTGTCAATGTTAGGCTTAAATTCAAGTGGAAAATCTATCTCCACCATTTCTTATGGTAAATTTGGTTAGAAAGGAACCATCGAGCTTTCAATTAGTCTAGAAAGGATCCTAAGTCCACTATTAACAAAATTATTGCTTCTGCCAAAGAAAATACCATTTTTCATCCTTTATCTTCCTATTCAGTCTCTCCTAGTGAGAAGCTTTTAGAAATTTTTTTAAGTATCCCTCTTGAGAACACCTCCCTCCCAGGTCAGTCCAACCCTATATTATATTCTAGGTGGTTTCCTCACTCGTCGGGCTGGCTCAAGTTAAAATTTGATGACGCAACCAAAGGGAACTTGGGCAGGGCCGGGGCAGGAGGAGTGGTGAGAAACCATAAAGGGTGCATGGTGCTTACCTTTATGGAAAATCTTAGAACCCAAACCAACAATGAAGTAGAAGCCAATGCTCTTCGATGTGGATTGGATTGGGTGTAAGAGATTCAAAGCAGACTCATAGTAGAAGGTGACTCACTCAACATCATTAATCTCTTTAGGAAAAATAGAAATTCCCATTTGGAGGATTGATATATGCATCAAGGAATCGAGGATCCTACTAGGAACTAGAGGTAACACAGTGGTCCAACACACCTTCAGAGAATCCAATAAGGTAGCGGACAAGCTGGAAAACCTAGGCATGAATTCTGATGGGTTCATCACATGGACCCAGGGAGTGTCACGTTACATGGAGGTTCTCATTAAAAAAGAGTGTAGATGATAAGAATTATTGGCTCAAGAGCAACAGGATCATAGCCACTCTTTCACATGATTTCCAAGCCCAAGGAAAGAATCATTTTCTTCTACCGCCTTGACCTATCATTAGCACGAAAGTGGACAGCATCGAGAACCGTAGAAATCGATATGGTTTTTTTAAGCACGTTGATAAATTGACCGCTTTTACCCTAGGAGGGCCATTTAATGTTGGACGTGGTCCCGAGGCGAGTGGATGGAGGCTCCCCACCATGATTTCGGAGCTTGGAGATTTTTCTTCTTCCTCCAACTTCTCAATATGGAAATTTGATGGCTTTTCATTATATATGCGAATTCTCTTTCCTTTAAAAAAAATTTAAAAATGCGAGTAATCCAAGGAAATATACCCTCCCAGCTTCACTGTGAACTCCCTTGAGAGGCACATGCTAAAGTATGGCTCCAAGCCAACCACCACTACTTCTTGGATAACATTAATATGCGGTATGCTATACAAAATAATGGGGATATCCTTGATTATTCCCACCATCTTAACCAGAGTCCCATCCAATTGCAGCACTCCCAGGCTACTTCTTATGTGTTCCATCCCCATTACTTCGCATACTACCTTTGGCATGACAATATTCCCAGCACTGAAATCTATCATGCAATTGTGTATAATCCATCCCTCCATTCTGAGTGACAAATAAAATGGGGGTGGCATATTCTTTCCAGTGGATGAAGTTGGTAATGTCTATGCCAACACTATTTGAGAAGGATTTTTCTTTTGATATTTTGCAGTCTTAAGAGACTCTTGTAGCAAGTCAACTTGCCCAGAAAATTGTAGTGCATCATACAAGCTCACTTTCACTGGTATCTTCTTCATTTATTTTACAATATTATAATCGAACGCTCTTGAAGCCTTTTCTTCTATAATTCACTTGTACTTGTCCTGGTACTGTTGAGTAGCTTTCTATCGCTTGGTCAATGATGGGTATTTGAGGCATTCCTTGGCCTGTTATTTCATCTCATTTTGTGTTTGGGTAGCTACTGTAGGTTGTGAAGTCGATGCCTTTGTTTGTGTCTTTTCTTGAGCTTGCTTAGGTACCAAGTCTTTCAACAAGACAAAATCCTGCTACTTAGCCATTGTACCAGGCATCTTCACAAGTGGTTGCACTTTTTAATTTTGCATATTCGATTTTGCAAGCACCTTCAACGATTCCAACTCAGTTGGATCTATAGTTACTAGATTCTTTTTGAATCTTGTGAGAACCGAAACTTGCTCCAAGGATGACATCATAAAATTATGATTAGCCTCCCTAATCATGTTGACTTGTTTGCCAGCTGAACTTTCTACAAGTGTTTGCACAAAGTTAAGGTTTACCATGCAAGTTTCTTCTCCATGAGGATTGTTGCACATTGAATACCAGTACGTCTTTTCTGTCATGCTACTCTTGTCATTTTCTAACACCGTTGTGCTCTTCTCAAGGCCTATGCTAGAAAATGCTTTCTCTCGAGTAATCGTTGGAGTTTGAAATCTCCTCAACTAAAATTTGACCTTGGCTTGCTTCTTCCTTACCGTTGTAATCTCATTTGATATCATCCTTAAGGTTGAGTTATTAGATTTCACCTCTTGTAACAACGTCGTGTAGGGATTAGGATTGGTGAGTGCAGGAGGTGCTGGTAAAGGTAGAGGTGCTGGTAGCACGGGAAATGATAGTGAGACTGGTGGCACCGACAATACTAGAAAAGGAATAGGTGCAGGTAATTGTGGCACTAATAAAGCGGATAACTACGGAAAGCTTGGAGTAGGAAATTACGAGATAAGAATCTGAGTAATTTGGGGTGGACCTGAGCTCCATGAGGGAACTGGGTACATAAAATGCATGGGCTATGAAAATGCACTTGAATACAAATGATGTGGAAGATCAGGAAGAATAGGCATCGTCATTTTTGGAGGAAGCTTGTCTATGGTGATCAAGTTAGATTCAGCTTTCTGGGCTTGCGTATACAGATCAAGGAAGGTATTCACATTGGTTTATCGAAAAAGATACCAATGTCAGTGTTAAATACCCTAAGGTAATAGAATGCAATTTGTTCGTGTGTGGGCTCAAATCATTGGTAACTCTTTACCAACTTCGGATGAAATTGACATTGAAATCAACTATCTCCTCTTGCAAATGTCTTTGGATCATTGTAAACTGATGCAATAAGGAGAACGGGTCAGCTTGTTCATGGAAATTCTTGATCAAAAATTTTGCCAACTAGACCCATGTGGTGATGGTAGCAGGCGACAAGGACCGGTACCAGTATAAAAACTTTTATTTTAATGACAACACTAGCACCCATACCATTATGTCTTCATTAGTAATACTATGGATTGTAGCCAAAGAAGCCACATCCTGAATATGCTCATAGGAAATTTTACCAGTACCATCATAGGTCAGCAAAGCCTTCAAAGCTGCTTGAGGCACTAGATTTTATGCTTGTAAATTCAAGGCCCCTGAGCTATTCTATGCTAGAAATTTCCTTGGTGGTTGTTGCTACTGATGTAGTGGTGGATTCTGAGACATGTGAACTAGTGCATGAGGAACGCTAGTGGCGGTACTAACTAGACTTATGGGGGCAGAAAATACACCAGTTAGTTGTGAGGACGATACCAATAATGTATGAGATGTGTGAGGTAAGGATAACATATGGCGTAAAATGACCAGTTGAGGATGATATCCTAACCTTTAGATATCAAGTTTGTAAAACTCAATAGGTTCTTTGGGATTCCTGGCCTTCAATCTCGTAATCATGAAACACAACTTTTGCCATCTTCACATTTGGATGTTTTTTGGGTATAATCAAGTTGTCGGATTTTCTAACTATTTAGCATGAAGGCAAACATCAAACCTTAATACTGTCAAAAGTGGGACTTTTAGGGTCCCACTGGGCGTGCCAAAAAATTATTGGTCAAATATATGCCTAATCAAAATACTATGTTTGTGCACCCTAGAGATGGCCAACATTGAATTACCGGAGGAAAGGAATGTCCTCAATGTCAAAATCCAGAGAGGGCTGGCTCCCAACTGCAGGAAAGGAATTAGGAATTACAGAAAGAGATAGGAAATGTGGACATGGGCCAAAGGTGTAGGATTTGGGGCAGACTAACAACAATAAATTCACTCAAGCATGAAATAGCATATAATAAAAGAAAAGCAGTAGAATTTACTCATAAACTTGTAGAAACAACCTCCAAAGTAACACTCCAGCACTCACTCCCTCATTAGCAACATTTAAATTCAGATGCATAATTCAAATTCAATAGCAAATAAGGAACATGAATGTAAAATAGAAATACAAAAATACAAAGGTAAATTGCACACAAGATCATTTGCAAATTTAGAAGCCTTGTATCTTCTATGGATGCAGAGAACTTGGAAAATTTTCTCGCAAAATGTCTAACCCTCCTCCTTTACAATGAGAATTTAGTAGTATTTATAGAGAATTTTACCTCTTTCATTAAATGCACATGGAGACAAAATGATCACAGATCAGGAACCATAGCAAGGAAATTCCTCCTTGGAAATATGGAAAATACATTCTCTCAAAGCAACGATCCATATTCTTTAGAAATTTCCCATGGAATCTGCCTCTCTAGATTCGGTGCATAGGAAATTATAAGACTTGGCTATTTGACTGGAGACGTTCATCATCTTGGAAACACACGCCTGCTTTGGAAATCATCAAAATATTCTTGTATTTCAATACAGCTACCTTCCCTACTTGGGATTCATGATTTGAGTTACTCCTTGCCTCCATTATTTAATACTTTCTATGATTTGTTTTGGGTGCTTTTAAAAATTTACCTTCAATTGACTATCTCCCTTCTTTGACCACGGTGACAACAATTCCTTTTATCCTTGGCAAAAAATAATTAATAGCCGCATTGTTCCTTTTTTGAAATCGCGTCCCCCAAAAGGGGTGACAAAGATAGTAGCCCTCCCTTTAGGGCAAACACGATGTTGACTATTCAACATCACTTCACATTTTAATGCATTCACCCAACTTTGCATTCGCTAGCACATTCGTACGACTCCATTTATAAGAGGATATTCGCCCATGGGAGAGGCGAACGAAGTGTTCGCCCCTCAACCTAGGCGAACGTGATGTTGACCCATTCCCATCATGCACATGCTGTTGACTCTTTTCCTTCATCGCGCTTCTAACTACGTTTGTACCAAAGTGGGATGAACGGAGCTTTCACCCCAACTTTGGGGCGAACACAATCCTTTGTCGAACCTATTTTCCTTATGATGGGCAAACACACATTATTTCAAAATTTAAAATATGTCCACCCCAAAATGGGGTGAACGGAGCCTTCGCCCCAACTTTGGGGTGAACACAATTCTACTTTTCTTATCTTTGGGTGCTTTTATATCTTTTAACGTTTCACCATTTTAATGTCTCATTCCCCTTCCTTTTGTAATGTGCAGGGCCTTTTTCTCAGGGCAAAGATGTCCTCATGTTGCAATACAATTTTCGTCCCCATACTTAGTCTTCGTGCACCATTTCCCAACATATTTACAGACAAAGTGAACTCAAGTCTCCAATGCAGTTCTTTAGCCTTTTCATTAAACATTCATTACTTCAAAATATTATATATGTACAAACAAAGATAAAAAATAAAACAACTGCAACATATAAATTCAGCCAAAATATTAGATTCGAATTAACATATTTTGTTGTCATACAATCAAAATGCCCATTCAAAATTATATAAAAAACTCAATGTGGCAAGATGCAAAACTGCCAACAACTTGCAAATAGATGAAGATAAATGAGCTATACCTAAGGTATCCATTGAAGCAAACATCCACCAAAAAGGAGCTCAAAAGTGTGCCATAGAACCATGGAGCAATCTAGTTGTAGCCATATGTCATCCTCACCAAGCCAACATGCAAAAGGAAGCTTGCATTTTGATAAACATAGTAATCTCACATAGGATGTAAATATAAAGGAAGAATTAGGGTTGCAAGCTCATATTTGAAGCGTTAGAAAGAAGGCTTACATGCACAAGCCTTGAGTGTCACTTGGCACAAATTCTCTAAGCATCCCAATGTTCATGAAGACCCAAGAACTCACCTAAAAGGGAGTTACATACATTTAGAGGGAGTTAAGAATATTTGGAGGTTACCACCAACCTCATCATTGCCAAAGGTACGTTGAAGACACCTACATTGTAATGCTTCAAGTGACACTTGTCACAACTTGCAAGAAGTTCATCCTATTTAAGGTGCCTATCTTAGAAAAGGAGGGAGAACGAAGTCAAAAGGAATCCAAGCATTTATGCATTGAAGCTCACTTGGAGGAGAAAGGCTAATTCAAGCCATACACCATTCAAAGGTGTAAGAGAAGCATTTAAGACACTGTCATAAAACTAGAAAACCAACACTTGCATTTGGAGGAGCTTTGTCATAAGCAAAGCACATTTCAAGGAGTTTTCGATGCCATTTACGAAAGAGGAGCATCATCGTAGGAGGAAACTAGCATTGGTCAAAGAGGGATTTGACTATCCATGTGTGCTATACTCCACAAAGCTATGAATCTGCCACCTCACAATATTGAAGGATTATTAAGGTAAAGGTTGATTTTATTATTTTCTTGCTTTAAACCTAAGGTTTTTGGAGTTATAAAGGTACATTATATCTACTATTGCAATATTCTGTATTAGTGATTTATTAAACAAGCATATTTCAGGATTATTAATATTTGCAAAATGTAACTAGGTGGAATAAAGGTTATTACTAAAATTTAAATTATTTGCAAATATTATTTTCTAATTTTTTCAAATTTGGGAGTTATAAGGAATACAACATCAAATTAGGAATTGGAAATTAGAAAACATAAAAATCAACCATAAGGGATATTTAAAGAGGTTTATTAAAGATTTTCAAAGGTTGGAATTTTTATAATAGTGTTGTCTCAAAATCACTTAAAGGAGGTAAAATAAACCCAACATCAAAACCTCTTCAAAAATTGAAATAGTGCTTAGTTCAATAGGAGTAATAAGGAGATAGAAAATTTGATTTTGGTGTTTACAAAATTTCACAAAATCAATCCCAAATTGAACTACAATTTACAAAAAGCACTATCCTATCCAAAAAACCCTAGGGAGTCATAAGGCATTTTACAAAACTTGGTAATATTAGTATTCATAAAAAAAATATCAAGTTCTAAATTCATTGGATAGATGTAAGCTTTATACAAAACCTAAAAAATTATTAGGTTTATATACTTTCATCACTAGGGAGACATAAGGAAGTCCACAAAATCTAAGGGTTGATAAAGGGAATTCAATGAAATCCAAAAAATTATTCCTAGCCGAATTCCAACTACTCAAGGGCCCAAATTATTTATCTTAGAAGAATAAAGTGAAAGCAATCTTGGTATATAAAAACTGTGGGATATTGTCCAAGGAAAAATAAAGAAACCTTCCACAAGTGATACTGAGATTCTAAAAGTTTAGGAAAATGATTCAAAAGCCCTAATGATCATAAAATTTGCTATCACTGATGAGATACAATCTTATATCAGCTCAGTAAAAACATCTACTAAAGCTTGTATAAGCTTAGATAAAATATTCGAAGGAAATAATAAAGCCACCATTCTTCATCTTCAAACTCAACTACATTCCTTGAAAATGAGTAGTGGGGAAAGCATAGAACTATTTCTAAGGAAGGTAGCAGATATTAAGGGTAAATTGTTAACCCTTGAACAAGAGCCTAAATATGAACTTCTTACTCAAGTAACCATGAGATCAATTCCAAACAACTATAAGCATTTGGTCACATCTTTACAAATCCTAAGTAAAGATACTTCTTTTGATATCCTTCAGGAATATGAGGTGGAACACACTATGAAATATGATATGACTATCACTGCATTGGAATCAAAATATAATCCACAGGGAAATATTGCTTCATTAGCAAAAGGAAGGAGAACATGGTATTGTCAAATATGCAGAAAGAAAGGTCATAGTACTAGTTATTGCAGGTACAATCCTAAAAACTAGAATCAAGGAAATCAAATAAACAATGGGATTCAATTTCAACCACGACAATATCAAAGAAATTCTCATAAACAACAATTTCAGTGACCAACCAATTATCCTCAATTGGAATATCAAAAGGGGAATCATAAAGGACACCTAGTTCAAAGAATAGAAGAAATTGAAGAACTGGAAGAACCCACAGAAGATTATGAGGTGAAAGCTCTGTTAGCAAATGTAACACATTACAGAGACACTAACCATTTGCTTGAACATGTTACAAAGAATACATAGGAAGAGTACAAAGTTAAATATGAAGAAGAGGATCCATATTGAAGACTAAAGTCTTCAATACCCAAATAATGTAATACAGGGGTTGTTAGAGTTAGATTTTATTACATCATTTGGGTTATGTAAATGTACTTTTCTAGGTACATACTTAGGAATTTAGATTACTTTAGGGGGAAGTTATCTAGTTAATTTATGTAATGTAATAAATACACAAGTGTTAATATGCAAGGTGTCCCTTGTACAATTATATAGAGTGTTGGCCAAGGAATTTATCTTCCATTTTAAAAGGGCCTCATTGTAAGAGATTGATGAGATAGTAGGTAGTAGTAAAATTACTGTATAAATCCATTAGTGATGGAGTACAATGTAGTCCTAAAACTTCTTGCATAGAGTGTCCATTTCCTCCATAGAAACATTGTATTCATTTCCATCATTTCTATTTATAGCATATTTCTGCAATCTCATAAATTTACTTTCTCTCATATTTCTGCATCTTGTGATTGTCATCTCCCATTGTGATCTACCTCAGCTAACAATATTTGCAAATTAAGTTTCACTAACATTATACCTCCTTGTTTATGGTTTGAAAATATTTGAATCAATAATAAAAAATATTTTAATGCTTCTATTTTCTACTTCCTTATCAAGATTATCAAAATGCTTTCTAGAGATTAACACCTTATTACTCCTGTCATTCAATATCTCTACATTATAAAGTTTAGTTGATTTCAACCTTAATAAACTTTCAATATAATTCTTACCTTTAGACTACATAATTTATACTTGTAAGTTATTTATAATCAACTTTGTCTTCTATGATTTAGTGATAGTTGAATCCTTATCAACTTTGAGGTGCTATGTAAATATTTCACTCTCTTTCTTCACCAATTTGTGTGCTTTCTCCAACACCTATATTCTAACCTGTGCACTTCTAATCACCTTGGCGAACATGCTCTCTTGAAGTGTTGATATTTTGAGCTTCACACTTCTATTCAGGTGGCAACTATGCTCCTCTTCAACATTGTTTAGCTTGGTCTATGAGCTTCTATCTCACTCAGTGAACATGCTCTTCTACAATATCAAATTGTTTAGTGTATGAACTTCTATATCCTATTGGGTGTGCTTCTCTTCAATGTAATTGTGTTGGCTTGTGCACTTCTATTTGACTAATGAGCTACTTATCCATTCCTCTACGATCTCTATGCTGCTTTACCTCTTAAATTCTCCTTAAGTTCACTCATTTTCACCTCTAATTAGCACCACTTTTATGAGTGCTATACAAGCGTTTCTTTTTAGGGCATCTCTCTAGATTGAAACATAGTATACTATGGATGGTGCCAAGTGGCTCTAGAATTGTCTAACATTTTCAAAAATGCTTCTATCCCACCTTATTCCAATGCCAAATAACAAATGGTGTTAGGTGAGTTAATAAATTCCTTCAACGTCTCTAACCTACAATTAACGCGATGTAGTTATTTTGCTAAGAAAAGCATGTAGCAGTCTACAAGGCAACTAGAAGAGCATCCAAAGAGACTACTATGAAAAATAAAGCAAGTCAAAAGATTAAAAAGAGATGCAAAGTGCAAATAAGTGTTGCTGAATATAAAATAGTCTAAGGTAGATGGTTTCCAAATAATATTTTTGTGTTAAGACATTAAATCCAACACCAAATGAAAGCAAAACAAAATTTGGCTAAGTATGGAAATTCTACTAGATATATAAGAGGTTGATGTCAGTAATAAGAGAACAAAATTTTAACATTCGATATTCTTCAAGGAAGGAGCAAAAGCAAAGACACAAGACTCGACATCCATTGTCCATAACCCGATAGTTAAGCAATGAAGACAAGTAGGGACAATCAAATATATTACAATATTGGTGTTAGCAAGAAGGCATAATATGCCTAACATAGTACAAAGTAATGCTAAGAAAGAAATATTCTACAGTATTGTATTTGATACCCAACATCCAACACTGTAACTTGCAAAGCCTCTAGAGGTACCAAACTTTAGAAGGTGATGACATCAACATCAAGAGCTTAAAATTTTGGTAAGCCAAACACACTCCTAGATGCAAAATAGTTCTAAGCATGGAAATCAAATAACAAAGTAAGCAAGGATCAAATGAATCCCAAAATTTGACATTATATATAAACAAAATCAGTTATCATACTCTTCAAATTGATATTCGGTATTTATCCATAAAAAATCAAAGGCTCAACATGAGGAGGAAGTTAAATGATGCATTGCACAACCAAGGTCACCATATAACAAGTGACACATTCTATGTTTCTAACCTCTGCATGAGTAATCTAGAATCATGCACATTAGTAGGTGTGCATGTGCCAATCAGTTGCTAGGGAAGGAAAATTATAAGAATATCTTAACGACCAAAGTTTTTTGCATCACACATTGCCCCTACTTAGTTGGCTATGCATAACAGAAAGGAGTGGACCATCATTTGATGGTTACAATCCAATGATGTAGCTTGTAGGCTAGTATCAATATGAAATCTATATTGTCAATATTTGTAGAGCATTCCTAAAGCAATTAAGCACAACTAAGTTGAATGTGACAACCACTCTTTGCACCTACCCTAAGGCTTGCAATATTCCTTAATAGCAATCATTCTTAGTTAATTGAATAAATTATAAATCTCTATATATACTAGAATGTAAGACATTCTAATGGTTAGATCTTTGGAATTTATAATTTGCATGATTATATTCATTAAGGAATATACACCTTATTTAATGAGAATTACGATTTGCAGTTCGTACAAGTAATTTTGGGAAGTTTACAAACAATATAAGGCAAATTATACACCTTAAACGATTTGGGTGTAAGTTGCTACCAACCTTGGAAATCATTCCCACACTTTCTAAATCACCTCCCCCTCCGAGAATATTGCACCTTTGTGCTACAATAGGTGGGTATTAATCTTATGAATCCGTCCAAAGTCGTGTCTTCTCTCCTCTCCCCACTTTCTGATAAGGATTAATGTTTCCATGTATGCAATGTTACCATATTTATATGTATTATTCACAGATGATAATGTTGCCATAAATAACTAGATAAGGTTTCTAATTATTTCAACCTTATCCATTTATTTGTTCATTGTATTTGGATTTTATAGCCTACTTTGCAATGTAAATATTTAGTTTGATATTGCTCCACATACAATGAACAGATAAATGGATATGGTTGAAATAATTAGAAACCTTATCCAATTATTTATAACAACATTATGTTAATAATACAATAAATATGTTAACATTACATACATGGAAACATTAATACTTATCATTCCTCCCCACTAAAGACACATTGTCCCCCAATGCGTACAAATGTGGAAGAGAAAGAGGTTATTTTGTGCCATGAGAAATATGCCATCATCAATTATTTATTTATTTTATATATTTTTATTTAATAGAGTATATTGCGCGATCAATGTATGTTGACCATGCGCGTTTGGTGTGTGTGGTGCCCGTAAAACATGGAGTGCATATGTTGACCGAAAAATGGTTGCATGAGAAGGAGAGGTGCGAACTTGGAGTAGTGACAATGAAGGAGTAAGCATGGCAGAACAAAACCCTTGAGCATCTATAACAAACAGATCTACAATTTGGGTTAGTAGACAACGGTCATGGTAATGGGCACTGGGAAGGCCATCGAAGTAGAGAAACATGGTGGCTAGGAAGCAACATTGCTAGAAAAATAGTTGACAAGGCTGGGACAAATAGCAAAGAACCTCTAACGAAAGCTATGAGAAGTGGTGGGTAGGGCATAATATTTACTACAAAAGTTACAGTTTTGAGAGGCAAAACTGATAATTTCAGATAAATCTCCATATTATCGTAAAGTGGTAGCAATTTCTTCAACATTTTGATCTATAGTAAAAAAAACAACATTATTTCCATCAAAGAGAACAATATTAGGAGCATTCCCTCCAAGAGGTAGTAAATCTACTTCTTTTTCAAAATCTGCAACCTCTTCAATGGGGTTGTCTTCTTGAGTAATTTTTTCCATGTCCAGATCTGCAACAATAATATCATCAGTAGCATAAAGAATAGAATTAGGAGGCATCAAAACCTCTTCTTTTTCTATAGTGGTATGGTCCAATGGAAGGACAATGGGATTTTCACCCATAAACCCTAGTTCGATTCCAGGTGTTGCTACATGATCTTCAATAATTTTTTCTTCAAGAAGAATTTTTTTCAACAATTTCTTCCATTTAAGAAGAACTTCTTCAATAGATGTCATTTCTTCTACCAACATCGTAGTGTGGATTTGCTGGAGAGCAATAACAATCACTTTGCATCGTTGAGTGATTTCCTCTAGGGAGTCATTCAGCATTGGCAACATGATGCGTAACACGAAAGTGAAAAAGAAGAGCAAACCCATGGTATAGCAGGGTGCTTTGATACCATTAATGTGGAGCAATATCAAATTGAATATTTACATTGCAAACTAAGCTATAAAGGTCAAATACAATGAACGAATAAATGAATAAGGTTAAAATAATTAGAAACCTTATCCAGTTATTTATGGCAACATTATCATATGTGAATAATACATATAAATATGGTAACATTACATACATGGAAACATTAATCCTTATCACTTTCTAAAATAATTCATCTTTCACTACCTACAATCCTAACTTTAGAGTTTGCCACACTACGGATCCATTACCATCAAAAGGAAAATAATTTAGGGTTATGCATAAGGGGTCAGCCCCAAAATCTATTTATAAAATCAAGGCGAATTGTCTCGGAATCTCGATGAATTATGTCGAAGGATACATGGCGAATTGCATTCATTTTTCTCCAAAAAATTTCAAACCGTGGTGAATTTTTCTGTATTGGGGGCTATGAATATCATTTTTGGAAATTCTAGGAATGTACGATCGACATGAAAGGCTTTAAGCCTTTATGCTTTATGACGATCAATCTGAGATGATTGCCTATAGACATGGTGGTCAGGAAATGTTGATCGGTTATAGAGATGGTTGCAATAATGATCGATTGCATCATGATCGGTTGCACCATGATGATCATTCAACATGACAATGATTGGTATGATGATCGATAGATATGATGATTGTAGGTATGATGATCGATGTAGGTATGATGATCGAATGTAGGCATAATGATTGGTTGCATCTATATCGATTTGAAACTAATGTTCGATTGTAGCTATGTCGATGTGTTGTAGCCATACCGATCGATTGCAACTATGATGATCTAGATATGATGGTTAATTATGATGATGGGTTGCAACCATGATGATCGACTATAGGAATTCTGATTGAGTTGTAGGTATGACGATCAGGTGTAGGCATGATGATCGATTGTAGAAATGTTGATGTGTTGCATCTATACCGATATGTTGTAGCCATGATGATCGATTGCAACTATGATGATCATATATGTTGAGAATGACGATGGAGTTGTAGGAATGATGATCGATTGTAGGAGTGTCGATCGATTGCAAGAATATTGGTTGTAGGAATGATGATCGATTGTAGGAATGATGATTGGTTGTATGAATATAATGGATTGCAAAAATATGATCGATTGTAGAAATGATTGGTTGCAAGAATATGATTGATTATAATAAGCATGGTTGTACAAATCGATTATTGAATTGTCGATGCGGTGCATCTATGCCACGTGTCAACCATCCATGAAATGATTGCATGCAGATGCCATGTGTCATCCATCCATGAGTTGATTGCATGTAGAGAAGTCTATATAAAGGGATAAACAGTCATTTTTTACCTTTTCTATCATAGTTTTTACCCTTTTCCTCTAGTTTTAATATAGTTTTAACCCTCTTCCTCTCATTTTATCTTAGTTTTTACCATTTACCTTAGGTTTTAAGGGATTTTTAACCCTTTTCCTCCCATTCGAACCCTTTTTCATCAAGTTTCGAATACCATCCACTGTATCTTCTGATCCATATTCTCGTTCACAACCAAATAACCCTATGGCATCCCCTATCACCCCTGGAACATCTAAAATTAACTTTAAAAACCTGGTTTACCCCTTGATTTCTAAAATTTTATCAACACCGGGTTACGACATGTCATGGGTCATGGACTCTGGTCTTCGAGGTCTAGTTTCGATGTCATAGTTCGACATGGACACTAGACTGCTCAAGAAAATAATTGCAAGTTACAATATTGATTCGGGTAAGGTAAATGTTGTCATTGACAACAAAAATATTGTTCTTTCTTTCACAACCTCTGACATCGCCAGATTGACAACATTGCCCCATGTTAGTTGTGAGCCTATCACATCCAAATAAGCATTAACTGATGAGGACAAACTCTACCTGGAGACCAACTTCAATGTGCAGCCGAAATATTTTCAAGGTATAACTATTTTTTTATTTAATTGAATTTAAATTCTAGTCACTAGTGTACAATTACTGATTTTGTTTTTTTGCAGTTACGACCACCAAGTCCAGAAGGGGTTTGACTGTACCAGCTATTGAAAATAAATTTCTTTGGGCATGTTGCGAATTCTTCCTTGCCAGACTCATTCTGCAAGGAAGATCAATAAAAATTTTGATGTGGGCCTTAGCATATTTGGTTCGTTGTGTTGCACACCAACAATTCGACTGGTCCAACTATGTCTCACATCGGATCATATTAGAAATCCAGAACGTGATAACCCATGCTTCACCCTCATCGATAGTTAGCACATGCAACTATATTATTGTTTTTTTATGAATCTTTTTATCATTTGCAGAACACTCAAGTACCGACATCTTGGCACTCAACCCTAGCCAATGCAGCCATGATAGAACAATAGGTTCAGGTAATTTTTAGTTAATATTTAAGTAAATTTTTTTATTTTTCATATGTTTATCTTTTTATAATTTTGATATTTTATACAAAACATAGAAAAGGGCATCCTCTTCCTCTTCAAAGTGGGATGCTGCTTTCATAGGTTATAATCTAGAGGAATTAGGAGACTCTGAAACACCTATGGAGGAAACAATGCCACCGCTAAAGAGAAGATCAACAAGGAAACGTATAAGATCTAGTTCTCCTGATCCTCGACAACCTCCACCTATGGTTGCACGTCCACTGCCATTGGGCGTAGTTGCACAAGAGGTTTCATCTTCGAGGAGTAAGTTTTAATGACTATCGAAACAAAAAATTTACAAATTTTTACTATTTTTTATTAATTTTTTTTTTAGATGTACGGCATGCCCACATTCCATTTGCATCTGCAGCTATGCAAGATGTCTCTTCTTCTATCGGTAAGTGTTATAACAAATTTTGTAACCAATTTTCATAATCTACCTTCACAAATTTTATAACTAATTTTTATTATGATGTTTTAAGTTCCTATACAACAATTTCATCAACAAAATCAACAATCGATGTCGCCCCCTCCTCCACCATGCCAACCTCAAATGCGAGGTCAATGCTTCCTAGTTGGAAAACACATTCTTCCATCTAGGCCATAGAGAGAAGCAACAAAGCAATTTTTAGAGAAAGAAGCATCAAAGACATTTTCAGGATTCAGACGTATTTCTCTTGCTAATTTTAATTTTAATGGTGTACCAAAAGCTTCTGGTGTTGGGTTGGATGAAGTTCCACTTGATCAAGATTTCTTTTTGCAAGGCAACACACCCACTACTTTCCAAGTATCAGAATTGCTTCGAGATAAAGATAATGAAGGAGCATAATGTTCAAGCAAATCTCCTCCTAAGGAAACCAACACCCCTCAGGCTCATCCTCGACCAGAGGATGAAAGATTAAATATTTCTAAAAAATATTTGGTTTCTGATAACGTTGAATCAACCATTAAGGATTTACTACTTCCAGATATAACAGAAATGAAAAAATGGGAGTATCGGGCCAAAGTGTTGATAAAGGAAATTAATGCCCGATACAATAATTTTTCAAAAAGAGAAAACAATTTTTCTGTTGTTGAAAATGAACCTAAAAATATGGAGGCTCTACTACAACAAGTAAAATCTGGCATTGTGAAGGTTAATACATCTTACACAGATGAAATTTTAAAGTTTATGTTGAATATATTGGAGAACATAAATGGTGAGGCCCAAGCTTATTACAATGAATGGGCAAGTGATAAGAAAAAGGTTGTTGTTGTTGTAGCTGCAAAGAATGTTGTTGAGGTTTGACTTAGTCACTTATGTGTTCAAAAATTTGTTGTTCTTTTTTCAAATGTAATTATCTATTGACTAACTATTTTTCCTTTTTGTAGGTAAAGTATGATAATCTCAAGAAGCAGGTTCAAAACCTGCAAGACTATCTCAGGATGGCAAAGGAGTTCTTAAATGCTTCCAAGGCAATGAAAAAGAGCTCAGGAAGCAGTTCGACAAAACAACATTTTGCGAAAAATCATTATCCACAACGGATTGGATCCTGATGTTCTGCTAAAGGAGAAGGGTAAAGAAGTTCAAGGACCAACATCTGAAGATGTTGGCAAAGAGGAAAACACCCTTCTCGATGGATTGGAAAATGTTGAGAAGATCCTTGTCAGTTCTGGAGCAATTGAGAGTATTGTTACCCAACCTGAGGGAGGAGCCATTGGAATGCAGAATGTGGAAATCGTGGAAGTAGTGGATGAGGAAAAAGGAGTTGAACATGGGAAATATGAGGGAGGAGTCATTGCTATGCAGAATGTGGAAGATGTGGAACAGGAAAAAGGAGTGGTGAAGCATGAAACTGAATTTCAAAATTTGATATTTCAAAAAGACTATTTTATGACATTTCATATGTTTTCATTTGAAAACAAGATACTTGCTTTTATTATTTTACTATTACTATTTACATTTATAATTGTGTGTTATTTTCATCTCTTGAGTATTATGGTGTTTCAAATATGCTTGAGTTTACGAAGAATATATGTATGCATAGGTTTCAATGTTATTCTTGTTTTGATATAAAAATGAGTATTGTCTTGTGTATTATGCTATGTTGTTTTTATATTTCAATTTTCAAATGAGTTTACGAATGATATATCTATGCATGGGTTTAAATTTTCAGTTTATTCATAGTCATTCTTGTTGTTGTATAAAAATGAGTATTGTCATTTGTATTATGCTATATTGTTTTTATATTTCAAAGTGAGTTTACAATGGATATATCTATGAATGGGTTTAAATTTTCAATTTCCATGTATTATGCTATGTTGTTTTTATATTTCAATTTTCAGGTGAGTTTATGAAGGATATATCTATGCATGGGTTTAAATTTTCATTTTATTCATAATCATTCTTGTTGTTGTATAAAAATGAGTATGGTCTTTTGTATTATGCTATATTGTCTTTATATTTCAAAGTGAGTTTATGAAGGATATATCTATGCATGGGTTTAAATTTTCATTTTATTCATAATCATTCTTGTTGTTGTATAAAAATGAGTATGGTCTTTTGTATTATGCTATATTGTTTTTATATTTCAAAGTGAGTTTATGATGGATATATCTATGAATGGGTTTAAATTTTCATTTTCCATATCTAGAGTAATATACTACATGCATTTTTCCTTCTAGAGTCAAATCATACATACTAATGATACTAAGAAATATTTACTAGTTATGTATGCATGCATGGTTTACTCAATGATAAAGCATAAATCATAAAATTTTGTCAACATAGAAAGTCAATAACACTTCTAGAGTCATAGCATACATACTAATGATACTAATGATACATACATACATTCAAAGTCAAAGCAAAAATCACTATATTTTGTCAACATAGACAATTAATTCAATAACATAGCATCATTACGTATGCATGGTTTTCAAATTTCTAGCTTACTCAAAGCTAAAGCATAAATCATAAATTTTAAAACATAGACAATCCATAATATTAAAAAGCAAATATGCGTAATCATTGAAAATAGAATGATTATATGATTTTTTTCAAATCATTAAAATTTTACAACTAATCAAATACGGAAAATCATTGATAATATGAATTTTTTCAAATCATTGACATTTACAAATGATATCAAATACGAAAAATCATTGATAATATGAATTTATTCAAATCACTAAAATTTTACAAATGATTTCAAATCTAGAAAATCATTGATTATATGAATTTGTCATATAATCATTGAAATATTTACATTTCTGGAAGCTGATACAAAGCTTTATCGACTTCTCCAAAAGAATCGAGAATCATTTGTGAATTTTATGTTTCCATAATCTCATCATCACTCCAAGCTGAATCATTTTCATCATTATCAACAGTATTAGTGAGACCTCTCCTTTCCGCTAGGGACTTCCAATATGTCAACGCTCTATCATAGGGAAACTTACCCACCTCGTACGATGACACATACATTCTCAAACAATTTTCCAAATTTTTGTCCAACCTATTACGAACTTTCGATTTAACAAAATATAATGCATTGAATACCCTTTCATCTTCAACAGATCCCAAAATCATTGTCTGACATAATTCATATAAATTAAAGTATTCACTCATAGTTTCTTGTAAGACACTACTTCGATACAATTTTTTCCAGAAATGCGTGATTGAACCAGTCACATGTGGATTTTTGAAATGTGCAATTTGATTATCCATTGTTATTCCAAAATTGGTTGATTGTTGTCTCAAAAGATCTTTGTTTAGAATACCATTGATTTCAATGCCATTTACTTCCACACTTTTAGAGAAATGTGTCATAAGATTACCCATATATTTTACAAACAACTCACTTCTACTACTATGGTCAACACTAGGATTCTAGAAGATGGGATTAACAACAACCATGGCCTCAAGTGTCTCATCTCTCTTAAAACGATCTCTTATTTCACTTGTTAATGTATTTGCAATTCTTTTCAATTTATTTTTAGTGCTATCCAAAACCTCATCGAATCTAAAATGTGTTACGAGCACTTGTTCAACATCATCTGTTAGTGTATCTAACCACTTTTCATAATGATATAAAGGAATCATCTTTCCATGGATAGCAATACAAATATTATCATTGATGTTGAACTTTAAAAAGTTGTTAGGATCATTGACATCAACTAACGTATTCCAACTATCAAACTTGGGATCCTCAAAATATCTTTCGGATAAGTAAATCCTGTCAATAATCATACATATTTATTTTCTCATCCTGATGAAATCGACAATATAAATTGCCCGTTCTTGTGCGAGTTTAATCAAAGAATTCATTTCTTGCAACAATGGAAGAATACCACATAATGTGAGAAGAGTTTCCAAGTCAGTCATACAAAATAGCAAATATTTTGCCTTGTCAACATCCCTACGATGTGCATACATAAACCCAACCAAGGATTGATATTCTGAAAATACCCTTTTGCAGGAAGAAACAGTGAAATCCACCTAGTGTCCACATATTTTAACATTTTTTTGCATTCGGTTACACCTAGAGAAAATTATTGAAACTCAACAAACCTTTTTGGATTGCATGAAAAGTATGAGTGTATTTCATGGATGAGTTCTTCCACTCTAGCTACATTATCAAAATTGCTCACAATTTTGTATGCAAGATTCATTCGATGAGCCATGCAATGAATGGGAATCACATATGGGGCAATTGATGTCTGAAGCCTAACACAAAGACCATTCCTTTGTCCTTGCATTGTAGCCGCACCATCAGCTCCAACACAAATTAACTTTGTGGCAATTTCCTTTTCATCCATTCCGACAATATCCTTTAAACTGGTTACAACAACATTATAAATATTTTCCGCATTACAATTTTCAATCATCTTATGTAGTGCTAGTAAATGAGGTTGTCTCAAATGATTTTTGAATGTGTAAACATGTATGCAAATCCAAGATGTGTTGTCAACAATTGTTACCTCATCAATGGAAAGTGAAATAAATTTGGCTTGTTTCACATTCTCTCTCAGGTCTTCCTTCTCAACTAGTGATAGACATTTTACCATTTCCCAACCACTTCGATCTGACCAATGTGAACTGGTAAGGTTTTGTACATCGGCTAGTTGAAGTATTTGCTTAAAATCAGCAAAATCAGACATGGGTCGACCTTTTTTTAGAATACTGTATACAATAGCAAACTGCAATTTCTTTGAGGCTAATACAGTCTTATTAATTTTTTGAAATTGTGCCTCGATTGTTCCACCCTTCTCAATGAGAGTTTGTTGTTGTTTCATTACTTTTTCGTATTCAAGTGCATATCTCACATGCACACATTCTGATGCATCCTTCCACCTATGAAATCTGTTAATTGTTCCATCACTTCATATTTCTTTGATGTAAACTTTTCCATAGTGTTTTTCTATTGTGTCTTTCTTATTTTGCAATAAATGATCCTTTCCCAACTTCCATGTACAAATAATGCATTTACACACATTCTGTTTCTCATCTCGCTCAATAAAGGGGTATAACCATGCCCATTCATTTTTAAAATCCCTTCCAATAGTCCATTCACTTATCTTTTGATGTTTAGATTTTTGACTACAAGATTCCCTAGAGGTCTGCACTTTAATTGTACTGTCATTTTCTTTTTCGGTTGATGTGTCTGAATTTAACATCTCCTGAAGTGGTTGTTGAATGTCATTATTAGGAAAATTATCATGTGGTCCCATATCATCTGCTGGAATATCTTTGAGTGAATGCACATCAGGGTCGACAATGTTTATTGCATTCAATGTTTGGTGTTCTCTATCATTTTTTGATGTAAAAAGGCACTTTTTTAAAGAATTAACATAATACAGTTTTACAAAAGCATTTAAAAAGAGGTAGATAAGCAGACAACCATTTATCTATTAATAAAGAAAGGCTTTATATTTAATAATAATAGAGAAATATTAAAAATTTGATGGTAAAAGGTGTTTGTACCTACATGTTGTGTAGAATCTGTAGAGATTGATGCCTCACTACATTTTGATATTTGTGTAAAATATTTTAGAATTATCTTTTTACAAGAATATTGGCCTCCCTTCTTTCCATATTCAGTAGGAGACATTGTATCTGTAAAGAAAAAACCTTTAGATGTTAGGAAATGAATATGAAATTGAAGGAAAATAACATACATCCCTCAAGATGAACCTAGCCAATCTTCTAATAGACAAGCAATCTCTGATAAGAAAAAGCTCCTAACACACAACATGACATGGATACTTATCGACCATAGTTGTAGATAGTGCTTCTACACTACCTATGAAACATACTCTAAGAGACAAGAAGTAGTCTCTGACAAGAAAAATGCTCCTAACACAACCAGATGACATTGATAGTTGTCTACCATAGTTGCATATAGTGCACCTACAGTGCCTATGAAACTAAAGAAAAAAGCTTTGGATAAAATAATAATGGAAGAAAAATACTCTACCTATTTTCATAATCGGCTTAGGACCACATACACGCCTCTACAATCGATCAACTTTTTTTATAGTCTCTCCTCTACAATCGATCGACTTATGCCAATAGTTTCTCCTCTACAATCGATTGGCTTATGCGATAGATACTTCTCTACAATCGATCGACTTATTTAAAATAGTCTCTCCTCTAACTGATCGACTTATATGAATAGTTCTCCTCTACAACCGATTGGCTTATGCCAATAGATACTTCTCTACAACTGATCGACTTATGGATAGACACATCTTTAACCGATTGACTTATTTGATAGACACTTCTCTACAATGATCAACTTATGTTGAATAGACACGTCTCTATAATCGATCATTTTATTTATTTCTAAATTCTTATGATAGACATCTCTCAACGATCGACTTATGTCAATCGACACTTCTCTACAATCGATCAACTTATCTTGATAGTCTCTATAACTAATTGACTTATATCGATAGACATTTTCTAATCGATCACTTATCTGTTTAAATTTATGTCACTCTTTAATAGGTATATGGATCGACACTCCTCTACAATCGATCGGTTATGTTGATGATTGACACTTCTCTACAATCGATAGGTATATGTCGATCGACACTCCTCTACAATCGATCAGCTTATGTCGATCATCTTAAGCTGATCGACACTTCTCTACAATCGATAGTCATATGTCGATCGACACTCCTCTACAACCGATCGACTTATGTCGACAGACACTTCTCTACAACCTTGTCAAGTTTTTCGTTGTTTCAGAGCTATTTTTGAGTTAGAGTATTTTAGATGTATGTTTATCGGTACCCCCTACAGTATATATACGGGTAGTATATGAGGCGATTTGGGCGGGAAAAACAAAATCATTTATAATTTGAAGGTGAATTATCCGTGGAATGGGGTGAAAGTGGTCGACGAATTAAAATAAAAATAGGATAATTATTATCAACGATGGGCGAATTTACCCCAAAAAACTTCCACCCCGTAAATTTTGGGTGAATGGGCCCTAGTGAAAGGATCCAAAATTAGCCAATTTAAAATTTTGAAAATCCTAAATAGAGCCAATTTACGATATTTCGCGCTTATGCATAACCTTGAAATAATTCGCCTCATTCAAGTTCACCTATACCAAATATTTACTAGTTAAAACTCTACTAAATAAAGTAGTTGGCTAGGAGATCCACCTTCAGTAAAGCTTTCTAGCCAAAGCTTTATCATTTAGCTCCAATCTCCTTAGTCCCAAACCTTCCTTTACCTTGGGTTGGCTTACTTTCTCCCAACCTACTAACACCCATTTCTCCTCTCCTTTTACTCCGCATAAAAATTTTCTAGTCATCTTGTCCAACTCTTTCCATATGGTATGTAGAGTAGCGAGGATTGCAAATTTATAAATTGGCATGGCCCGAACGATTGATTGCAAAAACATTAATCTACCCCCAAAGGTTAACCATTCGTGAGACCAATGGTTAATTCTTTCTATGGTATGGTCCAAAAGATTCCTCTAGATAGCTATCTTCATTTTTTAAAATGCAAAGAGACCCCAAATAGACCATTGGAAGAGAAGTCCTCATGAATCCCAAAATATTTAAAATTCTATCTTGAAGCCTTCGATCGAGATTGAAGAAGCCCACTTTGAATTTCTTACCATTGATGGCTTGGTTCGTAGCCCTAAGGTAAACATTAAGAATATCTCTGATCATTCTGCTTCCTTGAGGTTGGTCACTCCTATCAATCTTGTGTCATCCACAAATTGTAGGTGAGTCAAAACCTCCTCACTCACCTTGATACTTGTTAGTAAACTCTGTTGTCTTCTCCTCAAGATGAGTCTACCCAAACCTTCAATCAATATGAGAAAAAGATAAGGAAAACAAAGATCTCCCTAACGAAGGCCTCGAGTGGTTCCAAATAGTTACGAGGGAAGACCTTTGATTAACTCTGAGTATATCAGGGTAGAGACATAGCTCATGACCCAATTTATCTAATCTTAAGAGAAGTCAAAGATTGTCATCATCCTTGACAAAAAGCTCCACTTCACCCTATCATAAACCTTTGACATATCCAATTTTATAAACATTCCTCTATTACCAAATTTTTGTATTATAATACTAATTAAATAATATTAATATTTTAATTTTATTAAAATAATTTTATTTATTAATAAATATTATACTTATACACCTCTCTATGGTTTAATCTGATGTAGAGGAGTTGAAGAGCAAGTGGGTAGTTAAAACTCTCTAATTAAAATTGAGAAGCTCCAAGTTCAAATCTCTGCCCTCACATATTACAAAAATACTATATATAAAAAATTACAAATAAAAATTTTAATTATAAAAATAATATTTATTATTAAAAATATAGCCAAACAATTTTCGAAGTTGTACATATTTTTTCTTTTAAAATTTAAAACTAATTACCTAAGTTCTTTATTAAAAACCTTTTGTCTTTCCCTTTAAACTAAAATAGTTTTTAAAATCTATCACAACCCTCTTAGAAGATGGTATAAAAGATTAACAAACATTTGTCTTGCCGTTAATGTTGTGAGAGCCTCTTTTATCCGAGTGTATAGTTGTAATGGTTTAACTTACATATTTGTAATAAAATAATTTTTAATATATGAAAATTTTTAAAAGTAATGGTTTAACTTACTTATTTGTAATAAAATAATTTCTAATATATGAATATTTTCAAAAGTAAAATGATTTTTAATGTATGTGAAAAAATTATATAAGAAATTTTTTTGATACATTAAAGAATGGATAATTTTTTTTCCAGAATATATGACAATATAAATTATTTTTAAATAAATTGTTTTTAAATTATATATATATATATATATATATATATATATATATATTAAAAGGAGTAAATATTATTATGTGGTCACGATATAACCTTTACATAGTATATCCATAACATGTGAGGGAAGAGATTTGAACATGGGCCTCTCGATTACAAGTGGAGAGTTTTAACTACCCGCTCTCCAACTACTCTACTTGAGCGGATTTTAAATTGTTATAATTATTGAACTTACATTTTTTTAAAATAAAATAATTTTTAATATTTAAGAGATAAAATTACAATTATAAAAGATACTAGCTTAGATATGAAGGATATATATCTAAAAACGCATAGAGTTATCAATTTCTAGGCGCCTATCTCATTTCTTGGGGTGGTTGATTAGTCGATTGTTTTAATTTAAATATTTTAAATGTTTTTTTTTAAATGTCGGATTTTTTAATTAAAAAAAAAATTATTTACGGCATGACATGTATGACCTCTTTACCTCCCACCCCTGTCTGCCATTGTAGAAACGCCTCTCGGTGTAATTATAAAAATATATAAAATAAATAAAAAAAATAGTTTTTAACATATAAAAATATATTAAATAAATAAAATAGTTTTTAACATATAAAAATAATAAGACTATATCATATAAAACAACTTAATTATAACATCTAGAGTGCAATGCAACGGTTTGGGCTTAGGTCCAAACCCTGGCGTGAGTAAGTGTGTGAGGGTGTGTTGGGGATTCTTGTCAAAATCCATCTCCAAATATTATTTAAAAAAAAAAAAAAAAACTTAATATAATTTACTTATACATATTAATTTAACTAAAGTTAAAAATTAAAAACATTAAAATTAGGTGGGTGTGTTGGGATTCTTGGTCACAACCCTATCTCCTAACCAAAGTTAAAAGTTAAAGACGTTAAAATTTGGGTAGAATGATAAGGGAATTTTCTTCTGAAAATTTCAGAGATTCTATTTCTTTCGACATTCAACAATATCCTTTGAAAAAGCTGTTCAGATCCCACCATAAAACTGCTTTAACAAAATACTTATACCACGTCATCCCATACTCGAACTTTGGGGACCATACACTTTTGTGACGTTTGTATTGGTAGTTGAGACGTGACTACTTTACAACTCCAATTATTGGTATTGTGGTACTTCTGTACTAGCAATTGGATAACATCAAATCCAGTTAGACATGACACCTACATCTAATGTGCCATGCACCTAGGATTCTAGCTGGGCTACATTAAATGCATACATCATTTACAAGTAGATTCTGGACCAGTATTAAAGCTTTGGAGATGGAGCAACAGTCAAAAACATGCTTGGCTGGAAGATCAATGGGATCAAATTGTGACGGTGGAGAAAAGAAGAGAAATAAATAACAGGATCTGACAAGCACTATTCTAGTCGGTAGAGGGGCCCTCCATCTGTTTTTTTTTTCCTAAATGTTTCTTTGCATATTTACATTTAACAAAGAAAACAGACACCACTCCATCATTCTAGGCTGCTTTGGATTTCTGATGTTGCAGTACTTTTCATTGGATCTCTTTATATTCCTATGTGGTGTCGTTGATCGATTTGTCAGTACACATATATTAGAAACCAGATACCAGATAAATCAGCCCTTGCAATCTGATCACAAGACAATAAAAGGTTCTGGTATTAGTCTTGAAGGGAAAAAGAAATTCATCATATGCTCAGAGGTTGCATTTTCTGTTTGTTTCATCTCTGTCGATAAGGCAATATTGACTGGAGAGTGGGTAGTTAGATAGGACGACACGACTGGCATTTTTTCAATGGCTTGCCAGGTTCCATTCCTGTTGACTGTTTGCATTTCTGATTTTTTTGACTGTTATTTTGGCCTCTAGTGGAATTTTTCTATGACTGATCTCAATTCTTGAGGTATTTTAACATAGTTAGGATTTAGCAATGTGGGTTTGACATAGAAGGGTTTTACCATGGAATGTTAGCTGATGGTTTGTTAACTGAATGGAGTGGGATTGGTAGGAATGAAAAGAATTTGGGGATAGTTCTCATGCTTGCAGTTTGGAGGTTGCAGATACCAAACAAATGGGCTCTGTTGAACACAATGATGGATGGCCACTTGGTTTGCAGCCCTTCCATGTGAGAAGAGTTATACAGATGGAAAATCACATATTAGCAGAGCCCAATGCTTTCAGTACCTTGATAGCTGTTTCTCCAAGTTTTTCTTCGGATTCTTCATCAGACTTGGACACTGAGGTAAAATTTTCACTTCCCCTGTTTTTTTCTCACTTTTGAGCCCCACTGACATGTTCTGGTTATTCATTTTAAAGTTTTTGTCTTTCATAGATCAGATTGGCTCAGTCAGATATAGTTAAGTCATTCCAGATTATTAATTGATCCATTCGCTTGTCCTCTGACAGTCAACTGGATCCTTCTTCTATGACAAGAGCATAACCCTTGGAAACCTAATTGGTCTTCCTTCTGAATTGGGGGCGTCTACTAGAGTTTGTAATGGCCCAGATGTTCAGTCCTCAGAGGCACCCACAAGACACAAACGTAATTCAAGGTCCAGGTCATGGTGGAGTTTATGTGGAAGCTGCTCAGCTGAGTGCCATGAAAGCAGCAATATGCCTCCTTCCCTGGGGCAGTTTCTTGAAGTAGAAAGGAGGGCTGCTGCCTGTAGCAGAAGGGAAAAAATGTACTTCAATATAATGTATGATGATTATAATGCAGGGCAGACAACCTTAGACACCAACGGTCTCTTTGCAGATGGTCAAATCCTTCCTCCCCATTCGGCAGATCAGTTTTCTTCTCTGAGTAGAGATGAAGCTGATGATGATCGTCCTAGTTGGGTACCAGCTGAGTGGTTGTCTTCTAAGGGTAATTCAAGGAGAAGCTCTGAAAGAAAACCTAATAATCACCATAGAAGCCCTTCACTGGGATCGAGAGTGCCCACATTCTTTTCTGGCATTTGTGGCCGAACAAGTATAGAAGCCTAGGAATTTTCCTGCTTTTGCATATTGAGGCAAATACTAGCTTAGGTGTCTGGGCATATGGGAACTCTCAAATGGAGTGGATCATAGTAGGTTGTAGTGAAAACAATTTGAAAAAAATCTTGTATTTCTTACAATGTGCTTCAGTATTTGCGTAGTAGTGTCCAGATTGAGAAGCTTAGCTTCACAGTATCAATATGACAAGCTGCTTCTCAGTATTGTGTCTAAAAATAAAATCCACTGCTTTATGGGATTTTCTTTAAAGCCATATTTATCATTGTTGCAGCTTAGAAAGGAATGTAATGCGTGCTATTTTTGTAACTGTCTAATAAAGATATGCTGATAGTGGAGAAGTTTTTCAATTGTGAAGATTTAGTCTTGGGTTGTTTTTCGAGTCAAAAGAAGAGGGTGAAAAACACTGTTACATTATATATATATATATTGATTCTTTCATCCATAGCAATCTTTTCTTGGTGATTGTATGATATCATTTTGTAACATCCCAATCCAACAACATTTACACTATCCAGTGAACCCCAACCCCCAACCCAACCCTGCCCCAACCCACATCTTTTTTTTTAATTAATTTTCAATTTTAATTTTGTAGAACAGTCACAACTATCATCAACGTGGAGAAGGCATAATCATGATTTATGCACCTGCTTTATGAATACAAGCAAACAAGCACAAGTACATAATGAAGGCCTCCACACATGAAACATCCACGAAGGGGTCCCATGTTGTGTGCTGCTATACGTGGCCTGTACTGACTCTGGTGCTGTAATTCAAACTGTATCATAGAAGCATCAAAATATAATACATGATGTTTTCTAAAAAAAATTGTAGTGTATGTAGGGGTGTCACATTTTGCATGAGGGTAAATGTGGACAAACTCAGGAAAAAAGACCTGATTGACAATCTAAGGATCGATGCCTTTATTATGTCTTAGAATGGTATGATCTATAACCATTGATATACAAGAGATCTCCAAAATAGATGTATTGTATTGTTTATTTGTAAGCTATGTAACATGCAAACTCAGCACATGCTAGAAGAAAACATTTTAAGATATTGGATCAATTCACAGGAGTTCCAATGGAAGTCACAACATTGAAGTCAAAGCTTGCAAACACAGAGCCATATGATAGCAGATGACAAATGCTTTATATTCAACAAAAATCAAAGCACCAATAGAGGTTAGATTACATGTTTTCATGGACCAAAGTGGCTAAGCAGTTCCATGCTACATGAAAATTTCCTTGAGGCTGATTCAGAGAAATGAGCTGGTGGCCTGAACCTAGTACAGTATTCTTATTTGATCCCAAGCAGTACACCACAGAGTCGTCCTCCAAGGAACAAGCATAAGCTTTGTGGTGTGGCAAGCATCAAATAATACATGAAATAAACTGTAACATAAGGGAACAATGGTATCCGAAGGGTGAAGGGAACAATGTAAAACAATATCATAACACAAGGTCTAAGCATTTTTTAATATGGAACAACATCCATAACTACTGTTAGGGTACTTCTGCGGATGCTTAATATAACACGAATCATTTTCTAGTTGAAAGTCAGGCTTATGACCAGAATGTGTAGCCTACTTAAATTTCTTGGTTACTCAAAGCTGTTGAGACTGAAGGGGGAGTTTAGGTCGTCAGTACACTGGTAAACATGGGCCTTGAGAGTAGGTGCAAATAAAAAAAAGAAAAATTATGTGCTATGTCGTTTAACTGTCAAACATTGTGTAGACTGGTGACTTTAGCTTCTTGTAATATAATACACATAGATCACTAACTATGAAAGAGTTTCAAGCAAATTGAACACTCATTAGGTATCAAACTTGTTTTACACAAGAAGCTCTGAGTTTCTTTTTTTTTTTTCTTATCAGTAGTTGCAATGTTCAAAAAGAGCAGAAGATTTGTCTATCTCATTTGAACCTTATAAGAGGTTAGGAAGATCTTCATATCCAATATTTGAGGTTTAATCAAATATTTTGCAGTCTATATGTTGGAGGATTGTTCTCTAAAAGGAACCAATATGGCTACCAATTTGTAGTCTATATATTAGTACAAATACCCAAGAACTATCTAAAGGACATCATCGGACATACATAACCTAGAACACTTGATATTCTCTTGAGAGTTTTGCAAGATAGTTTTGGAGTTCCTGGGCTATACTCTAGTGCTTGATCTCCGCTATAATTCTCCTTATTTGTTTATCATATCTGTAAAAACAGGAAGAGCTTGTTAAAAACAGACAACGTTTCATCCTTTGCAAATCATTTGTGACATTTTTAGTCGCTGCAAACTAGAGCTATCTGACTTGTTCACTTGTATTATGTTGTTTGTAGGTTGCTCATGACCATTCGGCAGAATGTCCAAGATGCAGTACTGCCCTGTATTCCATTTCAAAGTTATTGCATGTTGACTCAAATGGTAAATTAGTAATTAAATCACATTCATCGGTTGCAATGCAATGTCAAGGTATAATTTGGAGATTGGCTTAAAGGACTCTGAATTTTATTTTGTCAAGCCATAATGCTGAGCTTCTTCAGTAGTAAATCTTCATAGCTGCTTGGATATAATCTTAAAATGTCTCACACAATTTTCATACATGATGAAGAGCAAAAATATACACTTAACGTTCTTTTATGAAATTTAAATCCCTATAATATAAGTGTATGAAAATGTGCAGGAGATTCAGATTGTCTAACTTTCAATTTTTTAAAAATAATTGATGATTTTCCAAAGGAACATACAGTATGCTTAACTTTAAATGTAGAATAATTTGCAGTCATAAGATGGAACAACATTTAAATTTGAATGAGTTTAATAATTTCAAAATATGTTTGGGTTGAAAATGGTGAATCTCTCTTAAGAATATAATCATGATGACTGAATAAACACCATTATTTTATCCATAACCTAGTACCAAAAATCATTTAGTCTTAGCTCTTAATCTATAGGCAAGGTACATGATCCTCAAAATAACATGTCAATTGTGATAAGATCCCACACAAGGGTCACTAATGGAATTAGACATGCATTTCATTCAGTCTTACATCTTATCTATGATACTCATAATATGTCACACGTGACAAGACCCAACACAAGGGATGCAAATGCAGTGAGACAATGCAAATGTAGTGAGACATGCCCCTCAATATGATTTTATCTTCTTTCAGTGTTACTATGAGTTTTATCTCAAATACTTACAATATAATTCATCCTTAAATAAAATGACAGAAGCTTAATTAGTTAAATATGTCAATTTTCAAGATAAAAATTAAGGTTCAAATTTTATCAAATGATAAGTGTTACTTATCAAAATGTTGTATTATGGATTAGATCCATTTCAATCATCAATTAAAAAAATATATATTTCATTCATGAATGATGATGCATAACTAAAAATAATGTTGCAGCATAGGAGGTCCAAGGTTCAAATTGTAGCAGAGAGTGAGTGTGTTCATAAAAAAATGTTGCAGCATTGTAATTCAATTAGTTGTATAAAAAACATTAAAAAACAAAATCTTGTCACAATTTAATATCAAATACAATTCTTTAACATAAGTCTATCACAAACATTTAATACTCAAGTTGAATAAATATTGTTGTTACACCAAGAGATTTGCTCAAATGTGAAGAAAATCATGATTCAAAGAGAAAAGCCGCGTGAAAAGCTCACCCCCCAAAAATTATTAAAGATATACAACTAAAAATAGAAACCACAAAAAACATGCAAGTTTTTGAGAAAAAAAGACTTATTTTTTGAGAAAAAAAAGACACATATGGAAAATTAAAAAATCTTAAAAAACTGTTATTTTTTTTCCCATATGATGGTTTAGAAGATGTACATATCAAAACATAGGCTTTCCTTTTCTTCTTTTCCACCAAAATGTGGAACAACAACATCATGTAACTAGAGAGACATGGATTCAGGACTTAAAGTATTTTATCAGTTTTAAATTAGATCTATGCACATTTTAGGCAGGCAGCTTGCTACCACTTTTACATGTATATTTTAAATATTTTGGAGTAGAGATTATTTTTAAGGTTTATTTTAAATATATAACAATGTGGGTTTATTTTGTAATGTTTTGAAAATACGAATGACGTAGAAATATAATTGAATGTTATAATATAGTTTCATTCTAAACATATAAATAAAGGTATGCAATGGGAATAACTATGAAAATAAGTGTTAATCTTCATTTGAGGCTATAGCCGACCTTGTGGTCATTGTATATTATCCTATGAGCCCTTGAGCACCTTATTGTCAAATTTATCAACATATCTAGAAACGAACAAAATGAATACATGACTGAACAAAGAAAAGATAAATTTTTTACAAGCACAACACGACATGAAAGGTGTCTTTAGATACCAAATAATATTACTAATGAAAGAATAATTGTTTTCAACCAATGAAAGAAATGGTTGATCTCAAGGGATATAAATACATAGATTACAAGTGCTCTTAGCTCAATGTTAGAGATTTGACCTTTAATCATTATAATATTACAATAAAATCATCTATATAAGATGTACAATGACCCATAGAGCACATAGGAGTACAATACAAGATTGGTTGTGGCCTCAAGTAAAGAGTAGCACCACATTTTTAACATCTCCCATTAAGTTGAATAGGGGATATAGAGAGAGACCTTATCAGTCATACACTTTTAAGGGACAATCTCCTACTCTAAGTCTAAGATGCTCTCGCAATTGTGTAAACATCTTGGGCATGGCCTTGGTTAGGATATTCATTGTCTGCTTCATTAAAGACACATAAACTAGATCAAGCATCCCATAGACATGAAGCCATTGAATATAGTGCATCAAAATCTCAATGAGCTTTGCGTATTGATGAAACACTAGATTATGAACAAGCATGATGGGACTCTGACTATCACAATAAAGGGTCATTAGAAATTGCTAAGGCCCAACTACTATGGAATCATAAGCATCCAACAAGAATGTTTTGTGGTCTCATTAGTAGCACAATACTCAATATCCATAGAAAATTGGGGTACATTGGTTTGCTAATAACAATACCAAGAGAATGGTTTAGATCCAAGATAAAACATAAAACTAGTGATCGGGCATTGTTGGTCCAAACTATCTACCCAATCTATATAAAAAAATATTATCAACATGAGAGGAGCTCCAACTAAATAGTGAACACCCATCCAGCTTGTACCTTTGTTGTATTGAAGGATCCACTTGGTTTTTATCCAATGACTCTTATACGGTTCTTGCATATACTAAGAATAATAACTTACAACAAAGACAATACTTGGCTAGTTGTGGTGATGTAGAGAAGACTCCCAACAAGTAGCTGATACAAGGTAGCATCCACCAAAGTGTTAGTATAGTTTGCTCAAAACTTCAAGCTAGAAGTGAATGAAGTTTGGGTAAGTTTATATTCCTCCATTAGAAACTAGTGTATAAGATTCAAGGCATACTTAGGATATGAGATAGTGATCCGAAAGGGTGACTAATTGATTTAGATCCCTAAGAAGTAATAAAAAAAATCTCAAATTTATCATCTTAAAAGTGTCACAAAGCTATGACTTCATCTCCTAGATCAAAGATGTTGATTTTATTGATGAGAAGAACACAATAACCAAAATATTCCCATATTGGTGCTTGATGTATATGTCATGCACTATCTCACATCATTGAAAGTCACAACTAAAGAATAAATTATCTCATAAAGCATGAGGAGCCTAATTGATCCCATACAAAGAATTCTTATAATGAAAAACCAAGACAATGATCCCATCAAGTTCAAAATTGTGTGGTTATAACATATAAATCTCCTATTGAAGATCCCATGAAGAAATACACTCTTCACATCCATATGATGTATTTCCCATCCCTAGGAAGCAAAAATAAGGAGAATCATCTAAATATAGTTTATCTGTGCAACAAGGACAAAGGTATCCAAGTAGTCAATTCCATCCTAAGAGAAACCCTTAGCAATAAGGTCTACCTTATGCTTCTCAACCTGATCATCAAATATATACTTGTTCTTATAGACCCATTTACAACCAACAATGTTCTTGCCCTTAGGTAGATGAATACGCTCCCACGTATGATTCTAAAACAACGACTCTTACACTAAAAACATAACATTAACAACTCATAATCATAGCGTAAGTCATAGCTTAACCCCATAACTTTGGCTCTATCTACTTGGCATATGACATGCATATAGCTATCTTCAAAATGACCTCGTTCTTTGAATCAACAACCCTATTTTGCTTAGAGGTGTAATGAATAGTCCTATAAAAAGAAATACCATGAAATGCCAAAAAATTAATGATTTATAAACTCATGTCTACTAATGATCCAAAGTCACCTAATATTCCTCTCAAACCAATTCTCCACAAGGGCTTTAAAAATCCTAAACTTTCCAAAACTATCATTCTTAAAGCGAATGGTGTGGATCCATAAGTACCTAGAGAAATCCATAAATATACGAAAGTAATTATTCTCTAAAAGTCAAAGATAAACCATCAATTCATAAATGTCATTATGAATGAGCTTCAATGGTTGAGTAGCATGCCTACCTTTTCCTTTTGGGATAGGATCTTGATGATGCTTCCCCAAAATACACCCATCACAAACACCATTAGGGGGAGTAATGGAAGGAAGACCCTTAACCATCTAAATTCAATTCATGTATCTCAAGGATTGATAGTTGATGTGCCCAAGCCTATGATATCACCACTTTCTGATGTCATCTTCCTTAGCTACCATAGCAACAATAAATTTCTTCTTAGATGAAGAAGATTACTAAGAAGAAGGGTACTCACCAAGCTTATATACCTCATCAGACTCCTCAAAATTTTCTAAAGCTACTATGTTAAAACCATCATATAAAAACCTCTATTTCAAGGTTACTAATAATAAAAAGGAAAAAATTCATTAAAAAAAATCCTTTTTTTCTATAATTCATAATTATGATAATCATTATTAAATTTTCCATATAGAATACAATTAATGGTGAATTTTGATAGGAAACATACATTTTACATTCAAGTTTTACCTAAAATTACTCACCCTTACAAAAGAAATATTTATCTACCTAATATTTATAGAATACCCTAGTCTTTAGGGTAATTTCAATCTTTAGGAATACGATCAAATTAACTGTAGTATTAGAGTTAACTCATTATTTTGAAACTAATTCCATTAATTAGGTTGAAATCATTGTCTATATTCATCATATTAGAGAGAAGTTTAATTGGTTAGCATTATCAGTGAAGTGGTCTTAGGTTTAGATGAAAACTAAGTTTAGCATAATGGTTTCTAGGGGAATTGACTACTATCTTTCATTTATACCCAAGGAATAGTTTGGGTGCTTAGAGCACAATGAAAATGAATGCTCGAAGTTTAAGGCGACCTTAGATATTTTGCAACAAGAGATGGATGATTTGAAATAAGCACCTAAAGAGGACTATTCTCATCAAGCTAGTTCAAGCAAAAGGTAAGGCAATTGCTTTAGTTGTTGAAACTTTTTATCTAATAGATGATGAAGAAGAGGAGGATGATGATCCCATAGAAGAAGAAGTTCAGGACTTTAGGAAAGTTAAATAGGGTAATCACAACTACCAGTAGATAAGTAAGATTAAGATCCCAAATACTTCTTCTACTTCTCCAAACAATTCCATTATTCCACCAGTTACTAAGGCAAATAACAATCCTACACCTCCATATTGGATTGATTCAAACCACCACAATAGGTGTAAAAATTTGATAAAATTTCTTATAACATTGTGGATGATTTAAATAAAACAAAATCTAATATCACTTTGTTTGAAGTCACACAACTAACAAACCAGTAAGATTCCTCGATTAAGGCATTTGGTCAACCAAGCAAAACTCATGCTAGGAAAACTACAAAGTCACATTTGATCTTGCAAAAGAAGAAAGGGGATGTTCTTCCCTTCCTTCTAACAATCAGAATTGTAGGAAATAATTTACACAACTGTCTAATAGATTTAGACATGTCAGGTAATGTAATGCCTTATGTTACTTGTCAGAGGTTGGGTTTGAAACCCACTCCTTCAAACAAAATGGTGGTACAATTAGATAGATTTGAGGTGAATGTGGTAGGCATGCTTCATAACATTCATATTTAGATTTCATCGAAACCTAGAATTCAGCAATACATTGATATTCATGTTGTTGATATTCTTGACAAGTATGGTATGTTATTGGCTAGGGATTGGAGCAGAAACTTGAATGGTTATATGGCCATGAACTATTCACACATGTGGTTAACTTGAAAAGGGGTAGCCAATAAAATCCGAATTGAAAGAGATCCTAGACTCAAATAATTGATCACGGAGTATAAGAGAACAAATGAAATCCTTTATAATGAGTCTGAGTTGGGCGTTTACACATTGGATACCAAGTTGGTTACAAGTAAATATAATGCTGAAATTCTATCTTGTGATCCACTTAATGATGATCATCTTGTTTGGATACTTAAATTTGATGGATCTAAATTCAAACAGGGTAGTGAAGCTGGGGTTGAACTCATTAGCCCTAAAGGTAAGTCTTCTCTTGTTGCATTTAGATTATAATTTCCATGTACTTGTAATGCAGTAGAGTATGAATCATTAATTTTTGGATTACAATTAGCTCTGAATAAGGACATTAAATATTTAAAAGTTTTAGAGATTTAGCGTTAGTTGCTAGGCAAGTAAAAGAGCAATACACATGTCATGATGAAAGGTTAATTCAATATAGAACTAGAGTTAGAGACTTAAAAGATGAATTTGAAGCCTTTAACATTTCTCTGATTTCTAGAAAAAGTAATTGTGTTGCAGATTCTTTGGCAGTCATAGTAGGTATGTTAAATCCCATCGATAAAATAAAATTTAAAAGGTTTTCGATAGAATTGGTTCCTTTTCCTTCTATACCTGACAATGTTAAAAATTAACAAGTATTTAAAAGTGATAGACACATCTTTGACTTTGTAACTAACTCAGGTGTTTTTAAAAATTAGGTAATTGATGAAGACCAACGATTACGAGTGGATGAAGGTGAAGAAGACGAGGTAACGAAGATAACTAATGCCATCCCAAAAGATATTGTCTCTCTTGAATTTTTTTTTTGATATTGACTACCAAAGCAAAAGGTATGATAAAATCTCACCTTCAAAGGATGCATATGATATAATTAATATTGGAAATAATGAAGACTCACATAATGTACTTATTGGGAAAGCATGCACACATCATGAAAAATAAGGAATAATACACGCACTTAAATATTACATGGATTGTATTGCATGGACTTATGAGGACTTAAAAACTTACAATCAAAACATTATCATGCATACCATTCCTTTGAAGTTGTATTCTAGACCATTCAGGCAGAAACAACACCCAATTAACCCATTTTTGGAACCTCTCATAGAGAAGGAAGTTAAAAAGTTGTTAGATGCAAAATTATATTTCTTATTCGACATTCCACATGGTTTGCAAACATAGTTCTTGTTGGAAAGAAAACTGGAGAGATTCAGTTATGTATTGATTTCAAGAACCTTAATAAAGCTTCGTAAAAATTTAACTACCCTCTTCCTTCTATCAATAAAATTTTACAAATGGTTAATGGATATGAAATGATGTATTTTATTGATGGATATTTGGGATATAATTAGATTCTTATTGACCCACGCGATAGAATGAAGACCACATTTACTACTAAATGGTGAACATTTGCTTACAAGAGAATACCCTTTGGTTTTATTAATACAGGTGCTACATTTCACCGTGCCATAGACTATGCTTTTAGAGACCTCATTGGTAAATGCATAGTCATTTATGTAGATGATATCCCTATTTTCTCAAAGAAACAAGAAGATAATATTAATGACTTGAAAAAAGTTCTTCAAAGGTGTAGAGAACATGGAATCTAGCTAAATCCTAAAAAATGCATCTTTGGAGTAATTGAGGGGAAATTGTTGGGACATGTAATATCAAAATATGGCATCTCTATAGATCCTGCAAGAATAGAGGTAATTCAAAATATTCCTATTTTGAGTAGTAAAAAAGAGCTTAGATCATTATATGGGAAAATTAATTTTGTTAAGAAATTCATTTTTGGATTTACTAAAATTTTTAAACCATTGAATGATATGTTAAAAAGGATTTTAATATTAGTTGGACATGGGAGGCTAGGAATGCTTTTCTGAGTGTTAAATATGCATTTTATAATACACCTATTTTTTTAAATCCTGATTACAAGAACCATTCTTCATATATACTTTTGCATCTGATAATTCATTTGCTAGCATGCTAACTCAAAAAAGTGAAGATAATTTTGAAAACCCTATTGCTTTTATGAGTTCACCTTTGAAATATGCACAGTTAAGATATACCATTTTGGATAAACAAGTGTATGCATTATTTAAATTTGTTAAAAATATTAGGCATTACATTTTTCATTGTAGATTTTTTGCCATTGTACTTGATCCTGCTGTGAAAACTATGTTGATGCAGAATGAACTAGGTGAAAAATGAGGAAAGTGGATGTCTACCTTGTAGGAGTTTGATCTTGAAATACATCCAATGAAGATAGTCCAAGGATAAGGCTTGACAAAAGCACTTGCAGACATTGAACCTCAGATTTCTTGTTGACAATATAATGTAAAGGATATCACGCAAGATGAATGGTATATTGATATTATTTATTTCTTTTTGAATGGTAAGTGTCCTTCACATTTTAATTCCATGTAAAGAAGAGATCTTCATTTAAAGTCTGCAAACTTTATGATTAAACCTGGTGTGTTGTACAGGAAGAATCACGAAGGAATTTTTATTTGTTGCTTGAATAAGGAAGAATAGACTCACATCTTACACAAGTTTCATGCTAAGTATGGGTCGGGTCATGGTTCTGCCACACATATTTAAAAATATCCATTACCATGTATGTTCTTACCATATTTGTTAGCTTCAAGCTAATAGGGAGAGACATGCACCTATGCCATTACAACCTATAGTTGAGATGAGATTGTTTGCTCAGTGGGACCTAGATTTTGTAGGGGTCATAAACCCTAATTCTTCAGATTCTCATAAGTTAATTTTCACCACCCTTGATTATTGCACTAGATGGACAAAAGCTATTCCCACCAAGAATTGCACTACTGAGGTTGTTATTCAATTTTTGGAAGAACACATTGTGACTAGGTTTGGAATGCCATATTCAATTATTTACGATAATGGTCCTACTTTTACTTCACTTTGTTTTGTAGAATGGGCATATGACAACAAGGTGAGCATCAAATTTCCTTCTAATTATTATCTGTAAGGTAATAGCTTAGCTGAATCATCTAATAAAATATTATTGTCAATTATTAAGAAATTGCTTGAACATAATCCTCGGGATTGGAATAATAAATTGAAATTTGTATTATGGGCAGATATAATAAGAATTAAAGAATCCACAGGAACATTGCCTTATCATTTAGTATATGGTTAGGATCCAATTTTTCCTTCAAATATTAAATTGTAAACTTTACAATTCATGAAGGAATACCTTGAAACAAATGATAAAATTGAAGCTCGTCTTATTCACCTCATGCATTTAGATGAAAATCAAGAGGATGCTTTACTTCATTTTAGTAAACATAAGGATATTTTTAAAAGGTGGTTTGACAAATGAGCTAAGATTAAGACATTTAGGATCTCTAATTTGGTTTTACTTTGGGATAAAGCCCATGAGAAAAAGGGTGAGCATAGTCTTTAGCTTGGTCTTTATATTTTTTGTGAAATTTTTGGTGAAAATACTTTTCGGTTGAAAAATTTGAGTGGGGAGGACATCCATTTGCCTGTTAATGGGTAATTTCTCAAGCATTATTTTCATCCATGATTTAGCTATAGTCTTGATTTGTACTTTTATTGTATATTAGTGTATATAGCTTTTTAGTTTTCGTGCTTTTGCATTTGGATTTTCTTGGTGTGGCACTTTTTATATAATCTCTTGTTTGCAAGATTTTGATTTTGCTTTCTTGTCAGTTCACATTAGGTTAGATTTTGGTTTATTTTCAAGCGGTGCGCTTTGGGTTGGTTCCTCCGATTGAGGTAGTGTTTGGTGATAGCTACTAACTCTTGGTTCCTTTGTTGTTAATTGGTCCTCTGTTATGTAGGTTGGATAGCCTAGTTTGGAATCAGGTGGAATTGAGGAAAAGGAAATAAAATTATTTAGTAATCATTCTTAGATTTTGGACTAAGATGGTGGATGGTGGAACAATGAAACATTTTGCTAAAGCTCCACATGTAATTCACATATTAAAGGGGTGTTTTTTTTTTAAATATTGAAGCACAAAGTTATTTTGGTTTGAAAATTAAGGTGAAGTTCTAATACACTCCATATTTAGCCTTAAGTGGTCTCTAACACAGTTGGTAGATAAATTTTGCAAAGCATTTAAATGCTTAATAAAAAAAAATATGCAAAATCAATATCATGTCTAGGTGATTCAGATAATCTCTATCGAGGCTATAGACACCTTGCTGGTTGTAGAGTAAGGTCTAGAAGAAATCAAGGTCATCTCCACCAGGGCTATAAATGTATAGCTTACAGTGGAGCAATGCAGAGGCACATTTTTAATGAGTGAAATTCTATAGCCTAAATGTAAAACAAGTGATGGAATTCGAATTATTTCAAGAATGCCAAACGAATCACAATTCACACACTGAGCAGAGGCAAATGGTTTATTTGTTTTCATTTGAATCTATTTACCCCATTTTCTCTGGATATTACTAGATTGTTTATATTTCTCTGATCTTTGGTTTACTTGGTTTTAGATCAGGAGCATTTCCTAGTAGATTCGCCATATGTTGTGACTATCACATGACTTACCCCAAATTTGGGGGCGCACCCAATTTTATTTTTCATTTTGTTGGAGGTCTTGTGTTAGTGGGGAATGAATTCTTGGTTAATTATACAAAGAAGTTTTGATAATATGGATAAGGTCAATTTCAAATGCCTTATTCTCATGCTTTAATAAATAAAAAAACAAATAGAAAAAAGAAAAGAAAATCATAATATGTATATATGAAATATATAAATAAATTACAATGAAGCCATTAATGCTTCCTTTGTCGTAAGTTTTGGTTTTAATTTAAGGTTCAGAGTTTTAATTTTTTTAATTTGTTAGTTTAGATTTTGAGTATTAAATTAGTGTTATATTTAAAAAAAGTAATTTAAAAGAGTCTAACAAAAGGTATTTTTTAATGATTTTAGGGCTCAATGTCACGACATGGGGAAGGCACCGAGGATCGAGGATCGAGCCACCAACAAGGGTGGAGCAAATTCAAGGAAGGCAGGGATAAGACGTTGAGAGTGGTAAACTCAACTTTCGTGATGATATGGACATGACCTATTGACACAAATTTCAAGATAGATGCGATAGATGACTTGTACACATCAACACAACAGAGACTACGAAGATTCTAATGGATGATTTGAACACTAACATGGCGACTTGGATCCACGAACGTGGTGATATATTGGACCAAGACTACTACTGAGTGATAGCTAGTTGTGGCTGGCATGAGAAGGTACACGTAAGGTTGTCTATCACCATGTGGTGATCTAAAATTGATATGTATGACTTCGCTTTAAAACTATAGTCATTACCACCATGTCCTAGATGTGGGATTAAAATGGTAGTATAGATAAAATATAGACATAGGTGGCATGCTCGTGATGAAGCCAAAATACACACGGTTCAAGTTTCAAACTCTAGTTGAGTTGACATGAGGAAAAATATCAATCTCAAAACTACTTTGGTACATAGGTGCTAATATGGAGGACTGGTAGAGTGGTCCAAAGATGTCAAGTATTCACTACCATTTTTCTAAAGTTCTACCACAATATCACATCTAGATAGCTTCGAGTATCTCTGTGATGATGTTTGCATGCTCCAATAGAAGCAATATGTTTGAGCTTTGATGGTTTTACATGGAGGATATGAGTCATGAACGTATATCGAGAAGCACCTCAATTAACCCAAGTGAACATGAATGAGGAAATATAGAGATGAAAGATTCAATTAGCTGGTTCTATTAATTTCTGCTCAAAACTGTTGTATTGCTATGTATGACGTGGAGTATCACAGAGCACTTGATAAGATTCAACTTGAGCTTTAAACCGTGGTGGAGGATTGTGTTATTGGCATGCTAAACAGTTTGGAATGTGTTTTTGATGGATCAAATTGCAGTGAGAACAACATCATACGAACGTCATAACCATGTGGATAGTCAATACATGCTCAATACGATCAGATAGATGAAAGCAGGTAGCATAGATTGCAATAAGTGATATGTGGGTTGTACGTAAAAAAATATGATTAGAAATCCTCTTCTTGAGTACAAAAAATTATAATAGCCCGACTAAGAGGTAAATATGGTAGAAGTCAATAAAATTTCACGTGGACATTAAGCACGATTCCAAAATTAAAAGTATAAAGAGATAGCTCTATTGTTAATGGGTATTACACGTGGACAAGGTGCAATGCAATATCAAATAAATATAGCCGTTACAAGTGGAATAATCATCTACGCCCTATGTAACGTAAACACAACGGTTTCAATAGAGAAATTTTACCACCATACGGATTGGCCATCATGCAAGCATTACAAATGATCCATCGTTAAAGGACAGTGTTAGAAAATGAATGGAAGAGGTAGTTTAGCGAAAACAAAGGAAAGGAAACAATTACCAATTTAGGCAAAACAGAGGAAAAAGGTGAAATAGAAAATGAAGAGTTCTATTGAAATTTTTTAAATATCCATGCATACCAACAAAGGAAAGGGTTGGAATTTTTTTGAAACATGGAGGCGTGAAGAGGATTGGAAGGTCTTCAAGCTATTGCAAACATTGATTTTTCCACCTTGTATGCAGCCAAAGAAGGTTTTGAATAAAATATAAGATTTATTGCATATTTTTCTCCACATGTATTGGGTTTATTTAATGGTGTTTTATGCATGGATATGATAGCATCATTTAATGTTTTTAATGCATGTTTTTATTCCTCAGACTCTTGCACTTAACCAGATTTAGATCATGTGGATGCAAGTCTAACCTGATTTTGTTTTAATATTCATAATCTCCCATTTTCTACAGAATAGGAGGAATTAATTTACAGTAGTTCTCTTTGATCGTTTTTTCCACACTTTGTTTCATATTATTTCAAAATTTTCATTTTTTTTATCTAACCCTAGCTTTTGTCTTTACTTATTTTTCATTTTATTTTCTTTAAGTTCCATCAAGCACTCAAAGCCCTAAAAGGTTATATCATTTTCCACAAAAAGAACCAATAATGGGGGTTTTGAAGTAATTAGAGCATCCAAATAATTTCATTTTTTTAAGGTTAACTTGTTAAATTATTTGGACACATTTAATTAAGGCATTTCTTAAGGTTCCAAAACATATTCTTGCACTCCACAGGTTTTATTATTTTAAAATTTGTTTAACAAATCAAGATAAAATTTTTTAACAAAGCAAGATAAAATCTATTTCACAAAGCAAAATAAAATGAATTAAATCACCATTCCGGGATTAACATTTCAAAAATTAGATTTAGTCATTTTATTTCATGCTCAAACAAAGCTTAACAAAAGAAGATAAAATTTGTTAACAAAGCAAGATAAAATCCGTTCACAAAGCAAGATAAAATGAATTAAATCACCGTTCAGGATTCACATTTCAAAGTTAGATTTTAGTCTTTTCTTTTATGCTCAAAGCAAATCTTAATAAAGGAAGATAAAATTGGCTAAAAATTTTCTTAAAAAAATAATATAAAATCTACTTAAAACACTTTGAAATAAAATGAATTAAATCACCGTTCCAGGATGGTCATAGAGGACCAATAATGTCACATTTTTTATTTTTTCAAATTTCATGAACAATAAAGAGCATAACAAATCAAAGTAATACCAAACCACAGGCCCCTTGTTAATAGTTACTTGCACCTCTAAGGTATTTCAACACTTTTTGCATATTTTCACAAGCATTCAAACACACATTAAGCAAATAAGAACCTTGGAGAAATTATGAATTTCTTTGCAAGAGAGGATTTTATAACAATACCCTGACTGTGATGGTGCTTTTACAATTGGGAAAAATTATCACTCAACAATTTCCTTTCCCCATACTAATATAGGAAGAGTCCAATATCAGGTTCCAGGGCCCGAGTATAACACATGAATGCTTGGGCCTGAGATGGCTAGCATTGAGGGATGATTTTCCTCCATATCCTTTCAAATAAGATATTGAAGTCCATAATATCTTCAAGAGGGGATATTTTGATAAATGATAACTGGGTGAGCAAGGAGAAGGGATCTTCTAATCTATCAAATTTATTGATGAGGGCCTCCACCAGGATAGCCCATGCACATATGCTTCTTCATTGCAGATGATTGTACCATAATAATGCTCTATCTTCTAAAGATAAAATAAGCAACATAATCATCACATCTTCATGTGTGATATTGTGAAGGGTATACAAGGAGACTAAATCCTCAAGATGTTCACAAATAACTCCTTTTGTTCCATCATACTTTGGAAAGGTCTTCAATGCCACATTGGGAACGTTGTGCAGATGAGGGAGGTTGAAGGCACCAAAATTATTCCAACTAGGATAACATTGCTAAGCCATTAGAGCACATATCCTTTAGATATTTCAAGTTTTCTTCTACGATTGGAATCACTAAATGAGCATACTTTCTTTGCTAGTAATGTCAGGGCTAATCATCAAACCCTAATTCCTTTGGAGAATAAACATTTAAAGGAATGAAGAGGCAACTGGTCATGACATCTAAATTTTTACTTAGATAAGTCACCAGGTGGTAAAACAAAAGTGAACAAAATTAGAATATCACCACTTTTTAATTATACTTGAAAAACTAGAGATCTTTTGGGTCCCATAGGACATGCCAAAAACTGTTGGTCAAAAATTTGCACCTAACGAAAAGGATGAGGTGAAAAGGTTTGTGCACCCTACAAACCTCAACCAACATTGAATGATATTTGCACCTTGGATAGGTTGGCAATCGATCTTTGGAGAAGACCAATTCCTTTTAGGAAGTCCTAACTAACTAAGCCTTAGGGGGAAAGGGAAAAAGGAAAGATAAAAACGAGGTCGTAGCCAGAACTCACAAGGATGGATTTGGATGCATCAATACACATGATAATAAGTAGATGCTATCATAGAAAACACAAGCAGATTACCTAATAGATCAATCAACCTTACTCTTGTTTACCCTTTATCACCCTTTTCTAAAAGAAAATTCTAGAACCAATGAATGAAATGCAATAAATCCATATAGCAAAATTATTGCATGCGCATTTAACAAGCTTTAGCAGAAATAAACTTATAACATTCATGCACATATATGAGAATCAATTTGGATACCAAACAGTAAAATACTTGTATTTCATAACAACATAAAATTTATATATGAATTATAATGGATAAAGAGTCATCCTTGGGAATGACTAGAATTCTAGAATATATAGACCTTACAATAAATGTTGCATTGAATGCAGTAGGTGGCGTATGAGACCATCAAGCAATGCTAGTAGGGACAACCATGCTATGAATCCCACTAAATCTTCTATAAACTGCAATTAAGGGTGGTTATCGGGAGCACACCAGTTAGGCTTCATGAATCTGGACTCTTGATCAATCCTATTCCTTTGAGTAGATTTGTTAGATAGTAAATTACATTCACCTACATCTAATGGTCTTAATTGCATGAGAGAACTGGTTGAGGTTGACCGTTTGATTGATGCATGATTTGATAAGCTATAATGCATTGGGTAGAACATAGAATCTCTTTAATGTCAACCACCCATCCCACACCTTCTTAAATGAGGGCACACACTTTTCTACAAATGGTCCCTTGATGCTGGTAGGAATTCTATAATGGATAGAACTTTGGGATCCACCCAACGCTCAATACAAACCCAAAACTCTACCTGTGATGCCTTACATATTATAGGGCAGGCCTTCAAGCCTCTATCTCAATTTTTCTCTTGGGTGCCATTTTGGGATCCATCAAGGAACTTTTGGATACCCAAACCCCCATCAGGATATGAATTTGGATGATCCTTCACCTTACCTCTAGGGAAAACTTTGGGAGCTGATCCTAACCTACTATCATCCTTCTTACTCACTTTCTATCTGGGGTGGACATTTGGGATTTTGACTCTCCATCCAATCATTGGGGTGGAATTTTGAGTTCCACCTAGAACTTGAGGGTGCCCAATTATCTATTCGAATTACTACTTGGTCAAAATTTTGTGTGCTTTCCACTGGCGAGGGGTCTAGGCATCACTTTAGAGCATAAGGTTCTATTTTTCCACCCTTCATTCATTTTACCTTTTCTTTTGAGGTGGTCCTTTGGGATAAAACCTATTTTCCATGGTGGTCGATCCTCCTGCCATTCTTAGCAGCATCAACATCTCACCATCTTCATTGTAGCCCATTATGACATCTTCTACTGCATTTGTGAGGCATTTCCTTGGTAATCAAAGGCTACTGACATCATCTTGGATGCAAAAAGGAAAAGAGTGGATGAAGAGTGTAAATTTTCACCTATAGGAATCTCTTTCAACCCTTTTACCTCAATCACTAAGGTGCTTGAGATATTTCTATGATTGGCACCATTGAGGTAAGTTCCTCCCTTAGAGGTCAGGCTTTATGGGATACTTTCATCCCTACAGATAAAGCAATCCTTTGCATGTTCATGCTCAGACTCTTGAAAAAGGGGAGGGTCCAAGTTGGAATATTCTTGTCATCCTACTTGGTCATCATAAGGGTAGAGGAGGTTTGACCAAAACTTTTTATCCTCATTATGAGCCTTTTTAGTCTTTGGATGATTTGTTGGCTCATGTCCTTCATGATGCATGTGGAGGAGCTCCTTTGAAATCTGCTCTTGTTTTTCAAGGTAGTGGCATATTTTATTTTTATCCTCCATATGGTTGTTATGTTTCTCCCCTTTAGATGCATCATTGGGAGGAGTACCTAGCTTAGGTTCTTCTCTATCTGTTTCTTATATATATATATATATATCTGTGTGTGTCCAAGAAGTTACAAAAACAAGTATATTATATATATGTGTGTGCATAATGGATTTGTTATTACATTGTAACTTCTTGTGATGGACTCATGACTTGAATTTGACACTACATTTTGACTATGGGATTATTTTTCTTGAATATCGAGTTGGTTATGTATATGATGGATTTATTACAAGTCTTTAGATTTCATATTTATGTGCAAAACATGCATATCTAATGGTATAGATTTTATTTCAAAATAATTTTTTGGTTTATTTTGTATAGACTTTTGTAGATAAAGATATTTTGATAGAACATATACTTTTAGTTCCAGTGCTACTCATAATATCTCAATAACCTCGTATTTTTACACTATGTTATTTAATTGATATTGACTCCTATGTTAGCCATGAGTTCCTTGTGCCTAATTTTTAAAGTATAAGAACAATTATCATGCAAGTAACTACCATTTACTAAGAATTAGAATAGTTTAGGTATCTTAACCATGAGTAAGGATAATTCTAAAATAAAAATATATAAGTTATATGCATTTTGTTATACACATTCATAATTTGGCTAATTGATGCTTGAGGAAAAGGAAAGAATATTTATATGTCTAGATATAATTTATTTAATTTTAGTTATATTTCAATTAAAGTAAAAATATCCATGAAAACCCAAATTGATGCTTCATAGATTGCTTGATTTATTAAGATTTTTTGAAAGTCATAAAATATGCTTTTAACATCTATTATATATGCCCTTTGATAGTGATATAAGTAGCACCATGCATTTAGATGAGCTATAATGATAAAAATGATATGTTTTATCACTCTAATTGCATACTTCTAATAAAATAGAAATGTTATATTATAAATATTGAAGTATAACTATTTTCTACATGTATATTAGATTTATGTGTTTCAGTTACTATTTATGGATGTGGCAAGTGAGACTATCCTAGTTGCAACCATCCTAATCTCTTAATAGTCTATAGGGGTGACAAGTGTAACTATTCCATTTTAAAATCATTCTAAACCCTCATTCATTCATGAGCATGTCATGTGGACCTTTCATATTTTTATGTAGTATATTGGATCCAAAAAAATTATCAAGTATCAATAATGATTTGATACAATCTTGAATCCTCTATGAAATAAGAGATTGCAAAGCAATTATCAAGTGGCATTAGCTCAACTGGATAAATTCCTCAACATTTCAAGGAGGAGACCCATGTTTGAATCTTGTCAAATGATACATGGATAATATACCATATTTATCTCCATAATTGTGGTCTACCGAAAACGACGCCACTTGCATTATCGGTAATGTGACTCGGGTTCACTCCCCATGGTGGATGTGTATAAGAAGTATTACTTAAAAAATCTCATCTTTGTTGTAATACCACTATGTGGTGATGAAGTAATATGGGTGGGGCCCATTTCAATCCCATATAACCCATTAGAAAAAAAATATTGCAAAGCAACTAGTCCCTTGTAGAGGTGAAAGCTATTGCTTTCTAATTGAACATATTGGATGTTTTGTTGCTTTTGAATTGGATGTTTTTATTTATTTTTGGATGCTTTGCTTATTTTATGTTTTTCAATGAGTTTACACAGGTTTTTATGAGGGATCTTAGTCCCCTCATATTGAGTGGGGCTTGAACACTGAACCTCTCAAAGAGAGGCCAAAGCCATTACCACTACAATAAGATTGCAACTTAGTTTTGCTTCTTTTATTAGATGCCATTGCTTTTACAATTTTTTTAGAAAGTATTTTTCTATATAATTCAGTGTGTTGATCTATGTAAAATTGGAAGGTTATTTTGTTTATATACACTCTTCTATTTAAAAATATGGATTCTATAAAGGTCAACACCTAAAAAAGAACATAAATGCATTTAATCAATGCTATAGTCCATCATAGATCACTTGTAATAGAAATGATCTCCACTATATTGCCAAGGAATCCTTGTGTTTGATTGATAACGGGGTCTATGTGTTGTTATTATTATGGTTTATCAACTAGCATGTGCCTAGATAGCATTCATGACAAAAGTTAAGATAGAGAGGTAGGATTCATTAGATACAATTAGATCTTTTTGCCTTAGACAAAGATTTCATTTGATGCCCACCAACTTGGTTGCTTCTCTCAAACCATAATTAGCAAGAAAATCTACTGCATGATTCTCTTGTTTGACTTTATGCTACTATGAGATGGATTCAAACAACAATGTTAGTTGAAGACCTTATGCTAGTTTATAATTTTTTTCAATTACCAATCAAATCTTAGTTATGAAAGTTTTTATGCTATTCTTTACAATTTTGCTAATTTAAAAATACAAATAGTATACACTTTTAGATAAAACTTTGAATTTAATTTTTTTAAATAAAAATCTAAAATTTGATGTGCAAATTAGAGATTTGTTGTTGAATATTATTTTCTCATAAGAACTAGTAATGAGTTAAATCAATCCCTTCAAATTATATTGGCAAGTCTTATTTAATCAAAAAAAATGATTATTATTACAATGATTAAAATAAAAATTACATTGAAAATACTTATATTTAATGAAAGTTATAATAAAAATTAAATTCAATCACACAAAAGAATAAAAACACCTTAAAATTTTGAAATAATAAAATTAATTAAAAAACAAATTAATATTTTTATAAAATAAAAAATATATTTATTAAATATTAAACTTATAAATAAAAACCATCACATTTTATAAAAAAAAATAATACTAAAAAATTAATTATATAAATTTAAAAATATATTTTTAGTTAAAGTCTCAATTTACATAAGTTAAAACATGTTCATAATCATATCATTTTGTAAAGGTTATTTTATAGTGAAAGTTCTCAAACTTCAATCTTGTTCATTACATTCCACTTAAGATTCTTATACAATGTTTTAAATATTTTATTATAAAACTTACTAACAATAAAAAATTAAAATTTAATTTTAATTACATTTTATAAGTTATAATTCCAATTTTATATCTATACCTTCACCATCAAACATGCCGTCCAAGAATTAGAAAACAAATGATTCTGGAATAATAGTTTAGAATGCACGTGACCGTTCACACCCACGTTATATGAAGTGACATGTCGCGTGTTCAATCCCACGGATCGCTTACCAAGTCTAAAAGTAAGTAAGGTGGCAGGGTGAAAGAGGACCCATCTGTACTCAATTCACATGAAAAGCACATCTATCTGCCAATTCCCCACAGTGCAGCTTTTTTAATATCATCTTCCATATCCGTTCACATTGTCTTTGACGCCATAACGGTAAAGCTCTCTAGAATGAAGCGAAGAAATGGAAGAATACCATGCATGTTCCTTTTGTATTCTGTACAAATGGACTGGACTTGAACAGTGCCGTTGAAAAGTAAGAACAATATTAATTTTTTTTTTTTAAATTTATTGAATTAATAAATCTTAGAAGAGAATTTCATAACAATAATCTTTACAAGGACCACAATAAAGAGATCCCTAATACCATCAAGCACCCGATCAAAAGACATTCAACAAACAACTTCAATCAGACATATCTGCAACAAACAAATTAGCAAGATGACGAGAACAATACAATGAAAGTTGATCCCATTCCCTAACATTCCAGTCTTCCTGAAACTCAGAAGCCCATTTTGCTAAGCAATTGCCACACCATTCCAGTCTTCCTGAAACTCAGAAGCCCATTTTGCTAAGCAATCGCCACATCATTCCATTCCCTAGGAATATGAGCAAAGGAAATAAACTCCAGATGCTGACAAATTTGAAAGATCTGTCGAACCACTAATGCTAGCTGCCAATGAACATTAGAAAGATTATGAGTCTTCAATAAATTAATAATAATCTGAGAGTCCGACTCACAAATTATCTTCTGCCATCCTAGAGCATAACCTTTTTTCAAAGCAAAAAAAATAGCAAGGGCCTCCATATAATTATTAGTCTGCTTCCCCTTATAACAAGAAAAAATAAAAGAGTTGCACCACTACTATCTCTCCTAACACCACCAATACATGCATGCCCAGGATTCCCTCTGGAAGAGCCATCAGTATTAATCTTAAACAACCTCGAGGCAGAGGATGACATCTGGCATCTCTCTGCACTTTTTGATTGAGGCCTCTCCTCCCAATCGATAAAGAAGTACGAGGGTCATTCTCCACTAAACTCGTCCTGATCATCAAAATCTCAAATTGCTCCAAAGGAAGACTGACCTGGCATTTAGAAGAAACAGTTTCTTGGATCATACTAATTATCCTCTACCAAGTCTGATAAACAGTTAACTTCCTACCTTGAAAAATTCTTCGATTTCTTTCAAGCCAAATTTGTCATATAATACATGAGGGTCCAATACTCCACGTAACTTGAAGAAAGAAAGCCTTAGCAGGAGGTCTTCCTAAACTCCTCCAAAAATCAACAAGAGAAGAGGCATGAGAACAAGACTGTTTCCACACCCTCCACCAAAGATGCCAAATTTCCCGTGCAAACGAACACTGTAAGAGCAAATGAACAATGCTATTTTTTTAGTCTATTAAATTTTTTAAATTTTAATATTATTAAAAAAAATGTTATTGATGAAAATAAGGTTTTGAAAAGGTTGCAGAATATTTTTATTAACAGATTTTACATCATAAAAACTTCAAATTAATGTTGGTTTAGAAGGGTCTACTCCCTTTTATAGCTTGATTAACTTACTTGAAAATTTAAAACATTATACAAAGTATAATCTTCACATCAAAACTCATTCTAAACAAAATTGTCATTACTAAATTCAACTACACACAACCATATGTTAACCATCATAAGTTTCTATATCTAAATATTGCATGTTGTGAGACTCTAGATTCCCAATGCCTTTATTGTTCATGTGGTCCTTATTTGTCGCTTCCAACTATTTCTTTTGAAGTTTTTCTACTAATGGATCCCACACACACAACAAACAACATCGTTCGATCTGCAAATCTAGCTCAAAATATTTGACAAAAACCTTTACATAGCAAACAACATAACTCTATATGCAAATCCAGCTCAAAATCTCTTCCAAAAACCTCTACATAGCAAACAACATCACTCTATCTACAAACCCAACTCAAAATCTTTGATAGAAACCTCTACACAACTAACAACATCACTCAATCTGCAAATCCATCTCAAAATCTATGACAAAAACCTATACAAAGCAAACAACACTCCCCAACTCAAAATCTTTGATAGAAACCCCAAAGGACACTTGTTTCTCCAAGATGCTATGGTTGTTTTCCCCTTGTTGTGGAAGCTTGATTGAATCTTGCTTGTAGCTTGAAGACACTTGAGTGCTTGAGCTTGAATGCTTGAATGTTTGGATGCATGAAAGCTTGGATACTTAAAGAGATAAGAGATTTAAATATTGAGAGCTTGAATGCTTGAAGGATGCCTTCACAAGATTGTGATAAGATTTTGGCATAATCTTGCCATGCACGGAGATGAATTCCTATGAATCTAGATAAAATTTGGTAGAATTTTATTACATTATAAGATGATATGAATTGAGCACCTCAAGTGTTGACTTTATAGGAAACCATGGATCCTTGTGGGAAGATTGTGTTGAAGATGATAGGATTGGATAAGGTAAGAATTTGAAATTGGATCAATATGCCATTAATAGAGGAAGATTATAAATAGAAATTCTTGGGCTTGAGATTTTTTTTTGGGAGCTGTGAATCAGATCTTGGTGATTGAATCCATTAATGATAGGTAGCTTGGAAGGTACCAACTATCATTTTTATTTTATTTTGGTGCATGATAGTCAAAAGCGCCATCCTCTTAAGCTAAATAAGGGACACAAAGATATCCTTATGAGTCACCCCCTCTTAAGGGACACTCCAAGAGGCTCCTACATGTGTAGAAAAGGTACCTCAACCATGGTCTTGGTCAATATATAAGCTATATATTTGGTTAACAACACAAAAATAGGATCAAGAATCCCTCAAGTATAAAACCATCACACATAGTGCATATAAATCTCAATATGCTTGGTTTGTTGATGAAACACTTGATTGTCGACAAGTTTAATGGTGCTTTTGATACCATGTTGGATTTCACATATATTTTAGAAATGAATGAAATCAAATCAACACCTAGATATATAGAAAAAATCATAGAAAGAATATGCATGATATAAAGGGTGGACTCAAAAATATGTCACCAAAAGAGAATTAGATTATACTTCAACCGATAATGAAACAATTGATAAGAAGGGGTAATATCCACATACAAGAGACCTTTAGCTTAAATAATAAAATATTACAAAAAATTCATCTATACATGTTGTAAAAGGCCCAAAGGAGTTATACAAATAATATAATACAAAATTCATCCATGGCCTTAAGTGAAGCTCAAGGCCACATATTCCAATAGGATACACTAGGATTATAAAATCACATATTTATGGGTTTGTATTAGAAAAATACTGATCTTATAAGTATTTAAATATCAAGAAAATATTTAGACAAAACTATTATTCTAACAGTATATAGGTTCTTTAGATAAAAAAAAAAGTTTAACAAAGGAGCTTTACCTAGTGAATCCACTGTTGGAATTATGTTGAATATTTTCCATGTTATTCAAAAGGGGTTGACTCTGAAAGGATTGTACACTTTGTAAAAAAATTGGAAATTTTTTTGGGGGGGTTTAATATATTTTTAGACCCATATGGGTGTTTTTGGGTTAATGTAATTTCGGCCCATGGTTTTGTGCCCATGGTATTGTAAAACCTATTTTTGTGTTGTTGGTATATAAAGCAACACTTGCATGAGGATTTGGTAATGAATTTGCAAGAAATGTAATTGCAAGAAAAAAGTGAGTGAAAGGATATTATTATATTGGAGACAGTCAAGTTTATACAATAAGGAAATATTCTTGCTGAGAATTTTCCCGAAAGGGTTTTTCAGGATAAATTCTTGTGTAATGTGTTCTTCTTCTCTATTTTTCCTTTGATTCTACAATTACTATTTTTTTTGGAATTTTTTTATCAAGGTGTTATTTCTCTTCATCCACAACGTGAGACTTCATGTAATATATTTTTCATTTAAATGAGAACCATCGTAGGTTGTCTTTTGATGACAAATATTTGAAAAACTTTCAATTTAATGCTTGTTTGAAACTGTTTAGATGAATTTCTAATAGAAAATGACAACCATTACCTTGAACCTCTTGCCTTATAGGAACTTAAAATTCTATGATTATATTGTAAGCAACAACAATGCTAGATCTTGAATTTCCTTTAACACTTTGGTTAAGTGATGTCTCCTAAACTAAGCAATAGAAGAGCTTCATAAAAAGTTGGTAGAGTCCTATGTTACCATTTTTTTTGCATGGACGTATGAGTTAATTTACAACTTGTTATGGCATATGATTGGGATATAAGAATTTGAAGCAATCAAAATTCCAACCTCTTTAATTTCTAATGCAAAAAGACAACCATTAGCTTGAACATCTTGCCTTATAAGAACTTAAAATTCCATGATTATATTGTAAGGAACAACAATGCTAGATCTTGAATTTTTTTCAACACTTTGGTTAAGTGATATGTTCTAAAATAAGCAATAGGGAAGCCTCATAAAAAGTTGGTAGAGTTATGTTCCTATTTTTGCATGGATGGATGAGTTAATTTGCAACTTGTTATGAAATATGCTTGGTATATAATTATTTGAAGCAATCAAAATTTCTTACTCATAAGAATTTTTCTCAAAAGAATACTTGTTTACATAATTCCTTCCCTAAAGCCCCGATTTTCATTTATTTAATATTTTAGAGCAATTTTATATGAATAATGGCTTTAAAAAAGGTATCATAAACTTTGTGTGATATTTTATGTGAAGAGGAGATGGAAAAGTCAAAGAGTATACGTTTCCACTTCCCCTTTGCTTTTATTATTTGGTGAACTTTTTTTTAAAGGGTATTTCATTAACATTAGAAGAATTGATGAAATATTAGATTAAATATTTTGAAGCTTTGTGGTTAGAAAAATAAAATATTAAAAATAAAGTATGAAATATATTTAGGTTTAAATTTATATTTTTAGATATCTTGTGGTTTGAATTTTAAATTTTGTATCTTGTGTAGAGTGTTTGCAGGCATGGTGCTTATCATAGGAAGTATCAAGTGTGAAAAATATATGTCCTATTATTAGTCCTAATATTTGAACATACATATGAAGGTAATACATAACAAAGGTTACTATAAAGGTTAAATGTTAAAGATGGTTAAAAAGTCTAAAAATAAAATTTATTTCAATTATTTCTTAATGATATTAAAAAAAAACCTTGGAAAAAGTCCATGTTGGGACACCATAATGATAAGGGCATTGGGATATCTTATAGAGTCCCAAGTTCAAATGGGAAGGGTAGCCCCCAATATGCCTTAGCTATATACTTCAACTGTTATTGTATGTTTCCAATAACAAAAAAATAAAAAGCTTTGGAAAACCAAAAAAGGCAGTGTTATGCAAAATAAGGAAGGTAAAATTATCCTAACCCAAAAAAAATTGTATGAAAATTTTAATTAATAATTACGGGAAGGCTAAGCATTTATTACAACACATTGAAAATAATGAAAATATATTTCAAATTGGATTTAAATAATCTTGCGATCAATATCCATGTCTGAGAGGTCCTGAGACTCATAATGGCAGAGAGGGTCTTGGAGGGCTTGAGCCTCACCATGGCAGAGAGGGTCTACGTGGGCCTAAGCCTCACCATGGTAGAGAGGGTTTGTGAGGGCCTAAGCCTCACCATGGTAGAGAGGGTATGTGTGGGCCTATATAATGTAGTGGAGGGTCTCTCGCTCCTGTGCTCTCAAATTCTCTCTTTGAGCCAAAGGCCTCCCTATCCTTCTTATTGGATTTTACATTTTGAGATCTTACTGCTGGTTTCCTGTGCTGGTCAGTCGAGTGGCTCTCTACAAAATTATTTGGTCTTACCCCTTCTGATTTAAAAATAGGGGAAGACCTTGTACCTTTAACGTTTGTGGAGTCATACTTGTACTACTTAGTTACTTCGGCTGGTGGGTGCTTGATATTGTTTCCTAATGGTTGCTAGGGGCTGTTGCTAGATGTCGACATCATTTGGGGGTTCTTTTCTTGTGGTTATTTTGGGTCTTTCCCCTTCCTTGATCTAGATTCCAGGGGGAGACCTTGGGCTCAATGACTATTGAGGATGGAATTTGTTGATGGCCCCTTCGTTTGGTGGGGTCCCCTAGCTCCGATGGGTTGTAGAGGGTGGACCAGTTGATAGATCCAACTTCTTTGGCTATGTCAAATCCTAGAGTTCAAAAGTTTCAAATTTTTGATGGGATATTTCTTTTATTTTCATTTAGATGTTGTTTTGGGATTATTTATCCTAATTATTCTCCTCAAATGACCTCGAGGTTGGTTGGACTCCAGTGGAATCTATGGTTTTATGGTGTAAGCTTTCGTCAAATGCTTACTCTCGAGTTGGAGGGTTTTTCTATCATTGGTGTCCTTAGTTGTAGATATCATTTTACTGACTATTATTTTTTTGTTGTTCACCCCTTGACAGGGTTCCAACTGTTGGTTGTAGGGTTATGCATAAGGGGTTGGACTCAAAATGTACTTGTAAAAAAATTGTGAATCCTAATCAAAATCAAGGTGAATCATGGAGAATCCTAAGCAAATCAAATCAAGCATCTTCATACCAAAATTTGGGGTATTTGAAGCCCTAAAATGTAATATCATATTTGGGGCCACTTTTGACCTATTAAATCATCTTATAACTTCATACAAACACCACCATTAGATCAGGCTTGAAAAGAGCTTTCCAAAAAGTACAAATATGCCTATGTTTGGATATATATTATGGCGAATTGACCCTAAGAAACAATTGGTCCTAAAAATTTTAGACGAATGGGTCGATGTTGAGGGTCCTCATATTCGCCAATTTCCAATTTTTAAAATCCTAATATTCACCCAATTGATGAATATTCGCCACTATGCATAACCCTGGTTGGTTGGGTCGCGTGTCAAAGGAAGGTTGGGTTCCTTGGCTAGATTCTCCCGCGAGGTAGGATTGTTTTATTTTCTAAGCACTCCTTGGACTTCATAGTTTTAAATTTTGAGCATTTAGGTTTCTTTCATTTGGTTTATTGGGTGAGCCCTAAGGGCTTTGAAGCAAGTGGAATTTTTTTTTAAATCCTTCTATTGTTATTTCGGTTAGGTGATTCAAGGGTGTTCAAATTTAAAGTGAAAAATTATGTTTATTTTCTCTTGCCAGTTTATGTCAGCGTCATACCCCTGTTTCAATTGTTTCACCTAATTCCATGGTTGCAGTTTGTGAATGGTTGGTCGCAGTTTTCTAGTTAGTAAGGTTCTTGCTAACTGCTAGTTAGTAAGGTTCTCACTAGGTGGGATTGTTTCGACTTTATTTTCAATTGAAAATCTCATTGGTTTTTTCCTCAGTCTTTCTCGAGTGCCTCGAAATTCATGGTGTTTTTCTCTTTTGGTGCTCTTTTTCAAATTTGAATTTTAAAGTGGAGATAAGGCGAGATTTTTGGATCCATTTTTATTTGATGTCTGACCCTCTTGTCAGAATCTAGATTCAATCCATTTGATGTACTTCCTTTGAGCTCATTGAATACTCTCTGGATTTGTAATGGTTTGGGGTCCCTTCCAAAACCCCTTTGTAAAGGTTTGAGGACCCTTTCAAAACCCCTTCTACCACCTAATAAAAAAAATATTACAATCAATAAATCATTGAGAGAAACATATATAAAGATGAAATCAATAATAAAATTAATAGAGAGAATTTTGAGAAGTACTAAGAAAGAAAAAAAACATATATATTTCCATTGAAACTCAAGCCAACTTAAAACAAATCATAGAAATTGTGTTTGTATATAGTATATTTAACATAATAAAAGTGCAATATTTGGATATTTTGATGGGAATAACTTATTAAAGTCCCATATAATTTATTAAGAAAAATATACAATTCAAAATAAAATACTTGTAATAATTTTTTTTTTCAGGTTACATAGGAGAGTTGGTCACAACCACACTATTTTTGTAATATTTTATTTTTAATAAATATTTAAATATATGTACTCAAAAAATTTACATAATTTTTTTTTTTTTGAAAAATACATCTCTAAAATTCTAAATATTGTCTCATATTTTTTACCATATCCTTTTCTTATAAAAATCCCTTTCAATTACCAATTTTTTTTTCCACATATTTTAACAACTTATTACTTTAAAATTAATATATATAAAAAAATATTATATACCTATTTTTTATTTTTAATATATATTTCATACTAAAACCTATTGAATTGTAGCTAATATAAACACATTTTAATATTCTTTTCATATATATATATAATCTCTTAAGATAATTATGTTTTATTATAATTTTTGAAAAATATGCAAGAAATATAACTTCAATATCACTATTGTTCAGCCTAAAAGTAAACCAAAAACCATATAAACTTATATTTAACTTAAATAATTACAAAAAAATTATCTATAAATTTATATTTTTTAAATTAATAACCAGCGAATCTAGTTTAAAAAGAATTGATTTAATCAATATACAACAACCCATCACAACCCCTTGCTATAGAGATCCTTTAATAAAACAACTCTTAAATATTTAAACTCTCCAATTATTAATTAAATAAACATTATATAACTTTTATTTTCTTAACTTTTATTTTGTATAAATATTAATAATAAAAAATGGATAGCATGGGCATTTCCCATAAGGCTTGGTTGATATTTGACATTTTCTAATATATCTTAGTTCTAGCATTGAAATTAAAGACAAATTCTTATCCACCTCACCCTCGTACCCTCGCTAAGTGGAGTCCTCCCCCTCCGGGATGGATTAAGCTTAACTTTGACGGGGCTTCCAAAGGGAACCCAGGAGCAGCGGGGGCTGGTGGTGCTGTCAGGGACCATCGTGGTATGGTTATCCTCGCCTTCTCTGAAGATCTTGGGATTTAGACTAACCATGTTGCGAAAGCCAAAGCCCTTTGGAGAGGTTTAGCCCTCATTTCGGAGGATTCCAGAGCTATCATCATAGAAGGTGACTCTATGAATATCATAAACTACTTGATCAAGGACAAGACCCCTGCCTGGAGGGTCCACAACACCATCGAAGAGATTCGGAGGATTCTCTGCTTTAGGACCCACAGATGCCAGCACATCTTCAGGGAAGGAAATTCTTTGGCTGACCTCCTAGCCAACAGAGGATCCTCCTCCAGCAAACTCACCATGTGGGATCTCGAAATCCCCCAAGATGTTGCTGACATGGCTGTGTCAGAGATCCAAAAAGCTCAATGATCCTCGCCAGATCAGCTAGGTGGGACACGTCAGGTGTTATTGGGAAGGAGGACAGTTGGCGGTTGGGTTTCTTGCGGCATCCAATTATTGCTCACGGTGAGACGACCCCTGGCATACCCGTTAACCCCCTTGACGTGGGCGACTGTCCCAAGTTGGCAAGCAGCTCATTTCACGTTCATAATGCCTTTCTAGGCATGATTTCCTTTCGTCATCGGGACCGTGCGAGCCTATCTTCTCCCCATCCGATGACTCCCCTCATTTCGCCTGTTTCCCATGCTTGTGGCTTCCTCGATCCGTCGTCCTTTCAACGCAAGCTTCCTTTCCTTTTATTCCAAGGTGGTGAAACGGGTGATTTCATTTTTCTCTGTCATCGTCCCAGAATCGTGTGCAGTCATCCCTGTACCGTAGTGTTTTCCTACCTTCAGGCCCTCTTTCGTAGATCCCCTGCCCCTCCCATGGTTGTACCTTACATTGAGCTAGAATTCTCTTCTCTGTCTGAGGAGGAGAAAATCTTCATGAAAGCCCTCGGGCTAGTCCCTTTCCTCAGCAAGTTTCAGGTCCCGGATGATGAAATCACGTCTGATTTCATGGAGACCTGGCAAGATGGGGAGGTCCGGGTGAAAGGTGTCCACCTGAAGGTCACCTTTGATCTCTTGCTCGAGATTACTAGAATTCCGGCCACCAGGCATTTCATTCGACGGGACAAGCACAATTGGCAAGAGGAATTAGACCAATTTCTAGACAAAGGGAAGAGTTTGGGCTGGGACAAGTCCTCCCTCTTAAGAGAGGAACTGGATGAACCATGGAGCTGGGCTTTGAAGCCGTTGATGCAGTTCATATGCTATGACGATCCGGATAAGCCTCTTCGTAGCTACCACATCAGTCTCGTGAACCACTTGTGGGCGTCCAAGAAGCTGTGCTTCCCAGATTTCCTCGACTACTCCCTCGGTTGTTCCATTGAGGCCACTCGGAAGAACAAGACCAGGCCGTGGCACCAGGGGCTGATGGGCGTTATCTTCCGCCATTGTCTTTCTAACAGGGCCCCCCCTCAGATCGTCCCTCCCCTCTCTTCCAACCCGCTTGCTTCCCCGGGCGCCAATGCTCCCAAGACCGAGTCTCCCATTCCTCCCGACCAGGCCACCCCCAGTCGCAGTCGCTGTCGTAGGCGGGCCAAGGCAACTCCTTCGAGGGGCAGATCTTCCAAGCGGCTCAAGAAAGCTAAGGCCGAAGTTGAGAATGATTCTCCTCTCCACCTGAGCTCGGATTCTGAGTCGGTGCAGAAGAAGGAGCAGGAGAAGGTTCCCCTGAGCTTGCTCATCGATCTGGCCATCGACGCTATGGGGAACATCTCTTGGGCTGCTGAGTCGACAATCCTGTGCCTCCGTAATCTCAAGTCACATGTTGAAGGATCCTATGGGATCCTGAAGAATCCTACTACAAATTAAGGATGCTGATGGTCCCTGGCCGGTTGGGTTTTTGAGCCTCTTGGAGGCTTGCTTATCTTTTTTCTTCAATACTATGGCATCTACATTTTCCCCTTTTTTTGTTCAGGTCTGAGGCTCGCTTTGAGACCTCAACCTTGCGGCTGTAATGGGTTCACCCTATTTTTGTAATAAGGTTTTTGGGATCCTCTAGAAAAACCCACTTTTGTATATAAATGTTACTTATAAAAAAAAAGACAAATTCTTAGGCAGATTAACTTATGGATCTAAAGAAAAAGTAAATAAAGGAGGGTTTCAGTTATAGCGTAAAGGTTTTATGATGGTGCAGTGCGTTTACGGGGAGTGTGGGCCGACCACCTGACAGGCGTAGAGATTCCTATGATGCTGATAGTAGACAAAAATCATTTAAGGATATTATTTCTTCTGGTTCTAAGGCTGAGGTCCCACGTGAAGCCATTTTCACTGTTAAAGGTAAGAATCTTTTTGATTCTTCTTGCAAAGTCGTCCTTACACCTAGCAATGAAATGTTTACTGCATTGAACAAGGAACAGGAAAGGCTTAAAACTGTAGCGGTTTTCTTTGTCGCTTTAGATATCAATGTTTTACCTTCTAGAAGATTTCTTGATGAATGGTTGTTGAATGTCTGGGGAAAACGGTTGGGCATTCAGTTGTCTTTCTGTCGAATGATACAAAAAGGGCTTTTTCTATTTCTGTTTAAAACAAATCAAATGCAGACTAGGGTTTTGGAAAAACAATTTTGGAATGTTGGTAAATCTATTTTCAGAGCTATTGTTTGGTCGTTGGATGTGTTGCATGAAGAAATTTTTGTTGTTTCTTATCCCAAATGGGTCACGGTTAAAAATGTTCCTCCGGTTTTGTGGGTGTTTTTGCCACAACTCTTAGCTCCATTTGGTAAAACCTTAAGAATGGAGGAATCTAAGGCATTGCTTTCTCATATGGACGCCAGGTTGTTGGTTTCTCTTTTTCCTGGGATTGATTTTCTAGATGAAATAGAAATTGACTGTGGTAATTTTTGTATTTCATGCAAACTGGAGCTTTTGGGGGCTATGAATGCTTGTTTTCTTTGTAAAAAAGAAGGTCATGTTAGAAGAAATTATCCTCTGCTTAATAAATCTTGGGGAAAAGTCTTGTTCTCTCCGCCTTCTGTGAATGCTAGTAACCCTAGTATCTCGATTTCTCTTCGTGGGTCTTGTGCTTCGAGCTCATTGGTGGTTGATGGTTCTTCCCCTTTGCCTGAGTGTACCATGGTGGATTTTGTTAATGGGGATTCTCCTACAAATAGTTCTATTGTAAATAATTGCTCTGTTAACATGAACAATGTTGATTCTCATGTGGGTAATGACTCTTCTATTTTTGGTATGGTTAACCCGACGAATATTGTTATGTCGTAGTCTAGCTCTATTTTTGCACCCGATATGCTTCAAGGTGCTCATCCCCATGTTGGTGTAGATATTCATAGTGACCCAGGAAACTATGTGGTTACTTTCATTGATACTAAAATCTCAAAATATGGAAATACTAAAATTGATAATGTTGAATCTGTTCAACAAGATGTTGATCCTGTTCATGTTGGTAATGGTTGTCTAGTTGATAATCTTAAATCCTTTTATGAGATTATTTCTCATAAGAATGATAATCATGTTACTATTGAATCTCATAATTCTTTTCATACTAAAGGTTGGAATAATTACTCAAACCATGATAACAATACTGTGATTGGTCATAGATTAAATGCCTAGGAATTGGCCCTTGCTACAATTAATCAAAGGGCATCAAACTATAGGAAAACTACTGAGGCAGCTGCAACAATCGAAGATTATCCAAATGAGGATACCTCTGATGTGAACACCTTTCCTTCTGTTGAGCTGAATTCTCATACTGCAGAATGTATTGTTAGTAATATTGTTGAAAATCAGGAAAATAATTGGTCTTTAGTGGCAAAGAAGAAACGTAGAAGAGCTGTTGTACCATTTTACAAGGGTAAATATGTCAAAGCTGCCAAAGAGCTTTCCAGAAGCAGACATAACTCTTCTAATTTTGACAATGATGCTTAAGTGTTTCAGTTGGAATGTTAGGGGTTTAGAATCCCCTGACAGGAAGTATTCTATTAGATCTTATATTCAATCGATTAGAAAGCTTGACTGTCTATTTTTGCAAGAAGTGAAAGCGACCAATATGCTTTTGAATATTGCTCTTAAAGTCATCTGGAAGGAAGCTACTCCTTTTTGCACTAATCATAGTCTTGGAAGGGGGGGTGCTATGATTTTGTTATCCCCCTTTTGGTCTTCTAAGGTTATTGAGTATGGTTGTTCTCCTTGCAATAGAGTTGTCTGGGTGATAATTGATATGAATAACACTAAATTTGGTGTTTGTTCTATTTATGCACCCAATGATCACAGAGAAAGGAGTCTTTTGTGGTAATGGTTTTTAAGTCTTTCAAATATACCATGGATTATCTGTGGTGATTTTAATATGGTTGAATCACAGGATGACAAAAGTGGGGGTTTGAATGTAGAATGGAGAGGTGATGAATTTCATCATTGGATGAGAATGAAATCCTTTTTTCAGATGATAGATCCTTTGGAAGGCCATAAATTTCATCATAATGGCCCTTGGTATACTTGGTGTAATATGCAAAAGGATGAAAACCGAATTTACTATCGTCTGGATAGATTTTATGCTTCAAATTCTTTATTTCAGTTTGCTCCTATCTCAGATGGTAATAGAGTTCTGGTCACACCTAATGTTTTCTCTGACCATTATCCTATTCAAGCTCATATAAGACTTCAGGGTGAACCTATGCATCATCACTGTCCCTCTTGGAAATTTCATTTAAATACTTCCTTATTAGAGGCTACAAATTGCATTGATGTTGTTTTTACTTTAAGAGAAGTTAACCGTTGGATGTTCAAATCGTGGAATGCTATTGATAGATGGAACCTCAATGTTCAAAGTTGGAAGAAAATTTTCCAAACAATAGGCAAACAACGAGCTTTAGATTCTAGAAATATGGAACATTCCTTGTAGTCAAGGTTGTGTTTTCTTGAATTTAACCTGCAAAACAATCCAAGTAACATTACTTTGTAGGAAGAGCTCATTTCCATCAAGAATAATTTGAGACAATTGCAGATGAAAAGAATTCAGGGTCAGAGAGTTTAGTCCAGACTTAATTGGCTCCATTTAGGAGATAAAGGTTCCAAATTTTTCTTCAAATTCCTTAAAGAGAGGGGTATGATAGAGAAAATTGATGTAATATGGAATGGAAGGGATTTGATCTGTGATCCTAACACTATAAAAAACATTTTCTATCAGTTTTATAAATATTTGTTCACTTATGAGGATAACGAAGCTAGAATTGATGATAGAAAATTTTGTTGCTCTCTTATTCCTCATAAAATTTTTTATCAGGAAGCTCTTATTTTAGATGCTCCGATTACTAAAGAAGAAATCATCAAGGCTATTCAGTCTATTAACAATGACAAGGCCCCTGGGCCTGATGGGCTTCCTATAGAATTTTATAAGAAAAATGTTCATTGGATCAGTGATGATTTGTATCAGGTTTACTCTAAGGCCATTCTTCATGGTTCCTTGGGCAGGAATATTAATACTGGTATCATAAGGCTTTTGCCTAAGGGTGGTGATAAAACTTTAGTCAAAAACTGGAGACCAATAACATTGTTAAATGTTTCATATAAAATCCTTGCAAAAATTTTGGCTTTGAGGGTTGCAAATTGTCTACCTAAGTTTATTAATTCAACTCAAATAGGTTTTATAAAAGGAAGATATATCTTGGAAAATTTGATCACTAGTTGGGAAGCCATGTATTGGGCTAAATGCTCTGGACAAAATGCATGCATGATTTTATTGGATTTTGAAAAGGCATACAATAGAATTGAATGGAACTATATTCTCATGGTTCTTGAGGCCTTTGGCTTCCCTCCTCTATTTTGCAAAATGGTTAAGGTGCTTCTTACTGATGCAGCTACTTTTGTTGAGGTTAATGGGTCTCTTTCTGATCCTATCTTGCTTCAGAGATCTATACGTCAAGGTTGTCCCTTAGCTCCTGCTTTGTTTGTTATTGCTATTGATGCCTTGTATTATATGTTAAGAGAGAGCTCAATCAGTCCTGCTATTCAAGGAATTACTCTGCCTAATGATCAAGAACTTATTAATATTCATTTTGTTGATGATACCTCAATTTTTGTTAAGCTGGTTGAGGAAAATTTTGATTCCCTTTTTTCAAAGCTCGCTTGCTTTTGCAATGCTTCAGGAGCTAAAATTGCTATGTCGAAATCTATATTACTTGGGATTTTGTTGCTCCTCCTTGGTTATCCAAGTTTGATATTCAGTGGGGAGGTCCCTCCAAACAGATCTGTTATCTTGGCATTCCTTTCTCCATTGACCCTTGCCTTAAGGATATGTGGTTATGGGTTAAAGAAAGGATTATTAATAAATTTAATAAATGGAATAATAAGCAGTTATCTGTTGCTGGTAGATTTCAAGTCTGTCAAAAAATCCTTTCTGCTTACTCTATCTATTTTGCTTCAGCTTGGTCATTCTGTTCATATCAAATTAATGATATTCATAAACATATACGAAATTTTTTATGGGCCGATGGTAATACAGAGATAAAAAAGCATAAGGTAAGGTGGAATTGGTGCACTGTTAATAAATATATTGGCGGCCTTGGGTTGAAAAATTTGGTTGTTCAAGGTATGTCCTTAGCCATCAAGTGGATAGTGAATTGTATTAACGGTAATGAGCCATGGAAAGTTCTTCTCAGGCATAATATTACTAAGGTTGTTCCTAAAAAAACTCATGCTTGGAAATATTTTCATATGATTGATATCCTTTTTGGTAAGTTTTCGATTGTTCCAGCTGGGTCAGCAGTTTTCAAGAGCCTTTGGAAGGCTTGGGAGAATGTTAGAGGTTTACTATCTATTGTTGATTCTCAAAATACTTTCTTCTTGCACAGTTCTATCTGGTGGAATATTTCTCATAATAATAAGTTGCTTGCTATTACTCAAGGTTGTTACGCAAAAAAATGGGCGCATAAAGGCATTGTATCATTTGCTGATATTATTGAAAATGGATGTCTTAAATCTTGGGAGTCTCTTAGTATTCAGTATGATATTCCTCGCTCTCAATGGAGGACATACTCTTTACTTCGAGCCTCGTTTTTGCAATTAAGTAGTCCTATATTTATTGATGATGATCAAACTTTTTATGGCAAGATTCAGTGGCATGATGGCACACAATTGTTCAAAATCAAGCCAAAAATTATTTATAATTTGCTCATTGATACTAATGAGATTTTACTCCATATTGATAACAGTTGGTCTATGGAAGTCTTCACTAATCATGGACATAGCATTTTGCAGCATATCTAGTCCAGATTTCTTGAGCCTAAAAAGGCATGTTTTTGTTGGTTATTACTTCTTTAGAGGCTTCTTGTATGTAAAGATCCTCAATCACCAATGAGTTGCACTTTATGCAGAGTTCCTGATACTGTCAAGCATATCTTTTTTGATTGTTTTTTTGCTAAAGAAATTTGGTCATTATTTTGCTCTAATATTTCAGGTTGGAATATTAATGATAATGTTTTCAGGCAGCATATATTGTTTGGCTATATTCCTACTATTAATGATTACTATGCATAGGTGTTGTAATAATTTTTGGTTGTTGCTTTTGACTAAAGTTTTATGGTATATTTGGTTGGCTAGAAATCTTGACATTTTTTAGGATAATAAGATGATTCTTACTGGGTCTCTTAGGAGACTCACAGTTTTCAAAATCTCTTTATAGGTTGTCAGGTCCGTGCTTTGCTTTAAGGATATTTTCAAACACTTTCTTCAAAATTTCCAGGAGCATAATCATAGTGTGAACAACAACATTGTGGATGGATACAGACACTTTGGTGATTTTTATTTTAACTTATTCCAGCATTGTATAAATATGTTTCAAAAGAAATATGATACTTTGTATAATACTAGTGATATATGTACTTAGCATCCTTTTAAGAATTTTTGTGTAGTTTGGTAGGCTCTTAGTCTTGATCTTATTTCAAGTACTCTGCCTTCGGACTATTTTGTATTACTCTTTTATTTTAATATTATAGTTGCTGATTTTTAATTAGAAAAAATAAAAAATAAAACGTTAAATTATACGGGTAGATTTCCAACATCCGGTTATTAATTAGAGTCGAAATTGGTAAGAGAAACCTGAACAGATCCAAGACGTATACAAAAGAAATTTAGGGCTAACGCCAGGAATTGGTTGAACATAAAGCAACAATTTAACAATTTATTTTTTAATTTTAAAATGTCAAGATTTCAATCGTAATTATGTTGAATACAGTTTTCATCAACTTTATGTCATTAACAACTTTCTAAAATGAAATCTAAATGCATTAAAGTGACTGTCAAAAGATGCCCTGAAGGTACCATTTGTTTCCAGAATAGTCTACTCTTGCTAAGCCAGTCTAGATAAGATACTGGTTATAAAAAGATCAAGGTTTATAATCTTTACATAATATTTAAAAATAACATTCTTCTTTTTTAATTAAATCGATCATAAATAATTTAATAAATAAAGTTCTAATCGAATACTACCTTATTCTTCTACAAATAATTGAAGCCACCAAAATTTGACATGTGCTACATCAACGTGCTTGGCCCAAAAAGTCTTTGCTCTTTAAGGTAGGTAGATTTCTTTCAAAATTATGTGTCTTTGCTCTTTAAGGTAGGTAGATTTCTTTCAAAATTATTTTAAAACAAATCCGATTAATTTTATTTTAACAGTGAGATTTGCAGAAGTTAAACAGTTCACACAGTTCACAGGTTTTATGTAGTATTTTTTGGTTTAGATTTGGTTAAGAAACCACAAATATTATTAGTTATTTTTTTGTTTTTATAAATCATCGTTGTTTTGGTTTCTATATCTAAATGAATGTAAGTTTTATGTTTTAACTTTTTATCACATGATCTTAGTTTAATAAACCTTTGAGAAGATTAAGATATACTAAATTTTTAAAGAGGAAATAAATTTTGCTATATAACAATATATAATCACCATGTAATGGAGGTGAAATTCATTTTAATTCCACACACCCCATTAAAACTTTATTTATATAAACAAATAGTTGTTCTCTTGAAACAATTTCATTCATACTAAATATATCTTATTAAAACACATACCATAACCATACCATCTATAATATTATTATGGATTGGTTTAATTGTGTATTATGTGAAATTTCAGCATAATAAGGTTTAAATTTGGATTTGTTATTATATCATATTATTGCATCACACTATCTCAAATAAAACATGATTAATAAAAAATTTAATCTTAGTTCGTGGTTCTAGTTGGATTGGTAAGTTGGGGCGCTTGAGACCTGGCTATAGCTCAATCCAAATTCTTTGCATGTTGCACATGACTAATTATGACAATTTGTTTCCTGTTTGTCCGACGGTCCCCTTCATGCCACATGTTGAATCAGAATCACGAATATGCGGTCCCCTTCATGCCATGTGTTAAACCTGACGAAGACGATGTCAACCCTATGCATTCGACGATCCCCTTCGTGCCATGTGTTGAACCAGATTGACAAGATGGTGGGTGTGTTGAAAGCCTTCATTGATAATTTGAACTCTGCATGATTGTAACCAATTCATTCATATAACCCAAAAAAAATTAATCTTTAAAAACTAAAAATTAAATAAAAGTGAAAGTTTTTAATCCACACATACCATACCATCTATCATATTATTATGAACTGGTTTAATTGTTTATTATGTCAAATTTCAGCATTTAAATTTTAACTTGTCATTATATCATATTTATTATTGCACCACAATACCTCAAATACTGAAAATATCTTAAATGTGAAAAAACATGGTTAATAAAAAATTATATAAATATGATCAAAAACCCTAAATATTTGATTTCAATTAACAATTTGGTGGAGAGAAATAACCTCACAACATCAACTAAGAAGGTGTTCCAAAATATCAACTTGAAATATAAGGATTTGAAGTGATTGGATTGGTTTAATTGTGTATTATGTCAAATTTCAGCATAATATAAGGTTTAAATTTCAATGTGTTATTATATCATATTATTGCACCACAATACCTCAAATAAAACGTGATTAATAAAAAATTTAATCTTAGTTCGTGGTTTTAGTTGGATTGGTAAGTTCGGGCGTTTGAGACCTACCATAGCTAGTAGCTCGATCCGATTCCTTTCCATGTTGCACATGACTAATGATGATGATTTGTTTCCTCCTTTTTCGATGGTCCTTTCATGCCATGTGTTGAACCAGACTCACGAAGACGGTGTGAATCTGTGTATCCGTCCCCTTCATGCCATGTGTTGAACCAGACTCACCAAGACGGTGTGAACCCTATGCATCCGATAGTCCCCTTCATGCCACGTGTTGAACCAGACTGACGAAGATAGTGCGAACCCTGTGCATCCCGTGGTCCCCATCTCATGTAGGTTACCATTAACGACATGGTGGGTGTGTTGGAAGCCTTCGTTGATAGTTTGAACTCTACATGAACTCTGCATGATTTTAACCAATTCATCTATGTAACCCAAAAAAAAAATTAATCTTTAAAAACTAAAAATTAAAGAAAAGTGAAAGTTTTTAATCCACACATACCATACCATCTATCGTATTATTATGAATTGGTTTCATTGTTTATTATGTCAAATTTCAGCATTTGAACTTGTCATTATATCATATTTATTATTGTGATTAATAAAAAATTTAACCTTTAAAAACTAAAAATTAAATAAAAGTAAGAGTTTTTTTCTTTGGTTATTGTGAGAACTTTTTTTTTATTTGGTATTTGGGTTGAGCAGTCTCCTCCCAACCATGATCCATGAGATCTATAATTTAAAATAAAGCCACCACATACCCACCCCCTCACACACTCGCCTACTCCACTGTTTGAACTTTGGACCTCCCGAATAAGAGCCAAAACTACCATGTTATGATAAAAGTGTTTAATAATTGATGAAGAGGTAAAAAATCAAGGTTTTTTTAATAATTTTTTTTAATATTTTCAATAGTTATTATAGATATTTAAAGGGTTAAAATTAAGAATTGCAATATATCTATATATATAGAGAGAGAGGTATTCACTTGTATATTGTAAAAGAAAGCAAAAATGAACAAATGAAAGCTTTTCTGACTATTTAAAAGGCAAGTTCTTCACTATGGTTATAAGACTGTAATTAATAAGGATTACATTTCAATCTATCTTAATTATTTAAAATATATATATTAGAAATTAGGTAGGCTTGTAATGTAAATATATGATTTTGACATTCAAGACAAAATTTGGTTAAAAATTATTTAAGGATAAGAAAAAGTTGGATAAATTTGTTGTTCTAAGAATATATATGGTTTATCATTGTACCAAAATCATTAATGAAACTTGATCTAAGAGCTCAACAACATGAAACCTCATATCAAAAATTAGCAATTAATATTTAAAGAATATATAAATCAATACATTTTTGGTCTAATGTTTGATTGAAGTCTTATTATTTTTATCAAAAAATATTGGCTTCAACTTCTTGCACTTATGGAGGTTTAAAAGTAAAAAAATATATTGATATATATTGGATTTCAATTAATAATTTGGTTAAGAGAAATGCCCTTAAATAAAAAATTATATAAATATGATCAAAAACCCTAAATATTTGATTTCAATTAACAATTTGGTGGAGAGAAATAACCTCACAACATCAACTAAGAAGGTGTTCCAAAATATCAATTTGGAATATAAGGATTTGAAGTGATTGTTATTCCCTAATATTTTTCCTTAGAAGAATGTTTGGTTACCTAAGGTCCTCTCCAAGGTCTCACAATTCCTTTGCTTAGGAATACAATTTTTTAGACTAAAAACATCAAATTATCTACATCTCATTGGTTTTTGTTTTCACCATCTGGGTTTTAATTAAAGAAAATTAGAATATGCTGGGTTGCTCCATTAGTATTGAAATTTTTGATAAAATTTTAGATTAATTATTTCAAAGCTAATTTATTAAATGTTTGGTCCTCTCATTTATCATACTTGGCTTCAAAGAAATGATAGAAATTTTAAAAAACTACAATTATAATCAAATTTGAATTCCAAGGATAATATATGACAATAGAAAATGTTTAGATATCAAGTCATCAAACTTAGTTTTAATGCTGATTCCAAAGAAAATTTGGAAAAGCTAAGGGATATTAAAGACAAACTTCTCCTCATCAACTATAAAGTATATGGAAATTAAATAAACAAGTATGTAAAAAATTAGGAAACTTTTTATATAGATAAAAATTATCATTGAATAAAAAAGAAGAGGATATATTTTTATTAACGTTTTCAAGCAAATGAATGTAGGATGAAAAATGAATGTAGGATGAAATCCAGTATAATATTAGTTTTTGTATCTATCTATTATTAGTTATAATTGGATGCAATACCTTAAAATTGTTATTAATAATAACAATTAGAAAATAATTTAATTAATAATAGTATTGATCTTCTTAATACAATTAGTTGGAAAAGATTTTATTATTTGAGAGAAATGATATCAATAATTTAATAAAAGAAAAATGATTGCTTAAGAACGATTTAAAATATTTTAATAATATATTTTTTAAAATATAATTAATTAATATCATTAAAAATACAATGATATGACATTCAACTGAAAAAAAAACAAATAATGTTAATATATATATGAATTCCAGTTTTCATTACAGAAAATATAATCCTTTCCAAGTTTTAATTTTAATGTTATACGATAATCTTCAACGAAACTGGATTTACTAAACAAGAAAAATCTAAAACACACCTTGAGAAACAAGAGTCAGAGGTGTAAAGCGATCGAAGGAATTGTTATTTCACTGTAGTTGAAGAGCACGAGGCGTGAATAAAGCCCCATTATAAGCAGGGCCCAGCATGAAACACCTTTGAAAATGTTTTCACTTTCGCAGGAAAAAGATGTCCTAACCACCTGGAAACTATCCCATTCAAGATAAAGGTCAAGTTGCACGTTTTATGCCGGATCCAACGGCTAGAGATAATTTATTTCAATTTATAATGCGTTGCAGTTCTAGAAATCCTCATAATATGACTTGAACGCTAATGATGAAGACCCATAAACCAGTGGTTGTAATTATACAAATATATCAGTACTGTTGGACAGCTACAACATCAAGTGAATAATATCTGTCATGCAAGTCCATGCCAAGGAATCTAATGAATGAACTAGAAAACCCTTAACTATGATATCAATCCAGTTTTCAAATCAAAGGGAAAAGAAGAACATGATCTACTCATAATACTATGTTTAGATTGAGGTAGTTTTAGCCTAAGAACGTGAGGATCCAATAAACATACTAAATTAACATTTTTTTAGATTTCTATGCTAAGTTCGTCCACAGATGCCAGAAAAGAATGTGGGTACTCTTGATTTGAGCGAAAGGCTTCTGTGATGCCTATTATGTGTTTTTTGAGAGCTTCTTCCTGAATTGACATCGGCAGAAAACCATTCAGGTGGTACCCATGAAGGATCACTGTCATCATCAGCAGCTGCTTCATTTGTATTCATGGAGAGAGATTGGTCTGCAGCATAGGGAGGAAGAATTCTACCATCTGCTGCAAAGAGGGTATTGGTGTCCGAGATTCTATGCCCTGCAGCACAATATTCTTCAAACATCATGTTCAAGTATGTTTTGGCCTCTGTGGCAGCTGCCCTCCTTTCCATCTCAAGGAATTGTCCTAGGGAAGGAGGCATGTTGTTTCGTTCTTGGGCATTAGCCAAGCAGCTTCCGCACAATCCCCACCATGACTTGGACCTTGAATTCCTTTTATGCCTTCTGGGTGTCTCTGAGGACCCGGATTCCTGACCATCGCCAACTCTAGTGGACACCCTAAGATCAGTCTGGATACCGATTAGGTTTCCAAGGGTTATGCTCTTGTCATAGAAGAAGGATCCAGTGGACTGTCATTCAGAAAACATTCTAATGGATCAAACTAATACAAAAAGATCAAAGAAATTCTATTAATGGTCAAGAATGATCAGAATAGTTCAAGGGTGCTCAAAAGTAGAGCCAACATAGATAGAAGTGAGAAAATCAGAGCAAAAGCACTTTTTACCTCAGTGTCCAAGTCTGATGAAGAATCTGAAGAAAAACTTGGAGAAACAGCTATCAAGCTGTCAAAAGCATCATTGGGATCTGTTAATGTAACGCTCTCCATTAGCGTAGCTCTATTTCAAATCCCAGGGTTGCAAACTGAGTGACCATTCATGGTAAAGTGAGCTTATTGGTTTGGTATCTGCAACATAAAAACTACAACCATCAGAACTAACCCCAGATTCTTGCATTGCCGATCCTCTCAAATGCACATCATCCCTACAACATAAGATAACCCATTTTAGATTTAAAACATTACATAAATGTTTTATGGCATACCCACATTATCAACTGTATTAAAATATCCCAAGCACTGAAATCAATCAAGAGGACCTTTATCTAGGCAACAGACTAACAAAAATGCAAAAAGTTAAAAGGAATTGAACCTTGCAGGCCATTGAAAGAAGCCAAGCTTGTCTTATCCGTTCAAGTATCGAAACTGCTATAGTTTTGCCTTATCCACAACAGAGAATCTAGCCTATGGGCGTCTGATAGTATCTCTTTGAGGATTAATGCTAGGGCATTTCATTGTTGTGTTGTCTTCAAATGACAAAGGTAATATACCTGTATGTTGCTTTTTAAAGGATTAAATTACGCCACAGACAGCATAATGTAAAAGAAAAAGGAGATGGTAAAAGGAAAAAAGAAAAAGAACATTTTTAGGTGTATTGGAGACACAAGCAGAAATGCTTATCTTAGTGTAAAAAAGATCCAATTAATGATATGATGCCATGAATTCTCAAATGTCAGACCCTCCACCTCACAAAACAATATTTTGTCAGACCCTACTGTTTATTTCTTTTCTTTGTCCACAGTGACCATTTATATCTTCCTTTTCCACTTGGCAAGGAATTGTCACTAACATAGTAGGCATGTCACGTGTGCTGCTTAGCTTTCTTAAGACTGATAATGCATTGCATAGAAGAGACCATCCTATACCTATACTTAAACACTATACATATAAGATACATATAATTGAACTTTTACCGAGGCCAGATCCACTAAAGTGTAGAGAACCTTAATAAATTATTATGGGCATTGGTTCATCTGAATTAACTTTTGTTTCATTATGCAGGAAAGTTCTTGCACCTATTTGTTTAGGTGCTTGTTTTCAATGTGGTAACTCTAACCTATACTTCACATATATGAGTGTATTACAATATATTTGTAAACTGTTCACTTTGATGCATCCTGCATTGGATTCCAGTTGGGTTGCATTTAAAAAGTGTTATCCATGCGTCATACACTTAAATAAAAACAAATATGAATTAAGAAGGCTTTGAGTCTTACTGTAGGGTCCACGTAGCGAGTAAAGCAAGTACATACTCATTCGGCTGGCTGTCTAATCTTAATGGACACTACAAAAACTTTTCTTCTATACTTTGGTTACAAGAATAGACAAATTGTGTAAAAAGCAGCAGTGGTTCATAAAATTTGTTACATTCTAATTTTTATTTTCTACCTTGGATTATTATGGTATTTCTTGACAGATTCCAATGCCATCTAATCTAAAACTTTTCTTAGTCAAACTCAAACTGTATCACCTATTCCAACGTCATCTAATCTAAATCTGATTAACATTTCTGTGTCAATCTCAAACTGAATCACCTCAATGAATTGACTTATCATTGCCCACACTTATTTCTTGGTGTTATACCTCACATCTTAACTCATCCACGGTTTCAGTAAAATTGTTTCATGAAGCTAATTCAAATCATTGTACTTTTAAATACGTTTATTTAGAGTGACAGATTGTGGAAAGAGTGTTTCGTTAATCAACTTTGACAACATATCTACCAATCCAATCCTTTTGTTAGTTTGTATAGATGCAAACAACTTTGTTGGTTTGTGTAGATGCAAAGAACCTTCTGTTGGTTTCTAATTTGTATAGATACAAAACTTTGTTAGTTTGTATAGATGCAAACAACTCTGTCTACTTTCTTTTTCTTTTCACTTTTTGTGGGCCTTTTTATTAGGTAATTGATTTTTTTTGGCTGAATACAATATTTTAATATAAATTATTTATTTCTAATAATATATTTTAGTATAAAATTTAATTTCACATTAATGCACAAACTTGTATACCATTTCACATTAATGCACAAACTTGTATACCATTCACGATCTAAGATGGCATAATTTAACCCGTATTTTAAATTTTAAGTTAATTGTAGGTTCAATACAAAGAATCGTCTTCAAAACTTGCGGGCTAATTTAATATACATCATACACTCTGCATGGACACACAAAGTCATAATGTATTTAATCTTTCAAAATTTGAGCAAATGGTCTATCAAGACCAAGAAGCTTGCTCAAAAGTCTTCGTCTTTCAGCTTTATTATGAATTGATATATATATATATATATTAAGAAAGTAGAGAGGGGAGGGCTCTGGTCCCTCCCCTGCTCCCCCTCCCATGGCTCCTGGTTCCTGCCCAGTCCCTGGCTCAACCCAGGTCATCTCTCCCGGGGAGTGGTTGTTTGCAGATGATCTCCTGGGGGAGATCCTTCTCCACTATCTGCGCTCCTCCCGGCCGGCTAGGGTTTCCTTGGTTGTTTTTTCGGACTGGTGCTTCCCAGGGATCCCTGTTTGGTTGGGGATCCCTTCCCTTTTTCCCTCAGGCTTCCCCCTGGGGTTTTTGTAGGTTATTCGCGTGGATCTGGTCCCCTGCGTTTCTCGGTGCGGTGGAGGTGACGGTTTAGGGTTTGGACAGCTTCCCCCTTTTTCTTGTGAATCCTCGGCGGGCTCTGTGCTTGGACGGGATTCTTGGTCCCTGCTGCTGGGATCCTCTTCTGTTTTCTCGGGGCGGGTTCCTTGTGGTACAACTCTTTGGTCACTTCCTGATGGGTTGGATCCTCTCTGTGCTGGCTGTCGGCTTCCTACAGGATGGCTCTCGCTGAACGGAATGTTTTCCCGGTGGGCGGCTGGTTTCTCCATAGGGCGGGATCCGCCAAATCCGCCGGTTTTCCCACGAGGCGGGATCCTTTCTTTTCTGCTGGTTTCTCGGATGGCAGGATTTCCCTGTTGCTTCCCGCTAGGCGGGACTGTTTGTGGTGGTTTTGACTGCTTCCCGCGAGGCGGGATTTTATTGTAACGGTTTTTCTTTGCTTCCTGGTGGGCGGGATCTTCTCGATGGTGGTTTTTGGCTACTCCTCGCTGGGCGGGATCTCCAAAACTACTTTCTTTCTTATTTGTTTGTTTCCCGCTGAGAGGGATTGTTTCATGCTTACTATTACCGCTGGGCGGGATTTTTGTTTTGGTGTTCAGTTTCAAGGGATTGATGCCCTAGGCCCATTGCTTATGTAATCAGGTTTTGGGATCCTTGTTAAAACCCGCTGTAAATACAAACACTACTTACCAAAAATATATATATATATATATTTAATAATTTTAAATTTATTTTTTAAAGTATACTGCAGTCTACTTTTTAAAAAAGTTATATGGTTTAAAACAGATTTAATTGTATCATTAAAAAAATATATTTGAATTTAGCTTTTTAAATAGAGTCTAAAATTTTGTTTCATGTATCATTTAATAAAAGTATAAAGTAGAGTTGCAAGTTTACTGCAATGGTCAAGGTTTTTCAAACCCCACTCAATATGAGGGAAGGACCCCTCATAAGAACTCTGTGTAAACTCATTGAAAAAATAAAAGCATAAAATATTTTATAATAAAATTTATGCTTTTTATATTAAATAAATTTAATTTATAATATATCTAGATGTTTAAAATCATCTTGATTTTTTTTGTTTTTTTCATTATAGATTATATTTTTTAATAATTTAAATTTATAACATAGTAAAACAATTATATACATATATATTAAAATATGTTGTTAAACATATCAAAATTTAAATATTCATATATTTGAAAGATATAAATAAACTTATAACATTTATTATAATTATGTTGGTCTTATGAATTTACATTTATAAATAATTTTTTTTGTATTTGGTTAGTGTGGGAAACCCCTACGACTAACGCACGGGCTAGGTAGGCTTCCCCAAATCATGACCCCTCCTAAAGCCAAGAGCTATGCTTATCAATAGGGAATTTAACACACAACCACCACACATCCATCCCCTCACACTCATCCCCTCACACACTCGCCCAACCTTGAACCTCCCGAAGAAGAGCCAAATTCTGAATTTACATTTATAAATATAATACAAATATTTATAATATCTCAAAATTAAGAAGATAAAATAATTGTATCTTAAGAGAGTGATGGTGACAACAAGCGACAACGATGTGGTGAGTGCAATCCATGGCAATAGTTGTTTTCAAAACGTTGAATCATTGTTTGGTGGATCTTGCAGCACCGGTCATGGCTTCCATCCTGTGATCCATCATGAGATGGCTAACAACATGAAGACATCAGATTGAAAACCCTTTTTTAGCTCCCCTCTAGATCGTGTCAAAGTAAGCCCTCTCGGTGTGAATGGTCTCAATGGTGATGGGGCATTAGCAGGTTTTGAGCAGTCTATCAAAGGAGGATCTACGACCCTTATTGGTGGAGGAGCACTAATCAAAGGTAAATCTATGGCCACTATTGGTGGGGGGGAATTCATTGGCATGCCTTTCAGAGGTGGATCTATGGCCCCGTGGGTGTTGAGAAAATGACAACTTTTAGCGTGCTTGTTGGTGATAGAGCAATGGCAACTTCTGGCATGTATATTAGAGATTGATCTTCAATCCTCATCGGAGACCACACATCAATGGCTTATGGAAGAGGTGGATCTACGGTCCCTAAGTAGAGGTCCCCTTCCCACTCTTTTGCAAATATTTTGAAAAATAACCTTTCACGACATCCTCCTCAAAACCTAGAGTCAATATGTGTCCTTCGCAAGGATACCTCAATATTTTGTATGAGCTCATGACATCCCTGGTAGCCTACGACTCTTATTCCTTGGTGGAGATATTTATTAGCTCATGCCCCAACATGGAGTTCATTTGTAGATGGGCTCTAACCAGCTGGTGCCCACAAGGATCCATGAACCTGGTAGCTCTTCTAACTCAATAACTCTATTGATTCAAATCAAATCCTCATAGGAGGCCCATGGTTTTTTGGACAAAGGGGTATTTTTATTAGGAAATGGACTATGGACTTCGATCCAAAAACTCAAAATATCAATCTAGCTCCGATCTAGGTTCGTCTTTCGGGTCTTCCCATCCAGTTCTAACATGAAGATATCTTAAAAGGGATTGCTTGGAATATTGATGAGTTGATAGCTTTCTATCCACATACTAAAGCAAATATCCACATGGTCCAATGGTCATATGTGTATCAATGCTAAACTCGACTTTGCTCTTCCTTCTTCCATTCAGCTAGTTTCAAATGTTAGCACCGGGATCCAGATCATTGAGTACAAAAAAGTTGACTTTTTGTACTAAATACTCCAAGCAAGGCCACTTAACTCTTAATGTCCAACCTTAAAAGTTCCTAAGGCACCTCCCTCCAATAAATCTCATAGTGAAGGGTTCCATCCACAACAATTGTTCCACAAGCGCTTCAAATCTTCTGCTATAGTTGGTGCATATGTCATTGGAGCGACACTGAACATTGAGGATGTTGAGGTTCTTGACCCTTAGAAGGAACTATCCTCTAAATTTGTAGACCTCCAAGTTTCTCTGGATCAACCTGATCTCTATTCCTCCTTTCAGATATGCCCCCATGTTTATATTTTTAATCAATTTTCTTCTTTGTTTGTAGATTATCCTCTTCCTTCTGAAGATAAAACCATTTCCCGAAGCCTTCCTCAACCCCCAAAGGTTTCCTTGGCCCTTCCCCAATCAAAATTCTTTCCAAAAATCCCTTCCCTCGAATCCCTTCCTTTACTAGGACCCAAAAAAATTTCATGCTGATGTTGATTTTGAGAAGAAAAGAGGTCACCCTTATACCTAAGCCATCAAAAATAGAGAATGCTTTGAGGAGATTTCCAATGGCACCCAACTCACCCTTCACCTCTCTTCAAAGTAAAACCTTCCACCAAGGCCTCATGAAGATGATAATAGATCCAAATTCCCCTCTTCACAAGGAAGAGGGAAGAGATCCTCTTCCACAAGTACCAAATGAAGATCCTCTCATGGAATGTGAGAGGCCTCAATGGATGTAACAAACAATGTTTGGTTAAGTCCATGAGGAAATATTTAAATCCTACCATTTTCCTTTTGCAAGAGTCCAAGTTGGACATCCAAAATGCTTCCTATATCTCTAAATATATTTGGAAAAACTATGATTTCCTCATAAGCCCTACCAACAGAGCTTTTGGTGGCTTGCTATGCTTGTGGGATCCAAATATTGTTGAAGGTAGACTCCTAACTATGGTAGAGAATTTCATGAACATCCTATTTTTTAGCAAAGACCATCATTGAAGATGGGTTCTTTCAAATATCTATGCATCAAATTCCCCTTTCGAAAGATTCCAGATTTGGAACACCCTAAGCCAGATGAGAGAATTATTTTCCAATGAGGCATGGATGCTAGATGGAGATTTTAATTCTCCTCTATTTTCCATAGATAAGAAAGGAGGTTCTAAAATCACAACTAATTCTTATGAAGACTTCGCATCATTTGTGGATGGTAATCAACTCATGGATATCTAGCTAAGAGGTCCTAAATTCACTTGGAGCAATCAAAGAAAGGGTGATCAGCTCATCCAGATCAGACTTGATAGGGTCCTCATATCCCTTAATGCCATCTATCCCTTTGGAGATTATGTCCTTCAATCTCTTCCTAGAATCAGATCTGATCACAATCCCCTCCTCCTTGATTGCTCACCTCAAGGCTCTCCTTTCAAATCCCCTTTTAGATTTGAGGTGATGTGGCTTCAGGATCCTGACCTCAAGTCACTCATAGCATCTTCGTGATTCCGCAACTTTTCTAGGTCCCTTGCCTCCCAAGTGAGAAAAAAAATGTTTTGTTAAAGAAAATATCAAGCAATGGGACATGGATATTTTTGGTAAAAAAAATTTCTAGGAAGAAAAACATCCAATCCCAGCTCACAAGCATTGAACTCTTTGCCCAGCAAGGAGACCTTGACCCTAGTCTCCAGGGAATTGAAAAGAGCCTCCCATCTAAATATCACAACATTCTTAAAAATGAGGAATTTTTTTGGAAGCATAAATCCAGGGTAACTTGGTTGAAGGAGGGTGATTCCAACACTAAATTTTTCCATGCCACTACAATGAGGCATAAAGTCTCTAGTAAAATTTGGGAAGTCACCAAGGCATATGGGACTGTTATTTTAGATAATTTCAACATTAGAGCTGAGGTGATTGCTTTTTTTGAAGATATGCTTGGACAAGTCTAGGTTATAACCAGCAAACTATGAAAACTTTCTTGTGTAACATTCCTAGGTTAGTCACCCAAGAGCATAACAATCTTTTAATTAAACTATTTTTTGCTGAGGAAATTTGTTCTGTGGTCTTCTTCATGCAAGGTGGGAAAACTTCGGATCTTGATGGTTTTTCCCCTGTATTTTTTAATACTATTGGAACATTGTGGGACCTGACATTATTTTTTCTACCCAAAAAATACAATAAACCAAAAGCATTTCTAGGGATGTCAATTACACCTTCCTAGCCCTAATCCCCAAGATTGGTAATGCCAAAACCCTTGCTAACTTTCACCCAATCAATATTTGTAATGTCTTCTACAAAATCCTCACTTAAGTGATAGCCACCAGATTGAAGATAATTCTACCACACATCATTGAACTCAACCAAGGTAGCTCTATTTAATAGAGACTCATCATCGATAAAATCATCGCCATCCATAAACTTATCCAGTAAGTATCTAAAAGTAACAAGGTTGGTATTTTCCTCAAATTAGACATGAATAAGGCTTTCGATAGGGTATCATGGAAGTTTTTTTATCCTCTCTAGGTTTGGGTTCCATTCTAAGTGGATCGACCTAATCAAATAATGCATTATAAATGCTAGTTTCTCAGTTCTTTTCAACGACTCTACTTCCAAATACTTTTCAAGCTTTAAAGGTCTAAGACAGGGAGACCCTTTATCTCCTTTTCTCTTCATACTTGTTGTTGAAGCTCTGGGTAGAACCTTAAGGTCTTCTTTTTCCAAATGGGAAATCTCAGGTATTAAACCAATCTCCTCTCTTAATCCTATATCCCATTAGTAATTCGTTGATGAAACCATCCTTACCACCCATGTATCTTTTCCTCAATCTAAAGCCATCAAGTCGATCTTGCTCTCTTTTGAGTCAACTACTGGTCAAAAGGTCAACTTCTCCAAAAGCAAAATTTACTTTATCAATACTCCCATTAGATGGAAAGCCCGTATAGCTAACATTCTAATTTGTGTTGTTGACCTCTCATCTATTTATCTTGGGTTTCCTTTATTTGATGGACCTGTAAAAAATTGAGTGGCCAAGGGTAACCCTAGCCCTACTGGTGTTGGAGGTATTTTCAGAAATCATAAAGGGAATATCATTCTAGCCTTTGCAAAAAATCGTAGGGTCCAAACTAATCATTTTGTTGAAGCATGAGCTCTTTTTCAAGGTTTGTCTCTTCTACTTTGCTTACATTGTCCTAACTTAGTGGTTGAAGGTGATTCAATGAACATCATTAAAAGCTTTGTAGGGACTCAGTATGCTTCTTGATGTTGGAAATATTGAGCATAGTGAGTTTTCATTGATAGCAAAGGATTGATGTCAAAATATTGCATGGTATTTAAGGCAAAAATATTCTTGTAAGGTTGGACAAATATACCTCAAGCAAGGGTTTATTGTAAAGAAAAAGTTTATAATATTTATTTTTAAATATTAAATAAAGATCAATAGGTTAAGAGTGCTTGGGGCAATGTTTTAGAACAATGTTTAAATATTACATAAGGATGCCTAAAATGTTAAGGTCATGGTTTAAAAGAGAAAATACAATATTATAATCATTTTAATATTATAATACTTGGGTCAAAAGGATTTATTTTTTAAAAGAAATAGAAAAATATGGAAAGGTTTATTTTGCAAAGATCAAATACTTAAAGAATAATATTATAATATAAACATTTGAATTGGTTGAGGCACTAAAAATACTTGGAGGGAACACCTTAAACATTTCTAAGAGCCCGACATGATTATTTTTGAAAGCGCCGACGTTTTCCCCAAAGCTTCAAAGTGCATATAAATAAAGGTGAATTTAATACATTTGTTGAACGAATGTTTTTGGCTAATGTTTGATGTGCATGTGAAATTTCGAATATATTTTGTACAGTGAAAAAAAAAGAAAAAATAAGGAAAATATTTCATGAATCAAAACGAGGAACAAATATCACATGCTGTGTTTGATTCTTATGTGGGTGGCTAGCCCAACTGGTCACTAGGCTGGTGATAAGGCACTAAGGGTAAAGAGGTTGCAAGGTCGAATTCGAGGGTATACATTTTGCTTGGAAGTATTAGAAAAAGTTTTGATTGGCCCATGAAGGACCTTGGATGGTGCACGGTGATTGTTGTTACCACCCGTTGGGGTAGCCAAGCTTGCTGCCTAGATGTTACTAGAGCGTTGTGTTGGCAGAGGTTGTGAGTTCGATTCCCGTGTCGTTTGCTGGCTTGTGTTGGAAGTTTACACCAAAACTTTTTTCATACGCTCACTGGCCTATGTTGTTGAGGTATGCACCAAATTTTTGATTTATCAATGCATTTTTGAGGAAAATTATTCATTGGTTCATTTGGCATTGTTACAGGCAGAAAGTTTGGTATTAATTAAGTAGTGGAGACATAAGGTGTATAAAGGAATATTTTTTATTGTAATGTGTGTATAAATAAAATACTTAGAAGGTGATTTGAGCTTTGTTTAAAAGGTCATATATCTTGTATTTTGAGAGGAGAAATAAAGTGTCTTTGTGGTTATTGTTGTGTGTAATTTTTACTAGCTTAAGCTTGGAGTTATAAGGTGTAAATTGATTTAATTTCAAGTGTAATTTTTGCATTATAGAAAAAGGAATCCTAGGGTTTTAGAAGCTTATTCTTGAAAGATTAAAGAGGAGAAATAAGGCATTGATTTTCTAGATTTATTGTGGACACCTTTTGGAAATATTTGAGTGGATGATGTTTTTATCTATGCTAGAATTGAAAATCACTAACTAGATTTCTTGAAGGATCAAAAGGAAAATTATTTTGAGATAGGTTTTAGAGGCACATCATCATCAAGGAAATTTTTAGAGGTATGGTGTTTTGATCTCATTCTCAAGGTGGTTTTTGGTTAAGGAATATTTTGTTGTCTTATGATTGGATAAATAAGGTTTGAATGAGTATGCATAAGTGCTAGGGTTTAAGAAAAAAATTATGCATCATTATTGATTGAAATTGGAAATATATGAGCTAGGGTTTGAGAACAAGTTGTGCATGAGTATTGAATGAAATTGAAACATATGTGCTAGGGTTTGAAAATAAAGTTGTACATGATTATTGAATGACATTGAGATATATGTGTTGGGGTTTGAAAGAAATTTGAGCATTGGTTTTGAGTGATATTGGAAATAAAAATGCAAGAGTTATAGATCATTTTTGTGAAAGAAATTTGTGCATTCTTCATGATTGAATTTGTGAGTAAATGATAAGGACTTGTGCATTGTGATTTGTTTTGAAGTGAAGTTGTAAATTAGCAAATACCAAGTCATTTATCAAGAGCTATACTAGAGCTACCTTTAGAATGTAATAAATGTGAAACATGTGAAAGTGAAAAACTTAATGAATGTGAAGAACATATTGAGATTTTTTTTGTGCATATCATTCTCTATATGTTCAAGAGGTTAAACGAATTCTAGGTAGAATATGTCTAAACTACTTTAGTCAAAGAAAGCACTTTTTGGAAAAGATATATGAAATAGTTGTATGTAGAAATTGAGCATATTTGAGTATGTGTTATGAGCATATTTGAGCATGTGTTATGAGTATATTTGAGCATGTGTTATGTGCAAATTTGAGTATGTGTTATGAGCATATTTGAGCAAGTCTTGTGTAGACTTGGAGCAAATCTGAGCAAAGTTAAGAGTAGTTTTTGGTAAGTAAAGTTGAGCAAGTTTTGGGTGTAGACTTGGAGTAGATCTGAGAAGAGTTAAGAGCAAGTTTTAGTTAGAATATTTGAGCAAGTCTTGCGTGTAGGCTTGGATCAGATATGAGCAGAGTTAAGAGCATTTTTTGGTTAGAAAATTTGAGTAAGTCTTGTGTGTAGAATTGGAGAAAATTTTACCAGATTTAAGAGCATGCTTTGTTAAGCAGACTTGAGCAAGTCTTGTGTGTAGACTTGGAGCATATCTGAGTAGATTTAAGAGCAGGTTTTGGAGCAGAATTGAGCAAGCCTTGTATAAATGCTTGAAGCAGAGTAGAGCAGAGGGGGTTGAGGTCTTCTGTAGGTAGAGGTCCATAAACCAAAGTAGACAGGATTGAGGTCTATTGTGGATAGAGGTCTATGAACTAGAGCAGAGGGGATTGAGGTTTCTTGTGGATAGAGGTCCACAAATCAAAGCAACAAGAATTGAGGTCTCATATGAATAGAGGTTCATAAACCAAAGTAGAGGGGATTGAGGTCTACTGTGGATAGAGGTCCAAAAATTAGAGCAAAGAGGATTGAGGTCTCTTGTGGATAGAGATCCACAAACTTGAGCATAGGGGATTGGTGTCTCCTTTGGGTTGGTGCCCATAAATATTGTAATAGGGAATTGGTTCCCAAGAGATTGGTTGAGAAAATTTATAAGAAATATTTTCTCCATGGATGTAGCCCACATTGGGTGAACCACATTAAATCTATGTATCTCATGTGTGTGATGATTTGTGCATTGTCTCATTATTACAATTGATGATATTGCATAATACTGCTTTGGAAAATTATTGCAATTGATAATAATGGACAATATTTGGAAATTGAGGTTTTATCTTATATTGTTCACCCCCCTCTTAGTATAAGCTCGTTTTCTTCACCTGGAACATCTCTATCTTGATTTTCAAAGCCAAAACCCTCTTGAGCTTATCCACCAATGTTACCATTCAACATGTCTATAGAGAAGGTAACCAAGTTGCTGATCAATTAGCCAATTTGGGTATCTCTGAGCCCAATCTTACCATCTAAAATGATAATTTCCCTCATGCACTGCTCGCTAGAAATTTCCTATCTATGTATTTTAAGTGATCTCTCCCCAAAGGGTTGGAGGGATGTTGTTTTCCTTTTATGGGGCTTAGCCAACGTTACCATCATCCACATATTTGTTGTAGCACGAAGTTTCCATGTTCCTATGGAAGGTTTTATGGTGCATATCCAACTCTTTGAGGCCATTGGTGTTCATAAAATTCTTTGAACTATGTATGTTCTTATTCCTAGGCACATGGAAAATATGTGTATCAATGAAGATTTCACAAGTGTCATTTGATACCTAGTTTTGATCCACCATAATGCAACTCTCACAAGCGATAATATTTTCCATGTATGGAGGACCTGTTACAATGTGGACTTCATAGATATTACCAGTTCCATGTATGGAAGATATATTTCATCATGGGTGACATTTCTTGTTGCCCTGGGAGGACTTCTCTTATTGCCCTGTGAGGCTTTCTCTCCTACCCCTACGCGGGCTTCTCCTCTTAGTATTAACTTATTTCTGATTGCCTACAGAGGGTATGTTGCTTTTGATTTAGATTGGTTGAGAGCTCTTCTCTCAATCATTATATTTTTGTAAAAGGTTACGGGATCCTTTCAAAACCCCTATTCACCAACAAAAAAAATGAATTAAGAAGATAAAAGAGTTATTTTCATTTATTTTTGGAGTAATTTGCATTTTTTTCATATGCTATCTACTTTGTTTACCTAGGGAGGATGTAAAAATTAAAATGATTGGTAATGTTTTTTGTATTAGATTTTTTTTTCTTTTCTTTCATTATGTCATAATTTTAAATTATATTAATATAAATTATATTTTAAATGTATGAAGATGTATTAATATTAATTTTATTCTTAGAGTGTGATTTTAGTTTATTTTATACATTTATTATCAATATTTAGGCTTTACTTTTAATTATTTTTATAAAGGTTTTTAATAGTTTTTTATAGTCTTGACATGTGATTTATGGAAAATAAGACAAAGTAATTTCAAGATTAAATTAGATAATATATACTTATATAGCAAGTAATGCCTTAAAGCATCCAAAAATGGATAATAAATCTGTCTCCATAAAAAAATACATGGTGCTTTAATCTTAATATTAAAATCAATTGTGATAGATTATTTTGAGAATTGTTAAATTTTTCTTATAAGTTGTGATATAGACATCTATCTTAGATTTAATTTATATAAAATATGATTAAGGTTATAGGTCTATATAATAGATGTTATTCTTGTATCAATTATAATATTTAACATTTAAATATGTTTAAAAAACATACATAAATTTTGATAATCCCATATGTTTAATTTTGTACATAAACACATATTTGTAGTATTATTATACACTTAAATATTAAAATATTCAACCACGGACATCATAAGGGGGAACAACTTGAATGGGCCTAACCATGAAGACTTTGGAAATCCACATAGGAGGTTCATGGTTGTAATATGAAAGTGGTAGGGTTTCATGCCATAAGTAATTATGTTGTACTTTTTTTTAATAACAAGCATACATGTCTAATGTGATTTAAACATTGTAAGTGAGTATTTTTACCCTGTAACAATTAAAAAATAAGAAAAAATGAGTTATATATTGATACTAAAGGTTACAAACAACAAAAAATGATCCAACAAATAGTTTGGAGATCACAAGATTACTGTCCAAAAGGAGGGACAAGCAACAAAGCAAAATATAAAACTTCAAAAAGCATGTTGGTATACAAAGGGTATTGGAAACCCAAATACAAAAGGCACTAAAAATACAAAGGGTGTCATAATCACCAAGAAAACCTAAAATACCAAAAACTTTGGAGTCACCCAATATTCCAAGGTTATCCTAAGGCATTAAAATATCCAAGAGCATCAAGATCTTCAAAGGATATAAAATCTCCAAATGTGGTAAAATCTTCAAAGGCTCTAGAATCTTCAAGTGCTCTAGAATATCCAAAGGTATCAAAAACACAAAATGCTCCAGAATTACCATATGCTTCTTATCATCTATGCCACTCATGTTGCATGCTTTTTTTTTATTATTACTTTGAGATGTAAATAGCCTATGTTTATGATCTCATTTGTAAGGTGATCGAGCACCATATTGTGTTTCCTTTCAATGTGGGATTGTATGTATTCAAACTTATGCTCAAGTTCTCTTAATCTTCTCTCAACTATTCAAAGTTGGACTATTGAGAATTTTTTCCCTTTAGATAGGGTATATATCACAAGTCTTGAATCACCAAACACATGGAGTTGTTTAATGCCTTTTTTATAAGCCAAAATTTATCCCATTTCATAGCCTATCAATTTTACAACCTTATTGGTTGTTCTCAAAATTTGATTCTAAATTGAAGCAATTAATGGTGTGGCACCACTAATATCACTCCACCAACCATTGCATGGCATAGGTTTGATTTAGAGGCTCCATCAAAGAAAATTGTAGGGAACATTATCTTTGGAGGTCTAATTGTTCTAACCTATGGCCTAGAATTCACAATATTTTGGAGTTCCATTTCTATAATATTTATACCTCCATTTTTATTAATATCTTGATGTCTTGTAGCTTATGATAGACAAATTTTATGTTCAAGACTATCTCCCTTAACACTTTGTTGGTTAACACTCAAAAATTGGTTCTTTTGTCATAAAAAATTATCCTATTTATTTCCTTCTAGACATGCCAAATGATGAATATTGGCATTGAATACCAAATTTGCCTTACAAGGTTTATCGTTTAGTTCACATTTATACATTTGGCCCCAACTGATTAGGCAATTTTATGAGTTGAAGGTTCCTAATATTGTTGATCATATTTGTTGGGTTATTTTGATATAGAATTTAATTGCTTTTGTACATTGAAAGAATATATGTGACATTTTTTTTTTGTTGTTCTTGAGACACCTATGGAAAATATGAGGCCCCATGATATTCCTATTGATGAGGATGTATCTAGTAAGAATCTTATTTTGGAGCACCAAGCAAAGAAAGGATTAAATTTTGGGGAAACCTTGTAATTCCATACCTTGGCTAAGGTTGAGTTCTTTTGACCCTGTTGTTGTGATAACACTCTTGGTTGAATGTGTAAACACCTTACTCACTTATAGATCCTCATACAATATAATTTGGAATTTGGGGAGAGTTAAATCCCTTTAGTTTATATGTGCAGCTATCTCTATGAGTCTTGGTCAAGATATGGTAGGGTTGGATCACCCACCCATTCAATTAAGCTTGCATGAGAGTTAACATCCAACTATTTTAGGTTCATTTTTAATTCTAGAAAATAATTATTAATGATTGGAGGTCCTCCCAAGCTTGGATCATCCCATATATTAATTTGTTTACCATCCCCCAAAAGCCAAAATATATGGCTTAATATAATGTTTTAGATTCTACAATATATTTATAGATTGAGGAGGAGCCTATTATGCTTTTCACACTCTTTAGGAGTTGTATCCCATTATATTTGTTTAGATATTTATATTTTAGGATTTTCTTCTATGGAGATTTTGGCAGAGTGAACAGATTCCAAAGCATCTTAGCACTTAGTGCCTTGCTAACAATTGTTGTTTTTCTTATTTCTAGGTCTCCTTGCTCCTTTGGCTTGGTAAAAATATCCCAATTAACCAAATCAAACCTTTTACTATCTGATTTCCTCCCGCTATCAATAGAAAATTTCTTAGCATTGCATCTAACTTTTGCAAGATATATAAGGATGCATGATACACCAATAGTTAATATATGGAAAGACTTGATAGTACTGATTTGATTGAAATAATTCTTTCAACTAAGCTCAATCAACCATTACTATATTATTGCATTCTCCTTGATATATTTTCTATAATTACATTCCAAGTTTCCTAATTTTTTAATGAAATCCCATAGGAACACCTATGTACTTGAAGGTATCACTATCTTTGTGAAATTTCAAAATCTGAGAGAAACCTCTTTCTAATACTACTAAAATATTTATAGTGTAAAATATGCTCTTCTGGGTGTTTATCTCTGCCCTTGTGGTGAAAAGAAATAATTTAAAAATTTTGTGATCATCCTAACATTTATTTTTATGGCTTCCCCCAATAAAATGTTGCCATATATAAATTGAGGACAAGTGATTTTTCTATATCTTGTATCTACTCTTATTCCAAGGATTTCTTTTCTTCTTCTCAATTTGGTTAGGCTCCTTCCTAAAGTTTTAGCTAGAAGGATATCAAGGTAAGGGGAGAAAGGACACCCTTGCCTTAATCCTCTAGTGGATTTAAAGAAGTTAGTAGGTTCCCCATTGATTAGAGGGGCTATCCAAGGTCCCTCTATGCAAGCTCCTATCTAGTCTATCATTTGAACTAGAAATATAAATTTGGCTAACACCTATTTTAGAAAGCTAGTATCTACTTTGTCAAAGGCATTGGTCATATCAAGTTTATGTTAGCTTTTGATGCTATAAAATTAAATGAAATGCAATTACAAGAAGTAAAATAAGCATGCAATGTTATATCATTTTGCTACAACTCAAACCTTCAATGACAGAATACATTGGTTCTTGCACTTGTTTTTCTCACTAATGGTGTTATTCTATATAGCTTAATGAAATGCTTGCTCCCTTGTGCTATCAATATTCACCTTTGCTTTTTGAGATGGTGGTTTCTCCTCTTGAACATGGTGGTGGTGAATCTCCTTTTTGCAATTCATGGTAATGGTGGTATCTATGTTGTCTTCTCCTCTTTGGCAACTTTTCTACTCTATATCCTTGCTGGCTCAATGTTTGGTGATATTTATTATGGTGATTTCAAGCTTCTTAAACATGCCAATACTTTGCATTTTTGGATAGCTTAATATATCCAATTTTTGATTTATAATAATATCTTTTTTGCTATACAACATCCACTTGTTAGATTTCAATATATAGTAAGAAGTATATATAACTTCTCCTTATTTTATGTAGGTTTTAATCCATTGTAAAAGCTATCTTCTACACCCTTGAAGATATAAACTTGAAACCTTTTCCTTTTCCAACTTTAAACATCAAATCTGGTGCCTTTAAAAACTTAATAATAATATAAATATGAATGTTCAATTAATGAACTTTTGCACCAATGTTGCATACCTTTTGGTCTTCGTTTGTAGGTTGATTTCTTTGTGATTTAACTCACCTATTTGTTGCTTCAATTTTGATAAGTTTGCATATTCAATTATTTATGCTTGCTACCCTAAACTTATCTATTTAGTGTCTCTTATTGTTTTCCAAATCAACTTCTAAACTCTTTCAACTTGCAGCTATTAATACTACCCAAATTGCTACCCTCTTGTCGTCCTAAACTCTAAAATTTGTATATTCTAATGCAGCCAATTTCACCTTTGATATGATATCCTTAACCCTCTCATATTTGGTAGGAAACTCCTCCAATTCGCAACTATCTTTACATCTTCTATTTTTGCTATAAAAATAACAATCTCCTTTTTTGTAAATCAGCCTTCAAGCCTTCAATGGTAATATTCAAACCTCTCAAATATGTATCCTCTTCTAGTTCCTTTCTCCTTCAACGTCCTTGTAAAATTATGAATTCAATCTTGGGCTTCCTTCTCAAGAATTTGAATGTCTTGAGGTATTTAATAATCTCCTCCAAAATTTGACAAAATTCTTGCCAAATCCTTCTTCCATTTAGGATTGGTGTTAGATGGCGATAATTTTCCCAAATCCTTCTTTATCAAGAACTTCTCCTTGATTTTAATCTTCTCCCTTGAGCTCTCTTCAAGTATCCTCCAATGATCACTTCTTAAATATTTTCAATGAGGCTTTTCTAGCCTTCTCCTTCTTTCTCCTTAAGTTTGCTAGAGTCCTCTTGGTACTCCAAATTTTGCAACTTCTTAAAATATTCTTCTCAAAACTTTAATGAGACCTTTCCTTGATCTATTCAATATTTCAATTGTTGAAGTTTTACAATGAGATATATTTCTTGGATCTCCAAATTTTGCTACTTTTGAAATCTATAATAGGACCTTTTATAGTTCTCTATCTTCAATATTTCAAATTTGGAAGTTCTTCAATGGGACCTCCTTTGGATCTTCTCTTCAATCTTAAATATTCTATGAATATATATTTGTTGAGTATCCTCAATATTCTATCTACAAATATTACAATGGGACCTTTTCCTTAAGGCCTTCATAATATTCAATCTTCGACTTGTTGCTTCAAGTACTGGATTGATTCCAAATAAGATATTCTTCCTAGATATTGTAGGAAGCATCTCAACTTTCTTTGAATCTTCTCTTATCTGCAAAAAAGTATTAGAAAATGATAATAGAAATTTCTTAAAATCTAAAGAAAATGAAATTCACTAGTTGATTTGTCAATCTAGTGGAATTAATGTTGAGTCCAAGTCTTCACAAGTTTTTTTCAACTCTATGGAAAGACTCTAGCCAAATGCAATTTAAAAAATTTTGAAAATAATATTTCCTGTATCCTTTCAATATCTCTTGTGGATCTCTCTATATCCTATTAATAAACATAGTGCTACGATACCACTATTAGCTTTTGATGTTATAAACTTAAAGGAAATGCAACCAAAAGTAGTAAAATAAATATGTAATGTTATATATATGATAATGGTAATATAATATGCAAGTAAATAGCATGATAAAATTCTAAAATAACTCATGAAATAACCATTAATGAAAGCTCATGAAAATTTTAACTTGTTACAATATGTGGAGATCTCAATGGTCCATGCTTCATACAAGTTCTACAATGTATCAACTATCTCTCTTACTACTACTCACTCTTCTCACTTCTCTCTTGTACTCACTTGTTATCACTACCAAAGGCCTATCTATAATGAGATATGACTCTTGGACTTCCATATTCCTATGACTCTTATCTTCCTATTCTTAGGGCTCATGTACATGTGGACACCATGCACATTTACATCATTGCACATTCTAATGATACATGTGCATTTATTACATCACATAAAGTAAATATCCTCAAAAAGAGCTCCATAATATCATCAATAATGAAAATGCCATATTGTTAAAATTATTGATGAAGATGATGAAATTGGGTGTTTTGAAAAACACACCAAAGGATTTGGATCCAAACTGATGAAGAAAATGGGATTCAATTGTGAGAGATTAGGTAAACATGAACAATGTATTAAAAATTCAAAAATGCTAAATGTTAGGGCAAAGAACGAAGGCCTTGGATATTCTGGACAAGCAAGTACCAGTAAAACCTTGTTTGTAAATTCTAAATCTCGTACAACCCCTAAAAAGCATTGTTGTAGTCATTATGGTAGAAAAGGACATGTAGCAACTAGGTGTTGGAAATTACATCCTTGTGACTCATGTGGATGTACAAATCACTCTTCTTCAAGTTGTTGGTACAAAATGAAAATGGCCAACAAGGTTCATATAGATTGTGGATGGACAAATCACACACAATGGACCATGATGAAAGAAATATTGTATGACTTCTATAAGAAAGGTAAAATCTATAGTAGACCCAAAGGCAGATCTAGTGACAGACTGAGTGGTAGACCCAGAGGTAATGACCTAGAGACAAACCTAAAGACAGACCCTGAGACATAGTTCTAGAGGCAGATCTACAGGCAGATCCAGAGGCAATGATCTAGAGGTAGATTCATAGGTAGATCCATAGATAGACCTAGATGTACACATCCAGCGGTAAGCTTAGATCCAGAGTCATATCAAAAGCCATGAGCTAGAGCCAAATCCAGAGCTCGAGATAACATCTTTCATTTCTTTTCTTCTTCATTGTATTGGGACAATTATATGTATTACCCAAATAATGTAATAAGGAGGGATGTTAGAGTTACTATTACCTTATTTGGTAATATGTCGAATCTCCTAGATAGTTAGTTTGTTATTTACCTAGGTTATATATTCACTAATATTTTATTGTTAGCGCTTATTATTGATTAGCTTTATATTGTTAGTATTTTGTTAGTTGTTAGCGTGATTAGCTCTACCTAGGCTATTCTACGCCTACTCTATCTAGGCTATTCTAAGCCTATGTATTGTAATATATACTTAGCTATTATCAATGCATAATATCAAATTATTCTACTCTAATAAATAATGTAATATATTCCAATAGTTTAATGACTATTCTTTTATTTTTAGACTTGGTACTTGAGTGTAGGGCTTCATTAATCATTATAATATTGTCATAAATCTATTTTCCTAGAATAAAATCCTCTTGTTCTAGCTACATCAAATCATTAATCTTCTATTTAATTATCAGTGTTATTCTTTTAGTCATTGGCTTTTTCATATATAAAAAAAGTAAAGTAGGGTTTTGAAAGGACTGCCCTTTCGCTTTTACATCAACTTAATCACATCAAGCTATATAACCTATTTTGGTGCCACTAATATTTTAAATTTAGTGTGGGCTACATCATCCATATGCCCAACCATTGAGCTGAGGTCTCATTAGCTATTCTAGTCATTATATTATAAGACTAATTTCAAAGAGAGATAGATTTCCTCTTATCGTTGTCTCTTCTATCATTGTTAATAGATCATCTTCTATAATTTCATAAAATTGATAATAAAAATTATTGGTGAATCCATCTAGTCTTGGATCTTTGTCCTTGGGTAGTAAATGTTTAACTTATTCCAAGTTTTCTTTGGTTACCACTAAAGAGAGATCTTCTCCATCTCATTATTTTATCAAAGGAGGGATGTTGTTCAAGAGGGTGGAATGAGCCTGTTAATTTACTACTACCTTTGTGAGAAGGGTTAAGTAATGATATATTGCTAGTTCCTTTATGACTGCCTAATAAAAATAAATTTCTCTTGCTTTATGATTTTTTTATTGTATTTCATTGGCAATAATGCATTACTTTTAGATGAAAGAACTTTATGTTTATGTCTTCTTTCTTGAGTCAAGTCATTCATGATCAAATTCTCCAATACACCTCTTCCTTTAAAAGCTTTCTCCATTTATTGGTTTATCTAGAGTCTTCTCTCTTTCTATTAAGGGGTTAAAGGTTGATCACCTATCTCTTTATTTGCTTCCTCCATCTATTACAAAAATATGCTTGACCTATTTTGAATTTTAATCTTTGGAAATCTAGTCCCTAATAGTTTTCTTGAGATTGAAATTTTTTATTTCCTATACCTCTTAAGGACTATGCATAGACATGCTACTTCTAGATACTTCCTACTAATGGTGTAAACTCCTCATGCTCCATAAATTCCAGATTGTATTCGAAAGGAATCTTGCTTTTTCCAAGAGCATTATTGATCATGTCCAAATAAATAGGATTGTGATATGAGACTAGACATTGAATTATGCCATTTGATACAAGTGGTTACCTGAATATTTTATATTCTTTTATCAAGAATCTATCTAATATTTTTGTAATGAATTTAACCCCAAATATTTTATTTTTCCATGTAAAATTTCTATTTTAGGGGATTACATCCTAAATTTTTTGTTAACTCAGTTATAATTTGCATAACTAGGTCCTTAGAAAGATATTTGAAGGATTGCCTCATTTTTTCTTCCATTGGGCTAAAGCCTCCTATTTTAAGACTATATTATTTGATTCATAGAAATTAACTATGTTCTAAGTCTAACCCTATAGAGAGAAGGAAGAAGCTTTTATCCAATTTAAGTGTCTCATTCTATTAATACATATCAGGGTCTATGGATTCCATGCAAGGAGAATACCTTTGAGGCTCCTCACAAATTTGTTGCTTCTAGGTCCAAGGATCCTTTGAGGCGTTTTTATTCTATTCTTGTTGAATGCTATATCATTTTAGTTTTTGGAATGCAGATAACCACTGACTTTTGCTAGGATATTAAGTGACTTAGGTAGTTTTTCTTTAGGGAATTATCCAATCTCCTTCTATTTTATGATAAAACCTTAATTTCTTAAGTGGCTTATTATCCATTGAAGCAGAGTTGCATTAAAAAAAACACATACAATCCACTAAAAACTAGAAATGCTAAAAGGAGCCAAATCTTTCCATTACTTTCATGCTAAAAATGAGGATCCCAAAATAAGAGCCCTTTTACAATTTCTAAAAGCCCCACTTATGCCCTATTTTCCCCTTTTTTTCCACCTAAAACTTGAAATTTCAAATTTGAAATTTGGGGCAACTTGCGGAGGTCATAACTTCGCGCTCGTTGACCCGATTGACTATTACAACATATTTTCGAAAATGGCATGAAACGAGCTAAGCAAGGTGATACTTGGATCTTTGTGCCAAGGCTCATGTCTAGCCGAAAATCCTCAAATTTGACCTCTAAGACCTTTAAAAATATCCTGCAAGAAAAACTAGTTTTACTAGTTTTTACAAAATTAAACAATTACAATCTTTTTTGGGTGATGCAAGATCACTTTTACACCATTGGATGCTCCTAAATTAGAAACCTAGGGTAAATTGAGAAGTGACCTTCACTTCTTTGTTGTTGGAAGAAAACCAAGGCGTTCAACCTCAACCTTCGACAACTAAGATGAATATTCAACAGGCCTACCCTTCCACTTAATCAGATATTCTAGATACTGCTTGTTTCTTGTGCTTTTGCCTACACGGGTATCTAGGACCTCTTCTATCTCTTCTATATCTGGAGTAGATGTGGGAATACTCCATAATTCTGTGACTGGTCCGCCATTATTGTCACCTTCATGATATTCTGCCAAATATGAAATGTTGAACACAGGTGATATATTCAACCCACTTGGCAATTCTACCTCATAAGCATTCCTTGAATCCAATTTGCCTATGACCCTGCATGGTCCAAACTTCTTCATTTTTAACTTGTTGTAGGTTTTAGCAAGAAATATTTCCTTTCTCAAGTGAACCATAACTTGATCTCCCACTTGGAACTCCTTAAGTCATTGTTTCTGGCCTGCTCTTGTCTTGTACTGAGTTTTCATATTGTTTATATGCTGCTTTACTTCATCATGCAGGATCTTTAGGTGCTCTGCAAAATCCTCAGCCTCAGCACTGCTCTTTTCCCCTCTGTCAATATTTCTCAACTCGAAAGCATTCCTTGGACTACTCCCATACACAATATGGAATGGGGATTTATTAGTACTCATATTAATAGAATTATTGTATGCAAATTTTACCCATGGCAAAAGAAAATCCCATCCCTTGGGCTTATCTCCTATCAAGCACCTCAAAATATTTCCTAAACTTTTGTTCACCACCTCTTTTGTTCGTCAGTTTGTGGGTGGTATGCAAAACTAAATTTTAGGTCTGTCTTCAATTTCTTCCATAGGGTCCTCCAGAAATACCCAACAAACTTGGTATCCCTGTTGAAAACAATACTCTTTGGTAGACCATGTAGGCATACCACCTCTTTGAAAAATAACCCTGCAACATGAACTACATCATTAGTTTTTTGGAAAGGAATAAAATGTGCCATATTCAAAAATCTGTCAACCACCACAAATATGGAGTCATTCCTCCTCTGTGTCCTTGGTAAGCCAAGAAAAAAATCCATGCTGATGTCCTCCCATGGCCTATCTGGTATAGGTAACGGCTGATATAATCTAGTGTTCTATCTCACACCCTTGGCCATCTGGCATACTCTGCAACTCTGTACAAACTTCTTCACATCTTGCTACAACTATGGCCAATAGTAGTTCTCACTAACAAGGGCAATGGTCTTATCTCAACCAAAGTGTCCAGCCAAACCTCCACTGTGCTTCTCCTTGACCAAATTGTCCCTCATTAAACTACTTGGAATGCATAATTTATTTCCTCTGAACAACATCCCATATTGGATTAGAAAATCCAACCAATTAGTCATGTCTAAAGTAACAGGTGCTAAGTAATCCCTCCAAGCCTCTACAAAATCAGGATCTTCAGGGTACAAACCCTTAAGTTCGTCAAACCCTACAACTTCCACCTTCATTTATGTCAACAAAAACGACCTTCTAATTAAGGCATCTGTAACTCTGTTTGACTTCCCACTCCTATGACTCAACACAAAGGTATAACTTTGTAGAAACTCAACCCACTTTAAGTGCCTCTGATTTAGCTTCCATTGGCTATTAATATATTGTAAGGCCTGATGATCAGTATATAGAACATACTCTTTTGACAATAAATAATGCCTCCACTTATTTAGAGCCTGAACTATAGCATAAAACTCCTGATCATATACAAAATACTTCTTCCTAACATCATTGAGTTTCTCACTAAAATAAGCAATAGGTTTACTTTCTTGACTCAACATAGCTCCTATGGCACTACCACTAGCATCACAGTCTACCTGAAATACCTTATTGAAATCTGAAAGTGCTAAAATAGGTTGTTCTGTGACCTTCTTTTTCAACATATCAAAGCTTTTATCTGCTCCTAAGGTCCACTTAAATTCTTTCTTATTCCCTCTCATTTTTTCTGTTAGGGGTGCACAAATACTACTGAAATTTCTAATAATTTTTTTGTAAAAACTTGCTAGACCATGAAATGATCTTACCTCAGTTATGCTCCTTGGAGTAGGCCATTCAATGATAGCCCTCACCTTTTTTGGGTCCATTTTTAGACCTTCAGCTGAGATGAAAAATCCCAGATACACTAACTCCTTCACAAAATTGTACTTCTTCAAATTAATTAGCAATTGCTCCTCCTTCAACTTCTCAAAAACTCTTCTGATATGCATCAGGTGCTCTTCCAAGGTCTTGCTAAATATTAAAATGTCATCCAAATAGACAATGACGTATTTTCCTAAAAACTCCTTCAATACCTCATTCATCAACCGCATGAATGTGCTTGGTGCATTGGTTATCCCAAATAGCATGACCAACCACTCATACAAACCCTCTCTGGTATTGAAGGTTGTCTTCCACTCATCCCCTTCTCTGACATGAATTTTATGGTACCCACTCTTTAGGTCAATCTTTGTGAAGTACTTGGCTCCACTCAAACAATCCATAATGTCATCCATCCTTGGCAATGGGAACCTATATTTTATGGTGATCTTGTTAATAGCTCGAGAGTCTTACACATTCTCCACTCTCCATATTTATTTGGTTCTAGTATTGCAGGTACTACACATGGACTCAGGCTCTCCTGAATTAGTCCCCTTTTCAGCAACTCTTGGACTTGTCTATTTAGCTCCTCACTTTCTACAGGAGTCATTCTATGGGTTGCCTTATTGGGTAAACTAGATCCTGGTACAAAATCTATATGGTGACTGATCTTCCTCACTGGTGGTAAACCCTATGGTACATTATATGATATAATATCTAGAAATTCTTCTAACAGACCTGAGACTTCTACTGGGGTATATTTACATTCTTCTTCCCTAACTTTAGGAATTAATGCATAGCACATATGCTCATGTTTCAAACCATCCAAAAACCTTCTACCTTCAACTAAATATATTCTAGCACTACTACATACCTTTTCGTCCACCTCCTTTAGGGGCTTTAGCTTATGGCGCACTCCATTCTTTGTCAGGGAGTAAGTGTTGGCATGCCCATCATGTATTGCACACTGATCAAACTGCCATGACCTTCCCAATAGCAAATGGCAAGCATCCATAGGTAGGATGTCACACAGGACCTCATCACAGTAATTCCCAATATTAAATTTTACCAAGCACTGCTCACTGACCAAAGCCCTATGGTCCTTCTACAACCACACAATTTGATATGGATGTGGGTGTCTCTTCCTCTCTAACTGCAGTTTGGTAACCATTCCTTCTGCAACTAGGTTATTCGTGCTACCATTATCTATGATAACATTATAGACCTTACCTACACATTTACACCTTGTGCAAAATAAGCTCTTCCTCTGATCTGGATCTTTCTCCTCATTCAACAAGGCTCTCCTTATTATCAGTACTTCTCCTCTTTTTGCTTCTTTAGAGTGCTCAAATTCAACACCTTCATCAACAACAGTAGCTTGGGTATTACCTTCAGGCCTCCTATTTGTTCCTCCTTGGTGTTGTGGACACTCGTATGCTCAATGTCCTTCTCCACAGTGAAAACAGGTTCCACGAAATCCTCCTCTTCCAAACCCTTGTCCAGACCTTCCTCTTCCTCTCTGGTAACCATTATTTTGGTAGTTATTATTCTGATCACGGGGGCGGTAAGCATTTTCTCCCTTCTGGTCTTGACTGTTGCTTGTATCCCCAGTTTTCTTTTGGTCCTCATACCATCCTCCATTTGTTCTCTCACCAGTTCTTCCACCACGACCTCTTCCTCTCTGTTTGCTTTCAAACCTCTTGTTCAACTTCTCTTCTACCTTCAAGGCAAACTGATAAGCATCTTCAATGGTGGTCATCCTGACCAGACTCAACTCTTCTTGAATACTTGCTCTTAACCCATTAATATAACGAGCTACCTTCTCCTTGTTGGCCTCAGAATGGCCTATTCTAATCAAGATCTTATATAACTCCTCTATATATTCTTTGACAGACTTAATCGATTGTCTCAAACCCTGCCATTTCTTGAGCAGATCCAACTCGTAATCAGCTAGAATAAATTGTCTCTTCAACTTCTCCACCATCCGCTCCCACCTTGTTATCCTTTATTTTTCTCTTTTGTTTCTATCTAGCTGCACTCCCTTACACCATATACTAGCATGACCCTTCAACTTGGTCTTAGAAAACTTGACCCTCTCGGGATCTTCTACCTCCTCATACTCGAAGTATTCCTCCATGTCATTGATTCAGTCGATCAACTCTTCTGGGTTGAGATTTCTAGAATACGTGGAGACATCAAACTTCGGTCTCTTTCCAATCTGTGATATGGCCTTATACAATATGGATTGTGCAGGATCTACTGCCTCTTCTTCTTCTTCTTCAAACTAGACCTCTTCTTCTTCAGCTTCATCTTCACTCCCTTCTTCTCTCCTTGGCTCAAACCCTCTACGCAGCTCCTCTTGCAGGGCTTGAACTTACATTTGCAAAGATCTGAAATCTTCTTCTGGCCATATTTCTCCCACCACCACGGTTTCTTCATGGAGGCATTTTGATCACTTCTCCCACAAACCCTAACCACATATTCTGGTGTAAACTGCCTCATGTTTTACACTCTATTTACACACTCAGGAACTCTCACTCTGATACCACTTGAAGTAGAGTTGCATTAAAAAAACACATACAATCCACTAAAAACTAGAAATGCTAAAAGGAGCCAAAGATTTCCATTAATTTCATGCTAAAAATGAGGATCCCAAAAGAAGATCCCTTTTACAATTTCGAAAATTCCCACTTATGCCCTATTTTCCCCTTTTTTCCCACCTAAAACTTGAAATTTCAAATTTGAAATTTGGGGCAACTTGCAGAGGTCATAACTTCACGCTCGTTGACCCGATTGACTATTATAGCATATTTTCAAAAATGGCATGAAATGAGCTAAGCAATATGATCCTTGGATCATTGCACAAAGGCTCATGTCTAATTGAAAATCCTCAAATTCGACGTCTAAGACCTTTAAAAAACTCCTGCAAGAAAAACTAGTTTTACTAGTTTTTACAAAATTAAACAATTACAATCTTTTTTGGGTGATGCAAGATCACTTTGACACCATTGGATGCTCCTGCATCTTCCATACTGAAGTCTAAGGTTGTCTATGCTTTCTTTTGAATCTCTATATTTGCTTATTCCACCCAACTCTCTTAATTTGATTTCCTCCTTATAGTAGAATATTTAGTGGCTAGGGTACCTCATAGAATCACTATTGTTGCTAACTGAGTCTCTTCTATTTCTTCAATATCCTCTTCTTGAAGGTTTTATTTGGTAGCCTAAGTTTCCTCCATTTTGTCTATTGATTTAGGATTTGATAGATCTTCCTATTTATCATTATGTGATAAAACATAGAACTTATTATTATTTTGTCTTTTTGGCTATGGTTGAGATCTCCTACTTCTATATATTATCTAGTATTTTCTTCTTACTAGTTCGAAGTCTTGATCTTCCTCCCTTGTCTCCTATTGTACCTTAGTGGGATAGTTCATTGAGAAATAGCAATATTAATGATAGGTAATACATTTAAAGGGAATGTGCTCATAATATAGTAGCTGGATATGGATCCAATTTAGGACTTTGATACCTATATTTTCAAGAAGCCCTTTTTTCATATTGACTTGAACACATAACCTAGTACAAGTTGCATGATTGGTCTTCGAAGAAACCTAGTCTATAAATGTACCAATAGAGTTACCTATCATCTCAAGAGTCAGTTTATTCTATAAATAAAGAGGTAAAATGGTAGTCTTACCCAAATTGAGACTTCTTTTGGTTCTTCCACTTATGATTCAAAATTGACTAACCAAGGGGTCATGTAGAGAGGGTTTGATCCAAGGAACCAAGACCCTTCTTGAAATATTGCATCTCTTTCCTCTATGGAGGAGAAAATAACTATAAAATATCCTTTGCCTACCATCATGAATTCATAGTTGGAAATTTTAGATTCATAAGAAGAGGTGATCCATATTTGAGTGGTTATTGGGATTTAGGCCAAATACCCATAAATTTGTAAGCAAGGCTCTCTTATTTAGGGTGAGGATTGCTATCTAAATATACTCTGGAGGGATCTCCACCATCAAAGTGTAATCCAACTTAGGAACAAGGAATCCTTTGTTACTTGGTTGGGATAGTTTTTGTCTCCTCACCTTTAGAGCTTTTATCAGTTTTACCTGGTCAAACAGAGGAGATAAGAAGAATAAGAAAAATGAGTCATGGTAAATATTCTCGAGTATGGAGGCAGTCATCATGGTAACATCCTAGAAGAAGGGTTTGGGGGGAGGGATCGCCCCCACCACCATTGTCATGACAAAGCTTCAAAGGTGACCAAAACCCTAAGCCGATCCAAAAGAGAAAACCCTCACCAAAATCAAAGAGATTTTATTTCTTGGATTTCTTTCCTTTATTAAATTAATGGAGAAACCATGAAAGCAAAAGAGGTAAACCAACAAATGAAGAAGAAGATATTAAGGTAAAATTTGCTAAAAGCCATAACACTTACCAGATCCAAGCATGCAAAGAAAAATCACCCAGTGATAATTTTATATAGTTCATGATATTTTTTCATAGGATATGAAATTATTGAATCTTTCATTTATATATCTAACGAAACCTTTTGTTAAAATTTTAATTTTAGATAAAGATATTTTTATGTAATTTCCTTCAAAAATACGCTCATTGAAAAAATTATAGGAGATATCTTGTTTGAAATATCATCAAATTTTGAAGTTCATGATAACTAATAAAAAAAAATCTTGTTTGTCAAATTTTATAGATATCCTTATAGTTTACAAGCTCTTCTTATTCATGCATAGGGTTTCTCATGATAAGCTAGATGTAGCATGCTTCAAAAAGCTAGAATATTTTATTGGATGTCATTAAAACATTTTAGAATCCTTTTAGTAGAATGTGGTCCTATGCTTATATGAACCTTTGCCATGCATCAACTTTTTAAAAAATTAAGAAATATAAAAGACATTGAACAAAAAAAATAAGACCAAATGTGAGGTTTCATGTGGCATTAAAAATGTCTCTATTGGGTGATCTAATTATTTATCCCCATTGAGCAATTATTGAAGCTATTTTTGCTCTAATGCTTCGTTTTTGAAAGGATTACAAATTTTCCTACAAAAATATATTTATCTAGATTCTTTGAAATCTCAATTTTTTATATAAATTCATTTTTCGAATTTCTTATTATATATGAAAATATTTATAGGACATATAACTATATTACAAAAAAAATCTAGTTTAAATTATTATGATTATGAATCCTCTAAGTGCACACTAGACCAAGGATGATGGTACAAATCCCAAGTGACCGGTGGTCTCCATCTCACACCGGGTCAACAACAATGAGATGAATAGATTTGTTGAAAACATCCCCTATAGTTTAAACCATGCTCCTTTTAATTACTAAAAATAGTGATTATAACCAACTTTCCTATATAATCAAAAAAATATTATAATATTGAACAAGAAGAAAATCTTATAAATAGACACTCCTCTTGCTAAATACAAACCTTAATATTTTTTTCTTGTCAAACGTCTACTCACCCTCACTCTAAATAATATAGTTAGTTCTATAAGCAAGCATACTTATTTAATACATTCAAAATATATTATCCTGACCTTTACATATTCTTTGATATAATATTACATTCACTCTCCCATCAATTCTACAAGGTACATATATTTGAAAAAAAAAAACCATTAAGATATAATAAAATAGAATAATATTACTAAAATATATTTTATAAGTACACTACTAAATACTTCTAAAAAACAATGCTATAAACTACTAAACATAACATTCATTTATGATCTTTATATAAAATATGAGGCATTAAATTAAATTAAAAAAAATAAATTTAATAATTTCTTGGATGAAGCATTTATGTTATATAAATTGTGGGTGGAAAATTTAAAGTAATAGAATTTCTTGTATACGTCTTCTCAAACTATATCCATAGGTTTATGAATGCTTGAACTTTTACCAATTCCCATTGGAGAAAGACATGGATGATTTCCTCGTGAATCTACTTTCAATTATTTACATGGTGCAACAAAAATATGTTTCCTTTCCATTGAACCACCCGAAAAATAATTGTTAATAGACACAAAGTTATCTTCTAAATTTTGTTGGATTTGATTCCGGAATTTTTTTTTCATAATTTGGAGAAGGTGAAGCTGTTTTGTTAAATAGGAAGTACACGGTTCAAACTTCTGTGATGCAAAGGGGACATAAAGATTGTGTTTTAAATTTCTATTGATAAGCATAGCTCTCGACTTTAAGAGGGGTCATTGTTGCGAGGAGACTGCTCAACCCTATGCGTTGGTCATAGAGGTTTTTCTCGCTAGCCTAACTTTTTTATCTTACCAAGAAGATACCTAGATTCAAACCTTGGGGGGAAGCCAACCCTTTGCAAATGGATAGGTTTGTTGGGAGCACTCCCTCCTGTTTTGGGCTAACCACCTAGTAAAAATAATATAGTGGTTGTAACCAACTCTCCTATGTAATTAAAAAAAATTACTTATTATTAAATACATGTTTTCAATAAATTAGATAGCTTCGAGAAAATAACATCTCTAAAAAACAAAGTCTTTATCTATAAAAACAACACAAATTTTAAAAAGTTCAATTTGAAAAAAAAATGGTTAAACAATAAACTTTACATATTAACATAAAAATAATAAAAAATAGTAAAAATGAAAAGGCAAAAAAACAAGATGAAAAACTAAAACAACAAGCCAATAAAAAATAATTATACACAACAAATTAAATGTTTTTATTTTATTTTATATAAATTATTTAAAATATTCAATATTTATATTAATTAAATATATATATTTATTATTATAATTTTTCTTTAATATAAATTTTGTGAACTTTCTTATTAAAAATACCTTAAAAATAAAAAATAAATATTAAAATTATAAAATATTTTCTAACATTCAAAAACAAATAAAAAATAAGTTAAGTTTAAATAGGAACATAATGATAAAAGATATTAGGTTTTTCCAAGTTCAATTCAAAAATAGCCTTTAATATACCTTAAACTTTTTAACCTATTCCAAAATAAATTAAAAATAAATAAATAATAATTAAAACAATTTAAATGGAAAAAATAATAACCATTATTATATGCTACCCAAAACTAAAAATTATAAAAATTTTCTACATTAAAACCACAACTAACTATAATATTATTCAAATCTAATCCACTTAAAAACCACAAAGGTGGTATGTTCCAACCCTCTATGGGGAAAGGTTGTGCCTGCAAAATTGTAAGGTAGCCTACTTACCCTTTTTCTATATATATAGACAAAGAGACACACCTATGTACGATCACATTTATTTAAAAATTATCTTTATCATATATTAAAGAAATCAGAGTCACGGGAGAGGGATTTAGTTGAACGTTGGGTGGCTAAGATTCTTCTTATAATATATTATATGGCTCAACGTCTTAACCAAGTTGTAGGTTGTCTCTATAGCATTTGGAGGGCAAACATGTCCTAATGCTTATCTTACATAATAGTCTCTAGTCTCTTTTGAGACCAATATTTCTTTGCTTTTAAGGCTTTTATAATATTTATATGTTGGAGGGTTTAGTTTTAGTTGTTTTTTTTTTTTTTTTTTCTCAGAAGAATTTTAAGAAGGGTATATGAATGTGACTCTAAAAAGTGTAAAATGATAGATGTAATAAAAGGTTGATTGTTTAAATAGATGAATAATCAATGTAAAAATAATTGTCAATTAAGGAATAGTTATAAAAGAAATGCATTTTTTAAGTTTGAAAGGTAGATTATAAGATTTATACAAAAGAATAAGTACATTTGTTATTATAAGGGTAAGGGTTTGAGTTTTTTTTTTGAAATTTTATAGTGTTTCTTGTGGTTTCGAGTTTTAGTAAAGTATTTGATAGAGGGTAATTGTTATGAAGAGGTCAAAGGTTCAAGTTCCCATAGCACCTAAGAGTGTCCCTTATAGTCTTAGGATCCATGTATGTACATAATATCTTTAAAAAATTAGATTGAAAGGTTACAAGACAAAATCAAAGACAATATAGTCTCGATACATGACAACATAGAAAAACATATTATATTAAGATATGGTATTAAGGGCAAAGTCTATAAATATAATATAAATTTGATTTATAAAGTATAAAATATGGTATAAGAAAGAATAATGAGACAAAATCAAATCTAATATAGTCTAGATAAACGATAACTTAGAAAAATTATGATACTCATGTGTGATAGTTAGTTCTAGGTCTACTAGTTAGAGTGCAATGTTGGATGGAATGTGCTGTCCCACCCACTCCCGAACAATCAATGACATCATATGATGGATAGTGAGGCACCAACCAGGGGCTCCTCCCATGAGGTGCCTTAATGCACATATGCTATCTAATTATTCTTTTTTGCGATGATGGTCACGGGCCCGATTTTTTTGGTAGCATTTAAGCAATGTTTTTGCTTTCCTAACCCGTAATTAGGGTTAGTGAGAACTCCTCAGGGGTGTGATTTTCCACCTACCCACTTTTTGATTGTAAAAGCCTTTTAATTTTCATTTAATTAAATAGCCTTTTTCATCAAAAAAAAAAAAAAAATCTATAAATATAGATTTGTAAAGTATAAAATATGGTATAAGAAGTAGATAAACTTTTATTTAAAGAATGTCAACTCTAGTTTTGGGATTATTGCATGCATGATAGTTAGTGTTGATTTATATTCTTTTAGCTCTATTAATTAAGGTTTGTTTCTATCTTTGATATATAAATGGGAAGAATGTTTCTCATTTTAACCATTAATTATGTTTTGTCAAGTTTTATTTCTAGACATTTATAATATTTGATACTTAGGAGGTAGCCTCCTTAAAAACTTGGTACTTAATATATTTGGATGTATGAATTTTATATAATTCCATACTTGGTTTGAAATTCATTCATTATTTAACATATTATGAATGTTTATTTTCTCATGGTTGAATGATTTGTTTTCATTGACAGTCTATGAGGATTTTCTATGTTATTTGAGAAGAAATCACGATGGATTTATGTGATATCAAAGTGATGATTTTATCAGTGATTTAGTGTATAAAAGGACATGAAAGAGAGATATAAATTAATTGAATCAACTAAATTTATCCATATGGAACCCCCATTATATATATAGACAAAGAGATATATTCACAATAAATGGGAAGATTGTTTCTCATGTTAGCCATTAATTATGTTTTGTCAAGTTTTATTTCTAGACATTTATAATATTTGATACTTAGGAAGTAGCCTCCTTAAAAACTTGGTACTTAATATATTTGGATGTATGGATTGTATATAATTCCATACTTGGTTTGAAATTCATTCATTATTAACATATGAATGTTTGTTTTCTCATGGTTGAATGAATTGTTTTCATTGACAGTCTATGAGGATTTTCTATGTTATTTGAGAAGAAATCACGATGGATTTATGTGATATCAAAGTGATGATTCTATCAGCGATTTAGTGTATAAAAGGACATAAAAGAGAGATATAAATTAATTGAATCAAAAAAATTTATCTATATGGAACCCCCATTATATATATAGACAAAGAGATATATTCACAATAAATGGGAAGATTGTTTCTAATGTTAGCCATTAATTATGTTTTGTCAAGTTTTATTTCTAGACATTTATAATATTTGATACTTAGGAAGTAGCCTCCTTAAAAACTTGGTACTTAATATATTTGGATGTATGAATTGTATATAATTCCATACTTGGTTTGAAATTCATTCATTATTAACATATTATGAATGTTTGTTTTCTCATGGTTCAATGATTTGTTTTCATTGACAGTCTATGAGGATTTTCTATGTTATTTGAGAAGAAATCACGATGGATTTATGGGATATCAAAGTGATGATTCTATCAGTGATTTAGTGTATAAAAGGACATAAAAAAGAGATATAAATTAATTGAATCAAAAAAATTTATCCATATGGAAACCCCATTATATATATAGACAAAGAGATATATTCACAATAAAAATATTTGCAGTCAAAAATTTTGGGTCTATAAGTGACATAAACCATTTGATAATGATCACATCCACTCACCAATAATACAAAGTTATTGTCTTTAACTCTCATCTAATAGATTCAAGGATTTTTTGCAAATCTAAAAAATCTCAATGAGTAAGATATGGAATCTAAATACCTAAAATGGAAGAAAAGTAAAGCAAAAGAATTATGTGTATTAAAATTAAAAAATTCTAGTACATTAAGTAATCTCCATGGATTGTGCATCTAGTGTCAAGGAAACCATGTCAAAAAAGTATTTTTAATTCAATATTTACTTGAAAGACATAGATATTTTAATTTATTGGGAACAAAAGGCAAATTTAGCCAATGAGAAAAGGCATAATCCATTAAGTGTTAAAATTTACTCTAAGTCAAGTTATAGTTCCCACATCAGGGACTTATAATTCGACAAGGATGGCAAAAAGCAATCACAAAATGAGTGTATAGACAACATAAAATTTTTGAAGAATATTAATAAAATGTTTCTTAATGAAGAGTGAGGAATATACATAACATATAGACAAAATGAATAGTAATAATAGGATGAAAGGACAACACCCAAGCAATGAGTTTTAGGTGTAGATAGTAACTTTCTCACTAGTATTTCCAAAATATAAATTTGATGGGAATACTTCTTAATATTGGTCCACCAAATGGAGTTATGCTTTGAGCTACAATAATATAAATAGGTATAACATGACTATCTCTTATTGGATACTCCTAAGCATACTTGGTTATTGAAGATGTAAAAATACGTGGTTAATTCCTTTATACGATAAGAGTTTGGTAAGCAATTATGCATCTGCTTTAAATCTTAAAATTGACTCATTTTAAATAATTAATCCAACTTCAACAAACAAGATTAATATAGGATCAATGTTGATAAATTTAAAAATATTATCACTTTAATTCATAGAATTGTATATGATAAAATCCTAGAACTCTTTTTGATAAATTTGAATCCCAACATTAGGAAAGAGTTATAATTCTTTGATCCCTTGAATAAAAGGTTCTAAAATTGCAAGAAAATATTAAAAGTGGAAGAGATCAAGTGCATGTTCTTGAAACAAAAAAAACAATTTATAAGGAGTGCTATAATAATAATATATCCCATAAACAAAATGAATAACACCACAATATTTTTAATAAAAAGGATAGATATTTTTTGTAAATGACAATAGAAAGACTATCAAGTGGTATTAGCTCTACTGGTTAGATTCCTCAATATTTAAGGAGGAGACAAAGGTTTAAATATTTTTAAGCGAGACATGGATAATATCCAAGCTTTGTTGTAATACCACTATATGGTGATGATGTAATACGAGTGGGGCCCATTTCAATCCCATATAACCAATTGAAAAAAATTACAATAGAAAGTGGAACAAGTACCACAATTGTAAAAAATATCTTTGGACTATATGAAATCTAAGGGGCATTTTGATAATAGTGATGGCGAGGCCCCTTCTCTTCCTCCTCTTCTGTGAGAATAGCCTATGCATTGGATGGGGTCACTTCAACAAGATTTATCAAGGTGGTAGGTGACGTTGATAAGCAAAGTGTGACCATGTATTAATTCATTTGAGACTCATAACTTCATCAATATAGCTAGCTAAAAGGCTAGGCTACTTTGTATTTCCAACATTATAGGATAATATTCTTATTATCAATATCTTTCATCCAACCCATGTATATTTAAATGGTGTCATGTTTTCACATAATAGGATGCTTCTAGTTATTTACACCAATGTTTAAATTTTATCCATTAAAGGACTATATGTAAAAATGAGAATTAACTCTTGTCATGTAGTAGTATGATACCTTTTGCTTGTTGAAATGGATAGTGATAGAGTAAAAATATATTTGTATCTTAATCACTAACAAAATCCATCTTCCTTTCTCATTCAACATTTTTTATCCTATATGGGTCCTTGTACATATCCTACATATTTTTAAAGATAATTATACACTTTGTTTAATTATTAATAAAGCAATTGTCTACTATATTATGTATTTCTATTTTATTCCTTTGTTCACTAATATGGTAAGATTTTAAGTCATTCAAACCATATAGATAAGTGGTACTTGAGAAAATAGTCATGGTTGCAAACCCATATCAAGTCAAGCTATTGGAAGAGCAATACCACACTGGTTGACTTGTCTACATACCTCCTTGCTACAATATATGACCTTAGACAATGAGTAACATCAAGAGGTTTAATCATTCTATATAATGTTGTGCTAAGTATGACTAAATAAGGAATGAATATGTTGAATTGGTTTCCACAAAAATTCTAGTATATTTATATTGTAGTTAAAATCCTCCTCCACTAGCTAGAAGGACATTTAAAAGTTTCATACCATTAGAAATTCACATAAAATTTACATTCCTACTTTTTTAGTTGAGGTGATATTGATATTAAAGTCATAGAAAACTCGTAGATGCAATGATATTTCTAAAATGATGATTTCTTGTATGTTGAATCATATTTTATCTAATGAGAGAAATAAAATATGTTTTAAATTGATGGAAATCATTTATTATAATCTAAAAGAGAAACATTGATGTGAACATACTTTATTCTTTCTTGGGTAAATTCATTAATGTCATCAAGGGCATGTAATATCCAATAGATACCTATGAAAAATAGTAACTCAAGTGACAATAATTATATTGGTATACCACATTTTCCACCCTTGGGTCATGGATGTTGTGGTGATCCTATATAGCAATAAAAAGTACTATATAAATTTTGCTAAAAAATAAGTTAGTTACAAAAAAATTATCTATTAATAAAATACGTCTATATGAACCAGTTTATGATAAAGGAAAAACTTGGATGAAGACTATTGAATAGAGATGATAGGACATTTTTCGCAGGACTACCCAAACTATCAAAATTGTTTCAGCCATATTTCACTCATTCGGACTCGGATTGAGCTAAAATTTTAAGGGTATATGCCTAACAAACCCTAGAACATCTCCACAAATTTTTAGATTATTTGGAGAAACACAGATCCTAATGCATCCCTATGTGTGAACAAGATTTTTGACAAGCGACTGTGTGAGGGTTTCATCTGGGTTGAGTGCTAGCAACTCTAGAGGTTGTTTTTCGAGGTCTTCGAGCCCTAGTGGCCAACATTTTTTTTATATAAACCAGTTAATTATTAGATGTCACTTTAAGTAGCTCTAATTTTATAAATACTCAAAAATGAGCATTCACACTAACAAGTGCCTTGATTGATCTATGTTCAAGAATCTAATAATGCTTAGAACTAGATTTTTATTAAAGAAATCCTAATTTAGAATGTGTTTATTTTTATCTAAAAATTACCCTTAATCAGGTCCAATCATTAATGAATTTGAATAATTTTTGGCTTATCTAGTAAATAATAAAATACTTTAATTGGTAATCATATTTTAGTAACATAACTAAACATACCTTTGTAATAAAGGTGATGCATGATTTACTATTTACATCATCATTGAGTCTTGCAAAGATAATACAATTTTAAATAATTTTCTTTATATCATCTCCATTTATTTAACAATAAAATCTACTTGTACTCACCAATTCATACTACAATCAATCTCTTACGAAATTAAGTAATCTAAAATTTGAATACTTATACCTTGAAAATAAATATAATATATTTTGCATAAGTAAGGCTTATTACAAAGGATATGTGGTAATTTAACATTAATTTATGCAATTCTTTAATGAATACTTAATTCACTTATAACTGATACTAACACAATTTACTATATGGATTTTTTATTAGAGGGGGAGAATTGGGTTTTATAAAGGATCCCAACCCTTTTACATAAGAAAACAAAATCTAAGAGTCAAGACAAAAACCCAAAGGAAAAAAGATATAGCCAAAATAAGGTTTAGACCAGAGGAAACTATGAAGACCAACAAGAGGAAACAACAAAAAGAGACAACAATCAAATCAAGAGGTCTGATTGACAAGCTAAATTTTGGAGAGGCTAACATCAACCTCCAAATCCTCCCTCTTCATCTTAATCTGCACCAGGACCTTCATCTCCCCTTAAGAGTATTTCCTCATCTGGTTACCCCAATGAGGATGATTCTTATGGTAGAAGGTATGTTAAAACATGACGTCCTCCATGGCATGAACCCCCTTATTAGTTTTAATATAAGAATTCTAGGCATCCCTCTCTAGATGATGGGATTCCAACTAAATACTATCAACCCTCTTATTACCAAAAGGATGACTACCACTCAAAGAGTCTTCCTTGAGATAACCCACATTTCAAAGTGGGGGAACTGATAGCCTAGACAACTTGTCCTTATTATTATACCAATTCAACTAATATTTAGCATTATTTTTAAAAGCATCAGGACTTATCCATTTCCTTTTTCCATATTTAGCTCTAAAAACCATTGGAGCACTGCTTAGAATAAGAGGAATAGTCACCTTAGGAAACATAGCCATGACAAAGTATATCTTAAAATATTTCTACAGTACTGGAGCTAGAATGACTACCAATATCTAAAGAGGGTATCACATGAGGAGGAAAAAAATCCATCCAAAGGTTTTTTGTGAAGTAATAACTCCAATATTGACCATAAAGTCATAAACTTTATTCCCTTCCCTAAAAGTATGCATGATTTTCACCTCCTGGAAATACTGCAACAATATCTTGCTATCCCTTATAGTTTCCACCACTATTTAGATTGGTTCTCCCTTTCCAAGAAAGTAGTTAATGATGTTTAGGGAGTCCCCTTCCACTATAATATTTTAAGAATTAATTAGGGATAGAATATTGATTCTAAAAAATAAATCCCTCGCTTCCACCACATTACTAGTTTGGATCACAAAATTCTTTCAATATGAACCTACCAAATCTCCTTTTGAAGTTCTAACCATACCCCCACCCCCCAAAATTCTTGGTTTTCCTTTTGAGGCCCTATCAAAGTTATGTTTCACCCAACCCTCCTCAAGAGAATTCCATTTGGTATTTTTTCTAATGTCCTTCGAATTGAGGTCAGCAACAATATGAGCTTCCAGATTCCAACATTTAGATATCTTCTTTTTTGAATCCTACTCAACCCCTTCCCAATATTTTTTGATTGAAACGTTCTCATGACAATTATTATTTATTCTAAAAAACACATTTTCATCTCTACTATCATATCTAAATATCCTTTGGTTGTGCTTCAACCAAATACCCCAAAATAAATGAGCAAGGGAAAGATTCCATAAAAATGTGAATCTATTGCTTTTGAAGAGGGAGTGCCATTGTTCAACAAGGTTGAGGACAGAATGAGGTACCACCCACAAGCAATCAAAGGCTTGAATAAGCAAGTGAAAAACATTCCTTGATAATGGGCAATGGATAAAGAGGTGAGAAATAGATTCCTCATCTACCTTGCACAACAAATACATATTCAAAATACAAAAGCATTTCTTATTGAGATTATCAATTGTTAAGATTTTATTTTGAAGGACAAACCATAGGAATAAGATAAATTTCAAAGATACTTCTTTCAACCACACTCTATTTACAAGAAAATCATGAAGGACCTCATCCTTAGATACAAGATATCCTGATATAGCAAAGTGGACCCCTGAAGAAGAAGGGGCCCAAATAAGGGAGTCTTGAGAGGGGTTTAAGGGAATGTAATAAGAGAGGAGGATAATTTTCACAAAAGAAACCTAATGTTGGGTCTCCTGGTTCAAGGTAAGAAAATATATATCCTTCCATCTTCTCAAGGGGCCTTCTCCTTCTAAATAATCACTTACCCAACTGTTGAATATGTCCTTTAAGGGATATAATATTGCATTCCCTTAAGGTGCAAAGGGGCTTATCAGTAATCCATGTGTCCTCCCAAAATAGTATGGAATTGCCATCTCCAAGCTTCCATTTTAAACATTTCAATAGTATATATTTGCATTTAAAAAGTGCATTCCATAAGGCAGAACCATAAGGAGGGTTCTCACATTTGAAGAAGGGTTTGGAGTATTCCACGTACTTAGCTCTGATGACTTTGAACCATGGAGTTTCACTTTCTTTGATTAATATCCATCCAAGCTTAGAAATAAGAGCTTCATTAAAGTGCTAAATTCACTTGATGCCCATCCCTCCTCTCTTAGATCTACACACTTTATTCCAATCCATAAGAGGGATGTCACGACCCACTTTGGAGAACTCTTTTATAATATTATTTATGTAATGTTGGTTGGTTTAATGCTTAACATATTTTCATTAAGTTTATTTCTGTCAAGAGAAAATGATATTGCATTGCATTAATTTATTTGTAGGAATAGGAATTCTCGTAGGTGGAAGACTAACCACCAAGAGATGGAAAGAGAAATGATGACTATGACAAATCAACAGGTAAAGCTCATATTCATATCATCACTAGTTACCTCCCTGATGGTTGTGTTACTCGAGTATTACTCTAAAATTCCTATAACTAAAATGAAAAATGGAGATGGGGGATACTGAGCACATGCATTGAATGCTTGTATGCTTTTTGTGTGATTTCACAATTGACTTGCGTGATATTGGTTAATTGAAATGCAATTTATTATAATTTTATGAAATCTTAATTTTAGCAATTTTGAAAGTAAAAGATTTATTTTTTTGAGCATGCTTATTTAATTTAATTGATCCTATTTTAGAAGGAAAATTAGGAGGTTTGTCATTTTATGAACATGTTCAATATTTATTGGACCAAAACATGAAAAGACTACCTTGTAGATTAAATAATCAATTTCTCCTACACATGGTAACTTTGGGATGGTTGTAATAAGGGGTGAGACTCTCCTCTTATCTTCAATAGTTCCAACGATTATTACCCATGCTCTAAATTAGTGGTAGTGCCCTAGAAGTGGGGGACAAGGGACAAATAACCCATCCTTGCCTTATCTCTATGGATTCCCTTTCTATTAAAATAATATTTGATAAAGTAAGCCTTCACATGGGGGGAAAGAAAAAGAAGATAAATAAAATATTAGGAAGCATCTTCTTGTCGGGAAGAAAGAGTGCTATAAATTTCCATAGAGGTTGTGAAATAAAAATCATGCTAGGATATGTTATGTTGGTGGGAGAAGGAAGAGGAAGCTAGAGGAGGATTTCAAATCAAGTAGGAGCCATCCCTTGCTGGAGTTCTAGGTTGGAGCTTTCCACCTTAATTTATTTTGATGCTTGAATGAATTAAATCATTTTTATTTTGTATTGTGTATCTTATGTGATGAAATGGTTTGTCCTTTCCTCAATATTCTGATAATTCATGAGGAATAAGTGTGAAATGGATCCTTTATCCTATGCAAGTCATAGTTTGATAAGCTAATAGTAACCAAATAATGTTGGTAATTGCATATAGTGATGACATATTATGTCACCTTATGTGTTATGAAACCTAATAGTCATCATTATATTCATATTTTATAAAATTCACCTACAATTATGGGGATAGCTCTTGTGATTTGAAACCTCTCCATCTATCGTTATAGAAATTCATGAAGTGTTAAAATATGGTGAGAATAGTTGCATTCAAAAACCTCAACCAAATATTACCATAGCCACAATCAAATTTATAGATAACATACACATATCTAAGTGGGATATGCACTCATACATGCACAAGCATTAGTCTATTTTGATTCTACACCCTTATAATTATCTCTGTAGTATAAACCTTTTGGTATTTGTGCGTAGACTAAAGGATTCCACAGTAGTCTATGTTTGGTATACTATAGGCACTGAATATCTATCATGTCATAGTTAAAGTGTATGCTTATTATATGAAGACGAAGTCAATTTGGTTGTTTACCTTAGTATGGGAAGAGTTGATTGGTTTTTATGGATTTTGTAACTCTTAGGAAACCTCTGTGCAATCAATACACACTATCTATTTTATGTATGTTGAATTAAGACCATTCCCCATGCTTTCCACCATCGACAAAAGTGAGTTTCATCACCATCTGTGTGTCTCCATCCTAGTCGAATCACTGCCTAGCTCATTAATGAGACATCCAGGATAAGGTACCCTCTTCTTACCGTCAAATATCTCTGTGTGAAATATTAATTTTGCTCTCTAGAGAACTCTGTTAGACATCACCCTTGACCTTTCATCAATGCAACTTAGCATTAATCATCATCTTGAGACCTCACACGTCTTAGTCCTTACTTGCCATAAGAGCGAACCCTTTCAATCTATTATTCTTCCAAGCTTTGCCCTCATCTAGAGAACCTTGATATCCCTTTCTTATAGGAATTTCTCAACCTTTGAGTCATTACAAAAAATAAAATAGGTGAAACAACTATCTTTAACAATATATTGATCCATCGAATCAAATTCTAATCGAACGTGTGGATGTCTTTCTCTGTTGACATATTGGTTTTGGGTATGTTAGATGGAAGGTGTTTATTTTCTCGAGGTGTGGAGATATCCCTCATAACAAGGTACAAGATTTCTTACATTTATAATACCTCAAGACAATATAATATTAGACATCATTCCTGGATTGGTTCCAAACCCTATTCCAATCTCTAGTGGAAGACTTCATGGTATTCCACAATAATTGTTGTGCTAGTCCATGAGTGGATGTATTGTAACCATGAAACTTTAAATTTGAGGGCCTTATGGTAGTTATTCATTGTAAATTTTGATATGTATAGATTATTGAATAATGTTATCCGAGTAGAGATACTTTTCGTTGATTACCTAAATTACTTTATATCTGACAGATTTAGTAATGTCCACAATGATACGATTATGGTCATTTTATTTAGGAAGAACTTGACTAATGTATATACTAAAGCTATAATCTATTATTATGTAGAGAACATACTAAGCATTTAGACTTTATGACCATAGATTCCTAGAAACTTGATTTCTTTGTAATGGTTTAGATGCTTTTGTAAATATTGAAAATAATGAGGGATTGGGGAGATATAGATAATTTAAATACCTTTATTTTTGTAAATAATAGGTTTGCTTTCATGAAATAGCATGATTTATAAAGTTAGGGAAAAATATTATGAATTTGTTTGATTTTGGTATATAAGTTGTTTTCTTTGCTTTCATATATGTTTCAAGAGAATGTGATGTTTATGATTGAAGTATTTTGTTGCGATTTTAACCAGTATTGTAGAGGATCCTTCATGGTATAGAACATTTTTGAACTAATATTGTGAAAGTATTGCTTAATACAGTGAACTAATTTCAATATGGGAATGCTTCAATTTTGTTATTTAGTTTTCTCTTCATAAATTGAATGTTTTTTTGATACCTTGGTTTGAAAATTATTATGTATACTAGTTCATAAATTTATCTCAAATTATATATTGAAGTTTGTAAATGAGATGAACCATTTAAAATAATGATATGAAACTTTCTAGTGTAATGAGGATTTGATTGGTGTCCATTCTTTCGGAAGAGGTATGGGACTCTTCCTAGGTTTGGTGATAATCCAAACAATTTATGGATGGGATTATAAATTGATCCTTATTGTGAAATACATAAAATATGAATGAATTACCATTTCATGCTTGGTGATTTTATTGTATGTAATATACATTTGGTAAATGTGTGTTGCATGATTGCATTCAATGTGATAAGCATGGCTTGCTTGTACTACATTTAGTATACTTTACATCTGAGTTGTCCTGATCTCTTCATTATCATCTCTTCCAACCATGAAGAACTGGAGACATTTTAGTGAAGAATCGAAAAATACCTTTGAAGACTAGTGCAATGTTTATTTTGTATAAGCTTGTTTTGAGATAGCTTCATTGTAAATATTAATGGCTAGAATAATTATTGTAAAGACAACCGTTATTTATATTACTTGATGTAATTTATTACAAGCTTTGCATGCTAGTGATATAAAGTATTCATAATGTAGTATTCACCTCTACTAAGTGTTAGCTAATATATGCTTCAAAATATGGTTAAGAAATGGAATTACTTTGGATAAATTCTATGGCTCATTTACTATATGGGTAAGTTTTTTATGAGATATAGGGTTTATGTACACCTCCTGACTGAATTCTAGATACAAAAAATCATTGTTGAATAGCGGATGGATTACCATGATCTAATTTACAAGTCCTTCGCAAGAAAAATTTCCCTACTAAAATCCCACACCATGCTAGATGGTCTTGTGAAATCTCCCGAATCGAGATCACCTAGGAAGAAGTGGGTGCTCATTTTTCAATACGTTTTTTGTCCTATGGATATACCTGGTTAAAGAGTCATTAATGGATCCTAAGCTCCCTTAGATATTTTTGTGGTTACGTTTGAGTAACCACCTCCAAAAGTAAGACCTTCTAACCAATACACTGCTCCATAGCAATGTTAAAGCTTAGTGAGACAATGAGATATGTGTTTCCATGTCAAAGTAATCCCTACATGTAAATCAAAGAAATAGCCTCTGAAAAGTTTGGTAGGGATAGGACGCGGGGTTACCCAAGCTGAAGCTAGTCGATGGGTGTATCGGGAAGCTTGTCGTATAGGTTCGGTATAAGCACCTTTATTCAGCCTATGTTCTTTACCAAAATACCAATGCTCCCTGAAAAATAGGGAAATATATGTCAGAAATTGAGATTGAATTAGGTAATGCCTCAATGGGTAAAGTTGGGAATTAATTTCTATATTGGAACCTTGGGTAATTGGAGTGAGCACATATGTTTTAAGTTGAATGATCGTTGATGATCACTATGTATTAAATATAATGATTTAAATGATGGTCACTATGTCCTAAAAACAATGATTTAACTCATGAGTGCAGTTGTAATTATGTAAAAAAATGGTCTAGGATATAGATATATAGTTAATAGATTGGGACCCTTATTTATGATAACTATAGGAAGATCAGCAAAAGGAAAACCAACAAAAATAGGATGACTTGATGACCTATAAAGGAAGTTACCCATAGTGACCTCCCATAAAAGAAAGATTATTTAATGATCTAAAGGAAACCTTAATATGTTTTAGGTAAGGATTAAACAAAGAATAATTATGTTAATTAAAAGAATGTGGTTAATGAATTAAAGGTATGGGACTTTAATTCATTGATTGTGAATAGACCTTGAAGAATGAATTTGGGAATTCATTCTTGAGAGAATTTATAGGATTCCCTTTAATGTCGATAAGACATTTCCAAAACATGATTCTTATGATTTTCATGAACATCTATAAAATATTATAAATTCTTAAGATGACTTAGAAAGGAATCAATAGATTACTTAATTTGCTTCTTGAATTTTGAAGGAGCATATAGATTTCTTATGGATATGAGGAGTACCTTAATGTTATAATGATGACTTAGAGAAAGGAATTGGGAAATTCCTTAATTGCATCATGAACCTGTAAAGGGACAATTGTATCCCTTGATTTGTATAATTGATTAAAATGGATCCGTAGATGCCCTTCTATACTTGTAATATTTAACATCTCAAGTTTATGAATATGAGGAAAGAACATATTTTGGAGGTTGGGTTTATTCCCCTGAGGGTTCCTGTTGTGGTTGATCCACAACACACCTCAAAATTGGGGACCCACCTTTTTTGCATGCTTTCAAAGAAAACTGCAGTAGCCCAGATGCTCAAAATCAAGGAAAAAGCAAAATTTCACAGAAGGGAAAAAGTTGTCGCGATATCGCGACATGTTGCTCCATCGCGGCCGAAAATAAAAAGTTGTCACGATATCGCGACATGTTGCTCCGTCGTGGCCGAAAATAAAAAGTTGTCGCGATATCGCGACATGTCGCTCCGTCGCGGCCGAAATTGAAAAGTTGTCACGATATCGCGACATGTCGCTCCGTCACGGCCGAAAAGAAAAGTTGTCGTGATTTCGTGACGTGTTGCTCCATCGCTGTTGGAAATGAAAAAACATCGCGATATTGTGACATGTCAAGCTTTCGCGGCCCAGGCAAGCAAGAAGAGGTGTTGATCAAAAATTGTCGCGATTTCGCGACATGCTGTGAAATCGCGGTCCAAAGAGAAGAGAGAAAGAATGGAAAATTGTAGCGAAATCATGACATGTAACGTTTTTGCGACCTGAAGCAGCAAGACATGCCAAAGATGAAAAGCATCGCGATTTCACGACAGGAAGCCGCAAGACAGTTCCAAATGAAAAAACATCACGATTTCACGACAGGAAGCAACGAGACAGCCTGAAAGAGAAAAGCATCGTTATTTCATGACAGAAAGCAGCCAAGTGGTACGAAACGAAAATTGTCGCGATTTCATGATAGAAAGCAGAAGATGGTGCAAAAGAGAAAAGTGTCACGATTTCACGACATGTCTCATTTTCGCTGTGCATGATGGTAGACAAGGTTGTTGGCCGAAAAACGTCGCGATTTCACGACATGTCTCATTTTCGTTGTGCAGGCAGAGGAACAGAGTTGCATGCAGAAAAACGTCGCGATATCGCGGCATGTTATTTTTTGTCACGATTTACAAGGAGGCAATTATGAAACATGCAGATAAGCACGAAACACGTGGCATAAAGGTGTAAGGGTTACAGAGGCATTACAGTTCTCCAAGAATATTAAAAATTTAAGACATCAAACAGAAAGTCAAAGATAACGATGAGACGGGGGTGAAACGAGCAGCCACTGGAAGACGAAATGAACCATCATGGAAGGAGAAGCAATTTTCCAGCAAGTATAAAACATAGAGGCACAGATTGGTACAGGGGTCGGAAACCGCCATGAGCAGTGTTACAGATTTGAGGGCAAGAGGGCCGTTCTGGACCTGTTCTAGTTGTTTTCTTCCATTGATTGGTTTGGGAAAACCAGAAACTTCTGTTACTGTAAAATGACAAATTTTTAATACAAAAAATTTCAAAAATTTGCATCTTATGGACAAGAAAGGAGTCATTTTCTGCATGCAAGATTAAATGTCTATTTTTCCTTTTCAGATTTTAGGCTTGTAAATGGAGTTCATGCAAGTTTTTCTTGGTTGCTTCATGCGAACGTTTAAATCTGAAAACCTCATTCAAAACCCTAGGAGCCAACACTTAGCTTATCCAAATTGTGCTTGTTTTGTAGGTCCAATAGGTTAGGTTGCATGCATGAAAACCTCATATCTTCAATTTTGTCGGAATAGGATAGCATCAGACTGAATGTGTTCTAAGTTTAATCTTCTGTATTTCATTTTTTATTTTTTCTGCTTTTTATATTTTCCAGAAGCTTTAACTTTCAAGACATTAAAATAAACATCTAAAAAATATCAAAATCTAAAAAAAAAACAATGAACAATCACTAAAGTTTCATGGTGAAATAAATCAACATTGCCCCTTGTTTACAGTTACTTGCAATCACTAAGGTGTTCCAAGCATTTAAATTGATTATCTTTATTTGAGATTACTAATACTCAGTTGCAAATGCTAATACAACGGAGACCTTGGAGAAGTTGTTTGTTTGACTTCTTTGCAAGAGGGGATTTGGAGTCCAAATCCTAAAGGAGAGTGTACTCTCACAAGTGTGTGAAAATACCACTCAACAGTTCCCAGGATAAATCAATGTGTCACTTTATTTGTGATTTGATGTGTTAATTCTTATGTAGATTACTTTTACTTTCAAAATGAAAATGATATAAGTGGATGATATGGTTAAATATCTAGATGGAATAGTTATGTGTTAGGACCCTCCTAACATGTCCTAATACTTATATTATTTATTAATTATATTCTAGGGTCACAACCCTTCACTCTTACAACTATTAGACTAGGTATTTAAATGCAATCCAAATATAATAATAAGGCATCATCAAAAAAATATATAAATTAAGTCTATTGTGGGTTTTCTACCTTACAATCAAAAAGCGATTCAATATAAAAAACGATCTTGCTTCCCGCACTATTTAGTTTCATACCATCTGGATCAGAGGTAGATCAAGGAGCAAATTCACCATTACAAAATTTTCCCACCACACATTTCAGCCAGTCCACATTCGTGAGGATGCAAACAACATTCACGCTTCACGGATCCGTGTCAAAATCCTCGTAGAAAATTAAACCTTCTCCTAAGGTATGAATTAAGTTGTCTTACACCCAAATTGCTCGACCTTTCGCGTGGTGACTGGTGGCTATTTTGAAAAAGCTAAAATCTTCAACACGACATCAAGTTTTTTGACGTTCGAAACGCAAAGGAAAAAAATTAAAATTATTTTTTTTATTTTTTGCTCAACTGTACCAAGTCATATTGATCGTTACCTACACCAATCACAATGGCTGAAGGACGACAATCACTGGATTCCATTCATGAGAAACATGAAAGGCTCGCTGAAGAAGTTCAATAGGAAAGAGAGGAGAATACCCGTAACACAAGAGAACTCTTCGAGAAAATATTTGTAATGGATGTTAAACTTGATGCCATCAGTCAAAATCAGGCAACAACACATGCAAATTCACCCAACCACGGGTCATAAAATCGACCAATGTTAGGAGGTCCACAAACTTCCATTCTACCATGAACGACAAAATTAGACTTCCCAAAATTTGGAGGAGACCCTACAAACTGGATCTACCGAGCAGAGCAATATTTCTCACTAAATCAAATTTTGAAAATGCAAAAAGTGCATATCGCCTCCTTCCACTTGGAAAACGATGCCATCCAATGGTACCAATGGTTCGAGAAAACTAATGGCACTCTGACGTGGTCAACCTTTACACAGAATCTATTAGTGTGATTCGGCCCTAGCAAGTTTCAAAGCTTTATAGGGGCCCTCACTAAATTATGCCAAACCACTCCAGTAAGCGAATACCAAGTAGAATTTAATCGAACATCCGGATTAGACACTACCTTCTTTCAAGAATGTTTTGTTAGTGGATTAAAAGAAGAAATTCGAATAGAGGTGCAAATGTATAACCCTACAAACATGTTAGAGACCATCAACTTGGCGAAATTAGTGGAGGACAAAATCAAGGCATGAAATCGGTTCACAAAACCAACTTGGGGGAAACCATCAAACACTTATACCAACCCCAAACCAATGCAAAATGGATGAACCCAAAACTCCTACACAGCCCCAAAAATTAACCCCGCTCTACCAATTAAGCGTCTGAGTTTCGAGGAAATGAAGGAAAGACAAGCTAAGGGTCTTTGCTACCATTGCGATGAGAAATTTTACAAAATCATAAATGTGCCTCACAAAAATTATATATTCTAGATGCCATAGAGGAAGGGAATTCTACTGAAGAGGAACCTAAACTCGAAGTAGAGGTATTATCCAACACACTTGAAAGTGACGAATAAAATGCACCAAAGGTTTCCTTCAATGCCCTTGCCAGATTTTCTGCCCCTTAAACAATGTGAGTAAAAGGGTATTTTAAGAAACAAAACCTTACCGTGCTCCTAGATTCTGGTGGCACACACAATTTTATCGATCCAAAGGTGGCTAAACAAGAAAATTGTTTTATATACCCTTGCAATAACTTCGAAGTGATGATTCAAAATGACGAAAAAATTGCATGCAAAGGAAAATGCAGAAATATAAAACTAACTATGGGGGTTTATAACATGAAAGGCGACATGTACGTCCTACCCCTAGGTGGGTGCGACATTGTCCTATGCGTACAATGGTTACGAACCTTGGGCATAGTCCAATGGGAATTTTATGAACTATGGATGAAATTCACAGCAAAGAACCAAACCTATATTATCCAAGGCCTAAAATCAAGACCTTCCCAAATCGTCAGCTCGCATAGAATGGAGAAATTATCTGAAAAGGAAACAAAGGAATGGTCGCCCAATTATTTTCAATTCAACCTAGTCACAAAGAAGACGAGACACCAGAGTTACAAAATATTTTACACCACCATAAGGTGGTATTCAATGAACCAAAAGGACTACCTCCACAACGAAGTCACGATCACACTATTCCACTATTTCCAGGGCATCAACCTCCTAATATTAGACCTTATCGTTATCCATACCTCAAAAATACCGAAATAGAGAAATTAGTACAAGAGCTTCTTAAGGTAGGAGTCATTAGACATAGCAAAAGCCCTTACTCCTCTCCAATTATTTTAGTTAGAAAAAATGATGGCTCGTGGCGTTTATGTGTCGATTTTTGAGCACTTAATAAAATGACCATCAAAGATAAATTTCCTATTCCGGTCATAGACGAGCTATTAGATGAACTCCATGGGGCAGATTATTTTTCCAAGTTAGACTTACGGTCAGGCTACCACCAAATACGATTCAATGAAAAGGATATTCCTAAGACGGCATTTTGCACTCATGAAGGACACTACGAATTCTTGGTGATGCCATTTGGCCTGACCAACACTCCTTCTACCTTTCAAAGTCTAATGAATAAGGTATTTCACCCTTTTCTTCATAAATTTATATTAGTTTTCTTTGATGAGATTTTGATTTATAACAAAACATGGGAAGAACATTTGGACCATGTTAGACAAGCGTTCCAAATCTTGAAGGAAAATCAACTTTATGCAAAAAGATCAAAGTGTTCCTTTGGAAAACAAGAAATTGAATACTTAGGGCATATTGTCTCAAAGGAAGGAGTTATGGTCGATCCTTCCAAAATCGAGGAGGTGAAAAATTGGCCTATTCCAAAAACCTTAAAAGCTCTACTTGGGTTTCTTGGACTAACGGGATATTATAGAATTTTTTTCCAAAATTATAGTAAAATTGTTGCTCCTCTAACAACATTACTTAAGAAAAACGCTTTCAAATGGTCGTCTAAATCAGATGAGGCCTTTATCACCTTGAAAACTACAATGTGTACCACCCTTGTTATAGCCATGCCCAACTTTTCTAAACCGTTCATCATTGAAAGTGACGCTTCAGGAATAGGAATGGGAGTCGTACTCATGCAAGATGAAAGGCCTCTAGCTTTTATAAGAAAAGCATTTTCTCCTAAGAATTTAGCTCGCTCTACGTATGAAAAAGAGATGTTGGCGATTGTCCATGCTATTCAACATTGGAGGCCTTACCTTATTGGCCAACATTTCATTATACGCACTAACCATCATAGCTTGAAGTATTTTTTGGAACAAAGGACTAATACCCCGGAAAAACAAAAATGGGTTACTAAACTTCTTGGCTATGATTATGAAATTACATATAAAAAGGGAAAGGACAACATGGTAGCCGATGCACTTTCTAGAAAATTTGAAGATATGCCTCAAGTCCATGCTCTTTCCTCCCTTATTCCTAAATGGGTAGATGAGGTGCATGAAGAATGGATAAATGATCCTACTATCCATGCCTTAATTCAACAACTTCAACATAATCCTAGTAGCAAACCTCCATACACTTGGAAGGACAATATATTAAGATACAAAGGGAGGATGGTCCTCACCCCCAATTCAACTTATCGTGAAAAACTTCTTCATGAGTTACATACCTCACCCACTGCAGGCCACTCAGGGTTCTTAAAAACCTATAGGGTTCTTAAAAACCTATAAAAGAGCCACTACCTCCTTCTATTTGGTAGGAATGAAAAATTATATCAAAAACTTTGTAAAAGAATGTGAAGTTTTCCAAAGACAAAATGGGGAGACCCTCGCTATTCCAAGATTACTTCAACCTCTTCATATACCCACCAAAACATGGGAAGATATTTCTATGGACTTTATTGAAGGATTACCAAAATTAGGAGGAAAAAAACCATTTTCGTAGTCATTGATCGTTTATCTAAATATGCCCATTTTTGTTTCGTGGCTCATCCTTATACCGCTAGCACTATAGCCCACCTCTTCCTAGATAACATCTTTAAATTACATGTTATGCCCTCCACAATTGTTAGTGACCACGACCCAACTTTCATTAGCACCTTTTGGAAGGAATTGTTCAAATTACAAGGTACTCAACTTCGTATGAGCTCCGCTTACCATCCTCAAACCGATGGCCAAACAGAAGTTGTAAATAAATGCTTGGAAACATACCTTCGATGTTTTGTTTCTACTCAACCACTCCATTGGGTAAAGTGACTTTCACTAGCGAAATGGTGGTATAACACTTCATACCATACGTCCATAAAAATGACTCCTTATGAAGCACTATATGGTCAAACACCACCATCCCTCACTTCCTATGCTCCAGGGACTACAAAAGTCCATGCGGTGGAAACGAAACTTGCTAATAGATAAGACATACTACAAATCCTAAAAGAGAACCTACATACCGCTTAGCATCGCATGAAGTAGCAAGCCAATCAATATAGAAGTGAACGTAGTTTCCACAAGGGTGATATGGTTTTCTTATGTCTCCAACCTTACCGTCAATCCTTTCTTAAACAAAAAGGTTCTCAGAAGTTAGCACCCAAATTTTACGGGCCGTATAAAGTTCTCCAACGTATTGGGACCATTGCTTATAAACTAGAGCTTCCTCCCTCTTCCAAACTTCACCCCGTATTTCATGTATCTTGCCTTAAGCTCGCAGTTGGAGCCCATATCACGACACAAACCACTCTCCCTGAATTCTTCGATGATGGAGTACTTCTAGTCAAGCCAGAAGCTATCTTGTATCGCCGTTCTCGTCACCTTTGTACTTGTGATATCACATAAGTTTTAATCCATTATAAATGTCTACCTTTATAAGACGCAACGTGGGAAAATTTTCAAGATATCCAGTAGCAATTTCCAAATTTCCAGCTTTGAGGACAAAGCTTCTTTAAGGGGGGTGGCATGTTAGGACCCTCCTAACATGTCCTTATACTTATATTATTTATTAATTATATTCTAGGGTCACAACCCTTCACTCTTACAACTATTAGACTAGGTATTTAAATGCAATCCAAATATGATAATAAGGCATCATCGAAAAAATATATAAATTAAGTCTATTGTGAGTTTTCTACCTTACAATCAAAAAGCGATTCAATATAAAAGACGATCCTGCTTCCCGCACTATTTAGTTTCATACCATTATGCATACCTTTAGATTATTGTAATGTTTACATTTGTGTACTATTTATTCGGTAGTTCAATTATGATGCAAAGAATGTATGCTTAGATCCCAATATGTTAATGATTTAAGGATGTATGATTGTACCATTTACCTTCTGAAATGTAATGGATAATTATGAATGATGTAATTAAGTAGCTTTATATTTCAATAACTAGTACTTGATGTATTTAATGATGGTAGGGATGCATAAATAATAATGTAATGGGATACAATTCTTGCTCAAATGGGTATCACATGTGTTGTTTCAAACTTAAGACTATAATGTAATGAATTCTATTAATAAAGACTTCATTGAGTTATGTTCACCTCATAAACACTCATGGATGGCTTAACTTGAAACACATAAGTAATAAAATGATCCAAGCTAGAATTAAAACTAGGTTGGAAACCACGAGAAGGCAATTTTATCTTGAGTTGAGAACCAAGATAGACCTTACATTCAGAATTGAATGAACATGAGGAGGGGGTACTCCCAAGATGGTTAAACATCCTTTTATAATAATCTTAATTAATTCAAGTATTTAACAAAAGGGTTACCTAATAAAATAAGGTGGACAATTAAGATTTAAGAGACATAAGGTATTATAATCATGCTTAAGATGGCATTCCAAGGATTATGTAAGTTTAATCACGGGTAGTGATTTTTTATCGTAGTGATCCCATCGGGAATATGTGGGTAGGATCTAAGATATATGAATAACCATGGTTGAGGTTATTTCATTAATATGGGTTTCCATATTCAAGGCATTCACCTATATACTGGTCTTGGTGGATAGTATAGTATCTAAGGGTGATTTCCCTTTTTTTGGGATGAAACCTAATGCTTGGCCAGCGCTCATATTCGTGTGGTATGAAGGTTTTGTAGAAGTTGATCATATCTAATCAAGAGTGACTCTTATCAAGTTTTAATATCTCTTTATGCTATTTGCCTTGATAACTTACAATCCAATAGGAATGATTCTATTTTAGATCATGTTTATATCCCTTGCCTCATGAAATATGAATATATATATATATATATATATATATATATATATATATATATATATATATATATATATATATATATATATATATATTATGAATGAGCAATAGTAACAATTGGGGTTGTTACAGTTGGTATCAAAGCTCAGGTTAACTAATAGATTCTAGATAAATCTAGGTTAGTAAAATATTTGGCCATGAAACAAAACATGAGAGAAATCAAACATAAGTTCCATAACTCTAAACGATGCATACTTGGTAAAGACAAGATCAATGCTTGAGATTATGATGTATGAGTTCCTATCCCCTAAAAATAGATCCACAATCATTCGAAAGTGGAAGAGCTAAGCAAACCCTCCTTCATGGGTTTCAAGCGGTGTAACTTAGACTCTTTTAGAAAAATTACTCGATATGTATATATTTTGAATTACTTAATCCTTATTTTCAAGTGTGTATGAAAAAAAACTAGAGTTAGTGGACTAAACTAGGGAATGAACCTAGTAGTAATAGATTATTTGAGAAACTATGATGAAATCTAATTGTCTAGAATTTCAACTATAAAAATTAGTAAAAATTAATACAAATTTTTACTCTAGAAAAACATGGCAACAATCTTGAGAAGTAAGAGGAAAGGAATCGTGCAACAAGCTAGTCCCAATAGCCCTGAAGCCAAAAAAATAGGAGAAAGTTCTATAAATTCAAACAAATATATGGAAAACCTTACTGCCATAGTTTCTATTATGCAAGATTAGATTCAACAGATTTTGCAAGTTATAAGTTCACAACATAACCACAACAACAATCAAGAGATGAAAATTCTAGATGTTGAGAATAGAGAGGATGAAGATCCTGAAGAGCGTGAAAACATGATTTGTATGAAGGAAATCGATAATGACATATAGTATATTAAAGTTACTAATTTCACGGGAAAAGGAGGTGAAAATACAGTTTAAGCATGGATAGATGAACTTGAACTCCATTTCTCCATAAGAAACTACTCCTCTGTAACTAAAATGACATTTGCTCTTTCTCATCTGGGAGAAATAGGAATTGACTGGTGGAATGCTTATAGAGATGAACATAAGATAACACTTAACAAGTTGAAGTGGGACCAGTATTCTGAGAAGAATTTCACTTGGGAAAAAGTGGAAGATATGAAAAGACACTTTTCTTATTTATTTGATGAAGCTATGTAACAATACAGGTTGAACTATGGACCACTTATATAAAGTGGAAAAACTATGCCAAAACTATGTTTTATTGATTTGTGTGTAGTATTGCAGGAAAACACAGAGGGCTATGTTTAATCTAAGGGGGGGAGTATGTCACAACCCACCTTGGAGAACTATTTTATAAAACTATTTGTGTAATTTTGGCTGATTTAATGCTTAATATATTTGCATTAAGTTTATTTCTATCAAGAGAAAATGATGTTGCGTTGCATTACTTGATTTGCAGGAACAAGAGTTCTTGTAGGTGGAAGACTGACCACCAAGATATGAAAAGAGAAATGATGACTATGACAACTCAACAGGTAAGGATCATATTCCTATAATCACTAGTTACCTCCCTGATGGTGGTGTTACTCGAGTATTACTCTAAAATTCTTGCCACTCAAGGAAAAATGGTGACGGGGGATACTGAGCACATGCATCAAATGCTTGTATGCTTTTTGTGTGATTTCACAATTGACTTGCATGAGATTGGTTATTGAAATGCAATTTATTATAATTTTGTGAAATATTAACTTGAGCAATTTATGAAAAGATTTATTTAATTTAATTGATCCTATTTTAGAAGGAAAATTAGGAGGTTTGTCCTTTTATGAACATGTTCAATGTTGATTGGACCAAAACATGAAAAGACTACCTTATAGATTAAATAATTAATTTCTCATACACATGGCAACTTTTAGATGGTTGTAATAAGGGGTGAGACTTTCCTCTTATCTTCAATAGTTCCAATGCTTATCACCCATGCTCTCAATTAGTGGTAGTGCCCTAGGAATAGGGATCACGGGATAAATAACCCATTCTTACCTTATCTCTATGGATTCCCTTTCTATTAAAATAATATTTGATAAAGTAAGCCTTCACATGGGAAAAAAAAAGATAAATAAAATATTAGGAAGCATCTTCTTGTCAAAAAGAGAGAGTGCTATAAATTTCCATAGAGGTTGTGAAATAAAATCATGCTAGGCTATGTTATGTTGGTGGGAGAAGGAAGAGGAAGCTAGAGGAGGAGTACAAATCAAGTAGGAGCCATCCCTTGCTGGAGTTCCAGGTTGGAGCTTTCCACCTTAATTTATTTTGATTCTTGGAATGAATTAAATCATTTTTATTTTGTATTGCGTATCTTATGTGATGAAATGGTTTATCCTTTCCTCAATGTTCTAATTGAACACATGGATGTCTTTCTCTGTTGACATATTGGTTTTGGGTATGCTATATGGAAGGTGTTTCTTTTATCGAGGCATGGAGATATCCCTTATAATAAGATATAATATTTCTTACAGTTATAATGCCTCAAGCCAATATAATGTTAGACATCATTCTTGGCTTGGTTCCAAACCCTATTCCAATATCTAGTGGAAGACTTCATGGTATTCCACAATAATTGTTGTGCTAGTCCATGAGTGGATGCATTGTAACCACGAACCTTTAAATTTGAGGGCCTTGTGGTAGTTATTCATTGTAAATTCTGATATGCATAGATTATCGAATAATGTTTTCCACGTAGAGACCATTTTTGTTGATTACCTGAATTAATTTGTATATGACAAATTTAGTAATATCCACAGTGATACGATTATGGTCATTTTATTTAGGAATAATTTGACTAATATAAATACTAAGGCTATAATCTATTATTATGTAGAGAACATACTAAGCATTTAGACTTTATGACCATAGATTCCTAGAAACTTAATTTCTTGGTAATGGTTTAGATGCTTTTGTAAATATTGAATATAATGAGGGATTGAGGAGATATAGATAATTTAAATACCTTTATTTTTGTAAATAATAGGTTTGCTTTCATGAAATAGCATGATTTATAAAGTTAAGGAAAAATATTATGAATTTGTTTGATTTTGGTATATAAGTTGTTTTACTTGCTTTCATATATGTTTCAAGAGAATGTGATGTTTGCGATTGAAGTATTTTGTTGGGATTTTAACCAATATTGTAGAGGACCCTTCATGGTATAGAACACTTTTGAATTAATATTGTGAAAGTATTGCTTAATAGTGAATGAAGTTCAATATGGGAATGCTTCAATTTTGTTATTTAGTTTTGTCTTCATAAATTGAAAATTTGTTAGATACCTTGGTTTGAAAATTATTATGTATACTAGATCATGAATTTATCTCAAATTATATGTTGAATTCTGTAAATGAGATGAACCATTTAAAATAATGATATGAAACTTTCTAGTTTAATGAGGATGGATTGGTGTCCATTCTTTCGGAAGAGGTATGGGACTCTTCCTATGTTTGGTGATAATCCAAAAAAATTATGGATGGGATTATAAATTGATCCTTATTGTGAAATATATAAAAGATGAATGAATTACCATTTCATGCTTGGTGATTTTATTGTATGTAGTATACATTTGGCAAATGTGTGTTGCATGATTGCATTCAATATGATAAGCATGGCTTGCTTGTACTACATTTGGCATACGTGGCATCTGATTTGTCCTGATCCCTTCACTATCATCTCTCCAACCATGAAGAACTCAAGATATTTTAGTGAAGAACAGGACAACACCTTTGAAGACTAGTGCAATGCTTATTTTGTATAAGCTTGTTTTGAGATAGCTTCATTGTAAATATTAATGACTGGAATAATTGTTGTAAAGACAACCGTGATTTGTATTACTTGATGTAATTGATTACAATATTTGTATGTTAGTGATATAAAGTCTTCATAATGTAGTATTCACCTCTATTAAATTTTAGGTGACATATGCTTCGAAATATGGTTAAGAAATGTAATTACTTTGGATAAATTCTTCAGCTCGTTTACTATATGGGTAAGTTTTTTTATGATATTTAGGGTTTATGTACATCTACTGACTGAATTCTAGATACAAAAAATTATTGTTGAATAACGAATGGATTACCATGATATAATTTACGAGTCCTTCGCAAGAAAACTCTCCCTACTGAAATCTTGGACCATGTTGGATGGTCTTATGAAATCTCTCGAATTGAGGTCACCAAGGAAGAAGTGGGTGCTCATTTTTTGATACGTTTGCCATCCGATGGATATGCCTAGTTAAAGGGGTATTAATGGATCCTATGCTCCCTTAGATATTTTTGTGGTTACGTTTGAGTAACCACCTCCAAAATTAAGACCTTTTGACCAATACACTTCTCCATAGTAGTAATAAAGCTTTGTGATACAGCGAGATATTCATTTCTCCATCAAAGTAATCCCTACATGTAAATCGAATAAATGACCTCTACAAATTTTGGTGGGGATAGGATGTTGGGTTACCCAAGCCAAAGCTAGAAGACGGGTGCATCGGTAAGCTTGCTGCATAGGTTCGGTATAAGAGCCTTTATTCAGCCTGTTTTCTTTACCAAAATACCAATGCTTCCTAACAAACAGGGAAAGATCCATAAGAAATTGAGATTGAATTAGGTAATGCCTCAATGGGTAAAGTTGGAAATTAATTTCCATATTGGAAACTTGGGTAATTGGAGTGAGTGCGTATATTGTAAGTTGAATGACTATTGATGGTCACTATGTAATAAGACAATGATTTAAATGATGGTCACTATGTCCTAAAAACAATAATTTAACTCATGAATGCGAGTTGTAATTATGTAAAAAAATGGTCTAAGATATATATATATATATATATATATATATATATATATATATATATATATATATATATATATATATATATATATATATATATGGTTAATAGATTGGGGCAATTATTTATGATAACCATAGGAAGATCAACAGAAGGAAGAACAAAAAAAAGAGGATGACTTGATGACCTATAAAGGAAGTTATCCATAATGACATCCCCATAAAAGAAATAGTATTTAATGATCTAAAGGAAACTTTAATATATTTTAGGTAAGGATTAAGCAAAGAATAATTATGTTAATTAAAAGAATGTGGTTAATGAATTAAGGTATGGTACTTTAATTCATTGATTGTGAATAGACCTTGAAGAATGAATTTGGGAATTCATTCTTGAGGGAATTTATAGGATTCCCTCTAATATCGATAAGACATCTCCAAAATATGATTCCAATGATTTTCATAAACATATGTAAAATAATATAAATTCTTAAGATGACTTAGAGAAAGGAATCAATATATTCCTTAATTGCATATTTAATTTTGAAGGAGCAGATAGATTTCTTATGGATATGAGGAGTACCTTAATAGTATAATGATGACTTAGAGAAAGGAATTAGGAAATTCCTTAATTGCATCAAAAAATTGTAAAGGGATATTTGTATCCCTTGGTTTGTATAATTGATTAAAAGAGATCCGCAGATGCCCTTATGTACTTGTAATATTTAACATCTCAAGTTTATGAATATGAGGAAAGCACATATTTTTGAGGTTGGGTTTATTCCCTTGAGGGTTTCCAGGATAAATCAATGTGTCACTTTATTTGTGGTTTGATGTGTTAATTATTATGCAAATTACTTTTACTTTCAAAATGAAAATGATGTAAGTGGATGATATGGTTAAATGTCTAGATGAAATAGTTATGCATACCTTTAGATTATTGTAATGTTTACATGTGTGTACTATTTATTTGGCAGTTAAATAATGATGCAAAGAATGTATGCTTAGATCCCAATATGTTAATGATTTAAGGATGTACAATTGTACCATTTACATTCTGAAACGTAATGGATAATTATGAATGATGTAATTAAGTAGCTTTATCTTTCAACAACTAGTACTTGATGTATTCAATGATGGTATGGATGCATAAAGAAGAATGTAATGGAATACAATTCTTTCTCAAATGGGTATCTCATGTGTTGTTTCAAACTTAAGGCTATAATGTAATGAATTCTATTCATAAAGACTTCATTGACTTATGTTTACCTCATAAACACTTATGGATGGCTTAACTTGAAACACATAAGTAATAAAAAATCCAAGATAGAATTAAAATTAGGTTGGAAACCACGAGAAGGTAATTTTATCTTGAGTTGAGAACCAAGATAGACCTTACATTCAGAATTGAATGAACATGAGGAGGGGGTACTCCCAAGATGGTTATTTGTCCTTTTGTAATAATATTAATTAATTTATATATTTAACAAAAGGGTTACCTAATTAAATTAGGTGGAAAAATAAGCTTTAAGAGGTATAAGGTATTATAATCATGCTTAAGATGACATTCAAAGGATTATTTAAGTTTAATTACTGGTAATAATTTTGTTATCTTAATGACCCCATAAGGAAGATGTGGGTAGGATCTAAGATCTATGAATAACCATGGTTGAGGTTATTTCATTAATATGGGTTTTCATATTCAAGGCATTCACCTATATACTGGTCTTGGTGGATAGTATAGTATCTAAGGGTGATTTCCCTTTTTGTTGGATGAAACCTAATGCTTGGCCAACATTCTCATATTCATGTGGCATCAGGGTTTCGTAGAAGCTGATCACTTCTACTCAAGAGTGACTCTGATCAAGTCTTAATATCTCTTGATGCTATTTGCCTTGATAACTTTACCATACAATGGGAGTGATTCCATTTTAGATCATACTTATATCCCTTGCCTCATGAAATATGAATATATATATATATATAATTATGGATGAGCAGTAGTAACAATTGGGGTTGTTATAAGGGAGTCTCTAGAGGTCCTTAGCCTCTGACCACAAGAACTATCTTTGGATTTCTCTAATATAGCAGATACTTTTGTGAATATTTTTAACATCAAGAGGTAATAAAATTACAAGGGTTGAAGAGAATATTGAAAAGGTTGTACTTTACTTGCCTAAGATAGAAGAACCCTCTTCCATCGCACTAATTTGCATTGGAATATTTCTATCACTACATTCCATAGAATATCTATAGTTCTTCATTTAAATAGGGGTAAGCCCAGATAAGTTGATGGAAATTTAGTAATATCACAAGCAAATATTCTAGAGATTCTATCATGTCTAAGGGATGACGTGTTAACAAATAACAACTTGTTCTTGTTGAAACTGATGCTTTAACCTTAAGATTGCTCATAATATTGTATCACCTTATTTATATTAGTGGCTTCTCTTATAGAAGCCTCCCCTAAAATAATAGTTTCATCCAAAAACTAGTGGTGAGTAATCAGTTCAACTGAAGTAGCTAGTCTAATTCCCTATGTCTTAGCTTCCCTTATAGTTGCATCAATGACCCTACCAAGTACCTCAACCATTAATATGAAAAGGTAATGGGATAGAGGATCTCCATACCTTATTCCCCTTTGGATGGGAAAGAATCATATTGCTTGGCTATTCACTAACATCGACAAGATAGGAGAAGAAATACAATGAGAGACCTAGATTCTCCAAATTGAATTAAATCTAAAACTATCCAAAACCTTAACTAGAAAGGTCCAAGACACCCTATCATAGTATTTACACGTATCCAATTTAAAGCATACCTGTCGAACCTCTTTGGTCCATGGAGTGCAACACCTCATGAATGGATATAACACCATCCATAGTCTACCTCAGCCACAAAACCCCCTTGACTACGAGAAATTAATCTAGGGAGAAGGATCTTCAATCTGTTATCTAAGGTTTTGGTAAGAATTTTATAGATGGTGTTACAAATTTTAATCTGTATGAAGTCCTTGAACATGTTGGATCCTTAATTTTTAGGGATTAGGACTAGAAAGGTAGAGTTTCATTCCTTTAGCAAATTGTTGTGAGTGTTGGCTTTTGACACCACATACATTGGTAAATACCAATCACAATATGTAGAAAGAAATAAAATAGATCTACGAGATGACTAAAATATGCTATAAATAGAATTTGCAAAATATTACAATAGTAGCAATGGAGGATGTGGGTACTCCATAATATATGCTATTGCTCCATGAGGGAGCTCTGAGCTTATAGCTCACACACACTACCCTACTACCTATCTACCACACACTCACTGTGATGCTGCTCTATATGACCTTGTATCTATGATCTATCTATGGCCATTATATAGGAAGATAAGTTCCTTGGCTGACACTCTATCTAGTTGTACAAGTGGACACCTTGCACATTACAACTTGCACATTGACACTTGTGCATTTATTACATTGCATGAAGTAATTAGATAACTTCCCCCTAAAGTAACATATTGTCCTAAGTATGTACCAAGGAAGGCACATTTACATGACCCAAATAATGTAATATGCTCTATTTCTAACATCCCCCTGTATTACAATATTTGGGTATTGAAGACTTTAGTCTTCAATGTAGATATTCTTCCATTTTATAGATTTGAATTGGATCTTCATATTTAAAATGATCTTTGGCTTCTTCAGATTCACCATTGTTGTCTTCTATCCATCGACCTTCATTGGTCTTCTTACGCATATCTTTGTTTGATTTTGAGTATTGATGGCTGAGTAGAGCATGGTGCTCTTGTCCTCTCATCTTCTTGATTTTTATTCTTCTATGGTTGGATCTGTGCTAGACTGGTTCTTCATTTTCATCAACCTATTCTTTTGGAAATATGTTAGTATCATTTTGAAATATCATAGTATCTTGTGAAATTTCCATTGAATCTAAGATGTATGTATCTCCATGGATAGACCTTGTTGCCTTAATTTCACCTTGATTCATTATGAGACATGTATTGATTCCATCCATATATCCAAAGTTGATCATATAATTATCTTCTACCAACTTGCTTACTGAAATGAGATTGAATGTTAATATAGGAACATACAATACATTTTTTAGTAGAAGATTTGGAAATGATCTGCTAGGTGTTACATATCCATATCCATGTATAGGATAAGTTTGGATATCCACAATTCTTAGTCTTTAGCCATTGGTATCTTCAAGACAGTTGAACCATTGTATATTTCCTATCATATGATGACTTGCTCCAGAGTCAATGTACCACATATTTTCATGTTTTGTGGACTGATTTCTATTGTAGAAAATTCCACATTCATTATATGCCATTTTTGAAGAGATGAGATAGGATTTTATTTTGATAGAAGTTTATAAGCTTGATTTTATAAATCTTATATTGATCCTTGGTCCTTGTGGGATTTCTTATGTCTCCCTAGTAATGATAATGAGTACTCTTAAGGATTTTATGTTTTGAATATAGCTTATATATAGCTAATGGATTTGCAACTTGACCAATAATCGAATCTAATATTACCAAGTTTAGTAGAATACCTTATGACTTCCTAGTATGTTTTGGACAATATATGAAGTGCTTTTGAGAGATATAGTTCAATCTATGGTTGATTTTGTAAAGTTATGAAAATACAAAAATCAACTTCTATTGTCATTACTGCTCCTATTGAACTAAGCACGTTTTCTAGATATCAAGAGGTTTTTAATGTTGGATCTTTTGTCTCTATTTGAGAGGATTTGGGACAAGAAAATATTATAATGTCCAACCTTTATATGATATTCATAAAACTTTTATAATGGCCCTTTGAAATTTGATTTTATTTTTTCTAATTTCCAATAAATCAATTTGTAGTAGTAGACCTTATGACTCCCAACTTTGGAAAATTAGAAAAAATAATAATGTTTGTAAAATATTCAAATGATTCAGCCTAAGTAGAAGGCCTTGTATCTCCTAGTTTAATTTACAAATAGTATTTAGATTTTTAGGTAATTTATCTCCTACGTCTTTGCTTTCTCAACCTTAAAAATGATCCATAAAAATATAACCTTATAACTCCAATGTTTGAAAGCAAATTTAATGAGATATTTTTCTTACCTTAGCCCACTTGACTTCACACTTGGATGGCACTGATTTGACTAAAATATGATAGTCCTCTACATACCCTTTATATGGTGCTTGATTTGATGAGGCTGAGGAAATAAGTGTGGTATGGTTGTTGGGCTTCTTCGTTGATGCTTGGAGAGTAGATGTTGGTCCTTTCAATAGATTCTTTAATGCTCCTATGTTCTCCTTCTTACACACTTGGTATGGTTGTTGATCTTCTTTTTTGATACTTGGAGAGTAGATATTAGACCTTTCAACAAAGCCTTTAATGCTCCTATCCTCTCCTTCTTCCACACTATTGATTTACTGGACTATACTTGTTAGTCTGTGGATATTGGATGTGAATGCTATCTCTTCGTTTCTCTATGTTGTATATATGGGAAGTATTTGGCAGACAAGTGGCACTTAATTAGCTTAGTAACGCTACCTCCTCTTCTTATAACGTTGCTCTGCCAGTTGGGAAGTCTTTGGTGAAAAAGTGGCACTCAAGTGACTTTGTAACACTGCCTCCTCTTCTTATAACATTGTTTCACCAACCGTAATGTATCCTTCTTACTTGAGCACTCTCAACAATCATCTCTAGAGCATTAGAGAAATGATAGCTATGAGGGAATAATGTTCCAAGTGGAACTCAACTCTTTTGCATGGATTTTCCTACATAACACCTCCAAGAAGGAGATTATAACTCCTTTCAATGTGTTTCTCCTTAGATTGTGTTGATTTATTGGAGAGCAAGCAATGTATTTTCTTTTGCAGGTAATTCATGAGCCGCCTTGGAGCTTTGGATGAGGATGTGGTAGCTCTCTTGCTACCCTTTGTTGATGCTACTCCTAATGTAGCATCATATGTCTTGAATCATAGTTAAATTTGGATGCCCACAAACCATCATCAAGACAATGTGCAGTGTTCCCACACTTTCTAATGAGATTCCCTTAAAATAAAACAATTTTGGTTCCTGTGTGTCTAGGCTCAATCTCAAAATTCTATAGACTTCTAATGGCATGATTGAAACCTGGGCCTTTGGATTCATTAAAAAATTATGCAATATATGCTTTTCCAAGAAAATCGAAATATAAAATGGATACAAATGTTTTTTGTAGAAATATGGAGGAGGATATTATAGTAGGTGCATTACTAGACTCTGATGTTTTTACAATGGAAATGTCAATCAGGTCAACCTTCTCAAATGCCAACTAATATTTTATTAATCTTGTTGGTTCTAGGAGGATTATGGTTATTCTAATGGTTCAGTTATGGCTTGTTGATATGGCTGGGATCTAGGATGGTTATGCAGTAATACAAGTGAACCACCTAACAGACTAGCTAGTTTTACTATCAATCATAGAATGTTTAATTTTATTATACTTTAGCTTAATAGATTATAAATTCTAGAACCTAGAAAGAAGAATAAGCACTATCATGAGCATAAACCTAGAAAGAAGAATAAACACTATGAGCATTCAATAGGATAAAATTAGAAATAGGTAATCATTCATACATACACATTCTACAATTGAATCTAACTAGAGGCCAAACATCAATCCCTTCATATTATTATGCAAAACTCTGTTGTACATGCAAATTGTAAAAGCTTAAGATCCAACCATTTTATATTCTACATTATAGTATATATAGTCTTTTATAATGTATCAAGGCATTATTTCCATAGAAATAGGTTGTTGTTATGTCAAAATATTTTCCATATTGCTAAACTACTTGGAGGTATGGTTATTTTAATGATCTTTTGGGTAGATGGGATTAACATCAAATCTTATCTCTGGATTAGATGACCTTTTATCTATCTTAGGAAATCCTAGGATAAACATACTCTAAACAAGGAGGGTACATATACTACCATTATATCTTGAATCATAGTTAAATTTAGATAGCCACAAACTATCATCAAGATATTGTGCAGTGTTCTCACCTTTTCTAATGAGAGTCCCTTAAAATAGAACAATTCTAGTTCTTGTGTCTAGGCTTAATCTCAAACTTCTATAGACTTATAATGGCATGATTGAAACCTGGGCCTTTGGATTCATTACACAATTATGCAATATATGTTTTTCCAAGAAAAGAGAAAGATAAAATGGATACAAATATTTTTTCTAGAAATATGGAGGAGGATCTTACAATAGGTGCATTACTAGCCTCTAATGTTTTTCCAATGGAAATGTCAATCAGGTCAACCTTCTCAGATGCCAACGAATATTTCCTTAATCTTTATGATTCTAGGATAGAGCCTTTAAATAGGCTATGAAATTCATCCACCCTTTAGGTTATTTTCTTATAATTCATGGTTGGGAAGTATATATTTGTATAGACCTCAATGCTTTTCTGGTTTAGATATTTTGGAGTTGATAGTAGTCTATCTAATTGAATTCCTTTGGCTAAGCTTTGGTCTATTGGAGGTGAAATATGATCATTACTATACCCATCGGTCTGACTTGTATTGATAACATTAGCCTCTGTACATTGTGTCTTATCACACATATTATTTAATGTCATCGTATTCTCCATCAGTGGGAGGCACTGAGGGGTGTTGTCCCAAAAACCTACCTGGGTATGGATCTCTCCTGGTGAAAATAGGTTGTCTAGATTTGGAGTATCCATTAAATTTTCCCTCATTAGATTTTTGTTTTGTCATGTGCCCTTTTGATATCATTCCTTATTTCTTTGGTTTACAAGAAGTCATCCGACCAATGTGACTATGTAAATTTTCTAATTTTAGGAGCATTTGTACCAGATTGAATAAATTGTTTCTCCATGTCCCTAACCTCTTCAATCATTTTTTGAATCATTGCATTAAGTTTCTACTTGGGCTGTAGTGGGATCCCCTAAGCTATAATTCCATAATCATACCATGGGATGGGTGTAGCTACCTAGAGAGTGATGTGAATCAAGGACTGATAGACGATATTATGAGATGACCTATTTTCTAGGTGGTATTTTACTAGCCATAATCAACATATTTTTAGCATTAATAGCTTCTTGGAAAATATGAGAGATTTTTTTTCTTTATATTATTGAATGAGAATTCCCAAATCAGAATGAAAAACATGGATGTAGTAAAGATATGCTTGTGTGGGATATGGTTGGAACTCATGGGGAATTCTTGTCCACGTTATTTTCAATTAAACGTTAAAATTGTGGATACTTTCATGAGAAACTTGTTTTATGGATGAGAATTGTGTAAGCAATAGGAAATGGTCTCCAGGGTCATCAAATATGTTAATAAGAGCCTTCACCAAGTCAGCCCATGTGTAGATGTTTTTTTCAATGATCTATACCACAACAATGCCTTCCCTTTAAGAGAGATAAAGTAGTCTGATCATTACATCCTCATATATAATGTTATGAATAGCAGCCATAGATGATACATACTGATAATGCTTGAATGTAGTTTTTTCCCTACCATAGAAGCTCAGTAAAGTCCTTAGAGAAGCCTTGGGAATATCATATAGATATGGGATATTAAAGGGTCTTGTACCATTACATGGGAGATACTGTTGCTGAGCCATAGATCCTCTTGTGATAGTGATTTTTTAGAACTTTTGGATTCTTCCTCTAGGTGGGAGTCACCAAATGAGCATAAATTATTTACTGATGAGGTCAATACTACTCATCGAATCTTGATTCCTCCAGGAAAAGTAAAATACTATTATTTTTCTAAAATAAAATCTAGTATAGGTCTAGATTGCACTTGCAATGGAGTCACTAGGTAATTGAGCTGAATACTATTAAAATAGGGTGTCACCAAACCCTGATTTAACCAAATTGTGGGACTTTATGTCCCATCAAGCATGCCAAAATTTGTTTTTTGCATGGTGGTTTTATGCTTTATGAGCTAAGGCAAAGACAACCTATTACAGATCTAGGTTTTACATTTAAGCAGATTCACTGAGTGATTATAAAAATTGATCACTTAAAACAAGGTGTCACCAAACCCTGATTTAACCAAATTATGGGACTTCATGTCCCATAGAGCATGCCAAAAAATTTTGATCTATAAATCTATCTAAGGAAATGTTGTGCACCCATAGACCTTGTCTAACAGTGAATGACTTAAAAGCTATGAGGCTTCGATGGTCAATATTTGAAGGAGGCTAGTTCCTTTGAAGTTCAAGCTAATTGATCCTAAAATATGATGGGAAAAGGGTGTTGAAAGAAGTTAAAAGAGTTGAAGTTATAACTTATGGTGGTGCAGATTAGGCCACATCAAGACACATGCATAATGAAATATTATGCAGTAATACAAATAAACCACCTAACAGACCAGCTAGTTTTACTATCAATCATAAAATGTTTAATTTTATTATACTGTAGCTTAACAGATTATAAATTCTAGAACCTAGAAAGTAGAATAAACACTATCATGAGCATAAATCTAGAAAGTAGAATAAAAACTATGAGCATTCAACAAGATAAAATTAAAAATAGATAATCATTCATACAAACACGTTCTACAATTGAATTGAACCAGAGGCCAAACATCAATCTCTTCATATTATTATTCAAAACTCTGTTGTACATGCAAATTGTAAAAGCTTAAGATCCAACCATTTTACATTCTACATTATAGTATATATAGTATTTTATAATGTATCAAAGCATAATTTCCTTAGAAATAGGTTTTTTTTATGTCAAAATATTTGCCAGATTTTGAAACTACTTAGAGGTATGGTTATTCTAATGGTTCAATTATGGCTTGCTGATTTGGCTGGGATCTGCATCATCTTAAGTCATGTTGCCCCTATTGCTTGCATCTGATTCATTTATCCTTATTGATATTTTTAGTTGAGCCACCCTATCACCTACATGATGGCCTCTATGGAGATTATGCTGTTAAAATATTTTGACAGGTGATCTTCCTTTTGCTCATTTATGGTTGTTGGGTGCTTAGTAAGGTTGTTGACAAGATCTTTGTAGATTCCTCTCTTCAAGTAGCATGATGAATATTTGGTAAATTTATAGGCTCCATCTAGATAAAAATATTTTGACACATCTTATACTTAGTCATTATCACTTGTTTTAAGTCCTTCGGTCATGTAACGGAATTCCAGTACCCTAGAAGGTTCCATCCAGGTACACAAATTTTGGTGGATCCATCACTTAGCCAATTTTGTTCACTTATATCTTCTAGTAGTGTGACAAATATTTAGGACCTTTGGGGACTCTTACTAGGTGCAAACCCTCCAACACATCCTATACTTAGCCATTTATTGAATCCTTTGGTCATGCGATGGGATTTTGGCACCCTATCGAGTTTCATCCAGGTACATAAGTTTTGATGGGTCCATCACTTAGATAATTTTGCTTGTTGATATCTTCTATAAATGTGACAAAGATTTGAAACCTTGACGATCTTCGATCAGGTACAAACCTTTTGACACATCCCATACTTAACCATTTTTACTTGTTGATATCTTTCCAAAATGTGATAGAGATTTGGGATCTTTGTAGACTTTGGTAAGGTATAAATCTTCTAGCACATCACATATTCAGTCATTCTAGTTGTTTTGAATCTTCTAGTCACTCGATGAAATTTTGGTACCCTCATGAGTTCTAGCCAAGTTTTTATCTTTCAATGACTTCAAGACTTCATCATTAATGCTCGTATGTCCTTTTTGGTAATGTGAAAAATATTTGATACCTATCCAGGTCTTGGTCGAGTGTAGCAATTCTAGCCAGTGTAAGAGTTAGCCAAATTTTCCCATCCTTTGCTTTGGATAGTATGATAGGCTTTGAGTACTGTGTTGGGTTTTTACCAAGTGCGAGAGTTATGGTAGGTTCGAGACTTAGCTAATTTTGCTTGATTTTTCTTTTTGATATTATGACAAGCTTTTGGAACCCCTCTTGACTATGTTTGAATACATAAGTTCTAGCACACTCCTAAATTAGCTATTTTTTTCAATATTTGTGAACTGCCATATGCCCTTGGTATTTTTTTCTTCGAAGACAAAACATTCAACAATGACTGTTGTATCTATTTGATTCTATCATGAGAGAAGTTCATTTGAGGTAATATCCTCTATGTTGGACATACCTCCATTATTAGCATGCAACCTTCTACTAGGGTCAACCCACTATCTGGAAATTTTAAAGACTTCGAAAACTATCATACTTGCCCAAAAATTATTCTTATATTTTGATCACCTAGTCACAAAAAGGGTTGTATGGGTGAGGTAAGGACAAAAATCACCCACACTACTTTAAATTCTGACATTGTATCTATTATTTTGAGCTGTCACTTGTATCTGTCTTTGTTACACTTTTTAACGAGTCATTACAATAATATATCCCATCAATATTTTCATTTTTAAAGTTGGTCCTATCTTGTTTTTTTCTATGAGAATTTTATGTTCAATTAAATATTTTTTTGATATCATTCTTTTGGAAAAAGTTGATCCAAATGTTTTTGTGCAAGTTCTATCACATCCAAAGCAAATATACCACTTTTGTAGGATCCAAGAGCTTCAAATTTGTTTAGTCTTTTAATAATACATTTTTTTATTGTCATTGGTAGTTTTGAATTCAACTGTTCTATCTCTATCCAAAAATTGCGACACTAAAATTAGATTATTTTTTATTCTAAGAACATAAAGCATATTTTCTAGTGTACATTTTGAATATGATAGACTAATTGTAACATTCCTTGACCCTTGTACTTGATATATTTTTAATCCACTATCTTAATTGGTATACTTGGTTTTACTTGAATGGAATCAAACCAATATAGGTTGCATGTCATATGATGGCTAGCTCCTAAATCAATGTACCAAGAATTATCTTCATACTCAATTTTTGGTTTTGTTTGAAGTTTTGGTGTTTCATTGTTTGTTAAACATGTTTGTGGAAATACCTTCTCTATTTTTTAAAATATTTCTTCATGATATTTACCCCTTTGAACATGTGTTTTTAAAGAATAACTTTTTTATGTACTCACTTTTGTTCTTTCAACAATAAATTTGTAGTTATTTTGTTCACACAAAAATTTTCTTCAATTTTAATTTCCAATTAATTTCCTTTGTTGTAGAATTCCTTATTACTCCAAAATTAATAATTTCCTTCTTCAATATAATTTTCTTCTCTTTCCTTTATTCAATTTTCTTCAATTTGAAATATTCTTCTTCACTCTTAATTTGTTTTAAATAATAATCAATTCCTTTGTCATTGAAATCCTTTTATCTCTAAATATAATAATCTCCTCCTTCTTCAATAATTCTTTATTTTTTCAAATTCTTCTCTTCAATATTCAAATAAGATTTCTTTCTTTAATTCAACTTTTCAATATCATTAATATTTTATTCAAACTTCAAATTATTGTTTTCTTCAATCTTTCATTCTTTTAGATTTTTTTTCAAATTTTTATTCTTCTTCAATCTTTAATTAATTTTTTTCTCAATAATCTTCTTCTTCAATTTTTAATATTTAACAATAATCTTTTCAAATTTTAATATCTTTTTTATAACTCCTATTAAGTATAAATTTCACTTTTTCAAAGTATTCTCTTTTCAATAAATCAAATATATCTTTCCTTCAATCAATAATATTCCTCTTCAACTTTAATATTTAATTAATTATCTTCTTATGACTCCCATAATTATTCTCCTTTCACTTATTAAATAATATCCTCTTAATAAAATTCTTTCCTTTGTTAAAATCTCCTTGAATTTAGCTTTCACCAAATAAACCAAAGATAAAAATACCTCTACATGTAATTGATTTTCAACATTATTTCTCTAACATTCACGCTTTTCTATTGCCCTTTCTCTGACATTCATGCCCTTTAAATTTTTGCAACCTATATTCAAGTGTTATACCCCTTCTATAACATTCACCTTACACACTCTGATTTCATAATGACCACCTCTTTGTTGTAAATAACTTAGACATCTCAAGTTTGTGTGCTCACAACTCAGGTTGAGGTTCACAATTTTTCTAGTTTCTTCCTACATGATATTTGGCTCCTCCAATATCTTCAAATATCCTCCTAAAAATATACTATTTTTAACTCTGCTCTATCTCCATGCATATATCCAATTTTTTAGAGTCTTTTAACATTCAATATACTCGTGTGTCTTTCTACCTTTGTTCCAATCAATCAAATGTTTTCTTCCTTTTTTTACCAATGCCTAGTTTCTCTCCTTCTAGTCTGTCAAATACTATATTCTTTCGGTCCATCAATACCTAGTTTCTCTCCAATCCTAAAAGCATTTTACATTCCTTCATTTGTTAGTACTTTGTTTCACCTTGTTCACTACTTTGCTTTCCTTCGGTCTATCAAACACTTTTCTTCTCTATAAATACTTTTTCTTCTAAAATGATATAAGTTATTTGATTCTAAGTCATGGGATGACCTAAATAAGATGCAATCATATGAGTGAGCAACTCTCCAAAGAAGGATGCAAACCACCTACCTGCATTAGAAATGATGACCCTTAGGGATTATTGCTAGGTATCTAGTGACTATTTTATCAATGGTAATAATGATAGCCTTAGAATTATGTAATGTGGAGTTAATGCAAAGAGTCATAATATTCCTTATTTTCTCTACCTAAGCACAAAGAAAATGTATTTTTGCATCACACATATGAAGTGCTTAGGAGAAAGCTCAAGATTTTCTTGCATCATCCTCACTAAATTTAAATAGACCCAAGTAAAGTAAAAGGATGGAAAGTAAAGAGGGCATCAATCCACATGAGGATAATTTAATATGAGTAGGTGCTTCCACCACAAGTAAAAATACTATAAAATAATTGCCTTGCATCCATTTTTTTTACAAATCATAGATGTTCAATTAGTTGGGTTGGTCATTTTTTCATCAATAAAATCTACCCTTGAATGACTCCATGTTTGATAGATAAAGCATTATTTTTTGGGTTCATATATTATATCAAAATAATATTCCTATGAGCTACCAAAGTTGTAGTGATAGTTCACTACAATCTAGCCAAGAAGGGTGACTTCGACTAGTACTGATTTGGAGTTAGGTGCAAGATGGAAAGCTCTTGAAAATCTATCAATAGTTAGATAGTTTATCCCAATAAATCACTGAAGACTCATCACCAAAGGCTAAAATTAGGTGTAAAACCCTTGAGGCTATGAGGCCATGCTAATCATTAGATATTAATTGTTAGTAGCCCATATTTTGGTGATAACTAAATTAAACCTTACCATTGATAGAAGCTCATAAGCCATTTAAGTGGTAATTAAAATGAATCTACAATTGATAGAGGTTCCCCCAAAATAATAGTTGTGGGCTTTTCTATTTATATATAGGTAAGCTAATAGATATAGTTATCATCCAAATTTTGGGGGTTTTATGACTCTTGACCATTCATTTATCATCTCTCCACCACAAGCATAGGATACATTCATTGGGATGCCTAAATAACAAAAATTTATTGGCTAAAAAATATAGATAAGGGCTCATAAGAGCTCATCACACACAGATCCTATAATACATCTAATCATGATACTCAATGGTCATAGTAGTACCTACCATAGATAGCTCTTTTGTATTTAGTCAGAGATGCAATTGGTTAAGCTTCTTCACACCTATATTTCCAATAAGAGGAGCTCATTATTTAGTGGATGGTAGAGTTGTAAGAGGAATATTAAAGCACTTCAATTTAGAGGTCCTGGACTGGTAGAGTAGCATGACCAATGTTTCATATCACTCTGATAAAATTTCCATCAAAACATGGAGTTTCTAAGAAATTTAAAATGGAAGGCATTGAAGAAAATATTCCAAAGGACAAGTCCTCTAAAAATCCTTAAAAACTATAGTGAGCATTCACTACACTTAGAAGATTTTGCCTTAAAATAATTTTTTAAGAAGATAGAATCCAAAGTAAAATTGGAAAAATATGAAGAAAGAGGCATTGGATAAATCAGAGAAAAAAAATTCGATCAAAGGATGGCACCACTTTACAAAATTTTTGACTAAGACAAGAAGGAAATAAATTATGGCCCATGTAATTACTTAAAAGGTTTTGAAATTTGGAAGGTGACAAAAGCTTCTAAAGGACATAAAGAACAAATATTTCCAATATTGGAAGTTGATAAAGTTTTTAAGAACAATGACGCAAAGTTTTATGGGTTGGCTCACAAGTTGCAAGAGCTTCCAAGGATAGATGAAGTAAAAAAATTTTAAGTTTAGACCATCCAAAAATTTATGACAAAAGGGCAAGAGGAAATATTTTTGCAGATCTTTCAACACAAACCTAGACATACTACAAATATTTTATAAAAAGTCTGATATAGGGAGACAAGAAAAGTCTCAAGGACCATCTATTTATAAATCAATGATTCGCATTACTTTGGAAAATAGAGGAGCTATGAAGAAGATAGGAGAATCTATAAGATGGATACAAATGGCCTAAATGGAAAAATTAGTAGGAATGAGAAATATTAGATTGTGTAACCAATAATTTCCAAGACTTTATTTTTGATGTGCAAAGCTCCAAAAGGTGGTTAAGTTGGACCAATAAGCAATTACTAAAATCAAGCTAAGGTCACCTACTATCACCACTTAGGCTCAACAAATATAAGGAGATTTGTTGGCCTATAGAATGTAGAAACATGGTAGCCAAAACAATAGCACCCCTAGGTATGACAACATTTAATAACAATAGGTTCCTATGTTTAGATTTCAACATCCCTAGAGTGGAAATTGAAAATATCAACAATAGTTGAGAATCCAAACACTTAGAATTGATCATTTTATATAAAGAGACCTCGAAGGGATAAAATTACATAAATTAGACTTGATTTCAAAAATACATTATGTAATTCCTACATAATTTGAAGTGAAAACCCCTCACTCTTTGTCTATAAATAATGATTATTTAGGCATTGTAAAGAATTAGTTGGTTGCTTATTTGAACCTATTACCAAGACTTGTATGTAACTATTCTCTCATTTTCTTTTGTATAATAGTTTGGACTTAAGCCTTGGGTCATTTTGTGGAAAAACATTTGAGCCCTCTCTTTTAGTATAATTGTATTCTCCGTTATACATGTATATAAGAAATTATGACTATTGGCACCTTTTATCCTATTTCTTGTTTATATGTGCATGTATGAGGAGTTATGACTACTTTATTTTCTATCATGTTTCTGTTAGAATTAAAGTGCACTATGCCTTCACCTTAACACTTGTCAGTTTCACTTGACATTTCTCATGTTATCAAATAGACCTTATGCCTATATATGTAATCCATTTGTATCAATATATATCTCATTTGTTTTCTCTTCCTAACATTTGGTATCAGAGCTCCATGATTTCTCTGGCCTTGTGAGCTTGAGGGGGGATTTCCCTCATGGAAATCCCCCCTCATTTTTTTTCCCCCATTTTTTTTTCAAAATAGGGAGTATGCTCTTCATCCTTGATGGATGAATCAGAAACCAGATCTTTGAAAAAAAATTATGGCTGCCATTATTTTTTATTTTTTTCCTTATGTATCTGTCTGTAGAAGCAGTAGAAGACAAAACCAACCTAAATCAAGGATAGCATTTTTTATGGAGATTCATGGCCAAAAGTGTTGCAGGCTGCTTTCATGAGCATCAAAATATACGTAATGGACATGGTTTTTTAAGCACCATTGCACTGCCACTTCGAGTCGATGTAATGGACGTGGTTTTTTGTGATATTTCAATGGGAGTTTCCAATAGCTTAGTGTTGCACGTCACGACTTGCTTCTGCAGATCGTCGTAGATTGCCAGTATTTTTTATAATTTTATATACTTTGTTGACCCATATGCTACACATGCTCTCCATGTTTGTCCCGGTGTTGGGGCTTTGTATGTGCACTGTAGTAGATCATTGTAGGGGGGCGTGCATACTTCCTACAACACAACGTTTAAGGAGGAGGACACCGATGGGGCCATAAAAATTTTTAAATGTCCCATGATAGTATTTTTTTAATGTCCACCACCGTTGTAGTAGTAGCCTCCATGCTCTTTGGGCTGCGAAAATTGACAGCAATGGGTCAGTGCGCAATTTGACAGAGATACTAAAATGAATTTTTGGCAGCGAAGTAGATCCTATTTTTTCTCTTGCTATGTGGTTGACATCTGTGAAAGTGAGATATGGTTGTACGCCAAGCAGGAGATTGGTGGCAGAGATCTGCGATTCATGGAAAATGTACAATTTACAACGATCAGTGTTGTTTCTGTTGTCGAGCAAAATATTTCTATATGCATGTGTCCTTGAAGGTTGGCAACTTTTAAGAAAATTTTGCTATTTTTTAGTTAATTGGAGAAGGATTTTTAAGATCAAAAGGTCTGCGTGCAATGATTTGTTGAGGTCATAATGATCTACCAGATCTCAAAGCTCCAAATAAACTGTGACTTAAGTTCACACTCGGCGGAGGGGGTGGAAGAGCTTGTTAAAATTTATTGCAACAAATAGTTGTAAATGCAGGTCTACTCATGGTGAAGGTGTAGTATACATTTTTATGATATTGGGGCTACTTAAATGTGCAATTGTTGCTACTATGACTATTGTGATTGAGCTTGAAACTCAAAATGTTGTTTTTGTACTCGAATGTGCTTGCTTGAAGGCCACATCTGTGCATTCTAAAATTTGATGGCGGTGCACACTGTAAGCTTTCTATCCTATGAAGTCGATTCACTGCCATCTGAGTTTAATGGGATATTACTGTTGGCATCGGCGTCACCAAAAAAATTGGAGTAAAATGTGTAGAGAAGAGACCATTCAAGATGTTGAAGAAATCATAGGATGTCCACCTGGTTCAATGGTTTGACAGCTGCACCGCAGTTTGCTATTGAAACTAGAGTTCTAAAAATGCGCAGATATATCCATGATCGTACAGTACACCGACGAAAAGACGATAATGCAATGGGCCAATAAAGGTTTTTCACGTGAATAGATGGACTGTAATTCCTTTGTAAGTGGCATATTTATTTAAAAATGATAGTGGGGCATTTTCTTTTTTCCACATGCCATGGAAGGGCCTTACATGGCCATTGTAATTTCCCTTATAGGGAAAATGAGATGTTTTTTTTTGCTATAGTGTGATGCCACCATAGTGCGATGTTTAGTTGCTGCTTTGGAGAGGCATGTTGTTTTTCAACATGATGGAGGCCCCGTTGAGACCCAAACATAGGGGTATTTATAGTCATCGGAAATTTTTTTTCGAGATGGACACATTGGTGGTGTCCATTTATAATTCTGAGGCTGTTTCATTTTAGTTTTTAAGCCTTAATTTTTTCTACCTTGGAGTGCACTCTCGGTTGAACCCGACACTCCCAAGGCACTTGTAAGTGAACCTAGTATCTGGTATTCTCCTCTTTCTACTTGGCGGATGCAGAGGCTGGTTACCCATGCATTCCGATAAGATGAGGTGACTACCATAAGGACACTTATTCTAGGGACTATAGACATAGACACCCTAGACTCTATCCGAGGTTTTTCTAGATCTACTTCTAAATACTACAGATGAATATGCTTCAGAATATTCTCTTATTATCTTCTTATTCTCCTCCATATTTGGATCTATGGCTCATTTTATTGTATTGAGTGTATTTTCGACAGAGACCGACACCTTCTAGATTGAGTTTCACCATGAGGGGGGATGATAATCATGGTGAACCTAGTTAGTGAATACAAGAGGCAACATCCTTTGAGGATGACCTATAGAGGCAACATACCCAGGAGTGGCTAACCCTGAGGCACCTATGATGACCCTGAGGCACTTAGATGATTGACCCAGAGGAAACAGACCTGAGGAAGTGGATGACCCTATGGCAATAAATTGAGATGTATACACTATTGATCTAGCATTTTTTCATAGCTGGAGAGCCAAGCGCATAGAGCACGAGCCTAGACCAAATCAGCAATAAAGAAGGATGATATAATTTTTTTTAGAGAAGTCAACATTAAGGGGGAATGTTACCTAATGTTGACTTGTTTTTTTCTTTAGTTAGGATAGTGCACTTTAAGGGGAATTTTAGAATTAAAGTGCACTATGCCTTCACCTTGACACTTGTCAGTTTCACTTGACATTTTTCATGTTATCAAATAGGCCTTATGCCTATATATGTAATCCATTTGTATCAATATATATCTCATTTGTTTTCTCATCCTAACAGTTTCTTGTGTATGTTTGTGCTTAATTGTTCATGGTAAGAAGAGAAATCATTCCTTTTGCATTATCTACAAATAATTCATGCATTTATTTATCTTACTATTATGCAAAAGAATCTCTTGATCTTGGTGCATTACCCCAGTTAGCTTAGGACTTTATTTTCCTCTATTTCTTATGGTTTTTCTTCCCCTTTTCCTCTATGCACAAAAATTATATTAGGTTAGTTAGATAGGTGAGCATTAAATGTTACTTCCTATAAGTATCCAATCTTATAAAAACCCCTAGAGGTAGTCTGATTGAGCCACTTGTCGAGCTCTTACAATTGTTTGTTGCGTTGCTCCATACGAGGAATGATTGTTGGGTGCATCCAGTCCCCACAATTTGTGGCCATGACAATCAAAGATAACAACAAGAAGCATTATACAAAATAGGCCATTGTACACTATTGAATTTGAATCAATTAGAAGAGGGGATTATGAAAGGATAAAAATGGCTACAAGGGTGTGATGAATAAAAAGTATTCTTAAGCAATGATTAGGAAGAATATTAATTTAAAGAAGAGTTTTTATTGATTTACATCATACCCTAAATTAAATTTTGGAATTATAGAAGAGATCAAACCTATCACTTTAATATATTATATTGTTCCCAAGAATAAGGGAAATATTGGTTGAAAAGAGGTTAAGATCACAAAAAATTGCTCATATGTATGTTATCTTGGAAATTTTATTCTTTTTGTCTGACATGAAGAAAGATGTTGCATAGTGTGTAACTAGTTGTCTAGAAGGTTGGCAAGTAATAGTGAAGTGTCAATATGTTATCAGGTTTTGGAGATTTAGATAGCCCTAATCAAGAAAAAAATCAAATAAACCCAAGACAATAAATAAGCTATGTTAAAGCAAACAAATTAGAGAGGATTTTTCAAGTAGGTGACAACATGAATCTATTGTACTCTTATAATTTGATGAATGAATGAATATGTTATACTCCTATAATACAATAGAAAATGATATGTTTCTATGAAATGAAAAGGATATGCAAAAACATTAAATTTAGAAGTTAATAATTTTATTTCTTCAACTTGAAGAATAGTTTATTTTCATGAATTAAATTATAATAAAACCTTAAACCGGATTATTGATTGAGATTACCTTGAATAGAATCTTATTTACAATAATTGTTTATGTTCAGCCTTCCTATAATCTATGTAACTGAATATCAATTCATGGTTCTCCTAGAGTATTATTTTAGTAGACCCCTTATATAACTTTTGCTCATATGCTAGTCAAAACTATACATTTATGGGATATTAAAGGCTTGTTATTCTTAGATGAGGTTGTTGCTAGATGATGCAATTTTATTTTTAAATATATCAATATGCTTAAAGGAATTGTATAGTCTACTAAATGAGCAATGATACATTACTATGTTTTGGAATTTTGAAAAAAATTGTCATTCTATTTGGATAAAATACATTGTCTTTTATTTATTCTTAAATTTATATATTGTTAGAAGGATGATAAACTTACTCGCACACCTAGTTCATTAACTTATAGGAGGAAGCTCTTATAATAGAAGGTGATATAGTGATCACCTTTTTAACATTTGGTAAACTACCTTGGTAAACTCATATCAATAAATAATTATTAAGGTGGTATAGTTAGTTGTGAAACATGTGTTATGATTGTTTTTAAAATTAATTTCATAATATATACCATGGCTTATGTTATAGTGATGGATCAAATATGATGTTGTTCTCTTATGAATCTATGAAATAATGTATGATACATGGTATTTATCAATTAGAGTATATTTTATGAAGAATATCCTTTTATAAAATTATACTAATCATGTAAGAAAGCACAAAGTGTTCATTTGTTTTATAGGTGAGGACCACAATTGATGATAGGATAGATAATTCAAAATTTTTAAAGGTCTCTATGTACCATAGTCTTGTTCTATCATTACTTGTAACCTAGTTAAAGAGATGTGTTGTAAACTCATATATCTTGAAGGTCAAAATAGGTGTGTTGTGTAATTGTAATCTTACTATAATGGTAAGGGTTGTGGTCTCTCTTTGAGAGGTCCAAGGTTCAAACTCTACTTAGTATGAGGGTACCAAGACCCCTCATAAAAAATTGTAAAAACTCATTGAAAAATTAGATGTGTTGTTTGTGTACCTTAACATGCAAGGAGAGGACTATGCATTGTAAAATGACTAGATTGTTAATGTTATACTCATTTCTAATTGGTTATTTTAACAACCATGAGGACTTGGAGGATATTTAACTCATAATAATAATGTTCTTGAGGAACCTTATTAATTACATGTTGGTTAACCCTACTAATTGAAACCTTAAAATGGAATATCATGAATATTATGAATTGAATAATTGAAATGTAGCTATATAACTTGCCAAAATTGAGTCTACATGAGGAGTAATTGGGAAGTGGCATAATTACTCCCTTGATCAACATGCAAGAAGGAGGAAAATAATAGGAAAAAGAGAAAAATAAATAGGGGTATTGGAGAGAGAATAAGGAGGAAGGAAGATCCTACAACAGGGAGAAAAGAAAAAAGGTAATCCTCCATAATGTAGTTTAAAAAGTTGTATATTATTACAGATAAAAGGTAAAAACTAAATTATTTCCCTAATAAAAATATTTATATGATATAAATTGATTTGGGCCAAGTAGTTTTTGCTTATTTCTACAAACTAGGATTTTATACTTGGTGTTATAATTGTTTTCAAAACTTTGAATAATATGCCTAGTGGTGTATGTTGGTATTTTAACCCAAGACTATTTACATGATGTTCCATACCTATATTATGATACAATGTATTGTTATATGCATGGTTTGATCTTGAGTTGAAATGGATTCCATCGTTGTGCTATCACAAAGAGTTTTATAATTTGTAATGGTTGGGAAAAATATAAAGGAATTAGAGTTTCAAACATGAGGTTGGGTTGAAAGGTAGATTAAGGTTACTAAAAGTTAGCATGAAGTAATGAATATCATAGGAGAGGAGTGTATAAGTGTCCTATAAAATAATACCAAATTTGGGCTTCTCTAAGGAAAATAAGAAAGAATTAATATTGAAGCATTTTCTCCAATGTTGGATGAATCCCATATATACCAACCTAACATAGTGAGGGTGTTAGGAACTCAATTATTGGTGCGAGTGTGTTGCATGTGTCTTTGTGCTTTTTTATATTCTTGTAAGTCATGAATAATTGTAAAACCTATAAAATTATTTAGATTTGTGAATTTCTCAAGTGGTCTTATAGGGATGATATTGTTTTTTCTATGTTATGGATGTAATTATGAGATGGTTTCTAAAGGTCTTATGCAAATATGATTTGGAGCACTTTTTGGTCTTAAATGGAGGTAGGGTGGTAAATCCACCTTCTCGATGTGGTTTCCCAAGCTATTTGAAGTCATTGAAGGATTCACTTAGCCTCAAAACCATAAATTGAGCAAGACCTATTTTTACATGGCAATAAGGGTTTATGTTTATTTAACAAACAAAATATAATATTGTTGTAGTTTTAGTGAATGTGATGTCATGTCTATGTGAAATAGTTCTTTTTATCTTTATTGGGGATTTGTATAATGCAAGATTTTGAATTGTTTATGATGTACATGTAACTTTTATTTCACTTTGAATTTTTGTATTTGTTCAATGCTTCATTAAAAGAAGAATGATTTAGATAAATTTCTCTATGTGCACTAGTTTTATGTTGTAATATTATGGTTAATAGAAAAAATCATTAAAATGCATAAGTTGGATCAATTTATATTATGAAGTAGGTTAAGGTTAATAGCCAATTGTGTTTGTATATGAATAAGACTATCCCTTTATATAAGTGAACTTCTTGTTCAAATTCTGAAGCTTAGTTGGTATAGCATTTGTGAATAATTTTATAACAAGTTTGGAAACTTTGTTAACAAAGAATTTGAATTCATTAATTGTTGTGTACTATAAAAATTAAACCTCAATAGGTCTAATTGACAATGCTAGTTTTTTATTTTGTGAGTTGTCCTTGTCAAATTTAAAGTATAACTCAATTCAGTCAAAGTAGCTTAGCCTTAGCAAGTTAAAATTGTTTATCTTTGGACTTTGAAGTACTCATTATTATAGTGCAAAGGATTTAAAATTTAACCTTATTTAATTCTTTTCAAAGTTGATAACTTTGTTATTCTCCAAATAAATGTATCTTCTCAAGATTTGGATTAGAAAATCCCTTTAAAATAATCTTCTTTTGAAATAGAGACTTATATAATTTCAGTTTTGATGATAGGTTGTTGACTAAGCTTGTATCTATATATGCAACTTGGATAGCTTCAAAGCAAACTTGTCCTTTAGATCACCATACCCTAGACTATAGTTTATGTTCTTTAACTTTCAAAATTCAAAGTTGGATATCCATATATGCCATTACAAGCACCACCTCTATTTGCTTCTAGCTTAGTTATGATGATCTAGATGTCTACTTTAAATGTACATCACCTAGAGATTCAATGTATCTATGTCAAGTAGTCTATTGTTTGACATAACTTATCTTGTGATGCTTATAGTAATTTCTAATACCTATGTTGTTAGCCTACCAATTTTTTTTATTATTAAAAACTTAGGCATGACTTTGTCAAGTTGAAGTACAAACTCTCATCATGTCATCCTTCAGATTTCAAACTATAACTTTGGATTCCAAACTTTGGTCACTAGAATTTTGAACTTAATGCTTTAAAGATTCAAATCCATGACTCTAGAATTCAAAATTCAAGTCTTAGAGACCCATTTTTAGTTTCATGTCTTAGATTTTATACCTCAAAATTTAGACTCCTGAATTTCAAACCAATAGTGTTCAAGACTATAATTTTAGCCTTTAGACTTCTATATTTAGATGTTTAAAAATGTTTAAATATGACTTTATACTTTGATTAGGTATGACACCAAAGTACAAAAAATGGGTAGTGCCATGCTTAAAACATATCCTCCATTTAAGTTGATTCGATGGCCTAATTAAAAAATATGAGTAACATATGTGTCTGACATGTGTGTATGTTCTTGTTTATACATTATTGTATTTGAATGTGCATATTAGTAGATTGGTCATACCATTAGCATGGAATCAATCAAATTTCAAAGCTAATAAGTTATTATGAATGTCATAAACCTAACCCTTACCTAATATCAACTTCTATTGAGTAGGAAGTAGGTGAATTGGGTCAAATGAATTTAAATGACCTTAAAGTTAGTCTACCAGATTAATTTATTTATTAATCCTTGTGCACTAATAAAACATGAATAGTCTAAATAAATCATTCTACTATAATGCTTAGCCATAGGGAGGTCGCATACTTTTAAGTAAGTTTATCTTCAAATGAACAATTTCTAATTGTTAAGAGTAGTTGGTGCCTAGTTTGGGAACCCGAATAGAGAGCAAGTGAAAATCTTGGTAGATAAACGTCATCCTCATGTAATTGAATCTTACTCTTTTTGGAGCTTTAATATCATTTGATGAAAAAACTAGGAGTTTTGTTGCATAGAAAAGTTGGATATTCAAGCACATAAAGGTAGTATAGTGGAGAGAGAGTTGTATAAGACTTTCTAGATCTATAGACTCTATCCTATACTTATAACTACATGTGAAGCCTGGTTGTTCTAGATCCAAATCTTACATTGCTTTTAACATAATGATAATTTGTTATATTTTGATGATATTTTTAGTAATTAATTGTTAACCCTTATGCTGAACATTTTGTTTAGATTTAACAGTCATGCATCTCAAATGATGTATCCTATAATCAAACCAAGATAAACTACTAAATTTACCTATTAAAAATAAAATTTCCTAAATAGTGTTTTTGTTAGATTTTACAATAGTTTCTATAAACTGATGGAATTAAACATTACCCAATATTGCTTAGCAAAAAAAATACATAGCATATAGAACACAAAATATGATGGGGTGTACATAAACACCGAAATATATTTACTAAAAGAGAATCAAAATTACACTCTAATTGATAAGAAAATGATCAGTGAGAAAGGGTATTTATATCCAAGTACATGATGCATTTAGGTAATGGTGAAATTAGGGGTTTTGGAAGGGCCCAAATCCTTTTACATACGAAAAAGAAAATTCTAGCCCAGACAAAATCACAAGGCCAAAAAGGTACAACCAAAAAAGATCATATCTATCATGACCCTCCCTTAGTAGACATTTCATTTGATAAATTATGTTTTGCTATATAGATGTGCTGATGAAATGATTGAGTATTTCATGCTTGGTTTGTGCAAGATATATACATCATGATGGATAGTGACGTAATCTATGGATGAAATGACTGATTTTTACATGTCTAGTGTTCGACTGTAATAGCTTACATTTAATTCTATCAATCTAGGGTAATCAAGGTTAGATTTAAAGAGTAGAAATCCAATATAGATTGTACCATGATAATTAATTCTTAAGCTTGATTCAGATCTCTTTTTAGTCTCAGGTTTTGCAAAAAAATAATAATTGCAGTAAATAGAAATTATACAGAAATTGAAATAATATGCAATAAATTAAATATGATATTTACCTAACAATGACTTTACCTATTGGTGCATTTACCTAATAATGATGATTTTACCTATTGGTGAGTTTATCTAATGGTGAGGATCCTCATGCAAATAGTTAGTTTTGATTATCTATTTTTACTTTATGCTCTATGAAAATGTAATTTAATTTATTTTATAATTCTAAAGTTAATTTTATGTACTAACTATTTCTAACCTATTACAAGGGTGAGAGAATAGGGATTGACTGTAGGAGTGGGCCCTGCCTCCTAGAGGATAGTGTAAGTCTTTCTCCCCTAAACTATTTTATCTCAATAACTAATATGCATAATTACTACTAACATTATTCTATTCTATGAATGCAGGGAAAATACAATGATGATTACATAAAGGAAATTATGCAATAATTGACACAATAAATGATACAATTACCATAAAAAGTGTTACTTTATTACTAGAAATTCAGGCGTACATAATTGTGCATTTCTTCAAAAATTGTACAGAATCATTCCAACATTATTTTAGCATCATACATTTCTCTATTAGCTAGGCGATTGACCATTAGACGATTAGACCTTTTCAAAGGTCTCCCTTTTGTAATATATAATATGACTTGGACAATTCTAAATAAAATTCTTCCATGTATTTTCCATGTGGCTTTGTTGGCTCGATAATACGACAACTATGTACCTAACAAAAATAATCTAAACTGACATAGTTTCCTAATCCTACTTGGACTTAATCATAACCTAAGTGGTCCAAGTGGCAATTCATGAATGAACATAACAAAATACATCTAATTTGAATATTTCACAAGATATAACAATATAACTATATGCCCCTTTATTCATGGGAAGGACATAACAATCTTGCGTTGGAATCTAGACAACCTAACAACATACTAATTATACGATTTTATAAAACAACTTTACAACAACTTTGATAATCATAAGTTCCTCGTGCATAATATTTGACAAGTCAACCAACTATGCTGACTAGAATCATTTCATAACATATGTTGCCATGTAAGGGTGCCATGTTGTCACTGATGTGGCACATAGTGCATTGGTAAATTGACTTGGTCAAATATTTTCATAACTCTTGGTGGTAGACATCTTCAGTAATAGTCTTCAGTAGCTATCTTTGGTAACATACTTCAACAACCATGTTCTGTAATAGTCTTTAGCCACTATGTTCTATAACCCGTGTCTACAGACCTTCTCGATTCATCGTCCTTACGTCTATCTTCTCTCATGTTTAGGGTCTGGTTTGAATCTTGTGTTGTCGCATCATACTCCTGTGAAACGTCCTTCAACATTTTCCTATCCAATCATACACATCTTGCACGTATTTCGTGTAAAATCCATACATTAATCAATTTAATCTGCATTCATCATTTTAACTGATAATTCACATAAATAACTAAAATAATCATTAAAATCCATTACATTCATGATTTAAAGATAGAAATCAAACAATATATCATAGATAATATATGCTAAATAAACACTCATCATTTCCCCCAAACTGAAAGATATGCATGTCCTCATGCATATGGAGAAAATGAGATTTAATAAAATATCACAAATATTGCACATATATCAGATATTATGATCCAAATTTTTGGAAATAAATAAAATATCAATAAATAAATGAAATTTTACACTTTCTTCAAAAATTTCCCTACAAATTTATGAAAATGATAGTACAATTGTTACAAGGACAATCAAACAGATCTAAGAATTATAATTTCTTGCAATTGTTTGACTGACAGATACTTGTAACAGTAACAACAATCATAATAAATGAATATCTTCAGAAATAAACATAAAACAATCATTATATAGTAATATATTAGCACGATTGTCAAATAAACATCTACAAGTAAAATAAATTATTGCAGCTTTTTAGAAAACTATTTCTTGCAAGAAATGAAATATCATGATAGTTTTCTGATAGAAAAATTGAGTCCTTAGAGTTGAGATAATTCATCAAAGTTGCATTCACGAAACATCAAACATTGTATAAACAAACTATTTCAAGCATAAGAATAAACATCATCTACAATATTATTTTCGAACACATATTACAAAAAAGAAAATATATCTGCAAGCATATAAAACAAATTATTCCAAGCATTCTATAAAAATGAAATGATATAAACATTAAATATCAAACAAAGTCTATCTATAAAATCATGAAAATAATTTTATCAAGTTTTCAGTTTTTATCCAACTTGTGATCATCGGGTAGAAATGCATGAGGATGGTGGTTGTGTTGCTAGTAATTTTCATTCATGCTTCACCTTCTGCACCTATTCTTTGGCCTTCTGCTCAGTAGTTAGGGTTTCAACCATGATAGTTTTGACATGTTCTACCTCAATGGATCCCTCTTCCTGCATCGTATCCTATGTCTTGGAAGGTGGAGGTTGTTCTACTGATGCAACCACATTATTAATGATTGCATCAATATCTGGGGGTATCCCAATGTTCAAGATCAAGTTTCTTTGTGAGGCTTTAGATTTAGTGGAGGGGCCCGATTCTTGAGGATGATTCTGTTGAAGTAGACTGGCAAATGGTAGTGAACTTTCTTCTTCGAGAATCTTGGTGAAGTCAATGGTTTTGCTAAAATTGATTGATTTTCATTGTTTCCTACCAGTTGTAGAGCTCTTATTTGGAGAGACATCGATAGGTGGTGGTTGGTTGATGGGGTCAGCAGGTTTCATCACCCTATCTAAAGTAATTTGCTTGAGTAGGTCTATCTAGAGAGTGAGGGCATGCTGAACTAACTTTGAGTGTTCTACAAAATCTTCTTGGAGCTTATCGATTTTGATTTGCAGCATAGTCTGTTACACCCAAAGATGTGACAAAGACTCAATGGGTGGCTCAGGTGTAGGTAGGTTAGACTCATATCTAGACATTTCTCCTATCTCATGAGTTTTAGGAATATACTTTTCACGTCAGGTTTTCTGTGCAGGTTGGAAAGGTTTGGTCGACCTGGTACAAGTTCAACATTTGCATTTTGGAGATTCGGGTTCCTCCTCCTGACTCTCTGGTTCCAACTCTTCCCTAGATGCACTATTTTCATGGGGCTCACTGTCAGTGGACTCAGAATGATCTGGCAGGTTAGATTCTTCTACAATTGTCTCCCATGTTATCTTGGCTTCATGTGCTTTTTGTAGAACTAGAAGTTTAATTAATCCATGATGGGCAATTAGATGAATTTTAGGGCTATCATTAGGATTTTTGGGTTGCACACGGAGAACTAAAGCCTTGAGAGACTGGTATAGGAAGTATGGTAAATTTATGATACAATCCTTCTATCTTGGGTACTTAAGATTTAGTAGCATTTTAAGATGATATCCCCCACAACTAGATAATCTCCCTTCTAGTGTGAAGAATTTTATGATAAGTACAATAACTTCTTGCCATTTAAGGGGAAGTGAGGAGGTGGCTATCCCTTTTGGCCAACCTTCCTTATCATGGATTATAGTGCAATGCTCTCCAAATTTCTTAACCAGTTGTTTAACACCTTTCGAGTAGGATTTGTAGTAAGGTTGTCCCACTTCAGGTAGACTCAAGGTTTCAAAAATTAAACTAGGATTTATGGCAATTGGGATATCTCCAACATGGGTGACCATAGTCATGGGGTTGCAGTTCATAATGAACTACTTCACCACGCCTTGGTCGTGCCCTTGAAATTTTGTAAGGGCATCCCACCATCGAGCATCTTGAAATAATTTCTTCATAGAGTCACTAGGATTCTATGTTTGGATGGAAGAGGGTTCACTCCTCTTCTGAAACATAGATCTAGGCATTTTGATAGACAAGAATAGGTAGGATAAGGGTTCAAGGTTTTATGGGATAGTTTCAAAATTTGTTTCAGTTGACTGAAAACCTATAGCAATTATTTCATAGATAAAAAAAACTCTTTTATACTTGCAAAATAGAAATAATTTCTAAAAATTATGCAAAAACGTAGAGGTTTAGCAATGATTTTATATTCTGCAATGATTCTTTACAACAAAAATGATTATATAAAAAAAATCTTGTAGCAGAATGATTAGGATATAAGATATCTTTGTTTTTCTACAACTATTCATTATTAAAGATAAAATTTTGAAATAATCAAAAGTTTTACCTTCTGTCACTTTCGTTTCCACCAATTTCTATGTCACCCCACAATGACGCTTTTAAAATTCCTATCGATTATCATTCTTTGCCCATGTTTCTACTTTTCTTGCTCTCAATTCTGCTCATCTATGGTAATTCTCCTTTCGATGGTTGTTTTAGATCTTCAATTTCATCTAGCTAGAAAATTTTTCAGAGTTTTGGCTTCATTTCGGGTTTGCAGAGCATTTTTCATCCAAGTTTGGAGAGCCTTCTATGGAAGGAAAAATGAAATTTAGGTTTTTATTTTCTTTTGCATGTAGCTTAGCCATGCAATGCATCTTAGCCCTCCATTTTATTTTAATCGATGACTTGTGAACACTAGTCTATGTCTCTTTTTCATGATTGGTTTGTGGTAGCTACGTGTCGGTGATCAACGATATCTAAAAATGAGAGTCGAAGCTAGCTTTCGAAGGATGTTTTTAGAACCGGTATGCGAATTATCCAATATTTAATCATGGCCCTTCGTTTTAACCTTAATCGATGGTCGACATATTTTATCCATGGTATTGTTTGTTATTGGCTTCGTGAAGCCACATGGCATTCATCACCGTTAGCTTGAGGTGGTTAATATTTCCCTTGGTGTGAGACTTCCCACCACCTTGCATGGCGAGGGTTAGTTTTTGGTGCCAAGTGTTATAATATATTTTTATTATTTTTATGCCCTACACTTTTGTTTACCATGGAATAATAATAAATTTCTTTAAACTTTTGCCCCCTACATGTTTATGCCATGTATATGATCCTCTTTCCACCGTGTCACTGATGTAGTTGTCCATATCATTTATTTTTCTTTTACTTATTCATGCATATTTTATCTTATAGTGTCCATATCCTTCTCTTATTTCCATGGTTGATTATTTCCTTTGCTTAATTGTTGTGCCATCATGGGTGTACACGTTAATATATATATATATTTATCTTTATTGTGGAAGATTCTTAGCACACCTGCTGGTTTCGCTTTTTAATTATGCATTATATATTAATTTTAATTTTAATCCCATACCTTAGTGAGAATGTCTAATTTCACAAATTTCAAAAGGTGGTCAAAGGAATTTTTATATATATTTATGCAATTTTACCCTTTCTCTTCCCTTGAAGCCTTAATAAATAACATTAATAAGTTTCTTTTATATTATTTGTTGACACGTGTCACTTTTCACTTGGGGCCAATCTAAATATCGACACTTAGAAAAATTTTAGATGATGCGCTATAAATACTATCTATGGATGGTGCTTACAGAAGTTGTTTATAGAATATTTCTATAGAAGCTATCTATAGAAGACATCTACAGAATTTGTCTACATAAAACATCTATAGAAGCTGTCTATAGAAATATCTACAGAAGATATCTACAAGAAGCTGTCTATAGAAACTGTAATTGTAGAGTTGAGAAAATACTTTACCTGATTCTCCCCCAAACTGTATTATGAATTTTGGATGTCTTTATTTACTTCCCCCCAAACTGTATTTTTGGCTATATAGCCAAAACAAAATGAAGAGGGTTTTATTTATATTATGGTGAATGATATATAATGAGTTTTATTTATGGGGGTTATTCCAATTATACTGGATATATATATCATTTTTGTGATTGTGCTTCTTGAATTTCATTAAGGAGTTTCCAAGTGAGAGAAAAATGATGATTATAAAACTTGATATCAGTCATCAATATATGCAAAAATAGATTTCTATCAAAGGTTTGGATAATTTCAATAAAAATGGGGTAGATATTCTGATATCATTGTGATGGCTTTTGCTTAAGGGTGCAAAATTTTGGGAAATACAAGTCATATTTTTGTAGGATAAAATGAACTATAGTACCTTCATAGGAATTTGCTTCTGAATTTTGCTTGCTTATGATATTCTAGAGTTGTTTCACAAGGACTCAAGCATCCTAGTGACTTTAAACAAATTCATCTACTCATTTCTCAAATCAATATGATGTTAAAGTTATCCTAATGTTTTCAAGCCTCTCAAGGACCAATTGTGTGTGCAGTGAATGTTCATTTCCCATTATGAGTAAGGATTGAGTAAAACAATGGTCACTTATGCCAACAAGCTAGCTTATCTGTGAGTATCCATAGGTCTTGTCTAGACTTAGCACTACTACATAAGGATACCTTATTTCCATGTGGGTTTCATTCAACCCATTGTTGTAATGAGGATCACCCCATGGTTTTTGAGACACTAAGAATTCCAGGGATTCAAGCTCTTTACCCTTCTTTGATTTTTTTTCTTGGGATACTTGCTCATTTTGAAAGGGAGTAAGGGATTTTTATTGCTTTTTGGGATTCTTGCTTATTTTTAGGGGAAGCAAGAAGATATTTTTGGGATACTTGCTCGATTAGATGAGGAGCAAGGGATTTTTTTTTGAAAGGTGAAGGGCGAGCTTGTCCTTTTGCCAATTCATTAGTTCTCTAGACCATGCGCATAGATGGATAAGCAGGGGAAACCATTCACTTTATGGCAATAGTAACTTATGAGTTAATATTTCCAAATATCATAATGTTTTTATGTGTTCTAATGTGCGTAGTCCAAGAGACAACTTGATTGACTAGGAATATCTTACAACACCAAAATATTGCTTAACTTTCAATGAAAATTTGCTCAAAACACTAGTGGTGGTTGAGTAATTGAAAACACCTAGATTTTATCTAGCAAACAAGGTGTTATGCAACATGTGGTAGTCATTTTCCTACAAGCTCTTAAAGAAATATCCTTTTAGGCTATTTTTTGAAATATTGAGACTGAAGATTGATGAAAATAAGATACAAATATTGCAAATATAGGAACTCCATTATGAAACAAAGGAAGCATAATATTTTTTTTATGAGAGAGAAGTTACTATTCAATAGTTGTTGACTGTAGTTCAGAGATACACTATAGATCAACCTGTTGCTTAAGATGGTGTATGAATTCTTCCTTAGATAATGGCTTTTTATAAAGTTTAAGCCTATGCCCATTTACTAGTAGTCTTCTTGTTGAATCATCTATAGGCTTAAGTTTGACTGTACCATTCTCGAACATCTCTTCAATTTCATAGGGTCCTAGCCATCTTGTCCTCAATTTACCTTGAAAATCTTGGTAGCGGGAGTCAAACAACAAGGCCCAATCTCCTGATTGAAATGTTCATGGTATAATATGTTTATCATGCCATTTCTTTCTTTGTTGTTGGGTTAATTCAGTCCTATGCAATGCCTCTAGTCTCCTTTCATCTAGAATGTTTAACTTTTCCAATCTAGCTTTTTGTGCTCGATCCAAATTCATGTCAAGTTGTACCATTGTGCGAAAAGTTTCTATCTCAAATTCGATAGGCATGATAGCTTGTTTGCCATAGACCATTTCATAAGGTGATAATCCTGTGGTAGTTTTCCAAGTTGTATTATATGCCCATACAACTTCTTTTAATCTCTCGGCCCAATCAACCCTATTAACAACTATGGTTTTTGTAATGATCTTTTCAAGTTCTCTGTTCGTAACTTCTACTTGACCATTAGCTTGAGGATGATATGGTGAGGTTTTCCTATGTTTTATTTGATAGATGTCAACAAAATGTGCAATTAATTTGGAGAGAAATTGGGATCCATGATCTGAAACTAACTCTCTAGGTGCTCCAAAGCATTGCATAATGTTTTCATAAAGGAAATCAGCTACTGGTTCAGCTTGTGCTCGTGGTAAAGCTTTAACTTCAGCCCACTTAGTAACATAGTCTGTACACACAAGTATGTGTTTATTACCTGCACTTGGAGGGTCTATAGGTCCAAAAAATTCAATCCCCCATTTCTCGAATGGTTCGAACATTACTTGCGAAACCAAAGGCATCTCCATAGAAGGTGTAGGCTTACTAGCTCTTTGACAAGCATCACATCTATCAACAAACTTATGGACATATTTATTCATGGTAGGCCAAAAGTAACCAGTTTGAAGTATTTTACTAACTATCCTTTGGGTGGCATAATGACCTCCATAGGGTTCTTCATGTGCTGCCCGAATGATGTCATATACATCTTCTTCTTGCACACATCTCCTAATTACTTGGTCAGGACATGTTTTAAACAAGACTCCATGAGTCCACATATAAGGGACACTCTGACGTATTAGTTTTCTATGCTCATGCGGTGTATATTTTTGAGGCATTTTACCCGTTACTAAGTAATTTACAATATCAACATACCAAGGAGTGAAAATAGAAAGAGCAAACAAATGTTCATCTAGAAAGTTATCAAGAATTAACTCATCATCATCAAAGATTTGCATACGAGATAGGTGATCTGCAATGACATTATCCTTTCCTACCTTATCTATGATTGTAATATTAAACTCCTATAGCAAAATAAGCCATCTAACCACTCTACCTCCTACTGTAGCTTTGTTCATTAAGTACTTAATGGCAGAGTGATCAGTGTGAACAAATACTTCATACCCTGTTATGTAATGTTTGAATTTATTGATAGCATGGACTACAACTAAGAATTATTTTTCAGTGATGGTGTAATTAAGCTCAGCTCCATGCAAATTTTTACTCACATAATAGATAGCATAAGGTATTTTGTTCTCTATCTATTGTAATATTGCCCCTATTGCATATCCCGAAGCATCACAATGTATATGAAAGGGTAAATTCTAGTTTGGCCCCCTTAATATTGGAGTAGTAATCAATTTTTCTTTTATAATCTCAAAAGCTTCTTGACATGCTTCAGTCCATTCAAATTTTCTATCTTTAGTTAAGATTTTAAGCATAGGAGAAGTAGTTTTACTAAAGTCTTTAATGAATCTATGGTAGTATCCTGCATGTCCTAAGAAACTTCTTACCTCTGTTTGTGTTTTTGGAGGTTGAAGGGACTGAATAGCTTGAATTTTTGTAGGATCTACTTTAACACCTTCTTCTGATATGTAATGTCCTAGAACAATACCTCCTTTCATCATCATAAAACACTTTTCATGACTCAAAGAGAGGTTTTGTTCTTGGCATCTGACCAAAACTTTTTGTAAGCTTGATAAAGTTTCTTCAAAGGTATTACCATAGACTGTGAAGTCATCCATATAGACTTCTACACATTCATTGATTAAGTCAGCAAAGATAGCTAAAATAACTCTTTGAAAAGTGGCAGGTGCATTGCATAATCTAAAAGGTAAAACTTTATAAGCATAGGTGCCTACAAGACATGTGAAAGTTATCTTTTCTTGATCTTCTTCAGCTATGGAAACTTGATTATACCCACTAAAACCATCCAAAAAGTAGAAATACTTCTTTCCAGCCAAGGTATCAAGAACTTGATCGATGAACGGTAAGGGAAAATAGTCTTTCTTTATCACTTTGTTTAATTCCCTATAATCCACACAAATCCTCCATTTACCATTCTTTTTAGGGACTATCACAAGTGGTGACACCCATTGGCTATCAAAAATTGGATATATAAATCTGGCATGTAAGAGTTTAATAATTTCTTCTTGGACCACATCTTTCATAGTTAGATTCAATCTTCTTTGAGGTTGTCTTACTGGGTGACAACCTTCTTGAATAAATATGCGATGGGTACAAATATTTGGATGTATTCCTTTCATGTCCTCGTAGTTCCATGCAAATGTTGATTGATGCTTTTCAAGCACGTCTATCAATTGTGATTCTTGTATGCTTGTGAGCTCATTACTAATGTTCAAAGTTCTTCTTGGTGTGATATCTATTTATTTGTATTTTTTAGTGTTTGCATCTATCCCCATCATCTCATGTTCAAGAATATTTAAGTGATAGTCATATGGTATCATTTTTTGAGACTGACTCATGCTTGCTTCATTAATGGCCATAGTAGATTCATATGAACAACCATTATCTTGACCTTGATCTTCCTTTTGGTTTTCTAACAATAATGGTAATGGTCCCTCAATTTCATGTTGAAGATACTCACTCAGAACATTGATTGATAGGGTTTGGATATCATCCAAATCATGAGGGAAATCATACCATAGTTTCTTTGGAAAATATTTTTCTATTGTTGATTCAAGGAATAGGCTAAGGTCCTTAGTATTCTTACCATAAAAAATAGTCATGTTTCTAGATCTATAGCTAATGTAAGCATCAACGGTTGCAAGCCATGGGTGCCCTAGAATTAAGGGATGTCCCCCTAGATTTTTCTTGGGTTGTAAGACTATAAATTCTATGGGATATTCCCATGAACTTATAGAGACTATAACATCTTCCAGTTTTCCTTTTGGCTTAATAGTGGACCTATCTGCGAGTTGGAGTACTATAGAAGTTGATTGTAATTTATGTACTCCTAAATATTCTACTATTTCTTTAGTCATGACATTAATAGTGGCTCCTAAATCGACCAAAATATTTTGCAAGGCTATATCACCAATGTGTACTGTGAGTATAGGTATTCTAGGATCTATGTATTTTGGTAATATCCTACCTCCTATTATTATCTCAGACAATTTTCCAATGACTTGAATAGTTTGAGCTTCATTCTTCTTTCTCCTTCCTAAGTTTGTGCATATGTTCTTGATAAGTTTGGAATAGATAGGGATGTCCTTGATAGCTTGTAATAAAGGGATTTTAATAGTGACATTTTCTAATTCCTGAAGGAAGTTAAAAGTTGGCTTAGATGGTTCTTTTGGTATCACCAATATTTGAGGAAATGGTATCTCCACTTCTTTCCTTTGAGGAACTTGGATCTCTTGTGGTCTTGCTAGAATGTTTTCTGGTGAATTTTTTATTTCTTTCCCATTGTTATCCTCCTTTTTGAACAAGTCTAAAATGGGATTATCAAGTTCTGTGAGAGTTACATTATTTTCCAACACTTTTCCAGATCTTAATTGAATCTGTTGATAGGGTGCCACAGATATAGAACACACCTCACTTGTTTCATAGACTTGTTGAACATTCTTGTTGTTATTAGGATTAGGGACCAATTGAGCTGGAAAAGGTGGTTGTTTAGGAGGATTGTTGTTCAACGATGGAAGGAGTCTATTTTGAGGCTGGTTTTGAGGTACTTGCCCCCTAAATTGATTTTGGAAGTTTTGTTGTTGGGGCTGCCCTTGAGACCAACTAGGTCCTGTCTGATTGTATTGGCCATTCATATTCCAACTAGATGTGTTTTGATTTTGGCCTACCATCCATGGAGGTGAATTTCCATATGAATTGGTCATGAATTGTGTCCAAGGAGGCATGTTCCAATCTTGATTATACTGATTCCAATTTGACCAATTTGGAGTATTTGACCAATAATTAGGTCTTTGTTGGTTGGAATAATTAGAGTTTGACCAATTGGGTGGACCATTAAATGGACCATTCCTTATTTGAGCTATAAAGTAGACATCTTCTACCTCTTCGACCTCAGGCTCTTTGATAGCGGTTTTGATAGTTGAGATATATTTACAATTTTTAGTATTATGGTTTTTGTCACAGATTTTGCAATAGGTAAAAATGTTGGAAATATTTATAACATTCAAAGGGCATTCCCTTAGATTATGTTTCTTTCTACATCTATGATAATATATCTCTTCAATATTTTGCTCCTTCGGTTTCTTATCCATGAGGTCGAGGGATGATGTCAATGTGCTCAATAAATCGGTTTTGAGATTCTCTAGCATATTACCGATTTTAGCTCATGTTACTCCTCCTGATGATGGGTATTTATTACTTCTTAATGGTTTATTTCTTGAGTAATTTTTACAAAGATTTATGATCTCTCCTAATCCCATATGATGGACATCTCCCTTTGCCATAAGGTTTAGTATGTCTAAGACATCTTCCTTAAGTCCTTTTAGAAAAATTTCTTTCTGAACTTCCTCATCCAACTCAATGTTTACTCTTGATCCCACAAATCAGAATCTCTCGAGGTAGTCCTCAAGGGATTCATCATATTTTTTATTCATACAAAATAACTCTGCTTTCTTATCCTGAACCCTACAATAGTCTTGGTATCTTTCGAGGAATATATCTTTTAATCCTCGTTCTCCATCCCATCGATTGCAAATGTTCTCCCCTAGACCCATGAACCATCTTAAGGTTGCATCCTTAAGTGTAGAAGGGAATAGTATTAGTTTTTTCTCATCCATGGTGTAAAAGTAAGCCTAGCACACCACTTCAAATTCAAAGAGAAAGGCATTGGGATCCTCATGTGGTTTCCCATGGAAAGTAGGTAAAATAACAATAGATATCGGCTTTGGTTCTCTTGTTAGCCTATCTTCGAAAGAAGGAATTGGGAAGGCAAAAGTCTTTCTTTATCCACCCTCCCTTGATTTTCTACTTCTCCTTGATCATTAGTCCTTTGCCTTTGGTTTCTATTTACTTCCCCTTGTTCACTACCTTGATCAGCCATGATTGAATATAATATTTCAAGAATTGGTTTAGGTATAGGTTTAGTAAAGATAGACGAGGGATCGATATGATCGTCAAACTCTGGTTCAGGTAATAAATATGATTTGGGATCTTGTTCTAGGATTTCAATTTGCTTGGTTGATGTAGAATCTAAAGATGCAGTTTTGATTTCTTTTTCCTTAGAAGTTTTAGGCTTCTCACTAAAGTCTCTTTGGAAATTTTCTTCTAGCTTATTGATTTTGATAAACCTTCCCTTAGAGTCTCTAGGTCTGCTCATGAATTTTCTAAATTTTCTAGTGTTTGACCTTTCTAATATTCCTTGAATAGTCTATGAATATCGTTGATAGGTTCGAGTTGTTCGAGAGTCATATAATGCTCCTCTTCAAATTTAAAGTCGTATGTTACTAATTGGATCAATTGAATGAGGAAATCTTGTGTTGGAATAGGGTTGGGATTTCCAAATTGTAGCTCGTAGCGTAAATCTTGACATAGTTCTCTAAAGCACACAACTCTAGGTATCTTGTGATATTTCTTGCTATATTCTAGGGCTACTTCCCTTTTTTCTATGTCTGCAAGGAAGTTGTGAATGATGAGGGAGTCCTCAAAATATTGATTCCAAGGGTAAATTGTTGGATTTATCGATGCTCTCCTATCCCAAAGCCAACGCTCACAACTCCTTCCAAGATCTAGATAAGGTGAATAGTAGTCTGGTCCTAGAGTTTTTGCTATGTCAATTCTTTTGATCTTTTCCAACTCGTCTGATCTCTCCTTAATAATGTCCAAATGTTCACACAAACACTCCCACTCTTTACTAGATGTGTTGTTTCCTTGTTCAAAAAGAAGTGTAACTTCTTGTTTTATTAGTAATTTTCTAAGGTCTATAAGTGCAGACTGTTGCAGACTATTTTCCACCATCTAGCAATATTTTCTTTTACCTCTTCCTTCTCTTCTTTTTTTTTTGGTTTTGTTTGGGTTCTGATTGGTTTCTATTTTTTTTTTTTTATGACCAATTCAAAATAGTCCTACTATTGTCAGGTTTAGGTACAACTCATAACAAATGAATTTATAGCTATCCTTATCACAATAGGAAAAATAAAATAAAATTTTTATTTTTTTGAGCAATCCTGCTATAACTAAAACTAGGTGTGACTCACGGTCTATGAATCCATACAACCAATTTTAGTATAACAAGAAAATAAATGAAATATTGCTTTGAAAAGTAAATTTGCTGGAAATAAAATTACTAAAAGTAAAAGGTTATTTTGCTATCACTTCTTTGATTATTTAGGAACTTTTTTCACTATGACTGTGTCACTCAATCATACTTACTTCCTGTTTCTACAGGGGAACCTAGACCAAAGCAAATAATAGCAATCACCCAAAGCTTGGAAAATTTGTAGGAAATAAAATCTTAACTATGAAAGCAGTAAAATGATTCCTCAAGAGAAAAGAACCTAGAAACGTCGAACAAAGGGGCTTGTTGGGACCATCTCATGCCACTCTAACTCATATGCATGCCAAGGACTCATACGTACCTCTTTCCACATACAAGTAAGCCTCTCTTCTTGTGCAACCAAACAACTTTTTTGATTAACCACTATGATGCTACTCTCCCGACAATGGTGCCAAAATGTTCGGTTGTAATAGCTTACATTTAATTCTATCAATCCAGGGTAATCAAGGTTAGATTTAAAGAGTAGAAATCCAATATATATTGTACCATGATAATTAATTCTTAAGCTTGATTCATATCTCTTTTCAGTCTCAGGTTTTGTAGAAAAATAATAATTGCAGTAAACAAAAATTATGCAAAAATTGAAATAATATGCAATAAATTAAATATGATATTTACCTAACAATGACTTTACCTATTGGTGCATTTACCTAATAATGATGATTTTACCTATTGGTGAGTTTATCTAATGGTGAGGATCCTCATGCAAATAGTTAGTTTTGATTATCTATTTTTACTTTATGCTCTATGAAAATGTAATTTAATTTATTTTATAATTCTAAAGTTAATTTTACGTACTAACTATTTCTAACCTATTATAGGGGTGAGAGAATAGGGACTGACTGTAGGAGTGGGCCCTGCCTCCTAGAGGATAGTGTAAGTCTTTCTCCCCTAAACTATTTTATCTCAGTAACTAATATGCATAATTACTACTAACATTATTCTATTCTATGAATGCAGGGAAAATACAATGATGATTACATAAAGGAAATTATGTAGTAATTGACACAATAAATGATACAGTTACCATAAAAAGTGTTGCTTTATTACTGGAAATTCAGGCGTACATAATTGTGCATTTCTTCAGAAATTGTACAGAATCATTCCAACATTATTTCAGCATCATACATTTCTCTATTAGCTAGGCGATTGACCATTAGACGATTAGACCTTTTCAAAGGTCTCCCTTTGTAATATATAATATGACTTGGACAATTCTAAATAAAATTCTTCCACGTATTTTCCATGTGGCTTTGTTGGCTTGATAATACGACAACTATGTACCTAATAAAAATAATCTAAACTGACATAGTTTCCTAATCCTACTTGGACTTAATCATAACCTAAGTGGTCCAAGTGGCAATTCATGAATAAACATAACAAAATACATCTAATTTGAATATTTTGTAAGATATAACAATATAACTATATGCCCCTTTATTCATGGGAAGGACATAACAATATTGCATTGGAATCTAGACAACCTAACAACATACTAATTATATAATTTTATAAAATAACTTTACAACAACTTCGATAATCATAAGTTCCTCATGCATAATATTTGACAAGTCAACCAACTATGCTGACTAGAATCATTTCATAACATATGCTGCCATGTAAGGGTGCCATGTTGTCACTGATGTGGCACGTAGTGCATTGGTAAATTGACTTGGTCAAATATTTTTGTAACTCTTGGTGGTAGACATCTTCAGTAACAGTCTTCAATAGCTATCTTTGGTAACATACTTCAGCAACTATGTTCTATAATAGTCTTCAGCCACTGTATGTTGTAACCTGTGTCTACAACCTTCTCAATTCGTCATCCTTACGTCTATCTTCTCTCATGTTCAGGGTCTGGTTTGAATCTTGTGTTGCCGCATCATACTCCTATGAAACATCCTTCAACGTTTTCTTGTCCAATCATACACATCTTGCACGTATTTCATGTAAAATCCATACATTAATCAATTTAATCTGCATTCATCATTTTAACTGATAATTCACATAAATAACTAAAATAATCATTAAAATCCATTACATTCATGATTTAAAGATAGAAATCAAATAATATATCACAGATAATATATGCTAAATAAACACTCATCATCTAGTTTCTATATGGATATATTTTTATGAAAATATGTGATGTTACTAATGAACTCGTTGGCTTGACAGGAACAGGTCTATTCATGGGTGGAAGGGAGACTTATCCACCAAGAGCAAGTTAACTTACAAAAAAAGAACTAATGAGTTTGTCCTACGATTTATATTACTTGGGTAATAGGGGTAAATACCTTTTTGTAATAAGTTGCTTATTGAAGATACAACTAACCTAGGATAGAATGTAATTGATGTCCAAGTCTTCTTCTAATATTGATTGGTATGTAGTATAAAGGAGTTGGGACTTAAATCAAGTATTCTCATATCTCATCTGGATATGATGTTAAGAAATATATATATAGATATATGTATGTATGTATGTATGTATGTATTAGATGGGTGATGTCAAGATCTAGAAAAAATATACATGACACCTATTTTATGGAACTCTAAGAAGAGTTTGGTATCGTCCATCGTGGAGAAGGTAAGTATTATGTGGAAAATATCCATTAATAATAGTCATATTGCCTCCACCTGTGTAATATGGGTTTCCACTCTAGTTTGAATGAGAGCTTGTTGTGGGACTAGCTGGAGATGAACGTTGAACAACCTAGGGACACCCAATTTTGTTAATGAAGGGAAGTTCTAGCGAGAATCCAAGAAATATAGAGATTGTGTGCACATCAAAGTAAGGGCACAAGCTATTTAAGTGGGAAGTTTTTGGTGGAATTCATAAAACAAGGATCGAGTCCCATTAATGGTGGATCGAAGTTTGTGGATGAAAAGAAAAAAAGAGAAGTGACCGGTTTGGAAAGTAGAAGGAGGTTGGAAGCAAAGGAAGTTGTAGGTGATTGGGAGTAGAGAGCTAGGAAGAGATTGACGAAGGACCTTGCCTCAATTTACTGATAGGACTATTGTTTTCTAGGTTGGTATATCCTTAGTCTTTTTGCATTGCTTGATAGTGGTTTTTTGGACGTTCGATGCAATGCTTTTATCTCGAGTAAATAGATTATGTAATTTTTGGATATTTGATATAATGCATTTACCTCAAGTAAATAGATTATGTAATTTTTGGATGTCTAATATAGTGCTTTACCTCAAGGAAGTAGGTTGTGTAATTTTATGGACGTATGATGTAATGCTTTGCCTTGGGATTAAGCTTATATTTTTCTAAATGTTTAGATTTGAGATGGATAGCAAGGTTATCAGGCTTGTTCAATTGATTTTAGGATCTATTAGGAGACATTGCACATGGGTTCATATCCCAAAGGATTCTTATGATGATTCCCACTCTACCTGTATTGGATGGTTAGATAGAGTTGTTCTGGGAAGTGCAGTTGGAATTTCCCAATGACATAGGGTAGAGGTGGTTAGTTTTGTTTGAGATGAATGAGTCCTCTTCATTACCTGGTCATTCATAGAGAGAGAGTTACTAGGTATGGGGAAGTAGAGAACTAGTGAGGGGTTAGTCGAGCACCTTTGTTCTCATGGATACCGGTGTGAGCCCCATGTTTTTCTTGAAAATGTATTGTGATGACCATTATTTTTAAAAGATGTTGTATCAACTCTTAGCATACGACTAATAGTTTTATCCTGAGATTTTAGAGTTGACCTTGGAGTCTTACCCATGTGAATCAATGGCTCATATTGGAAGCCACATTGTAAGGGCTATGCAAGCACACTCTATGAGAATATTGACTCTCGTGTGTTCAATGCTAAGATAGCTACAAATGTATTCTAGAATTTGAATAGCTCACTCAAGCTCGGTAACATTCAGATTTGCCATGCAAGGTTTTTGGTGGGAAGTCTCTTACTTCAAGTTCAAGTTGGTGGTTACAGTGGGAACCATATTGGTAGTGGGTAGATATGTCTTAGGTAGATTATATTTAATGAAATTAGTAGAAGGAATCGTGCCACCAAGTTGAATGTGTTGTAATAGTTTTTTTTTTTTTTATTTACATGGTGGAATCGGTAGCCACCACGAATCTGGGCAAGCTATCCGTTTTATGGCCGCTCGTGCCCACATGATCTTCACGCAGTCCACCCCTATAACCACCATACCACAATCATTTTAAACCTTTTACATCGTTGAAAGCACTAAGAAAGGGACAAGCATTCAGTCCGACAAGAATGTGTTGTAATAGTTAGATAGAACTTGTACTAAATATTTGATGATGGATCCATCTCTAAACTGGATTTATAGTGGAGGTGCGTATCAAAGAGTGATGCGTAAGTGGTAATGTTGTTATGATAGTGATGAGGACCACGATATATGGAAATACTTGTGGATATTGAACTCCTGGGCAAGGGGTGGTTTGTAAATATTGAATTGATTGACCAATTCTAATATGTAGAACTTTGGGATCATGGAATATCCCAAAGAAGGAAAAAGACATAATGGAATGTCTTTGACTTTATTTGTAAAGAATGATTCGCCTTGAAAATAATTAAAGAGGAAATGGTTTTGGGCTAGTTTTTCCCACAAGGGGGTTTTCCAGGATAAATCTATGTGTATAAATTTGTGGTGAATCCTTTTATGGTCTTTCTACTTTAAAGTTTTATAATTGCTATGACTCTTTATGTTAATTCTGCAATATGGATAATGTTGGTTATTTAACTTATAAATGTTGGAAATAAACCTATATGATGCTCTTGATTAATGATAAAGGAATTCCTCATGGGACATTTAATTTATGTGGTTTAATTCTTTAACGATATGTCATGTGGCAAATAATCAATGCTTGGTAGAAGAAGCAATGCTAGTTAATGAAATGTTAAATTGTGGATTAGTACCTTTTGTGATGTTCTTATCTAATAGCAAAATAAATCCTCTTGGGGTATTTAATTGATGTGACCCAATACTTTCATGAAGTTATTTATGTGGTGGTAAATGGTGTAAACTAAATAGGTTAGTTTGATGTTGCCTCAAATTAATATAAAAAGAACCTTGTTGGGGGTAGTTAAGGGATGCCCACTAGAGACAAGAAATGATTGGTATTCTTGAATAAATTGAAGGGTCTAAAGAGTAGTGAGACTCCATTACAATTATATTAGAGGAACTAAATAGGCATAATGTTGTTCCTCAATGAAAGAATTAGAAATGAGGCTATTAGGGGATGTCTAACTCAAATGGATATGATATGGATAGACAACCCTTGCACGCAAAGACTACTCACATAGAATGGCTTATGTGGGTTGTAAGCATGACTGGTGCCTTTTGACAGAATGAAAGGAGAGGTCAATGTTAGCTCTTTGGATCCATGAGATGGATAGCTTGACCCATAAGTAAACATCTAGTACCCTTGCATAGATGGACTTATGCAAGGAGTAGGGATGGGTGTGCCTCTAGGAATACTTAGTTAGGAAACTGATGTAAGGATATCAGTAGAGATAAATGTATATATATATTAAAAAAATGGATGGGAAAATTTGAGGGTTGTGATATTTGGTATCAGAGCGCTTGGTTCGTAGGGATGCAAGTTCCCTTGCGTAATATTAGATAGAGTGCTATAGGACATGCACATTGTAGAGGCTCTACCTATGAAAGAAGTACACTTAGTGGAGGTAGACCTTGATTATATAGTTTGATCAACTAAGAACATAGTTGCTAGTAGGAGAAACAATTTAGAGATGAATATTGTGAAATTGACTCCTCTTATCTCTCCTTGTGTGTTCTCAAGGACAATGCCACCCAAGAGAAGGAGAGGGGGTGTTGTCCCACCACCAAGTCAAACACAACAAAATAATGGTGAGGATAGGACCATGGGTGTAGGTTCAAAAAACCCTAGTAATGAAGGGGAGATCTCGCTACCATAGTGGCTTTGCTCTAGGAATAGGTGGAAACATAGAAGCAATTGCTAGAAGTTGTGTTTAATTGGGAAGTGTAAACTGGAAGCTCTAGAGGTAGGAAAGGTGATGAACCCTTTTTAGAAGCACAACTAGCCAATATAATGTTAGAGGTAGAGCTAGGTAGGGACATGAAACATCTTAGATCTTCCAAGTTCAATGGAGAGGAAGGTGGCAACAAAGCCAAAGCTTGGCTAAAAGAGATAGAAACCTATTGTAATATGAAGAACTATTCCACCGAAACTTGAACATCCTATGCCACACTACATTTGCAAGGTGTTGGCTTAGATTGGTGGGAAACATATAGTGAGGAACAAGGATTGGAGGCAAAATTCAATCTAAAATGGAAAAGTTTGTAACATCTTTTAAAGAAATATTCTTCACAGAGCACTTTTATTCCTAAAAGTTTGAGGATTTCATTAAAATTCGGTAGGGAACTAGGATAGTGGAAGCATACTATAAAAAAAAATCAAGATACCAAAATATGTACCTACTTATAATGATAAAATAAAAATCTATAATTTTATACTAGGAGAAGATCCTAGGATAGGGCAAGAGGTAGATATGCGGGAACCTACTACTCTATAGAAAGCTTATGATTTGGCCAAAAAAGTTGAAACATATCTCAAACCTTATTTTGATTATAAAGGTTTAGATGAAAAGGGCAAAGAAGCACTAAGGAAAAGAAATAGTGTGGGCTTTGTAAAGTGGAAAAAGGAGCAAGCAAATATGAGTCACCCTAGACAAGACAAAGGGAATAACAAGAAGCATGGGAAGTTTAGAAAGATATTTCAAGGAAAATATCATAACAATGGGAATAATAGAAACCCATCATAGGGGTAGGTCAATATTCCTCCAGCAGTGAAAATAGAAGAAGGGCAGAAGAAGAAAACTCACCCTAGAACTAAAGAAGGATGCTACAATTGTAAAGGACCTCACTATGCCAATAAATGCCTATACAAAGCTAAATTGAGTTTGAATGGAAAGGAACTTGCCTACAAGGATGTTGACTGAAAGGAACCTGTACACAAGATCTATGCAGCAACAGGGAGCCAAAATCTAGAAGGCCAAGCCACTCCACTTGTGATAAAAGGTAAAACCTTTGGTAGTGTTTCCATGAATAGCTTTGTTTCCACTAGCCTAATTAAATAAATAGAAGAGAGGTTAATAATATTAGCACATGGGTGGAAGGTCAAGTATGTATCAGGATAGACCTAATCTATAGATCAGTTTTATCCTATAATTGATATTACCCTACCTAGTGGTACAACAGTTGGATGTCTATATGTAGCATTGCTACATAACTTTTATATAGTCCTAGGAATGGATTGGCTGCAATCACATAAGGTCGTGATCAATTTCCAAGAGAGATGGATGGAATACTTAGAGGATGGTAGGAAAGTACAGAGAGTGTACAACCTACAAGGGGCTTTTTGATCCCAAATCCTCTTTGCAATGCAGCTTAGGAAGGCAATGAAAAGAGGAGGAGCTATTTATGTAGTAAAATTTAATGAAATAGAAAGTGAGAAGAAGAACGAAGTGTTTGAAAAAAACCTAGTTCTCCAAGAATTCAAAGATGTATTTCCTAAAGACTTACCAAGACTACCCTCGAAGAGTGAATTTGACTTCACTATTAAAATCCAACTTGTAATAGAGCCTATACATATGGCTCCTTACAGAATTAACCCTATAGAGATGCAAGAGCTAAAGGTACAGTTACAAGGATTACTGGAAAAGGGGATAATTAGACCTAGTGTGTCACCTTGGGGTGCACATGTGTTATTTTTTAATGGGATTTTTTATTATATTGAGTACTTCCTAATTATCATAATGAATTAGATTAGGACTTATTTTTATTCTCATATCTAATAAGATATATTGTAATCATAAAAATTCACAAGTTGTATCTCTAGTTGCACAATATTCTACTTCTATAGATGATTGTGCTATTGTATGTTGTTTCTTACTATGCCATGAAATTGGTCCTGAACCTAGATAAAAAATGTAACCTGAAGTAGATTTTCTATCATCAACTGACCCTGCATAATCTGAATCTATGTATCCTTACAAAACAAAAATCCTTAATATATCTCTTGTAGATTAATCCATACTCTATAGTTTTCTTTATATACTCTAATATTCTTTTTGTAGCCTTCCAGTGACTTTCTCTAGGTTCTTGCATAAACCTTGAAAGATAATTTACAGCAAAAGCTAAATCAGGTCTAGTGTTGGTTAGGTATAGAAGACTTCCAATCAGTTGTCAATATTCTGTAGTTGAGACTAGAGGTGTATTATCATTCTTAGATAACTGAAGCCCTTGTTCCATAGGAGTATCTTTAGGTTTGCAATTATTCATCTTGTATTTCTCTAGTAGTGTTTTTGCATATCTTGTTTATGAGACCGTGATGCTATATGTACTCTAACAAATTTCTAGGCCAAGATAGTAACTCATGAGTCCTAAATCAGTCATTTCAAATGCCTTTTCAAGTTCATTCTTTATTTCATTTATAAGTCTTTCAGAACTTCCTGTAACCACTATGTCATCAACATATACTATGAGAATTAATATATCATTTCCAATTCTTTTTGTATATAAACTTGGATCTGAAGAGCTTCATTTGAAATTGTGTTGCAACAAGTGATTATTAATATTTATGTTCCATGCTTTGGGTGCTTGTTTTAAACCATATAGAGATTTATTTAACTTGCAAACCTTGTGTTCTTGACCTTTGACAACAAAGCCTTTTGGTTGAGACATGAAGACTTCCTCCTCCAAATATCCATTAAGAAATGCACTCTTGACATCCATTTGATGAAGTTTCCAACCACGATGAGCTTCTAAAGCACATATTGTTTTGATAGTCATCATTCTAGTTGTTGGTGCAAATGTCTCTTCATAATAAATTCCCTTTGTCTTCGTATATCCTTTTGCTACTAATCAAGCTTTGTACTTTCTAATGTTCCATCTACTCTATGCTTAATCTTGTAGATCCATTTGCATCCTACCACTTTTTTTCCTAGAGGTAATTCTACTAGATTCCAGGTTTTGTTCTTTTGTAGTGATGAGAATTCTGACTCCATAGTTGATCTCCATTGTGAGTGATTTAGTGCCTAAAGTATCATTGTTGGTTCTTCTATTACACTTAGTAATCCCCTATCCATTCTGCTTTGACTGTGAGTTTGAGGTCTAGTGGTAGTAAGGTCAGGCATACATTCCAAATTTGATTCTTGAATAGTGTTCTTGAGCCATATTGGTTCTTTCCTTGGAATATTTGTAGATACTTCTATAGATTTTGATTCTGATTCTTCTGAAGACTCTGTCTCCAATTCTTCTTGAGGTTCTAACTCTATTTCTTTTGAGAAATCTAGAAGAATTTCTGAATTTTTATTTTCTTCTTCTTCAGTGTCAGCCTTGTAGCCTTCATCAAAGATTACATCTTAGCTTATATATACTTTCTTAGTATGTGGATCAATGATTATGTATCCTGTTGATTCGTCATCATACCCAAAAAATATACCGACCATACTTTTTTCATCTAATTTTGTACATTTCTGTTTTGGAATATGCATATAAGCTTTGCACCTAAAAATTCTTAGTTTTGCCACACTTGGTTTCTATCCTAACCATGCTTCTTCAGGAGTGATATTCTTGAGTATTCTTGTAGGTAATCGATTTTGCAAGTATACTATTGTTTGAACTACCTCTGCCCAGTATTGACTATCCATATGGGCTTATTTTAACATACATCTTACCATTTCCATTATGGATATGTTTCTTCTTTCTGCTATGCCATTTTGCTATGGAGAATAAGTTGTAGTAAGTTGTCTCTTAATTCCATTTTCCTTTAGAAATAGATCAAATTCATTTGAAGTAAACTCCCCTCCTCTATCTGATCTAATATTTTTAATAGTATTTCCTAATTCTCTTTCTACTTGGAGTTTGAACTGCTTGAAACAATTGTAAGCTTCTAATTTATATTTCATGAAATATACCCACATTTTTCTAGTATAATCATCAACAAATAGTTGGAAATACTTATGTCCTCCAATACTTGTAGTATTCATTGGACCACATAAATTTGTGTATATCAATTCTAGTGGTTGTTGAGATCTGTATTGGCAAATTTCAAATGGTATTCTATGTTGTTTTCCTGCTAAACATTCTAGACAAATGGTAGATTCCCAAGAGATGTTTGGAATTCCTTCAACCATTTGATATTTTACTACTTGGTTTAAGGATGATGTACTAGAATATCCCATACACTTGTGCCATAAGGCTCCTAATGTTATGGCTGAGAGAACAAGATTTGTAGTAGTCTCTAGAATGAATACATTCTCCTTGTAAGATCTAAAAGCTATTAATTTCCCTTGTTTAATAATATGACATTGTTTTCTTCCATTTATAACCTTGAATGTTATTGTCATATTTTGATCCATGAGTTGAGATACTAAAAGTAAATTAGAAGTTAATCCCAAAACATATAGAACATTGTTAATTATTCCTTTTCCACTTGTTAGATCAACCAGAACATCTCCTATTCCTTTTACCACATATGTCTTACCATCTGCTACTGTAATTGGTCTTTCATGTGTTGCTCATAATACTTTGAATAAATTTTTGTTTCCAGTCATATGTTTACTTGCTCCTGAATCTATACACCAATAATCCATATGTTTTCTTAAAATATTTGCAAATTTGTAAGTTTAGTTTGTTGTAGAAACCCTTATTACTCCAACTCAATTAAATTGCAAATATTCTAAAATGGTTTTGTAACTTTAAATAATTAAATTGCAAAAATTTTATGTATATTTCTCCAAAGTCTTCTTACTAAAGAATTACTCCTTCAATTTACTATTATATCTAAGGTTTCAAATATGAACTTATTCTTCTCAAACTACCTTTACCTTTTTCCTTAGAAAATAATAACCTTAAAAAATTATTTATTACTCCTAACCCAATCTTATGAGTAATTTGAATGAAATATATTACCTTAGCCTTAGAGTTGTATTCTCCAATCAACAACACTTGACTTCTATCTACAGGTTTTCCACTACGTACATCTATGAATGGCATTGTATTCACACATGCTATCTTGGCCTAATTCATTGGCTTATTTGATAGATAACTACTCCCACCTTACCTTTAATAAAACTGCACACTAATATTAGCTTTACTATTCACTTTTGTAACATCCAAAGATTCTCTTATTGCATCCAATCATTGATATCCTTCCCATATTTTTGCTTGTACTAATCTACCATTTTTATTAATGGATTCTTCAAATTTTTGGTTCCTTGGGAGAATTTTTCCTTCACTAGGCATGAATTAACCTTTGACCTTCCAGTTTCTACTTGCCACTTGGTGGAATGGGCACTAGACTCTTCAAGTTTCTATCTTGTATGTGCCACTTGGCACTCCAACTCTTCTACCTCCCTTGCAATATGTTTTCCTTCTCTAGTAGATATTATTATGGCAATGGGTGTTACTTGTAACACTCCTTCAACACTTCTCCAATGTTAATCAACGTGGTGCTTGCATGTAGACTATTCCTCCTAGGGTTACTTGCTTCTTTCAATGTAAATATTCATTGTTCCAATGTTCATTTTATTTCATGATTCAATATGGTTATCTCAATATATTCTTATTCTTTACTTTTCATAGTAGTATGCTTGTTTCTCAAGGATGGACATCCTTTTTTACTTTGATGCTTTCACAGGTTGCTTTGTCTCTTCAATGGTGTAGAGATATATCATTTTCTCTCCTTAAAGAAATGGTAATACTCCTTTTGAGTGGCATTTCCTATTGTTATTTTGAGTGGTGATTCTTCTTCTATAATGATACCTTCAATGTCTCTCAAATCTTGTGCTCATCCAAGACAATTATGCTTATTCTAGTGTTTTTTGACACTTAGAAATTTTTAAGCTACTACTCATATCCTGCTCCTCCCATGGAATATCCATCATGTGCACCTCTATCATCATTGATCTATTAGGGTAATCATTTCCACTACTCTATTATGGTTTCCAAGGTCATTACTTTGCTAAGGTTTTCAAATCCATTGCTTAGATCTAGCTCCTCATGGAACCTCCACCATACACCTCTATCGGCATTTCTTCACTAGGATTTTTGAAGTCATTGCTCTGCTAGGATTTTTTAAGTTATTTCTCTACTAGGATTTTCAAAGCTACTACTTAGACTCCAACTTCCGCATTTACATCAATGTTATGAGATTGACCCTCATGAATAAAATAATAAAAATTTACAAATATAGCTTTTTAAAAGTTTAAATGGTCCCAAAGAGTAAATATAATAAATAGTCAATTATGAACACAATAAAATCTTAACCACCATATATTCCAAGATCTCCCCTTGCATGGAGAGATACACTTACATTGGATCCCCCCTCAAGGGACACTCTTTAACTCCAAAAAGCTCTTGTAGTGACCTCAAGTATGACCTTGGTTAAAATATCTATTATCTACTTTGAGTAAGGAACACATATTGGATCTAAAATCCCATAAGAATTAATCCATATCACAATGTGCATCCATATTTCAACATGTTTTTCCACTAATGAAACATAGGATTGTAAACAAGTTGAATAGTACTTTGATTTTCATAATAAAAAGTAACAAGAAATATTTAAGGAATGTTGATATCCTCCAAAACCATTAGCATATACCTAGGATGCTTAGTTTCCTCATTGGTAGCATAATATTTAACCTCTATGGAGGATTGAGATATGGTGAATTGGTGTGTAGAACACCATAAAACTGGGTCAGATCCCAAGTAGAATATACAGCCTCTAGTGGGATATTGCTCTTACAAATCACATGTCCAATCAACATCTAAAAACGTATTAAAATAAAATGGGAACCAATAGAGTAGTGAATTTCCATATAATATATCTAATAATATAATTAACTACTATCTAGTGACTCTCCCAAGGAATCGCATGTACTTGGAACAATAGCTAACAACAAAGGCTATATTTGATCTATTGTAAGTGAGATAGATAAGTCCTCCTACAAGAGACTAGTATAGAGTGGCATCAACTACAGGTGAGGTATAGTCAGCCTAAAGTTTCAAATTTGAAGTAAATAATTCCCAAGAAGGCTTACACTCCATCCTAAATTTCTAAAGAAGATCTAAAACATGCTTGGGCTAAGAAATGGTATACTAGAATTTTTTATCAATCTAAATTTCCAAAAAAAGTGCAAAATTCCTAAATCTATCATCTGAAAGGTGGAATCATGATTTATATCCTAAATATAAGTATTTGATTTACCCATGATGATAATATCATCAACATGCAAAAAAATTACTAAGGTCTCCTTATCACAATGTTTGATGTAAACATAATGCTTAGTCGTACATCATTGAAATCCACAACTAAGAAAAATTAATGGATTTTCCCATACCAAGCAGAAGGAGCTTACTTAAGACCATACAAAGATAGTGTTAAGTGGAATACCAATGTAGTAGGTCTCTCTAGCACAAATACAAGTGGTTATTGCATCTATATTTCTTCCTAAATTTTTCCAAGGATAAGGAAACTCTTCATGTCCACCTAATGTACCTTCTATACATAGGAGGTAGTAATGGAAAGAGTCATTCTAAAAAATTCCATCCTAGATATAAGTTCAAACATTCTATTGTAGTCCACACTCTCCTATAGAGATAGGCCCTTAGAAACAAGGTATGCTTTTTAATTTTTAATCTGACCATCCAATGTATACTTGGTCTTGTAGACCCACCTCTACCCCACAATATTCTTACCTATCATAAGAGGAACCAAATCCTATATTAAATTATTCATCAATATCACATATTCTATAGCTATAGCATATTCCTATTCATGCTTCCCCTTATCCTAGGAGTAGATGACATGATCCTATTAATTTTTTACCTTCAAAGCATAAGAACGAGCCTTTTAATACCATTGAAGGGATAGAATGAGTTGTGCCTCCTTCAAAATCATCTTAATCTACTGGGGTGTAGGACATTTAGAAGAAGCATGGGTATCACATACCCTCTCAACATAAAAATTTGAAATAGAAGAATCCAAATCATCGCTACTCAACTCATTATACAAATCTAGAACATTTCAAACTGAACCATCCTACTCATCCTATCCTACTCTAGAGTAAGAGGAAACTACTTGAGAAACTACTTGTAATGGGTTCAAATTGATAGGTAGTGAACAACCAATATAAGAGGAATATGCTCTAATGGGAATGGAACCAAATAAGATATTTGAAGAACCTACTAAATCTAGAATAGATACAGTATTAGAAGCTACAACATTAGGAGGGAGAGTGGAATGAGTACCTAGAATAACCTCATCAAATATGACATCTATCCTAATTAAAATTACAAGCCTATGAGGATCATAGAGATTATATTCTTTTGAGGTATCATAATACCCCACAAATATACACTTATGGATCTTTGATGTATTATTTTTTAAATATATTTGGATATGTGATCCCATCCTAAAGACCCATAGATTTAGAACTAAGACACATCTAGCTTATCCCCTATCCATTTATCAAGAGGTGTCATCCATCAAATAACCTTGGTAGAAACCCATTGATGATATACCCTACACAAGTTACTGACTCTCTAAAACTTATGATATAGTCCCTTGGCATGAATCATACAATGATCTAACTCCTTGATTCTCATGTTATTTTTCTCCTAGTCTGCCTTTTAAAATAGAGAGAGGGATGGGCGGGCGCTCTTGGCAAGTCTTAAAAATAGCTTCATCTACTAGTTACTACCGGCCGACTTTCCATCTTCCTTTGACTGAGGAGTCTTGTGAGGAGGCGAGGGATCTCGTTCTGTCTACCAATCATGGAGAGGACTCGGTTACTTCATTGATATACCCAATCAGGACATGATCCTAGGGATCCCCTTTTAGAATAGAGAGCTTGACTCGCCATGTTTTAATTTAAAAGGGCTAAGCATTTTTAAAATTGAGTGATCCACCTCTTATTAAAAGGATGGGGGATTTATGAACCTTTATAAAAGCGGCTCTCTCTATTTGAAAAGGGGTTTGGTTAAGTCCTATAACGAGCCCTTTTTAAAAGCTGCTGTGGGGAGAAGAACCATATCTTCTTTCCCGCTTTTTTGAGGTTGTTCGATGCCCTTCCTTACAAGATACGTGAGTTGGGTTTGATCAGTAGAGTTGAGGTAGTTCTGATAGGATGGCCCAAAGCATCATACCAACCCCAAGGGATCAATTTTCATCCTAATTTTTCCCTTCTCATGTGATTTATTCCTTTTGGTATTAAAATATGCTTTTTGAGATTCCTTCCAGTAATCCAAGTGGCATATAATTAAGTAATTGAACTGGTCCTATTATTTAAAGGGTATATTTTTACTACACCATTCTATTTAGGGGTGTAGTTAATAGTATTTTGATATGTTATTCCATGAGTGGCCAAAAAATCATGAAAAGCATGACTAACATATTCACCAACCCCATATGTTCTTAGACACTTGATCCTTATACCTAGCTAAGTTTTAAAAAGGGTCTTTAAAGCTTTGAACCTCTCAAATAAATCATCCTTCATATAAATGGTATATACCCACACATATCTAGAAAAATCATCAATGAAAAGAAGAAATTAATTATTTATTGAAAGAGGTGTTCCCATAGGTCCATATATGTCACTATGTATGATCTCCAAAGGGTGAGATGCCCTCCTAGAAAATTATTTTGGAAAGGTATTCCTATGATGCTTTCCCAAAATACATTTATCACATTCACCACTTGGATCAGATATGTTTGGAATTATAATAACCATCTCATGTTTACTCATGTACCTCAAGGAACCTTAATTGAGATGCCCAAGTCTATTATACCACTTTTGACTCCCATCATCAACATGCACAACCATTGTAATAAATTTCTTCTTGTTAGAAGAGGAAGTGGATATTTTTATCCTTTTGGATTGACATGGTCAATAGATACAAAGGACCAGATGACTAAACTATCATGCCTCCATGGAGTGAAACAATAGGTAGCTCCAAGAGCATAGGAAGTGACTCGATCAAACTACCTTTGGGAGTTTTTTAGGTTATCTCCTTTTAATATGTGATATTGTGTACTCTATTTCCTAACCTAACCTAGATATCAGTTACATAGATGAAAAGGGAAAAAAATGAAACAAAAATAGAGAAAAGGAAAAAAGTCCTAAGCTAACTAAGGCAATGCACCATAAACATAAGATTCTTCTACACAATAGTGGGATAAATGAATCCATGAATTATCCATAGATAACACACAAGGAACACTTTCTCCTCTTGATAAGAAAAATAAAGCAAGAATTACTGATATAAGAAATAAAACAAAAATTATATAGTTATGATATACATACACATAAACATACATACACACAAGAAATATGATAAAAACACAATAATCATGGCTTCTAGTGTGTGTGTGTGTGTGTGTGTGTGTGTGTGTGTGTGTGTGTGTGAATTACAAATCATGCTAGAAGTGAGGGTTTAAATGCACATCTTCAAAATAACTTAGGGTTTGGGTTTAAACTATTAAACAAAATAAAATGAAATGGAAGTTACAAATCCTCTAGCTTGAATAAGAAACTCATCAATCCTTTACAATGCCTAAAAAATACCTCTTTATAGATAAAAATGGAGATATTTAACCTCTAAAACTTGTATAGGAGCCTCTAATAAAACTTCTCTACTACTCCCTTTATTTGATCCTTATTACATCAATCTTAACCTTTTGACATCTCTAGATATATAATCATCAATTCTAAGTTATTGGATGTTCAACTACCACCCTAGGGATCCTAAAAATTGATTAGAAGTACATTTTATAATCAATGTTTTTAGATTCAAGATTGCTACTATTACAGATGTCATGCTCTTGCCTTTAATAGGCCAACCACTTTTCTTGGATTATTGATCCCAATTAATATCGATAAGTTTTCCTTAATATTTCTCAATAATAGCTTATCAATTTAATTCGTATACCATTTTGGAATCTTGTGCACCAGTATTGATGTATTGTAACATGATCTGACCCTTTTCCTTGTTAGTCAAATTCTACACTATGCTCTACTTCCTAGAGCACTTCTATTCTCTCTTTAGGTTCCATTTATCTTTTGAGGTGATGCAATTTATCAAATGGTTGTTAAAATATTTCCTCATCTTCATGCATTGGACTTATATAAACTTTTGAGGTTATGTTTAACTTTCGTTGGGTAGTTAGTGGAAGAATTTTCCCTTGTCTTTTTGTCAAAAATTTTGGATGTCTATCTCTTAGAACTTTTACTTTGTCCACCCTTAAAAGTATCTTATGATTTATGGTTAAAATTTTTGAAATTTTTCTTCTTATTCCTTCTTTGAAACTTTCTTAACTTCTGACCTTCAAAAATTTTGTTCTTGCACCTATTGAAACTTCTCTATCGATTCCTTTTTTTTTTTTTTTTAGTCATGTAGGATTTTGGAACCTTTACCTTCCCTACTTGGTTGGAACTTTTATAAAATGGTGTCAGCATTTTTATTAAAACTTTTTATCTATATTGGTTTGATATCTCTTTCCTCACCTTCCACTAGCTTTGCCTATGTTTCATTCTTCTTTCAAGAATCTACCTAGGGAAAAAAAAATTGAGTGTAGTGAAAACTCACTATAGTTCTGGTAACTCATAGGGGACTTCTTGCTTGTTGAAGGAGAATTTAAAATTGTTACCTTCATCCTTGGGTATGGAGTCAAAATTTAAATAATATAAAAAATAAAATAGAAAAGAATGGAAATAAAAGAATACAAAAAATTACAAAGTTGGTAAGTTTTCTAGCTCTTGCTTAATTTCTCCCCACTCCTCGTCTAAAGGGCACTAGAGTTGTTTGAAGTGTTTGTATACTTATTCTAACTAAAAATTCTCATCACAAGAAAAATTCCTTGTTTGATTTATGATCTCATGCACCTAAATCCATAATTCTACCAATGGTCTTATTTCCCAAGCCAAGCCCTCTATGGTAGGAGGGTTTAACTATCCTTCACAATGAGAAAAATCCTCCTTGCACTACATTATCAACTATAAATATTTATTCTATAAATAGATCCTACAAACTTTGCTCCAAGGAGATAAAAGTGCTTTGTGCATCAAAGAGTTAATCTAACCCTTGAGCTTTCCAATGTTAGAAAACAAGGCAGTTACTTGGGTTGTGCATTGTTGTGATACCTACTCCTTTAGAGGAGATTATCACCTTCTATGTTGTTGTCTTTTTATCTTGAATCCCAAAAAATATCAACTTTAATTCCACTATCATGGATAGTTTTGCTTGATAAATTATAGCCTCATATGACTTAATGGAAATTTTACTAAGGCTTTGCTCAATCTAATTGCTCACCTAAATACCTTGATTAGTGACTATATCATCAAATTTGAATAATTTGAATAGCATTGTTATAGTATTAATGACTTCATTCCAATAAGCATTGATAGCTTCCTTTATGAAGCTTTTTATCACTTGGCATTACTCTGTCTTGTTTTTTTACCTCAGGTCCTCCAACTAATTTTGTAGAGTATCTCTCTTGATTAAACTAAGCTTCCCAATTTGCGATCTTGTCTATGAGGTTTTTTACTTGATCTTCCTTTTCTCTCAAGGGATATAATCAAGGATGCTCCTTTAGGAATTTAGCTAGCATATTTATTTGAATTTGAAGTGATTTTATCTCCACTTATAAGTTACTTAGAGTATTCTTTACATACTCCATATCCCTCTCTTGTGCTAATATTTGGCTAAATAACTCATATTCATAGGTAACCACATTTTTAGCTTCTCATATGAGTTGCACTTTATCTTGATGATGGGTATATTTCAAAGAAAACCCTACTATCACCATCTACTTAAAATGAGGTAAACCATCATAGATGATTCTTAGTTTATCTATTAGGATTTGAGGTAACTGAGGGGCTATGGTCCTCACACTCAAGCTTGATTATATGGGGTTCACCAGGTTTATTTTAAAGACTCACTCAAAGTCTTAAGGGGGGGTTTAATGTGTTGATTTAAAATCACCTAAGTTTGGCCTTAAAGAAGAAATAAAACTATAGTTACTAAAAATATTGTAAAAGGATCCAAGAAAACAAAGATGCAAACAAAACAAGAGCTAACCTAGAAATGATTCTTCATTTGAATGCACAACTATACCTAAGATATAGAAAATAATATTTTCTTCTTTAAGCAAGGGCACAAGAAAAGTGCACAAGATAAGCTAACCTAATGCACAACTATATGTAGTTTTATTTTTGGATGCCTAAGGGTAAAACAAATAGATTTTTCAATGCCTAAGGAGATAAAACTAAATGAACTTTGATTTTCTTAAAACTAAGATTATTTCAAAAATAAGATTAAAATTACTTTTTTTATTACTTATAGGAAAATTAGAAAGAAAGATAAATACACATAGTATAACACAAAATAATTACAGTTGCTTAAAATACTAATAGGATACTTAGTTGTTATGGTGTTTTTCCCTAAACCAAATTTGTGCCCCACATCTGATGACCATGAATTTGAATTAGGACCTTGTATCCAATGACTATAAATTTGAGCAAACCTACAAAAAGGAAAGCACTAAAAATGATCATTAGTTTTTTGGGGCCTGCTTAAGATGAGGTGGATGCTAGACTCATAGATGTGGTATTAAATCCCTTTTTTCCTTTTAGTTGATCATAAAATATAGATAAAAGATATGACCATTTAGAAACTAAAGAAATACAAAGCATATAAAATATAGAAGAGGTCTTCATAGAAGGTATAGACAGAGAGGAAAAATGGAGAAATCAAGGAAAGAAAACATAGGGAAGAAATGCTTGTCCCTAAGTCATTGTGGCCAATTTTGCGGTCCTTCCATAGAGGCCATGAAATCATGATAACAAAAGGAAGGGTAAAAGGTGACCATGAAATCTAAAGAATACTTCAAAAAGTGTTTCTACCAAATTCATGCCCTGTAATGGATGATAATAAATTTGAGATAGAAGAAGAAAGAGCACTATGATATAAGTAGAGAGAAAGTAATATTTTTACCAAATTTGCACCTCGTAAGGATGGATCATGAATTTGTAATAGAAGAATATTTAAGCATAGAAGGACAATAGAAAAAAAACTAACTATTCAAGAATTCTAATAGATGCAATTATAGCTAAATGATACTAAATTAAATGTACTAAGCTAAAACAAAACAATGCAATAGTAAATTAAGACTAGGAAATTTAACAACACATTAAGAGAATCTCTAAGAAGAATGCAACAAAATAAATGAACTAACAAAAAAGAAACTAAAATATTAACAATACAAAGTGAAGATAAGGGGAGAAGGCAACAACCAAGATCTGAGTGATTCCCTAGGGCAAGCCTAACTCTCCTTTTAGGTCTTCAAATATAGCAAAGCGAATATCCATAAAAATCCAATCAAGAAGTAATCAGTCGCAAGAGATGGTAGCTATAGAATCACATTATCATCAATTCTCTAGCTTGCTTTTGATTCACCATTATCTCTAATTGCAAATTCTAATCACCAGTTGCTCATTCAAATTCTAGTTACCCAAAAAGGGAGATCAATACCCATATTTATAAGAGCTTTGAAAATGAGGTGAGAAATTACTAGGTCTAAAATCTAAAGTTAGACTGCAAAAAAGGTAAGGTATGCTCAAGGGTTAGGGTTTTGAGAGCAAAACCCTAAACTCATGAATTAATGGTCTATCTGGGCCAACCGTGAATCCACAAAATTTGATCGTTAAAGATTATATTGGCACCAAAGCATGTTATCCAAATTTGTGGTTGGTCTAGGAAACCACAAATTTAGCAAATCTAGGAAAAAGGGTTGAACTAAGGGATGGGGAGCTCAAATATTGCACTTAGTAACTTTGAGAGGCTTACTAGACATCTAAGGGAAAATTGACTCATTTGAATGGGTCAATTTTTGGTGTATATATATTACACCCTCTTTGATCCATTTATGGTGTAATAAATGAATCAAAGAAAGTTGTAGATACCTGTAGGATTGAAACAATGGACACTAAAAGGGGTAGAAGGTTTAGGTAGAGGGATGGTGCAAAATTGATATTATTCTAAACACTATGAAAATTTTACATGATTTATGGGGAAATGATGACATCAATACCCCAAATTCCAAGGTGCCCCCCTGAGTTCAAAAGAGATGCAAAATTTTTGAAGAAACTTGAAATGGAAAAGGGAGAAAGACTAAGAAGCTAAAGAAGAAAAACAAAAAAAATAAAAGAAAGAAAGGGATGGGTAAAAAGGAGGGGAGAGTGAAAAATCAGTTCATTTTTATCGCACGATAAGAAGAATAAGAGCTCTATATAAAATGATGAGAATGGTGTTATCGACTCACTGTATAGTAATTGCGAGGGGTGATATTGGTACCATAGCAGATCAAGCATGGGTAAGCATTGAAGCCTACCCTTTAGACTAGGAAAAACTAGATTAGATTCAAGTTTTATGCATTTTATTTAATTAAAAAAAATCTAGAAATCATCATTTAAACCCCAACACAAATTGGAGGGATCAACCATGAATTTTGTTGGGTGCTCAGCAAAGATTGAATTCATTATTGGCTAATACTGGCCATGAATTCATACCTTGGAATTATAGGGCATGATTTCACACCCTGAAAGAAAAAGGTGCAAAATCATAGAAAAAAATATGGAGAAAGAGAAAGAAGAAAGAAAGAAAAAAAAGTGAGACAATAGATGATTGGTTGTGGATTTTGAATGTTTTATTGTTTTATTATTTTTTATGATTTTAAATGATATGCAACTGATACAAATTTTGTTTTAATTTGGTTTTGTAGCAAGATGTCTCAATAGTAGGGAATGGTGACCTGAGATCTTGGAGGATATCATGAGGGAGCTCACAACAAGGGATAGATAGGTTCTATAGATGGTGGAGATACTAAATCTGGTAGAGACACCCCAAGTAGAGGCAGATAGGGACCTCTTGATAGCACTCATCAAGAGGTGGTATCTAGATTCATTGATATTTTAGCTACCCGTAGGAGAGATAACCATCACACTAGAGGATAGAGAGAGGATGATCTATAGAGCACAGGTTCCTTGGGTAGCATTATAGAGGTTTCTGAGGAACTTGATACAAGAGATCCATCAAAGTGGATTGCATGTCAATGAGATATCAGCATGATATGGAGTAGATGCACTAACCAATGTGCTATATAGGGTGGTAGTTGGGCTCTTAGTGTTCCATATAAGCTGGCAAGACCTACCATGGGTATTGGAAGGGGTAGTGGAAGACATGTGGGACCAGCAACTATAATTTGCATGGGGTCCATATGTACTAGTTTGCTTGTACAAGATATTATACAACATTATGTACAAGAAAGAGAGCATAATGATGTGCACGACAATCCTTCAGGTATGGTGCTAGTATCACATTTTATTTTATAGACATCACCCAACCTAGAGTAACCAACAAGATCTTGATGGGCTTAGCACTTTGAGCACATACAAAAGGCATATGCAAGTATCCTACCATTGGTATAGAGGGTGATAGAAAATATTTAGTACTAGATGATTATCTAGTTACTATATTATCAACATCAAAGGTAGGGAGAGGATGGCTATAAGCTAGCTAGGGTGTAGAGGAACATATGGGTTACTATGGACTAGGAAAATCTAGATTTGTATCAATTTACAAAGGCATTTTGGCATCCTACATAAGGTGTCAAACATGGGTGACAACTAGTTTAGGTAGGTACAAAGGGATCCATTAAAATTCGATAGGGTCCCTAACATAGCCAGGTTCACAAAGGAGGATATTGATGATCCTCTCTACATTGATTTAGGAGTAGATGATATTGAGATAGCCTTTGGTTATAGATGATGGTATAAGAGTATCATGCCCTTGAGTATCTCACCATTAATTCCTATTTAGAGGTACCAAATCATGGATCGATACATGCATATAGCCTTATGAAATGCCACCCGATAGGCCATGAAGAGACCATAGAGAGGATCTAGCCATCCTAGGCAGAGGTGGGTGGAGATGGTGATGATCAATAGTACAATCATCACCATATTTGGTATTGGTGGAGAGATGAAATAAAAAATTTCCCCCATGGCTACAAAGGCTAGGTCAAGAAATATAGTAGGAGTTCCCTCTCTACCATAGAGATAGGGTTGAGTGGGATCACAAGCTAAGATTACCTAATGAGGGAGGTAGAGGCAATGCAGGCTGATATGGCTTACATACAAAGGGATATGGACCTACTCTAAGAGGATAGGACCAAGATGTTGGAGGAGCTATAGGGTGTGATGGGTAACATCCTTACAAAGTGATCAAACCATCACAAAGTGGGACACAACAATAGTAGAGGTGAAATGCCTCAAATAAGAGTTGTATAGGGTGAAGCAAGAGTGATAACAAGCCTACTTTGAGATAGAGTACCTCTATGGAGATATGGGTTTGCTAGAGCATAAGAAGCAATAGGCCTATGCAAAGGATATGGCTATCATTGTTGGAGGCCAGTAGGATTAGGTAGTCTATTTGCTACAAGAAAAGTTGTAGGGGGTGAGGAAGGCACTACAAACATCAATATAGAGGGATATCTTCTACCAAATGGTATACTTTTAGGCCATTCTAGAAAATTAGAGGGTGCCTTCACCATCCTCACTATGATCCCATAGCAACTCTCAGTCCTAGACATGAATTGTCTCATAGTCCATGAATATGCCTCCTTTAGGACCACCACTAGTAGACAGAGTAAGGTAATATGGATCATAGACTTAGGTTAGGGATCGGTATGACATTTAAAATTTGAGTGTGGCATGCTTCCTTGGGCTATGGGATGGTCAAGTGTACCAAGTTATTTATTATGGCACACCAAGCTAACAGTTGATATATACTCTCTATTTGAGCAATAATATCTAGTTTCTTTGTTATTATTATGTGTTTATTAGTTGTGATTGTTAATTTACTATGCATGGAAGAATGAATGAATGAATAAACCTTAAGTTATGTATGATGATAAGATGGTTATATTTATATAAAAAACATTGATGAAATAAAATGTGATGGAAGAAAATAAAAGATAGGAGAGGAGAAGAAAATAGAATAATAAGGAGAAACTTTATAAGGTCAAAGAAAAAAGATATGCTTAGATTAGATCATTTGAATCAACAAATATCAAGAGAGATCAATGTGACCAAATAAAAATAAGTACAAGCAAAATATGGGTAACCCAAGAACAAATATGGAGTAATATCCGGGAAGGATGTGTGTTTTCAAATGACTGATGATGGAGTGATACCCATTATCGATGTGGTGCTCACAAATATTCATGGAGCTATCCTATGAGGTGTGAGCTCATTGGTGATAAGAAGATAGTGGAGTGATACTTGCTATGAGTGTGTGCTTGTTAATGACCAAAGGATGGAGTTATACCCACTATGGGTGTGTGCTCACTAGTGACCAAATATGGAGAGATACCCAGTAAGGATGTGTGCTCACAAATGATTGATGATGGAATGATACCCACTATGGGTTTGGTGTTCATGAATAGTCATGAAGCTATCATTTAAGGGTGTAGTTTTCACAGATGGTTAAAACTAGTGTTACCTGGTAGGGTTGTATTGCTCACAAATGGTCAAAAGAATTATTTTCTGATAGGGGTGTGGTGCTTGCAAGAAGATAAGCAATTTGAGAAAAGTAAGAGTGTGTGTGTGTGTGTGATAGATACAAGCACAATAAATAGAAGATAAGTAAGATATAGAAAGCATAATAATAAAGTATCCTTGTTGATATTTTAATAGCCAAGAAAGGGTCATAGAATAGTCAATGGTCATATGAACACCATAAATGATATCCATGTGGTATCTATCTTATCTACGAGTATTCCTTGACAACCAAAAAGTCAATAAGGGAAGAATTATCAAAAGAAGATACGTGAAATATGTACAAGAGGAATTGGTGTATATCCTTTGTCTTGGTGAAAAAGGAAAAGCAATGATTAAAAACTTTCAAAGGACAAAGGATATACCAAAAATGAAGAGAAAGAAATATATCCCTTAACTTGGAAAAATTTAGTTGATTTAATTATACTTAGAAGGTCAAGAAATATATAAGATAGAATAGAAGTAAGAGGTGTGCCAACAATATTCCCACTAGCATAGAATTATAGATGTATATGAACAAGAGAGGTAATCATTAGCATCCCGATGGGAAAAGCAAAAGATACGCCCTAGGTTTGGGATTCGTTAAGCGTGAGTGGACCTAGTGCAATTGCAATGCATATGAGCTAATACTAATTAGATGTCATAATTTCCTCATTAGGAATTCCCCAAATATCTATATGATCAAGCAGTTAGATGCAAGGATGCTCAGGCAACAAAGTATCTATATGATAATCATAATTGTATAATAATAAGTATGTCAAGAAATTCATGCAATATATGATAAGCAAGCATGTAGTATGAGCAAGTATACCAAAGCAAGTTGACACAAAATAAGTGGAAAAAGTGAGATGAGGTGATAAATAATAAGATAGAAGAATAGAGAAATGGTCAATGGAGAGAAAGAGATATGAAAGAGAATAGATGATAGATGTGAATTCATGCATAATATATTTTTAAGTGCATTATGTTCATTGGTTCCTTAATATATTTACCATATAAGGTTGCTAAGCTATAGGCTCCTAAGCCAAACTTAGTTGTTATAACAAAGGGGCTTAGCCAATTGGGCTGAAATTTATCCTTCAAATCAGATTGAGCATTAATGTTCTTTTGGTTCTCCTTGAGGATAAGGTTCCCAAATTCAAAATAATGATTGCAAAATTTTTTAGTGTAAGTTCGCTTAAGCCTATTCTTATAGGTGTGAATATACTCTAAGACATGGATGTACTTTTCATATAATAGCTCTAACTAGTGTAAGCAGGCTAGGCAAAATTCAATACATATTTTGATTGTGCATTCTTTCTTAGCAATAGGAATTATGGCTCTAAATTTCTCAAGGTCTTTGAGAGACATAAGGATTTTATCTTCTCAAGAATTAGAGGACTTGACATGGGTGACACAAGGGACTAACCCTCCGAAGAAGAAACTATTATGGAGGATATCTTCATGATCCATATCATAAAGAGTATCTCCTTCAGCATAATCTCCTAGGGTTATGATTAAATTAGGATGAACTATGGTTATAACATTACAAAACAAAATGGTGTATGGAGAAGGAGGTCCCTCATCCTTATCACTCCATTACAAGCCATGATGATCAATAAACTCCATGAAAGTTATAACTTGATAATCATCGATGGGTAAGGCTTTGTTTTTGTTGGGGATATAGCCTATGCCACATATCCCATGATAAAGTTCAACTTCTAAAGGATATGTAATGCCTTTTTGGTGAGGCCCTAAACCCTTACCTTGATATACTAAATTACTTAGGATTTTCTTGGAAACCAAGTAATATCTAGAAAGGTAACAAGTGGCAAATGGCTTCTCTATAGGTGAGGGGTTACTACCACAAATATTTTCTTCATAGGATGTTCCCACATAAGTAAAGGTACACATTCCTATGTGTACTACTTCACCCTTATTATGGGGTAAACCCATGGTTTGAGGTGAAGGTGGTAGCTTGGCTAAGTCTATGAGAGGAATTTGATCCAGTTGATTAACTTAATCCTTAGAAGAATTTATGGTTGGAGTTTCTTCACTAATATTTAAGTTCTTAAATTTTTTATTGATTTTGGATGAAGGAAAAGATATGGAAGAAGAAGAGAGAGGGAATTCATTAAAATATATTGTTGGACAATAAACAATTTTTTCTTGGGCTTGCTCAACCATTGAATAATATTGAAATGGATGAGGGTCACCCAGGATGGTTACAAGTTGATTCTTAAATTCATACTTTAGACATTGATGAAAAGTTGAAGGGATAGCTCTCATAGCATGAATCCAAGGGCACCCAAGAAGAATATTAAAAGATGTTTGGAAAGATACTACATAAAATAAAGTGTCAAATATTTTGAGTCCTACCTTAATGGGAAGGGAGATAATATCACAGGACTCTTGGGATTCATTGTTGAATGCTTTAATAATTACATCATATGTAGCTAGATATTCCTCTTGTAATCCAATTTTTTGAAAGAATTGATAATTGCATATATTAAGGGATTATTCATTGTCTACCAAGATCCTCTTGATAAAATTTTCCCTAATATAGTGGGTGATGTAAATGGGAGAATCCCCTTGCAAGGTTGTCATAGGAAGATCATCTTCATAGAATAATATGTGATTAACCCGAAGAGTACGTATGACATTAGCTAGGTTACTAGGTGGGAGGTCTAGTGGGATAGAATGTTTTCTTTGAAGCTTTACTAAGGCTTATTGATGGATAGAAGAAGTTCATAGCATATCTAAGAAGTAAATCTTAGCTAGTGTACTAGCTAATTGTTGTTTAGGTTGAAGGAAGCTTTAGGTTAATATTATAAGACTAATATTGGTTTATTTGTACTTGGATTTTCTTATGGGTATTCCTCAAAACTAAGGGTGGTCTAGAGGGTTGGCTAGAAGTTGGAGGTGTTTGTGTCTAGGATTGTTGTGCTTGAACTTGTTGCCTTGTTGTTGATACTATCATTGAAACCATGCCATCATATGTGTGTGGTACAACATGGTAGAATTTTTTTTGCTTACTGCTCATGTTTGGGCAGGGGATTTTGAAATATCCCCATATCTTAATTGGTGGATGGAGTTGGTTGGAAATCACTTATAACAAGGTGACCCTCATCTATAAAATATTTGACAACATGCTTAAGCCTCTCATATTGATCTATAATATGTCTATCCACTCTATGATAGTCACAATGTTTCTCAAGTTTATACCATGATGTTGTGGTGTCTAGTTGTCATATATTAGATAACTCAATCATCTTGGCTTCTAGAAGTTGGTTAAGGACAAACAATAAAGGTTGGTGGAATTTTGTGAAGTTCCTTGGTAGAGGTCTCTTAGGTTTATTAAGGATCAACTTTTGTAGGGTACTTGTGTTGACATTGTTGATATATCTATTGTCAGTGACCCCATTGCCTACCACATGTTTGTTCTTATATTGAAGTTTTATCATCCTTTCTTCTTATTTTCTAAGTTTGAGTTGACCCCTTCTAATAAGGGATTTTTCAACTCATCTAGCTAATTCTACTCCTTGGTCAAAATATGTGATAGTTGTTGTCTCTACTTAATACGAGAGTTGTTCCTATAAGTTGTTAATAAAATTATCTAACATATCCTAAGGAGGTGGGGTATATTGTAATATTCCAAACAATCCTCTCCAAAAAAATTAAAAAACTCTCATCCTTAGCTTGTTTAAGGAGGTAAAGATCTTGGAGGGTCACTCTCTTTTCCATGTATGCTCCAAAATGTTGGACAAACATTTTAGTTGTTTCCTCAAAATTCCTTAAAGAGTGATGGGGTAGTTGATAATACCACTTTAAAGTTGTTCCTCCAAGACTCTTAAGGAATATTTTTAGTAACATGTCATCATCGATAATATCATGACAGGTTATTCTATACATTCTTAAATGTTCAATTAGGTCCTATGTTCCCTTATAGATTGGTAATATTAGTGTGGAAAAATTCTTGGGAGACGGTCTTGCTGCTACTATTGGGTCTAAAGGTTGGTTGCACATCTCTCTATATGAATAAGTGAAACCTGGTGCTTGTAATGTGTCCATCATTAATGCAAGTTGTTTCACTATAGATGTCAAATTTTGAATGTAAATGTAACACAGTGGTGGATTATTCCTGATGGGGAGGTGTTTTCCAGAGGTAAGAATGATTCCTAGGTTGAGCCTATATCAATTACCAAATCGAACAATATTCTAATCACCCAAACTACCCTTGTACGAACTGTCAATTATTTGTATAGGTCTTAATTACATACACTGTACAATCTCAAATCATACAGTGTCCAAGATGGTATGATCTTGTACTCAAAAAAATTGACAGATGCTATTTTGTAGGCTGTTGTACATAGTTTTGTAATTGTTCAAGCCAATTCACCAAAACTACCCAAATCGGGTAAATTCCTACCAATCGTCTGTTTTACCAAATTAGGTAACAATATTTTGTATGATTTATACGATGTAAGATGTACGATCTATACGAACTAAAGGTACAGTAAGGTGTTACTTTCTATGCTCTTCTGCTCCAATCTCTCTCTGAGATGTTTTGTAAAGGTTTAATAGCCTAAACAAGACAATCTCTTCCACAAGCAAAACATCCAAATTGGGCTAGTGAGAGATTCCATTCAAGCAATTCCATCCAAAAATTGTACAGTATGATTCACCATGTCCTTGCCAATTTCATCATTCTCCTCAATCATTCCCCATGATTCACCAGTGACAATCTTCTCAACAAGCTACAACAATACCTAAAACTAACATATAACAGTAATATAGAAACTCAATTACACAATGTTAATCGACAATGCATTATCCATTCACAACAAGACCGTACGCTGTCATCCATAATATTTGTTATTATCATTAAGAGTTGTCCATTCGATTACAATGTGGAAAACTCTCTTAAGGTAATTGCAATAACTCATAAATATGTCTATCTCTTTATTCTAGCAACTAATAACCAGTAAACTAGTAGCCAGACCTACAAATTTGAAAATGGGGCCTTATATAACATTGCCTAGGACATTCCAAGGTAGTTCCTAAGACAATACGTTATTCAAAACTGCCCATATACAATTGAATACATTGTTTTGGCATTTTCCTAAGTTTACACCTTAATTTAGCAAATTCATGCGACATTTCATCCCAAAATTACATTTCCTTTGCATCTGAGTGAATTTTAGTGTACCATGTACGATTTTCTACTGCTCTGTATGGTTTGCCAATCTAGTTGTATGATTTTTCCTTGCACTGTACGATTTTCTCCCACTATATGGTTTTACAAAACTTGAGCAAATCATTCCCAAAACTATCAAAATCTAGCAAATCACTTTTTCTTCTTCTAAGAGGTGAATTTTTTGCCTACATCTGCCCTCCCATTTACTTTAGTCGGTGTCCTTTATGACTCATTATGATTCTTCTACTGGGCTTCCAATCTAGCTAATTCAGCCTCCAAGTCCTTGACTTGTGTCTTGTACATTTCTCGTTCATTTTTTAGCTTGGTTGCATAGCTCCCCATTTCAACGGCTTTGGCTTCATGAAAGTTAGCCTTATCCTTGGTAGCTTTCATGAAGTCCATCATTTTTTTTCCTATTCGGAGGCACTCTTATTCAATTTCTCCTTCTAGTGAGCTTTTGCTCGAGCAACTGCCTGGAGTTCCTCATTCTTCTCTATAATTATCTCCAAGTGATGTTTGATATCAGCTTCTAGAGCTTGAACCTGGTCTTCTTTGATCCTCATCTGAGCTTGCTTCTCCAAGACCATCTCATTCAGCTTCTTGCTATCTTTTGTCAGCTCCTCTATCTTCTTGGCTTGTGTAGCCATTTGCTCACTCTTTTCGGCCAACTAAGTTGTCATTTGCTCATCCTTTGCTTTGAGTTGTGCCTCCAAATCCTTAATATTATCCTCTACCATCTGGAAAATCTGTCACTTTTCCTCTTCAAGCGTGGTAACTCTAGCTTCAAACTCTGTTATGAGTCCTGATAGATCCTCCTCCAACTTCTTTATTTTCTCTTCTTCATAGTTCTGCTTTTCTACAGTTCATATTCCATTGCGGCCAATTCCTTTTGAGCGGTTGTGATCTCTTCCTCTTATTCCTCCTTGATTCGATGGATTTCTTCCAACCCAATGCTCACCCACTCTATCCAATGTGTTAGGAAGTTCAACTTTCAAATGGTAATGGACATTCCTGTAGCGACCCTCCTGTATTCAACTTCTATCGAATTGATAGGGCAGGTTGGATGACTCACTCGATCCAAATATATCCTTTGGTCCTTCCTGTATTTTGTGACCATCCCTTCTGGTAAGTATTCTCTTCCTAGCATCATTGTTACCTCTTCCCTGGGTAACCTCCATGGATGTTGCGCGTGGATATCCTCTATATTACTTATGCACTCCATATTATTCACCCATTCTATTATTCTCTCTAACTTGAGAGATACTTGTTCCTACCATAGCTTCAGTTCTCCCATGTGACCAATGTAAAATTCCATTTTGGCACTATTCATCACATGGCCTAATTTAGCAAAGAAGTTTTGCACCTTAACCTCTATTCCACTTGCCTCCTCTTTCGTCGTGATTCTCTGAAAACCATGGTATTTCCAGGAGATAGCTGGATTTCATTCCCCATCGTTCTTCTGTAGTTCTTAAGTCTTCTTCCTCATTAAGGTAGCTAGAGCTTCCTCCAAGATCGCTAATTACTCTCTCAGTATCTATATTTTCCTGAGGTGGGGATTTTTTCATTGTTTTCTCCTCCCCCTCACTATCCATAATGTTTATGATCTCCTTTTGATATCCTTGTTGCTCAAATTTTTCTTGAGCCTTTTCTACTTCGATTGAGCCCCCATGTTGCTCCTCTGTATTTTCTTGAGCTTCTTCCTGTTGAGCAACAAGTGCTTCTTTTTCTTGTGGCACTTTGGTATTCTTCGAGACATCTTTCTTACTGGAGCCTCCTGTTATAATTTTGTAATGATTCTTCTTCTTGGGCTCTTCTACCATGATACTTGGTCCAAATCCTGCTTTGTCTTGGGTAGTGGCTACTCCATTGTACCCTACCTCAATTCTTTTAAAGAATTCAGAGGCATCCATATTCTCAAATTTTTTGAAGATGTTTGAATATTGCACTATCTTCTCCATCTTTGTTCAATATAACTCATCCAGTTCCGTCACTTCTGAATCTTATTGTTCCTTCCTTTGTACTTCCATAACTGGTTTATCTACCATTATTTCTTGTTGCCTTCTCATCCTTATTTGTATTGGACTACTCTCCCTTTCTTGATCGAGAGGCTGCTCCTACTGCCTTTATGTAGTTACTTGTTCTAGTTCCAAATCCAACCGTCTAGGACGCTTCCTTCAATGATGTACATCGGCATCCTCATTTGAATATGTATCTCCTTGAGCTTCACTCCTATGCTACTCACTCCTTATGCATGGTTTCTCCATAGTACTCTTCAATATGGATACAGCCTTTACCCATCTCAATATCGTCGATTGGTCCGGCCTAATTTCTCTAGGCGGCGTCAACCCTGGGAATTGCATTCTCGCTTTTGTGACTATATTCAGTAGCAATTCAATTGCCTTAAATGCCATCCTAAAGTTCTTTGGTCTTTTGGTCAATGTCTCATGCATCCTTCTCTCTAGAAAGGTACCCCAATCATATGGAATTCCTTGGGTGATACCTCCTACGTACTGTGCCATCCACATTGGTATCTTTGTCATCCTTTTGTCGCCTAAAAATTGATCCATGACTATGTTCATCGCACATACCCAATTGTCTCCTCATAATTGGATCTGCTTTATTCCATGTGTTCTTGCACCATAAATATTTACATCTATCATCAATTTGACAGTAGTCATGGTGGTAACTAGGTGGTGTGCTTCTAATGGGTCTACCAATTTCTTGACTATCTTCATGTCTTCTTTCAACAACCCAAATGTTCTTTGGAATGCCTCTGTCGAAACTTCCACCTTCACTAACATCTTGCTCATATTAACATAGGTTGTTTGAGTTGCTGCATTACATGCCTAAACTATCTGTAAAATATAGTTCTGGAAGAATATTCGATGAAATTGTGGGATCTGTGCAATGATGAACACTCGCGCATTTTTTAATTTCTTCCTCCAGGGATGAGACCTATTCTTCTCATCACTCCACAATTTCTTGCATGCTTCTGCTCTATGCTATACAAATGTGATGTTTGATAATTCCACCTAGCATTCCTCCTATCCACTACTCAGGTGTTCTTCTTGTTCTTGCACATGTACTTCACTCCTCAACTCCCTCTATGAGGTAGCTTCTTGGGCCATTCTTCCCTTTTTGTGCCTCTATGGTGTTCTATCCATGTGTGGCCGCCAATGGCTCTATCTCCTCCATGATCTATATCTTCCTCTCCTTCATGGATGATTACTATACCTTCTGTGGGACTAAAACTAATGTTTGTGGTGCTACCGTGGGTGCACCTCTCTCTTGTGTAGTGGACCTAGTGATCTCTCCACCTGATTCGTTGCAATCCACCTCAATCGACATCCAAATTCTTCCATTGAGATCGTTCCTCCAACATCTCACTGATTAACTCAACCTTCTTCGCAATTAGAAACATACCAAAAATTGTATAGTCTCCTATAAAATCATACAATGTACAGTTCTGTGTCCCTTGTACAGTTTTACCTTCTTCTATTGCTTCTAGATCGTACACTATTTGGTAGTTCTTCCCTTCACCCCATCAATCTTCAAATGGTCAATTCTCCTTCAAATAGTACAACTACGACCTAAAATCATACAGGGTGCTAGTACTCCATACTCTGCTACTTGTTGGCTGCCCTCCCATTTAAAATTTGTATGATTTCATACAATTTCGTACGATCTCTTAAAACTACCAAAAATGGAAAAAAACCCACTTAGATGGCACTTTTCTTCCTAGAAATCATATAATCAACCCCCATATCATATAATACAACTTCTCTAACCCTCAATGATGCAAAATATCAAGATTTTTGTCTCTTTTACCAAATCTACCATCGACCCAGTTGCCGGATTGTCCCGATCTACTCCTTAGTGCTTTATCTCAACCAATATTTTACTCCTTCCCTCCTGGTGTAATTTTCTTCAATTTGATGAAATTATGGATGCAATGTACGGTTGTACATACTATACTTTTCTCTTCTAACGTTTCCCTGCTCACTTTTTGTTGGATTTTTTAGTTCTTAGGGTTTCAATATTCCATACTCTTGCAATTTCCCCAATCCAACCACAATTTTTTTCTTCCTCTAGTTACAATAGTAATTTCATAGTCCTAAATCTGTACAATGACGTATTCTAATGTCTGTTGCTATAATATTTCTTAAAAAAAATTGAATTCCCCCTTTTTTATGGAGAAAAACCCTAATTCCTCTTTCTTGGGTTAATTCCTTGAAGCTGAAAAGAACTCCCTGGTACAAATTTAACAATGGGTCTACAAATTCAAAGTACTGGTGAATATTTATCGCCCATGTAGTCTTCCTTTCTCAAATGTACACTTTTCCCCTTCAATCTCCTAAAAATTTTGAATTCTGCTTGGTGATTTAAAAAATGGTCAATTAACTTTCCTTTTAAAGCAAGATTCCAAAAACCCTAACTGTCAAAAGAATTTAAAAAATTCCATGTTGCATACTTTTTCCATATCCTTTGCTATATGACTGCCAACTCAGCAGTTGGTTTAAATTTTGTCTTTTTCCCCTTCTTTTCCTCCAATCGTTGCTTTTTCGCATCCCGCATTAATTGGTTAGTTGGCAAATCGTACACTGTATGATCTAAATTTTATAGTGTAACATTATGTGTGATTTGCATGTTAATCTTGATTTGTATGACCCTCTTTTGTGCATGATTTCCATATTTTATTTTTTATCTGTATGGTTTCATTACTTAGAGAAAATTTTGCTTTCTTTTTCTCTGTAGAGGTCGTCATTTTTGGTTTTCAACCTTGCCCTTCCTAATTGCATCCTGAGGGATTTTTACAACTAAGGCACAACTTTTTTTTTCATTTTTTTTTTCATCCTAGTCTAATTATACTTACCTCCTTGGTAATCGCACAGTGACATTCACCTATATGACCTCATCCCAATCTTGACCTTGAGGTTAAACCATAACATTCTGGTTAGTGGTATCCTCTTGTGCCTCTGCTTGGCTGGTCTCTGCCTGTGATGTTGTTGCATGTTCATTTCCCCTCCTACAATGTGTACAGTTTAGAATTGTACATTGGCAAGTTGGAGTCTCATCCCCTGGTAGGCCTTCTTCTCGTCGTGTAGGTGATTGATCCCATGGTGGTGGTGTCCTCACCACTCTACTATTATTTGATCGACTTCTTTGCCTATCTCCATAGATCATTTTTGGATCCAAACTTGGTGATTGGGTATGTTGTTGGCCTAATTTTACACCATCTACGAAGTGTACCCTTCCTCTACCACTAAGGTTTTGACCACGTGGGTATCTCCCCCTTCTATTTCTGCTAGGCATGAAACCTCCCCATACTATTGATGACTCTTCTCTTATTCGAGGTAATTGCCAATTACCCCCTTCTTGTTGGGGTCCCTATCGGTTTAGGGGTGGTCGCCCCCCTCTGCATCTTTGTAGCACATTTCGTAACATGCCTCTTAGTCTAGGTATATCTTGTTGGTTCCTTACCCAATTCATACATGCTAATGGGTTATCTCCTAGCCATCTAGGAGTAGGGGGTCAAAATATTCCTCGTCCTCTACCTCCTATAATTGCAACATCACCAAGGTCTCCATCATTTTATGGTCGTCTACCTTTTCCTCTTCCTAGTTGAAGTCTTAGAGGTCCTTGTCCAGTTCTTCCTCTTATTCTTTGATCATCAGGAGTAATATCTACCAACTCGATATTAGCTAGTGGACTCTAGTTTGGTGACAACTATCGTAAGGTTCTAACTCTTCTATTAGCCCTTACCAAGCAATGCCTCCATCTTCTTTCCTCAAAGGATCTCTGGGGGGATGAAGATGCCAATACTTCCCTATAATCATCAGAAAAGTTTGTCTTAGAACTAGATTTGGTTCGACCCTCTTCTCTATGTTCTGCCCATTCATGTGATAGACTCATCACTCTCTCCAATCATCAAACTTCCCTCCTTTGTCTACTCAGCTGCTGGTGAGCTATTGTTTATGCATGTGTATCATTCTTGGGTCTGTCCTCTTGAACTCTCCCGACTTGCATTGGTCTCAATGATCTATTTGGAATACTTCGATCCCTTTAAGGATTATGAGGATTCTTTGGTTCATCATCATCTATACTAGGCTCTCTCACCAACCATGACATCCTTTCATCACTAGAATCTATCATACCTACTACATTGTGGTGCAATTTAGGTGATGTGGTGGTCTCTTCTATATCTTGCCAAAGTACTTTTATGCCCTCGTTTATCGTAGTTTGCTTTCTTGTTGGGGATGGTGAAATTGTACTTACACCTTCATTTCCTCCACCATTTCTTGAAGTTAAGTCTTAAACCTCCTCATTTTCACTTCCAATATCTTGTAATCTAACTGCCCTTTGTTCATCAAATCTTTGTATGGTACCATCCAATTCTTGGATTACTTGTGCTCTCAATCTCGCATTGTGACCTCGTAGTGTTTGATACTCTTCTTACAATTGTTGAGTTTGTGTTCTCATCCTTTGTTGTAATAGCCCTATCTAATCCAATGGGGAAATTTCCATTAGTTCTTCTTCTATCCTTTCTTCCCTAGCCTCTTCTAGAATTTCCATCTCAAATGTGTCCACTCTATCCTCGTTGCGCACTATCAGACTTACCCTTCTTCATTATTTTGGCTATCAAGGTAGTTCCCTATGTTTTATCTATGGGTACCTCCTGTTTGAAGCTCTTGGTAATAGTGCCCTCTCCTGATAGCCCTCTATTGCTAGATAAATCCACTCTTTCCCTCTATTATGGTCGCATTCGTCCGTCTGATATGTACTCGCACCCTTCTTTCATTGGGTCCAGGTGCCAACTCTTATTCAATTATTGGTTGTGTCCCCTCCAATTTGGAAAATAGCCTTGTGAGTCCCAAATTTGGCTCCTCTCATGGTGGACTTGGCTCATGATGAACCTCATCTTGAGCTTCTGCTTGTCTTCTCTGTTTAATCTCTTATGAAGCAATGAATAGGAACTGTACTTTGTAAGGCTTCAACTTTGAGCCATTTACAGTGTTGGGTACCTCCGTCCCATTCAAGTTTTGTAGTTTGACTACTCCATTATTAAATACTTCAATAACTTTATAAGGGCCAAGCCATAACATCTTCAGTTTACCTGGCTTGATCTCCCTCTTCCCATTAAAATTTAGAACCAAGTCCCCCGGACTAAGTTCCAACTTCCTCAAATGCTTTTCATGCCACGTATTTTGCCTTTTTTAGGCTATTTCAATCACCCACTGTTCCATGACTCTTCTTTCATCTAGTTTGGTCAGCGTCATCAGTCATTCCTCCAAAATTTCTTGATCCCCCAAGCGATGCTCTACTACAACTCTCAAACTTGGTATCAAGAACTCGACTGGCACCACCGCTTCTTGACCATACATTAATTGGAAAGGGTTATGTTTTGTTGTTGGTTTGAAATTTGTTCTATATGCCCACAAAATAGATGGTAACCTTTCCTCCCAGTCTGCTCCTTCTATCCCACAAGTTTTATATAGAGTTGATACTAAGACTTTATTAGTCACTTCTGCCTACCTATTCGCTCTTGGGTAGTATGGACTAGACAATGAGTGTAAAATCTTAAATTTTGTCATCAACATCTTGATAATCTCGTTCATGAAGCATCCTTGCTGATCACTCGTTATTTGTAGCATAATATTGAATCTTATGATTGCCTGCTCATACAAAAATTGTGTTGTACCTTTGGCAAAATTATCAGGTAATACTCTTGCTTCTACCCATTTTGTGAGGTATTTTTTTTCCACTATGATATATCTACATTTCTATCTTTGATATGTCTTCAATGGTCCCATGAAGTCTAAGCCTCAACATTTGAACAACTCATGTGGTTGCAATGGGTGTAAGGGCATAAAGTCCCTCCTAACTGGTTTACCTACCCTTTGGCAAGTATCACAAGTTTTCATGTGTTCTTTTGCAACATTGTACAATGTGGGCCACCATAGACCTTCTAACAATATTTTTCATGTAGTCACATCTTGTCCCATGTGTCCCCTTGCTAAGCTTGCATGATCTTCTTTCAATTTCACCTTAACTTATTCCTCCATTACACATCTCTATAGGATACCATCACTTCCTATCTTGTATAGCAATCCTACCATTATCTGTAAAGGTGCTGACTTCATAATTATCCTCTTATTTTTGGTTGTCATCATCTCTTGTGGCAACTCCCCTATGGATAGGTACTAGCCAACCAACTTGTACCATGATGGCACAACATTGATGGCAAATAATTGTACATCTAGAAATTCATTAGGAACTCTTGTTCCTATTGGCTCCCCTAATCGTATTTGAGATAACTAGTCCACAATCATGTGCTTCTTTCTAGGTCTCACCACAACTCAGAATATGAACTCTTGGAGTGTAACGAGCCACTGACTAACTCGTCCTTGTATTATGCATTTGTTTATTAAGTACAAAAATACCTGATGATCAATGTAGAATGCAAAGGAATTTGCTAGTAGGTAATGCCTAAAATTTTGGACTGCATATACCATCACCAAGGCTTTCCTTTCTATTGTACTATAATTTCTTTCCAACCTTGATAAAAGGTGACTAGAAAAGACAATCGGTTGATCCAACTTAAACTGTCCTTCTTGTGCCAACACAAATCCAATTGCAAATTTTGAGGTATCAACGTGGACATGGAATTCCTTATCCCAACTAGGAAATACCAAAATTAGACTGCTTACCAACTTAGCCTTTAACTCCTCAAAGGCTCTCTGGTGCTCCTCTGTCCATCTGAAAGAAATATTATTTTTTGTCAAAGAATCTAACAGATAGGATACATGTGCATAATTTCTGATAAACCTTTAGTAATATCCTATTGACCCAAGGAAGTTTTTTATTGAACTCACATAAAAGGGTTCTTCCATGAATAATATCACCCAAATTTTATCCGGATCTGTCTTCAATCCTTCACTGCACACAATGTGTCCTAACAATTTTCCATATGGTACCATCAAAAAAAACTTTGTTGGGTTTAATGATATTTGTGCATTTTTGCACCTTCTCATACATTCACTAAGATATGGAAGATGCTCCTTGATCTTCCCATAAATGGACCAATCATCCAAAAATGCTTTGAAATTCCCCATTGCTAGTTGGTCAAATATATACAGTATGATGCGCTGAAACGTAGATGGGGCATTACAAATCCCAAATGGAATTCAATTATATGCATAGATGCCATTCTCCACAACAAATGTGGTTTTTAGCTTATCCTCCTCAGCGATGTTGATCTGATTGCATTTCGATAATCCATCTAGAAATGAATAGATCTCATGTCCTACAACTTCCTCCAAGATAGAATTTGTGAATGGAATAGGAAAGGGATCCTTAATGGTCACTACGTTTAGACTCCTAAAGTCTACGCATATCCTTATCTTATCGACTTCCTTCTTCAAGGTGATTACTATAGGTGAAACCCATTCACTGTTCGTCACCCTGAATATAATTCGTACTTCCAACATCTTTTCTATCTTCGTATTTACCAATGCCTTATATTTTGGATTCATTCTGTATGGCCTCCTCCTAACAGGTTGAGCGCCAGGCATTAGTGTAATCTTATGGACACATAATTCGGGTGGGATTCCTTTCAAATCCTTATATGTCCATGTGAAGACATCCTTGTACTCCAAGAATATCTTGAAAGTTGTTGCCTTCAATATGGGATTCCAATCATCGCCATAGTGGACCATCCTAGGTTCCTTCTCTGTTCCTAGATTGATGTTCACTATCTTGGGTCCTTCGTATTTGATATTTTCCAGCTCACTCATAGCTTTTGTTACATTCTCAAGGTGTACCAGTCTTATATCAATCTCTGCATCTCCTACTGTATACTCTACAAAGCTTTTTGGAAACATCCACTTCTATTCTATTTCCTTCTTAGTTTCTTTACTAGCTTTTGGTTCGTCTTGTTTTTCCTTGATCTCTTATGACTCAATACAAAGTTAGTTGGTTTGAAACATCTCGTAATCCCCCATTTACCAATGAAGGACTCCGATATCAAATCGAGATTCATCCTCACTACATTCATCCATGTACAACATTCCCTCTCCATCAGGTTCATGTCCTTCATCCCCTGATGAGTTTTCTAATTCATCAGTTGTAGCTATATCCTCACTAACTCTGATTAGCTAAATTGATCATGTATTTATCTTGTCCCTTCTTGAAGGTGATCTGATTCTTTCCTTAATTGTGATTAACTTTGGCTACTCATAGCCATCCTCTCACCAAGAGGGCATCGTATATAGGTTTATGCATTGTAATCACAACAAAATCTAAGACAAACTCTTGCTCAGCTATCATTACTTGTTGTGCAGTCAAAACTCCTTTTATGTTAATATCATTCTGGTCAACCCCGTACAGTCAAAAGCTCGATGCCCATAGGGATGGAGTGCCTAGTTCTAGCCAAGTTCTTTATGGTAGAACATTAACACTGGATCCTCCATCCAAAATCACTTGCATCAATTTATGCCCCAAAATCTTCATATGCATTAATGCAGGCTTCTTTCCCACATCAATCATTAGTATAGTAGGATCCATAAATTGGTATTTTCATTCATCCTCTAATATTGGTTGGCTCTCTACTTCCATCACCTTTTGTAGTTGCATTTCTTCCACAATTGCTTTCTACAATTCTGGGATAGTTTCTAGTAAGTCAGATACTTTAAGTTCCATTGTGGTATCCAACACCTGTGCTACCAGATTCTACACAACTTTCTCCTATTCTAATGGTTTTCATAATTCCTTTTGAGTGCTCGACTTTCTTGCACTATCTTCTTTGTTGCTTGCCAGCATTGCTTTTCTTTTGCTGGATCTAGATACTTATCCTTTTTAGCTTGATTCCTCATCATGGCTAACACTTCCTAAGTTTCCTATTTAACTTGAGGAACTTCGATGTCCAAATAGCTCACATTTTACGGGTTACTCGAACTCGTCTACTTTGGACAATTCTCCTCCTTGTGGTTCCTCGGACCACACCATATACACATGTGTGTAGTGCTTGTTTGCGGTGATCCTTGTGTTAGAGGTGCAGGATAATTCTTCACAAAATTCTCCCACTCTTGGCAATTGTGACATTGTATGATCAGTCTTCCTTTCGAGTCATACTATAAGAGTCTTTTTCCTCCTTGTCGATTACCTTTATTATGTCTACCACCTCTTCTATTATTTCTATAACTGCCACTCGTTTCTTGTTGGCCTCTCCCTTGGGCCTGTGGTTTTTCTTCCTGCTTCTAGATTTATAGTACTTGTGGATGGATTCTTGCATTGTAGGGACAAAGCATTACTTCATGCCCCATCACATTACACATATGGCAATAGTCATTCTTCGAAAACTTCATATTTGTATGTCCCTTTGTCTTGCATTCTATGCACCATAGTTCCTTGTCTGGTTTTATCTTCTGTTCTTTAACCATATTATAAAAATCCTTACAGAATGATGCTACCGTTCTTCTAGATAGTGTCTTTTTCTTCACTATCCAAATATTTTGACTTGGGATGATACAATATTCCCATGTATGTCTATTTTGATTCGCTCTCAAAGGTCTTTGCATGTTTCAATGCTTCCTCATATGTGTCATATGGTACTCCCTTCATATTTTTCTTATATTTTAGTAGTAACCCATCTACAAACCATCGTTTTATCAGCACATATGCCAATGGCATTTGCATCTTATCGACTACCTGCTTTAGTCGATGGTTGAAGGATTTCACATCCTCATCTACTTTCTATTTTGTCATGCAAAGCTCGGTAACTGTCTCCATAATATTTTAAAGATCAAAATTCTTCAATGAACTTCTCCTTTATCTGATTCCAAGTTTGAAAATCAATGTTATTTTCTCTCTTTAGATACCAGTCTATTGCCAATCCTCTCAAGGTGGTAGGAAATAGGACTACCCAATCTTCCGGTCTATCTACACCATTTTCTCTCCAAATAGTTATGCAAGTTTGTATGTGTCATATAGGGTCTTCCTTACCCTCACCTAAAAACAGTGGACATCTTTGTTTGGTTGCTTTGTTAGCCATCTTAGGGGAATCATCGCTCTCACTTGAGGTGTCTTGTGGATTCTTTGATGGATTCCTCCTAGGGGGTGTCTTACTCATGTTGTCATCAGAAGTGTCAATTTGAGGTATCTTGTTTTCTCCCACCACTCGATGACCAAATTCTCATGTGTCCACACTCTTTGACCTTCTTCACTGATGTGATGGATATGATCTTGGTCTATACTCCTGATTCCCCATGTCTTGTTGCCCTGGTGCCTGACTTCCATCCTCTACACCCTCTCGCAACCCTGCTGCTACTTCCTTAGGTATTACCATCCACTCTCTATCATTGTGCACTTTCTCTTTGTCACCCGTCTCCTCTACATTTTGTGGTTCTTCCTCCTCGTCTTCTGTCTCAATCAACAATGTCTCAAAGTCTCCCTCTTCGGATGTCCAAACTTACTCTATCTTTGGTTCATGCGTACTCTGATCTAAGTTACTCATGTTTCCTCTTTGAGCAATCCTTGTGCTCCTTCTTACTAGAATTTTCTCTCATGGTTCCTTTCTCCCATGCCTTTATGCACTGGTGTCCATCATAAAAAAATCACCTCCAGTTTTTAGTCAAATTTGACCCATTTTAACAAGAATGCCAGATTTGATAAGGCAACGGTGCCAAATGTAACACAACTATGGATTATTCCTGGTGGGGAGGTGTTTTCCAGAGGTAATAATGATTCCTAGGTTTATCCTATCTCAATTACCAAATCATACAATATTCTAATCACCCAAACTACCCTTGTACGAACTATCAATTCTTTGTACAGACCTTAATTACATACACTGTACGGTCTAAAATTGTACAGTGTCCAAAATGGTATGATCTTGTACTCAAAAAAACTGACATATGTTGTTTTTTAGGCTTTTGTATACATTTTTGTAATCGTTCAAGCCAATTCACCAAAACTATCCAAATTGGGTTAATTCCTGCCAATCTTTTGTTTTACCAAATCGAGTAACAATCTTTTGTACGATTTATATGATGTATGATGTATAATCTGTATGAACTAAAGGTATAGTAAGGTGTTACTTGCTATGCTCTTCGACTCCAATCTCTCTCTGGGATGTTTTGTAAATGTTTAACAGCCTAAACAAGACAATCTCTTCCATAAGCAAATCATCCAAACCGGGTTGGTGAGATATTCCATTCAAGTAATTCCATACAAAAATCATACAGTACACTTCACCACATACTTTCCAATTTCATCATGTTCCTAAATGATTCCTCATGATTCACCAGTGAAAATCTTCTCAACAAGCTGCAACAATACCTAAAACTAACATATAACAGTAAGATAGAAACTCAATTACACAATGTTAATCCACAATGCATTATCCATTCACAACAAAATCATACGTTGTCATCCACAATGTCTATTATTCTCATTAATAGTTTTCCATTCGATTACAATGTGGAAAACTCTCTTAAGGTAATTGCAATAACTCAGAAATATGTCTATCTCTCTATTCTAGCAACTAATAACTAGTAAACTAGTAGCCAGCCCTACAAATTTGAAAATGGGGCCTCATATAACATTTCCTAGGATATTCCAAGGTGGTTCCTAATACAATCCATTATTCACAACTGCCCATATACAACTGATTACATTATTTTGGAATTTTCCTAAGTTTACACCTTAATTTAGCAAATCCATGTGATATTTCATCCCAAAATTACATTTCCTTTCTATCTGAGTGAATTTCGGTGTGCCCTGTATGATTTGCTACTACTCTGTATGGTTTTCCAATCCATTTGTACGAGTTTGCTTTCCATTGTATGATTTTATCCCACTGTACAATTTTACAAAACTTGAGCAAATCATTCCCAAAAATATCAAAATCTAGCAAATCACTTTTTCTTCTTCTGGGAGGTGGATTTGCTGCCTACAGTAAATATTGTCATTATTCAATGCTAAATAGGGTGCAGTTAGCATGTTCATTCCAAATTTCCCCAAATGTGGATATTAACTATTTTGCATAGGTTGTTGGAAGGGTACTTGGTTTACATTTGAGGTGTTCACACTATTATGGTATGGGTTATGATGAGGTGGGTGTTGTATAGTATCTTGTGGAGGAATGAAGTTAGCATTTGGAGGAATAGAAGAACAATTATTAACATTAGGAGGAAAATAAATATTTGGACTAGAAGAAAAATTGACATTAGAATGATTTGGAGGAAATTGATTATGAGGAATGCTACTAGTTGGGGGTGTTTGATAGACTCCCCCAACATTGGTCATTGTGGTAGTAGCATAAGTTGGTTTGTGAAATGGATTAATATTATGATTTTGAGAAGATTGAAATAAAGGATTAACATGAATATTTTGGTGAGAGCTAGTTTGGTGATGGGATGGTCTAGCTTCATTGAAGTGGATGTCCTTTTCTAATATTTCATTCATGATTTGCTTGTTTTACCTATAGAATTTCATGACATGATCATGTGATTTGAAAGTGATTTGAATTAAGGTCCTATCAGATCACAATTATCATTGGTTGATACATCATCATCCTCTTCTATGTTTGGGTTCTCCCTATCAAGTTGATCCTCATCATTCCATAGAGTATTTTTAGAAGGATCCAACATATTTATCTTGCTCCTAAGGATAGGAGGCCATGATTAAGGGAAATATGATTTAGAAAAAACTACTCAATATGCAAAAGTTATTAAATATCTAATTTAGAGAGTTAATATACACATAATTTTATGTGGTCTTGTTTAAATTTTAAAAACAAAAACAAAAATTTAAGGAAAATGCTTCCTAATGGCCACTAAGGAGGTGTTTGCGTTAGGTTCACCAAAATGTAGAGGTAAACCAACATAGATGATTCTCAGTAGATCTGTTGGAGGTCAAGGTAACTATGGGGATATGGTCCTCACACTCAGGCTTGATTATCTGGGGTTCACCAAGAGTGTTTTAAAGACTCACTCCAAGTCTTAATATAACAACCCAAAAATCCAACCACTTTTTTTTTCTTGAAAGCCTAGAGTCAAGAACCACATAAGATCCATCTCTGAAGTGCTACTAAAATATTTCACACATAAGAGAATTGGAAGTAGTTGCAAGGTTAAAACACTCTACAGGTCAACCATTTATTTCTTAATGATATTTAGTTTACCACCTTCCTCCCTTTCTCTCCTTTGAAAGGTATGGTAGATGAACCAGTTCACTACATAAGCCTTTCTATGTAGGAATACTTTTTATTTTCCATCCCTCGAAAAGAAACACCCATACCATCAATTTACACAAACCTTTTAGTGTAAAAATTACCCTTTTCCTTCTATTGAAAGGGTCTAATAACATCCCTACAAGATCCATAGGTCAATCAATGAAGATACACTATGCTTAAGATGGTAAGTTTTTCCCTTAACCTAGGGTGTATCTGGTCTACATGGTAGCAACTGTATCTTACACTCTTTTATTTTGGAAATGGGATTAGAATTCCCTCATCACAACTTACCCCAAGGTTTAAGGTGCTACAAAGTCTAAGATTCATTATTCACTACAAACAATAACCATGTCACACAAGGACGTAGGTGCAGTAGATAATTAAAAATCCTATCTAACTCTTAAAGTTTTCATGTGGACCAACAAAACAATCCAAACAAGGATTTACACCTCCTTTAGGAGTGTATTAAACAAAAGTATTCCACATTCCATCTTTCGACACAAGGTAGACACCCATTTTAATAGAGCTCCACTCTAGATTTGATCATGTCATTAATAGTTTGATTACTTTAGGCCTCTAACTCCACTAATGAGGTAAAGGTAAAGTGCTTCTGAAAGCTTAAACCATTCCTACATCCAGATGCACTACTTTACATGTATAAATCATATTAAAAATCAATCATTTTTCCTTTAGAATATTAGATATCATTTTGTTAAGTTTGTTTTTTTGAATTTACATGGTGGAATCGATAGTCACCATAAATCCGAGCAGGTTGTCCAGCTTTTATGGCCACCACAGTATTCTGTGTTATCCATCCCAAAATCCACCACATAGATCTTCACATAGTCTACCAATATAACCATCATGCCACAATAATTTTAAACCTTTTATGCCGCTGAAAGCACCAGGAAAGGGACAAGCGTTCAGTCCAATGAGGCCCGATATTTGAACCTTGGACCTCCACCCCCCTTACGAGGTTTGGTCAAACTAATTGTTCTAGACCTCAGACATATAATTTCGTTAAGTTATTTGTAAGTTTAAGGAAAATTCATTCCTATAAAACTTCCTCTCTCTCAAAAGAACATGCACAACACAACTTTGAAAAGAAATATCATAGAAACTCGATGACAACACTCATCAATAAATAACATATAAGAATGACAAGCATATATTTCATAATACAACTTCATTCTTTAATACAAATATATTTTGTTTATCCTTTAATAGAAGCACGTAATCATTTGAAAGTAAATCAATTTTTCTTCAAATCTTTATCTTTCTTTAGCAACATCAAGGAGCTTAATTACGTGAATCCCATCATACAAAAACTCAAACATAAAAGCTTTTGTTTTCTTTCAAGCACAATCAAAGTAGCCTCATTAAATAAAAAAACATCCACAAGTTCTCTTCCAACAACCCAACCCACACTAACACCTATCTACAATAGGGGGAAGCTATAGATATTCTACCGATCGCGCATGGTTCTAGAAAATTCTAAGCAAGGATACTTTGATGTGAAGCTAATTCTCTAAAAACTCAACAACAAAGTTTAACCCAAAGCATCTTCTACTTCTAGAAAAACAAGTTTTAAACTGGAACAAGAGAACTCTTGGAGAGTAGAGGACTACATCTCTCTATCAACTCGAATACAAATATTTCCCTCAAGAAAACATCCCTAAATTCCATTATCCATGACCCCTGAATAAAACACAAACCAACTATATAGTCTTGACATGCATAATAAGTTTTCAATTACAGTCACTAAGACTCCTGGAAAATGGATAGAGTGTGAGCTAACAACTACAATTAAAGGTATAAGATAAAACATTTAACTAAACCTTTTTCCTTCTTGGCTAATGCTCTAGTTTCTTTTCCCAAGGATTTCATTGACTGTCCAATAATAAACTTACTTCTTCCAAACATAATTCATACAATAAACATTCTATCTTATTTTTAATGATAGATCTACCTATTGCTTCCCACAGGTTATCCAATCCTCTTACCTAATGAATCTTTGACTGTTCTTTTATCGAGAAATATCTCTTCCAACATACTCCTTATTCTTCCCTATTGTGTGCACACACACAATGCACTCCCAAATCCTCCCTCTCCTTTGCTTGCTGATTCCCTCATCTTCCATGAGTTTTCCACTATCGAGATCATTAATCCACTAGAATGGCATGATCTAGATCCTTTGTCGACCATCCGGGTAATTAGTTACATTCATTTTTATCATGAAGGTGGTGGAGATAAACTTCACAAGTTCTAATGATTGCTTGCTCTATCATCCAGGCTAAAAAATAGTTGAGCAGGGATTATGTTAACAACAAGATACTTGGCATCAAAACAACTGTGTATCAAATTAATACAAAAGCATTTATGCAAAGTTCAAACCTTTATGAAGCTAAAAAAAGAAAATTCATATAAAACATTATTGCCTTTATTTCTTCTAGAAAATCATTCCTTTTTAGATCCTACTCTAGAAATTTTGTCCATAAACTTATGCTTCCTTCTTCCTAGAGAATCATCAATCAACAAGCATTTCCACAACTTCCATATTTGCAACCACAAGCAAGTTACTTTTTAAAAAAATAAGCAATCTTTAGCCAAAGATCAATATGACTAGTTTTTCTTTTTATGCAAATCATGTTATGCATCTTCATGAGTGAAGCACTCATTCGTGTTGCTTCCAAATTCTTCGTCAAATAACCCATCACATAATTTCCCTTGGACATTCTCTTTCTTGGTGATCAGTTATTCTTGCCAACAATTACGAATCATTCCTCCAAAAGTAAAGTTCCATTAGCAGCATCTTATTCTTTCATTAAATTTAGACTTAATAGAAAATTTCACATGAAATGGTCAATCATTTTACTATATATATTTTCACCAAAATATATATTTAGCAATATACCATAGTAAATAGTCCATCATCCAAACAAAATAAGCGATAAAAAAACATGGAACCATCCAAATAAAAACTTTCCAAGGGAGGTTCATGACACTTAAGGGGTGGTTAATGGTGTTGATTTAAAATTACCTAGGTTTGGCCTTAAAGAAGAAATAAAACTAAAGTTATTAAAAATACTATAAAAGGATGCAAAAAAACAAAGATGTAAAAAAAATAAGAGTCAACCTAGAAAATGATTCTTCGTTTGAATGCACAACTACACCTAAGATACATAAAATAATATTTTCTTCTTTAAGCAAGGGCACAAGAAAATTGTACAAACAAGCAACCTAATGCATAGTTGTATGTAGTTTATTTTTGGATGTCTAAGGGTAAAAACAAAAAAATTTGTCAATGCCTAAGGAGATAAAACTAAATGAACTTTTATTTCCTTAAAACTAATATTATTTTCAAAATGAGATTAAAATTACTTTCTTTTTTTATTATTGATATAAAAGACAAAAATAAATAGAAATACATAGAGCAAAATATAGAAAACAATCAAATTTGCTTAAAATACTAACAAGGCACTTAGTTGTTATGATGTTTTTCCCTGCACCAAATTTGTGCCCAACATCTGACGACCGTGGATCCAAATTCATGCCCTATATTCAATGACCATGAATTCAAGCAAACCTACAAAAATAGAAGCACTAAAAATGGTCATTAGTGTTCAAGGGCCTACTTAAGCTGAGGTGGATGCTAGGCTCGTAGATGTGGTAGTTAAGATCCTTTGGTATTTTTAACTAATCATAAAATGTAGATAAAATGTATGACCTTTTGGAAGCTAAATAAATGTAGAGCAAAGAAAAGACAAAATAGGGTTTCACAAAAGGTAGAGAAAGCAAGGAAATACAATAGAGGGAATAAATGCTTGCCCCCAAGTCATCATGGTCAAATTTTGTTGTCCTTATGTAGAGGTTACAAAATTGTGATAACAAAAGGGTAAAAGGGAGGTCCAGAAAATACTTTGAAAAATGTTTCTACCTAATTCTTTCCCGATAATGGGCAACCACAAATTCAATATAGAAGAAGAAAGAGCACTAAGAGAGAAGCAAAGAGAAAGTAAGGTTTTTGCCAACTTTGCACCCCATACAGATGGACCATGAATTCATGATAAAATAAGGTTTAAGAACAAAAGTGCAACAAAACAAAAACTAAAATTTATTCAAGAATTCTAACAGATGCAATTATAGTTAAATGATATTGATTTAAATGTTTTAAGCTAAAACAAAACAATGCAACAATAAATTAAGACTAGGAAATTTAACTATAACACACTAAGAGAATCTATGAGAAGAATGCAATAGAAGAAAAGAACTAACAAAAAATAAATTAAAATAATAATAGAGTAAAGTGAATAGAATGGGGTAGGGAATGCAACAACCAAGAGGAGAGTGATCCCCTAGGGTGAGCCTAACTTTCCTTCCTTTAGACCTTCAGATATGGTGAAGCAAAAGATCCACAAAAATCCAATCAAGAAGTAATCAATCGCAAGATATGGTAGCTATTGAATCACACCATCATCACTTCTCTAGCTTTCTATTGATTCATCATTATCTCTAATTACCAATTCTAATCACCAATTGCTTGTTCAAATTCTAGTTAACCAAAAAAAGAGTTTAATGCCCCTATTTATAGAAGCTTTAAAAATGAGGTAGGAAAATATTAAGTGTAAAAACTAGGGATAGGCTATGAAAAAGGTAAGGTCGACTCAAAGGTTAGGATTTTAGGGTAAAAACCCTAAACTCATAAATTTGTGGTTGATCTATACCAATTGAGAATCCATAAAATCTGATCGTTAAAGTTCATATTGCTTCCAGAGCATGCTATTTAAATTTGTGGTCAGTATAGGACAGCCGTGAATTTGGCAAAGCTAGGAAAAAGGGTCAAACTAATAGGTGGGGAGCTCAAAAATTGCACTTAGCAACTTTGAGAGGTTTCCTATACATATAATGGAAATTTAACTCATTTGGATGGGTCAATTTTTGGTATCTACATCCACCAATCTTATTCTATCATTTCTCCCTTTGGTTTTAAAACCAATGGGTCTCTCTATGTGAACAATAGTACCCATTTCTTAGGGGTGAAGTGGATAATTATCTAGATTGTATCTAGCTATTATGCTAGCTTGGATTGCTTTTTTTTGTTGTGCTAGACCATCTACTACTAAATAATTTGAAATTTCTACCATGGACTCAAGCTTGGCATGGCTTCTTGCAAACCTTCTTGTTGCCTTTGACGTGACAAAAATACAGATAATAGCTTAAACAATGGAATTGTTTGAGTAATTGGAGAGGTAGGATTATATGCAAGCGAAGTAATTTGGGAAGGTCACATTACTTGTAGTACCTACTAACTAGATAAGGTTGTAGGAATAGGGTAGCTTCTATGGCCATAATATTGGGTGCTTGAGCTGATAGTACCAAAATATGTTGTGAGGCTAGTGGTTCATTTGTAGGAGGGGATGGAAGATAAAATAAAGAAGTTTCATTTCTAATTAACTCTAATATGAAATTTTCCCTTTTCTTCTTCTTTGCTTTGGCATGGTTGGCCATTGGCTCCACCTTTTGCTTTTCTTTTCTTTGGGTCTCCTAGCATAGTATCTCCTAATGGGAATGCATTGTGTTGGGTATGGTGATACAAAATTCCTTGTGATAGTAGAAATAATTAGGCCTTACTTTAGGATTTTAAATACAGGTTATTTATTCCCTTATTTTGCTACCCTTACCCTTTCTATATTTTGGAGTTTTTCAACACTTATTTCTCTCTCACTCCACTACTCTAGCATGGGCTTTCAACATCTCGATGTTTTTCATTGTATCATTTATTGAAATCCTCATATGTAAATAGTGTGCTAAGCATTTTTATTTTTTAATAATTTATTGCCACATTATACATCACCTCAATATTGAGCTCCTTTCAATGCACTTTCCTTAGATTGTATTTCTTCTTTTTAATGATATTGCTTTGTGGGTTGACTTCACCCTTTACTTTGTAGAAATATTCATATGTTCTAATATTATGAGGAGGCTAAACAATAAATCTCAGGAGGTATGTATCATTTTTATCTTCTATATTCTTTAGAACCTCAACATCAGTCCTATGCTCATGTTCAATTTTGGGCCTCTAATGCTCTTAAAATATATTAAAAGCTTACCTTGAGGATCATAATTCTAGTTACCCTCCTCCTACTTGAGTCGTATATCCTTCAACTTGCCATCCACAATAGAAGAAACTTTCCTCCTTTGAAGAAGCATTCCTCCCATGTTGATATGAGTCTTATAATATGTTATTTTTTCCTTTTTGTTCTCAATTTTGTTATCAATCAAGTCTAATTTCCTGAATACTTCTAAAGTAAAAACTTTTTCTAGAATAAATTTAGGAAGAAAATAAAGGGAAAAATGGAAACCATGTATTCTAATGATGGTACATTCTTTAGCAAAGTACCAATACCTAGGAAGTATACTTTTATGAATAGATGGTATTTTTCTAAGAGGCACACTGAGAACTTATTAATGATGCAATGACTAGAGCAAAGAAATGATCTGTAAAAGAATAATAATAAAAATTATTTATCAAAACCCCATCTAGGAATATACCAGTATCCCTTGATATTTTTCATCTTTCCACTTTGAATTTAGATCTAGAAATAATCTTAAGTCTTGGAATAAGATCAAACACACCAAAAATGATGAATGCCTAAACACCTAAGTGGATACAAAATTACTTATTCCCTATTTTATCTACTCAACAATGAACCCAGCGAAGTCTAGCATCATCAACTTATCCCTAGGTGCATGCTTCATCTTGTATAGGACACCTAGTTAGGAAAATACCATGTAGTTATCATGATCCAACCCAAATATGAAGGCTAATATAATTAAAGTATCTTTCATGCTCTCCTCAAACATACTAAGTGCCAAAGCACCCTCCGACATTGGTTCATCTAGGCTCAAGTCTCTGCATTCAATTCTTAGAAACTTCATCTTGGCTTTGTCTAGGAGTTCATAAAAAAATTTCTCTATTTATTCTATGCTAATGTTATGTTTCCCCTCTAGAAGGAGCAACATTTTTTGGATAATATATATAATAATATCTACTCTAAAATTCTCATCTAGAGACTTGATTTTTCGATGTTAGGTTCATAAAAATTTGCACATTCTACAATTAGCTCATAGTAGAAATGGAATTTAGGCACTAAGTGTTGTGCCAGATAGTTGCTCCAAATTCTTAACCTAAAGCTTATTGGTTGGGTGGCCCTAAATATTTTCCATGTGCCTTCCATTCATTTTTGAAATCTTTGGCTCCAAGAAGTTTATAGTTGGGTATTTTAGTATTTTAATATTGGATACATAAACTAGCACAAGTACTTATGGAGATTCTGATGAAGGGATTGTCTTTGGTCTAGAGCCACTAGCCTTGGAAGTCGTCACACAGTTGGTCATTCTCTTCTCTATTTTTTTTATGCATTTTTTTTAATTGTGTACCTTTATTTTCTTCTACATTATTTCTACAACTATGCTTCTCAATGTCCTCACGTTCTTAAGAAAATTCCAATGTGCTCTAGATTTGGTAAATATAATGTTGGATGGGAAAAAATTCTTTATAGAAGTTTTCTTCTTGCCTTGCATATTCACCACCTTTGTGTGTGTGCCATGAATTTATGTTATCATCTTCATTATGTTGTGATAGGATGCTTGCCATCTTGCATGATCAATTCTTCTCCCTTGTAGAGTCACTTCAAAAAAATAATTACACATTCCAAGACAGATTCATTCCCTCTATAATATTGGTCAATCTCTTATGTCAAACATTTTAATTTAACCAAGGCTAAGGTGGAAACTATCTAGACATGCAATGAACCTATTTGAGCATGAGAGCATTAATTCCACTTCACATGATTATTTTATTTTCACAAGTGGTCATTTGCAAAGTATCTTTATTGGGCTATTCAATATTGATGCTCATTTTAAAATAGTCATTTTCAATTTGAATATCATAAATTGATTTTATTAATCAAGCAACCTTTATCAATTCTTATTACCATTTTTATACCTTCCATGGCTCCACTAATATTTGGCCTATTTGGAAGTGTCTCTGATATTACCTTTTGGAATTTACAAATATGTAAGCTACTAATCTAGACCATCATAGACTTGGATTTCTTATTATATAAAAATTTCCCTATTATGTTGTTGATCATTGATATTTGAAATATTATTTTTCTTCCAATAGGGCTTCCATATTGGCATGAAATTATCTTTAAAATTTTTGGCATTGTCTCTGTCAAGGGCATCTAGAAATGGCATGAACTATGGTTTGAATAATTTGGTAAAAAGCATCTAGGGTAGTCTGATGATTTTGAAAGGCTTTAATCCTACATAAAGAAACTAAGAATAAATAAAAATCTTACATATATATGTATTTTATTTTTTATTATGTACATGACCCTGATTGGGTCAAAATTGCACTACCGCTTGAACTTCACCCCATGCCTATAGATCTATATATTTTAGGAGGATCAAGATTCTAGATTTTAGTCATCCATTGGTCCATTTGATCATCTAGGATGAATTAATGCACTTCATCGACCAATTTTTTTTACTTTAACCACTCTTATTTTGATATCAAAATCTGATTAGAGTCTATTTCAGATGTCTCTAAGTGTTTAATGTGATATAGATAGAGTGCCTTAGATGGAATTTTTATCCTGGTCCTATATTGATTCCTCAATACCATGAGAGACCAGTCTATGTACAAATATCCTCCTAATTAAGCAATAAAGTATCTCAATAAGAAAATTCTAAAATATGCAAGGAGATCAATTTGTGTTATATCTTGTGTCACTATCATAATCGAACAGACATACAAAGTGATCAAAACTTATACCACCCCCAATATTTAGATTGCACTACCATCTAGTTGCACCACCTTCTTGCTTATAGGTTGGTAGCCCATACCTAATGCGTTTATCATTCCTTTTGACCTGATAAAAGTGCTTTCCTTTAAAACTATCATTCAATTAGGGATCATATTGTCTTTTTAGATCAAATATAAATATAAATGAGTGTATTTGGTCTTGCTAAATCCTAGGACCAAGATTTGCAAGACTAGAGGTACCTTTTTCTAACCTAGATTCATTTCTTCCTCCATCACCTTCTTCATATTCTCCTTCTACTTGGATATGGAAAAAATAGCCCTTATAGAAACAATCACCATGGACTTCTTTAGATGATCCACCATTTCAATGATGCAAGGGAGCTGGTCTTCTAAGAAGTACTTGGAATTTCTTGAGCTTTGGGATTGTCCATAAATAATTGAGGAATTTTTATTGGTTCTAAACAAGGAATATATTGATTTAGGTCTTCAATATCTTTTGGCTTGCTAATCATCTAAGGTTTTAATGCACTTTATTTTTGTGGCATTATGGTAGGATGTTACCTTTTGGTATCATTTGGCTTCTCTAAATTTCTAGGGCCATTTGGTTGCTCATCTCCTACTCTGTCACTATCCACTATTTGGCCTTTTTTACATGGTTTGATCAAACTTGTGGCATGTTGACTTTTGGATTACCTACTACATTAGATATTGTTAGACTTCCTCCTCATACCATATTATTATGATTTGTAGGCAACAAAAATGCTTCCAAAAATAATAAAAAGTAAAAACAAATTTTTGTTAAGTTTTTTGTAAAATAAAATTTATATGAAATGCACACGAAATAATATAAATGGCAAAAAATAAAATGCAAAATGAAATTACATGAAATGAGGATGAAATTAATATGAAAATGAGATTTAATAAATTGCACTTAGGACCTTAGGGAAAGTTAATAATTTTATGAATGTTCAATTTGGGATGGTAGTTGTAATTGATGTATTGTCCTAGGAACCACTTGGAATGGCCTAGGCAGATATTAAAAATCCCCACCTTCTTTATTTTATAGTGTAGATGGCATAGAGGATAGCCTGAGCATGCATTTAGACACCTATGATGAGCATTGAAGATAAATAATACTAGTAGGATATTTATGCAAGAGGTTGTTGATGCTATTGTGTAGGATAGTTGTATAAGTCTACTATTGTAATTGCCATTGTTATTATTGTTTGTACCAGTCATTGATTACCTAATATAATTTTTCCATTGCATTGGTTGTAGACTATTGTTATTTTTTATGGATGAGACTATTAGATAATATGTGAATCATTATCTTATCATAGCAACGTGCCTAATTTTTACCTTATTTTTTAGGTTTGACTAGCTTTTGCATAGTAGCAACAATGTAGGCATATACAACTTCTAGTATGCAAGAGAACCATATGGAAGTTGCAATGGTTAATAAATTTATAGATCGTACAATAGTGGGTCAGATGATGGCTATATTATACAAGGGTAAGCACATAGGAGTGTTTTCAACTTAGTAATCATTTATTGCTTATGACCTTGTACTTGTGATATCATACAAGTTGTTGTGCAAAGGACTAAGGATTTTTTAGTAAGTGTCTTGTATTTTTCCATATGAAAGATAGAATCGTATGATTGGTAGAATCATACAATATAAAAAATCATGTAAATATCGGGTCATACAAGGACTAAGTTGTACAATTCATCATGGTGTCGTATGACTATGAAAATAGTCTTATGACTATAGTATCTATTAGTTCCTAAACCTATCACTCCACCATTCCATTGTTGGGATATCACCACTTATACTACATTTTGTATTGTTACCATTGTCATAGTGAGGAGGGTCAAGTAAGGATTATTATATGTGATGAGAGAAAGGCAGATGACAAATATATTTCCATAACATGGAATACTAGGTCAAAAAGAGGATCAAATGCTCATGAGGAGATGCACAAGGATATCTCAAAAGAGAATGACTAATAAAGTACTACAATTATGGGAAATCAAATAACCAATACTCAAAAATATTTGGAGTCCATAAGATGAGGATAGCAAAATATGGTAAACATTGTTATTTATAATGAAGGATGAAATACCTCAAATATCTCAAGAAAATATTTACACGAGTGAATATTCCAACATGGAGAGTGCACATAGAAAATAATAGTGGATGGTAACACCTAAACAAGCAAGAAAGAGTTTTTTGAGTGTAGAGGATAGGATTCAAGCACCAAAGCAACTACACATGAGTGTTTGGGCAAGTAGACCAGATACACAATTTGTATTTATGAAGGTGAACCAAAGTTTAGAAGGATACTATTTGGAGGAAAAATAATAGGTTAAGAGACACCATGAGTGGATGAGGTGCCTAGGACCAAATTACCTAAAATAAAATAGTTATCAAAGCTACCTAGAATGGAAGGACAACGGATTGAAATACCTTATGAGCCATTGTTGAGTGACAAGGAAGTCGGAGAGGATAACCACTTACCGATGGTGAATGCTACAAATAGAGGGGTTAAGCCAAATTATCCATCCTTTATAGGATAAGGGAAATAATATCCTATAAGTCACATAGGCATTTGCATAATGATTTAAAAAGTGAATGGGGTTGGATGACTTGAAGAGTGGTTAGAGTTATTTATTGCCACATTGTGAGGAACTGCAATAGATTGGTACTTGAAAAGAGAAAGCATAAAATAATTCACCTCATGGAATATGTTAGTATATGAATTCAAAGTAGAATTCAGATCTCTAAGGGATAACACAAAAATCATAACCAAAATCTAATCTACTAAATAGAAGAGGGATGAAGATATCAAGACTTATAATAAAATATTGAAGCAACTCATGGATAATATGGAGTTGCCACTAGCCAATGGGATGGATAAAACATGGTTTATCAATGGATTTTTAGCTCAATATAAGAAGAATATGAATCTTATACCATGTGTGATGTATGTGAAAGCCTATTAAAGGAAAAGGAACTTTGAAAGTGAGGCCAAGGAAACTGTGGCTAGAATTGGAGGACATATTAGAAGTGATAACTTTGATAATGATAAGTATGAATGGTAGAATAATATTTAATCTATTAAAAAATAAACTAATAGAATAATCAACCAGGTTACAGGATAGGTAATAAAAGAAAAAATATATATATGGTGCTCAAATTGTAAATTTATGGTACACAAACATAAATTATCCAAAGTATATATTGTAATATATGAGAGGTATTGGAACATGTGATAAATGAGTTTACATTCAATTTAAGAGGTGCGAGACACCAAATTATGGAGATGCAAGGTGAAGAAGAAGAAAAACCAAATACCTCTAGGAATGGACAAGGTGTGACCAATGGTGACTACAAGAATAATCGTCGAGGAGGTAGTACCAATAAGGCAATCAGTAGGGTGACTGATGGGGAGCCAAATTTTAACACACAGAAAAAGACTCAATTTTTATTCAGAAACATGGAAAGATTACAATTTCGAACCATGGAATATTTTACATAGTACAAAAAAATGCCAACAAAAGTCGCAGTCTTCGTCTCTTCAGCCTGCGCAATCCTTCAAAAAAATCTCTTTTTATACTCATAGGTTCTTGCTGCAACCGTCGTTCGTAACCGTCCCTGTAACCGTTGCAACGGTTCCCTAGAACTGCCTTAACGACTTTTGGAACTATCAACTATCGTTCTGCAACAGTCCAAAAAAAAGTAACATGTCGCGATATCGTGACATCTCTGCATTTCGCTCTTCTCTCTCCTAGCTAGGTCGTGAAAACATGACACTATTTCCTCCATGTCCATCTGTCGCGATATCGTGACACTTTTTTGACTTTTGTCCTTATTTGCCAATGTGTCACGATATCGCGACACTTTTGTTTGCTCATACCTCTGCTCAAATCGTGACAACTTTTATGTCGTGATATCATGACACTTGCGTTTTTCTCTTGGCTTTGTTTTGATTTCGTCGCGATATCGTGACAATTTTTATGTCGCGATATCATGACACCTATATTTGCTTGTGGCTTTGTTCTGAGTTCGTCATGATATCGCGACAACTTTTATGTCGTGATATCGTGACACTTGTCTCTGCTTGTGGCTTTGTTCTGAGTTCGTCGCGATATCGCGACACTTGTCTCTACTTGCGGCTTGGTTCAAAAGATGTCACGATATCGCGACAACTTTTATGTCGTGATATCACGACACTTTGCAGCACTTAGGGCAACTTTCAAACTACGTCACGATATCACGACAAATTTTATGTCGCGACATCGCGACACTTTCGACACTTAGAATATTTTTCTCTTTCTTATTTTTTTTTTTCTATTTTATTTCTTTTGCTGCAAGATTGTTCTACTACCACTGGATGCTCCTACATCAGACACTCAGGGTATATTGAGAAGTGATCCTCACTTCTAGACGGTCAGAGGAAAACCTAGGTGATCAACCTCTGATTTGGACAACCAAGTTGCATCCTCGACAGGTCGGCCCTTCCACTTGACCAAATACTCTGAATATTGTCTATGTCGGGTACTTCTACCTTCACGAGTGTCGAGTACATCTTCGATTTCATCTTTTGCTGGAGTGGATTCTGGAATTTTCCACATATCCAGACTAGGCGGCTCGCTGCAACTTCCTTCATGATATTCGACCAAGTCTAAAATATTAAAAATAGGTGAAATATTCAGCTCACTTGGTAGATCAACTTCATAGGCATTTCCTGAATCTCTTTTACCTATGATCCGGCATGGTCCAAACTTCTTCATCTTCAGCTTAATGTAGGTTTTGCTAGGAAAACGTTCCTTGCGCAAGTGAACCATGACTTCATCTCCTATCTAGAATTCCTTGAAATGTCGCTTCTGATCTGCTCTGGCTTTGTACATAGCATTCATTTTACTGATATGTTGTTGGACCTCTTCATGTAAAGTCTTCATGTGTGCTGCAAAGTCTTTAGCTTTACCACTGTGCTTTTCTCCTTTATCTATCGACCTCAACTCAGAAGCGTTTCTCGAGCTGTTCCCATGAACTATCTAGAATGGGGATTACTAGTACTACGAATGATAGAATTATTGTAAGAAAACTCTGCCTACAGTAAAATCAGATCCCATCCCTTGGGTTTATCTCCTACCAGACATTGTAGAAGATTACCCAAACTTCTGTTGACTACTTCGGTCTATCCATCAGTCTGCGAGTGGTACACAGAACTGAATTTCAATTCTATTTTCAGCTTCTTCCACAGAGTTTTCCAAAAATAACCCAAAAATTTGGTATCTCTGTCCAAGACAATGCTTTGGGGTAGACCATGAAGTCGTACTACCTCCTTGAAAAACAAGCTTGTAATATGAATAACATCACTTGTCTTGTGGCATGGAATAAAATGGGCCATCTTTGAAAACCTGTCAACAACAACAAAAATGGCATCATTTTCACGTTGTGTCCCTGGTAAACCAAGAACAAAATCCATACTGAAGTCCTCCCATGGTCTCTCTGGTACAGGCAATGGCTAGTACATTCCTATATTTTGGCTGACTCCTTTTGCCATCTGGCACACTCTACAACCCTACACAAATTTGGTCACATCCGGCTGCAACTGCGGCCAATGGTAATTCTCACTAATGAGAGCAATGGTCTTATCTCGACCAAAATGCCCTGCTAGTCCTCCGCTATGTTTCTCTTTGATCAAATTTTCCCTCATGGAACTATGTGGAATGCACAACTGGTTCTTCCAAAATAGCATCCCATCTTGGATCATAAAATCCAACCACTTAGTGCGATCCATAGTAGTAGGAGACAAACATGTCGTCCATGCCTCTGCAAAATCTGGATCTGCTAGGTATAAACTCTTGAGTTCATCAAACCCAACAACTTGCACTCTCATTTCTATCAAAAAATTATGCCTTCTACTCAAGGCATCTACAACTCTATTAGATTTACCACTTCTATGCTTTAGGACAAAGGTATAACTCTATAGGAATTCAACCCACTTCAAATGCCACTGGTTAAGTTTACCTTGACTATTTATATACTGCAAAGCTTGATGGTCAGTATATAAAACAAACTCTTTGGTTAGCAAATAATGTCTCCATTTCTTAAGATCCTGAATGATAGCATAGAATTCTTGATCATAAATAGAGTATTTATTTCTAGCATCATTTAACTTTTCACTAAAGTATGCAATAGGTTTACCTTCTTGGCTCAACATAGCTCCAATGGCACTGCCACTACCATCACAGTCAACCTGAAACACTTTATTAAAATCTGGAAGTGCCAGAATGGGCTGTTCTGTCACTTTCTTCTTCAATATGTCCATACTGGTACCTGCCTTGGCAGTCCACTTAAATTCTCTCTTATCCCCTCTCATAGTTTCTATTAGGGGTGCACAAATATTGCTAAATTCTCTAATAAACTTTCTATAGAAACTTGCAAGACCATGAAATGATCTTACCTCTGTTACATTCCTTAGGGTAGGCCATTCAATGATAGCCTTCACCTTTTCAGGATCCATTTTTAGACCCTCCTCTGAGATGAAAAATCCCAGGTATATCAAATCTTTCTGTACAAAACTGCACTTCTTCAAATTTATCAACAACTGCTCCTCTCGTAGTTTTTCAAAAACTGTCCGAACAGGCATCAAATGCTCATCCAATGTTTTACTAAAAATTAAGATATCATCCAGATAAACTATCATGAACTTTTCCAAGAAGTCTCGCAATACCTCATTCATCAGCCTCATGAATGTACTGGGTGCATTAGTTAACCCAAATAGCATAACTAACCACTCATACAAACCCTCTTTGGTTTTGAAAGCTATTTTCCACTCGTCACCCTCTCGAACACATATCTGATGATATCCACTTTTTAAATCAATCTTAGTGAAGTATTTAGCTCCACTCAAACAGTCCATTATATCGTCCATTCTAGGTAATGGAAATCGATACTTAATGGTAATCTTGTTAATGGCCCTCGAATTAGTGTACATTCTCCATTCTCCACCCTTATTCGGTGCTAGTACTATAGGTACTGCACAAGGACTCAAACTTGCTCTAATCAACCCCTTCTGCAACAACTCATGAACTTTTCGGTTCAACTCTTCATTCTCCACAGGAGACATTCTATGGGTGGCCTTATTGGGTAAGCTAGATCCTGGCATTAAGTCAATCTGATGACTAATCTTCCTCATTGGCGGTAAACCCTCAGGCACATTGTCTGATATAACATCAAGAAATTCTGCTAATAGATGTTCAACTTCTGTTGGAATGTCTGTAGTATCTTCTCTCTTTACAATAGGAATTAATGCATAACACATTGAATACCTCTTTAGACCATCCAAAAATTTTCTACCATCTACTAAAAAAATTCTAGCATTATTACATACCTTTTCCTCAACCTCCTTCAATGGCTTAAATTTGTGGCGTACTCCGTCTTTTGTCAGGGAATAGGTATTTGCATGCCCATCATGCGCTGCATGTCTGTCAAATTGCCATGGTCTTCCCAACAACAAATGGGAAGCATCCATCGACAAAATATCACACAGGACCTCATCCTGGTATCTTCCAATCTGAAACTTGACCAAGCATTGTTCACTGACCAATGCTCTATGATCCTTCTATAACCACGCAATCTGGTATGGATGCGGGTGATGTCTTCTTTCTAGATTTAACTTAGTTACCATTTCCTCATAAACCAAATTATCTGTACTACCATTATCAATAATAATATTACAGATTTTACCTGAACATTTGCACCTTGTGCGGAACATGCTTTTTTGCTGATCTGGTTCCCTCTCTTTGTTCAACAAGGTTGTCCTTGTGATCATCACTTCTCCTCGCTCTGCTTCTTTAGAGTGCTCAGATTCAACACCATCCTCAATGACCACAGCTCGAGCATTTTCTTCAAGCCTTCTATTCTGTGCTTCTTGGTGTTGGGGACACTCATATGATCGATGCCCCTCTTCCTCACAATTGAAGCAGGTTCCACAAAATATTCCTCTTCCATAACTGCGTCCACCTCTACCTCTTCCCCTTAGATAATCATTGTTCTAATTACAGGGACGATATGCATTCTCCTCCTTCTGTTCTTGGTGATTGCTTGTTTCACCAATCTTCTACGGGCCGTCATATTTACCTCCACTGGTTCTGCCACCAGTTCTTCCACCATGACCTCTTCCTCTCTGTTTATTGTCAAATCTACGATTCAGTTTCTCTTCCACTTTTAGAGCAAACTAGTAAGCATCTTCAATGGTGCTCATTTGAACCAAACTCAATTCTTCTTGTACGTTGGTTCTTAACCCATTAATGTAACGAGCTACTCTCTCTTTATTTGCTTTCGTATGGCCGGTTCTAATGGAAATTTTAAAAAATTCCTCTGTATATTCTTTAACAGACTTGCTGGACTGTCACAAACTCTGCATTTTTCTCAGCAGATCTAATTCGTAATCTGCCAGAATAAACTGTCGTTTTAGTTTTTCAACCATTCGATCCCACCTGGTGATCTTTTATTTTCCTCTACGATTTCTTTCCAGCTGCACTCCTTTCCACCATATGCCAGCATGGCCTTTCAACTTTGTTCTTACAAATTTTATTTTATTTGGATCTTCAACCTCCTCATATTCAAAATATTCCTCCATATCGTTAATCTAGTCAATCAATTCTTCTAGATTTAAATTTCTAGAATATGTGGATACGTCAATCTTCGGCCTTTTCCCAATTTGAGAAATGGCTTTAATCATTCAAGCTTTTGCAGAACTCATTGCTTCTTCTTCTTCTTTTGACGGGTCATCAACTCCATAAGCTTCATCATCGCTCTGGTCTTCTCCTCTTGGCTCTACTCCTCTACGCAATTCTTCCTGTAGGGCCTACACTTGCCTCTGTAATGCTTGAAAGTCTCCTTCAGGAACTACGTTCCTTCCAGCACCATGATTTCTTTGTGGCGGCATTCTTCTTCACTTTTCCCAGAACCCTTAACCCCGAGATCCTGGTGCAAGCTGCCTCACGTTCGACGCTCTGCTTACACACTTAGAATCTTCTCACTCTAATACCACTTGATGGGGAGCCAAATTTTAACACACAAAAAAAGACTCAATTTTTATTCAAAAGAATGGAAAGATTACAATTTCGAACCATGGAAGATTTTACACAGTACAGAAAAATGCCAACAGAATTTGTAGTCTTCGTCTCTCCAGCCTTCACAATCCTTCGAAAAAATCTCTTTTTATACTCACAGGTTCTTGCTGCAACCGCCATTCATAACCGTCCCTGTAACTGTTGCAACGGTTCCCTGGAATTGCCTTAACGACTTCTGGAACTGTCAACTATTGTTCTGCAACGGTCCACAAAAAAGTAACATGTCATGATATCGTGACATCTCTGCATTCCGCTCTTCTCTCTCCTAGCCGAGTCACGAAAATGCGACACTATTTCCTCCATATCCATATGTCGCGATATCGTGACACTTTTTTGGCTTTTGTCCTTGTTTGCCAATGTGTCGTGATATCGCGACACTTTCGTTTGCTCATACCTCTGCTCAAATTGCAACAAATTTTATGTCGCGATATTGCAACACTTGCATTTTTCTCTCGGCTTTGTTCTGAGTTCGTCGCGATATCGCGACAACTTTTATGTTGGGATATCGTGACACCTGTCTTTGCTTGTGGCTTTGTTCTGATTTTGTCGCGATATCACAACTTTTATGTCGCGATATTGCGACACTTGTCTTTGCTTGCGGCTTTGTTCTGAGTTCATCGCAATATCGCGACAACTTTTATGTCGTGATATCGCGACACTTGTCTTTACTTGCGGCTTGGTTCAAAAGACGTCGCAATATCGTGACAACTTTTATGTCGCGATATCGTGACAACTTTTATGTCACGATATCGTGACACTTTGCAGCACTTGGGGAAACTTTCAAACTACGTCGTGATATCGCGACAACTTTTATGTCGCGATATCGTGACACTTTCGACACTTAGAATATTTTTCTCTTTCTTATTTTTTTTTCTATTTTATTTCTTTTGTTGCAAGATTGTTCTGCTACCACTGGATGCTCCTGCATCAGTGACCAAAGTTGATTGTAGTGTAATTTGGATGGAATAATGATCATTAAATACCAAAATTATAAGGAATGGAAATATTTTATGAAAAATTGTCCCACTCCTCTAGTAGGAGCAGTAGAAAATAATATGACACAAATGTTTCAATGGTTTAGTTTGGGCTATCATAAGGAGGTGAATTTTTCAAAGAAGGTAATTACAAGAAACTTGCTAAATATCAATTTTATCAACATTGGGGAGCCTCCTATGGATTAGAAATAGGAAAATGAGGATGTACTTGTGGTTACAAAGGGATAAGCAAATAACGATTAGTACCTCAAGCCTACCATAGAAAAAGTAAGATGGTAGGAAGCACAAAAATAAATAGAATAAGGAAAGAGAAAGCTAAGAAAGAAAGGCTAGTAGAATAGAATTTGAAGAAGCCATTAGGATTAGAGGAAAATGTATCAACTCATAAATTAGCAGTACAAGTTTTGGATATAGTAGTAGAAGTAAAGATGGCAAATTTATTTAGTGACATACTAGTGCTACATGCAGTGATAGAAGAATAATAGTAGCCACAAAGAGTGATGGAACTAAATCCAATCAAAATAAGTGAAGAGGGAGGATCAGTTTATTGACCTAAATGTATTAATTATTAATGTTGAAAAAAATCCAACATTGATTCATATTTAATTATTGGATTATAATTTGATGCAAGTTATTGTACATGGAGGTTCAAGTATGAACATTCTCCCAAAGAATACATGGAAGGAAATTGGGGCTCCATTTTTTGATCACCAAATTTTAGGTTGTACAATATACACCAATATGGTATTGAGATGAAGGGAGTATTAATAGCTCAATATGTGAATATTGTAAATCAAGAGTTCATCCTATATTTTATTGTAATAACAATACAAAATATAGCATATGATGCTTTTCTAGGAAGAGGATGGTTAAGAATGGCCAAGTAATCCAAATTGGAAAAAGGATCATATCACATTCAAGAAAGGATAGCATATATATATGATAAATCTAAAAAGAAAGACTATGAGATAAGATCTTGTGATGATAAATGAGTTGGGAAGTTCTTTAAATGAATATAGTACACATGATCCAAATGAGGAAGGAATTTTGTACTTGGAGGAATGTAGTGAAGATGATAACTAATTGTATAGTGGGTTCCTTCATTGGAAAATGGATTATGAGATATTTTTCCCACCCACCTATGTATGCATATAGAGGAGACTAAATAAATTAGTGATGAAATTTATAAAATTTGTAAGAAGAATGGGCCTAAGGAAGAGTAATAAGAAAAATGGATGTTCCCCAAAGACAATGTAGAATATATAGTTGATGGTGTTGAGATAGTTAAAAAAACACCACACCCTTTAGATGTGATAAAAGCAACAAATGAGCTAGAAAGTATCAAATATGAAAGACCAAATATAAATAATGTAAATTTGGTAAGTAAATAAGAACCAAGGATAATCCATTACAGCGATGAATGAGATCATGTTTTGAAAACAACAAAGTTTGAAATAATCCTATAGTATAAATAGGTCTTTGCATGGACATATAAAGACTTGAAAGGTAGACCTCTAGAGTTGTGTGTACATATAATCCAATTGATTCCAAGAGATTTAATTGTGAGAAGAAGGCCATATAGAATGAACCCAAAGTATGCAACTTTGGTTAATGTAGAGATAGATAAGATGATGGATGCCAACATAATTTTCAAAGTTACGGTGAGTGAGTGGGTATCACGAATTATAATCACTTTGAATAAGAAGGTGAATAGAATCCATGTATATATAAATTTTAGAAGTTTGAATGCCATTACAATAAGGGATCCCTTTCCCCTTTACCAATTCTATTTTAGAAGTAGTTGGACATGAAATTTACTCATTCTTGGATGGGTTTTCTGACTACAACCAAATAAGTATTGTAGAGGAACATAAGCTAAATATATTATTCCTTGTGAAGTATGATATTTATGCATACAATGGGATTCCATTCAAACTGTGTAATGCCCCTATCACATTTCAATGAATTATTCTATATATATTTCAAAAAACATTGATAGGGAATTTTAAAGTTCCCTAGATGATTGATCAATATATGAAAGGAAGGATGAGCATTTGAATAATGCATGAAGCTATGCATGAATTCTAATTTAGATTTGAACCTAGCAAAATGTAATTTGATGTTACCATATGGTAAATAATTTGGAAACATAGTTTGTAAGGATTGAATATAGATCCTAATAAGATTTATGTCAATGCAAATATGAAAGAAACCCATGATGTGAGTTCACTGAAGATATTTCTAGGATCAATAGGATATTATAGAAGGTTTATCAAGAATTTTTTCCATGTGTCATACCCATTAGATTCCTTGATCATAAAGAATATTCCCTTTATGTGGACAAAGGAGCATCAAGAAGCCTTGAAGAAGTTGAAGGTAAAGCTAGTATGTATGCCCATCATGGTATTTCTAGATTGGGACAAGGAATTTCATGTCCATGTAGATGAGTCCAATTTTTAATTGGATGTGCATTGGCTCCAAAGGGGTAATTTAGGCTTGATCAAACTAAGTATTTTGCAAGTCATTTGTTTTCAAGAGCAAAGAAAAATTATAGCACAATGGAAAGGGAAGCACTAGGGATGGTATATGCTATATAAAGAATTTAGACTTTATTTGCTAGCATATCCTTTTGATTTTACGTTGATCATCAAGAATTGTTGTATTTTATCAATAAATTAACCACACGTGGATGAATCGGTAGGTGGATCATCATGTTGCAAGAGTTTGTATTTTTAGTAGAGTTTAGACCTAAAAATAAGCATATTATAGCAAATTATTTATCAATGATTCACTTAGGAGAGCCTACAAGAGGAGATTCGGATGATTTTCCTAATGCTTAGTTGTTTGCAATAAGCATTATACCATCATGGTATAATATGATAGGTGAATATCTATTCATAGGGGAGCTACCAAGGGAGATACTAGTATTAGAGAGAAGAAAAATTATTATAAAGTCAACACCTTTTTAGTTGATAGCGAGATTATTGTATAAGATATGACCTAATGAAATACTAAGAATATGTGTAGTGGAGGAGTAAAGTAAAATTGAAGTGATATCATGAAGGACTGGATGAAGGGAAAATGGGACCATATGCAACTATGAGGAAGGTGCTTCTAGCAAGGCTATGGTGGTCCACCTTTATCATGACATGAAGAAGTTTGTGCAAGCATGTGATATATGCCAGCAAACTGGGAAGCCATTACATAGAGACTTCATGTCATTGGATCCATATTATCTACATGAGTTATTCAAAATATAGGTCTTAGAATTTTTGGATCCTTTAAGGATTATGCAAAAGAGAAAGTGTCAATATATAGTAGTGATAACTAAATACCTAACAAAATGGGTACAAGCAAGGGCACTACTAGCTAATTTGAAAAATAGTACAACCTGACTCTATATTAACAAGTAATAACAAGATATGGGATTCCACTTCAATTAAAAAGTGATAGGGGATGTCACTTTATGAATGAAGTATTAAATAAGTTGATGACTAAGTTTGAGATTTTGCATTTATTATCAATTCCATATTACCTAGGAGCAAATGGGAAGGTAGAGATGATGAACACAATCTTGGTATCAATAATGTATAAGACTTATTGGATAGAAGAACTATATTAGGAGGATAATTTTACATTAGTCCTATGAACATACAGGACAATATTTAAGACAACAACAAATAATATACCATTTTAGTTGATGTATGGACAAGAGGTAGTAGTGCCAATAGATTTCCTAGTACCCGGTTTGAGAATAATCATAGAAAACCATTTGGAAGACTAAAAAATGCTAGAGAAGAGGCTTGTGAGACTGATTCAGCTAGAAAATAAGAGGGTTATGTCATAGTGGGTGATATAAGTAGCCCAACAAAGAAGAAAATTATGGCATGACAAGTGACTAAAGAAGATGGAGTTGAAACCAGGTGACTTGGTTCTAAGGTATAATGGCAAAAGAGAGATCAAGCCAAGAAAGTTAAAGATATTATGGCTTGGACCCTTCTAAGCAATAAAGGTGATGGGAAATGGTGTAGTGAAGTTGCAAAAAGTAGACAAAATAGTAATTTCCAAAATAGTGAATGGGTCATGATTCAAGCCTTATAGAGTAAAATAAAAATGTTTGTTTATTTCCTTAGAAGTGGCAAAAAGAAGACAATGAAGAATTCTCTACAAAAAAGGTGAGATAATAAAAATGATTGATGAGGAGCATCAAGATTTGGAGAATAATGAGGAATGTCAAAACCTAGAAAAGAATGAGAATCAACAATATTGAGAAGATGATATAGGATTGATAGGATTATTTATAGAAGAAATAAAAGTGGAACCCATAATAAAATAATAGCAATTAGTACCTCATACAAATGAATAAAGAAGAGTATAGATGCATGTATGATTCCTAGACAAAATGGAGGAATACAAGCAGGGTATATCAATTCCTAAGAATAGAGGAAGAATTAGGAATGAGGACTTGATAGGGTTAATATTATGAGCTTAAATTGGGCTTGTACAACAAAGAATTGATGAAATGCAACGACTGTAAGAAGAGTATGAAACTTTGCATAGGAATAATGCAAGAATGAGAGGAAAATTATCCAAGAGCTAGATGATATAATACAAAGGCTAGATGAATGAGAAACTAGAAGGCAACAAGAACAAGAAGTATAACTTGAATAATAAATAATAGTTGAAGAGAGAACAAATAAAGAAGAAATACAACATGAGGAACCTAATGATCCAATATAATATCGACTAAGTAGGAAATAACTAGTTAAAATATTATGGAGAAATGTGATAGAAGCACCAACATCTTTGGAAAATGAAGGAAGGAATTAGGTGAATGACACAACTAGTAATAGCCTTCTTCCAATTAATACAAAAAATGATAGGTCAAAATATAAATTTGATCTCTTAAGAAGATACAGAAAGCCACAAATTCATCCTAAGGTACAGAGTTATTTATATGCAACTATAAAACTTAGAAAATAGATGGAATAAGTCAAAAAAATAGGAGGTGTTTTATGGATACACCTCTATGGATTAAAGAAGGAAAAACTCACATACTATGATAACAAGAAAAAATAGGTAACTTAGGTAGCACAGGGAGACAATCAAGTCTTCGTAGTTGTTTAAGGCTACCTAGCAAAGGGAGGAGTTTGGTTGGTTTCCCTCCCAATAGCTCGAGGGAAATAAATTTTCTTATTTCTACCCTTAGATTGTAGGATCAACAAGGTGGGCCACAAGGACTATTTATTGATATAGCATAAAATGATCAACTTCATGACCATCACGTTGGACCATCAGGATCACCTCAAGGACCATGATAAAATAAAAATGTTGTCAAGAAAGACCAAGGAACTAGATAGATCTTGGACAACCTAGAATTTGGAGAAGGTGGTCCTATAATAGATAGATTAGACTAATGGTCATGGGAAGGGATATGGCATAAATGTATGGTTGAGGAAGGAATCAATGAAGATACAAGGGAGAACAAGTTCAAGAATGAGTTCGTTAAGTTTGTAAAGGAATCAGAAGGTGAATTCGATCACCAATTTTAGAAGGGGAATTAGTCCAAAGAAGCACAAGTAGCAGTTATAGGTAATATATCCATACAAGGAAAGAATAATATTATATGATAGGATGTTGTATAGATAAAATGAAAAGAGGGGATCGTATGATAGGACTTTATACAAGTTAGGTAGAATAAGACTATATGATAGAGCATTGTACAAGTTAGATATAAGAATAGGACTATATAGAAGGGTGTTGTACAAGTCAAATAGAGGAGGAATACCATATGGTAGGCATACCAATCAATTCTAAGATGATGTTCATACGATATAGCACTATATAATTTAAAAATATGATACAACAAGGAACATTATACTAAACCTCTTGTCGATGATGTTGATTGTATATGTCATACAATAAAGGAACCAATAGGATGGTAATATGAAACATTTAATAAAATTATTTTACAATTCCAAGTCAATTTGGTCATATGACTTGTATAATGAACTTGAGACGCCATTAAGGAAGTGCATGTAAATATGTAATAAAAAAAAGGTAAAAATGCATGCAAAAATAGGTGATAAGGTGGTTGAAGAATCAGTTATAACCACTCCTACCCAAACTCGAGTTATAAATGGGGGTGAGAGGGGTTAAGGGAATTCATTTGAAGGTGTAGTTGAATAGAATAATGAGGAAGAAAAATTAGAAGAGGAGAAATGAATGTTTTCAGGGAAAATATGTAGAAAGTATAAATTGCAACCAAAACCTAAAATTTTTACCATGACAAGAAGGAAGCATAGCATTAGGGTATCAAAAAGTACCCTAATTGTTGGAAGTTGTAGGTGTACAGATGTTGTGCAACCATGCAAAAAATATAGAGAAGAGTGGAAGAGCCTATGCTAAGAAGAAACATTTTAGATTTAGACAAATAAAGAGAACACCGTATCAAGTTTGAATAAGAGCAAATTATCTACAAAACACATATCATGATGGCACAAAGAGGGAAAACTACTACTTTAAAAAGTTGTAATTGCAATCTAGGATTTGAATATTTATGCAATGTAAGGTATAGAAAGCTACCATATGGACAAGTGAGCCAAGGATAAAGAAAGGACTATAATAAAAATACTTACAACCAAAGGGAGAAAGTGTCATACAAATCAAGGAAGGTTGTTATGAAAATGGTCATACAAATGAAGGAAGGCTATCATATGATCATCAAATATTATCATATGACAAAAGGATATTATCATATAGTTGAAGGAACCATAATAAAATTATAAGAAATCATCACATAAGTGTATGAAATAAGTCATACAAAGGATGACAGAGTTATTGTATAGTTAGTCATCATACGATAGAAGGTGAGGAAGCATGATAGATGACATATGATTAGTAGAATAAACTTTCAAGAATGGCTAGAAAGGATTTAAATACAAAGGATTCAATGCTCGTCTAGACCTCTACATAGAAGATAACACCAAGGGAGAGAAGAAAAGACCAGACTTGATAAAAAACAAGAGCTAATACTAAATAGAATATAGAAGAGGAAAGGACCCCACATGGAGCAAGAAATGCATTCTAAGATAAGTCATGGAGATTCATCTAATAAGTGGAAGGAAAAGAGGATACCTCTTAATGAAATAATATGGACTCAGCCAACTAGAGAATTTTGTTAAAAGTGGTGGTAAGAAAATCCACCAAACCATCATTTGAAAGTTGCATTGACACATGGAGTGAGTTTCATTGCATAGATCCTAGTTTTTGACAAAGATATTTTCAAATATTATTTGTTGCAGATGCTTGAGACTTATGATGTAGGCAAGAATATAATTATAGTAAAAAAATAGAAATTGGGACATCAGGATTATGTTCTCAGAAAATAATTTTTGGTGGACATCTGTATTGCCAAAACATGGAATAGCACTAAGGAAGGAACACTCATATGTAGAGAAGTTAAATTAGACAATCCATGAAATCATGACTATTACTTCTTTGAAATTCGGTAATATTTTTAGTCCTATAAGTCGTGGGATTAATGAGTGCTAATTGAAGAATGAAAAATTATGATGTGCCATGGACATTGTGATGTCCAATATATCAGGTGAAATCATCTTGTCTAAAATACCTATACAACTAGATCAATACATATAGGGCATTAGAGGAGTATAGTATGACTAGGTAACAAAAATTTATCATATTAATAAATTCTTCAAGTAGTAGACTAAGAAATTATCGATGGCATTTCATGTCATTGAAATAATGTTAAATGCAGTGTCGTATACCAAAATAGAATTTATAGAGTTAACTACTCTGATAAAATTGTTATATGACGATCTCATAATATTGATATGGGTTAATGCAATGTCAATAGCAAATTTTACTATAGTCAAAGTGTGGACTAAGAAAATACTAAGAAGATTGGATGTGGTTGCATGGGAGGATAATGATGCATCATAGGAGAAAATAGCACCCTAATAGAAGAGGTAAAGAATATAAGAAGTTGAGTTGCAATAGGAAACAGAGGAAGTGGCTCAAAAAGAACAAATAGAAGTCTTGTTTTAGGTGCAACACGAATATGAAAGAAGGGAGAAAGAGGGGTAGCAAATTGGTCTTGTAAGAACAAGGAGACAACAAAAAATAAAGAGATTTATGTCATAGGAACAACATCCCTTAGTAGAAATTGTGTAGTAGTAGGAAAAATTAATAGCACAATTAATGCAAGAAGTGGAAGTGGTGGAAGCAGATTCGGATGTGATAGATAATATGAAGGAAGAACTTCCAAAACTTGCTAACCTAGCACAAGTAGATTTTAGTGAATCACCACCTATATCAAATATGAGGTAGTTCAAGATTTCAATGGTATCACAAGGTTTGTTTGTGTGTGTGTGTGTGTGTGTGTGTGTGTTTTAAAAGGAATTGAAGATACAATAACGGGTAAGGAGGTTGAAAATGCATTAGAATCTCAAAAAATAAGAAAATTAGATTTTTTATAAGAGGTAGTAGTAGCTAGAGATCAACTAGTATAGAAAGTTTGCTAACCAGAATTGCAAGAACATACTATAGTGTAGTCTAATCAACTAGAAGGAAATAGGGAGGAATTAAGCATGGAACAAGAAGAGAAGATATTTCAAGTGCTAGGGAAGCATTTAATTATTCATGTGTCTAGTTTTGGATTAATTAATGAAGAAGGAATCCAAACTAATGATTAGGTTGATGAATTCTTTGGGAAGATGGTGTAGGTTTTCTATTTTGCATGACTAAAATTTAGGATAGCTCAAGCAATGGAGTTCCATGCTCTATAATGAAATGAAGAAATTAATACATTAGGTACAAGAGGATGAGAAGACAAAGAGTCTTGTTAAAATTTATGAAACAAAACCATGGAAATTACAAGTCGAAGGAGTCATAAATATGATTGGAGTGAAGTACTTATCAAAGGGTATGCAAACTAATTATAGGGTACCATAGAGAGTGTACATAGACACATGCATCTTAGAACCTTCTCCAAGAGATACAATTGAAGTGGAATTCAAAAAAAATTCACCAAAATGGAACCATTGTATAGAGAAATAAACTTGTTGACTTGTTGGATTGATTGGTTAACAATTGGGCTGGAGATGATACATCAATCCAAAGAGGAATAGGTTAACCAATATAGAGAAGAGTTGATTACAATGAAAAGGGAAGCAAAAACAATGAAGAGAGAAGTTGAAATGGAATTTGATCACCTTAAACAAAGTTTTTAAGAACAACTAAAATCTAAGGATGATGAACTTGTTAGAATATATTACATCATTTGGTTATGTTAGATTACTTTAGGGGGAAGTTATCTAGTTACCTCATGCAACATAGTAAATGCACAAGTGTCAATTTGCAAGTTGTCCTTCACACAATTAAATAGAGTGTTAGTCAAGGAACCTATCTTCCTATATAAAGGGTCTCATATCCTTACTCGAATGTATCATTTTTTAATTCTTAATAATATATGTTTTCTCTCTCTTTCTCCCTGATGGAATGGTGCTAAAGATATCAGTGGTATCAAAGCTACGGTCATTCCTAGATAGGAATAGGAAAATTCATTTCTATAGGTTTTGCAAAACAACGCACCTTTGGACCTACCACTTGCAAATTCTATTTCTTTACGATATTTTGAAGAGCTCGAAAATAATAAGAAGATTAGAGAATTTTTTTATGAGAAGAATATTTGGGACAATTTTTGCCATCCAACAAGAAGCCCAAAAAGAAGGTAGAAGACCAGAAGGAGATCTGCCAAATCCCTAGAAAATAACTTAGCAAGGAGTGTCAAATCCCTGGAAGAGAATATTTTGGAGAGTGCTAAACCCCTAGAGGAGAATAATGAGGCAATAAGTGTTGAAGAAGATATAGAAGATTCTACTTGAAGTCATAATTCAACAAGAAGACTTGAAGAAAGAAGGAGTTGGTCAAGACAATCTAAAAAAAGTTGCAAGGTCCTACTCGAAGTAGAAACTTAGTGATCTTAGACACCAAGATCCACATCCTCTACAGAAATGGAAAAAGAGCTAAATAATATTTTGAAAAAGGCATAAAACTATAGGTTCTAGCTAACTCGTTAATTGGATTACTTTTCATATTCATTGGAGCACCTTATTTATATTAAAGTTGCAAGAAGGGAAAGTAGAATTACAGTCTTTAAAAGTGTAAAAAGAAAGGGTTCACTTTAAGGTTCATTTGCACATTAGGGGTTGATTAGATGTTAGAGTCATCTATCAACTACCTATCTTCTACTTTAAAAATAAAAATAAAAATAATACTTGATCGTACAACTGTGTTTGTAGTGAAATATGCATGGGTTCATTCCAGATTATGCTTGAAAGGTTGCAGTGAAATTATTAAGTGCATTTTTAAGATATTAGTGGAGCAATAAGGTGATATTATTTTTATCATTAAAAGGTGCATTGTTAAGAACTATACTAGTTGATTTTTTAACTAGTTATCTCAATTAATTTATGTTTTTGAAAGCATAAAAATTAGCACAAAATATGCAACACTTTTGTGACCTATAGAAGCCACCATTGGAATCAAAAGGTGAAGAATAAAACCACCATTGAAATAATTGAAAGAATCCTCAAATCAAGATCTTGTAAGTCTCAATATTCAATAAAATTATAAGGGGTTCATTTCAGTGTAGAAAGCAGGAATTCCTATTCAAAATCAGCATCATCTTGGATCATCTATCATCCAAGGAAAGAAAAAAAGAATACTCTTCATTTTGGTGCAAAAACTATATATTATAAAAGCACCACTTTTGTTCTTTTGGAAGAAAAAAATTATTATCTATAGGGGGCAGCAAGGACATTTTTTATCCAGCAGAAGAAAGGAGCCATCAAAGAGCCCATATGTCCAAGGAGACAAGGTGTTTACAAACATCGGTTTTCAATAGTCAAATCAAGCCCTAGAAGAGTACATATCACCTACAGCATTGGAAGCATAACAAGGAACCAAAAATCAACCGAAGAATACATAGAAGGATAGCCTACAAGAAATAAACTACCTACGTAAGAGGAGCATTATCAAAATCAAGCAAAAGGGAAGCATTTAGTTGTAAAAATTAACTAGTAGCATAAGGAAAAGGATGTGGTATATCCAAGGAGAATGTCCACCATTGAATACTACAAGGAGCTACCATAGTACCACCATAGAGGAGCACCAAAAATCCAAGAGCCAATACATAGAAGCAGCCAAGAGCATTGGGATATTACTTGTATTTCAAGGAACAAGGTAAGTTTACGTAGAAGGCAAGATAAAGGGCTCCAAGAAACATTACAAGGAAGGCTTACATGCATAAGCTCGAGTGCAACTTGGAACAGATGCTCTATACTCTTCAATGTACGTTAAGACTCAAGTGCTCACCAAGAAGATGTTACACATGCTTGAAATATGTTACACATGCTTGGTAGGAGTTACAAACCTCATCATTGCAATGTTCACATTGAAGGCATCTATAAAAAAATGTTTTAGGTGATATTTGTCACAAATTTCAAGAAGCTCATTCCTTTTAAGGTTCCAATGAGGTCGAACAAAGAATACAAAATGTAATACGTAGCTCATTTGGAAGGAGAAGACTACTTTCTAGCCATACACCATTCAAAGGTGTAATAAGTGCATTTAAAGCACTGTCATAAACCAGTGCTAAATTTAGAGGGTGAAAGCACATTTCAAGGAGGAGGAGCATCATACAAGGGAGAAGAAAGTGTAGGTCAAAGGAGACCTTGACTCCCAAAGTGCCTATGTTCCAGAATTAAAGACAATGAATTCTGAATCATCTCCTTTGATTCTAGCATCCAAGGTAACCCCAATATAACTATTATATCCAACTAAAAAAGCACCGAACAGAGAGGAGATTTAGCATCCAAAGGTAAGGTTTAATCCCATTTTATTATTGCTTTCATTTTTGGAGATATAAGGGTTATAATCTAAGGTGGAAACTTAGATTTTGAAAGCAAAAGCTATAAGGGATAACTTATCAAAATAAAATAATATTTTTAATTTAACCTAGGAGAAATAAAGAATTCTATGTGGATTAAATTCTTTAATATTTTGCAAATATTATTAATTTTCTAATTTTCCAAATTTCGAAGTGATAAGGGTTACAACATCAAACTAGGTTATTGGAAATTAGAAACAATTGAATAAAATCCTAAGGGTTACAAAAGAGGTTATCAAATATTATTTGTTAAGATTGGAAATTTATAGTTTAATTGTCTCAAAATTTCTAAAAAGGGAAAAAATAAATCCAACATTGAAACCTCTTCAAAATTGAATAGTGCTTAGTTCAATAGGAGTAATGAGGTATTAAGAAGTTGATTTTTGATATATTTTTGTACAAAATCAACCAAAATTGAACTATATTTTTATAAAAGCACTATATCATAATCCAAAAATATCTAGGACTACATAAAGTGCTAAACAACATCATGGAGTGTTGGTATATAGATTCAGGTGCAAGTAAGCATATGATAGGAAACATACATTGGTTTAAATTTTTGAAAAAGATAAATAAAAAGCCAATTGTATTAGCAGATAGCAAAATATATGAAGTGAAAGGAATCAGAACTATTCCAGTAAATATTAAGGATGGAAGAGGTATAATAAAAAATGTATTGTATGTTCCAGGATTAAACACCAATCTTATTTTTATTTCTCAACTCATGGATCAAGATTTAATTATTGAGTTCAAGGTTCTCATTGGCATAAAGCAATATCACACCTCCAGACAGGGAAGAATGATAGCATCAGGTTCATATAAAAATAGCCTATTTATCCTGGACACTGTTATTCACTCAGTGCTTTCAATCATTGCTTCATAACTATGGAACAAACGACTGGGACATACCAACAAGACATCAATGAATTAATTATTCATATATCAAATGGTAGAAGGATTACCCAATTTATCTCTAGAAACTATTGTATGTATAGAATATTTAGCAGGAAAACAACATAGAATTCCTTTCAAACTTCGTCAACACAGAGCTCAACATCCTCTAGAAATAATATATATAGATTTGTGTGGACCAATAAAAGTTGATAGTGTTGGAGGACATAAATACTTCCAAATATTTTTTGATGATCATATTAGAAAAATGTGGTTATATTTTATAAAGTAAAAATCAGAAGCATTTAGCTACTTCAAACAATTCAAACTTCAAGTTGAAAAAGAATCAGGAAAGACCATAAAAGAATTTCATTTATATAGATAATGATAATTGGTTTCTAAGGAATTTGACTCCTTTCTTGAAGACAATGGAATCAAAATACATCTTACTATAGCATACTTGCCTCAAAAAAATAGAATTGCAGAAAGAAGAAATAGATCAATAATGGAAATGGTGATATGTATGTTAAAAGAAGCACAACTTGATCACAAATACTAGGATAAAGTAGTACACACAATAGTCTACATATAAAATAGACTACCAATAAGAGTACTCAAGCATATTACATCAGAAGAAGCATGTTCAGGATAAAATCCCAACATAGAAAGATTGAAAATATTCGGATGCAAAGCCTACATGCATATTCCAAAGCAAAAGAGGACCAATTTAGACGATAAAACTATGATAGGGATATTTTTTGGCTATGATAATGAATATATAGGATACATACTATTAGATCCATCTACAAAGAAATTTTACATTAGTAGAGATGTGATATTTGATGAGAAAGTCAAAATCAACACAGATGAATCTAGTAGTGACATAGAAGTTCTCCTGAATCTACCTGAAGAAGACACAATGAGCATAGAGCCAGAATCAGAAGAATAGGATACAGAAGCATCAATTGTATTGTAGAGAAAAGAACCAATATGGCTCAAATATACTCTTAGAGAATCAAATCTAGAAAGGATACTAGATCTTACTTCCATAGGACCTCTAACTTGTAGCATAACCAGAATGAACAGAGGAATGCTAAGTAACATAGTGGAACCAATATCAACTTCTCAAGCACTAAAAAAATCACACTAGAAAGGAACCATGGAATCTGAATATGCATCACTCAAGAAAAATAAGACATGGAATCTAGTAAACCTGCCTCCAAGAAAAAAAATAGTGGGATGTAAGTGGGTATACAAAATAAAATACAAATTATATGGAACACTTGATAAATACAAATATTTACTAGTGTTCGAAGGGTATACTCAAACAGATGGAATTGACTACAAAGAAACATTCACACCAATAGCTCAAATTACTACTATCCAAACAGTTTGTACTCTAGCAGTACATCAGGGATGGAAACTTCATCAGATGGATGTAAAAAGTACATTCCTTAATGGTGATTAAGAGGAAGAAGTCTATATGACACAACCAAAAGGCTTTATCATTCAAGGATAGGAAAGTAAGGTATGCAAATTGAATAAATCTCTATATGGTTTGAAACAAGCTCCTAGAGCATGGAATATCAAGATCAATAATCATCTACTACATCATAATTTCAACAGAATTACAGTAGATCCTAGTACATATATCGAGAATATTGGAAATAATATCTTGAACCTCATAGTATATGTTGATGACATAGTGATTACTGGAAGTTTAGATAAGTTAATAAGTGATATCAAAAAGGATATGGAAAAGGCTTTTGAAATGATAGATCTAGGTCTAATGAACTACTACCTTGGTCTAGAGATTTATCAAGGAGAAGACAAAATACTTATCACTCAATAAAAATATGAAAAAGTTCTTATTTAAAAATATAGGATGACAAAGTGCAAGCCCAAAGATACACCAATGGAACAAGGAATTCAACTATCCAAAAATGATAAAACACCATTGATTTTAGCAACAATGTATTTTCAGTTGATTGGAAGTCTTCTATACTTAACAAGTAATCGACCAAACATAGCATTTGTAGTAAATTATCTTTCATGGTTTATGCAAGAACCAAGAGAAAGTCATTGGAAAGCTACGAAAAGAATATTACAATATATCAAGAAGACTACGGACTATGGACTAACTTATATGAAGAATGACAAAGACTTTTGTCTATAAGGATACTTAGATTCAGATTATACTGGGTCTATTGATGACAGGATATCTACCTCAAGTTATGTCTTCTATCTTGGATCCAAACCCATATCCTGGCACAATAAGAAACAACATACAATAGCATAATAATCAACTAAAGTAGAATACAGAGTAGCAAGAGATACAACCTATGAAGTCCTATGGTTGCAATACATACTATCTGACATGGGAATCAAATGAACTCCGACTATGATATTTTGTGATAATAAAGGAGTACTGAATCTAATAAATATTCCAATTATACATGAAATAACAAAGCATATTGAAGCTCAATGTCATTTCATCAGAGAACACTTTCATAACAAGAACATTACCCTCAAGTATGTACCTACATAAGATCAGCTGGCAAACATATTTATAAAGGTACTTGAAAAAATCAAGTTTCAAATATTCAGAGATCATCTATGTGATTCAAGAGAACTACATACCAAATAATTTAATACATGGGGGTGTTATAATTTATTACATCATTTGGTTATGTTAGATTACTTTAGGGGGAAGTTATCTAGTTACTTCATGCAACATAGTAAATGCACAAGTGTCAATGTGCAAGCTATATATGTGCAAGTTGTCATTTGCAAAGTTATGTAGAGTGTTAGTCAAGGAATCTATCTTTCTATATAAAGAATCTCATACACTTACTCGAATGTATCAGTTTTTCATTCTCATTAATATATGTTTTATTTCTCTCTCTCCCTGATGGAATGGTGCTAAAGCTATCAGAACCAACTACAAAAAATAAATACATGGAGAAGTGTAATGACATATTTAGAGAACAATTGGTAGTAATATCACTAGCACACAAAGCTTGGTAAAAAGAGCTATAGCACAAATATCATCTCGTTTCAAAAAGAGACAAATAGTTGACTATTGTAGCTAGGATTGAGACTGAGTTGAAACCAAAAATACAAAAGGGTGATATTAAACAAGAAAAGAAGTTGGAAAAAGTAGCAAAAATGGAGAAGAAAGCAAACCACTATGGGATACAATTTCTTCACTTTAGTAAATATGTAGACTAAAGGATGAATAGGAATCCCTATAACTCCAAGTAACTGAGAAGAGTAGAGCAACTATTATAGATTCTCAATAGTAGTCAAGTATAGAAGAAGAAGAAGAATTATTGATGAGGATGTGGACTAATTTAAAGGGGAGGATAGATGTAGGTAACAAAACTGCTTCCCAAAAGAAGTGAAATGCATTTGTAAAATGAAATTTATATGAAATGCACATGAAATTAATGTAAATGGCACAAAATGAAATGTAAAGTGAAATTACATGAAATGAGGATGAAATTAGGATGAAAAGGCAATTTAATAAATTGCACTTAGGCACTTAGGGAAAATTTAATAATTTTATGAATGTTCATTTTGGGGTGGCAGTTGTAATTGATGTGTTTTCCTAAGAACCTCTTGGAACGACCCGAGTAGGCATTAAAAACCCCTCCTTAATTTTATAGCATAGATGGCATTGAGGAGAGCCTAAGATTGTATTTAGATACCTATGATGAGCATTAAAGATAAATAAGACCAGTAGGATATTGATGCAAGAGGTTGATAATGCTATTGTGTAGGCTAGTTATATAAGTCTACCATTATTACTATTATTTGTAGCAATCATCGATTACCTAATTTAAGTTTTGGAATATATTGATTGCAAATTATTATCATTGTTTGTGGATGAGATTATTAAATAATATGTAAATTATTATCTTTTCATAGCATCATATCTAGTTTTTACTTATTTTTAGATTTTGTTAGCTTTTACATGGTAGCAAAACTACATGCATGTGCAGATTGTAGTACACATGAGAACCATATGGAAGTTGCAGGGGTTAATTACGTTATAGGTCATATGACGAATTGAATGTATGAAGGAAAACATATAGGAGTTTTATCAACTTAGTATTCATTATTGATTATGATCTTGTATGTGTGATACTATACAAGTCATCATACAAAGGATTAAGGATTTGCCAATAAGAATCTTGTATTGTATCATACGAGAGATTGTCTATATAAGAGAGAATTATACGATAGGCAAAATTGTATAATAGATTGAACAATATAAAGGCTATACCATACAAGGATTGAGGCATATAATTTATTATGATGTTATATGACTATGATGATAGTCTTATGACTATAATATTGATTAGTTCCTAAACCTATCATTCCATATTCCATTGTTGGAAATCTCACCACTCTTGCTACAGAATTTTCTCTAAATTCACACCACTTGATTTAGAGAGGACTAAGGTAGGAGAGGGATAGATTGTTGCTAATACTTAAACCCCTAAATAATATGTGGATTCCTAAGGGAACACAATTTCACTGAATGTTGCTACGGATGGTTAGGAGCTTTCTCTAGGATAGAGTTGAGCTGGGTAGGCATTTATAGATGGATAATACCAAGATGTAGATTCCTCCACATAGTTTTTCTATATGGGAGCTATACCCATGGTAGGGTTATGAGGCACTTGTTGTAATTGATTCAATACCAACACCACTTATTGAGTTTGGCTCTATGTCTGGTTAGCATCCCAATTGGTCTAAAACTAGTGCCTAGGGTAGCCATTATAAGGACTATTGCCCTAATTATTTTTCTAGAAAGGAGTTCTAATGTTATTATGATACTAAAACCTTTGGATATATTATTTCCTCTTCATAGACAACATTTCATTTATGACTATCTTGAGTAGAATTTTCATTTATTCAAACTCAAAATTATCTAAAGTAGGGGGCATTAGAGTAGGAAGGGGTGTAGGGACTGCAAATATAACTAAGGTTGGCTAAAATGTTGTTGGTTGGATGGATTGAGGAAGTTGATATGGGATTTGAACACTAGGATACAAAGGCAATGGGGGGCTAGGAGCTAGCATTCCAATCTATATCAGGTTATATTTATCCTGTATGGTTAATCCATGGGTATATGGCAAAAAAATTCCTTCTGTAGCCTTATTCATCAAGCAGATTTTAGAATCTAAGGCCTTCAATAATAAATGGGGATAAATATAATCAAGTATTTTATGCCAAGACTTATAAAATTTGACTTTGAAATTATCCATGTGCTTCATTTTTGCTCTATTTATGTTTGATAATTGTTCCAAGAGATGCTCCATCTGCCTTTTCTCTAAACCTCTCCATGAATAAGGCAACAAGTTAGTCCCAGTCAACAATTGATTGCAGTTGAAGTAAGACATACCACTCACAAGTCTTACCTCTAAATGACACCACAAATAATTTTAGAGATACATTCTACTTCATTACATTATGAAGCACACACAATCTAATCATATTCTTCAAGTGCTCAATTAGAGTTGTCATGTCTTCCCTAGTGTAGTATGGAAAATATTTTAGTGCATATTTTGGAATATCATCTCATATTTTAGGTGAAGCAAGGGGTACAAGAACCTTTATCACTTCAAACAAGGATTATTTTGGAAGGTTGAGCGACCATGTTTTGGCCTTTGCCTCTTCTTCTTATAATGGTGTTAATCGGTGGGAAGAATGCTTGAAGAGTGGCACAACAAAGGATCTGGTTGAAAGTATTTTTTCATAAAATTTTAGATTCTTTACTTTGATTAAAGCTTCCAGGTGACTACTTCATTTGCTTCTTAAATAATTATATTAAGATCACCAAAATATTGATATGGTATCTTTCTAAGCAACTTCTTCTAGATATTCATCCTTGAGCAAAGTTGCCAAGTGAGAATTTTTAGTTGCTTCAATCAAGCAGATAGATGAGGATTCTTACTAGGGTCTTAGCCCATTATAATTCTTGATAGTGGAACCAATTAAATTGATTCAATTGGGTCCCATAAGGTATGTCATTAAAATATTATCCTCTGATTATCTCGATCATCACATGCAGAGGACCAGGTGATCAGACTATCATACCTCATATAGAGTGACATAGTAGGGTAGCTTTGATGGCACAAGAAGTGGCTTGATTAGAATTCCTTCAAGGTTTTTGGCAAGGTTGACTCCTTTGAATATGTGATATTCAGTGCTATTTTTCCTAACTTAACCTAGTTATCAATTACATAGAGAAAAAGGGAAGAAAAAACATTTGAAACAAACATAGCAAAAAGAAAAAAAATCCTAATCTAACCTTAGCTAATTGGGGATGATGCACCAAGATCATAATATTCTTCTAAACAATAGTGGAACAAATGAACACGTGAATCATCTACATATAGTGTATAAGAAACACTTTCTCTTACCGACATGCAAAATGAAGCACAAATTTCTCATATAAAAAATGGGATAAAAATTAGATAGTCACAATCTCTTATACATGCACATAAACATACATACACATAATAAATGGGATAAAAAATCCTAATAGTCATGGCTTCTAGTATGTATATGTGTGTGTGTGTGTGTGTGTGTGTGTGTGTGTGTGTGTGTGTGTGTGTGTGTGTGTGTGTGTGTGTGTGTGTGTGTGTGTGTGTGTGTGTGTAATATGATTATTACAAATTATGTCAAAAGTGAGGGTTCAAAAACATATTTGCAATATGACATAGGGTTTGGACTATTATAACAAATAAAATGATAGGGAAGTTATATTCAAATCCTCTAGCTTGAATCAACAACTCACCAATCCTTTACAATGCCTAAACAACTACTATTTATAGATAAAGAAGAGAGATTTTCCCTCCAAAACTTGTATAGAAGCCTTTGACAAATTTTCTCGACTACTCTATTGATCTGATTCTTCTTACGTTTTGTTTAGCCTTTCAAGGTCTCTAGATCTAGAATCATCAGTTTTAAGTTATTGGATGTTTAATTGTCATCCTAGGGATCCGAAAAACTAGTTAGAAGCACCTTTTGTAATCAATGTTGTTAGATTTGAATTTATTGTTATTGCAACTACCATGCTCTTGTCTTTAATATGCCACCCACTTTTCTTGGATTATTGAACCCAATTGATGTCGATAGGTGATCCTTAAATTTTCTCAATAATGACTTATCAATTTAGCTCTTCTGCCCTTTTGGAGCTTATGCACCAATATTGATGTCTTGCAACCTGATATGACCCTTCTTCCTTCTTGGTCATTTTTAGAATTATGCTCTACTTCCTAGAGCTTAGAGCTCTTTAATTCTCTCTTTAGGTTCCTTTTATATTTTTATGTGATGCGAGCTATCAGATGGTTGTCATAGTTTTTCTCATCTTCCTATATTGGACTTTTATAAACTTTTGAGATTGGGTTGAACTTTTGTTGGGCAGTTAGAGGAAGAATTTTCCCCTATATTTTTGTAAAACCTTTTAGATGTCTATCTCTCAAAAATTTTATTTCATCTACCCTCAAAATTTTATTTTGACTCATGGTCAAACTTTTTTAGAACTTTTCTTCTTCTTTCTCCTTTCAAACTTTCTTAACTTTCAACCTTTAAAAAAAAATTTCTTCTTGCACCTATCAAAACTTCTGTCACTTTTTGTCTTTCCAAATTTTTAGTCACATAGGCTTTCAAAACTTTTGCCTTCCCTCCTTGGTCAAAAATTTTATAAAATGGTGTCATCCCTTTGATCAGACTTTTGTATTGCATTGGTCCAATGTCTCTTTCCTCGCCTTACACCAAATTTGCCTCAAAAATTTACCTAAGGTAAAAAAAAATTGAGTGTAGTGAAAATTCACTACAAATTTTTATCCTAGCTTACACATATGATCAGATTCATCACAATATCCAAAAGTAGTAGTCCTAAATCCACAGTCTATATCCTAATCACCCAACCTTTAGGTAAGAATTCTATATTCTTGTTAGTATGACTAATATAAGAAGTAGACAAAATATTAGGACAAAAATTAGGAACATGAAACACCTCATCCAATGATGAAGATCCAATGGTGACATCTACACTTCCTACAACCTATAATTAAGAGACATCTCCAACCACAACATGTTCCCTTGCATGAGTTTTTTTATAGCCTTGAAGGTGATTGTGCTTTATCATGTACCTATTAGCCCCTAAATCAACTATCTACTCATTTGAATAAGAGGATATACAATATGTAGAATGAACTACAACATGATCCTATGATATGTATTCATCAAAATTAACCTCACCTTGTACATAGAATAAAGTAGCATCAACAAATACCTTTCTTGTTGATTCCTCCAATTTATTGATCTAAATTCTACAAAATCCTACCTTGTGTCCTCCCTTTTTTTAGAACTCGCAAGTACACTTATTGAAAAGCTTCTTGAGCTTCCATGTGATTTTTAGGACCATTCAACAAGGACACGTGATGATTTATAACTATTCTAACAAAATTCAAATAAATATGCAATTATGACCAAAAATAATAACACTAAAGAAAAAAGCTCGACAAAACATGCAATTTGAAAAAAAGAAAGCTCCAAATGCTTTTGTATGCAAAATTTATGGCCCCAAGAAGTTTGGCCCTAAAATCACAAAAATTGCTTCCAAAATCTTAATGGTTCCATGTAAGAAAGGTGTTGACATAGTTTATATTGTTCAAATATTCTTCAAATTTGTGTGGATACAATTTTGCATCTTGGATTCCATAGTATTAGATATAGATTTTAAATTCATCAACATATTTTGGCAGTATTTTTAGGACTTATTTAACATACATTAAAGCATTCTAGTATTTTCCATCCTTAAATTGATGGATATGCCAAAGCGATGAATAGAAATCCAATGTGTTTTCTTTATATGTATAAACATAACCTTCCTTGCCCATAGTATGATAGCCTAATATAAATCTAACACTCCATTAGTGCCTCACATTGTTCCACTAGATATAATCTCTTCCAAGTATACCTTGAATTTCTTCCAGGTGGCCCCTATAGATTGCCTTCCAAGCTCTTGTCAATGCACAATTATAAACTCAAGTTAAGAAAATGGATAAATTTGAGAGTTGCATCATATCCAACATATGCATAATCAAGTCCAAAAGAATCTTGTGTAACAACAATATAAGTGTAGGAACCACCATGCCAAGCATCATACCCTACATAATTTTTAAGTTGAAAATCAGGTCTAAGTTCCATCTTCAAAAGGAAAGGATATTCGATCTAAATTGAAAGAATAATACTTTATACTTTGGTCCTTATATCATATTGCACATAGTAGGTAACAAAAATTTAGTTCTCTACTTACCACCATATGTAGAAATACATTTGATTTTCAATGGGGATATTCTCAAGCCTTAATTCCATCTTTATTAGAATCTATCATATTACAACATCCAACAAAATTAGATCCAAATTAGTTAACATCATAGTCATAAAATTAGTAGCTTGGATCCATCACCAAATGCACCCACTAGAAAACACAATATTCTATAAGGGTAAATGTTGGTTAATTTGGCATTCAATCTAGGTCATATATACTTAACCAATTCAAGCGTTAGTTTTCTCTGTTGGAGTTTAGACATAATGGGGACCATTGCTCATTAAGGGGGATAAATGAAAAGCAAAGCAGGGAACACTCAAGTCATCATCAGTCACATTACAATGCTTACACAAATTTTGGTGCAAATACAAACCTTTATACCTTGGTGCCACCTTGATTCTTCACTCAACAACTTGACACTAACCAACATCAACACTTCATCCTCCTCTGAAGCAGCATGGTGCTAATGATCCTTATTGGTGCCAATTCTACCACAAAGCATGTCACCAATAAACATATCAATGCTAGTGTTGAAATTGAGTGTGGTGTTGGTGCCTCTATTGCTAGCTCCAAGAGGAAAATAGGTAATAACATCTAGCACTAGTTCTAAACACTAGTATTTCACTAGGGGAAGCTCTATTTATTTGATATTTGTTATCATACACCAAATGGTATATCAGATTTATCCATCCTTTCTAATTGAATCCATGACAAAATAAAGACCTAATTTGGTAATTTTCACATCTACATTATCTTGTAAATACCCAAATAAATGAACCACTTCACTTTTCCAACAAATTATTTTAACTATTTTATGCATTGTTGTATATAGTTCAATATATAGGCTAGTTTATCTTGTTCTATGTCTCTTCTAGATTTTTATTTTTTTATAAGATTTATTTTACGTATCATCATAGGAACTTAGCACTTCAACATCCAATACGTACATGCAACCCAACACTAACAACCGATAGCCTAGAGTTTGGTGTTGTTGTCAATTACACTACGTGTGCTTTGAATTTTGTAGTTTATTTGCATTTGTATTTTCTATAAATAAAGTTATCCAAATATTTACATTTTTTGTATTTTCCAACATCTTACACTATCAACATCCTTCTTATTATCTCTAAATTCCATGTCATATGTGAATGTTTCAAGACAACTTGCTATGCCATGTTCTATTGCACATCTTTAAAGCATAAGTCATCCAACCTAACAAGCTAAGTAGGGGAGTTGTTCTCTATGCCACTATCCTCGCTCCATCAACATAGATCATTTCTATGGATAAAAAATAATTATCGTATTATAAATCATTTATTGATGCACCTCTATAAATGCATTTTGCCTCTAGGTATTTTTAGAGTTATTTAAATTTTGCTATGAAACACCATTACCACCAACATTAATTATGATAGTACCAATTTTTAAGGCACATAAGCATCATCAACATCACTAATATTTTGCAATACAAGTAATGTCAAAATTGTTTCTCACATAAACATTAATATAAAATCAAACTTAACAGTTTTAATTTTATCTAATCTTCTTTGGTAATGTAAAAAGGAATACAATTCTCTCTAAAACAAGAAAATAAAATACACTTATTACTAAAAAATAATAATTTATATCCAAAACTTAGAGCATGTCTATTTTAAATTTATAAATGAGGTTAATTATGCTATTATCATCACATCTATATATAAAATATCTATTATATAAATTATAATTAATATTTTGTTAACTTTTATTATCCATTATTTTTTTTTTTTAAATCAATTATATGGAATTGAAATAGGCCCACCCATATTACATCATCACCAAATAGTGGTATTATAACTTGGCTATTATATATGTATCACTTAACAAGATTCAAACCTATCTCCTCTTTAGAAGTTGATAAATCGAATCAATTAAACTTATGCCATTTGATATCCATTGTTTTGTTTATTATCTTTTTTTGATTAGATATAGAAGGGGTTTTGGAAGGGTCCTCGAACATTTTACAGTAGGATAAGCCTTGCAAAACTTGGCCTAAGACCAACAATACTAGGACAATAACAAATTTAAAGCACTACAACTGGCCACCCATCACCAAGTGAACCAGCTGCAACTTGATACAAGAAATAAAATTAAAATAGCGTTGGTGAGCCCCCCAGCCAACCAACACTCCCACACGGTTGTGCACAAAATATTTCTTCATAAATAGTAAAAGCTTACAAAGCATTAAGAATCATGCATCACTAAATACAATTGAAGAAGATCTTTGGGAAAATTGTCTCTCCAAACAGACAAACCATTGAGGCTTATACCCAAATTTACCATAAATTCAGCATGGCAGTTTTCTTCTCTGAAGATATGCTTTATATCCCTATCCTCTCTAGCCTAAAAAATTTGCCTAGATTTTGTAATCACAACCTTAGTATTCCAATCGAGGATTGAATCACTTTTGATCAAGTTTATAATATTAAGCGAGTTTCCTTCAATGTAAACTTTTTGGTATTGTTGGCATTTTTACCACACTAAAATTAAATGTAAAATTTTGCCCAAGTGTGTAATGAGTTTTGCAGCAAAATATATTTTTGGGTAATGCTTTGAGCAAAATACCATTTTCAAGCAATTGACAGTTCATTTTATGGTAAAAGTTCATCTCGGGTAAACTTCATTTTTGGTAGCAACATCTATTGCGAGCTTCACCTTGGTGAAAACCTATTTCGGGTGAACACCTTGGTGATAGTCTATTTTGGACTTTGCCTTGGCGAAAACCCATTTTGGGTGAACGCCTTGGTGACAGTCTATTTTGGGCTTCACCTTGGTGAAAACCCATTTCAAGCAAAAATCATGGTGAAATCCCTTTTCGGGCGAAAATTGTGGTGAAAGCCCTTTTCGGGCGAAAGTCGTGGTAAAAGTCATGGCGAAAGCCCTTTTCAGGTGCAAGTCATGGCGAAAAGCCCATTTAGGTTGAAATTCATGGCGAAAGCTATTTTTGGTCCACACCTTGGCGAAAGCACATTTTGGGTGATGCCTTCTTGACAGTTTATTTCGAAGCTACGCTTTGGTGAAGGTCCATTTCGGGCCTCATCTTGACGAAATTAATTTTTGTCATTTCCTCCAATCGAAATTCATTCGATGGCACTTTGATCGAAGATCATTTTGGGGGGAATTTCAAGGCCAAAAAATTCAATTTTTGGGTAAAGAAGTTAATGTTTTCGAAATTATTATTGATAAAAATTAGATTCAACAGATAACCAGAGGATTGCCAAAATTAAATGTTATATGTTTCTCAATATGCTTTGCTCTTGACTCTAGTGTTTCTCAATATGCTTTGCTCTTGACTCTAGTGTGATCCTATTGATTTCAAGGTGTCGTCCACTATAGTGAATGCTCATTTTCGAGGCATCGCCATGAAGATAAAAAAATTGTCGATGATTCCGGCTAAGTCCAGATTTGCAATCTATCAAAATTGCTCGTTGCTTCCCAATGTACCACTAGATTGGTTCATTGTTGCTATCGAGGAGAAAATTACTTTCAACCAATCTTTGACTTGCCATCATTTTATTTAATGATCATTCAATTTTGGAGGCAAAATCCTCTATAAATACTAGGAAAATTGATGTAAAAAAGAGGATGGATATTTGCTTGTGAAACTCTCGTAGTTTAACATTTGATTTGATTCAAGGACTATTTGGCTCTAAGTTCCTAATCATTTTATGTATGTTTATACTTTTTGCTCTACATTTATATTAGATTTATATCATTGTTGGTGGATTAAATTATGAGTCTAGATTTAGTTTTTCAATGGGGAATGAATTCTGGAATGATATTGGAAGGTATGCTCTATAATATGATCTAAGTTCAGTTTCTGTTTTGTCCTTCTATTGAATGTTGTTAGTTTAAACTCGTTTTTTAATCTTGCTGTTAATTCATCCTCACATTATCTCTTCGACTTATAGCCATATTTTCCTTCCTTTCTGTTAATTTATTTCCCTAATATTTATACCAATTTTTAGAGTAGCAAGGGAACCAACCCCCTCTAGAGATTGGCCTAAAGGACATTTCTTTCCTTCAACCTTTCAATATTGGTTGGGTCTAGGGCACATACATACATTTTATCCTAGGGTAGACTCTTGACCAATAGTTTTTGGCATGCTTGGTGGGACATAAAAGGTCCACCTTAAGTAGTATTAATATTTTATGTTCATCTTCTGCTATTTGATTAGAATATTCGGTGACTCAGTTTTACCCGGAAGCCTCCAAACGTGAAGTTGGTGAAAGCTTTACTTCATGATCACAAGATTGAAGGCCAAAAATTTAGAAAATCCTATTGAGTTTTTTGATATTGGCACCCAAGACTTGGGAGAGCATCCTAGATTAATCACTCTGACTATCCCATCAATTGTAACGTCTTCATAGGTAGCTGGTGTGTTTTCCATTCTTTCAAGTCCCTCTAGAACTCTCACTAGCTTTCCTCCCCGAGCAAATTCTTTGATCCAAATGGCTCAAAATCCACCACGATAGTTTCTAGCATGGAATCATTCTGAAGCTTTGAATTTGCAAGCTCAAAATCTGATCCCGACAACAACATTAAAGGTTTTGCCTACTTACGATGGTATGAGAAAAATAACTTATGAGCATGTTCAAGATGTGGCTTCTTCGGTAACTATTAATAGCATCCTAGACAAAGATGTTATGGTCATATTACTCGTGCTATCTCTAAGATATAAGATGCTTTATTGGTACCGGTCCTTACCACTTGCCACTATTACCACATGGGACCAGTTGGATGAGTTAATGATAAAAGGATTCAATGAACAAGTGGATCCTTTTTCTCTATTGCATCAATTCACTAATATTCAGAGGCATCCGTAGGAGGAAATCATTGACTTTAATGTTAGGTTTGCTTGAACTTGTAAGAGAGTTCCTAATGGTATCCGGTTGACTCCCAAACAAGCTACCTTTTATTATCTTCGAACCTTTAATTCTGACATTAGCATGGCCATCTATCAGTCCAATGTTGATATATTTTTTATTTTGTACTCCCAAGCACAAAAGGCTAAAGCTGATTTAATTGCTATTGGTAAGCTCCCACTGAAAATGATGATGTCGATATTTCCTAATCTCCCTTAGCATTTATATCCCAATGCATCTTCTCAGTATTTACCAATTTCCCCCATGTATCTAGTTCCTTCATGGAATCCTAGTTCCTCTCAAACCCCGATAGTTTCTATCCTACAATTTCTTATCCCTTCCATTCCACAATTACCCACTTCAGTTCCATTACTAGTATTGTTGTCTTCTCTAGCACCGCTACCATTATTAGCTCCTCCAACACCCTCAAATCCTAATCCTCAAATGAAGATGCTGCAAGAGATGCAATCAGCAATGAGAGCGATGACAAATGAAATCACGGCCCTGAAGAAAAGAGAAGCTCAATTAAGTTTCTAGCCTAGGATATTTCAACCTCCACCAATCACTAGAGAGAAAGCAACTTTGACCAGCAATATTCCTGAAATGAATGCAACCATGTTGAAAAATGAATAAGCTATCCCGTCAGACAAAACATATTGGTTTTCTACCTGCAATGATCTGCATGGTGAAGAAACTTGCATGGCTCATATAAACTACGTGTGAACATTAGCAGACAACTCTTTCGGTGATTAGATCAACATAATTAGAGAATTCAATCATAACTTTATGATCCCTTCCATAGAAAAATTTTTAGTTCTCACGAGAGCTAGAAAAAAGTTGGTCATAGTGGACCTAGCTAAGATGGAGCCACTGAAGATACCTATTGAGCCAAAGGTGTAGAATAAAAAGAGACAAGCACAGGTGAAGGCACATGGCTCAACACCTAAGTCAAAAGAACCTATTCTCTTAAAATATCTCTTGCCCACACAAGCAAAAGAAAGAATCTCTCAAGTGAAGGCATCAACTTCACAAATGCAAGCTGAGACGAAGGAACAGGTAAAATAATGCCTTAAATACCTATCTTTGACCAAGCGTCATAGGGTGGAAGCCACGTAGCAATATCGGAGAAAGTATGAGGTTGCTAGTGAAGGAAGAGAATCTAGTTTGTCCACGTACAATATTGTTGAAGAATTAAAGAAAATTATTGCCAAGGTTAGTCTCTATGATGCTTTGCAATTGCCTGGATAGGTTGATTTGTTGCAAGAATCTCTAAAGTTTGTTAAAGGTAAAAATAAAAATCCTACTTAGACTATGTTAGCTCAGATGCTTACAAATTTAGCTATTGGAAAGAATATACCACCACCATTTTACTTGTTCCTCAATATGGAGGGTTGGATTGTGCATAACTACATGATTGACTTTGGTGTTGCGACGACTATCATATCAAAAGCGGTTTTCAAGATCATGGGCATGGAGTATACCAAAAGAAGCTTGGGAGTTATGTAGTTGGATGGAACCCCTATGAAAATAGTGGGGGTTATTAAAGATATCCCAATTTTGTTGCATAAAATATCTTAAATCACTATGATCCAGGAGGTGGTCATGGTTGATTTGGAACCATACTTTAGTATGTGCCTCTTGAGATAACTCACTATCAATTTGGGAGGCTATCTTTCTCTAGATTATTCCCATATGTAAATTCCTTTAAAAGGGAAAATAATTCAGATCTACAATGGGAAACCTTCCACCTTTCATATAGAAAGGATCGATGATGAAGAAAAATGCATGGATTATGCTAAATTGATGATCGAAGAGATGGAAGAGTTATATTTAATGGAAGAAACTCTAGGTGAACTTTGCACAGAAGATGAATTCTCCATGAATGACTTCAACACAATAATTAAAATTGAGATTGGTTGTTATGCCATTACTAAGCCTAAAAAGGTGGAAGTGAAGGTATCCAATGATGGAGATCCTATCTCAGATCAGTTGTGGAAACTCTTCTTCATCGGTGCAAGATGTAAAAATGGCATCAAAGTAGGGATTATCCTCATCTCCCCTTCTGGCAGATAGAAGACATATTCATATCTACTGACATGGATATGTACAAATAATGTTGTTGAGTATGAAGCATTGTGCTTAGGTTTGAAGAAAACAGAGAAACTCAGGATCAAACAAGTCCGATTTTTGGAGATTTAGATTTGATTGTCAATCAAGTGACTAACAAGTGTGTCTCCAAATAGCACTATTTGAAGGTGTATCGCAACAAATTTTAGGACCTCTTTGAAGCCTACACAGTGTTAAATTTCCAAGTGATTTCACGGGAACAAAATAATCATATCGATCTCTTGGTATCCATTGGTGTTTTTAATTTTTCCTAGCTAAACACATGATGCAAAAACCAGACTGTGAAGCTTGTTTAAAAACCTTCAGTTTCTGATAAGGATATTCATTAGAAATTTTTTGAGAATGATGAGCAGATTATGAACTTCTTGATAAAATAAGCTAGCAGTATTAAAGGGAGAACATTTTATGAAAAATAACCTAAGGGATTGATCCAGTTGAAAAATAATCACATCCTGAAAGGATTGATTTCACTTGAAAGTCTCTTTGATCACAATGATAGAACAATAAAGCATAATATCAAGGTGGATAAAAATGAGTGCAAATATTTGTAGTTAGAACCTAGAAAATCAATCAAGGTTGGAACTGACTACAAACCTGAAGAACTCGATCAAATCAAAGAATTATGCCATGATTTCCTAGACATTATCACCTGGAGTTATCGAAACCTCAAAGGGTATGACAAGAATATTATCCAACATACAATTGAACTACAGGAAGGAGTAAAACCTGTATAAAAATGGAACTAGATTGTATTATTCAGTAGGTGTTTAAATAATACATTGCATTCCTGGATTAGCTCGAAGAGGGTGCATCTCAACAGGATGTCGTTGCAACAACTGCAACAAGTTGCTAAACATAAATAACAACTAACAAAATACAAGTACGCTAACATCCCCCTTTATTACATTAGTTGGGTAATGTAATAACTAATAGCTATACTAGACTACTAACATCCCCTTACATTATTTTGCAATACAAAGTGAGCTGCGAAACAATTCAAATTTGACACGTCCAAGTGCCTTAGTGAAAATGTCTGCAACTTGAGCATCCGTGGGAATGTGCTGAAGCTGAATTCGGTGCTTTGAAACTTCCTCTCGAATGAAATGACATTGTGTGTTAATGTGCTTTGTTTTTTCATGATGGACTGGATTCTTGACGAGGTTCAGAACACCTTGATTGTCGCAAAACAAGTGTATTGGAGATTTTGATGGATGGCCCATACTTGTCAGAATGCGACATAACCATATCACTTCGCACACAGATTCACGTGCGGAGTGATATTCTGCCTATGTTGAAGAAATAGCTACCACCTGTTGCTTCTTGCTGTGCCAAGAGACAGGACCGGATCTCAGATGAAAAATGTATCCAGAAGTTGACTTGCGATCATCAAATGATCCGACATAGTCGGAGTCCGTGTATCCTTGCAAGAAGAATTTGTTGTTCCTCTTGTATTCTAGGCCATATTCTATAGTACCACGGACATAGTGAAGAACACGTTTTGCTGCTTTCCAATGAGTAGTCTTAGGCTCCTGCATGAACCTCGAAAGATAGTTTACAGCAAATACGAGATCTGGCCTAGTATTGGTCAGATATATGAGACTCCCAATCAACTGTCGATAGAGAGTGCCATCTACCTGAGGTGAGTCATCATATCGTGATAACTGAAGTCCATTCTCCATTGGAGTTGCCATTGGCTTGCAGTCATTCATGCGATATTTATCGAGCAATGTCTTGGCATACTTTTTCTGAGACACTTTGATGGAGTGCTCCTTCTGGCTGAATTCCAGACCAAGACAGTAATGGAGAAGTTCGAGATCTGTCATCTCAAAATATTTGCACAAGTTTCTTTTGACATTAGAGATCATATCTTCTGAACTCCCTGTAATGAGCAGATCATCCACATAGAGTACAAGCAACACTATCTCAGAACCCCGTTTCTTGAAATAGAGGTTTGCATCCGACTGGACATCTCTTAAATCCATGCTGCATTAGGTGATTGTCCATTTTTATATACCAAGCTCGAGGAGCTTGTTTCATACCATACAAGGATTTGACCAATTTGCAAACTTTCTGTTGTTGGCCTTCCACTTCAAATCCTTCAGGCTGAGTCATATAGACTTCTTCTTGGAGATCACCATTAAGAAAGGCACTTTTGACATCCATTTGGTGAACTTTCCACCCATATTGTGCTGCCATAGCACACATAACCCGAATTGTGGTCATCCGAGCAGTAGGTGCAAAAGTTTCCTCATAGTCGATGCCTTCCTTTTGAGCATAGCCCTTTGCAACAAGTCGGGCCTTATGCTTATCAATTGTTCCATCTGCCTTGTACTTGACTTTGTATACCCATTTGCAGCCAATAGGTTTCTTTCCATGCGGCATATCAACAAGCTTCCAAGTTTTATTCTTCATCAGAGACTCATACTCTGTATCCATAGCGGCCTTCCACCGAGGCTCACTGAGAGCATCTTGCACTGATGCAGGTTCAAGACTATCTATGGTAGACATGAATGCCCTGTCATCATCAATATCCATATCCTCAACTTCTCTACTTGGAGTCACAGAAAGTTCCTCAAAAGATTGACAAAGATCATCAACCTCACCAGTTTCTCTAGCTTCTCTTTCCTTTTGAGCCATACTGCATGTACGAGGTCTATCCAAATTCAAATTGGGAGGAGTGGATAAATTTGCATCTCTGATTGTATTTGTACACCATTTAGGATTCTTCTTCGATGATGGTGAAGAAGATGTAGAAGGACCTCCTGTCTGTGTTGACGAAGGAATCTCCTCTTCCTTAGGTTCCACAATATCTTGGTGTACATTAGATGTGCTCTGTGATGTGAAAGCTTCATCAAAGACAACATCTCTGCTGATATGAATTTTCTTGGTCAAAGGATCTATCAACCGATATCCTTTAGAGTGCTCGAATATCCAAGAAAAATACATCTCAGTGTTTTCTCATCTAGCTTCTTCCTTTTCTCTTTCGGTATGTGCATGAAAGCTTGACACCCGAAAATACGTAGATGAGATATGGAGGGTTTTCGACCACTCCATGCTTCCTGTGGAGTCATTCCTTTTAGGGCCTTTGTGGGTGCCCTATTCAAAAGATACACTGTAGTGGTGACAGCTTCTGCCCAATATTGTTGCCCAAGAGTAGCTCCTGTGAGCATACAACGAACCATTTCCATGATAGAACGGTTCCTTCTCTCAAGCAACTCCATTTCTGTCGAGGAGTATAGGCGATTGTTAACTGTCTCTTGATCCCATGCTTATCTAGGAATGCAAAAAATTCATTAGAGGTAAACTCTCCCCCTCGATCTGAGCGGAGGGTTTTGATAGAAGCTCCTGACTCCTTCTCAACGGATTTCTTGAACTGTTGGAAGAATGCGAAAGCTTCAGATTTCAGTTTGAGAAAGAAAACCCACATCTTTCGTGAGTAGTCATCTACGAATAACTGAAAATACCTCTTCCCTCCAACACTGTTGGGTGTGAAAGGACCGCATAGATCGGTGTGAATTAGCTCCAGAGGTTTTCTTGCTCTTGTAGAGCTCTTCTCAAATGGTACTCTATGTTGCTTTCCCGCCAGCGATCGGAGCACACTGGCAATGTGGTCGAAAGGGAAGGAAGACCCTTTACCATCTCATACTTGCCGAGCTCAAGTAAGTAGCCAGAACTAAGATGCCCATATCTCTTGTGCCATAGGGAAGTTGCCTCCTTGGTAGAGACAATCATGGCAACATGTGGAGTAGAGATAGCATCTAGTGCAAATAAGCCATGCTTATATGAAGCTGTTGCAATCTGCTTACCCTTCCTGGTAATTGTACAACACTTCTTTCCATTCTCAACACGAAAGTTGACAACCATATTTCTGTCCAGGATTTGTGTCACTGACAACAAATTGTTGGCCAATCCCGAAACATAGAGGACCTTGTCAATCTGACACTTGCCATCAGGAAGAGTGACTGAAACTGTACCCTCTCCCTGAACCCTGTAGGTTTTATCATCAGCAATGGTGACAGGTTTGCCCTCCTTGGCCACAAATGATTCAAACCACGATCTGTCGCCGACCATATGTTTACTAGCTCCGGAATCGACATACCAAATAGGATCCCTCCGTGTGGAATCTGTGGTAGTCATGAGCACCTTGTGTGCCCATTCAGAATCTGAGTCAGATTCTTCAAAAGCAACATTCACTTGGGGTTGCTTGTTCTTATTTTGTGGTTTGTTTTGGCCTTTTTGCTTGTTCTTATGCCAACACCTGTTGGTGTCATGGTTGTCTTTCTCACAGATCTTGCACCACCTCTTCTTCTGTTGAGGTTGCTTGCCTTTTCCTTTCGTATCCTGTTGAGAATTTCCTCCTTTCTGAAAGTTGCCTCCTTTTTTCCCATTACCTTTCTTCCTAGAACCCTGCCTATTGGTGTATAGGGCTGTATTGGAAGAATCATCCTTGTGAAGTTGGCGTGCCTCCTGTTGTTGGAGCAGATTGACCAACTCGATGTAGGTAATTTGTCGTTGGGACACCTGTATGGAGGTTATCAACATATCAAATTAAGAAGGTAAAGCTCTCATCACAAGTGAAATGAGAAGCTTTTCATCCACAATATCTCCGAGAGAACTCAATTTCTCTTTTAACTCAAACACTCTACATAGAAAGAGTTCAACTATTTCACCTTGCCTCAAACTTAGGTTATGAAGTTGTTGTTGAAGATGAAGAATGGTGGATTCATTCTTCCCCTCATAGATGGTTCTAAGGGCATCCCATGCCTCTTTACCACTTGCTTTGTCGACTATATGAGGTTGCACTTCATCTAAAACAACAAACAAAATGAGCACCTTGGCTCTACTCGTCTTTCTTGTCAAAAGCAATCTGATCTCGTCGAAGGACCCGTGGATCCTCGTTGTTGGTGAAGGCCTCGGTTGCTACTCCAAAGAACAATATCCCACAAATCTTCCATTTGGAGAATAGCCTTCATTTTGTGTTTCCATGGTGTATAATTTGGACCTTTCAATAACTGATGCGGATCAGTCATCAATTTTGCAACAGTGGCCATAGTGAAGGTTCCTTATATCACCAAATTGGTCCCCCTTTCGATATACCTTTTGCTAGGCCAATATACCGTACAAAATACCCGCCCTTACGTGAGGGAAACTATAGGTATTTAGAAAGATCAACAAAAATCACCCGCCCTTACGTGAGGGAGACTATAGGTGAATTTTAGAGATCATACGATACGTGGAACATAAGCGGTACTGAAAGGGAATCGCCTTGTTGATGGCACCTACCATAGAAGATTCTTCTCATGCATGGGGCGTAACTTCCCCTAAACACTATGAAGAATACTTCGTCAGGATTTACGCCTAAACACAAGTGCGATAAAGGGTAGTGGATGGAGTAAAAAATGCAAAAATGGCATACTTATTCCTCCCCGACGATTTATAGAGAACAAGCTCAGACGTCGTTATAGCAGCTATATTAGGCGGCGGATACAGTAGCCAAATCACGACAACTTTACCTGTAAGTGCTGGCCAGAGGTATCGCAAATACCGAACGCTGCAGTGCAAATAAATTGCACAGATGGGTTTTATATTCCGGGGACTTAGGGAGTGTTTGTTTTTAAGTTTTTAATGTTATAGTGCAAAAAATGAAATATGCAACATACAACATAAAAAAACTGCCCACAAGAATAACCCACAAGGTGTCGGTCACAGCTAAAAATGCACCTTTTACAATGCCAAATTGCTATTTTTCATAAAATTACTCTCTATCCCCCTTTGATTTTTGAAAAATATATCCCCCCTTAAAAAGGCGTTCTTTAACAAAGCATTTTAATAATTATTATAAATTTAAAATTAAAATAAATAATTTTAATTTGTATAGTTTTAAAACTTATAAAAAATAAATTAAAATTAAAATTTTAATTTATAAAGTTAAAAAACTATAATTAAAAAATTAAAATTAAAAATTTTAATTAAAAAATAATAATTAAAAATGACTTTGCAAAAAAAAATTTATACCTTTGGGGGAGTCGGCGGGATTCGAACCCCCGACCTGCGAGCTCCCTGAGCCTTAACCGCACGGCTCACGACCACGTGAGCCAGCGGGCTGATCCGAAAAGATCAGTAGACCTCCTCCCTTATCAACCCGAATCCTCCTCCTCCTCGGCCTCTGCGGCTGTCGGCGCTCCTCTCTGCCGAGGCAAAAACACCGCTCCTCTCTGCGGCTGCAAAAAATACGTTCTTCCACAGACCAACTTTTTTTTTTTTTTTTTTTTAACGGGAAGGGGGGGTGGCTCTGTGTTTTTTTTTTTTTTTTGCTTTCTTTCCCGGCCGCGCGCGATTCGCGCTGTGCGCCGGGTGGGGGGGCCTCGTTTTTTTTTTTAAAACGGGAGGGTGGGGGGCCGCGTCGCTACGCGCAAATGGGTGCGCCGAGCGGGGGGGATTCGCACCAAAAAGTGATTTTTGGTGCCCAAGTTATAAATTTTGCCTGAAAGTGCTCTCTCGCCTACACGTCCTACTTTTTCGATAGCAAAGACATCAAAAGGTATTTTCGGTGCTTAAAATCAGTGAAAACACATGTATGTTTTAAAAAATTTACGTTTTTGGTGCATGGAGTTGATTCGCACCTATTTTTAATAGTTGAACCACCAAAAAGTAATGTTGGTGCTCAAGTTAGCAAAAACACTTGATGAAAAGAAAAAAAATGGCTTCGATCAAAACAAAGATTTCGCCCATGCATATCTTGTTTTTTTTTGAGTGAAACTCGTCTTCACACCATCAAAGAGTATTTTTGGTGTTTGACCAAGTTGGCAAGAGATACTTCCACTTACATGTTTTTTGAGCGCTCGAGTTGGCGAAAGCCATTTCGATGTCTAAGTGAGTGAAAGTGCTTTTCACCCTTATTTTTTTAGCGAAACTCCCATATGCATGGCTTTTTCACTAGCGAAGTCAGAAAAGGTATTGTTGGTACTCCACATCAATGAAAAAAGTGCCTATCACATAGTTCGAGGTAAAAAAATAGGTAATCATGCTTTCCAAGGATAACCATTAATGACAGGTTATGTGCCCCAAAAAGGAAAAAATAAAATAACCTATCACGGTGCTCAGAAAATATATGGGCAAAACCGTTAAAATCATGGGAGAGCATGACATATCCCAAGACCTAGGCACACGTTCATCTCAAATTTAGCAGGTGTGTCACATGCATTAAATCTGGTAGGTGTGGTCAAAAAGCTATAAAAGGGTGAACACTTCAGCTGAATAAACAAATAAAATTGCAGAGCTTCTGATTGTAGAATCGATGTTTAAAGTTGTAGAATTGCTTTTGCTCAAAGGTATAGAATTATCTATTGTCTGTTAAAGAAATAAGGTCGAAGATGGCAAAGAAGACCGCAAAATCCAAGAAATAGAAGGTCCAGAAGAAGGTTGACACAGGAAAGAAGTAGGGAAAAGCCAAAAAATACGAAGAACTGGCACCTTATTATGATCAACTTGCAAAAACTAGTGATTGTGTAATCATGAACAAAGGCATGGAGAAATTGTGGTAAGATATCGAATTTTCTCTTCAAAAGGTATCCACTGAAATTTTACATACCACGATATTTTATTCTCATGTTTTTTGGTATCTTTGTACGTCGGTGCATGCATGTCCAGAGTTGGTGTGGGCAATTGTTCAGTTTTATGACTCTTCTATGAGAGTTGTTCGAAACACCAACGGAGATAGGCTATTCAGCATTTCAGCCAACTCTGTTGGAGAAGCTTTTGCTTGTGGCATGATATCTCCTTCTGACATCATTTTTAAGAAGCTCAATCTTGTAGAGCAGGAGGAAAGATACCGATCTACAGTACCCATGCGGAAGTTTATGGAAAATCAATTACTAAACACACTTTAGTTGTGAGAATTACCAGCTTTTCCAAAGTCGCTAAAATATTTTAAGAGCCTAGACCTATATTCGATATTGGCATGGATTGTTGGATTATCCATAGCCTCCACAGTATATAAGTGGCAAGTGTCGCTTGCATAATGCATTTCATAGGTTGATTTTTACGCCCCGACTACCATGAAGGCGAACACAAATCCAATTTTCTTTGATTGGGTATATTTTGTAGCTTGAAGGATGCACACTTAGCTGGAGAAGGTGCATAGTGGGGAAGACATCACCTTCAAGAATTGTTATTTTTTGGTTTGGTACTTCTTTTATTATATGCATCATCATTTTGCCTAGGTATCAGTGAAGAAAATAGATGAAGCAGGCAAAATATTATTAGTTTATTCATGGATCCAAAATGCATCGAAGAAGGAATAATTTTAATCGAATTTTTTTGACCCACCCTTGAACTCATTTATGGTGTGTGTGATAGAGTGCCGAAAGAGATGAAGGAGGAGATTTTTGAAAAAGAGAAAGGTGACGTATTTTTTTGACACAAGGAGTTGTTAGAATTTTTGGTTTCATCAGTAAGCCTTTTCTTTTGTTGTATTTTACCACGAAGCATTTATTTGCATTGGAAGTAGCCTGGTAGAATGACTTTACCAATGATACATATGGGTCAGGAAGGAGAAATCCAGCCATGTGCGCCATGCCTTTTCACTTTTGTGACATTTAAGTGACTTAATGCGGGTAGAATGAGTTGATTGCCAAAATATTGTACGACCATGGGCTAATAATTTTCATTGCTGCCCCAAAGAAGATATCTTGCAGCAGAGGAACAATCCCAAAGGACGTAACCTTGAGTGGCATATTAAAAATATGATGTCACTCCATCATTAGCACGATTTCTACGAAATGGAAATCGAGTATGATATCGCAAATCATCTGAAGCAGGTTCCTCCTAAGGATTTTTTTAATCAAATGAAAGATAAATTTCCCGAATGGTCTGACGAGAAGATCTCCAATTGGTGTATCATGAGGGTTCACCAAGGGAAGTGTTGAGATTTCACCAAGGGAAGTGTGGGTCAACTTACCCGTTGGCTATGGAGGAAGTGTTTTCACAAATCTATGATGAGCATTGTGATAAGTACCAACCCATCTCTTTCATTGACTTGGTACCTCAAAGTATTCAAAGTCCTGACAATGAAGAGGTTGTAGCAAGAGAAGAGAATTCATTGGTTGAAGAGGAGCCAATTTTTGAAGAAAAAGAGGAACACCTATCACTTGAAGAATAACTTTCACTCAGAAAAAGGAGTGTGGGTACAAAGTTATCTTTTTCTAATATAGTAAATAAGCCCAGAAGTGGTGCAGTGTCTGCTCCTAGCACAAACTCTCTTTCTTCACTTATGGTTGATTAGACTAATTTTGGGGAGGCACCCTCTTCGGCTTAGTAAGGATAGCCAAGCCAAATGGTGAAGTTGGTAGATCTTGACGCAGAGGTAGTGAAATACAAGGAAGAGAAATATCTAGCAGTGTAGTAGCCTTTATCGTCGACTCAAACAATGTCAAAGCTTGTAGGTACGCATTTTCTTTCTTCTTCTCTTAATAACAAGTATCTGGTGGCCACTACCTCTCATCCTATAGTTTCTACTTCCACTTCACTTCCATTTTTTATACCTATCTCTTCTTCTCCCTTCTCCATTTCATAATCATAGGTCACCAATGCTCCTCCCACTTCTTCACTTGTGGTTGATTAGACTAATTTTGGGGAGGCACCCTCTTCGGCTTAGTAAGGATAGCCAAGCCAAAAGGTGAATTTGGTAGATCTTGGCGCAGAGGTAGTGAAAGACAAGGAAGAGAAATATCTAGCAGTGTAGTAGCCTTTATCGTCGACTCAAACAATGTCAAAGCTTGTAGGTACGCATTTTCTTTCTTCTTCTCTTAATAACAAGTATCTGGTGGCCACTACCTCTAATCCTGTAGTTTCTACTTCCACTTCACTTCCATTTTTTATACCTATCTCTTCTTCTCCCTTCTCCATTTCACAATCATAGGTCACCAATTCTCCTCCCACTTCTTCACTTGTGGTTGATTAGACTAATTTTGGGGAGGCACCCTCTTTGGCTAGTAAGGATAGCCAAGCCAAATGGTGAAGTTGGTAGATCTTGACGCAGAGGTAGTGAAATACAAGGAAGAGAAAGATCTAGCAGTGTAGTAGCCTTTATCGTCGGCTCAAACAACCTCATTGTCGCTATAAGTACATAAACCCCTCCAAGGGTAAGTGTAACTATAGCATCTTCTATTTCTACTCCCTCTATTGAGCCAAATCCTTTGCAGTCTCTCTTCTCATTTCCCTTATTTTTACATCATAGGAGCCACTGGCTTCAAAAATGGAAATTCTACCAGAGCATCCCGTAGCAAAGAAGATCAGTCGAGCACGACAAAGTTCCCCGCAATGGTTGAAAATTCACAAGTGGAAGGATGCACAAGCCCCGGCTAAGACAGTGAAAAATGTGACTTGATCTGGAGGCTATGGAGGCACACACTATGAAGATGGTCCCTCAGGTCCAGAAACTCCAAGGAGAAATGACACTAAATGATTATTCATATCATTTCATCATCAAGGACCTCATGAAAATTGATACGATAAAGAAAATGGGCAACATACAGGTGGATATGAGTTCAATCTACTTGCACGATGAACATTTCAAGGATTATTTCTTCCAATCTAAATTAAAGACAACAAAACTAGAAGATACTTTAGCTGAGCATAAGGCCCAACTGAATACTGCACAATCAGAATCTCAATGATGGCAGTAGAAAGTGATAAGCCTAGAGGGCAAAATTAAAGGATACAAGTAGACAGCCAAACAACATCAAGTAGCACATCAAGAAGCAGAGAAACAAGTCCAAGCCTTGAAGGATCAAATCCAAATTCTGCAGGATTAGTTGGCAGACAAGGCAACACAATCGATAGCACTCTCACGAAGGAAAAGGTCAAGGAGGCTCGCAATCATCTGCTTACTGATTGTTCGATAATGGCATCAAAAGCAACATTGGTTCTCATGTTCCTTTAGGATATGTGGTAGGTTGTTTCGTACGGCTTACACGTAATGGAGTATTTGAAAGACTTTGAACTGAAACTAGAAATGGCAATGAAGATCCAAACAATGGCTAAAATAGATTTTAATTTTGACCTAATGAGCAACATGGCCTAAGCTTGGGCAAATTCCAAGATAACACTACGAACTTATTTTCTAGGTTGGATCTGATCAAGGAATCCTAAAAGCTACTAGATACATTTGAACAAGAGAGGCACATTTTGTTGGTCTATTTTGAGATTGTAGCAAACAGCGGTTCCCCCAGTTTCACTAATGACCAGGGGAATATTTTGGAGAAGAAATACCTGGATGCAATATGGGTCGCTTTCAAAAATAACACTTCAAATATTTATGGTTGGGAAGATCCCATCACCGAAGAGCATGTGTTGCCACTAGTGAAGAGGCTTACTCACATCGAGTCCGGTTTGTTGGAGCTCAGCCAAAGGGCCAACTATATTGACCTGGAGTAGGTTCAGACCTTTTGGTATATTGTTGATACACTCTGAACTCGTTAGCTGATTAGTATTGATGCTTGGGCCGAAGTTTTCATAGTATATAAAACTACATGTTCGCATCTCAAAGGACAGGAAGAGACTGGTGCAAGCAGCAGATAATCCGATGCAGTCAACGGTGGTGATATTGAGACAAATAGATAAATGCCATGGGATAAATTACATTTAGGCGAGCTAAATACCTCGCGAGCCACCAGAAGTGTTGGCATTTTTGCCACACTAAAATTAAATTAAAATTTTACCCAAGTGTGCAATGAGTTTTGCTCAGCGAAATCTATTTTTGGATAACGCTTTGAGTGAAATACCATTTTCAAGCAAAATATTCAATTTCGGGTAGGTGATATTTCATTTTCTAGTGAAATTTCATCTCGGGTGAACTTCAATTTTGGTAGCAACATCTATTGAGTGCTTCACCTTGGCGAAAACCCATTTTGGGTGAACACCTTGGCGACAGTCTATTTCAGGCTTCGCCTTGGCAAAAACCCATTTTGGGTGAATGCCTTGGTGATAGTCTATTTTGGGCTTCGCCTTGGTAAAAACCCATTTCGAGCGAAAGTCGTGGTGAAAGACCTTTTCAAGTGTAAGTCATGGAAAAAATCCCATTTCAAGCGAAAGTCATGGCGAAATCCATTTTCGGCCCACGCCTTAGCAAAAGCATGTTTTGGGTAACACCTTGGCGATAGTTTATTTCGAAGCTATGGTTTTGCTAAGGTCCATTTCGGGCCTCACCTTGACAAAATTAATTTTCACCATTTCCTCCAAGCGAAAGTCATTTTTTATGGAACTTTGAGCGAAGATCATTTTGGGGAGAATTTCAAGGCCAGAAAATTCAATTTTTGGGTAAAAAAGATAATGTTTCCAGAATTATTGCTGATGAAATCAAATTCGATAGATAACCAAAGGATTACCGAAATTGAATATTGTTCGTTTCTCAAGATGCTTCACTCTTAACTCTAGTGTGATCCTTCTGATTTCGAGGTGTCGTCCACTATGGTGAATGCTCATTTTCGAGGCACCACCATGAAGATGAAAATTTTTCCAATGATTCTGTCTAAGTCTCGATATGCCATCTGTCGAAATTTCTCGTTGCTTCCCAATGTACCACCGGATTGGTTCGTTGCTACTATCAAGGATAAAAATACTGTCGACCAATCTTTGACTTGCCATCATTTTATTTAATGATCATTCAATTTTGGAGGCAAAATCCTCTATAAATACTAGGAAACTTGATGTAAAAAAAAGGATGGAAATTTGCTTATGAAACTCTCAGAGTTTAACATTTGCTTTGATTCAAGGACTATTTGGCTCTGAGTTCCTAATCATTTTATGTATGTTTATACTTTCTGCTCTGCATTTCTATTAGATTTATATCGATATTTGTGGATTAAATTATGAGTCTGGATTTAGTTTTTCAATGGGGAATGAATGTTGGAATGCTATTGGAAGTCATGCTTTATAATATGATCTAAGTTTAGTTTCTATTCTATCCTTCTATTGAATGTTGTTAGTTTAAACTGGGTTGTTAATCTTGTTGTTAATTCATCCTCGCATTATCTCTTCGGCTTACAGCCATATTTCTTTTTCTTTCTGTTAATTTTTTTCCCTAATCTTTATACCAATTTTTAGAGTAGCAAGGGAGCCATCCCCCTCTAGAGATTGGCCTGAAGGACATTTCTTTCCTTCAACCTTTCAATGTTGGCCAGGTCTAGGGCGCATACATACACTTTATCCTAGGGTAGACTCTTGACCAATAGGTACCCCATCTTCTCCACAAGTAGGATACCTTGGTAAAGGGCTCTGGCCTTCACAACATGGCAAGTCTGAATATCTAAGAATTCAGCATACGCCAACAAAAACCTACCTTTGTTATCCATATGCACCCTACCAACACCAGCATTACCGGGATTACCCTTTGAAGCTCCATCAAAGTTCAGTTTAACCTAGCCCGAAGGAGTTTCCCACCTCAAAAGGCCTAGGGATTAGGACTAGGAAGACCAACAACCCTCTTACTCTATTGAAAGCCAATTTTCCTTTTGAGATCAACCTCCTCAAATCTACCCTCCTCCAAAGGTAGAGAGGACGCATCATCCACGGTAGAGACCAAGGATCTAGCACAAACAAAGGTAGGATCTCTTTTGAAGTTTTTAAAAATTCTACTATTCCTCTCCTTTCATACCCACCAAAAACGATGCGGTAAACAGAAGTTTCAAAAACATTTCAACCTTGGAGAGTAAAAAGGAGATGACCATTGAGTGCAAACATCAACAAGTAAACTCGACACCACCCAACTTAGTCCCAAAAAATTAAAAATTGAGTTAAGAACCTTCACAGAGAACGAGCATTGAAATAATGTATGGTTTGTCTGTTCCTCAATAGCACCACAGAGGCAGCATCTATTTGGCATCAATCAACCTCTTTTTTTAAGATCTTCAATGTTCAAAATTTTATTCTGAGTTGCCAACTAGAAAATGATATTCACCTTTGATGTTAGACCCTTAAGCCATACTTTGAACGGTGGGACCCACGGAGGAGTCTTGACAGCCAGCAAATTGTAAGCAGACTTGACTAAAAAGGATCCCCAAACCTTTTACAATAGGAGAAGCCCTACAAAACTTTTCCTAAGACTAGCAATACAGGGACAAGAACGACTATAAAGCACTACAACTGGAAACCCATCACCAAGTGAACTAGCTACAACTTGATACAATAAACAAAATTAGAATAACGTTGGTGAGCCCCCCAGCCAACTAACACTCCCACACGATTGTGCACAAAACCTTTCTTCATAAATAGTAAAATCTTACAGAGCATTAAGAAGCATGCATCGCTAAATCCAATTGAAGAAGACCTTCAAGAAAATTATCTCTTCAAATAGATAGACCATTGAGACTTATACCAGGTTTGCCATAAATTCAATGTGACGGTTTCCTTCTCTAAATATATGTTTTATCTCCCTATCCTCTCTAGCCTAAAGAATTCACCTAGATTCCATAATCACAGCCTCAATATTTCAACCGGGGACTGAATCACCTTTGACCAAGTTTATAATATTAAGCGAGTCTCCTTCAATGCAAACTTTTTGGTACCCCATCTTCTCCACAAGTAGGAGACCTTGGTAAAAGGATATGGCCTCCACAACATGGCAAGTTTGGATATCTAAGAATTCGGCATATGCCAACAAAATCCCACCTTTGGCATCCCTAAGCACCCCACCAGCACTAGAATTATTGGGATTACCCTTTGAAATTCCATCAAAGTTCTATTTAACCTTGCCTGGAGAAGTAGGTTCCCACCTCACAAGGGCCCGGTGACTAGGACTAGGAAGACCAACAACCCTATTACTCTGTTGAAATCCAATTTTCCTTTTGAGCTCAGCCTCCTCAAATTTTTCCTCCTCCAAATCCAGAGAGGACACATTCTTCAGGGTGGAGGCCAAGGCTCTAGCACAAACAGAGGTAGGATCTCTTTTGAAGTTTTTAAAAATTCTACTATTCCTCTCCTTCCACACCCACCAAAGATGTGACAAATAGAATTTCTAAAAACATTTCAGCCTTGGAGAGAACAAAGAAAATACCATTGAGTGTAAACATCAAGTGAACTTGGCACCACCCAACTTAGTCCCAAAAAATTAAAAACAGAGTTAAGAACTTCCACAGAGAACGAGCATTGAAAGAATAGATGGCTTGTATGTTCCTCATTAGCACCACAGAGGTGGCATCTATTCGGCACCAACCAACCTCTTTTTTTAATATTTTTAATGTTCAAAATCTTATTCTAAGTTGCCAACCAAAAAAGATATCCACCTTTGGTGTTAGACCCTTAAGCCATACTTTGAAAGGTGGGACCCATGAATAAATCTTGACAGCCAGCAGATTGTAGGCATACTTGACTGAAAAAGGGTCCCCAAACCTTTTACAATAGGAGAAGCCCTGCAAAACTTGGCCTAAGACCAGCAATACAGGGACAAGAACGACTATAAAGCACTACAACTGGCCACCCATCACCAAGTGAACCAGCTACAACTTGATACAAGAAACAAAATTAGAACAACATTGGTGAGCCCCCAGCCAACCAACACTCCCACACGGTTGTGCACAAAACCTTTCTTCATAAATAGTAAAAGCTTACAGAGCATTAAGAAGCATGCATCGCTAAATCCAATTGAAGAAGGCCTTCGGGAAAATTGTCTCTCCAAACAGACAGACCATTGAGACTTATACCCAGGTTTACCATAAAGTCAGCGTGGCAGTTTCCTTCTCTGAAGATATGCTTTATCTCCCTATCCTCTCTAGCTTGAAGAATTCACCTAGATTCCATAATCACAGCCTCAATATTCCAACCGGGGACTGAATCACCTTTGACCAAGTTTATAATATTAAGCGAGTCTCCTTCAATGCAAACTTTTTGGTACCCCATCTTCTCCACAAGCAGGAGACCTTGGTAAAGGGCTCTGGCCTCCGCAACATGGCAAGTTTGGATATCTAAGAATTCGGCATACGCCAGCAGAAGCCCACCTTTGTCATCCCTAAGCACCCCACCAACACCAACATTACCGAGATTACCCTTTGAAGCTCCATCAAAGTTCAGTTTAACCCAGCCCGGAGAAGGAGGTTCCCACCTCACAAGGGCCCAGGGATTAGGACCAGGAAGACCAACAACCCTATTACTCTGTTGAAAGCCAATTTTCCTTTCGAGCTCAGCCTCCTCAAATCTGCCCTCCTCCAAAGCTAGAGAGGACACATTCTCCAGGGTGGAGGCCAAGGCTCTAGCACAAATAGAGGTAGGATCTCTTTTGAAGTTTTTAAAAATTCTACTATTCCTCTCCTTCCACACCCACCAAAAAATATGCGACAAACAAAAGTTCCAAAAACATTTCAGCCTTGGAGAGTAAAAAGGAGATGACCATTGAGTGCAAACATCAACAAGCGAACTCGACACCACCCAACTCAGTCCCAAAAAATTAAAAATAGAGTTAAGAACTTCCACAGAGAATGAGCATTGAAAGAATAGATGGCTTGTCTGTTCCTCATTAGCACCATAGAGGCAACATCTGTTCGGCATCGACCAACCTCTTTTTTTAAGATTTTCAATGGTCAAAATCTTATTCTGAGTTGCCAACCAGAAAAAGATATTCACCTTTGGCGTTAGACCCTTAAGCCATACTTTGAAAGGTGGGACCCATGGAGGAGTCCTGATAGCCAGCAGATTGTAGGTAGACTTGACTGAAAAGGATCCATTATTTTCCCTTGCCTAGAAGATCTCATCCTCTTCATTTCTCTGTTTAATGACCTAAAACTTCAACTTATTAGCAATTAGAATCCAAGCTTCAAGTTCAACATTGTTGAGAATAGACTGGTCTAATGATTTCCAAACCTTCAACCCATTAACCACCTCGATAAAGTCAGCCACCTTAGACCCAAAGACCAATCTGGTCCTAGGCTCCAAACATGCCAGATTTGGAATCTGCGCAAGGGGTTGGTCCATCAACCAAATATCTTTCCAAAAATCAATCTTGAGTCCATCACCCAACCTCCACCTACAACCTTTGGAGACTAGCACCCTCGACTTTTGCAAACTCAACCAAAAGGCTGAACTAGAAGTTGATAGAGGATCAACAAGCAAAAAATTCTCCTGTCTCAAGTATTTGGCCGACACAATGTTGACCCAACTAGTTTCAGTTTGATTTGCCAACTTCCATCCCTGTTTTGCAACTAGAGCCTTATTCATCTGCCTGATGTTATGGAGACCTAAGCCACCATCCTTTTTAGGTCTGCAGACTTGCTCCCAACCAAGTGAAATTTTTTCTTCTCATCAGAACCGGACCAAAGAAACGACTTTTGAATATGTTCAATCTTCGATAAAATCTTGTTAGGAATTCTGAATATAGATAAGAAGAAGGTTGGAATGCTTTGAAGAGTAGACTTTACTAGGGTAGCCTTTCCGGCTTGACTGAGGAGGGATCCTTTCCACCCGACCAACTTCCTCTGCAATATTTCCACCATAGGTTCCCAAAGCGAATCTCGGATCCTACCTTTAAACAAAGGTATTCCAAGGTAAAGAGATGGGAGGGCAGCCACCTCACAACCCAAGATGCGAGCAATTATCCTCTGCCTTGCTAAGGGGGTATTCAAAAAGAAGATTTTACTTTTTATATAATTTATCTTTTGCCCAACTACAATTTCAAATACCTCCAAGATTCCTTTTAGCACCCTTACTTGGGGAACTGAAGCAAGGAGGGAGAGCAGAACATCATCTACAAATTGGTGATGAGAAATAGGATCCACCAACAAAGCGGGCTTTATACCTTCCACAAAGGGTTCTAACTTGATAGCCCTACCCAGAGCTTCCACCACTAAGATATAAAGGTAAGGGGACAAGGGGTCCCCTTGGCGAATGCCTCTCAGACTTGAAAAATAACCTGTTGGGGACCCGTTTATTAAGACCAAAAACTTGGTAGAAGAGATACAAGCATGGACAAGTTTTATCCAACTTTGGCAAAAACCAAATTTTCCCAAAACCTTTAACAAAAACTCCCATGAAACCCTATCATAAGCCTTGTTCATGTCTAATTTGAGGAGGAGACCAACTCTACCACTTTTATCAGTTGAATGAAGGATTTCATGGACAACTATGATACTGTCCAGGATCTGTCTCCCTGGCATGAATCCACTTTGGGCTGAATCAATCAAGGCTGGAAGAAAAGGTTTTAATCTGTTAACAAGGGCCTTTGTCAAAATTTTATAAACAATGTTACATAAGTTGATGGGTCTAAAGGCACCAAAGTCCTTTGCACCAACAGTCTTGGGGATCAGAGTTAAAAAAGTAGAATTCACTCCGAATGGGATATGATTGGTGGTTTGGACCTCCCGAAGGGCATCAACAATATCCTTCCCCACAATATGCCAATACTTCTGGAAAAAGAGGGGGAGAAACCATCAGGACCCAGAGCCTTCATTCCTTCCATCGCAAAGATAGCAACTCTGACTTCCTCATCGTTGAAGGGAGAGACAAGGGCTTGGTTCATATCAACCATGACAAGGCTAGGAATACTACCAAGCAACTTATTTTGGGCTTCCTCATTACAAACCTCTTCCACCCCAATGAGATTTTTGAAAAAATCCACAACCTCAACTCTTATATCCTTAATGTGAGTAGCATTGGATCCATCAACTTTTCAAATTTCTCTAATCCTATTGGCGCTTCTGTGCTTCAAGGTTGTGATGTGAAAAAACTTGGAATTTTTATCTCCCTCCTTTAGCCAAAGCGCCTTGGATTTCTATTTCCACAAAATTTCCTCCTTGGCAATAGTGTTATGAAATTCGGCCAACACCTCCTTTTCTCTGTATCTGATCTCTTGAGATTGATTTCCAAGTTCTATCTCAGATTCAATAGCTTTCAGTTGACTTTTTAGGTCTTTCTTCTTTTGCAAAATATTCCCAAAAACCCTTTTATTCCATTCTTTAAGGCCACTTTTAACAACTCTAAGCTTCACCGCAATTTTGGAAAGGTCGGAGCCTTGGACCCTTGTCGACCACCAGTTTTTTATTTCAGCTTCCAACTGAGGATGAAGGCACCACATTGCCTCAAACCTAAATGGCCTGGGGAATCTGGTTTCTTCCTGGTTCACTTCAAAACATAAGGGGTTATGGTCGGAGCCAATTCTAGGCAGAGAACAGAGAGACAGATTCCCAAACAATGGAAGGCACTCCTTGGAGACAAGAACCCTATCCAACCTGATTTGGATGAGTTGGTTACCCACTCTCCTATTGCTCCAAGTATACCTTGAACCCTTCAACTCAACATCCAATAGCTCATTGCCATTCACAAAATCTACAAACTCTTCCATGCTTTTCAATATTGGGGAGTTCCCTCCTTTTTTATCCAAAAAAATAGAGGGGAATTAAAATCCCTTGCTAGGAACTAAGCTTCTTGAGCAAAAATCCTTCTCATGGAACTCAGAGTTTGCCACAACAAGTTTCTACTAGGCCTAGAGTTTGGCGCATATACGTTAGTCATAACCCACCTTTTATTACTTTCTCTATTGTATAAGAGAATATTAATAATCCTATCTGAGGAAGAAATTATAGAGCCCTCAAACTTGTTGGCATCCTAGAGATAAAGGAGTCCCCTAGAGGAACCATTGGTTGGGCTTGCAACAAAATGGGCTTCTTTCCAAATTCTTCTTCTAACAACTTCTATATCCTGACCATCCAACTTGGTTTCTTGCAAGAAAAAAATATCAGGCAAAATTTCTTTATGTAGGGAAGCGACCACCCATTGTTTAGAAAGCCCATTCAGGCCCCTAACATTCCAAGAGAGGCACTTCATTTACGAGATTTGGAATTAGATTTCTTTCCCCTAGACACCCCATGGTTACTCTGGCAGAAAGATTCCAGCTTTAGCTGTCTTACTCCTACAACCTTCCCTTTTTCAAGTTTGAGCAAAGCTTGAGATCCATTCACGATCTCAGAATCCATTTCCCTCTTCCTCACAGACTTGTTAGGGGGCTTTCCTAACTTCTTCTCAACACCCACATCCACATTGCCCTTCCTTTGTCTCCGGGTTTTAGGACCTGGAGAACCTTTCTCCAGATAGGTCTTTGGGGAGCTAATCGGAGACCCTACCTCAGGGGTCGCCAACTGAATCATAGGCTCCTCAAGAGTAGAACCAATACAAAGCCCATCAAAGGAATTATGAAGAAGAGCCTTAGAAACAATGGTTTCAGAAATGATATTCGACTGACATACCTCAGTAACACCAAGCTTCGAGGCTACGTTCTTCTCCTTAGATGCCTTCTCAATCACCACCAGGTTGGCTAGGGTCAATTTTGAGGGTTGCAAAATCTCCTCCGCTAGAGCCTTCAACTTCTGAACCTCATCCATCTGGGGTTGAGCTTCTCCTTCCCCCACCTTTGAGGAATTACCACCCAAATCCTTCGAGGGGACTCGACTCGAGTTCTCCTTCTGGATCCATTCCATTCTTGCAGGTCTCTTTTCCTTCTCTGCTTGTGCCTTGAGGGGACATTGGTTCACCTGGTGACCCAATTTTCCACAGCCAGAGCATCGGGTCGGCCTATTTTTGTAAACAATGGGCTGGTCCCAAGTACCCAAGAATGAGATAAGCTTGATAGAAGAGGGAAGATCCACCTCTGGATCTGCCATGACACACATTCTTGCGTACACCATTCTTGATTTGGCTCTGGTTACCATATCGATAAGAAGGAGATCCCCCACAACCTTGGCCACACCTCTCAACACATCTTCATGCCAAAGATAGTAAGGGAGGGCAGGGAGATGAACCCATAGAGGCACAAAGTTAACCCTTTGCGTATGAGGATTGAAATCAGGTTCCAACTTCTGCAAAAATAGACCTCTTTTGCCATAGAACCAGGGGCCTCCCCCTAGGATACAGTTTGCATCTTCCATGCAGTTTAATCTGATATAAAAAAGGCTTTAGGGGCCGCTACAATTTCCATGGAGCCCAAAGGTTTCCACTTCGCTAGCACCCATCTTCGAATTGAATCCAGGTCTGGCCTCGCCCCCTGGAACTTTCCCACAAGGTCACAACCGCCATCACCCATGGTGAACTTAACCAGTTCACTCGGGATGCTAATGGCATTTCCCATAGGGGATATATTGCAAATAGGTTTTGAGAAGGTCTCCCTCACACCTTTAGACATCATCACAACATACAAAATACCAAGGCTTGAGTTTTTAGGGGAAAATTGTAGGCCATGAGAATGGGACCCAACCTCCAACTTACTATTTGATGGCCCATGGCTTCTCAAAGGACCCATGAAGCCAATACTGAGGCCTCCTATAAACATACCATCTGGCCAACCCAGAACTGCCACATTCACATCCAATCCAACCACCACCTCCACATCTTCCGAGAGCTCCCATCGCCCTTCCACAAACCCACGTAAACCAAATTCAAAGTCTCCCACTCCCACCCTTTCCCACCCTGATCACCACCATTCAAATTCTAGCTCTCGCTCCTCCATTAAACCCTTGTACCTCCAATCCACACACCTTTGACAATTATTGTAACATTATTATTTAACCCTCTAGAGCTACCACCGCTTGGCTTCAAACCCTCGAAAGCCACCGCCATCGGACTTAGCTGAGTTAAAAACCCTCCAGAGTTGTTGCCGCCTAACTTCAAACCCTCCAAAGCCACCACTGCTTGACTCAGTTATGAATTAAAAACCCTCCAAAGCCGCTACCGTTGCCTAGCTTCAAACCCTTGAAAGCCACCACCACCTAACTTAGCTATGAATTAAAAACCCCTCCAAAGCCATCGCTCCCTAGCTTCAAACCCTCAAAAGCCACCACCGTCGAACTTAACTATGAATTAAAAACCCTCCAAAGCCGTCGTCGCCTAGCTTCAAACCCTCTAGAGCCACCACCATCGGACTCAGCTGTGAATTAAAAACCCTCCAAAGTCATCATCGCCTAGCTTCAAACCCTCAAAAGCCACCACCACCTGTTTTGTTTATTTTCTTACTTTTATAGTATTTTTCATTATTATAATTTTGTATGTGTAGAAAATTTAGTTCCAAATAAAAAATTTAAAGAACATCCTTTATTTTTTTTTATAAATTGGTTATATGGGATTGAAACGGACCCCCACCCATATTACATCATCACCACATAGTGGTATTACAACAAAGCTTGGATATTATCTATGTATCGCTTGGCAAGATTTGAACCTTGGTCTCCTCCTCAAATGTTGAGGAATAGAACCGGTTGAGCTAATGCCACTTGATAAAGAACATCCCTTATTATTATGAAAGATAAATAAACTTAAAATCATTTTCATTTTCATGTTTTCTGCATGTAATTTTTAAAAACCCCCTCAATTATTTCTTCTTTATGCATTTCCAACATATGCAAAGAAAAATTCCCTACACACTCTCAAAGATAAAACATCAAATCATTTTTGCATTTTTTAACATATATAAAACTTTTTAAAAACACCTAATTTTCTATATTTCTAACATATGCAACCAAATTTTTTATATGTGTGTGCCTGTACACTTATAATGTTTACATTTATAAATATTACCATCAGATATGAAAAATCTTACAAAAGAATGAAAAAATAAATAAATAAACATTGCAATTGTTATGCAACATTCTTGACACTGCTACCACATAATTTCTTGTCCTTCCACCATCACTCTATCAAGGGTAAAACTAATAAACCATTTGATAAATATTGAACACATACCTTCCTACCAAACAACCAAAAACAAAATTCTACTACACCTTAAACATTGGAAGTAACTTTGACCAACTATGCATTTAAATTTCGTGCCACAAATAATTTTTATAATGTTTTTGTTTATGCTGTCGCAAAGACCACAACCAACCAATAATTAGTTATTACAAATGTGCAAGGTATACATATCAATTTTGGTCAATCTAAAAAATTACATATTCAAAATAAGTGAAGAACTCAATATTATCAAGCCTTCCTGTTACAATCTTCAAAATCGGCCTTGAAAATGTTCAGATTGTTTGATTACTGCTTCCATTACTTCAACATCTGAAGATTTCTACTGTTTTTTGAAGCTTTCAAAAGTTCCCTTCCTCTTTATTTATTTTTGTTAAAAGTTATCCAATGTCCTGGGTAATTTTCCTGAGCTCTTCAGATGGGATAAGATAAGATATGAATTGAAAGGCAAGTAGTGCCACTCCAGCAAAACCCGGATTGCAATCTTATCAACATATTGCTCATCAAAATCCCACTTAAATATCTACCATGTTAGCAAACTTTGATCAACTAAGATAGACACTAGTCACCATGCAAATGCTGCTCTCTAAATATTGTAGTCGGAAGTTACTTCAGTAGGGCAAAAATAATGATAGAATTTGGTAGGCCAAGTAAGAGAGATGAAATATGGAAAAGAGGCATGACATAAAACAATGCCAAGTTGATCAACCTTTAAATAAATGGTTTACAAGCAAGAGATCGAGTAAAAGCAAATATTTCCTGCAGAATTACATGGAACAATGGAGAAACAAAAATACCTGCAGCCAAGAAAACTAAAACCAGTTCTTTCTTCTCCATGTTTAGATCATAAAGAAGCTAGCCCTGATTCAGAGGATGTCTCTCACAGCAATGTCCACTATTGAGCAACTCTATTGCCAAAACTTTATTCAATATAATTTAATGAGGCAACAGTTTCCTACTGTAGACCATTCAGACAAGTTTCATAGAGTTGCTCTCATTGACAGCACAGGCTCAATGGGATTCGTGTGCCAATGTGTTGCAGTTCAATAACCTTAAACTTCCAAATCTCTCTCTCTCTCTCTCTCTCACACACACACACACACAGCCACTGTAATTTTTCTGTTTTGATAAAGGTGATCCAAAAACATAATGTTAAAAGCAGAAAAGTTTGTGCATATGTGTTTGCACATCAAATTTATGAGCACAAATATTTAAAAAGATGCAACGGTTTGGCCTTTGCCTGTTCACAACTTCTGCGCAGTTGAACCCTAATGAATTAACAACATAATGTGTTTTTCAAATGAAGCCATCCCAGACAAAAAGAAGCCAAAGTTGCTGAAAATAAATACACTAGTCTAAAATTTTATATTACGGCTTCACATCCAATTAACATCACAGCTTAAGGTAGAGATGTGCTTGATATTTTTCATATGCAGTGCCATAGTAATTTTTATTTTTTTTAAATTTCCAACTAAAACCAAAAGTGACATAGGTACAAGACCAGTGGGATCGATGCAAGAATGCATCCTATTTGTGTATTGAAAAGTGGCCATTTTTGGATGAAAACTTAGTGCCATGGTAAATTTGATGTTTAAAGAAGTCCAAACTAAAACTAAAAGCAACATAAGTACAAGAGCAGCAGGATTGGTGCAAGAATATATACTTTTTGTGCATTGAAAAGTGACCATTTTTGGAAGATACCTTAAGCCTCAAACCCCAGTATATGTGCTGAATCAAACTGTACAGTCCTGCAAATTGCCAATCCTTTATTAGAGCATGAAAGTATTCCACAACATAGACAAAAACAATTTGTGACACACACATATATGCCTGTACATTTTATCATGCTTCCCCAATTTTTAAATACTGGCAAGCAGAATCATAATGCCTACTTGTCTGCTTTTGATATTTGCTTGAATGCTTTCATCCAGTTTTTAACCAAACTTCTACAGCCAGTCATCCATATTTTACATATATGTACAAGCTTTCTAGCTTAATGTTTGAGATAACCAAAAAGAAGGATTGCACAAAAACCTCACTGCCTACAACATCGGAGGCGTGTATCCCATGCTACTGAGGTCAACATACTGATATGCAACCTGACGGTTTCTGCTCAGCCTAATTGATGCCACAAAGGCAAATATTACCAATGCCACAAAAACCACCACTAACACAACTGTGCCAATATGTCTGCCTCTCTTCCTTTGATTGGAAGGTAACATTGCTTGACCAACATGCCAATTAACCATTTTTGGATTGTCAATAGCTAGAAGAGTCTCCTGAAGCCCACCCTACAAATCATAGCAAAAGCAATTGCATTAATGAATCAGAACTAGTACAGAGAAATCAGTTGCCAAGAAAAATTCACATTTTAAAAGCAGCTTGGAAATGACTTTCAGATAATGCATACTCCTCGTGAAAGGATACATAGGCAAAAATGAATCTACTAGTATGCAAGAATATTTATTGATTGACAACAAAGGTGAATCTCTCTACATAGAATGACTTGCGAATGAGTAAGATTAGTAATCAGGTTCCTTTTGGGAAGATGAGACAAATAAAAGGATCTACATAGCCAGACATGAAAACATAAGAGACATGAAATTGTGGATTAAATGCAAGCCAACAAATTTTTGCAAAAAGAAACAAAAAGGTAATATTTCATAAGAAAATCAAAAACGTATATATACAAAAATAAACATATTAATTTAAACGAGACAAAGATAAGCCTGACAAAAATAAATTAAATGAACACTAACACAATCTAAGGACTTATTGACCTTGTCATACTATTATTCATCTTGAAACTCTGACCATGTCATACTACTATTCATCTTGAAACTCTCAGGAAAGATGAATGAGTCGTGAAAATGCATAAGCTACATAAAAAATGGTTCCAAATCATATTCCAAGTAACAGAAACGGAAAAGACGAGAGAGGGGAGAAAACATGATTGGATTGCCAGACATTGGAAGTTATTGCATGTTTTCAAGTCCACTCATGTCTATACCAATGCACTCACATGTCTACATAATGAAACAAACTTTAGAAGATTGTCACATCCACACCACTCTCAAAGGGCCCATCTATACCATAGTGTTGAATCTTGGACTCAATAACCCTTTTTTAACCCAGACTTGGGATTAAGGCAATACTTGAGGAAAAACTCGACAATGACTTGGCAAATATAAAATTAGAGGCCAATTTTCACCCAATTACAACAGAACTTTACAAATTTGTTCATAGGTATTATCTAAAGCTACCAGGCTCGCTTTCTGAAGGATGTCATCTGAAGACAAGAACTTATCTTGTCCAATCTTGGATGATAGGCTAGGATTTTGTAGTACCATTGAAGAGGCATTATAAGTTGATGAAACATCTCTCCTGTCATTTTCATTTAATGTGAGTATTAGATTAGCAAATAAATCATCATTAACACATACATCAGCATTATATAGCTTGTAGCCATTATTCTACACAGGTGCTCAGAGCACAAGATATATGGTTGGTAACACTAATATGGAGAGAACCTTCTATAAAGGAGCATCTTATGTGGATGATTTATAGAGGTGCAAGGTGGACAACTTATAATGGCAACTATTTTCAGGTAAGATCAATGTTCAATGAAGATGACACTGCCAATATATTTGTTCAATTTGCAAATAAAGAATTTCCACAAAGAGGGAATATCTGCTTTGGAAAGTAATCTAACATTGTGCCCTCTCTAGCCCTCCAGAATCAACTAGGTAGATAAGTTTGACATGACATGATATTCAAAGCATCTAAAAATTTACACGTTTTTCAGTATTCAAAATGCATTTGCCTACTAAAGTCTCATTCCACATAAGCAAATACATAGACTTCAAGAATCTTGATGTAAGTATGCTATAGTTTCTTTAACTGCCTTCTCATATATTAAGGATGTATTTTTTCATACAGATAAGATTATTTCTGAATCCAAAGCTTGACAAGCAAATATATTACATGTATATTGAGGTGAGACCTATTTTTGATGCTTTGTAAGGTTATTATATAAAATTATCATAAGAAAATCCATCTTGATAAGGAACTCATAGTTTCTCATTCATGACAATAACAACTTCCTAGAAACCCATAAGCATATCTCCAAAGGATGCAATATGCATAACGAAAAATTCACGTACTGAAGCCCAAACACAAAAAAGATGGTGAAATACAAATCAATTCAAAAACACTGAAATCAGAGAGAGAGAGAGACAGAGAGAAAGAGAGAGCAATGTCATTAGAATAAATAGATATGATAGGGATTTATATTATTGTATTGTTTGTTACAACAGTTTTTTAGGGATAACTTGTTAGGATTTGTAGGGATAAGTTGTTGGGATTTTTAGGGATAAGTTGTTAGGATTTGTAGGGATAACTTGTTAGGATTTTTAGGATCTGGTTTTATCAGCACCAACTGATTACCAGATTGTAAATCATTATAAATTGGAGCTCAGAAATGCAAATAGAGCATCCTGTGTTACATTCTTTTATGGTATCAGAGCCACAAAAAGGAGAAAGGAGGAGTTTGTCTCACACCATTCGTTTCAGCCAAGTTGATTTTTTGTCTTAGGCAGTCAGTGCCACTGCAGATTGTTACTCTGCAGTCAGTCTTGGTGTTGTTGCATTGTCAATGGAGGTTTTCTCCTGCGTTGTGTTTAGATCTGTTGGATCTGACAGACGGCATTTGGTGTTTTGATATTTGGCATTTGGTGGTTTTCTCCTCACTTGATAAAGTTGTTGCTTGCGACATTTGGAGTTCGGCCAGGCTGTGGTAAAGTGCAGCTTGGAGTTTGCCCACATTTCCAGCTTGGGCAAAGTGCTGGTTGGAGGTTGCTCACGTTTCCAGCTTGGGCAAAGTGCAGCTTGGAGTTTGCCCAAGTTTTGAGCTTGGGTGGAGCAGAGTGCAGTGTTTGGCATTTGTTGCTCTGAGTCTGGTGTTCAAGGCGTGTTTGGCATTCAACATTTGCTGTTCGAGGTTGTCATTAGTGGAAGAATGGCAAATATTCAGACTCTAATTCTTCCAGATTCACAGAAACTGACTGGAAGAAATTATAGTGTGTGGAGCCATAAGATACTTACAATTTGTGAGTATCGAGATTTGGTGAATATAGTTCTCAAGAAAGAAACTAGACCAGAAGATGATGTTGATGACTTCAACAAGCAACATAGAGAAGCTTTGATGCTTCTCAAATTGTTTGTTGCAGATGATTTAATTCCTGAAGTTTGTAATGAAGATAATGTTGCAACAATGTGGATAAAGTTATAGAAGAAGTATCAGATATCTAAAACAGTTTGTGCTTTGTTTTTGAAGAATCTTCTCTATTCTTCCTAGTTGGAGGAAGGAGGGTCTGTTTCTGAGTACCTTATGCATCTGAAGGATCTAAGAGATCAATTGACTGCTATTCAGAAGATAGTCGATGATGAGGACATGGTCGGCATTGTTTTGCGAGGTTTGCCTCTGTCTTATGAGTCTTTTGTTGAGTCTCTGCATTTGCTTGCTGAAACTCAAACTCTTGATTTTGAAAAGATGTCTTCTTTACTTTTACAAAAAGAGAGGAGACAATCACAGATGGGAGTATTCACCTCAGGGAGTACAAAGAGTGCATTTACTACTAAAGCCAAACACAAAGGCAATCAGAATGCCAAGCCCTCATCATCTGATCACAAGCAAGGTAAAACTTCTAATATAAAGCAGTCCCAAGTCATTTGTTTTTACTGCAGGAAACCTGGTCATTTCAAACAGGATTGCAATAAGTTGAAGAATAAACAAAATCAGCAAGGGAAGAAACAAGTAAATGTTGCTGAGATAGAAGATCAGGAAGAGAAGTTTGCTTTTGTAACAACTCAAAGTTCATCTGGTCAATCTACTGAGTGGTACTTTGACTCTGGAGCATCCAGACATTATACATGTCGGAAAGACTGGTATGTTAATTTCATTGAAGATCTAAGTAAGAATGAGTCTGTTTCACTTGGTGATGGTAGATCATACTTTATTGAAGGGTGTGGTGATGTTAGTGTGACATTGAACAACAATGTTACATACACCTTCAAGAATGTTTGGTATGTTCCTGATATGAACAAAAATCTTCTGTCCATTAGTGAAATCACCAAGAATTCTCAACTTGTGCATTTTCATAAAAACATATGTGAGGTGATGCATGTGGGTAAAAACAAGCTCATTGCTCTTGGTATAGGTGAGAAGGGGCTATACAAGTTAGTTGATGCCCAATCTGCCAATTCATTTGCCTTACCAGTTGAAGACAATTCATTTCCATATATTTGGCTTTGTTACTCTTGCATTAATTTCTAAGGAGAAAAGGACTAAGCTAGATGCAAAAAACAAAAAGTCTACATTTGTTGGCTATAGTGAACAATCCAAGGCATACAAATTGCTTGATGTCTCTACTAACAAGATTGTAATTAGTAGAGATATCATTGTACATGAGAAGACTCCTTGCTTCTCAGATGATGGTAAACCTATTGAGATTTTTGTATGTTTTAGAACTACTAATGGTACTGCAACAGGTAGTGAAGTTCACTTGGATTCAGATACATCAGAGATTGATGATGAAAAGAAAGATGTGAAGACTCAGCCACATTGGTGTGTTGAAAATCCACTTTGGGATGACCTTGGAGAACAGAGCTTGACAAAGGTACACCCAAGTGAAGTTTGCCAGCAACAAGAGCCATGTCAACGACCAAAATGGTATACACAGACAATGAAAGATGTCAAGGAGGATGAGAAAGCGGTAGTTGGGCGATCTAGGCGAGCTGGAAAAGAGCCTAGACAAATGAATGAGCAGGCAAATTTTGCTTTAGTTTCACAGTTTTTTGAACCCAATAGATATGAAGAGGCCAGAGGTAAACCAGATTGGGAAGCTGCCATGGAGGCAGAATTTGACTCATTGATGAAGAATAAAACATGGGAACTATGTGAATTACCCCATGGAAAGAAACCCATTGGTTGTAAATGGGTTTACAAGGTAAAATGTAAATCAGATTGTTCAATTGACAAATTCAAAGCTCGTCTTGTTGCTAAAGGGTATGCACAACAGGAAGGTATAGACTATGGAGAGACATTTGCTCCAACTGCAAAGATGGTGGTTTTTTGTTTAGTTCTCTCCATTGCAACACAGTTTGGTTGGCAGGTATATCAAATGGATGTTAAGAGTGCCTTCTTGAATAGAGATTTGGAAGAGGTCTATATGGTGCAGCCACAAGGGTTTCAAGTACCAGGAAAAAGAACATCTGGTTTGCAGATTGATTAAGTCCCTATACAGACTTAAGCAAGCTCCCCAAGCCTGGTATTTCAAAATTGATCAACATCTTAGAGATTCAGGATTCAGTCGAAGCTTTTCTAATCCTAATCTCTATATCAAAACTACAAGTAATGACATTGTCATTCTCATTGTGTATGTTGATGACCTTGTTATTACTAGTAGTGGAGCCCACCTGATTCAACAAGTAAAATCTGATTTGTGTTCAGTTTTTGATATGACAGATTTAGGGCTCCTTCATTACTGCCTAGGTGTAGAATTTTGGCAACTTGATCATACTATATTTATATCACAAAGCAAGTATGCCAAAACACTTTTGGAAAGATTTCGGATGACAGATTGTAATCCAATATCTACACCTATGGAAGTTGGGCTGAAATTGTCAGCCTACTCTGATTCATCTCCGGTCAATGAGTCAGTATATCGTCAGTTGGTGGGCAGCTTGATTTATCTTACGACCACTCGACTGGATTTATGTTTTGCAGTGAGTTATTTGTCTCGTTTCATGTCAAATCCCCGAAGAGAGCATTGGCAAGCTGCAAAACGTATTCTCAGATATATCAAAGGTACCCTTGACTTTGGTATATTGTACCAGCAATCTAATGATTTTCAGTTGGTTGGATACACTGATGCAGATTGGGCAGGATCAATTGATGATCAGAAATCTACTACTGGCTATATGTTTGCTCTTGGATCAGGGGCTATTTCTTGGCAGAGCAAACTTCAGCATACAGTTGCTTTGTCATCAACTGAAGCAGAATATAAGGCAGCATGCAGTGCAGGTTGTGAAGCTGTTTGGTTGCGATGCATATTGTATGATCTTCAAATAGATCAAATAGCATCAACATTGCTTCATTGTGATAATCAAAGTGTGCTCAAGTTGGTGAAGAATCCAGTATATCATGCCAGAACAAAACATATTGAAGTTCATCATCACTATATCCGGCAGCTGGTGGAGCATGAAGAAATTTGCCTAAATTATTGTCCAACTTCTGAACAAATTGCTGATGTAATGACTAAACCCTTAGGTAGAGAAAAAATTGTAAAATTTAGGGATAAGCTTGGGATTGTATCTGGGTTAGTCATTAAGGAGGGGTGTTAGAATAAATAGATATGATAGGGATTTATATTATTGTATTGTTTGTTACAACAGCTTTTTAGGGATAACTTGTTAGGATTTGTAGGGATAAGTTGTTGAGATTTTTAGGGATAAGCTATTGGGATTTGTAGGGATAACTTGTTAGGATTTTTAGGATCTGGTTTTATCAGCATCAATTGATTACCAGATTGTAAATCATTATAAATTGGAGCTCAGAAATGCAAATAGAGCATCCTGTGTTACATTCTTTCAAATGTCCCAAAATATTTGGCATCCTTGTGACAAGGAGACAAGAAAATGTAATATTTAATAAAATAAACAGAGCAACTGTATTCACTGCAAGTAAACTTTGTTTCCAGTGTCCTAAACAGTATTTCTTTATTTCTTCCAATTGAAATTTCCAATCAAATTTATAAAGATATTTTCTGTTTTAACAATTGACCAAGCAGATCAAAATATGAACTTCACAAGGAAAAAACCTTCATCTAATTTTCACACTCAGAACTCATTGAAGATTTTATAGAATTTGATGTCCAATCAATGTTTCTTTCAGTCTAAGTTTTCAAATACAATGAACCAAATAACTAGAAAAGAAAGGATCAGAAACTCAAGTGTGGACAATTTTTGTTACTATGCTCCAAAGTAATTTTAAAAGAAAAATATGCATTTTCCACATTTTCCACAAGTCATCATATGCTGAGAGAAACCCCTCTCATGAATGGAGAAATCTTGCTTGCTGCTCTATTCTCACTAGAGATTATAATATGCTCATATCCTATTTTAATTTCCTTCTGATGGCATTATCCTTGAAAAATGCTTATAAGATTGTATTATAAACCCTTTCTTGAATTCGAAACTGAGCAAGCAGGAATTTTCATTGACATGAGAAGCTTGCAGTTGCAAGCCCATCTCTAATCTAAGTCACTTATTTTTTATAATGTTTGATGGCATTGTTCTTATCATAGTTGGAAATATTGCAGGGTACTCGAGAACTCACGAAAAAAGTTTTTAGCCCTGCTGAGTAAATCACCAAAAAAACTCAGGGCCAAGTCTTCGCAAGTTTTCGCAAGTAATTGAGAAAAACTTGCCAAAATATGGCCAAATTTGAGCCAAATCTGATCTGGCCAAGTTTTTGTCTACTTTTGCAAGTTTTTGCCAAGTTTGCCAAATTTTGTCGAGTTTTTGCAGAATTCTTGTTGTGGTTGTTGTTGTTGTTGCTGCTGCTGCTGCTGTTGCTGTTGTTGTTGTTGTCAATAACATTTTTTTTTTTTGTAACCAAGCTTTATATATATATATATATATAGCAACAAGAGGAAAATTGGTTACAACATGATGACTCAACCTAGACTTTAGTGACGGAGAAAAAATATCAGTGTGTCACTGTCAATCATTTGCTTAAAGTCAAATTATTATCACAGCTTCATCTTCAGAATTTTGTGTACTAAATGTGAAAAAGAGGAAACACTTGGACATGTATTGTAGAGATGTACATTTAACAGGGCTTTTGAAGTATGATTGGAGGCCAGATACATTTATTTATCCATTGCCCCTCTTTCTTGGAGAAGTCCTCTTTTACAGGATATTCAGATGATTAGAGAGAGTTCAAAGCACTATTACGGACAATATGGTCTACAATTGATTTCCTTTGAAAGACAAAATCAAATGCACCAATTCATGATGACAATTCCCCTCTCAGCTTAGAAGAGTTGAGGATTTTTATGCAAACTTTGGCTGTGCATGCTAAAGCCAAAATAATATTTTCAAGATGCAGATTCCTTGTCTCTGAAGAAAAGGGCTCAAATTTAGCTTTTTTATCTTTATAGTTCAAAACTTTAAATGTGATGCTCGCATTCAGCTAATTTAACTCTCTTGTTGGATGTAATATAAATGCATTTTTTCGCATGCATACTGTCAAGGTTTAAAAAGAGCACAATGACAATGTCATACCTGCAGCAGTCTTAACACCAATTGAGATAAGTGAAAAACACCCTTCTTGACAACTTCCTTTTGAATAGAACTTGTCCTTTGTACTGCATTGCATAAATCACACTTTGTGGTTCGATCTAAGGATACACATGCTCCAGAGAACCCAGGAACAGACTCTTCTGAAAATATATCACAAACATGTCTGTCCCAAATCAAATGAAACAACTCCTTATTTGATAACCCCATGGTTTTCATTGCATTCACTTGACTACCGCTTACAATCGTATGCATGACCTGTAACATGTATGGTGCAATAAACATCATGTATTTCATGGTGACTTAACAATCATGTTTATTTCATCTTCATATTTCAAGAACAATAAAGATTTCATAAGCAAATTATTCAAAATACCTCTCCAAAAGTAGGTTGTTTCTCACACCCACAAGATTCCATCACTGCCTCACACATCGTCTTACAAGGAAATCCTAAGCTTGCTGCTTGTATAATGTGTGGAACTGCTTTTTGCAATGAAATACGTGTAGAAAACTTCTTCGATGAAACAGATGATATAAGAAACTGCAAACCAAATGAATTCTTATATCAATAATTAAAGCAAAATAAATTGGAATCTGAAGATCCCCAAGGGAGTATTTGGGTGTCAGGCTTAACAATAAGCTACACTGGAAACAAGAAAATATAGGATGCATTTAAGAAACTTTAAGTGCTAACACAATGGTTACAATAATTCATCTAATTAGTTCTATAAAGAACCTAAAATGATGGAAAAACCTAAAACCTGTATCTGAAAACCTTAGACACCTTGCAATAAGTTGTAGAATTAACTTTGAAAGAAGTCTGTAACTTTCATTGGTCATAATATATGTGAACTCTGTAAAAACAAAAAGTCTTCATCAGCTACATTATTTGATACCAGATTCATAACAAAGACTAAAAAGCATACCGGAATTTCATCCAGCACTTTATCAACAGTCCCACAGGGAGGTGCAGTCACAGCACACAAGAACTTCTCAAAGTTTTCATGACAATGAGCACAATCAATATGATCTGGAAATGTTCAAACCAAAGCACGAGTGAAATTCTAATAACAAAATAGCTTTATTTATTAAACATGCTAATATATACCATTGCAAGGAATCCTTGCTCCTCCAATCTTTTGCATCAACTAACATTCTACTGTAGCATCTCTTACTACCTCAACTAATAAGAAGGAAAAAAGGTAATTCATGTAGAAACTAGATAAGCATGGTGATGAATAGAAAACAATGAAACTGAATGTTGGAAGGCTGACCTCACACTAAGGCAAATAAAGCCACCTCACATATCATCATTAATAAATAAAGAAGCCCCAAATTAATGAGTCATTAGGCAACCTAAAGTGGAGCAGCCCATGAAAATGAGAAGGCCAACCAATGTACTAGCAATAAACCATCCAAAATATTGGACACAGAACCCCTTGAAACTTCCTTATCTCTCATTATTCAATATTTTTGCCATGCATAACAAGGTGGCATAAGAAGAAATCTACTGTATATCCCCAGCCCAAATTAATGAGTCATTAGGCAACCTAAAGTGGAGCAGCCCATGAAAATGAGAAGGCCAACCAATGTACTAGCAATAAACCATCCAAAATATTAGACACAGAACCCCTTGAAAAATCCTTAGCTCTCATTATTCAATATTTTTGCCATGCATAACAAGGTGGCATAAGAAGAAATCATCCAAATTAATGAGTCATTAGGCAACCTAAAGTTGAGCAGCCCATGAAAAGGAGAAGGCCAACCAATGTACAAGCAATAAACCATCCAAAATATTGGACACAGAACCCCTTGAAACCTCTTTATCCCTCATTATTCAATATTTTTGCCATTAATAACAAATTGGCATAAGAAGAAATCTACTGTATATCCAGCCATTAAGAAGAGGATTTCATTTGGGACTTACAATTGTCATATTTTTTGGTTCTAAACATAATAATTTGCAGAAGGAAAGGGGATGGCTCCATGCCAAAAATATTTTACAGACAAACGTCATTTCTCGAGGTCAAGATTATAGTACGAGTGTTAGTCTGTAAGATGATGGGCAACTTTTGTAATTATGCATGATACCATCTAAAATGATCCTAGAAGGGGTCATCTGTTCTATTAAACATGCTTGCAAGAGATCACCTGTTAAAATGATATTTATGTTACTTATTCATCCAGCTATTCCAAAATTCAACCTTTGTCCCTGTAATTTCAGAAGAGCAAGTCTTTAACGAAGAGGCAATATGCCTGGACCAGTCCAGGATCCATAAATAATGACTGTAAAGGGTAGATCCCACACTTAGGCCCTATATTATGATGACAGCTAACAATAATCAGTACCCACATCCTAGGAACTATGAATTATGCTTTTTTCAGTACAATGACTAGATGGCTGTCATTATAAATAATAAAATTAAATAAATGGATGCTTTTGGGGAATCCCTGTGAATTTTTTAATTTCTAAGTCTTCTATAAAATTATGTGAGGTTGCCAACAGGTGTTTGTATGAAAAGTGACTAGAGATGCCGTAAATAAGACTGTCACAATTTCTATGATGCGTTTGGACAGAAAAAAACTCTGGTCAAACCATAACAATGTGTTTCATATAGTGCATGGATCATGTCCCCCTCATTTATGAAAATATGAAGAGCTATGAGTATTGTTGATATTCTTGTGCTTTCAAATGACAAAGAAATCATCTCCTCCTGGTCAAGTTTAACATTTTGCCATTGAATAAGGCCACAAATTAAATTCTCAAAATACTAAGTTTCCAATGAAGGATCATGTTCTATTAAGGTTAAGGCACAAACATGTTGTAAATGTTCTACTTGGGAATATTAAATCCAGAAGTTGTGGTAATATGGAAATGTGAATTTTGAGGCCATCCCTAATAACAAATAAGCAAGACAAAGAAGAACATTGTTTCAACAGAGGAAACCATGGCATACAAGATATACACATATAGATGTTGCAAATATAAGTTATACTGAATAGAAGAGGACCATTTTGTTATTCTCAATGATTTTGCACACCAAAATATAACGTTTACAGAACAGTTAATGATGTTGTAAGTGATGTAACAAGCAAAAGGATCACGCTATTCCTAAGACAATGGCAAATAAAGTATTCCTCATGAGATGCTGGATTAAGTTTTTAACAAAACAACAAATATCATGAATTAAGGATCTGGTCTTAGAACTGTCACTACTCTCTATTCATAGTCGATTAATAAAAATGATGAATCTCAAGAATAGATTGTCAACACAATGGATAGATATACTTACAATGACATGGCATTCCAAGATTATGATATAACTGAACTATTTCAATTTAACAACTCCAACAAACTGAGTGTTGGACCATTTTTAATCTTTGCCTATGTACCCAACTTTTTGGTTACCACTGGATTATTATACTGGACATTTGTATCATTAATGTAGTCAATGAAATGGCCTACTGAGGTTTATTGGGATATATGTATGGGTTACTTGTTGCATAAGTCATCACTACCTGGAAGCACACTGACCTTAATAAAGGGTCAAGGGTTATTCGCCTGTATATAATATACAAAGATGAGACCAATCCTCAACATGGGCATCAGTTGAGTTTTTTCAATTCAGATATCTATGGACTTTTCAATGTATCTCTTCAACAGGATATGAGTGATCTTCTTCAGCTAGTATGTGTGTCCTTGGATGCACCATATTTTTGTTTCTCAAAAACACCTTTCTTCAAAGACTTGTCCCTTTCTTTCATCTAGGCTTAAGCGAGTGGGCTTGGAAGGCATTGTTGCGGATTAGACATTGTACACTCGAGATAATTGTTCTAGGAGACTTAGCATAGAAACTACTCAGCATTTCAACAGGAAGGATATTTCAGGAGGGCTTTAGTTTTGGAAATGGTGTATTGAAAGCTAAGATTTTTGAAGAAGACTGGATTATTTACAAAAGATTGTGAGACTGGCATTTCTCCTGAACATTGGAGGATACCATATTTGATTTGTGGAGGTTCCTGAAGTTGAAGGAAAATTTTTGCTTTTTCATGAAAAATGTCACATGTCCATAGAAGTCATAATGTCCAACAAGTGCATCAAATTTAGATGACTCTTCCACCTTCATAATAGGCGTTTTATGTAGTATCAGAATGAGTGGTCATTTTAAGAAATTTGGACAGTATCTGTGGAGCTATGTATGTGCGAATTTGACCCTACAAACTGATTTTCTGGTCATTTTTCAGTTGCAAATTTCAAAGAAAGAAAACAATATCTTTGTGCTTAGGTGTCAAATTGATGCAAATTTTGCACCATTGGATTTAAAATTCAGAACGACGAAGATTGAATAGTCCCAAGAGAAATTTGAGCAAAGATATGAATGCAAAATTTTGGTCCAATTCAAGCGCCAATTTCAAAGAAATCAAAATATGTTCCAATTCAGGTAAGAAGTTCTTGTTCCATTTCAATTATTTGTTCCTCTGATATATTTACATTTCACTTCAGGATTTGGAGTAGAGAAGGGATGTTTATTGGGTGCAAATATTTTTTGAAACCCTAACTTGGTAGGCACTTGTGGAGATAACTCTATTGGGAGCTCCAATTTGATACATCCAAAAGCAGGCAAAGCACACTGTAAATTCGTCGAAGGTGGATCCAAGTGAAAAGGATCAATAGAATGAATCTGGTATCTATGGTAGCTTTAGCATGTGATTGAAAACAATGAGCTTCTGTTATGGAATACAGGTGATTCTCATTGCAGGCTTGTGTAGCTACTGAGAGCAATCATGTGGATAAATGTATTCGAGGAGATGATTTGAGTTGATTCCACCATGTCAAACTTAACAGGGGATGTTGGAATATTTGTAACCTTGGATTAAATCCCCAACCTTGTGGTTACCATCATATTATTAGATCAAGCATTTGTATTATTAAGTTAATGAAAAAAATGGCCTATTAAGATTTATTGAATATGTATATGAGTAACTTGTTGGATAAGTTACCACAAGCAAGTGGCATGTCAACTCCAGTAAGGAAAGGGTCAAGATTTATTCAGGTGTACATATAGGCGAAGCTAATACTCACTATAATCATTAGTTGAGAATCTTACACTGGAATATATATCAACTCATTGACAGGTCTCTTCAAAAGGATATGGGATAGTTACCTATGTGATCTTCTTCAGCTGCTTATTGTGACCTTGGATGCACTATATTTAAGGTGTTTGTCTATGTTTGGAGATTTGTTACTTCCAAGTACACTCAACATGGTTCAAACTTAAACCCATGCCAAAATCTATCAATAGGAAATCATGACTAAAATTCCATTGAAGATTGTCTATGATCATTGCCAAGCTAAATGGTACTTGATAACAACTGGAAATTTGTATGAGAGATTTGGAATTCATCATGTAAAAAAGATATTTGTTCGATGTTTCAAGACACCATTCATACCCCATCCTCAAGATTTGGGATGGCCATGGAAAATCATGTTTGAGTAAGATTCGTTGTATTGATCTTCTATAGCTCAAAGACTTACTCAGGTGTAAAGGTATATATCTAATGGTTGGCCTTCACATAACTTCAATTAAGTTAATTTAAATCCTAACTATTTAAACTTAGTTTTGAATTAAATTAAAGTTAATAGAATTGGATAATTAAATTAAATTGGATTGATTAAATATAAATTTAATTAATTTTTTTTTGTTTTTGTTATACAAGGAATCTGCAATGTCTCCATCGTTTTATCCCCATGGGCATGGTTTCAAATCTGGAAAGCTACCACTATACTCCCGCCCCACCTTGGTAAACTTTTACTCCAAGTGAGGGGGACCCCAGAGGGACTCAGGATTGGAACTGTAGACCTCAAGCTGACAAACACTCAGCAGAAACTGAGCTGAGCAGTGACTGAGCAATGTTAAAGCAGCGAAGGCGAGCAACTGTGCAGTGTTAGGGCAGTGAAGGCGAGCAACAGTGGAGCAGTGCTAGGGTAGTGCTGAGTAGTGGCTGAGCAATGTTAGGGTAGCGAAGGCAAGTTACAATGGAGCAGTGCTAAGCAGTGGCTAAGCAGTGTTAGGGAAGCAAAGGCAAGCAATGGAGCAGTGCTAGGGCAATGTTGAGCAGTGGCTGAGCAATGTTAGGGCAGCGAAGGCGAGCAATAGTGGAGCAGTGCTAGAACAACATTATGTTTTCACTATATTGATGGCGAGCGGGAAGGTGTCCGGCGGCAAAGCAGCTCATGGGAGGCAGACAGAGGTTGGAGAATTGGGGTGCCTGGCATCCACTAAGGTATGTTGTCCTCCTTCAGACTCCCCTGGAGACCCCATAACTTCTTTTGGGGACCCTCCTTTTCCACCTAGAGATGCAAATCCCTCTAGAGGCCCGCCAGGATTGGTTTTTCCTTTTAAACCTAGGGCAAGGTCGTTCGCAAGTATGGTCTTGTTGTGGCTGATCCACAACACACCCCAAAATTGGGGACCCACCTTTTTTGCAGGCTTGCGGAAGAAATCTCGGTGACCCAGATGCTAAAAATGAAGAAGAGAGAAAAAATGCCTTAGTGTTGAAAGTGTCGCGAAATCGCGAGCTGTCGCGCCATCGCTGCCGGAAACAGGAAAGTGTCACGAAATCACGACATGTTGCCCCATCGCGGCCCGAAAGAGGAGAGAGAAAAGAAAACAAAAGGTGTCGCGAAATCGCGACATGTCGCTGGCAAAAATGAAAAGGTGTCGCGAAATCGCGACATGTCGCTGAAAAAAATGAAAAGGTGTCGCGAAATCGCGACATGTCGCTGGTAAAAATGAAAAGGTGTCGCGAAATCGCGACATGTTGCTCCGTCGCGGCCCAGGCAGGAGAGAGAAAGGCAAGAATGAAAATCGTCGCGATTTCGCGACGTATGGAGCTGCCACTGCTTAGAAATGAGAAGTGTCGCGATTTCGCGACGTGTTGCTGCGAAAGTGTACGGACGAAGAAGTGGTAGCGATTTCGCGACGTGTTGTCGCGAAAGTGTACGGACGAAGAAGCGGTCGCGATTTCGCGACGTGTTTTGCCAAAGCGTACGGATGATGAAAATGGTCGCGATTTCGCGACGTGTTTTGCCAAAGTGTACGGAACAGAGAAATGGTAGCGAAATCGCGACAGGTTTCGGCAAAGTGTACGGAACAGAGAAATGGTAGCGAAATCGTGACAGGTTTCGGAGAGATGGTCCGGAAGAGGAAACGGTAGCGATTTCGCGACAGGTTTTGCCGAAGCGTACGGAGAACGAAAAATGTCGCGATATCGCGACAGGAAACAGCGAAGGGACCCGAAGCGGAAAAGCGTCACGATTTCGTGACAGGTTGCAGCTAAAGTGTACGGAACAGAAAAGTGTCGCGATTTCGCGACATGTCGCGTTTTCGCGGGTCAAACCAGGAAGAGCAGCCCGAAATTGAAAAGCGTCGCGATTTCGCGACAGAAAGCCGCAATGCATGTCAAGGATGAAAACGTCGCGATTTCGCGACAGAAAAATAGCATGGCGTACGGAGAAGAGAAACGTCGCAAAATCGCGACAACATTGAGCAAAGAGGTGCCGAGTGAAAAACGTCGCGAAATCGCGACAGATTGCAGGAAAGTAGTACGGACAAAGAAAAGCGTCGCGAAATCGCGACAGGTTGAAGCTCAAGCGTACGGAAGGGAAAAACGTCGCGAAATCGCGACAGCATGCAACAAAGGTGCCCGAAGTAAAAAAGCGTCGCGATTTTGCAACAGGGTGTAGCCGAAGGTGTACGGAAACAAAAATGGTCGCGAAATCGCGACAGTTTGCGGAAAGAAGGTCCGAAAGAGAAAATGGTCGCGATTTCGCGACAAGAAATGGCCGAAGGCGTACGGATGAAGAAGGCGTTGCGATATCGCGACATGTCGCGTTTTCGCAACCAGGAAGGTGAGCAGGTTGCATGCCGTTTTTGTCGCGATTTTCGCAGAAAGACGTTACAGAAGGCGCAGAGAACGTGAGACACGTGGCATGCAAGTGTCAGATTTGCAGAAGCGTTACATGCAACGTAAGATTTCAAACGTTTCGACATAAAGCTGGGAATAAAGGCATCCAAAAGACGGGAATCTGAAGAGGCACATTTTGGGAGGTGAAACGAAGAGACGCAGGGAAAATCGAAGAGCCACACTAGACAATATAAAGCCAGAAGTGCAGATTGAAGGAAGGGTTGGAATTTGCTGCTTGCAGAGTTGCAGAGACATGAAGCCTGCACTGGGGCAATTTCCTTCATTTGTTCTGGAATATTAAAGCCTGGAACATTCTGTAAATGTAATTGATACATCATTTAATACAGAAATACAGAGTATTGGCATCTCATTGATGAGAAATAAAGAGTCATTTTGTGCATGCATGATTTAATGTTTTATCATTCATTTCAGATTTCTAAGGCTTTTAGGTGAAGTTTAATGCAAGTGTTCTTGGTTGCTTCATGCGAATGCCTAAATCTGGAATTACAGTAGAAACCCTAGAAACCCGCACCTAACTTATTTGGATTGTGCGAATTTGCAGGTTCATTAGGTTAGGTTGCATGCAGAAAACCTCATTATCTTCGGTTTCATCGAATTGATGACAGCATTCTGACTGTAGTTTAGTTTCACTTTCATTTGCTTTTCTTCATTTTTCAAACCCTTACTTTATTTTCTGCAGTTTAATTACTGTATTTAAATAAGCAGCTGAAAATCCATCAGAACTAAGGATTAAAATAGATTTATTCATTTTGAGTCCACTGTAAATTCAAATTAAATAAACCACAGTGCCCCTTGTTAACATCCACTTGCAAACCCTAAGGTATTCCTAGCATTTCATTTGAACAACATTATTGGTAATCAAAGAATCAGCATAACAGGAACCTTGGAGAAATTACTTTCTTTGCAAGCAGAGGATTTTGGGACTCAGATCCTACCGGAGAGTGTGCTTTCACAACTGGGTGAAAACACCACTCAACAGTCTCAAAGTCAAAAAAAAAGTAGAACCCCCGGTTGGTCTCTTTGATCTCTAGCCCAATTAAAAAAACAAGTCTGGGCAAAAAAGAAGAATAAAAGTCCTCAAGATTACAGGACTCTAATAGGGAAGTCTTCGAAGGCACATGAAGAACCTCCTGGGGCAGAAACTCCTAGATTTGAAAGAGTCCCTTTAGCAGAAGAACTTGAAGCCCTGATTGATCCAGTGGTTCAGGTATGTGTTTCGGACCCAGGCCCTAGTTCTCATTTGGCTAACCAGTTGTAGGGCAATCCCTTTGAGTGCCTTACGACTGAACCATCAACTAATGTTGAGGAGGATGCCACTCCAGATATAGTTGATATGGCTTATCCTTCCTTGTTGGTTGAAGCAAACCCTAAAATGGACTCCGGCAATATTCGAAATGGAGACTCTATAATTTGCCAAGGATCTCCTTCCAAAGGGAAGAGTCTTGATTTTTTAGTTCAAGGAAATCTGCCAGATTCAAATATGATCTTGGATTCCTCTTCAAAAGGGAAGAGTCTTAGTTTAATGATAGATCTGAGCAATTCTTCAAGCTCTCCTTCTAGAATGCTAAATGGCTCACCATCTAAAGAAGAGAATCTAGGCAAGTTGGTTGTTTGTGAAAGTGTTGTAGGCTCACCATCGAAAGGGAAGAACATATTGGGGTCTAGGCTTGGGACCCCTAGCCCTGTAACAAGAACCCAAAAGAAAGGAGCTATGGATGTAGGCGTTGAAAAAAATAGCGGGCAAACCCTCAAACAAAGATACCAAGAAAAGAGCCACTGAGATTGACATTGATGATGGGTCCCAAGCGATCCTGAAGCTTGAAGCTAATAGTGAGCAGGTGAATTTTTTAGAGAATTCTCAAAGCACCAAATCCCAACCTCCGATTCATGTAGGTGGGGGGAAGAAAAATAACTCCAAGAATCGTAAATGAAAATTTTATCTTGGAATGTGAGAGGCCTCAACGGCCATTCCAAGCAAAGACTTTTAGCCTCAATGAGAAAGGATTTAGCTCCTTAGATTTTACTTTTGTAGGAAACAAAATTGGATGAAGATAATTTATTTCAAATCAAGAATGCATTATGGAAGGAGGCAGATTTTGCTGCAAGTCATGCCCAAGGGTCCTCAGGAGGTTTGTTGTGTTTATGAGACCCATGTATTATGGTCTATTCTCGGTCAGATGAGAGGTTCATTTTTGAATGAATGTTGGATGTTAGCGGGAGATTTCAACTCTCCACTTTACCCCTCAGATAAAAAAGGGGGAAACTCATCCCTGTCCAAAGGCATGGAGGATTTCTCCAATTTTGTCAACCATTTTGAACTGTTGGACCTGGATTTAAGAGGCAGTAAGTATACATGGAGCAATAGGAGGGCAGGAAACCTTCTAATTCAAATAAGGCTTGATTGATTTTTGATTTCCAAAGATGGATTGGGGCTGTTGGGGGACACTTCTCTAAATTCCCTTCCCAAGATAGGCTCCGATCATAATCCTCTTCTGTTGGAAGTCTTCCCTGATGGCAGAAAATTCAAGAAACCTTTCAGATTCGAATCCATGTGGATTCAACACCAGGACCTAGAAGCTAATTTAGTGGAATGGTGGTCGAAAAGCTTTTTTGGACCCTTAATATCTTAGATAGCTAAAAATCTTAGATTTGTCAAACTCAATCTAAAAAGGTGGAACAAGATGGTGTTTGGTCACCTTTTCCAAAAAAAGGAGCTGAAAAAACAGTTATTTGAGATTGAAACCTCTTTGGATTCAGGTACCGAGCAAGAAGATCTTAGAGATAAGGAGAAGTCAGTTCTTGCTAAATTTCATAATGTTAGAAAATATAGCAAAATTCTGTCCAAGCAGAAAACACAATAACGCAGAAAAAAACAGTAACACAGATTTTACGTGGAAAACCTGCAATGTGCAGGAAAAACCACGGGGCAATGGCAGCTTGATATTTTATTGATTTTGGCAGAATTACATTCAATCATAATTTACATGCAAGGGGTCATTTCCCTTTTATAGAAAAAACAAAAACTGTTCGTTTCCTCTTCCAAAGGAAGAGTCCAAAAACTGTTTGTTTCCTCTTCCAAAGGAAGAGTCCAAAAAACTGTTCGTTTCCTCTTCCAAAGGAAGAGTCCAAAAGACTGTTTGTTTCCTCTCCCAAAGGAAGACTACAGAATACTGTTTGTTTCCTCTTTATAAGCTGCACCACCATGCACCTCTCTGCTGAAGAACATTGGAGATCTGGATATTGACTTCACCTCCTAACATTCTCCCACTTGAAGTCGATATACAGGAATTCTTTTGCCTATGTTTTTCCATCCAAGTGCCAATTGCCCAATGCTGCCCTTATCACATTTTCAGCAAGCCCAGAGAAGTTCTGCACCACTCAAACTTCTTTGTCTTGACCGGCTTAGTAAGCATATCTGCAGGATTCACTTCAATGTCGATTTTCTGCAACAGGATCCTACCTTCTTCCACCACATTTCTTATAAAGTGGTACTTGACATCAATGTGTTTCGTGCGATCATGGAATGTTGGGTTCTTCACTAGCTGAATAGCACTTTGGCTATCACAATGCAACGTAATTTTCCCCTGCATTACCTTGAAGTCACCCAACGGTCGCTCTAGCCAAATTGCCTCTTTTATGGCATGAGTCATTGCAATATATTCTGCTTCGAGTGGTTGATAAAGCCACCACAGACCGCAACTTAGAAGCCCAACTCACAACTCCACCAGCAAGAGTGAAAGTATATCCTGTAGTGGACTTTCTCCCATCTCTATCTCCACCATAATCGGAATCCACAAAACCTTTAACTTGCAAACTATCCGATCCGTAGTAAATAGCAGCATCTGAAGTGCCTCTTAAATATCTAAATATCCACTTCCACGGCATTCCAATGCTCCTTACCAGGATTTGCCATGTACCGGCTGACTACTCCCACTTTGCTTGGGCAATATCCGGTCTGGTGCTCACCATGGCATACATGAGGCTTCCTACTGCTGATGAATACGGTACACGAGACATGCTTGTCTTCTCTGCTTCTGTTCTAGGACACTGGTTGGAAGACAATTTTAAGTTTGAAAGAAGTGGGGTACTAACTGGTTTTGCATTACGCATATTGAAGCGTTGCGAGAATCTTTTCTATATATGACTTTTGACTTAACCAGATCTTTCTTCCTTTTCTGTCCCTGTGTATCTTCATCCCTAAAATTTGGTTTGCTGCTCCTAAATCCTTCATTTCAAATGTCCTAGCCAGCTGAGCCTTAAGATCAATGATTTTCTTCATGCTGGGGCCTGCAACCAGCATATCATCAACATACAACAGCAAAATAATAAAACTGCCATCATCAAACCTCTTATAGTATCCACAATGGTCAGCTTCACTCCTGCTGAAACCTTGGCTCTTCATGAAGGTGTCAAATTTCCTGTACCACATCCTTGGCGCCTGTTTCAACCCGTACAAAGATTTCTTCAGTCTGCAAACCAAATGCTCTTTGCCTCTTTCCTCATAGCCCTCAGGCTGATCCATATAAATCTCCTCCTCGAGATCACCATGCAAGAAAGCAGTCTTTACATCAAGCTGCTCCAGTTCTAAATCTTGTGCAGCTACAAGTGCAAGTAGAACTCTAATAGTAGTCATCTTCACAACTGGAGAGAAAATTTCATTAAAGTCAATACCCGACTTTTGCACATAGCCTTTTGCCACCAAGCGAGCTTTATAGCGTTCCAACAGCCCATCGTTGTTCTTCTTCACTTTGTACACCCACTTGTTTCCAACGGTCTTTCTTCCAAGTGGGAGATCCACAAGTTCCCACGTTTTATTCTTGCGAAGTGCCTCGATTTCCTCCTCCATGGATTTCCTCCACTTTTCTGCATTCTCGGACTCTCTAGCTTCCTGAAATGAACTAGGCTCACCATCATCGGTTAACAAAGCAAAAGAGGACTGATAAACATGAGAATACCTTTCCGGATACTTTTGTGGACGTGTAGATCTTCTAACCCAATGATCTGTTGATTGTGGCTCTTGGTCTTGTGACTGTTGTGGCTGCTCTACTTGTTGTTCTACTTGTTGTTCTGCATGCTGTTCTGCATGCTGGTCAAAAAATTCAGCATGATGGTCAAAAATTTCAGCATGCTGATTTTCATTTTCATCTTCGTTCATGTCTACTTCAACTGGTACAACATTAGGTGTTTGTTGTACCTCCTTCCTTTGCATGGATTTTTCATCAAAAATAACATCTCGGCTAATAATTACCTTGTGGGCAGTAGGATCCCACAGTCTATACCCCTTTATTGCATCTCCATAGCCGAGAAAAACACATTTGCTTGACTTCGGGTCAAGTTTGGACCTTTTTTCTTTAGGCACATGGGCAAATGCATCACAGCCAAAGGTACGCAAATGAGAGTAATCAAATGGCTTACCACACCAAACCTCCTCTGGAATTTGTCCATCCAACGCAGTTGTAGGTGACCTGTTAATGAGGTAAACAGTTGTATTAACAGCCTCTGCCCAGAACCTTTTATCCAACATGGATGCGCTGAGCATGCTTCTTGCACGTTCCATGATTGTGCGATTCATTCGCTCAGCCACACCATTTTGTTGTGGAGTATATGGTACGAGTCTTCGGTGCTTAATTCCTTCCTGCGTACAAAATTTATCAAATTCCTTGGAGCAATATTCACCCCCATTATCCGACCTAAGACATAAAACAGAGCTTGCCCAAACTTTTCTCTACTCGAGTTTTGAACTCTTTAAATTTCTGCAAAGCTTCCGACTTCTTCTTCAGAAAATAAACCCACACTCTCCTAGAATAATCATCTATAAATGTCGAGAAAATAGATGGCACCATTTAAGGGCTGAGTGGGGACTGGTCCAAATATATCCGAATGTATAAGTTGCAGAAAATCAGAACTCTTACCAGGGCTTGCGGTAAACCGAACCCTCTTTTGTTTACCAAAAATACAGTGCTCACACAAGTCTAAATTGCAAGACTTAATCCCAGAAAGCATACCTCTGTCATGCAGAATTTTCAGACCTTTTTCACTCATATGGCCTAGGCGTTGATGCCATAGCATTACTGCATCCTGAACTGAAGTTGCTACTGCTGCATGGTTTGTCACCGTATCACCGCATAAACGATATAGGGTCCCATAAGATTCTCCCTTTGCTACTACAATAGCACCTCTGGTAATTTTGCAATAGTTGTTACCGAAAGTGACAGAATACCCTAGCTTATCCATCATCTTGATTGAGAGCAAATTCTTCCGCAAATCTGGCACATGTCGCACATCACATAACATCCTTTCTCTACCATCGTCCAGCCTGATCCTTATGTCCCCTCTTCCCACAATTTCTAAAGGGTGATCATCACCCAAGTAGACCTTCCCACCACTATATGGCTGATATTTGTCAAACCAGTCTCTGTGAGGAGACATGTGGAAAGATGCACCCGAGTCCAAAACCCAGGTATATAAAACAGATCTGTTGTTGCTGATACAGAAAGCCTCACATGTTGCCGTCTCTCCAGAATTTACTGTACTGGCCTCAGCTGAAGGCTGAAATTGGTTTTCACCATTTTTTTCCTTTTTTAACTGCCAACAATCCTTCTTTGAGTGCCCTGGCTTCCCGCAATGCCAACACTTCCCTTTCAGCTTTTGTCCTTTAGACTTAGATCTGGACTGTGATCTACTTTGTTGACTCTTCTCGAAAGATCGACCTCTCACAGCTAGGGCTTCATTGGTTGAGGGTTCCAAAGACGTTTTCCGCCTCAACTCTTATGCCAACAAAGCGGCTACCACATCATCAAAAGTTAGAGCTCCTGATGATGAATTGTTGATGGTCATCACCAAATGATCCCAAGTCTCCGGGAGGGAACAAAGTAGGGTGATAGCTCTGTCCTCATCCTCCATCTTCACATTAATTGAAACCGGTTTACTTCGATAAGGGTATTAAACTCATTCAAGTGATCTGCCACAGATGAGCCCTCCTTCATCCTTAGGCTGTAAAGTTGTTTTTTCAGAAAAACCTTATTTGTTGCAGATTTCGTCTCATACAACTTTTCAAGCTTCTTCCAAAGGGCTTCCGCGGTTTTTTCTTCAACAACATTGAACAAGACGGAGTCCGCTAGGCATAGACGGATTGTAGAAACCGCCTTCCTATCCAGCGTTGCCCACTCCTCATCTTTCATGCTGCTTGGTTTACTCGCGACCCCTTTCAAGGCTAGGGCTTGGTCATTTTGAACCAACAAATCCTCCACCTTCATCTTCCATAGGGCGAAGTTCCTGCCATCAAACTTTTCAATCTCAAACTTGGTTACACTTCCAGTCATTGTTGCAGCTCCCACTCGCACAAAACCCTAGGCTCTGATACCAGATGTTAGAAAATATAGCAAAATTCTGTCCAAGCAGAAAACACAATAACGCAGAAAAAAACAGTAACACAGATTTTACGTGGAAAACCTGCAATGTGCAGGAAAAAACCACGGGGCAATGGCAGCTTGATATTTTATTGATTTTGGCAGAATTACATTCAATCATAATTTACATGCAAGGGGTCATTTCCCTTTTATAGAAAAAACAAAAACTGTTCGTTTCCTCTTCCAAAGGAAGAGTCCAAAAAACTATTTGTTTCCTCTTTTTTTTTTGGCTCTTCCCTTTTATAGAAAAAACAAAAACTGTTCGTTTCCTCTTCCAAAGGAAGAGTCCAAAAAACTATTCGTTTCCTCTTCCAAAGGAAGAGTCCAAAAGACTGTTTGTTTCCTCTCCCAAAGGAAGACTACAAAATACTGTTTGTTTCCTCTCCCAAAGGAAGACTACAGAATACTGTTTGTTTCCTCTTTATAAGCTGCACCACCATGCACCTCTCTGATGAAGAACATTGGAGATCTGGATATTGACTTCACCTCCTAACACATAACACCCTTGCCAAAGAAGAGATTTTATGGAGACAAAGGTCTAGAGCCCTATGGCTGAAGAATGGGGACCGAAACACTAAATTTTATCATATCACTGCTCTCGAGCATAGGAGCTTTACCAGAATCAAGGAAGTTGTCAAAGATGATTGATCTGAATTGTTTGACCCCAAGGAAATCAAAGATGAAGTTGTTGGTTTTTTTGAGCACCAAAAATCAAGGGGATTTACAGGCAGAAAGGAGATTGTTATCCAACATTCCCTCCTTAATCAATGATGAAATGAATTCTAGGCTACTTAGACCCTTTGAGGAGGAGGAGATCAAGAATGTTGTCTTTTCCATGGCAGGGGAAAAAGCGCCCGGTCTGGTGGATCCCCGACCATCTTCTTCCAAAACTTCTGGCATATAGTTGGGAGAGATGTTGTAGAGGCCATTTCTGAAGTCCAAAGAACTGGATTCATACCAAGAGATGTGAATTCCACATTCCTTGTCCTTATTCCTAAGAGCGCAGGAGCCAAGGACTTTAAAGAATTCAAACCAATCAGCCTTTGCAACACCATTTATAAAATTCTATCCAAAGTGTTGGCCAACAAAATGAAATTGTTACTTCCAATTATCATTGATCACAACTAGGGAGGTTTTGTTCCAGGAAGACAAATCTTAGATGGAATTATCAAAGTCCATGAGTTGATCCATTCACTGGACGAGCGGCAAAGCTGGAAAGTTCGTTAAGCTTGACATGAGCAAAGCCTATGACAGAGTGTCCTGGGAATTTCTGGAAAAAGTCTTGGTTCATTTTGGCTTTCACTCTAGATGGATATCCCTCATTACGAAATGCTTCTCAACTCCTTATTTCTCAGTCATTGTTAATGGAGAGGTTTCGGGGTATTTTAAAAGTGTTAGAGGATTAAGACAAGGTGATCCTCTTTCACCTTCCCTCTTCATTACCTAGCGGAAGCTCTAGGAAGATCCATTAAAGCTTCTGCTGTCATTGAAGCTATTAAACCTGCTCTCGATATTGATCCTATCTCCCTCCAGCAGTTTGCCGATGACACTCTTATCTCTACCCTCTCGTCCATTCCCCAAGCTAAAGAAATCAGAAGAACCCTCCTGGACTATGAGAGTGTTGCTGGTCACTACATCAACTTTCTCAAGAGCAAACTTTCTTTTCTAAATACTCCCCTTCTTAGGCAAAGGGCCATTGTCAAGATTCTTGGGTTCACTATTGTTGAGCTGCTTTCTACCTATTTAGGTTTGCCTTTGTTTAATGGAAGAATCAAAGAGGAGCTTTGGAATCCGGTTTTAGAAAGAATACAGAAGAAATTGGCACGGTGGAGGCCGGAAAAGCGCAACTAGTAAAAGCCCCCCTCCAAAGTCTACCAATGTATTTTTTATCCCTCCTTAGAATTCCTGCAAAAGCTGCTCAAAAAATAGAACAATTCCAAAAGACCTTTCTTTGGTCAGGATCAGAAAATAAAAAGAGATTTCATCTCGTTTCTTGGGAACAAGTGTGTGCAAAAAAAGATGCATGGGGGCTAGGGATGAGTAAGTGATTTTGATGAACAAAGCTCTTCTGGCCAAGCACTGTTGGGATATCACAAAACAAGAGAACAATGGGTGGACTCAGATTCTTAACGCTAAATATCTAAACAGGGGAGTTAGCTTCTTGAAAGAGCAGGTGTTGCTTTATGGATCTGCCTTCTGGAACAATATTGTTAAATAAAAAAGCCTTGTCCTAAGAGGTAGCAAGTGGAGTTTAGGCAATGGTGAAAAGATTGATTTTTGGGATGACTCATGGCTGGAAGATGCTCCCCTCTCACAGAACCCCTCATATGCCCTTTTGAGACCTAGATTCTCATAGTTGTATGGAACCAAAGTAGCAAATTTCATTGAAGAAGTAGGGGGTAGGAAAATATGGAAGAATTTGCAGGTTTTTTATCGTGGCCAAGGGGAAGAAGATTGTCTAAAAGAGTTGGCCCTCAAATTGAGAAATCAAGTGATAAGGAATGCTAGGTGTGAAGACTCCCTAATCTGGAAATATGAGGAAAATGGTACCTTTTCTGTGAAGTTTGCATATCACATTGTGGCTGATGATAATATTAGTTGGTTCCCGAGGAAGCAAATTTGGTTCAAAGAGCTTATACCCAAGATTAATTTCTTCTACTAGTTAGCCCTTCAAAATAAAATTCTCTCCATAGAAAATATCAAAATTAGAGGTATGATCCTTTCCAACCGTTGTTACCTCTGTGGAATGTGAGGAGACGACTCAACACCTTTTCATAGATTGTGGTTTCTCTTTGGAAATTCTAAATCACATCCTAAATGTTTTGGGAATTTGTTGGGTTCTCCCAAGAACATTGATGGAAATGGTTGAGCAATGGTCTTCCTCCCCCTTCTCTAGCCCTAGATGGCAAACCCTTTGGAAATTTGGCCTCCTGCACTTCCTGTGGGGAGTTTGGAAGGATAGGAATAATAAGGCATTCAAAAATTGCTCTAGAGACCCAACATCAATAGGAGCCAGAATTTTGAATTCTCTATTTGAAAACATATCCAACATTTCTTTTTCTCCTGGCATTGATACTTCTGAAGAAGCTCAGCTAACTGTCAAGTTGGGACTTCCCAAGCTTGAGCAAGGCTCTACTCAGGTTGATTCTAGAAGATTGCATGCCAAGTGGTTCCCTCCTCCTGATGGGTGGATAAAATTAAATTTTGATGGAGCCTCAAAAGGAAATCCAGGATTGGCAGGTGCCGGAGGAATTATTAGAGATAATAAAGGGGATATTATTTTGGCCTATGCTGAGAACCTTGGAACCCAATCCAGCTACTTTGTTGAGGCCAAGGCCCTCTTCCAAGGTCTTGTTTTGTTGGAATCTTTAAATTTCGAGAAGGTAATTATTGAGGGAGATTCCCTTAACTTAATCAACATTCTCAATGGCATCCATAATCCTAGCTGGAACATTGCAAATTTAATGGCTGAGTCAAATCGAATCCTAAGAACTTTTGAGAACGTCCAGTGCCAACACATTTTCAGAGAAGCAAACATGGCAGCTGATTTCATGGCCAATTTAGGAGTTCATCAAGAAAATTTTATTACTTGGAGGGAAAATTTCCCTCAAAATCTCAATGTTATCATCAAAAAAGACTTTACAAGATTCATGGATGGCTCTTGATCTTATGTGCAGCTTTATGTTGTTGCCTTGAACCGGCCAAGAATCTTATGTTTATCTAAGAGTAGGTCTATGAAGATGTCAGCCATTTATGTGGATGAAATCTCTTGGGTTATGAACTGCTTTAAAAATAACCAAGGCAGGTCAGAGGAAGATATGATGTAGCTTGCTCTGACCTGGTTCAGTTTTGCTTGGGAAGTCCTTGGATGCCCTTCTCTGCTGTTTTTCTCTCTAATGGTTGTGGACTAATTCCTTGCTGGCGTGCTGTCATTTTCCCTCTTCTTGTCCTCTTCAGGTTAAGGCTTGGTTTTTTGCCTTATTTTGTTCCTCTTTGTCTGGTTTCGATTAGGGTTTACTTTGCAATTCTCTTTGTATATATGTAAAAGGTTCGGGGACCCTTTCAAAACCCCCTCTTTCCATCTAATCAAAATATATATATAAATTAAATTAAAATAAATAACTTAATTAAATAATTTTTTGTTTAATTCTGGCAAGCCTAGTATAGTGGGAAGGACGAGGTGATATCATGAAGAACACCAATGTTCGAACCTTAAAGAGGCTAACCGCCTCGCATGTACACAAGCCCACATGAATTGGGATAAAAAATGGTCAGTGTTGGACGCACACTCTAGGTGACTTTAACAGCATAGATTGGCCATTTGTCCATGACATCTCCATCCAAATGGGGATCTAAGCTTGATGGTGATTCAATTGCTTCCTCCATTAAAAATTTGAATTCAAGGACTTGTTAATCGACACTCACGAGACTGCAGATGCTGGTAGAGTAACTTAGGTTAATTTGTTCAAAAAATAATAATAAATTTAATCATAGTTAAAAGGTTCAAAAATCTGGATTAAGCCAAAAAGTTTTAAAAATTCAGAATTCAAGAAAATATCCAAAAAAAAATTGAATTCAATTTTGAAAATAAAAACATACATATATATCATGTATGTAAATATAAAGTTGTACTGAATATAATCATATCACTATGTAAAATATACACAAAACATTCATAATAGCTTAGAGCCATAGCTCAAAATCATACTGGAAAATTATTTTACTTAAAATAGCTTTGGATTCGAATGGTTGAAAAAGTCCAGTCTAATCCAGATTGTGTCCAAATCCGACCATATTTTGATACTGTGATTAATTTTATTTAATTCATTAAATTAATTAAATTTAGATTTTTAGCTATATATAGATACACACACGATAAATATAAGGCCTTGCTATTAAAAAAAATTGTGGGAAGAACTATCTAGCGATTTTTATCACATAAAAGTTATTACCATGCGCCTTTTCTATGAGAAGCTTAGTTTAAAACCATATTCCCTATTGACGTTAAAGAGTAGAAAATGAACTCAGAACTTTTACAAAACAAATTATGGTTCCTTATATCAAAATTTCAATAGTTGTTCTTGACTCATCCGTATGTTGAAAACTCAACAAAATCAACAAGTTGCAAATATTGAAAACCACAAAATCAATTTTTGTGTAGGGAAGGGAAAGAATTTATAGATCTACGTGTTTGGAACCATATAAAGTACATTTACTGAATCTTAAATCTCATAACCATAAAGGCAAACAAGGCATAGTATAGATACTTAATGCATAGGTAAACATTAAAACAAAGATTGTTACTGAAGACTGCCTTGCAAAAGGCTTAGGTGGGCTACATTTTACTCATGCCTGTGTTTCTTTACTAAATTTACTTCCACAAGTAACTGGTATGTGTTGTGGCTGCTCCACAACGTACCCCAAAATTGGGGACCCACCGTTAATTTTTGATATTTCGAGGATTTCATTGCCTTTGAGCTAACATGTTGATAAAGCTTTAACCATGGGCTCGCCATGGAGACTCCAAGATTCCTCATTTTGTAGGGGTTTTCTTGTCCACTTCTAAAAGTTAGAGTTGGTTGGTATTCATCGAAATCTTTGGGCGGAATGTTTTAGTGCCTCGGGATTTTTTTTGGTGATCTTGGTTTTTGTTTTTAGTTTTGGTGTTGAGATTTAATTGTTGCATTTTATTTTGGGGGTCTTTTAGTAGTAGTCGTGATGGATACTTACCCGTGAGCATATTTTGTAAGTCTCAGAGTCCTTGGTTGGGTAAGGTTTCCATGTGTTGTGTCTTCATGTTTTGATGTTTGATTTGTTTTCGCTTCTTTGGAGAGATAATAGTCCATATTGTTGCCACATTTTGCACGGGGTGCCATGTTTTCAAAAATTTCTAAGTGTACTGCTCTTCCTTCCCTCCTCCTCTTTCTTCCCTTTCTCCATCTTTCCTTTTTCCCTTTCCTGCAGTTTCATTTCCCCCTTTTTTCCCTTGTACTTCCCCCAGTCAAGTTCCCAAAACTGAGCAAGTGTCCCTGAAAAATTCTAAGTGTCAGGGCGCAACCCGACTTCGCAGCGAAGTCGGGGTGCGCCCTCAGATCAGTGTGCAGTAGGGAATGCGAAGTGCGAAGGCAGGCTGAAACGGAGCAGAATTTGACTAAGTGTGGGAGCGCAACCCGACTTCGCAGCGAAGTCGGGGTGCGCTCTTCTGCCTGTGCGCACTTGGGAAAGCAGTGTGCAGAAAATCGGCTAAGTGCTTGGGCGCAACCCGACTTCGCAGCGAAGTCGGGGTGCGCTCCCCTTTTGGTGCGCAGTCCGAACAGCGGCAAAATCAGCCTAAGTACCGGTGCGCAACCCGACTTCGCAGCGAAGTCGGGGTGCGCCCTTTGACCGGTGCGCAGTTGGGTAAGATTCATCAAGCAAGCCAGAAATTGGCTAAGGCACGGAGGCCTCCCCAACTGCGTTGTTTCCCACCTGCGCTACCCGACAGCGCTCTGATCCCGGGCGAAGTTGGACAAACTGCCTTTCAAGGCAGACATGTGTCACTCATCAGAATTCGACAAGTGTCCAGCCTCGGGATTCGGACCAAGATGTGACGGGATAAAGGACAAGCATGGGCTGCACTACCTACGCCAGCTGCCCCCATTTAAGCTGATGTGAAGTTTCATCTACCGCAGCTACCCGCATTCCTGCTGACCAGAGGTTTGACCGCACGCACTGCCACGTAGCTGTACAGCTTTCAGGGAGACCTTGTTGCAGGTACAGTCCTCGCCGACAGGAGTCAGCATCAGCAGCTCTTCAGCCGCTTTTGTCAGCTATTGTCTTGTCTGGGACTTTGTGCCCGTAAATGTAATCGGGGGGAACTTGGGCTATAAATAGCCACACAATTTCATTGTAAAAGGGGGAAGGGGAATATACTTGCTAGGGAACCATTGTAGCTGTGCGTTTGCTTCTAAATACAAGATACATACTTGGCTCTGCTTACTGTCTTCATTTTGTATGTTGCCTCTCCTTGTCATTTCTGCCTCATGTTTCTTATTTCATTGCTTACTGTTGTACTGAACTCTGGACTCCAGTATTTGGTGATTAAGTATTCCTGGAATGCATAGATAGAGGATACATAGGATGAATGATAGCTGTAGTTTCAATATGTGTTTTGTATAGGAATGTTGTTAGTAGTGGTGATTGATCGTTGTCGTGCTGCTTATTCCCCCCACCCAACTCCAATCACATTTGGATTCTCTTTCCGCATTTTTATCTCTTTCCCTGCACTCTTAGCTTAAAACACTAAAAACCCACAGGAAGCCGGCCTTCTCCGGAGATTGGCACGGAAGGCATTCCTTCCTTCCGGCCTTTCAATCGGTGGGCGAATCTGGGCGCATTATACCAAATCCTTTCCTCATGGCAGATTCGTAACCAACAGTTTCTCTGGCACGCCCGGTGGGACATGGAAGTTTCCCACCCCAAGACAGAATCGAAGCACTGGTGTTCGCTTCATTGTTGTTAAAAATCAGAGCACTTGGCGACTCTGCAAGTACCTGAATACTCTCCGAGTCCGTGAAGACCGGTCCGAACGCCTTCATGCAAACGAGAAGGTGGCGAGCAAGGAATCCGGAAAGCCAACCTGACCTTTACGAAATTGACATTGCCGCTCCAGGGGAGCGCGTCAGGCTGGCTGATCACCAAGCTCGCGTAGAAGAGCCTGAAACCGAAATCGAAGAGGCTGAGGGTGAAGAGCAATCTACATCCTCAGACGATACCGATACCGAGTACACTACCGGAGGAGAAGAAGACATGGCTGCCCAGCAGAACGATGATGATCTCTTCCCGGCGGTAGACTCTACGGGGCCCTTGGCCCTAGTCGGACAACAAGCTGTGCCCCCCGCTGCCTTAAAGTCTATCCCTACATATGATGGCTACGGCAAGACGGCGTACGAACACATCCAGGACATTCTGGCCCTGGCTGCGCTACATTCCATCACTGATGAGGGTGTGAAGACCCGTCTGTTGGCCCTTTCCCTAAGGGGAAAGCTTCTCTACTGGTGGAGATCACTGCCAGAGGGATCTATTACGGGGTGGCGCCAGCTAGCCGACAGGCTCGTGAAAGGATGCAACGAGTCTGTTGATCCCTCTTCCTTGTTGCATCAGTTCCAAAGCATCCAACGACACCCCCAAGAGGAGGTGTCGGACTTCAACATACGGTTTGCGAGGTCTTGGAAACGAGTACCTCGCGAACTGCGACCTTCAGCAGGTCAGGCTGCGCACTACTACCTGAGGTCTTTCAACTCAGACATTTGCCTGCTGCTGAAGATAGCCCGAATCGACTCATTCCCTGCTCTGTACGAGGCTGCCCAGCAAGCTGAAATGGATATCATTTCCATAGGCAGACTCCCGCACAGGGTACAACCGCCCATTTACCCTGACTTTCCTCAATCCCAGTACCCATCAGCCTCTGGTGTGATGCCGTCCACTTCAGGACAGCAACCCCAGCAGCAATGGAATCCGGCGCCGGTCGTAAACCCTTACGGCCCGCCACAAATTCACTATCCGCCTCCTCCTCCTCCGCATTATCCAGCACTCCCAGCTCCCCCGCAGTATGCGCAGTATTCTACACCTCCTCCATTGGCTGCCTTACCTCCGCCAGCTCAGTTGCCGCCTCCGGACAATGATATTCAAAACAAAATCCTCCAGGAGGTGCGGGCTTTGGCCTCTGGATATCACACCATGTCCAACGACATGACTATACTCAAGAAGAAACAGGCCCAGATGGACCTTGTTCCAAGGAGGCCATATCCTCCTCCGGCACTGACAAAAGATCAAGCCCCAGAACGGCGAGATCAGAGGCGGCCTCCTGCAAGAAATGCTGCCATAGAGGACCAACCTGGCACTTCTGACCAGGATAACTGGTGCACCACGTGCAACGACCCGCATTCGGAAGAAGACTGCACACTGCACCAGCATTACCTCCAGACTCTGGCGGGCAGCGCCATAGAGGACGAAGAACTCTACATGATCCTGGACGACGAAGGCAACTTTGCCGTCCCAGAGGAAGATCTGGTGCCACCCCCTGCCAAGGAAGTCAAAAAGCCTGCTGAAGCTGCTGCAAAGCCCTTGAAGGTATACGCCAGAAGAGACAAGGCGCAACCTGCTGGGCTGCCACCTGACAAGAGGCTGTGGCCTTACACAGCCAAGGAAAAAGCTCCCGCAGCCAAGCCTCCCGCAGCAAAACCGGCTCCTTCTCCAGCCAAAGCTCCCGCTGCTCAGCCTCCAGCTGAAACAAAAGAACAAGCTCAGGAGAAGCTGAGGTACCCGTCTCTGACAAAGAGACAGAGAGTTGAGGCCACGCAGCAATACCGCACCAAGTATGAGCCTGCAAAAGAAGCGGAAGGAGCTAGCACCTCAGGCTACAGCATAGTGGATGAGCTGAAGAGGACCCCCGCAAGGATAAGCATGTATGATGCTCTCCTGCTCCCAGGGCAAGTTGATCTGCTGCAGGAATCTCTGAAGAGCATGAAGCATGGCAAGCAGATACAGCCTGTTGTTCTGGTTCAACCCCTGACAGTCTCAGCCACTGGGAAGAACAGACCACCTCCCTTCTATCTGTCATTACGGATGCAAGGGTACATAGTACACAACTGTATGGTGGATTCTGGTGCCTCCACGACCGTAATGCCGAGAGCCGTCTGCGACGAAATCGGGATGGAGTATACAAGGAGCAGCCAAGGCGTGCTGCAACTAGACGGCACCCCTGTCAAGACAGTCGGTGTCATCAAAGACATCCCGATCCGGCTGCACAAAGCTCTCGACATAGTGGTCATTCAAGAAGTCGTGGTTGTCGACTTGGAACCCTACTTCGGCATGTGTCTCTCCAGGGAGTTCACTGCGAAGCTGGGAGGGTATCTGTCTCTGGATTACTCGCATATGGAAGTGCCCTTCAAAGGAAGGAGACTGAAGATCTACAACGAGAAGCCTTCCACATTTCTAGTGGAGAAGATACCCGGAGAAGAGTTGCAGGACTGCATGGTTCAGCTGACGGAGGAGGAACTGGTGGTGGTAGACATGACGGAGCAAGCTCTTGAGCTGCTGCAAGTAGAAGATGAGTTCTCCTTGCGGGACTTCAACGCCGTGATCGAGACTGAGCAAGGCTGCTACACCGTCATTCAGCCTGAGAGGCTTGACAAGTCAGCCAAGAAAGAAGTAGGACCTGCACCAGAAAAGCTATGGCAGCTTTTCTTTGATGGCGCCCGATGCAAAAATGGCGCCGGTGCAGGTGTGCTCCTGGTTTCCCCAACCGGGATCCAGAAGGACTACACCTACAGGCTGGCCTGGAGCTGTACCAACAATGCGGCGGAGTACGAAGCCCTGTGCTTGGGTTTGCGAAAAGCGGAGAGGCTGGGGATTAAGCATCTGCAGATCTTTGGCGACTCAGAGCTGGTGTGCAACCAGATTACGAACAAGTGCGCCTCCAAGAAGCACTATCTCAAGGCGTACCGTAATCGGGTTTGGGACCTGATGGAGTCATTCGACTCATTGAATGTCAGAGCCATATCACGTGAGAAAAACAAGCACGCTGACATTCTGGCGTCTGTTGGAGCCAGGTACGTTCCGGCTGATGACACTGTCCAGAAGCCGAAGCCGGTCCGTACCATCTACAGGCCTTCTGTGCCTGATAAAGACACCCACTGGCAGGTGTTCGATCGTGACGAGGAGATCGTCACATTTTTGGTTAACGAAGCGTGTTCAATCGAAGGTAGAGACCCTGATGACGAGCAATATGAGGGGTTGATACAGTTAAAAAATAATCATGTCCCAAAAGGGCTGATTACATTAGAAAGTCTCTTTGATCAGAATGACAGAGCAATATCACATAGGATCAAAGTAGACCCCAAGCAGTACGTCGACCTGGAGCTTGAGCCTGGAAAGGCAATTAAGGTCGGGACGGACTGCACCAAAGAGGAACTCGAGCAGATCAGAACATTATGCCGAGAGTTCCCTGACATAGTAGCCTAGTGCTACCAGGACTTGAAGGGGTATGACAGACAGATAATCCAACATACCATTGAGCTAGAAGATGGTGCAAAACCATTCCGACAGAAGCAAAGGGCTGTAAATCCGAAGATCGAAGCCATGATGAAAGCCGAGCTCCCGAAGATGCTTGGAAGCCAAGATCATCTACCCCATCAAGCATTCATCCTGGGTTGCGAACTTGGTTCCCGTGAGGAAGAAGAACGGAGACATTCGTCTCTGTGTGGACTTCAGAAATCTGAATCAGGCCTCACTCAAGGACCATTATCCGCTTCCCCAGATCGATCAGATCCTCCATATAGTTGCTGGAGCCCAGAGATTCTCCCTCCTAGATGGCTTTTCTGGGTACAACCAGATCTGGGTCAAAGATGAGGACCAGCATAAGACAGCGTTCACCACCAAATGGGGAACGTTCGCCTATCAGCGCATGCCCTTCGGCTTATCCAATGCTGGCGCCACATTCCAGAGAGCCATGGACCTGGCCTTCCGAGAGCTGCTTAACAAGGTCATTGTCATCTATTTGGATGACATGACTGTATTCTCTCATAGGAGAGAGGACCATGTTTCCCATCTGCGGCAGATATTTGAGAGATGTCGTGAATTCGGCATTTCCATAAACCCGAAGAAATCAGTCTTCGCGGTGAGAGAAGGTAAGCTGCTGGGACATGTCATCTCCGAGAAAGGCCTTGCAGTGGACCCTGACAGAGCCGAAGCCCTCCTCCGCTTGCCCGCTCCGGTTGACAAGAAAGGGCTACAGTCCTTCTTCGGCCAAATCAATTTCGTGCGGAAGTTCATACCGGACTTCGCACAGGTAATCAAGCCCATGGCCGAACTGCTGAAAAAGAATGCTGAATTCTTATGGACTGATGAGAGGAGACAGGCCTTCGAGGAAATCAAGGCCCGAATTGCACAAGCTCCGGTGTTGATAAACCCGGATTACTCCAAGGACTTCATCCTGTACGCGGTGGGAGAACCCGAGAGTTACGCCGCAGTCCTGACACAGAAGGGAGACGATGGCGAAGAGCGCCCCATAGCGTTCTTAAGCCAGGTGATTCAGCCGCACGAAGAGAAGTATAATTTTATTGAGCGGCAGGTTCACGCGGTCATGAAGTCTCTCCGAAAGTTCAGGCACTTCGTCTCCCAGAGCAAGATCACTGTCTTCGTGATACACCCGGACGTCCGAAATTTCATCATACAAGGAGAGTCGGGTCACAAGAGAGCAGGATGGATTGCCAAGATCCAGGAGTTCGACATCGAGGTGCGGCCAACAAAGCTTATCAGAGGCCGAGCCTTGTGCCAGGAGCTGGCCCGAAGCGCTGCAACCGAGATATCTGCCTGTGAGTGGGAAGATCCGACAACAACTACCAACCTAGCCAACTCCTTACCAGAGGAGAGTGACTGGACAGATGACCTGGTGAGGTATTTCTGCACCGGGAGATGTCCAGACCACCTGAATGCCTCACAAAGAAGGAGGTTTCGGCTAGGTGCATTGAAATACACTCTTCGCCCCGAGGGGCTTTACTTCAAGAACATTGACGGCATCCTGTTGCGGTGCGTCAAGAAAACCGACCAACCCAGGATCCTCGGAGAATTTCACTCCGGGATGCCTGGAGGACACCATTCCGCAAGGCCTACGGCCTTGAAAATAATCAGAGCTGGGTACTATTGGCCCACTCTCTTCACAGACGCACATGCGGTCTGTGCAAAATGTGACAAATGCCAGAGATTTGCTGGCAGAAACAGAAAAGCACCCCTGCCCCTCCAACCAATCCAAGCCGAGACTCCGTTTCAGCAATGGGGTTTGGACTTCATCGGGGTCATTACGCCGAACTCTGCAACAGGGCACAAGTTCATTCTTACCGCCACCGACTACTTTACGCGGTGGGCAGAGGCGATCCCCACCAAGAATGCGGACCAGGAGACGGTCATCGGGTTCCTCGAGAGCCTCATTACCCGTTTCGGGGTCCCTGAGTCAATAGTGACGGACAATGGTCCGGGGTTCGCAGGCGCTGTACTCACGGAGTACACCAGCAAGTACGACATTTATCACAAAATGTCTTCCAATTACTACCCGCAGGGGAACGGCCTGGCCGAGTCTACTAACAAGAATCTACTGAAAATCATCAGAAGGACAGTAGAGAAAAACAAGAGGACTTGGCACCTACTCCTGAACCGGGCACTATGGGCGGATAGAATATCCTTCAAGAAGTCTATCAAGACATCCCCCTATGCGCTCGTGTATGGCAAGGAGGCAGTCCTGCCAACCCACATAGAAATTCCCGCCCTCTGGATGCTTGATGAAGAGAGAGGTAGCGGGGATCCAGTGGACGACAGACTGTGCCAGCTGCTGCGGTTAGAGGAAGACAGAGAGAAAGCATACCAGGCCTTCACCAAGCATGCTGAAGCGACCCAAGGCTGGTTTGCAAAAGGCACCACCGCCCGAGTTTTCAAAATCGGGGACCTGGTGCTGAAGTGGGACTCACTGAAGGCAAAGCCGGGCAATCACGGCAAATTTGACGCCCTCTGGGAGGGTCCTTATCAGATTGCCCGGGTAAATCAGTTCAACGCATTCGTGCTCCGGGATATGGAGGGACAACTTCTCCCCATTCCCGTCAACGGGTTCCACCTCAAAGTTTATCACCACTGAAGGCACCCAATGGGTCCTTCCTTGTACAGTTTTCCTTTCTGTATTTTTAGTTTTCAGAATGTACATATTCAGCATTCAGTTTTTTAGTTTTTAAGAGCCCAAGTAGAACTTAAAGCAAACCCCGACTTCGCAGCGAAGTCGGGTATCGCTCCTTGGATTGTGCGAAGTTCGAGAGAAAGCAGCTGACAAGAGGGGCAAAAATGGCTAAGTCTGGGTGCGCAACCCGACTTCGCAGCGAAGTCGGGCTGCGCACCGTCTCGGAGAGCGCAGTTGGGAAGCAGGAAGCAAGAAAACGGCTAAGTGTCAAATCAGACTGCGCAACTTTTGGGAGCGAAGTCTGACTGCGCAGTCAAACCTGGGCGAAGTCGGAGTGCGCTCATTTTTGGGGCGAAGTCCGAGTGCGCCCTCAATTTTGGGCGCAGCCTGAATGACCCATCACGGAAAACATGAAAAATCCTAAGTGTGGGCCCAGAGCGCAGTACGGCACGGTGCGAAGTTGGGTCATGGGCCAGAAATTCTCCCTTGGAAAGTGTGCCCAGACGGCGGCGATGACGTCATCAAAAGCACGAGGTCCAAAGAATGTTTAATGATTGCGCGACTTTCAAGAACGATGTCATTAAGAAAGCAAGGCGCATTTGGACCAACTGCAACTTGGGTGCGCTTTTCAAGATTAAACCCATGCACGGCCACCAAAATATTATAACGCTTCCACCAACTTCGAGTTAACCGCCTTAACTTCCTCCCTAGCGCCATTAAAGCTGCAACCCTTGCCTAGAAAAAGGACCCTGGCATACTCAGAAAATTCAGATTGTCAAGCTGACTCCGAGACTGCAAAGCGCAGAACTGAGAAGCCAGAAGCCGTAATTTCCTGTCTCCGCCCATTCCAACAGGGAAAATGGACAAGGGGAAAGCGCCCGTACAGGCGCAATCCAGTGACACAGAGCCCGAAGCTGAGGAACAGACTGAGTCAAGCGCTCATGAGAGCGAAGTGCCGCAAGAGCAGAAAAGAAGAACCCGGACGAAGAGGCGCGTAGTTGGGCAAATTCCGCCGCCGCCCGTTAATCACCTGGCCGGGTACAAGGACGGCTCTTTCTCCATCAGCCTCACCAAGCTGCGGCCGAATATCGCAAAGTGGGCAGACAAGGTTTCGCCCTCGCACCACCTCGGGGCTGCGTATAAATCGAACCTGTATTGGTTCTTGTGCCCTCCTACCCACCAGTGCCCGGAGCTGATTGAAGCAATTGTAGAATATTACAAACCAGCTGCCCGACAAGTCTGCGACAAGGGAAAAGTGTTGTTCACACTTTTCCGGGAGAGCGTCCAGCCAGCGTTCGCCCCAGGGCTTCGGTACGAACCCGGCGCGATTGTCAGAAGGATAAATCTGGATGAGCAGACCGGCAGATTTACGCAGACAAGGAGGATGAGGGAATTCCTCGACTCGGAGCTGAAGACTCCGCTGGCAGCCGGACAGTGGCCGACAGGCCCCATACCACTGGACAAATTTGAGAACAAGTACATTTACGTCATCCTGGCGTGGGTCCTCGGCTGCGATTCTGACAGGATGGTACGCCCGTACCATCCTGGAGCTGGCAGAATGTATCCTGCACGGGGAGTTTTACGACTCCACGGCGCAAAAGAGTGGGAAGCGCCCCATTTTCTTCGACTGGGCAGACTGGCTGGCGTACGCCATTCATTCGAGCCTAGTCAGACTGCAGCAGAAGCAGTCGACGGAATTCCGGTTCAGCTCCTTCCTCGCATGGCTGTGCCTTTACCACATGCACTACCGGATGAAAGTTCCTGACTTGAAAAGGGTAAATGAAAAAGGTGAGCCGCTGCCCGTGTACGAGTGGACCGAGATCCTGTACAGAAAAGGGTCATTCTATGAGTTTAATTTTAAATTTCTGTGCATGGTCATGGGGTTGTTCAATCGTAAGGCATCCCGCCCGCCGGAGGTCATGACAAGCATTCTAAGGAAGCACAATTACGGGGATACCTTCCGGCTGACGCAGGGCATCGTGGTCAGAATCTACGGATTCAAGGGGAAGCCGTTCCTGCTGCCCTACTTCTGCACTGACCACCAGTTCGGGATGGAAATTGCGCGGCAGATGGACTATGTCGAAGAAGAGTTCGGCCAGGGCAAAAAGAGAGGCCATATCTTTCAGTATCCCATCACCTGGGCGAATACCCAAGTTTACGAGATCGGACAACACGTCTACCTCGAGCGGGAACTCATCGACATGGGTCTAATAATGCTGCCGCAGCGCTGGAAGTACGACCCAGATGGGGTCAGGGGTAAGTTCACGCACATCTGCCCCCGAGCGGAGATTATGCAGGAAAGAAGAAACAGAACAGGCGCAGACCTAGAATGGCACATCGAGCAGATGCAATCATGGCCTCCATGGCATGATTTTTACTGCGAGGAGGTGGCATACGACCCAGAGCGGAACCCGGATCATCGGTTGGATTCTGCGGGCTTCAAAAGATTTCTCGCCAAGGTGGCGCCCCTCAACTGGCAACAGGACAAAGTCGTCGAATGCTGGAAGATGAGATGCCGCACGCAGCACGACAAATCCAACCGGAAAACGCTGGCCGTTGATGATGAGTTTTCGGCGCTATATGATCAATACGCTGACACGTGGCGGCCTTTCGAATTTCGAAATTGCGTTCCCCGAGGCGCAAGGAAGAGGTATACAAGGAGGCCCCCGTCCCAACAATCGTCAACTCCGGCAACTTCCAGCGCAACTCCGACGAGCAGTCAAGTGGGCCCGATGCAGCCTGTAGCTTCTGAAGCAGTACCCGAAAGGGCACAAGGGTCAGAGAGGTCAACTCCTGAGGTGGCCCCCCAACCAGAAAAAGCGCCTGCGCTACCAGCTAGCAGACCGGTCGCGGCAGGCATCCTTCCAGCTAGACCCCGGTACAAGTTTACCGTGGGGACATCACTGCCTGCCGCCCCGACCTCATCTCCTGCTTCGAAACAGCCACGGCGCCGGAAGAAAAGAAGAAGAAGAAGGGTGAAAAGGCCAAGCGGCCTAAAGAACCTGTGCAACAGCCAGCCGCGGCGCAGACAGAGACAGCAGCACCGGAGATCGTCTCACTGGACAGCCCTGAGGCTGAAGCTGAAACCCGGGCTGAAAGCGTCCCTCGAACAGCGGCTCAGGCGGAGCCCGCAGGTACGTCTACTTCCCCGCTCCCCAAAGTCTCAGTCAGCCCTGCCGTAACGCCGCTCCCCATATCATCAGGGCAAGCCGTAGCTGCATCCTCTTCTTCCCAAACGGCCCAACCATCCAGCAGCCCCCATTCTTTCGACCAGTTCGCTCAGGACCCTAACGCCTTCCAGTCCCTGAGCCAAACCCTGGAACCCTCGCCCGCGGCCAGTATTGAAGCTGCACATATATCGCCGCGCTCCTCACCTCAGCTGTTCAAAACCCCGCCAACACCGTCCACTCAGCCGCTCGCCTCCCCTAGGACCCGGTCGCCCTTAAAAGCGGCCACTCCTTCTGGAATCCCTCCTACTTCGCTGTTTGCAGGAAGGATGCCGCAACAGGACCAGATGCTGGAAGATCTTGACTTCATGCAGACCGCAGATGACCAGCCTCTGGCAGCAAGAGCCGCAGGGGGTTCCGCCTCCTTCCTTCAGGGCGTCAAGCGCAGAAGGGCCGAAGAGATAGCCGCCCCGGTAAAGCGCACCAGGTACGACTTGGACAGGAGAGTGCTCACAACTGAGAAATTGATCCCAAAAGTGAAGAAGCCTCTCCGGGAGATGACCGAGGCGGACTATGAGCACCAAGTCAAGGAGAAGAGCTTCGATGACATAAATGAGGAGCAAGAAATCAACGGCATTCGCCGCAGAACCAATAATCTCCTTGTCAAGCGGCTTGAGACCCAAGAGGCGTTGTTTCAGCTGCAGAATAGCGCAAGGCAGCTAGAAGAAGATCTGGCTAGGGCCACCGCGCAGCTGGGATCTACGCAGCAAGAGATAGACGAACTGAAAGCCCAGCTGGCCGCCTCTCAGCAAGAGGCCGCAGCGCAGAAACAGACAGCCGAGCAGCTGTCAGAAGAGAAAAGGGCAACGCTGGAGCAGGTTTCTCAGCTCCAGGATTCGTTGAAACAGGCACAGTCGCAGCTTGCGGAGAAAACATCACAGGCGGCGGCCTTTTCAAAAGATAGAGTTAAGGAGATGCGGGCTAGTCTGCTGCAGGGTTGCAAGCCCAACCTTGTTAAGTCCTTATCGGTCCTAGATTTCGTGTCCAGGATCGAAGAAGTATCTGCCCAGGGAAAGCCTGTGGTAGAGGAGGCCGAACACCAAGCGAGGCAATGGCTGGACCTGGCTATGAAACTTGAGGAGTTTGAGCGCAAAGGCCTCCAATTTCCCCCAATGTCCCAACTTGCCTCAGAGTGGGCAGATGCAAGGGTAACCTTGCATATTTATTTTGATAAGACAGAGAAGATAAGAACTGCCAGGAAAATGCTGGACGCATTAGAACATGAAATGAGCATTTGCCTGGCCCCCTTTCACACTCTGTCCGAACACGGGTGCCCGAGCTACGTCAAGGATGGCGAGTTTCTGACCCTTGAGCAGGTAAAGCAGAATTGGTTGTCTTTTGAGGCAGACACGGCAGAAATTGATGTCTGGGCAGAACCGATCCAAGAAGCTCAGGTCACCCAGATGGTGTCGAAATACTGCAAAATCAACTCCTCCCTTAAGGAGTTGGGAAAAAGATATAACACCATCGACCTACACGCAGTTGCTGCATTCCACGCAGCACTAAAAGAGGTCAACGACCTAGGGCCCTTCCAAGCGAGCGTCTGGGACCAAGCCAAGGCTGCATATGAACGCATCCGCGAGCGGGAAGCTGACGGCGAAGAACATTCGAGTTCGAGAGGAGAAACGAAGAGGCAACCGCCGAAAGTGAACTCGAAGAAGAGCAGTTGCCCGAAAGGAAGCCATCGAGCAGCGAGAAAGCGGGGAAGGGAGTTCCTCTCGCGCCCAAGGGATGAAGGCCTGGTTCTTTGCGTCGAGGCGAGCTCGACACCCCGCGAGCCGCCAGGAATGTTGCCACATTTTGCACGGGGTGCCATGTTTTCAAATTTTGTAAGTGTGCTGCTCTTCCTTCCCTCCTCTTTCTTCCCTTTCTCCATCTTTCCTTTTTCCCTTTCCTGCAGTTTCATTTCCCCCTTTTTTCCCTTGTACTTCCCCCAGTCAAGTTCCCAAAACTGAGCAAGTGTCCCTGAAAAATTCTAAGTGTCAGGGCGCAACCCGACTTCGCAGCGAAGTCGGGGTGCGCCCTCAGATAAGTGCGCAGTAGGGAATGCGAAGTGCAAAGGCAGGCCGAAACGGAGCAGAATTTGACTAAGTGTAAGAGCGCAACCCGACTTCGCAGCGAAGTCGGGGTGCGCCCTTCTTCCTATGCGCACTTGGGAAACGGTGGATTGTGGAAAGCAATGAGAAAATCGGCTAAGTGTTGGGGCGCAACCCGACTTCGCAGCGAAGTCGGGGTGCGCTCCCTTTTGGTGCGCAGTCCGAACAGCGGGAAAATCAGCTAAGTACCGGTGCGCAACCCGACTTCGCAGCGAAGTCGGGGTGCGCCCTTTGACCGGTGCGCAGTTGGGCAAGATTCATCAAGCAAGCCAGAAATTGGCTAAGGCACGAAGGCCTCCCCAACTGCGCTGTTTCCCACCTGCGCTACCCGACAGCGCTCTGATCCCGGGCGAAGTTGGACAAACTGCCTTTCAAGGCGAACATGTGTCACTCGGCAGAATTCGACAAGTGTCCAACCTCGGGATTCTGACCAAGAAGTGACGGGATAAAGGACAAGCATGGGCTGCACTACCTACGCCAGCTGCCCCCATTTAAGCTGATGTGAAGTTTCATCTACCGCAACTACCCGCATTCCTGCTGACCAAAGGTTTGACCGCACGCACTGCCACGTAGTTGTACAGCTTTCAGGGAGACCTTGTTGCAGGTACAGTCCTCGACCGACAGGAGTCAGCATCAGCAGCTCTTCAACCACTTGTGTCAGCTATTGTCTTGTCTGGGACTTTGTGCCCGTAAATGTAATCGGGGGGAACTTGAGGCTATAAATAGCCATACAATTTCATTGTAAAGGGGGGAAGGGGAATATACTGCTAGGGAACCATTGTAGCTGTGCGTTTGCTTCTAAATACAAGATACATACTTGGCTCTGCTTACTGTCTTCATTTTGTATGCTGCCTCTCCTTGTCATTTCTGCCTCATGTTTCTTATTTCATTGCTTACTGTTGTACTGAACTCTGGACTCCAGTATTTGGTGATTAAGTATTCCTGGAATGCATAGATAGAGGATACATAGGATGAATGATAGCTGTAGTTTCAATATGTGTTTTGTATAGGAATGTTGTTAGTAGTGGTGATTGATCATTGTCGTGCTGCTTATTCCCCCCACCCAACTCCAATCACATTTGGATTCTCTTTCCGCATTTTTATCTCTTTCCCTGCACTCTTAGCTTAAAACACTAAAAACCCACAGGAAGTCGGCCTTCTCCGGAGATTGGCACGGAAGGCATTCCTTCCTTCCGGCCTTTCAATCTGGTGGGCGAATCTGGGGCGCATTATACCAAATCCTTTCCTCATGGCAGATTCGTAACCAACACATACCTTTGAAATCAATAAAAAATTTGAAATAAAAATGTGTATATATATATATATATATATATATATATATATATATATATATAAAATAATAATAATAAAAATAAGTTTATATACATATACTTTATATATAAACTTAAGATAATAAAAAATTATAAAAATAAATAATAAAACTTTTTATATGTATACTTATGTGTAGAAGTTTAAAACAAAAAAAAATATAAAATAATAAAAGAAATATGATATACATATCTATAAGTGCAAACAAAAGAACATAAAAACGAGATACCTTTATATATGTATAGGGAATAAAGGCATGTGTTTTTTTTTTAAAAAGCACTCAATTTTAATAAAATTTTAATTTATAAGTTTGAAACTATTAAATGATGCCTATGATTCTAACTTGTTATTGTTTGATTTGCAGGGACCAATGAAATGGCTGCGTGGACGGCAGAAGGTCCGGCGAGGTTCGTGGAGGCCAACGGCGGATTGCGGTGACGACAACGTGTCTTGGAGGGATCAACATCGGCATGCAAGGCTCGGCAACGTGGTAGCCTCGTTCGACGATGTCGAAGCCGATCAAAGCGAGAGCGACGATGACCCGGATTCAGAGCCGGATAGATGACTCGGACGCCAGCTTGGACAGTGGGTAGATAGCCGAAAACGCGGGAAGCCATGGCAGCAACAACGCAAGGGGCAACGATACGGCGGTGATACCCAAACGTAGAACACCAAGTCGGACGCAAACTGCATAGACGGCGGGTAGTTGGCACTTGGAAGAGGTACACGAACGTGGAGCAACACCTTCGGTAGCATTGGCGAGGTGGCAAAACGATGATACACCGGGCAAGGGCATCTACAACGGACCCCACAACTCAAATCAAGCGTCGACATGGGTACGAGCCACAGTAGCCAGACAGCACGACGATCACCTAAAACCATTAACCACGATAATCGTAGCTTGGCAGAATACGATGAAGCAGCGCTGGTAAATTACGAAGATACCACGGTGGACCCCAACAAGTGAAGGTTATAGTGTAGGTTTGAAAGGAATGAGGCCCCGTGTGAGGATTGCCGCCGGATACGAATCCGGAAGACAGAATGCAACAAGATGGGATCGACTGCCGGAGAATTGATCGTCGAGACTTTGGACAGCGCGGCGAGAGTTCCCCAGTGTGGACGCAAATACAGTGGACCCCAGACGAACCTACGCGGCAATTTGATCAGCGATGCACAGCGTAGGAAGTGGTCACCATAAGCCTGGACCTGCAACAAAATTCGGTGAACCAAAACACGATGATGGGTTTCAGTCATTGCATGGAGTAAGCTCTTCGTTCGAAAATACCAGAGGGAGGTTTAAACAATGTTCGATAGCATTGATGTTCGGGTAGTACACAATCGCAGGCGCCGATGTAATGTTTCGTCGAGACTAGAATGCATAGACACCCGGGCAGCATTGGAACACAATGGAGTGTCGAATGTCGTTGATGAAGGTGACGTAGCAGTGGACTGGGGAGACCGGTTTCAATAGTGGAGTTGACGCAGTATTATCGGACGTGTCGACACAGAGCAGCATTACATGGCATGAAGGAGCGAAGTCCTTTTGCGACTAATGAAAGCCCTGACTCATAAAGCTAAGCGTCGAATATTTCGATGATATGAAGGAATGGGATTCGTCGAGGGGATGTCACAGTTTTCATTGCCACGGTGTAGGGCGATACTCGCCGAGACGAAAATAAGCTCTAGCGCAAACCGAAAGTAACATGTGCAAATGCTAATATAGCGGAGACCTTGGAGAAGTTGTTTTGTTTTAACTTCTTTGCAAGAGAGGGTTTTGGGATCAAAATCCTAAGGGAGAGTGTAATTTCACAAATGGGTAAAATTACCACTCAACATTTTGGCGCTAGAAGGAGGGCATGAAGTGGTTTATTTTATTGTGATTTTAAATGCTATATATTGTTCATTATTACTTAAGGGATTTGAATTATTGAATATTTCATGCCCTTTGACTATTATATTCGGCCTCCTTTAGCACTCAACATTTTGGCGCTAGAAGGAGGGCCTGAATTGGTATTCATTGATCTAACGCTTTTGGATTGTTCATACAGGAATAATTTGATTTGGTATAACTTTGAAAGTTTTGAATTGCTAAATATTTCAAGTTCATTTGATTAGCATCTTTGGCCTCTTTTAGCACTCAACACTTTGGGAGCTAAGAGGGCTTGAATTGATTTATTTTATTGCTATTTAGATGCTAAATTGTTCATGTTACTTGAAATATTTATTCAAAGACATTGGTCTTGACTAATGAGATTTTGTTGATCACTTTCATTGATTCTAACATTCTCTATTTGATGATGTGTTAATACTAACCTTTTTGCAAATTTGAGAATGTTCTTTCATGTCATGGTTTAATTGATGCATATCTTTTGGATGATACTAACATGATGATCTTTGTGGTTTACTCATTTGAAAATTGTTAGTCATTTTATGCTTCTTTGCAAGATATTTTTATTTGACTAACAAATTTGGTTCTAAAGTTATTCTTTGAGTTTCACTAATGGCGACATGTGATGTAAGAGCTGAAATGGTATCTTTAAGAGAAAGAATGGTATCTATGATAGGGGATCATTATAAGGGTTTTCCTATGCATGGGACACCCCATCAAATTCCTGAAATGTTATTGGAGTTTCTATGACAGTTTAATCAAGAGGTGACATTAGGATACTTACAAAAATTGCATGTCTACAAGAGCACATTATTTCAATGCCAAATTTTCTATGAGGATGTTGCTTGTAGGTTATTCTCATACATTTTGGATGACAAACCATTCTTTTGGTATGGCCAATTACCCATGGAGGTTAGGACTTCTTGGATCCGATTAGAAGCAGCCTATCTTTATCATTTTGGTAATCAGGTGGACTTAGATATGTTGTGAAATCAGTTTACCTCTATTCGTAAAGAGCCTAATGAATCCATGAGTCAATTCAATGAGAGGTTTCGTGAGTTGCACTCTCAAATGTGGGAAAATTTTAACACAATAGAAGAGGAAGCTATTCAAGTATACATGGGAGCCATACACCCCAAACTTGCTACATATTTAAGGAAAATTTTGGATGACCCATCTCTAGATACAATCTATGAGATCCTAGAAAAGGTAGAACAATGGTGTGATTCGAAATGGAAGAAAAGGCACAACATGTTCCCATGAGAGATTGTCCTTCTGGAGTTATTGATGCCAACCTACACCAACCATCTAATATAGCACCCTCCACTCCAATGATACCTAAGGTGAATGATCAAGGGGATGAATTTGAATGTCCAAATGTTATAACCACCTTAGATATAGTCCAAGAGGAGGTGCAAGTTGCCAAGCCAACATCCACTAATGAGGATTGTGTAGAGATGGGTTCATTTCTAGAAGTGCATGAGTATTCAGATAATGGAGGTGTCCTAAATCTAATTAGTTTGGAGATATGTGATAGGACAGAACCTACCATAGAATTGAATAAAGTGGTTGAAAGTGAAATTGAAAGAGAATCAATAAATGAATTTGAAGACATAATAGAATTTCACCACTGGTTCTCGGAAGACACTTTGGATGAGATTGTTGAAATTGATGATCAAGAAATTCCTCACCCTCCAAATTGTGATGAAATTGAATCATGGGTTACAAATGTAGATATTGATCTTGCAAACTTGAATACAAAAAGTAGCCCACTTTTGGAAATCATTGAACCATCTAAGGAAGGTGAAGGTGAATTTGATGAGAAACACATTGATGAATTGGAAGATGTTGAAGAAGTAGTTGAGCATCACCACTTGATTTTGGAAGATGATTACTATGATTCTTGGAAGAAGTGGGAAGAATACACTCACTCCAAACCTTCTAATGAAACGTTTGTGTCAATTGATATGCAGGATGATACAATCGCTTTCTCGCATGAGGATATTACAAGTCCTGTACAATTTGAGAATGTTTTGGAAGAAGGATTGGAATCTCATCAAATGTTGGAAAATGATAATGATTCTATTACCAAGGACAAAGAAGAAAAAGAATTGATAGATGAATCAAAAGATCATGTCACAAATGCAATAGAGTTTCATCCCACGAATTTGGATGATAATTTTTACAATGGTTGGGGAAGATATGAAGAATCGTCTACTTTCTCACACCCCTATTGATGAAACTTCTATTCCACTTGATATGCAGGATGTTGAAACTTATACTTCACATGAAGATATTGCATTTGCAAGAATAGAGAAAGTTCCCAAATTGGATCATGATGAATATGAATTTATTGAAGATCTTGTTGAAATAGAAAGGGAAGAAATGGTAAATGTTTCTTATGACTCATCTATTTTGGATGAGGAAGAGGTAAAATCTGCTCTTTCATTTTGGGATATTGAAAATTTGGATACAAATTCACATGATTGTTTTGAGGATTCAAATGAAGAAATACCATTGGTGGTCATCAAGGAATTGGAACCAAATGACAAAGAGGTTGATCTATGTGAAGCAACTCAAATGATTGATCATGGTGATGTGTTATTTGACACCTCCCTAGATAAACAAGACTTATGGATTGAAAAGGATGGTCACACTTTTGATTGGGTGCCTAACTTTGGTATGTTTGAACAGGTGTTTGATAATGATGAAGATCATGAGGTAAAAGAAGGAATTCACAAATCGCTCATCAAGTTTTGGTAAATTCTAACCATGATGTGTTGAGTATGGATGACAAGGTGAAATCTTTCCCTTTATTAATGACTACAAAAATTTCAAGTAATGGATTACATGATGTTCCTTTGGATGCTAATGCTATTAATGATGAAATGCCATTAGAGGTGAATGAAGAAGTAAAGTTGATTTCTACTCACACCACTAATGATATTGCTTTGATGAATGAAAAAGAAGTTGATGTGCTTAAATTGCTAAATCAAATTCATCAACAATTAATAATGGAATCTAGGATAAAAACTTATAATGATTCTCATTTAGTAGATATCCTAGGTGCTTGCAATTTTTTGCATAAGTTTGATTGGCCTAAAAACATGAAAAATGAATTGGCTTTAAAATTTTTAGAAATAGGCTCTTGTTTGCAAAATTTCATTTTTGAAAAGGATAGCCTAATTCTAAATCATAAATTGAATTGTGAATTTGACATCTTAAGGAATAGACAAGAAAGAATTGAAAATCAAATATTGTCTAATCAATTTAATGATTTGAAGCTCACCTATGGAATTATTAATAGAACTAAATCAAATTGGTGGGGTGAGCGAGGCAAGATGAAGATTGTTGTATTGTTTGGCCTAATCTGGATTTCGTTGGATTTCTGTAAAACTTGGCTTGCATATCATGTTATATGTCTTTTGAAATGTGCTAGTCATGTTTGGGATCCAGGGAAGTGATAGTTCAAGCTTCGCACCATCTTGTACCATATTGTACATTTGTATATAGTTTTGGTTTGTGTTTTGAGTTTTGTGTTTTGAGGTTGTTCCCTTGTTTTGGGGTGATGTTTCATGGTCGCTAACTTTTGGTCTCTGGCTCACTTTTGAAGCTCCTTTATTTAGTAGGTTGGAGTACCTGATCTGAAAACCGATGAACCCGAGAAAAGGGGGATGAGTTATTTGGTGATCATGCTCAGATTTTGGGACTAAAATGGTGGAAAGTGGAACAATGAAAGATTAGCCAAAGCTCCACATGGAACTCACACATGTTAAATGGTGTTTCTGGAATTAGGAAGGATGAAGTTATCTTGATTTGCAACCCTAGGCGAAAATCTAAAACGCTTCACTTGTAGGCTGCCTTACCCCAGTGATGCTTGAAGCTTTGCAAGGTTGTTCTTTTGAAAAAGAAAAATTTTATATATAAAAAAAAAAAACAAAAAAAAAGAAGAAAAAAAAAAGAAAAAAAAAGAGAGAAAACGAGCATCGAAAAGCTTGATCAAATCAGTCACAAGATCTAGATAAACTCTACCGGGGCTATGGACGCCTGATCGGCAATAGGGCTCTGTCTAGATATAGCTCGGGTAAAAGGAAAGGCTTTGCAAAGCGTTAAGCAGACACAAGGGTGAGTTAGATAAACTCCACCGGGGCTATAGACGCTTGACTGGCAGTGGGGCTCTATCTATAGTCGTTTCGTTATGAGCGATACTTCATAGCCTAATGCAGAAAGGGATGATGGAATCTGGAGGATTTTCAGAAATGCAGGAATGAATCACTTTTGCACACACTGAGCAAAGGCAGATGGATTAGTTGTTTTCATTCTGAAGCTGTTTACCCCCATCTTCTCGGGACATTGCTAAATAATCTGTGTTTCGTTGATCTTGTGTGTTCTCGTTTCAGGTTGGGTTCTTCACCCGAAATGCTCAGGAGCATTTCCCAGCAGAAATCACCATTTGTTGTGGCTGCTCCACAACGTACCCCAAAATTGGGGACCCACCTTTAATTTTTGATATTTCGAGGATTTTGTTGTCTTTGAGCTAACATGTTGATAAAGCTTTAACCATGGGCTCGCCATGGAGACTCCAAGATTCCTCATTTTGTAGGGATTTTCTTGTCCACTTCTAAAAGTTAGCGTTTGTTGGTGTTCATCGAAATCTTTGGGTGGAATGTTTTAGTATCTTGGTTTTTGTTTTTAGTTTTGGTGTTGAGATTTAATTGTTGCATTTTATTTTGAGGGTCTTTTAGTAGTAGTCGTGATGGGTACTTACTCGTGAGCGTATTTTGTAAGTCTCAGTGTCCTTGGTTGGGTAAGGTTTCTATGTGTTGTGTCTTCATGTTTTGATGTTTGATTTCAAGCTTCAAGTTTTGGTTTTGATAAGGTTTTCGCTTCTTTGGAGAGATAGTAGTCCATACATTTGAAATCAATAAAAATATGTATCTATATATATTTCATATATATATATATATATATATAAAATAATAATAATAAAAATAAGTTTGCAACTACTGGGAAGAACCTCCCTCCATACTAGCTGTATGCCGGGATCCCATATAATGATATTGTTGCCTTTGCTGCAACCTGAACCAATGAGTGTTTCCATATCCGACATAAACACTCCTAACCGACCAAAACTCATAGGGAATCTGGCATCCCCACTAACTGAAGAATACTGCTGGCCTAAACTACGCACAAGTGAAACATTGTTCGGCCATAACTCTGTCTCTGCACTAAATCCATTATGATGAACCATACAATCATCCCAGCAAAAAGTCATCTTAGGGTCTTCAATAACTTGTTTCACAGTCACATCCACTGTTGCTATTTTAATGTCTTCATCATGCGCAGCTTCATCATTTGTAGGTGCATGCATGCCAATAGAATTAATTTGAGATTCAGCCATACATACCTCATGTGATGAATTCTTGTCTTCATGACAAACTTCTGTTTTGGGTTCTTCTTCTGCAAATACATTTGTTTTTTCAGCTTCATTATCATGGTGTCCTGATACTACATTCAACTTTTCAGACTCTTCCCTTGCAAACTTCGGAAACAAATACCTTTTGAAGTCTGGATCCTTCATAATGTCAAAAGATCTTTTGCATATCATGCTGAACTTCACCCCAAAAATTATAATCAACTGATGATGCCATCATAAGTTCAAACTTAACCACTGGCTGGCAAGAAATGACTGCGCTCTGATACCACTATAATGGACACCCCCGGCTGGGATTCCACAAATTTCTGTTCTGATGTGTTTAATTGCAACAATAAATTTTGAATAACAAACAACCTCTATTTTGCAACAATAATAATCAAACTTGCAACTCATTCAGATATTATTTCAAAATAGGGCACAAATATATACTTGATCTCTTTGTCTTGGGCAAAAAGTTTGGTGAAGTACCCACAAAATTATATGCATACAATATAAAGATATGACTGAAAATATAGGTATGCCATGACAAACCAGACAACCCTAGGATCTGCAAAATAAAATAAATACCACTCCAAAGATTGCCAAATTTGTGCTCAAAACAATTGTTACACGCCAAGGAATAATATGCACCAATGCCCACAAAAACATTCCTCCTTGATATGAAGTTATGAATCAAAATATAGGTCTGCCATGAAAATTACAGTCAACATTAATGGTCTGAAAATACCTCTATATGCCCTCAAATCATCAAAATAATTGTGGTTTCCTTCGTGGCTGATGAAGACCAACAAAACCCATGTCTTGGTTTGCTCATATGATGACCTTCAAATTTCTGCAAACCCTAGTAATGGAAATCTGAAGCACAACTGAACTTCCTGAAGTAGAAGCTCCTCAATGATTGATTAGGTGTGGTCTTTCACACACGAAACCAATATTCTTATGGAGGTAATTTCCCCACAAGCCCAACAATGCAACAATCTGCAGTGTCCTCAGAAAAAGATAACCAAAAACATACAAACATGGATGATAGAATGACCACACACAACCCTTACTTATTCTTTTTTCCAACCGTCTTCTAGAAGCTTCCAAAATGGGTCACCCATCTTGGCCCCTTCCCTAGTAGTCATAACATTGTTTTAAAACAACTTTGGCCCCCTTATAATTAAATATTATAATTTCCCTTTATAATTTGCTTTTATAAAAATATATTGTAATTAAAGGGAAATAAATTAAACTTAGGCAAGGAAGATTAGATTGAACTACAGATTTGTGGAGGGACGTTTTTCGCAGGACTGCCCAAACTGTCAAACTCGTTTCGGCCATATCTCACTCATCCAAACTCGGATTGAGCTGAAATTTTGAGGGTAGATGCCTGAAAAACCCTAGAACGTCTCCACCATGGAGCAACACAGATCCTAGCGCATCCCTATGTGTGAACGAGATATTTGGCAAGCGGCTATGCGAGGGTTTCATCTGGGTTGAGTGCAAGCAGCTCCAGAGATTGGTTTTTAGGACCTTCAGGCCCTAACGGCCAATATTTTTGTGGTTTATGCTCAATATTTTAGCAGGAAATGTTGCAAGGGATCCAAGATGGGTTAGAAATTTATCTTTCAACAGATCATACTGTGAACTTGAGTGACAACGGATTCCAATTTGCTGCACAAAAGAAAAGTGAAAACCATACCTTTCCACGGCGTCTAGGGCAAGGATTAAAGAGATCACGAAACAAGTTTCAAGCAGTTGATCAAAAAATGGCTCATATCTCAAGTGAATATGGTGCTAAGGTGCACCCACAAAATAATTCTACTGCGAAAACCCCTGTCAAGGGTAAGAATTTCGAAGACTCAGCCCCAAAAATGAATTTTAGGGATGCCCTCCGTGGTGGACAGCCTCAGCCCAATGCTAATATCAATCTTAGGGCTTCCCATAAACCTCTAAGAATGCCTAAGATTGATCCCAGGAAAACGGAGTCAGGATGTCTTAAAGCGGTTGATGGAACTCCTATTGTTAAGCTTGATATGGGTAACATTCGGATCGGCATTGAAAATTTGGAAAAAAGAGGATTAATTTGTCGATTCGTGGGTTTTCGTCCGAGTCTATCTGCTTTCAAAGTCTGGGCTGCAAAAAGCTGGAAAACTAAAGGTGAGTTACAAATCTCTATTTATCCAAATGGTTATTTTCTTGTTTTATTTGCTAATAATGAAGATAGAGAGAAAACTTTTCAAGGGGGTCCTTGGTTTTTTAGAAGGGCAGGGCTTTTCATGAAGCCCTAGCATACTAAATTTAAAGTCGAAGAAAAGATGTCTTCTATAGCTCCCGTGTGGGTTAGACTCTTTGGCCTCCCTATTGAATTTTGGAATCCTACTGTTTTTTCTTCAATTGGAAACTCTTTAGGAAATTTTATGATGACTGCTGATTATACTCAAAATTTTGAACATATTATTTATGCTCGGATTTGTGTTTTAATGGATTTTGACAAACCCCTACCTAAAAATATCACATTACAATTTGGGGAAGACACTTGGGAGCAAGTAGTGGACTATGAGAAAATTCATTTTCGTTGTAGAATTTGCCATGAATATGGTCATTTGGCCAGTGCTTGCCCAAATAAAATTCCTGATCAAAAGAAAGAAGATATAAACTCAGCAGGTTTCCAAATACCTAAGAAGAAGAACACTCAGAAAAAACCAGTTATGAAGGATCAATCAAAGTCATCTGCTAATATGTTTGAAATCCTTTCCACAAATGATGTCCCAAGCAAGGAAGAGGAAATAATGGAAAAAAAAATCTTAGAAACACAATTTAAATATGAAGGGAAGAACTCAAAGACAAACCAACAAATCAAAGGTTTTCAACAGAAAAAAAAAGAGAAAAAATTTACACAAGAAAAACAATCTTTCAAATGTCAAAACTTTAAATAATGCAGGTCCCAATATAGACTCCGTTGAACCATCTAGTAAAATTTTGGCTGTGTACGAGCATTCTTCAAAGGTTAGAAGCCATCTCAGATTCAATTGGAATAAGTCAAGAAACAGGGAAAAAAAAATTGAAGATGGATTCTAATCAAAAAGCAGGTCGCAAGACCAATCAATATCATATGGTAAAAGAAGGTGAAAATCTTGTAGAGGAAGGTAAGATTAATGTCCTTCCCAACTTTTTTAGCCCTGGTATTAATGAAGATCATCACTTGGAATATTAGAGGACTCAAAGGGAGTCTTTCAAAACAAAATGAAATTAGAAGAATGATTCAGATAAATCATCCACATCTTGTTTTCCTTCAAGAAACAAAGATGTCAATGGAGGATATGGACTCAATTGCCTATAAAATTTGGCCAGCTGGAAAAGTGGTTTCCCTCAGTTCCCAAGGGGCTTCTGGTGGCATTGCTCGTCTTTGGGACCCAAAAGAGGTAGTTATTCACCATATGGTTGGAAGTTGGGGTTTGTTGGCTATAGCTATTCAAAGTAGACATTCCAACCAAAATATGCTCTACATTACTCGTTTATGCTCCGACTTCTTTGGAGGAAAAAAGAAGACAGTGGAAGGATATTACTCATATTATCTCTCATTTTCCTGAAGCTTGGATCTTGATCGGAGGAGATTTCAATACCATCCTCTCTCTGGATGAGAAAAGGGGGGAAATAGAAATTTGGACAAAAGCACTGACCTCATGAGAAAATATATTGCAAACCTCCATCTTGTGGATATCCAACCAGATAATGGCCTTATGACTTGGTCTAACAGAAGCCAAGGCTTCGGATTACTGAATCCCCACTAGATGAGGCCACTTGCGGAAGGGGAAAAAAAAGAAATTGATAAAGCATGGTAGTCCAAGATTGATGATAGGTATTTTGCAGACAAACAAGTTGAAGTGCCTGAAAGAATTGCTGCATTATGGAGTTGCCAATCAATCAAAAGCTTTAGACCCACCTATTTGATTCGTCTTAATTGAATAGTATTTCAAATAGAGTTATTTATGATTTGGTCATATTATCTTAAGTAAACAAAATGTGAAGCTTCATATGCCAGCAGTACAAAAGATTCCATGTCTACATCCTATTACTCTGTTTTCACATGTTGCCTACTAGTAGAGAGCAACTTTGCCAACATTATTTTGTTTAAGAATCAAGGTCCAAATATGGAACCCACAGTATTCAATAGGTAACATATTGAGCTTAAGTTACCTTTCAAGACTACTCCCCAACAACCCCCAGTGCAACATGCTATGGCTGGAACATCACAGGCCAAGAAGTTGAAGAATTGCTTAAGAATACATCTAGATCGTAAAGAAAAGGAATATAAGAGTTCTATGGGCTCTCAGTCTTAGCAAAGTGAAGAAAACTTTAAAGGCATTGAGAAAGTCGAAGAGGTCACCCCAAGGACACAACTCATTACACCTACTTCTTCTAGGTAACCATTGAGGAGCCAAACTCCTCATGCTCTTCCCCTCTTGTTGTTATTATAGTCAATATAAAGAAAAAACTATGAGTTTTGCATGTGATAGAACTTTTGTTTCTTGATCCAAACAAAGCAAGGGTTGCTCAAATCCTCATAGATTTAGACACTACATCGACCCCAACACAGAAACTTTGGTGTCAAATCTGTCGATAGGGAGAATTTGGACAACTTCAAACCAAATCTGCTTTTGGCACCAAACTTAGCCTTGGCGTTGTTCACACTTCACACTATGGTGCCAACCATACAATAGCATCAAGACTTGTGGCATTATCACTGCTCAATAGAACACCTCACAACAACACCCCATGTCATCTTCAGATGCCAAAACCTGAACAGAATATCTCTCTAACATCCCATGTCAATAGCAAATCCATAATTGGTAGATTGCATCACTAGTCATCTTATCACCTAGCTCCAACTCAAGAAGGTTTGCGAACAGTTCCACAATTGTTCTTCCCAAATTGTTTCTTGATAAGTTGGAATATGAATCGTTTCATCTCCCAACTGCCCTATAACTATTAGATAACCTGTATATAGCCTATAAGCTTAGGCAAGAGGGCTCTTCTTCTAGTCTTTCTCTTGGTCTCCTTGTTTTCATTAATAATTGTTCTACTCCTTTCACTGCTAGAAGCATCAGGCCATGCCCAACACACACTTGCAGCCCTTTGCCTGCAACTTGTAACTAAACGTAAGGCTTTTCCTGATTGTGCTACATAAGAGCTTTACATTCTAAAATCCATGCATTTGTACTCCTCATGTGTGATTAAAGTAATTTGTTTATTTTCATCCCTTCAGATTTTCTTGCATCATAGAAGTAATAGCCTTTTGTGGCCTAATCTACTACACAACTCTAAAGCATAACCCATCTGACACCATCAAGTTAGGGAGTTGTCCTCTGTGCCACCATCCTAGGCCCTGTGATGCAGATCCACTGGGACCAGAGCAGTTCTTCAATTCTTTTTGTCAAATCAGCTACATCCTTGTTTCATTTGTTTGCAATGATTCTTGCCAAGAGTAAAGCTTTCAGTACCTCCCATCACTAAAAATCTGCTCATACAAGATCGTGGTATCAGAAGAAAGGAATCGCACCAAGTTTCATATCTGAGTATACCAGATAACATTGTATTTGCAAAGGGATAAGATGTAGAATCCATCTTCAATACAGACCAGATCGCAGGACATCAAGAAACTCATTCGAGATGCTTTGAAGGAACAAAGGAACACCCTATTCATTCAGTTTTTGGGATCTGATGATTAACATGGGAGTGTCATCCAATTCAACCAACCCTGCACTTTTTCAGAGCCATATCTGCTCAAAGTGCAGACCAACATTGACATTCTAGTCTCCTCAGGCTAAATCAAGTTCGAACAATTAGACACTTAGCTCCAGCAAGTAGAAGCATATCTTTTTGCTAATTAATTTTCAAATCATGGGAGGATTGCTTTCACAATCTTGAAGATATCCAAGTCAATTACTTGTTGGTGGGAAACCACTACCAAATGACTTGTAGACGATGGAGGTTCCCTCGACCCCTAAGCAACATTTGTCAAACTGGTTTATGCTCGTTTTTATCCATTTCATCACTATGAATATGAATATATGCATATTGATCCAGCATCAGGACAATTTGTTCAAATAGTACATTGATGAGTTCAACGAACTTCTTTGCCATCTCCGCATTGAGAGCAACGAGAGGCATCAAGTTCTCAAGTACATCAACAGTCTTCATTATTATCTTCATTCAAAGATGGAATTTCTTTCCATCAAATCCTTGGCACAAGTGTTCCCTTTTGTGACCAAGTTGGAGAGGTCTCAAGTGAAGCTGAAAGGTCTTGCGCCCACAACATGCAAGAAACAATCAGCGCTAAAGCAGAAGCAGATTGTTAGAAGAACACCTATGGCACCACAATCCAAACATCCTTCTACCCAGCCAAAAACAAAGAATCTCCCCATTTCTTAGAACAAGGGTAAGCAAAAGGTGGGAGCCAATGGTATAATCACCACAAGACTCACACTCATAGTGATGTCGATTACGGAGCTCAGCAAAAGTCTTTGATAGTGCAGCCACATATGCATCAACACTGGTGAGTGACAAGAAGGCATACACACAAGCCTAAGCACCAACACTTAGAGAATTAGCAAGACCTCAACCCCAAATCTCTCTAAAGAACAAGAGCATTTGTTCCACACTCATTGTTGGGAGAATTGCAAGCCTGTTCACCAAAATTGAAAAAATCATGATCCTCAATTTATCGACGAGGCTTGGAGAAAATCATATCGGCAATTAATCGGGCAAAAATCAGCAAAAATAGTGATTTTTACCCCTTCTGTTGAAAATATTGGCAACTTTTTGATAACGTCGGCTACAAGAACAAATTGGGAGTTGGAAAAAAACATGATAATCATGATTTTTTGAAGATTTTTTCTGCTATTCACATCATCATTGACACTAGAAGTCAAGAAAACATCATCACCTATTGGTTGGCTTCATCCAGGAAAAGGAGTAGAGGTTTGGTGCCAATGCACTTTTGTGTATGGCATAACTGATAACACTAATGCACAACAATGCCACCTGTGACGTGAAGCCATTAGATATCTATGATGTGTTGCTTGGAACACTATCTCTTTGACCACTCAGCAACCTACAAAGCCTGTCTTCAGCAATTGTCAATGCACTTTAAGGGGATGACTTATCACATACCAGAGTGCCTACCCCAGAAAAAGGTAACTGTTCTTTCCACTAAGCAACATAAGAAATTGGTTTCTCATGCATAGAAATTTGCTTTGCCTGTGGCCATCCAAAAGCCCCTGGTGCCAAGAAGTTTTCACTTGCAACATCAATGACAATTGACACTTTGCAATCCCAACAGATGGACACATTGCTTCAGCCGTATTCTGATATTGTTTAAGATCTCTAGTGAGTTCCACTTCATTGCTCTATCAAGCATCAGATTGACTTTATCCCTGGTTCACCTCTACCCAACAGTCCACTGTATTGCAGGTCTGTTTGGGAGAATGATGAAATTCAGCGACAAATTCAAGAGCCGATGATCAGGGAAAAATCAGACCCAACTCTTCACCTTGCAATAGCCCCATCATTCTAACGCCAACAAGGGTACATACATGGAATCTTTACATCTACTACTAGGCTTTGAACAAGATGTCCACTTACATGCACTAACAACCATCAAGAACTCTTTGTCAAATATTTAATATTAATAGCCCATCTCACTTTTTTATTTCTGTTTTAACATTTAGCATTAAATAACCTTCCTTTTCCTCGTAGAAAATAATCCAGGTAGGCGTTCCATCAATGTTTCTAATGATAAGTTAAAAAGCAAGGCAAGATGTTGCCACTGCATAATGGAGAAAAAGCAACCATTGGTCATCACTACAACAAAGAAACACAAAAAGATGCATTGAAGTATTAGCCCATGCTTAAACAGGATTAGATAAGATAAGATAATTTTATTAATGTCCATATATGGCCAAAGTAGGCCAATGGGACTCATTGAAAAGAGCTGTTACAAATTACAATGCACTGTAGTAACCAAAAATTACTATGAAAACAAGCTAAACTAGAGTATCATGCATAAACTACTCTAAAGTGGAAGAATTGTGTGGCATAAAATTACATTAAACTAGTCACTGAATATGTGCAATGACTTATTAAAAGGAGTATGTGAGAGCATCGGACTTTTAAGGAGAATTACTCTTGGATTTTTCTGTCCATTCATAACGATATTGACAGACATTGAAAAAATAAGAGGGCATCATTAAAGAGATATTCACCTTTTTCTCCACCAAATTGTTGCAGTACTAAAAACGGGTCTCCAAAAGTAGTTTGCACAAGATCAGTTTGGAAAATGCAATCTACAGGTTTATTTTCTGACTTGCAGGATTTGATGTAATTTGGGTGCCCAGATATAGATATACAGGACTGCATACCCCCAAAAACATTGCACTGTGTTATATTCTGTTTTAGGTACTCTTGGCCAATTACTCTCAACAAAATCTTCTGTGATGATGCTGGCAGATGTCCAATGTTCTCCATTGATTTCCAAAGGCTTTTCAATTCAGTCAGACCTGCACTAACAGGATAAATCATCAATTCATATATCAGCTTTAGTATGAATTTATTTGTCGCCAATTAAGATACTGTTATTCATACTTTCTTCACCACTTTTTGTGCATTAAAACATTAGACCATAATTTTCTTTTACACCCATTCTAAGTAACTTAAAGAGGTAAAAAAAAAATGAGAATTTCGACACTATTAGAAAAGCCAGGCAAGGGATCGACAATCAAAGATCATTGAGAAAGGGAGGGCACTACTTTTCAAACCACTGTTATTTTTGAAAAAAATGAATTGCATGAACTAATATAAAACATGCATCTTTGAATTTATTCAAGAGGAACTGCCTTGTTACAAACAAATAACAATCTTAGGTATCCACTAACCATCAACTACCTATGCAAGGGATGTAACCCACTCTAGCAAGAAAACTGCTACAGCTAGTCACATGACACCATTCCCCCATTGGAGGAAGGTAAATGAAATAGCTTCATCATAGAAAAATGTGCCAGATGATAAAAGCATTGGAATCTCACTATGAGGGGATTTTGAAGAGATATTTTCAAAGAATTTTATAGGGAACCAATCATCAATGAAGAAGGCTTTCAAAGAGTCTATACTTTTCAATGGACAGTAGACCAATATCAAATCCCTAGGACTGAATTCTGAAGCGGGATGACATTGATCAAAATGTTTATTTTGTCATTACTAAGATAATGTGAAGTTTCGCTAAATTGCCGGCTGCACAATAAACAAACTGAAGACAAGAGGATTATACCAGGACTGAGCAGTAGGGCATAAAACTGTGCAATGGGACTGGGACATAATTATGGAAGGCGTAAAATGGAGACATACAAGTGGATGCTTGGACATTGGAATTGTAGCAAAAAAGGATATATGGAATCAAAATTATAATTTTTAACATTTTTATGACATGGAGTTTCTAAATAGACAAATGATACGTTATTTGTATTTATAAAATTGTAGCATTATGTCCCAACTGTGTGTATCTATTCAATATAAAATGAATTGCATGAATAGATGCCAAAAGAAAACGTTACAGTCCGTGCCACTCAATATTTCCACTATCTTGATGCCCTACTACAAGTAGTAAGTAGTACAATAACAAATTATGACTACTGAATTTTGTGGTATAACAGATTCCAATTAGCAAATTGAGGACATGGCATGCAGCAATGACTCCTGCCCAAATATATTTCTACGTGTCTTCCATAAAAACTGATTTGCATAAATGAATGCCACACAATAGAATCATTATGTTGAGTAGCAGTCAAAGGAATGACATGATTACAGGTACTTCACTTACCATCTTTACACATTAAACCAGTTACAATTCCTGGAAATGGCATACTAACTTTGAAATACGAGAAATGTAGTACTGGACCTCAACCATATATGTTTGAATTGCATGGACATTTATAAGTTATTAAAAAATAGAATGGATATATTTTTATGTTGAGTCGATTTTCCTAAAGGTCATACCAAAACTTCTGTGCTAGATGATTTGTAAATAGATAAAACTATTTTTCCTTTTAATATTGCATGTATTTTGTTAAAATTACCCATGTAAGCAGTCTTATTGGAGATTTCATATTCAATGTGCAAGTGCACCAAAGCCTAGTTATTTCTCAGAGCAAGATTTTTAGGCATAGCTTCCAGATTCCTGGGTTCTCAATCAGAGTTGACCCCATCACCATCCAGCCATATCTACAAGAATGAGCAGAGCCATTGAATGCATCTAGAGCAAGAATGTCATATATCATCATTGGAGTATTTTTTTTTAAGACTATCCCGAAGATCTCCCCTCTATAGGTGTCACTATGTATATCAATGGTTTAAAGGAGGGGACTTGTCAATGCTTTCAAGTCGTATACCACAGAGGTGGTCATTTAATAGACAAAGGCCTATTCAGAAATTGTTAGGAGTCATCTAACCACTTTAGCTTCCAAACTCCCCATAACGGCAAAGGTAGACCCTAAGTCTAATACAAAACACAAATCCTCTTTATTACTCAATATTGGCCCATCAAAAGCTAAAGTTTTGAAACCTGCCCTTCTTGTTTATTTACATTTAAAGGGGCACTTGCAAAGAAACCCAGTCAAGGAGACCAAAATACATGGCTTCCAAAAATATTCACATGATTGAGAGTGATGAAGAAGCGGGGATGAAAAGGAGTCAACACCCATGGATGAGCACATTGTGAATAAGTAAGACTAAAAAAACAAGTATGTACCAATTGTCTTCATCACTTGCTGAGTATCCCCCAATAGTAGGAAAGAAAGCAAACTAAAGAGCAGAAATATTGTGGTCTTCAAAAATTTGCCAACTCTCAAAACTTTAAAGACATAAAGGTTGTAACTTTCATGGGCCTTACATATGTCCCATGAAAGGCATTTCAGCTATTAGTGGCCAATAACAATGTGATCCAGTGCCAAACGGTGATCAAAAGGCTGAAATTGTAGGTGGACATCTAGGAGTTAAACTTTGATTTTCATGTTTTGACTCTACAAAGGGCTGATGAGATCATAGAAGCATAGTGATTGAAAATTTCAGGGAAATTTCTGCATGGATATTGATAAGATGTACCTAAACTTTGAGTAAGGAAAGCAGCCAATTAAAGTTGAATTACTTCAACCTACCTTCGAACAAATTGATTCAAAATTTCAAACAATTAAAATGTCCAAACAGCTTGTTAAGGCCAACCTTCTTTCTGTCTTACGATGTAATTCTATTGAGGGCTTGTGTGACAAGGTTAAGGCAACAAAAAGGAGGTAGAATAGGTGATTGGTGATTTGCAATTGTCCTTCAAGATCCACTTGATATGCTACTGCTGAACAATAACAATCATTGATCTGGATCAAAGGCCAAACTGGTCAATGTTCCTCACTATAGTTCTCTAGTATATAGGGATTAGATAGGAAAAATAGTATAAGAACTATTAAACATGGGCCACATAATGTCCAGTAAAAGGCCCTTGGAATGAAAAATAGTATAAGAACAAATAAACAAGGGCCACATAATATCCAGTAAAATACCTTTACCTCTGCAATTTTCTTATGAAGGAAGATGGATGGATCCTTCCATGTTTGCAATGGCTACATGAATCAAACAAGAGGACCATCAAAAACATATTCCCTAATCCAAGTACAAATAAACTTTTGGATGAGTAACAAGGGACCGACCTGTCCATAATGATTAATTTAAGATCTAACCATGACAATATAAAGGAGATAAAATGTGAAGTATAAGACATCCTTTCAAAGTCATCCTGACCACGGTGAAGAATAAAAAAAAAGAATTATAGTAAATCTAGTTAAGATTCAAGCCATCCTCCACTGGCCCACTTCCATGAACTTGACTTAATTAAGAGGATCTAATGGGCTATGCAATTTATGTAGAAAAGTTGTCAAAAGTTTTGAAGGCATCATGGCATCCCTTGGTAATCTTACAATTAAGGATCAGCTCATAGGGACAGAGGCAACAAAAGCTGTACTCCAATCTTACAATTAAGGATCAGCTCATAGGGACAGAGGCAACAAAAGCTGTACTCCAATAAATGAAGAAGGTGATGACTTCTAACCATGTGCTTGGAGTTCCAGATTTTCAAGAGGCCTTTGTAGTGTAGCGTGATGTTTCAACCATTGGCATAATGGTTGCAATCGTGCAAAAAAAGGACCATTTGCTTTTGAAAATAGAAAATTAACCAACACAGAGAAATTGTCACTATGCATGCCACGTAAAAATTCAAGCTTTTTTTTAACTATGATAAAAAGATATGCTGCAGCAAATGTAATATTTTCGTATTTTGATTGGAGTGGCCCCCAATAGAAGCCACATATAACCTATTATAAAAAATAAAAAAATTTCAAGCTTTTTTTGTTGGGGCAATACTTTATCATCTGATCAAACCATCAAACATTGGAGTATATGTTATCTCAAAGAACAATGAAATTGTCTAAACAAATAAAAAGATTGCGATTTTCAATTTCAATATAGAAAGTGCATAAATAATGTTGCCACATATTCCTTATCTGGAATACTTGAGCTCATGCAAGACACAAAGAAGAAATGCAGCTAAATATGCAGAAGATGAAAGAGTTGTTTTATCCTATAAACACCATGAAATGACCCAAATTAAGGAAACTAGGTATACCTTTTCTAGAGATCCTTTGTTTAATACATACCATATATACCTTATACCCAATCCTAAATTTAAAGAAGTATAGAGGAATGTAATGCCTCACCTGTGGCTAGTCACATTGAATTCTTTAAGACCTATTATGTAGAAAGTAAATATTTCTAGAAGAGGCTGACAGAAGACATAATAATAATAAAATAAATAGCGTAAAGAAGTCCAAGTTTGTTGCAAACCCATTCCAAACCAAATTCTTGGAAAACTTGTCATCTAGAATTTCCATGTTTCTGAATGTTTCCCTTGGCATTTTGTAACATTTCCACTAAGATTTGATAAATTGAAAAAATATGCCGATTTCATTTCAATGTATGCCACAGCTATATTGCAGGAAACTCTTATGTTTCCCCCATTTCCCTGTTTCAGAAAACTAAAACTCTTGGAAAACTTATCTAAACTTTTTACAAATCTGAATGTTTCCATTGACATTTTCTAACATTTCCATGGGTGTTTCCTTGTAGTATGGGTGAGTATCCAAGTCATGTAACATAACATACCACATAATACAGTAATACAATAATCATAATATGAAATACTGCGTAACAAAAATAAAAACAACACAATATAAGATCAACTCACATACACAAGTATGCAATATACAGTCGATGCATAAATGTATTATTCTCCAACAAGTCTCCAATACAATCTAGGAGAATAATTATGGTTGAGGATGCATGCCATGAGCATACTCTCAAGACTAGATGGTTGGATATATATAGTCATGCAGGTGAAGGGTGGCAGAGTGCAACCACCTCATGTGTGCAATGACATACAAACATTAACAAAAATAAAATGTACCTCAAAAAACAATATGCAACACATGTTATCACTACATCATTTGTTCGTCACTAAAACACAACAAAATATTAAAAAACATGATCGCCTATTATCTATGATTTATGACTTCAGACAACATGACTGCCTACATTCTTAGCGTTTTGAACAAAAATAAGTCTAACTTTGGGGTTTTAGAGGGGCTGTGAGAGTCTTGCATTAGACCTACATGCAACATGCATGATCCCTTTAATTTTATGTGTGTGTGAGAGAGAGACTCTGAGATGGTGAAAAAAGAAAGAGAAAAAAAAAGCAATAAATAAAAAACAAAATAGGCTGGGACCAAAGAAGTAAGAAACTCCAGCTTTTGCATCTTAAAATTTGTTTTATACCTCATAAGAAATAAGAATAGAAATTAGGGCAAAGGAAAATTTGGTGCATGGATTCCAAAAATCTCAACATCAATAGTTTCTTGGCTATTGTTAATCTCAAGGATTAAAAAGATCTTCATGCATCTTTTCTTGGAGCTATTGTGGTTGGCTTTTATGGTGTTGCTCAATTCCTTCCATGTTTCACATTTGAAGAAAGTAGTCAAGCAAATTTAAAACTTCCAATGCTTTACCACCTCTAGGTGATGTAGCCCAAATTATCGTGGCTCCAAAAAACCCTTTTGTCAATGAAAGAAAAGAAATTGAGAAATAATGCACTAAAAGAGTATATCACCCAATATAAAGATCTCTTCTTGAAATATTTCACCAGGGAAGGCCTCAAAATAGTGCAACATCTAATGCTACAATTGTTTTGGAGACGAGCAATTCAAAGAGAGGGGATTGTCAATATCAAAATAAAATGCATTGTAGTTAGTTGGAAATTAAAAATTTTGATCTTTTTTGTTAGGTAATACAGTATTATAATACTATGTCAGTTAATATTGCTTTTATAAGTTAATGGAATTTTACATGAGCCAATTGCTGTTTTTAGTTAGTTAACAAAGCTTTATGCAAAAACTAATTATCCTATATCCACCAAAAGAACAATTCTTTTAAAAAAATGTGATAATAAATATATCCTTCAGCCTTCTGAATGTTTTATGTTTGTACAAAGGTGGTTCGTGTGCATAAATGTAGGGAGACCGTATTTTTCAAAGGCAGTGTCCATATTAATTGGAGCTCATTGGCTTAAGTCAGCACCCATACCTTCTCAAGAAAATTATCTTTCAATGTAAATATTTTTTATATTTAGCCAATATTATATTTTCATTTCCTTTCCAATTCAAACATCTTGCATACTTTAAATCCAACTTCTAAATTCTTTCCTGAATAACATGATTCCAATTTTACATTTCCCACAGTTTTAGATTTCACATCTACAATAGTCATCACCTACTACTAGCAACTAGAGTTAAAGCCTACTGCTACGGCACAGAATAGTGATTCAGTACTATGACTTTTCAGCTTTTAAGTACTGTCATTTTGAAAGTTTTTCCATAAGTTTCAGTTTCTTATGTTTATAATAGTTTAAGATTTACATTCAATATCTAGAATTATATTCCATTTCAGTTCAGATATCTACAAAGTTTAGGCCCTTATGGTAAAGCTTATAGTTGGGATCAAAACAACCATTTTCAAAAATAAAATACACTTATTATATTTTTGTAAAGTTAATCATCTGCATTCATGTGGTAATCTATAAGTGGTGTTGCTTACTCCTTTGCCTTGCAACATGGGAGAATTTTCATTCATTCTACTATGCCTGCAAAATTTCCCAGCATTGAAATCAGCAATATGAAAGCTTTGAATGCCTATTAGATCAGAGTATTAGGAAACGTGATGTTCCCACTCATGATTGCTTTGCGTACTTTACTATGCAATCTAAAAGTCTTGAATGGCAACGAATCAAATTCTCTTACATATTTTATAACAGTTTAATTCTATAGTCATTGACCTCAAGTAGACCCATATCGGGTGGCCATAACCCTTTCAATATTCAAATTAATATACACAATCTGCAATACAAAGGGGGAAAATGAAGTCGATGCCCTGAACACCTATATTAAATAATTGAAATCATAGTTCTCTATTAAACATTCCACTAAAGAGGTGAAATTAAATTTTACAGCACTCAAGTTTTGGCCAACTACCGCATATGTATCAAAGTGTATTATCATATGCATGAAAATATTTACAAAGAAATCATGACGTGGAAGTAGTTTGTCAAAGCACTTTGATGGAGATGGGGTTAGGTAAGATTGAGCAGGATGTTACTCTTATTATACCTACTTTTTCTCATCATGCATTTCTCTCATACGGATGGAAGCACTCTTTGTTCTCCCCCAACTATGTATACTCTGATAGAGAATGTACAGTTTACGATGCAATAATACATTATATGTTTCTATTTCCTTTTGTAATTGTTTCTTGAATGTTGTGTAAGTGATCTAATTTATTTTTTTCTTTTTCTTTCCTCTTTTGCCCTCCTTTATTTTGAATATATCTCTTTTAGGTTCATTGTGTGGAATGCATTCTCAACACCTCATACATCTTATTTCTACACTATGATGACCAATATATCAAGTGGTGGCAACAACATCAACACCATAACTAATCTGTCCAACTTTCATTCTATGGCAACTCAAATTCCATCAGAATTGCAAATTGTCATGTTGTCCCATAGAGGAACAAGATTAGCCACCCACATTGAAAAATTAAATGGTACAATGATGTTGGCAGCCAAAAGCTTCTTTGATTCTTTTTTGTATCATCAGCTTCAACAAAGGGTTAACCAGTGTCAGCTTCTGCTTAAAAGGTTCAGCCCCCTCCTTTAGCTTTATTTCATGCATGATAGTGCCTATATCATGTCTTTAAATCCTCATATCTCTAAGCAAAAATGTTTGCATACTCCCTCATCAATGTAGTGCATTTTGCTTCTTTGTGAGAAACAAGGACTTTACCATCTTTACTAGGCATGATTTTTCATCATCTCTAGATTTACTTCCTCGATATCTGCTTCCAATAGTTGCATTGACAACTTCTTTGAAATGTCTCACTGATCACAAGGGCATTTAAGATGTACTGATCTCTTTAGAACGGAATTAGTTTTAAGCTCTATCAATTTATTGGCAATCATTAGGAACGTTAGCATCATATCTTCTTTGTCCTTCGCAACTTGTGGATCTAAAAGCTGCTCTTCTTCTTCTAATTCCATATAGACCCCTTGAGAAGAAAATTCCTCAACGTATCAGAGAAAATGTTCAATTTATTTGTCATCCTTAAATGCTAATATGCTATAAGAAGGTCAATAGACAATTGATTAATAGCTAAAATAGAATCTCGAATCATTTTTATCAACACTACCCCTGAATTACAATGCATTCTTGTAGAATTTTTAGGGTTTTAAGTTCAAAAATTGTCATCAACATATCTATATATTCCCTTTTTTATAAAAGAAGGGAGGAGGTTTGAGACACAATTTTGGATAAAATGAAATCTTGTGTGTTTCATTAGATAGTTAAGCTTTTAACCATGGCTAGAAGATTACAACTTATAAAGGCTATATTGCAATCTATCTTTACATATATGATCTCATTCAAGATTACTAGTAGGTATAGCATCTGGATTTGACAAATTTCAGAGTAATTTTCTTTGGAAAAGACATAAAGAGAAATTGAGGTTTCCTCTTTATAAGTAGGATCGGGTTTGCAAAGGAAAGGATATTGGAGAGGCAGACTTGCAAAATTGCAGACTTACGAGTTTGGCATCAGGGCCAACGCTTGATTGGAGATTATTTACATATCAAGGAAAGAGTTGGACAAAAATGTTACTTCAAAAATAAATAGCTTCTATTGATGCAATAAAATTGTTCAAAAAAAGAACCCTACTAGGGGTTGGACAACATAGAACTTCATATCTAAGAGTTCGCAATTTTTCAAGAAACATATTAGGTGCTCCATGGGGTTTCTACAAATTTTTGGTCTGATGCTTTGTTCAAGCCTTATCCTCTTATCTTTGATCCAAAATGGCAACTGTTGGCTTGGGAATATTTAGCTTGTAGAGGTCAAAAAGTCACAAATTATATTAACGCAAGGAAACAGGGTTCGCACACCCGGTTGGCTAGGTGCACGAACCTGCACCCGCACCGGGTGCGCAGGTGCGGCTGAGCCAAACCCTGCAGCCAGTAAGGGTTCGGCCAGCCGAACCCTGCCCTATTTGGGCATTAAAAATACATTAAAAAAAAAAATAATAATTTCTATTTAATAATTAGGTGAACCCAGCCACACCCAGCCCATACGGGCTTTAAAAAATATTGAAAAAAATAATAATTTTTAAAAAAGTTTATATTTTAAATTTTAAAGGTTTTTTAATTTTAGCCACAACCAGCTGATAAGGGCTTTATAAAATATTTAAAAAAAAAACATTTAAATTTTTTTTAAGTTTATATTATATAACTAATAACTTTATATTTTAAATTTTTTTAATGTTTAGGTGGGCCCAGCCACACCCAACCCATACGGGCTTTAGAAGAACATAAAAAATAAAACTTAAAAGTAAAAGTTAAAAAATTAAAACATTTTAATTTTTTTAATTTTTAAAAGTTTATACGCCAAAGTTTTAACTTTTAAACTTTTTAGTTTTTAAACTTTTTTATAATAAATATTAAATTATAATTTATAAAGTGGACTCCAATTCATTGTAAAGTGAATTGAAGTCCACTTCTCCTATATAAACCCTTCTTCAAGGGTTTCTATTTCATTTTAAGCCGCACACACACACACATATATATATATATATATATTAAAAACTAGCTGCACTCGCGATCCTGCCACACCTGCACCTGGTAACCTTGTATTAACGTGAGGAACTATTCCAAATCAAGGAATTCTATTAGCAACCTGGTTGAAAGAAATAGTGGATGAGCTTCACATTATGCTTCAAAAGTTCTATTTGTCCATTTTTACACGGAAGTATGAGTTGGTTTGAAATCTATCAAAAGATGGTGGATACTCGATCAAGTTGGGATATAAGGCTTTAGAGCAATCAGAATTTCTTACTCCCAAAGATTTCTCTAGGATTATTCATCAAGTTGGGATATAAGGCTTTAGAGCAATCAGAATTTCTTACTCCCAAAGATTTCTCTAGGAAGAATAATCAGTCACTTAAGGCCCCTAGCTTAGGCCTCACCATTCCTTTGGTTAGCAGTTCAAAGCAAAATTCTTAGTATTACAAATGAGAGTTTGCAAAGAGGAGGATATTGTGGACCTTCTAGGTGTGCCTTATGTAAGAAGGATCTAGAAACTTTGCATCATTTACTTCTTCATTGTCCTTTTACTTCCACAATTTGGGGTTGCTTTTTCAAAAACAAAATGAGAATAATTGGGTAGCTCCATCAAAATTGAAAGAGTTGATGAAATGTTGGATTACTTGTTTCAAAGCCAAAGCATTATGCATTTTATGAAGGATAGGATTGTCCCTGCCATTATTTGTTAGATTTTTTTGCTTGAAAGGAATAATTAGTTTTAAAAACATATCTCCAAAGCATCCCCAAGTTTGAAATCCTATTATTGACTCTCTTGGAATTGTATTATTGCCTCTCTTGCAGAATGCTTATAGGCATGGCTCTCATCATTGAAATTCTTCAAGTGTGGAAAAAGAGGTTACAGGATTTGAATACGAATGCAAAGGTTCATCTGTGATAATGAAGTTAACACGGGATATATGTCAATCTTTGATAAAATGAAAATTTCCATAAGTTGGGTTTATCAAAATTAATTTTGATGTTACTTCTAAAGAAAATCTGGGAAATATTGGTGGAGGTGGTGTTTTTTGAAGTAATAAAGGTAAAATTCTCCTCACTTACTCGTAATTATATCGAACTTCAACTAACAACTATGCAAAGGCTAAGGTAATTCTTGCATATATGTCAATCTTTGATAAAATGAAAATTTCCATAAGTTGGGTTTATCAAAATTAATTTTGATGTTACTTCTAAAGAAAATCTGGGAAATATTGGTGGAGGTGGTGTTTTTTGAAGTAATAAAGGTAAAATTCTCCTCACTCGTAATTATATGGAACTTCAACTAACAACTATGCAAAGGCTAAGGTAATTCTTGCATAGATCAAGATTGTCATTGAAAAAAAATGGACATATATTTCACTTTAAGGGATTCACAAAATATTGCTAATGCTATCAAGAAAAATGGATGTGAAAATTGAATTTAAAAATAGCACTATTTCTTATGTTCAAAAATTATTATTGGAGGCAGTATCTTGGAAATGTCAGCATATCTATACAAAAGGAAATATAGTATCAAATAATTGGTCAATCGTGGAATTGAATCTTCATCTAGGTGAAATTCAAATTTTAAAAGGCAACTGATCCAAGAAGATTCTATCTCTTAACAAAAATGATATCAAGGAGTTTGATTACAGAAGTATAGTAGTTTAAGAAAGATGAACAATATCTTTATAGAAAAACAGATGAATAATATCTTTCACAGAATATGCTCTAATTTTTTCTAAGGATGGATATGCTCTGATTGGCTTTCACAGAATATACTCTAATTTTTTCTAAGGATGGATATGCTCTGATTGGCGTAACAACAAATGTAATGTTTTGCTATTTTTATATAATGACCCAATGGAAAGCCACACATAGCTTTTTTTAAAATTTTAAAAGAAAAATATCGCAAATCAAACCCTTAAGCCATTTCAAACCATCCTGTCATATTGCCTCGTAACAAACATAGAATGCCTCAAAGAAATTTGAACAACGTTAACTGCCAATATGTAGGAATAGTCTAAACATCTGTCATAGACACCCAGAACACTGCAGGGCGTTAGGAATATTTTTAATAAATTAATTAATTAATTAAAAAAGGGTAACTGTGACAAATTTAATATTGCATATTTCAAATTGCATGGCAAAATTCAAAATCCCAACCGCTACAATCATTTTTTCCCCCCAATTCAGGTAACTCTAAATTAGTCGTATATATAGTTATTTGAATTATTTTTACTATTCTATTTTCAAAGTTGAATTTATTATTTATTTTATAAAAACAAGTGAAGTCGATAAAGGCTGAAGGCTGAAACCTTAATTCTGGAAAACAGTCATATCCATATCCCTAAATGTAAAAAGCTTTAGGCCATTTTCTAAATTTCAGAAAGAAGATCGTTCGTCAAAATGTTACTACAAAATACAGGGCAAACAGAAATTATTTAAAACACAAGGATAAGAGTTGAACCCTGCACAGCTACTAAAATTGTTGAAAATTAAAAGAGTACCTGAATTTGGCAACAGCAGACCAGTGCACTCGACCTGTGAGGTCCATATCAACACAAACATGAAACAAAAGTTCAATAAATTCCTCTGTAAATACGTTGCCATTTCTGATCATCAACACCACTGGAAAGCTAATTCAGTGCCTTTGAAAATTCTTGGAGCAAAGAAAGACCGCACAGACAAAACTAGTTTCCTCAGGTTGACATGGCACTAAGATATATTAAAGGCTAGTAGAGGGCACTGGGCAAATGAGAAATTTGGCTTTGATTAAATTAGAATATCGTTTTATTTCTTTTTGGATTTTCGTGAGGAGTCGGTAAAACATAGCAATAAAAGCAATTAAATAAATAAAAGAACGAGGGAGAAGATCCGTATCTCAGTCAATTTATTATGAAATTGTTAAGAAAAGTTTGGCCTATGTTTTAGGCGGCTTCTATTTCGCCCGTTACTTTCAGCTTAGAAATAAAATTCAATATTTTTAAAAACATTTAAAGATCGTTTTAAGTTTATTTGTCATGTTAGTCGGTGGAGGTGGTTGAAAATTTTGGTTGCATAAGTTTTTTAAGTTTAAAAAAATAATAAATTAATATTAATTTTTTTGATAAGTGGATTGGTTACAGTTATATTTTTTAGTAGTTGATAAGGGCAGGGTTTAAATTATATGAGCTAAATTTATCAAACTTCGCTTTACGTCAAAATGGACCACCGAGTGCCGAAATTGTATTCTCGTTGTTAGTCTTATACGCACTCAAAAATTTTGAATGAGACTACTAACTTTGCAACATACTTTTTCAATATTTAAACTTAAAATTAATATTAAAGAATTATAATATATAATATTAACTCTGATTTTTTTATTCATTTTAAAAATAAAACATTTTACTTAGAGTTAATTGCACACGTTTTAACTATCTTCAAGGTTTCGAACTTTATGTATGATTTTATAGATTTAAATTGATTATAGAAGAGGAGGTATAAATGTAGAAAAAAAAATTATTATAGGAATATGTTATATTTTTTATTTTTATTTTTTTTATATTAGGGAAATTGGTAACATTCTTTTATTTTATTTTTTTTAGGAGAATGTTTATAAATTACATCAACAACCACCCTCGAGGGGTTTTGAACACAAGACCACTTAAGAAACAACCACCATCTTAGCCACTAGGGCAACTGCCTGTCAACAACATTCTTTCATTTTTAATAATTGGGTATGGAGGTTAGACATTATCCTTGAGGTTTATGCCTCCAAACACATTGGTTAAATTATTGAAGTTGTCTCTATAACCTGTCTTTCCTTGTTAAACACGGCTCAGAGTGAAGGGGAATTGATAACATCCTTTCATCCTTAACAACTAGCACGGAGGTCAGACATTATCCTCGAAGTTTTTGCTTTCGAACACAAGTCAAATCATTGAAGTTGCTTCTTGTCAGACATTATCCTCGAGGTTTTTGCTTCCGAACACAAGTTAAATCATTGAAGTTGCCTCTGTAACCCTACCTCGCCTCGGTAAACATGATACGAAGTGAGTTGCTTCTTGTCGGACATTATCCTCGAGGTTTTTGCTTCTGAACACAAGTTAAATCATTGAAGTTACCTCTGTAACCCTACCTCGCCTCGATAAACATGATACGAAGTGAGGAAGACCCTTGATGGCTCGGGATTAGTACTACGATTGATGGCTCGGGATTAGTACTGTGATCGTCAAACTGGCATGCACTAACTGCACTAACTCAAATCAGACTACTACCTTTGCCCCAAATTGGGCATTCCCCAAAGTTTGAACCTAAGTCTCCTCTTGGTAAGTGTCCAAAGTCTTACCAATCCACTTAACCCTTGGAGACTACATGAACATGTCAGTCAAACAACTTATATGAGAAGAATAGTATAAGTGTTTATAGAAGTATTAACGTAGAATAGAATTCCATAGCAATAATATTTTTTTTAAATAGATAACTTATATAAAAAAATAATACATGAATTAGTTAGAATATCATTATTAATTAATACACTCATAATTGTCTAAGTTGTTATAATACCACTATTTGGTCTAATATGTAATACACTTGAGGTTTTTTTAGTTCATGATGGATACTGTAGTGGTATGTCTTTGGATTTTCATCGAGAAGACTGAAGTTCAAACCTTAATACAAGGGGATTAGGATCCCTTTCAAAAACTCAGGTTTTACTCCAAAAATTTTACTCAAAAGGAATAGGTCATCAGTAGTTGTCGAGTGCTTGTTGGTAGTGCTTGTTGATGGTTTACGGATAGTTCGATACCCTTGATGGCAATCAGTAGTGCTTGTCGGTGGTTTACCGATAGTTCGATACCCTTGATGGCAATCGGGGGCCCCGTTGACTTCATATTTATCGATTAAGCTAGGGTTTATAGAGGTTTTCCACGCAACAAAAAAATAAACATATCATTATGTGGTCATGATGTAATACATGCAGGACCATTTCAATCCCATGTAGCCTAAGTAAATATATATATTTAAATTATTTGCCTTTGTAGCGCAAGTGAAGAAGGCGAGCTTGGCCTCGTTGAACAGGAGGTTTATGATTCGAACCTCTATTATGCGAAGGGCACACAAAAAAATCTCGTGTGGCTTCCCTCTAGATAGTGGTATACTCGGATGGGACGACATTGTCGACCACCTAAGAGCGGCTCTAGAGGTTTCTTTCTAACCTAAAAGTTTATTTGCCTTTGTAGTGCAAGTGGAGAAGGTGAGCCTAGCCTCGTTGAACGGGAGGTCCACGGTTCAAACCTCTGCGATGCAAAGGGGGACAAAAAAATCTCTTGTGGCTTCCCTCTAAACAGTGGTATACCCGAATGGGTGGCACTGTTGGCCACCTAAGAGCGGTGCTCGAGGTTTCTTTCTAACCTAAAAGTTTTTACAAGGGGTCATGGTTGGGAGGATATTGTTGAGCCCTATGTGTCAGTTGTAGGGGTTTATCACACTATCCAAATAAATTTTGGTCCACCTTTGTAATGCAAGTTGAGAAGGTGGGCCTGGCCTCGTTGAACAGGAGGTTTACAGTTGAACCTCTGCAATGCAAAGGGGAACAAAAAAAAAATCTCTTGGAGCTTCCCTCTAGATAATGGTATATCCGGATGGGAAGGCACTACCAACCACCTAAGAGTGGTTCTCAAGGTTTTCTCTCTACCCTTGTCCTAAGGGGGACAACGCAACGATTCAAGCTTTGGCTCTTCTTCAAGAGGTTCAAGGTTCAAACCACACTATGGGCGAGTGTGAGAGAGGTGGGTGGGTGTATGATTGTGTGTTTGGCCCCTTTTGATAATCTCAGTGCTCACCCTTATCAAAGCTCATGGTTGGGATGGGGATGTCCAGCCTTGAGCGTCGGTGGTATGGGTTTCTCACACTAACCTCAATCAAAAAATATATAAATTTAATTGTTAAATGGTATAAGTTTAGTTAGGTCCAAATCTTGTATCACAAGCATTGTCGTTATGTTGGTTTAACATACCAATTAAATTATTTTAATTTAATTTTTGTTATATTTTCTAAATATATTAATTTAAAGAACAAATATTATTTTTATAAATTAATAATATTTAAATTTTAGTAAGTAATATTTAATATTTAGACATGTAAGTAGAGCAAGTGTGAATGTCCTCACTCGAAGTAAGGATTCCCTAGTTAGACGTATGGATGTCCTAGTTAACAATAAGAGGAGGAAAAATCTAACCAAACCTATCCAGGTAGTAGATATTACACAAGTGATTAAAAGTATATAGTGTTAATATGTTAGTTCCATGGATATTGCTTAGGTTTTTTGGGCATTCAAATTGAATCAAGTGGAAGTGGGGATTGAATTCAAATTATTTTATAACTTTTGTATTGAAATGATTTTTCTTGATTCTTCTTCAATTTAGAAATAAGGGGTAAAATGATGGACAATGGTCCTTGGTTTAGAGGTAAAGATGAATTATATTTAAGACCATGGAGTGAGATTTGTTTTTGTGGAAATAGGCATTAAAAGGCTTATAGTGTGGATCAAGCTTTTTGGACTTCCTTCTCAACTTATCAATAAGGATATTTTGAAGAACATTGACAATACTTTAGGGGAGTTCATCCAAGAGGGACCAACTACTAAAAAGAGAAGAGACAATGTATACACTTGAAAATGTATTGCCATGGATATTTCAAAACCTTTACCACAATCCATTAGAATTAAACATGAATCAAGAGAATGGGATTAATAAGTGGATTATGATTTTTGACCAGGGAGATGGAGCGAAGGAAGTGGAGGCAGTAAAGGAAATTCAAAGGTGCTTGGCGGGAACCTTGATCCAGGCGAGGATCCAGAGGCAGAAAGGACAAAGGCTTCAGGGAATGGTCAGGATACAGCCCCTGAGTAGGAGGGTCAGGTTCGGGGCCCTGATCCTACAGGCAAAAAACCTTTTATAGGGTCCCATTTAGGATCCGTGGGTCCCAGAGGCGGATTGTCCTATGCAAAAACCCTAAAAGGGAAAAGGAGTGATTTCTTTTGATCACTCCCACCTCTCATTCCTCAAAATAACAAGATAATGGTCCTTGCAAACTTCATGGATCCTTTTTTGTCCTTGGAAGAGTTTTCCTTAGTAGGCAAATTTTTGGGCGAAAGACCGAACATAGAATCTATTAGATCGTGGGCTCTTTCCAAGTGGAGATCAGTGGGAAGCCTGGAGATCGTTGCTCTTACTAGGGGCTTCTTCATTCTTAGGTTCAACAATAAGGAAGATGCTAACCGTGTCCTAACTGGAGTACCATGGTTCATGGGTAAACGAAGCCTCTTCCTAAGGTAGTGGGGAGATGATTTTGACCCTAAAAAGCAAAATATCAATATCGCCCCCATATGGGTTTGTTTGTCGAACTTACCAGCCCAGTTCGTTAACGAATACTGGCTTCAAGGCATTGCAAGAACCATAGGGGAGCTAGTGGCCATAGACCACTCGACCTTAGCAAGATCAATGATGATGCATGCAAGGATCTGCGTCAATGCTAACCTGGAATCTGAACTATCGTCCTTCGTGGAACTGGGTTATGGGGACTATCTGAGAAAACAATTGATAGAATATGAAAACAAGTCGACGTTCTATACAGAATGCAAAACTCAAGGCCACCTAAAAAACCAATGCCCAATCTTGGCATAGGAAAGAGAAACCCTAAGAGCCGAATCCAGGAAGTTAAATGCCAGCAGACCCCCTAGGAACCAAGGCCCGAGGGGCCAAGCTAACAAAGGCGTATTCAGACCAGTCAATATCAACAATAACCACCAGGGGTATACGACCCAGAATCATCCTCCATATAAAGGAGATCAGCTCACCAATAAAAATCAGGAGACTCAGGTAAGCCCCAAGATCCCAAGCTCAAATAATTTTGAAGTCCTAGCTAATTTAGCTATTTAAGAGGAGACCTACGAGAAATTCAATAACCAGGTGGAGCTGCCCGCATCCCTAGAATCCTTGAAAAAATCGGGCCTCGACATCCTTATTCCAAAAAACCTCATCTTAAACCATGGATTCTACAGCCAAAGCATGGAGGAATTAGAGTCAAGAATTGAAATAGTAGGCTCAGGAAACTTGGAAGGATGCTCTAGCTCGATCATTCAGCAGATTCTCCCTCCTCATTTCAGCCCAAAACAGACCAAAAGTATAACAAAATCTCCCAGCTTCATTGACTTTGGTAGTGACAAAAAGAGAGGGAGAATGACTACAACAGAACATTATAAGCTAAGGATTGACAATGAAATAGCAAATGGTAATAAAAGGACAATAATCCAACAAGTTATCCCAAGTCAAGATGATAACAAACCTAATAAACCTCCTCAAGGCAAGGGAAGAGGAAGAAATCCCAAATCCAAATGAAGATCATCTCATGGAACGTGAGAGGCCTAAACAGCCCACAAAAGCAGAGAGTGGTCAACTCGATGAGAAAGGAACTCAACCCAACCATTATTCTCTTACAAGAAATAAAGATAGACGAAGCACAATCAAGAACAATAGCAAGAAAAATTTGGAACCAAGGGGAAATGTTATTCAAGCAGGCAATAGGAGCATCCAGAGGACTCATGGTGTTGTGGGATCCTCGACTTGTGGAAGGAAACATTATTCAGGATGATGATAGGGTTCTGTTGAGTGGTATTTTCACCCAGTTGTGAAAGTACACTCTCCTTTAGGATTTGGGTTCCAAATCCCCTCTTGCAAAGAAGTTAAACAAACGACTTCTCCAAGGTCTCCGCTATATTTAGCATTTGCATATGTGTATTAGTAATCTCATATAAAGAAATTCAATTTAAATGCTTGGAACACCTTAGTGATTGCAAGTAACTGTAAACAAGGGGCAATGTTGGTTTATTTCAGCATGAAATTTTAGTGATTGTTCATTATTTTTTTAGATTTTAATATTTTTTAAATGTCTATTTTAATGCCTTGAAAAGTTAAAACTTCTGGAAAAATATAAAATGTAGAAAAATGAAAATGAAATGCAGAAACTGAAATTAAAAGGCATTCAGTATGATGCTATCCTATTTCGACAAAACCGAAGATGTGAGGTATCCGTGCATGCAACCTAACCTATTGGACTTGCAAAACAAGCGCAATCCCCATAGACTAAGTGCTGGTTCCTAGGGTACTAAATAAAATTCAGATTTCAAATGTTTGCCTAATGTAACCCAAAAACATGGCATTAACATTATCTATAAATTCAAAATCTGAACGAGTGAAAGAATAAACATTAAATTCATAGCATGCAAAGAAAATCTCCTTCTTTCTTACCCACAAGATGCAAATTTCTGAAAACTTCTACATTAAAAATATGTCATTTTATAATAGTAGAATTTCTGGTTTTCCCAACCTAGTCAATGGAAGAAAAACGACTCAAATAGGTCCAGAATGGCAATCTTGCCTTCAAATCTGCAACTCTGCTCGCAGTAATTTCCACCCCCCCTTTTTTGGCCTCTTTGAATGGCGTATTTAAAATCATGAAAACCTTGTTTCCTTCCCTGACGGTTCGTTTCATTTGCCGATGGCTGTTCATTTCGCCTTCCCTAACTGTTCATTTCACCTTCCCTGCATATGTGTGCTTCAGTTTCCATTTTATGGCCCTTCGCTGTGATTTCTCCACATGGTTTTGCATCTGTTTCCATCTATATGTAACGACCATCTTAAATGATTTCAAATCATTAAAGATTCCTTATGTAACGCTTGCCTTATTCACTGGATTTTATCCTTATGTCCACGTCACTATGCAGTTCCGTTACCTTGGCGAAAATGGAACCTGTCGCGATATCGCGACGCTTTTGCCTCCTTGCTCTCCTTGGTTGCTTTGAATCGCGAAAATGGAACATGTCGCGATATCGCGACACTTTTGGCCCCTTCCGTCTTTTGTTGCTTTGAATCGCGAAAATGGAACATGTCGCGATATCGCGACACTTTTGGCCCCTTCCGTCTTTTGTTGCTTTGAATCGCGAAAATGGAACATGTCGCGATATCGCGACACTTTTTCTTTCTCTGCTTGTTTGCCCATTTTGAATCATGAAAATGCCACATGTCACGATATCACGACACTTTTTCTTTCTCGTTTGGTCACGAAAATGCAACATGTCGCGATATCGCGACACTTTTCTTTCTTCTCTTTTCCTTTACTTTTGGCCGCGATGGAGCAACATGTCATGATATTGCGACACTTTTTCATTTTTGGCCGCGATGGAGCAACATGTCGCGATGCTTTTTCATTTTCTGCCGTGATGGAGCAACATGTCGCGATATCGTGACACTTTTCATTTTTGGCCGCGATGGAGCAACATTTCGCAATATCGCGACACTTTTCATTTTTGGCCGCGATGGAGCAACATGTAGCGATATCGCGACACTTTTTCATTTTTGGCCGCGATGGAGCAACATGTCGCGATATCGCGACGGTCGCGATATCGCAACACTTTTTCATTTTTGGCCGCGATGGAGCAACATGTCGCGATATCGCGACGATCGCGATATCGCAACACTTTTTCATTTTTGGCCGCGATGGAGCAACATGTCGCGATATCATGACACTTTTTCATTTTTGGCCGCGATGGAGCAACATGTCGTGATATCGCGACACTTTTTCATTTTTGGCCACGATGGAGCAACATGTCGCGATATCGCGACACTTTTTCATTTTTGGCCACGATGGAGCAACATGTCGCGATATCGCGACACTTCTTCATTTTTGGCCGCGATGGAGCAACATGTCGTGATATCGCGACACTTTTTCTTTTTGGGCCGCGATGATGCAACATGTCGTGATATCGCGACACTTTTTCTCCTTGTGGTGTTTTGCTTTTTTTCTTTGAACTTTAGCCTATGGGCCACTTCGGTCTTCTTGGAACACATGCAAAAAGGTGGGTCCCCAATTTTGGGGTATGTTGTGGATCAGCCACAACAAATGGCGACTCTGTTGGGAAATGCTCCTGAGCATTTTGGTGAGAACTCAACCTAAAAACACATAGACTCAAATACAAGTGTTAGCAAATATCCCAAGAATGAAACTAGACGAGAAATACATGAAACATTAGAATTATTAAGCATTAGCTCGGTGTGTGCAATGTGCTTCATTCCCTATCATTTGAAATTGATCACATTCCATTGTCAGTTTCACTTATGATTCGTATGCAAGGTTATGATTTGTGCAGGATTTGATGTATGATGAAGATGCTAGAGATATAGCAACCTGCTTTGCAAAGGCTCAGACCTTCTAGTATCATGAACACACATATTAAAACTGTCGAACCCTCTTAGGACCAAATATATGTATACTGGATTAATTTACTAGATCCCAAAGTTGGTTATGTGTCACCACCATCTTGAACCCATGTGCAGGTGTAAGTGAAATCAGAGCTTTGGGGAATCGGATTCCCAACCTAAGCGAGATGGGAATTTAACCCTATCCTTACTACTATGATCTGGAGTTCATTATCTCATCTTGAACAAAATGATTTAACCTGTTATGGATGAAACTGTCAGGCTAGCCTGTCCGTTTGAGCAGTCAATGGTCTTGCTTTTAGACAAGACATGTTGCCACACATGAGCATACTCCACTGCCAGCCAGGCATCTATAGCCCCGGTGGAGATTAACCCCATAATCCAGGATTTGACTTTATTGTGATTTCTTGGACCTTGGTGATGACTACCCATCCTTGCAAGGGACATGTAGTACGATCCTTCCAGTCCAGCATTAATAAAGAAATGAAAAATATTTTCTTTTTAATTTCAAGTTCTCGAGTGGGCAAAATGGAAGCTTTGGGGAATCGGATTCTCAACCTAAGTGAGATGAGAATTAGACCCTATCCTTACTACTCCATGAAGGTCAAATCAAAGCTTTGGGGAGTTGGATCCTCAACCTAAGTTCGATGAGGATTTAACCCTATCCTTACTACTCTGATTTTAGGCTTTAAGCACTATGGGAGTGGTGAAAACCATTGTTTTAAGGATTATGTTGCATAATAGGACAGACACAAAATACTCCTTTCACCTCACCTTTTCTTCCAAGTATGGTTTTGACCATTTTGCTCAAGATTCTCTTTAATATGCATAGAACGTGCTTGGCTCAAGATAGTTCGGGCATCAGTTCCCAACCTTAGGATCCTTTTAATATATGTTATGTAATAATCCTAAGAGGATTCGACACCTTCAATGATTGCACATGAAATGAAGATGCAACTGAGATGGAATGCATATGCAATGCGGAATGTACATGAGATATGAATGCATTGCTCCTTTTGAAATGTGGATGGAATATACCACCTACTTTGCCATAATTTATAAAACTGACAACTTCCTGCATCATAAGTTCCAAACGATACTCTTTAATGTGTTTGCAAAATTCGTGGAGCTTTCTACAATACAATTCCGATGTTTCATATAATCCTAGTCTTAGTCAACATTCCTAAGGACCTAAATTAACAAACCAAAAATGTCCAAAGGACCAACACACAAGACTTAAAACCAAAATGAGATCTAATCCAAAACTAAAACACGAAAACCAAAAGTATATACAAATGTACAAAATAAATTTGGATTATCATTTTCACAGATCCCAAACCTGATTAGAATTCTTTAAAAGATATATGACGTGATACGCATACCAAGTTTTGCAGGAATCCAACAAAAACAAGACCAAACCAAACAAAGAAACAAACTTCCACTTGCCCCTCTCACCATACCAATTTGATTTCGTTCCATTAGTATTCCTATAGGTGAGATTCAAATTACCAATTTGATTAGACAATGGTTGATTTTCAATTCTTTTTTGTCTATTCTTTAAGGTGCAAATTTCATAATTCCATTCATGATTTAGAACTAGGCTTTCTTTATTCAAAATGAAATTTTGTAAGCAAGAGCCTATTTCTAAAAATTTCAAAGCTAATTCATTTTCCATGTTCTTAGGCCAATCAAAATTGTGCAACAATTTACAAGCATCTAGGATATTTACTAAATGGGGATCATTAAAAATTTTTATCCTAGATTCAAGAATTAATTGTTGATGAATTTGATTTAGCAATTTAAGTGCATCAAGCTCCTTTTCATTCATTAAAGTAAGGTTATCAAAGGTGTGGTTAGAAATTAATCCTTGTTCTTCATTCACCTTCAATAGCATTTCATCATAAATATCATTTGAATTATACAACTCTTCACCTAAATCTTGGATGTTTGGATACAAAGGTTTAGATTTTACCTTTTTCACATTTTCATTTACCAAAACTTGGTGAGGATTTGCAATTTCCTCTTTTACCTCATGGTCTTCATATTCTTCATTGAGTACTTGTTCATCAAACATACCAAAATTGGGCACCCAATGGAAAACATGCCCATCCTTTTCAACCCTCACATATTCTTGTTAGGAGCAAGACTAATTAACATTGATTAATCATTGTATAAATACAACAAGCATAGCCTAGATTAGCCCGTAACTAATGGAGCTAACTAGCCAACTTAGGTACGTAGTTGAAACAACTTAACAACTAACTAATAATCTAATAACCTAAGTACATAGTACGCTAACATCCCCCCTTATTACATTATTTGTGTAATGGAATAACTACTAGCTATGCTAACATCCCCCCATACAACAATATTTGGGTAAAGTATATAACTACCCCAATATAGTGAAAGAAGAAGAAGAGAAATGAAAGAATGGTGGCTCGTGCTTTGTCTTTGGCTCTGGCTCTAGCTCATGGCTCTGGCTCTGGCTCTAAGCATACCTTTGGAATTGTACCTCTGGGTCTATCTCGGGATCTACCTGTGAATCTGCCTCTGGATTATCGCCTCTGGATCTGCTTGTAGATCTGCCTCTGGAACTTTGTCTCCGGGTCTGTCTTTAGGGTCTGTCTCTGGGTCATTATCTCTAGGACTGCCACTAGGTCTGTCACTGGATTTGCCTCGGGGTCTACCATAGGTTTTACCTTTTTGGTAGAAACCATACAACATTTCTTTCATCATGGTCCATTGTGTGAAATCTGTCCATCCACAATCTATATGAACCTTGTTGGCCATTTTCACTTTGTACCAACATTTTGAAGAAGAATGATTCATACATCCACATGAATCACAAGGATGTAATCTCCAACACTTAGCTGCAACATGTCCTGCCTTTCCACAGTGACTACAACAATGCTTTTTAGGAGTTGTAGGAAATTTAGGTTTTACAAACATAGAATTACTGGTACTTGCATGTCCAGTATAGCCAAGGCCTTCATGCTTTGCCTTAACACTTAGCATTATTGGAGATTTAATGCCTTGTTCCTATTTACCTAATCTCTCACCATTGAATCCCATTTTCTTCATTATTTTGGAACCAAATCCTTTGGTGTGTTTTTCAAAACACCCAATTTCATCATCTTCATCAATGCTTTTAACAATATTGCATTTGTCGCTATTGATGAGATTATGGAGTTCATTTTTAGGAGGTTCAGTTTTTAAGTCACTAGTGTCACAAGCAAAATCTGCTACTGTGATGAGATCACCTATGCTACAACTGATATCTGCCATCATAGGCATGAGGTCGCTTGTATCACAACAAGCATTGGCCATCATGGGCTGAAGGTCACTTGTGTCACTACAAGCATCAACCATTAGGGGTTTGACCTCTGATTCCTCACTAATTTCCCTTTTTTGTTGTGCTTTGTCAAGAGCATAAAATGACATGAATATGCTCATTATAGCACCAATAGGGATTAGAACACCATTTTTCTGCATGTCTCCACAAGACGCAAAATCATTGATTATGGCATTTACACCACTCAGTGTACGAAATGTGCCATCTTCATAATAATCTATCCCTTCCAAGTGTGGGGAAAAATATGGGCCTTTAACTGATTTAACATCATCAGTTGGTTTTGGGATAGTTTTCTTCTTTGATCTACCCATCTTTTAAGGTGTCGGTCACAGCCGAAAATGCACCTTTTACAATGAATTTTGCAAAAGTAAATTTGACTAAGGTGTCGGTCACTGCCGAAAATGCACCCTTATAAGTCTTCCCCCCTTAGTTTTGCAAAATTATATCTCCCCTATACGGGGTCCAAAATTTTTTGGAAGCGCAAAATGGGCGCTCTAGAAGGCTTTTTTTTTTTTTACTGGTTTGTAAAAAAAATTACAATATTTGCCTCTTAGGCAGATTAGCACAAAAATGTCATCAAAAAAATCCCCCTGTGTGAAGTACTTCAAACAAACAAGTTGCTATTTATGAAGCCTAAAAAAACAGGATTTGAAGTTTGATGATTTTATGCCTCTGGTTGTTTGCCTTTATAAGGTGTGAGGCAAAAAAAATAATTCCTCCTCTTGGAATTTTTTTTTTTTATTTTGTGCCCTTTGCAAAATTAAAGTGTAATTAAAATATTTTAATTAATAATAAAAACTTAAATAAATGTTTTAAAAAAATAAAACATTATTTAAAATTAGAATTATTAAAAAAAAATAAAAAAACTTTAATTAAAAAAGCAAAATATTACCTTTGCGGCGCCCTGTGTAAAAAAAAGGGTGCTTGGCCCCGACGGGAGTCGAACTCCCGACCTCCCGTCGGGCAGCGCCTTGCCGTTGGCCCACTCGCCGGTCGGCCTACAAGGCCCGACGTGAAGGGAAGGGAAGAAATTCCCTTTCCCTTCGTTCCTCGCACGGGCGTGAAAAAAAATGTGGGATTTATCCCACATTGCCCGCGCGGAGGAGAATTTGGGCCTTAAAAGGGCTTTCAGGCCCTTTCACCATTGACTGCCCTGCGGGTAGTTAGTCCCCCGCAATTGTTTTGCTGCGCCAGGTGGCGCGTGGCTTGTCCGCCATGCGTCGCGTCCGAGTTCGGTCTAGGTGGCGCGTGGCCAGTTTGCCACGTGTCATTGCGTCGTCGATCTAGGTGGTGCGTGGCCAGTCTGCCACATGTCACCGTGTCATCAACCTCGGGTTCCGTGCCTAAGGTCCAATCAGGCCCAGTTCAGTCAACCTCGGGTTCCATGCCAGGTCCAATTCAGGTCCAGTCGGTCATGTCAGTCTGCCTCGAGATCTATGCCTGAGGTTCAGTTCAATCCAATCAATCGCGTCTCGGGATCTATGCTCAATCCGTTTCGATCCAGTCACTCGCGTCTCTTCACCTCGACTGGAGCGATGGAGTCTCATCTTGTCCAGCAACTCGAGGTAACTAGGTATGTTTCGAGTATTTTTCCAGCATGGGTTTTCGTGCCTGACTGGCTGTCATGTCAATCAACTCCTGTGGGCCTCCTCGAGAATTATGCCCGAGTCAAGCTGTGTCCAGAGTCTAAGTCACCTCAAGAAATGTGTCGAGGTGCTCATCGCATCGTCTCCAACCTGCTCTGATACCATGTTAGGAGCAAGACTAATTAACATTGATTAATCATTGTATAAATACTACAAGCATAGCCTCGATTAGCCCGTAACTAATGGAGCTAACTAGCTAACTTAGGTACGTAGTTGTAACAACTTAACAACTAACTAATAATGTAATAACCTAAGTACATAGTACGCTAACAATTCTTGGTTGTAGTGTATGTCAAGTAACTCATCTTCATGATCAATCGCTTTCGTTGCTTCCAATAGATCAACCACTTTGTCATTTAATTCCAATTCTTTGTTCACTGTCCCTGGTATCTCTTCCAAAACATCCTCAAATTGCACAGGAGTTGTAATATCTTCCTTTGAGTAGGCGATTATGTTGTCCTGTATATCAATTGGCACACAAGTTTCATTAGCAGTTTTGGAGTGAGTGTAGTCTTCCCACTTCTTCCATGACTCATAGTAGTCATCCTCCAAGTTCAAATTGTGACGCTCAACTACTTATTCTTCATCTTCTGATTCATCAATATGTTTCTCATCCAATTCATCTTCACCTTCCATAGATGGTCCAGTTATTTCCAAAAGTGGGTTATTTCTTGAATTCAAATTGGTAAAGCTATCATAATCCAAATTTGTAACCCATGATTCAGTTTTATCACAATTTGGAAGGTGTGGATCCTCTTGGTCGTCACTCTCTTGATGATATAGAGTTTCTACCACTAAAATGTTGTCCACTCCTTGCTAATGTTGGGGTGGACCCTTATTTGGCACAAGTTCCAAATCATGCACTTGAGCTTGGAGACCATGGGTATACATAGCAATTTTGGGACAATTCCTTTCATTATGCTCCTTTGTATTATGCAATCTACACCCCTTTTCCCATGCACAATAAAAAAGATTAAGAATGGAACTAGAGTGACTTGGTCCTGTAGAAGTATCTATCTGATTAGCAATAGGGGAAGGCACACCCCCATTATTTGGCTTCGTATTCCATTGTCTCCCTCTATCGTTGAAGTTTCGATTTGGGTGAGGGGCATGGGATTCATACTTATGTTTTTGAACCAAATCATTACTCAATTTGTGAACCATATTTTTGAGTTCTTCAACCTCTGAATAAATCTATTTTGGTTGAGCTATGTTATTGCTAGTTCCAGTAGGGTTTGCGTAATTGGTGAGATCTTAACTTAACATTTGAGTTGGATTTTGAGCCACTTGATTTGCATAGGGATTCACACTTTGAAACAAAATTTGATTGGGTGCGTAAGCGGGTATTGATGAATATGGTTGTTGATAAGGCAAAGTATTTATGCCTGATATTTGCGGTGCCATGATCTGATTCATCATAGGAGCTTGACCATATGGACCATATTGTCCTACCATAGGCATCTGGGAAAACCCATAACCCTGTGGTGTCATTTGCTGCTCAATGGTCATAGCCTCATTGTAGGCTAGAGCAAGCGTGGTAACTTGAGTATTTCGCCTTGCAAACATTGTCGTCATAGGATCCAATGCCCCAAAATATATTTGCAAAGCTACTGCGGGATCAATGGCAAAATGCCGAATTGCTCTATTATAGCACTTCTGAAATCTCTGATTAAAAGTTTGGATTGGCTCACCTTGGCCTCTTTTGCATGTAATGAACTGATTATAGATGATTGTGGGATCTAATGGTGACCCGAATTGGTTGACAAAAGCATTCTCCATTTGCATCCATGATGTAATGGAACCAGGAGGTAAGCAAATATACCATTCGTAGGCCACTGGGTCTAGGCTCATGGGGAAGAGTCTACAAGCCACATCTTCATGTTGAACTTGCAATCTTATCAAAACATCCCTATAGGCCTGAATATGTTCTTCTGTGATCCTTGGGCCATCCGATTTGTATTTGGGCAAAAATATCTCTATATTCCTAGGGATCTCATGAATATCCCCTGCAATATTCAAAGGAATGTTATGGGCTCCGTACCAAGGATCTGGTGGAGGTTGGGCCATTTGATTCAAAATCAATGATGATAACCCTACAAGAACCTGACAAAACTCTCAGCACCTCACAGAAAACCTGCGACACACAGAAAATCTTGCAATTAATGAAATTCAAGGAATAACCTCAAAATCAATTTTTTAGTCATGAAAGAAGGAACCTTGAAAAAGCAATATTGTAAAAATGTAAATTAGTTTCTGATTCACCAGATCGCATATGCGCAAGTGAAGAGCATACTCCTAGTGTTGTAGGCTTTCTGATTCACAAGATCACATTACGCACAGGTGAAGAGCATAATACCGACAACAAATACATTTTAGACAAAATAATTCCTTATAAATAAGCATGAAATGACTAGCAAATATCAAACATGTAATGTATGAATAATCGTGTTAGCATCAACCAAGAGGTGTATCCATTAAAATCAAGTGAAAGTAATTGCATGGAGACAACCTCGTTAGTCAAGAATTTTTTTTTTTTTTTTTAAATCAAATCAAAACACATTATTCCTGTATGAACAATCAAGAGTGTTAGAACAATGCATAGCAATTCATGTCCTCCTTTCAACACTACAAGGTTATATTGTTAAAAGAGGGCTAAAGATAATAACCAATAGGGCATGAAATATTCAAAATTTAAATCGCTATAGCATTTAAATCACACTAAAATAAACCGGTTCAGGCCCTCCTTCTAGCGCCAATCTGTTGAGTGGTATTTTCACCCAGTTGTGAAAGTACACTCTACTTTAGGATTTGGGTTCCAAATCCCCTCTTGCAAAGAAGTTAAACAAACGACTTCTCCAAGGTCTCCGCTGTATTTAGCATTTGCATATGTGTATTAGTAATCTCATAGAAAGAAATTCAATTTAAATGCTTGGAACACCTTAGTGATTGCAAGTAACTGTAAACAAGGGGCAATGTTGGTTTATTTCAGCATGAAATTTTAGTGATTGTTCATTATTTTTTTAGATTTTAATATTTTTTAAATGTCTATTTTAATGCCTTGAAAATTTAAAACTTCTGGAAAAATATAAAATGAAAAAAAATGAAAATGAAATGCAGAAACTGAAATTAAAAGGCATTCAAAATGATGCTATCCTATTTCGACAAAACCGAAGATGTGAGGTCTCCGTGCATGCAACCTAACCTATTGAACTTGCAAAACAAGCACAATCCCCATAGACTAAGTGCTGGTTCCTAGGGTACTAAATAAAATTCAGATTTCAAATGTTCGCCTAATGTAACCCAAAAACATGGCATTAACATTATCTATAAATTCGAAATCTGAACGAGTGAAAGAATAAACATTAAATTCATAGCATGCAAAGAAAATCTCCTTCTTTCTTGCCCACAAGATGCAAATTTCTGAAAACTTCTACATTAAAAATATGTCATTTTACAATAGCAAAATTTTTGGTTTTCCCAACCCAGTCAATGGAAGAAAAACGACTCAAACAGGTCCAGAATGGCAATCTCGCCTTCAAATCTGCAACTCTGCTCGCAGCAATTTACGCCCCCCCTTTTCTGGCCTCTTTGAATGGCATATTTAAAATCGTGAAAACCTTGTTTCCTTCCCTGACGGTTTGTTTCATTTGCCGATGGCTGTTTGTTTCACCTTCCCTGCATGCGTGTGCTTCAGTTTCCATTTTATGGCCCTTCGCTATGATTTCTCCACATGGTTTTGCATCCGTTTCCCTCGTGTGTAACGACCATCTTAAATGATTTCAAATCATTAAATATTCCTTATGTAACGCTTGCCTTATTCACTGGATTTTATCCTTATGTCCACATCACTATGCAGGTCCGTTACCTTGGCAAAAATGGAACATGTCGCGATATCGCGACACTTTTGCCTCCTTGCTCTCCTTGGTTGCTTTGAATCGCAAAAATGGAACATGTCGCGATATCGCGACACTTTTGGCCCCTTCCGTCTTTTGTTGCTTTGAATCGCGAAAATGGAACATGTTGCGATATTGCGACACTTTTTCTTTCTCTGCTTGTTTGCCCATTTTGAATCGCGAAAATGCAACATGTCGCGATATCGCGACACTTTTTCTTTCTCTTTTGGTCACGAAAATGCAACATGTCACGATATCGCGACACTTTTCTTTCTTCTCTTTTCCTTTGCTTTTGGCTGCGATGGAGCAACATGTCGTGATATAGCGACACTTTTTTGTTTTTGGCCGCGATGGAGCAACATGTCGCGATATCGCGACGCTTTTTCATTTTCTGCCGCGATGGAGCAACATGTCGCGATATCGTGACACTTTTCATTTTTGGCCGCGATGGAGCAACATGTCGCGATATCGTGACACTTTTCATTTTTGGCCGCGATGGAGCAACATGTTGCGATATCGCGACATTTTTCATTTTTGGCCGCGATGGAGCAACATGTCGCGATATCGTGACACTTTTCATTTTTGGCCGCGATGGAGCAACATGTTGCGATATCGCGACATTTTTCATTTTTGGCCGCGATGGAGCAACATGTCGCGATATCGTGACACTTTTTCATTTTTGGCCGCGATGGAGCAACATGTCGTGATATCACGACACTTTTTCATTTTTGGCCGCGATGGAGCAACATGTAGCGATATCGCGACACTTTTTCATTTTTGGCCGCGATGGAGCAACATGTCGCGATATCGCGACGCTTTTTCATTTTTAGCCGCGATGGAGCAACATGTCACGATATCGCGACACTTTTTCATTTTTGGCCGCGATGGAGCAACATGTCACGATATCGCGACACTTTTTCTTTTTGGGCTGCGATGATGCAACATGTCGCGATATCTCGACACTTTTTCTCCTTGTGGTGTTTTGCTTTTTTTCTTTGAACTTTAGCCTATGGGCCACTTCGGTCTTCTTGGAACACATGCAAAAAGGTGGGTCCCCAATTTTGGGGTACGTTTGGGATTAGCCGCAACAGGTTCTTAGTGTGTTATTCCATGATATTGACAATAATAGATCTTGGATCTTATCAAATGTGTATGCGCCCAATTCAGTTCAAGGTAGAACTAATTTGTGGGCATACCTGAGCCAATTCAATGCAACCTTCAGAAACATCCCCTGAGTGGTCGCAGGGTATTTCAATACCCCCCTACATCCTTCTAACAAAAAGGGAGGATCATGATTACCATCAAGGAGTATGGAATAATTCAATGAGTTTGTTAATTCTAATGAAATGATGGATGTTAGGCTAAAAGGAACGAAGTATACTTGGAGCAATCGTCGGGTTGGGAACCAATTAATCCAGGAAATATTAGACAAGTTCCTTCTCTCAAAAGAAGCTATTACTGATTTTGGGGAGTCGACCTTGCAATATCTTCCTCGGATTGCATCTGACCACAACCCAATTTTGATGGAGCTTTCGCATGTCAATTATTTCATAAAACCCTTTCAATTTCAATCTATGTGGATTAAACACCCAGACTTGAGAGAAAAGACTGAAAGTTTGTGGCAACAACCCTGTCAAGGAAGTTCCACTTTTAAACTATCCCAAAAATTGAAGAAAGTAAAATGCAATCTCAGAGTCTGGAATAAAGAGGTCTTTGGAAAGCTTTTTGAGAACAAAAAAGTAGTTGCAGAAAGGTTGAATACCATAGAGAACAAAATTCAGAACGGTTTGTGTGATGAGGCAACTAGATCGGAGGAAAAAGCTACTTTGTCAGAATAACATAACATCCTAGCCTATGAGGAGATGTACTGGAGGCAGAAATCTAGAGCTTTATGGCTAAAGGATGGTGATTCTAATTCAAAAATTTTCCATGTCACAACTCTCCGAAATAGCAATAATAAAATTAGAGAGCTAACAAAATCATATGGCTCCTCTACCCAAGACATCCTAGAGATTAGAGAGGAAGCGATCTCATACTTTAGTTCCCTCCTGGGAGAGAACCCTCAGTTCCAGGAGGTAGCCAAAGCAGTTCTTATTCAATTCATTCCTCAGGTCATAAACAACTCCACCAGTGATAAACTCTTGGCCCCTTTCACTGATGAGGAAATCATATCTGCCCTGTTTAGCATGGATCTGGATAAGGCCCTGGGGTCTGACGAATTTCCTCCTTGTTTCTACCAAGTATTTTGGGATATAGTGGAGAATGATGTTATGTATGCCTTAAGGGAACGTCAAGCCTCAAAACACATCCCCAGGGGGTTCAACTCCACATTCCTTGCATTGATTCTTAAAAGCGAGGATCCCAAAACTATGGCCGACTTCAGACTGATAAGTTTATGCAATGTGGGCTACAAAATCCTCACCAAAGTCTTATCTAATCACATGAAAGAAATCTTGCCCCTGATTATTAACTCTTGCCAAGGGAGTTTAGTCCAAGGAAGATCAATCTTAGATGGCATCATCACAGTCCACGAAGCCCTCCATTCAACTATTCAGACCATGAAGACCTCCTTTGCCTTAAAGCTCGACATGAAAAAAGCTTTCAATCGAATCAACTGGGAATTCATGTTAGCAACGCTACTCAAATTTGGGTTTCATCCTCAATGGGTCATATTGATTAAACGTTGTATATCCAAGCCTTGGTTCTCTATCTTGGTTAATGGATCAACTACAGGATATTTCTAGAGCAGCAGAGGACTTAGGTAGGGGATCCTATAAGCCCAATGCTCTTCATTATTGTGGCTAAAGCCTTAGGGAGAACGATCAAAGCAGCATGCCAGTCAGGATTAATATCTGGGATAAAATCCACTTCCCTTACCAATACTGTATCCCACCAACAATTTATGGATGATACCCTTATTCTAACCCAGTCCTCAGTGGTGGAGACTAGAAGGATCAAGGAAATTCTAAATTTGTATGAGGAATAAATAGGGCAAAAGGTGAACTTCACAAAGAGCAAAATCTACTTCCTTAACACCCTCATCCCCAGGCAAACCAAAATAGCTTGAATTTCGGGATGTTCCATTGCCAACCTCCCTACTTCCTACTTAGGACTTCCTATTTTCTCAGTATCTCTGGCAGAGTCCATGTGGAACAACGTGGTAGAAAGAATCCAAAAAAAGCTAGCAGGATGGAAAGGTCATTTGTTATCCCAAACAGGGAAAGCCACCCTAACAATGGCATCTTTATAGAGCATCCCAGTTTATTTCCTATCGGTCTTTAAGGCCCCAGCCAAGGTATACCAAAAAATTGAACAACTCCAAAATAATTTCTTATGATCAGGATCAGAAGAGAAACAGAGGATCCACTTGGTAGGTTGGAGCAAGGTTTGTAGACCTAAAGAGAAGGGAGGCCTAAACTTATGGAGAGTATCCCACCTAAATACCACGCTGTTAGCAAAACAAGCATGACGCCTCTTGACCAATGAAGAAATCGAATGGACTGCCATAATCAAAAGGAAATATCTCCAAGGTACAGACTTCCTAAAAGATACTATCCATAGTAGAGGGTCTGCATTTTGGAAAGCTATCCTAACTAGTAGAGATGTTATTAAAAAAGGGATGAGGTGGATCCTAGGAAATGGGTATAAGATTAGATTTTGGGAAGACAAACGGGTTAGAGAGGAGGTCTTGTCCCAGTTCCCTAACCTTACCAGGGTGAAAGTTCACACTGATGAACTCTTAGGGGAGAAAGTTGCAGACTTCATAAGCAGGGACAAAGGTAGATCTAGGTGGAAACAAATTTCTATTATGGGCCTCGAAGTCGAGACCACAAAAGTTCAAAATATGTGAGACCACAAAAGTTCAAAATATGTTGTCTCAGCAAATCATCCACTCAGGTTTAGCAGTTGATCATTTAGCCTGGGCAATGACAGAGAGGGATTTTTTTTGTGAAATCTGCTTATGATATTCTGTTAAGTTTCGAGGATCCCGAGTTACAGATCCAACTGGTGTGGGTTAAAAATATCATTCCCAAAATCTAATTTTTTAATGGCTGGTAATCCAAGGCAAAATTTTTACCATGGACAACTTGTTAAGGAAAGGTATAATTGTTGTTAACCGTTGTCACTTGTGCAGAGCTAGTTGGGAGTCTACCCATCACCTTTTCCTCGAATCTCGGTTTCCCTTAGTATCCTCAATGATTTTTTCCAATATTTCAGTATTTTCTAGGTAAAACTGAACACCATCCTCGAACTCTTCCATAATTGGCCCAACCCTTTTAGCCTTAGGCTTAGGTTGATGTGGAAGATCTGCCTCCACCATTTCCTGTGGCAGATATGGTTAGAAAGAAATCATAAAGCCTTCAATGAATTCAATCATGACCTTAGGTCTATTACCAACAAAATCCTGGCCTTTGCGTCAGAGAATGTCATCATCACCCCCATAGAAGCCCAAAAAATTCCCCCTGGGAAATTAACCTTACCAAATCCTTAAACATTGTTCTTGTAGAGGAATTCTTAGACATCAAGCCCAATCCTCGTGTTGATGTTAAATGGATCCCCCCTACTGAGTGGCTCAAGCTTAATGTCGATGGGGCAGCTAAGGACAATCCCAAAAAAGGCAAGAGCTGGAGGATTGGTGTAGGACAACCAAGATAACATGTTTTTGACTTTTTCTGAACAACTAGGAATCAAGACTAACAAAGAGGTAGAAGCAAGAGCCTTATGGAGGGGGATGCAGTTATCTCAAGAGCTCCAAGGCATATTGATTGTCGAAGGAGAATCTCTGAACACAATAAACCTGTTAACGAACAACAAAAAACCTCCTTGGAGGATCAAACAATTCATCAGGGAGGCGAGGATCCTTTTTGAGGACAAGTGTGACAAGATTGACCAACACGTTTACCATGAACCAAATCGAATGACAAACAAGCTGACCAACCATGGGGTTAATATCGATGGACTTGTCACGTGGCCACTTGGGGTCCCGAGTGACGTGGACGAACTCCTTCAAAGCGACCGCCAATGACTTTTGAGACACGAGGAGTGGGCAAGTGGTTCCCAATCACGGGTGCTATAGGCGGCCCCGCCAATTTTTTGAAAAATAACAACAACAATAGAAGTATGACGTGTCAGCCTAATCGGATTATGATGATGGGGAACATAAACTTAGCAAATTAGGAGATCAACAAAACTAGTTACAAGGAAGGCCTATCACGGGAATATTGAGCAGGAGGTTATCTTTCCAAAGTGGCTACTTCGTGATCATTTCCAAAAAGAACCAATGGCGATGGGAAATGGGCAGTCCACCAAGACAAATGGAAATCATGGGTACAGTCAGCACGATGAGAAGGGGTGGCGGTAATAAGAGACTTGATGGAGGAGTTAAAGTCCCAAGAAACAACATTTAGATTTGGATATGGCCCCGAGATAGTGGGGTTAATAACTTCGACTCAACCCAAGGTGCTTTGAAGGGAGATAGTATGCATGGTTTTTTCAACCACGACTGCATGTCAAGCCTCGACATGATTACGAGGACAAGGGCGATTGGCGATGGGGAAATTGTCACGCGGTTCCAACTATTAGATGTGGCCAAGTGGAGTAGGTTCCAGGTGGAGGATGGTAATAGGAGGGTTGGCACCAAAGGCACCCTTAATAAGGAAGTTTCCTCTCACTTTGAGAAGCCTCAAAACAACCACCACCCCCAAAAGGCTTCAAAACCCAATTCGATGTGGATTGCTATGTCGATCAAGTCTAAAGTTTTTGAGGAGGTCGCTGAGTGCATAGTGAGAATGACGTACATTGAGCCAAGTATGGTCGTTATGGATTCTGTTGCCCAAGACATTCTGACAGAGAGGAGGTTTATGCAGTTCTTCGATATGTTCTCTGGGGTTGAGGAGGACATCACCCAGGCGATGATGGATACCTGGGAGGATGACAAAGTCGAGATACACGGATGCGATATTATGATTGACATAACATTTCTCACCATTAGCACTAGGTAAACTATCAAAGGGAGGTCTATTCACATATAAAAGCATCACTGGAAGGTGAAGCTGAAGGAGTTCAGGGACAACCCTAAGATCTTCAAGGAGGCAAAATCAGGGTTGACAAGGACGGACCTTCCTACCCCTTGGAAGGGGTAATGAAAAACGTGATGGAATTCATAATGGCAGAAGACCTCGGTAAGACTTTACTTAGTTTCCACTATGCCTTTGTGAACTTCTTTCGGGATGTCAACCCGATTAGCATCCCTCAATTTTTGATGAATTTGATGAACTACACCATTAACTCATGTCGAAGCAAGAGGGGCTCTGCTAAGCCCATGCACCAGGGATTATTCAAGGTCATATACAAATGGGCTCTAGCCATGGCTCCCCAAGCCGCTCCTCCAACGATTGAGGATGCCCCAGCCAGGCCTGCGATCGAGAGCTCCAGGGCCAGGGCATCCCCAAGCCCTATTAAACCCTCCTCTGGCTCTAGAGGAGGACCGACCAGGAAAAAACTATGAATTGATGAAACTCCCACCAGATATTCTTCTAGGATGAGGAACAAATAGATTCTGAGTAAAGAAAAGACCATTGCAAGTGACATTGAGGATGAGGAACCTGACCCCACTATCATGGCTCTCAAATATTTTGTGTTAAACACCTCGGCTAACATAATTCAATAGATGCACGAGTTTTAGGAGATGCTCACCAAGGTGTTATTCAATGAGGGCTTTCATAGCAACAAGCCGGTTGTAGCAGTTTTGGATTTGGATGATGACGAGGATGACAAGGTCGAGGACCCTGACGAAGAGGAGGAGAAGACCTAGATCCTCCAGGGTGGTCTTTGTACATAACACTTTTTGTTTTTGTCAGTGCTTTATGGTCAAATTTTTAGATTATTTTTCGTCTTGTAACTGTATAGAGGATGTTTTACTTTTTGTTATTGTCGTATGTCGTTGCCCGTATGGGTTGTCAAGAAAGTGTCCTTGGAGTCTTTCATGTCTGAGAGCTCTAAAGTCAGCTCTATGGGTCTCTTTGTATGGGGAAGTGGGTAGGTGTCTGTTAGTTCTTGGGTTGGCTCCCATAGGGTCTTGTAATGGCCAGCATCGGTAGAGGATAGGTCATCCTCAATAAGGCAAGGATCCGTATTTCCAGCATAAGGTTGTATTTTGTACAAGGTTTTGGGTTAACCTGTAAAACCCGATATTAATGAAAATCTCCTTAATTACCAAAAAAAAAATAAGTGGATTATGAAAGCATTGCATTTTGATATAGCAAATGTTATTAGTCTAGACACATGATAAGATATTGCAATGTGAAAATGATAGAAAAAGAGATGCAAAATTTTAGACATGAGATAAACTTCAATATGAAATAGGGAGATCATATCATACTAGAATCTAGATCAAATCAAGTATTTTTCACTCCTAAGAAAGAGGTAAAAAAAGCTTTATATAATCAAACAAAAAATGCCATTATAGTTCACTCAAATCAACCATTGGAAGAAAAAATGACACAAGGTATGAGGAAGTACAATGCACAAGTTCAATTCAGGAGTTAAAGATGCAAAGCAAGATGAGGAGGTAAATTTTAAATCGAATTAGGTGAAGGGGATCAAGGTTAATCTAGGTAAATCATCTTTATTTTTCTCAAGTAGCATAAAATTATCTCCTTGTAATTAAAATAAAAGTAATATAGAGTGTATCCATTGCACTTTAGGGTTTCAAGAGCAGCATAATAAAAAAAATGCATATGGAGGATATCCATAGAAATTTAGTGTTCTAGGGTAGCATTAGAAACTAATTAATATAGAGGATCATCCTTGTACTTTAGGGTTTCTAGGGCAACATAGAAAAGAAAGTATTTATGAGGCTATTCCTTACATTTTAGATTCTTTGGGGAACATATATCCTTAGAAGAAAAGTCTCATTATGAACAATATGGAAAGTAAAATATTGATGAAGATGAAAGTATTGGTGAGAATAAAAAAAATGAGACAAAGGCCATCAAAGCATGGATAAAGAGAAAATGAAACTCAAAGGAATATCAACTTGGGAAGCCAAATAAAAATATTGTAGGTGTTAACAAGAAGCGAGGCTAAGCCCACTAATAAAAATAAAAAGTGATGATGAAAACGATGTCATAGAATATTAGGGGTATGAATAAGACCCCTAAAAAAATAGTTATTAAGGAATTACTAGATTGTTATAGTTTTGAGTTTATTTTAATACAAGAAATAAGACTAAGTAGTGAGGAATGTAAGGACATTTTTAAAAATATTTAAAATATTCAATATCATTTAGAAGTTTCTTCTATCAAAGCTTGAGATAATATTACAACAATATGGGACAAACACAAATGGGTGAACAATCATTATAAGTGGAAAAGAGGAAAATATCAAAGTTAGGGTTGTAAATGTATATGCTCCAGCTATAATTACTCCTCATAAAACATGTTAGAATGACCTTAACATATTTTTGTTAGATACAATGATGATTCATAAGTGTGATATATGTATTCTTGGGGTGACTTCAACATAGTATTATCTCTTGTTGTTGCTCTTGCATAATACGCCCCAGTTTGCATGGAATAGGGACTTAATTTTTTAAAATTTTGGTAAGCTTTATCTTATTTTCTTAGATTTTCTTGCAATTTTTAGTTATATCCAAAAACTCTAGTTTTTAGCTGAAAGCTCTTCAATATAGGTGCCCAATTTTTTGCTTGCCTTGAGCTTGTGATATTTATTGCCATTGTTGTATTTGGTAAACTTTTTAAAATGGCAAATAACCTCTCCTATTAGACCGGTCTTGGAATAATATTTCCAATGGTAACCGCTTGCCTATGTTCCCATAGCCTAAGCACCCTGAAATTGCTTAAAAGCAACCATTGCAAATTTGAATTTTCTCCCTACAATATAGATGGTTTCATTTATGGACCACATATCTCTTTTACTGCTCAATAAAACTTGGTGAAACCACTTCCATTAGATCCTCTTCGAAAAGAGCTTTCCAAAAAGTATAAACTTGTCTATGTTCTAAGGATAATTGACCTCCCACATAGCTTATTTTCAGTAGGCTATCCAAGTTGTCACAACCAAGGTCACTATAGAGGATGGTTGTTAGCTTGGAAACTAAGTAAAAAAAAAATGTCGAACACCAGATGTTACTGGTAACTCAAAATGCTATGCCTTTCCAAAAGCCAACCAAAAGTAAGTTAAATGTTACTGGCAACTCAAAATGTTATACGTGCCGAAACTCGACACTTAAGTGGAAACGACTTCCCCACCTAAGATTTGGCTAAGGCAAAAAGGTCAAAATTGTTAGCAACAGAGTGTCAAAATCAAAGAAATTAGCTAAGGAAAAAAGTGAAGCTAAACTTGTAATTGCTAACATCATCTTAAGGAGCAAAAAAATGTCTGACATAGAAGAAAGCCAAAATTTGACTAAGGCATGGAGTTCGACAATTAGAAATTTTACCTCATAAAGTGGAAATTTGCATCGATAATTAAAAATTTGATTCTATAATAAAATTTTTAAAAGAGTTGGATTTAAAATTTTTGTAAGACATGGTCAAACTTTTGAAACATTGATGCAAGAAGAAAAAAGTTCAGCACAACAAAGAGCCAAACTCAAAATCTGACTAAGGCATTGATTCTGGAAATTGAAAATTTTACCTCTCTAAGTGGAAATTAAGCCTAGCAATGGAAAAATTTACCCAACCACCCATGAGGAATGTTAAGTAAAAAAAATAGCCACAATCGGAAGCCCAGACACATCATGGACAAGATATACAGTAATAAGCGTAAGGGTAAAAAAAAAAGTAAACCAAGAAGGGCCGCCTGTAGGGAACTGTTAGTGAAAAAATCTAAAACCTCGAACAAGAAAATGTTGGACTTTTTTAATTGTTGACATAAGCAAAAGCATTGAAAAAAAATTGGTAAAGCAAAATTGGAAATACCAGATGAAATTGAAAAAATTACGCTGGCATGGTAAGCCAAAAAAATAAAGTTTAAATGTCAGACACTCACATCTAAGCATGAGTAGAAACACTAAGTGAGCATAGTCATGGTCAGAAGCTTGACCAAAGGAAATGTAAAATAAAAAAACAAACAAAACATAGGTAGTTGGAAGCATTCAGACACCTACGAAAAGATTAGAATTAATCGACATTGAAAAATTTAGAGCCCAAACCAATGAAAACTACCCTAATTGATACCCCAAAAATGAAGGATGTTATTAGAGGGTATCACCTTTGAAACAAACAAAAAGAACTGAAAAGACTTCGACATATATTTTGATGGCCTAAAGAAAGTCTAAATCCTGGCAGGAAGCCTCCCAACTCTTGCAAGAAAGTTAAAAAAAGAAGGGTTGCTTTAAAATTTAAAATATGATAGACGAGGGATATTAATGTTGACCTGGCAAGTATATATGTATTAGACAGCGGGCATGGTGAAAGTAATGGTTGTTCCAGAAATCCCAGGCATTGTGTGAGTGAATATTTAATGGGGCATGGCTAAGCATTGTACTAGAGATCTAATGAGGCATGGCCTAAGTATGGTTGAAAGCAATCCCAAAGAGCACATTGTGGATATAAATTTATTACAAAAAATAACTCTATGTGAAGGCCAAAAATGGTATAAATAGTGGCTCACTAGCCTATTACAAAGGTCGAAAACCATCTATTAGCTTGTCCCTTTACCTTTTTTCTTTATTTGCATGTTTTTTTGATAATTTGTATTGTATTTACATTACGGGTTTTGAAAGGAACCCAAAACCTTATTACAGTAGAGGTCGGGTGGCCATACACAGAACAAAAATTCTAAGGAGGTGTTGGGGACCTCAAAAACCTAGTTAAACGACCATAATGAAAATCCTCTTAGACCCGACAGAAAAAAACAACAAAAATAGAGATGAGTATGGGCAAGCCCCAACCCGACATATGCACCAGACCAAAAAATAACAGCTTTAGCTACAAACTCCCCACCTGAATACAACCCGACAAAAAGAAACATGCTAACCCAGATAAACCAGAGAAACCAGAGGCATCCTTGTGTGCTCGAGGGCCAGACGGAGGGTCCCACACTAGTAAATTTTTGTTGTCATTTGTTTTCCTCAAAGTGGATCATGTGGCACTTTGAATGTAGCATGATAAAATCTTGGAAGCCTCCTCCAGAGACTTGATGGATGTGTTGATGGTCGTGACCACAAGCTCCAATAACATTTGGGAGCAAGGATCATCTTTGTTGCTCCCAGGATTAGAATTGGCGTGAGTTGAGGAATATGAGTGCCCCACCTTTGGCTTCTTGAGCCTAGTAGAGGACCTAGGTGTTAGAGGAGTGTTTGAAGCAATCACATGCTTCCTTTGATCACTTCACCTAGCACTTTTGAGGGGTGAAGGCTTTGAACGACCTCCAACTGAACTAGAAATAGGGGAGTCATTAAAAATGTGGCCTCGACTGGGAGAAGGGGGGGTTCATCAGGGGGATTGACAAATACAGGCTTAACATTATGGATAGGGTGCCGGGTGGCCAGGACATGCTTGAAAATGATAGGCAAGAGGTCTTGGTGAAGAGGCTTGCCATTGGAATTTTGGCATTTCTCGAGGGTCAGAGAGAGGGAGTACAACAGATAGTTGGGGACACATACAACCTTGTCATCCCGAAGGTGATTGACAAAGGTGAGGTGGAAGCTCCTCAAGGGCTTCTAAGGGTCATCACAACTTACGTACTATATGATGGGGATAATTGCAATGTTCTAGGGAGTCAGGAGGGATGATCAATGGAGGATAGATTTATCCCAACCTAGGCTCTTATCTTTGTCAGGGAATTGATCTGTTTCTTCCTCCTAGTTGTGCTTGTCTTAGCAGATGAAGCGGCCTGTTAGTGGGATACCAGATATCTCTACTAACATTTCAATAGTTACTTGGAAGTGAACACCTTGAACTATAACCTCACCCTGGTTCCAAGAGGCGATGAAATATTTGGTAATCTGGTCCTCGGCCCTTGAAAACTTCTATAGGAAGGGGGTAAAACCTTTAGTGTCCATGAAAATTTGGGTAGTGGAATTCAGGTTAACCTGAGATGGTTTGACATAAGCCATGCTATTAGCTCGGGGATGAGGACTAAGGCAAAGCTAGATAGGGCAGATGTAGAGGCAAGAGCTTAGTGAAACCTAACCAAGGTTGACAACAGAGGGGCACAAGCTAAAGGAGTAAAGCCTTCACATATTAAAAAGAAATGGGGTGAGTGAAAAGGTCTAAAAGAACAATAATTCAAACATGTGGTGAGGGATAGGAGCTTCCATGTCTTGCCACTTGTGAGCTCCAACCTGATAAAAGTATAACTTTATACTGTCTTGGTCCACTCATGACAGTTACCCGCATTTAGGGATAAAAATCTAAGGACTCTAGCATTGGTAAGGAGAATCCATGTGACGAGCCTAGCTTCAAACTTCCTTTCATTGGGACTTGCCACTTTGACTATTAGGATTTTCATGGATTGTTGCATTAATGATGTCTTGGGGGAATTTATCTCTCCACACTTTGAAGCTAATGGAGGAAGCTGCCAAGTTGGCAATAAGATTAGCAACGTAATTGGCTTCTCTAAAGTTGTGGTGGATGGTCGTCTACGACCGATTCTGAAAAATATTTTTGGATTCTTGGATGGTGTTGAAGACTTTCCAAGATGGAATCTTATCATTCATCATATAGCTAATTATATTCATAAAGTCACCCTCTATGATTGCTTCCCTGGGATATTCCTTGAGCAGAACAAGCCCTCTCCATAGAGCCTTAGCTTATGCAAATTTGTTTGTTTGAGGCCCAAGGTACTCAACAAACGCGAGGATCAGGTTGCCTTTATGATCTCTAATGACCCCTATTACCCTAGTAGTGCCAGGGTTTCCTTTAGAAGCCCCATCAAAATTTAGCTTGATATAGCCCTCCAGGGGGGCTTCCATTTGATATTAGCTCTAGGATTGGGCCTTGGTTTAACTTTGAGATCCTCCTCGAGGATGGAAAAAGATTTGAAGAGGAGGAATTCGAGGGTCAAGGTTGGGGCCAATGAGCAAGGGATAAGTCGAATATTTTTTGTGGTAGAGGCAATAGATTTGGTAGCCACAGATAGGGGATCCCTGGAGGAGGTGGAGAAGGCCTTGTTGTTGCGCTCTAGCCAGATTTGTCAAATGGAGTGGTGGAGGTAGAAGGACCAAAGGGTGCTGAGCCTAGGATTGCTGAAGGGATTTGGCCATTGGGAGAAGAGGTCAATGATTGAATTGGACTGAACCCACTAGATGCGAAAGAAATTGAGCAGGTGGCCAAGGACGACGAAGGAAAAAGTGTAGTTGATGAAGATGTAATTCAAATATTCCCAGTCAGAGAGGCACAGGTAGCAGGGGTTGGGGATCATGAATCCTCTTTTGGACAAATTTTTGATAGTGAGGATCTTATTTTGGATGGCAATCCAAGCGAAGAAGCTTATTTTAGGTATGAGTTTCTTCTTACAAACTAGGTTGAAGGGAATATTTAGAGTCTGGGTATTCTACTGGAGGATGTATGCTGACTTTATATAGAAGGAACCTTCATCAGTTCCTCCCCAGATGGGTATGTCTTCAGCTTCTCCTGTGGGGATGGTGACTGTATTGAGAAGACTAGATAGGGCAACAACTTGATTGGGAAAATTGGCAAAATTAATGGTTCTCCATCTAGGGTCCCTATTGTGGCTATTGATGAAGTCAGCCACCTTGCTCCCTAGGAGGGTATCAGTGGAAGGCTTGAGGACCACCGAGGATCTATTTTCACTCAAAGGTTCACCTTGCAATCACCTATCTTGCCAGAAGTCGATGTTGTTCCCGTTGCAAAAAATCCATTTACTACCTTTTTGAATGAGGTTTCTGGTCTGAGTGATGGATTTACAAAAAGCTGACCTATTCTAGGACCCCTGATCATCCAAGAACTAATGGTTATGCATATATTTCTTCTTGACTATCTCGATCCATCCGACGCTATTGTTGGTATAGAACTTCCACGCATTATTGGCTAGGAGAGCAAGATTCATTTTGATGACTTTCTTGAGCCCAATGCCCCCTTGGCTTCTACTACAACAAACCAAATTCCAAGCCACCAGGGGAATCCTTTTCTTGTCTTCACTTCCAGACCAGAGGAATCTTTTTGGAGTTGCTCAATATTTGAGCTCACTAAGGCTGGGACCCTGCAGACAGATAGGAAGTACACCAGGATGCTATGGAGACAAGCCAAGGTAAGAGTAGCTTTGGCTGCCTGGGATAGAAGGTGACCTTTCTAGGAGGCTATTTTTTTCTAAATTATTTCAATGACATTGTTCCACATTGACATTGTGGGGTTGCCTAAGAATAGGGGAAGCCCAAGGTAAGTGGTGGGGAGAGCCTCCAATGAGCATCCAAGGATCCGTGCTATTTTGATTTACTGGATGAGGGGTGTATTGATGAAAAAGATTTTGATTTTGAGGAGGTTGATCTTATGTCCTACAACACTGTCATACAATTGAAGGATGTGTTTAATGACATTGGCTTTAGAAACTACGGTGAAAGTGGACTGGATAGTATCATTAAAAAATTATTGGTGGGTAATAGGGTTAAGACCAGTGGTAGTTTTGATCCCAGAAATCAGACCTCTCCCGCTAGCACTTGTAATGGATCTCTTTAACACTTCAGCCAGGATGATGAACAAGATTGGAAAGAGGGTATCTCCTTGCCGTAGTCCTCTAGAGCTAGGGAAGAAACCAATAGGGGACCCATTGACTAAGACAGAGAACCAAGGAGAGGAGATGCAAAATTTTATGAGGTCAACCCAAGCCAGGTGGAAGCCAAATTTGAGGAGGACATCTATAATAAAGTCCCTACTGACTCTATCAAAGGCCTTGTTCATGTCCAAATTAATAAGGAAGGCTAGTTTCTTGGACAGGGTGGCAAAGTGCAGGGCCTCATGAATGGTGATCACTCCATCTGTTATGATCCTCCCTTTAACAGAGCTACCCTAGCAAGGATCAATGATATGAAGGAGGATCTCCTTAAGCCTATTGGCCAATGCTTTGGTTAGGATATTATAGAGAACAATTCAGAGGCTGATGGGGTGAAAGTCAAACATAGCTTTGCAGGACGACACTTTGGGAACCAAGGTGATGAAGGTGGAATTGATCCCTTGGGGTATGGCCTTGGAGGATTGGAGGTCTCTAACTACTGCATAAACTTCAAGGTCAATTAGATCCCAGAAAATTTGAAATAAGAAAGGGGAAAAGTCATCCTATTTGGGAGCCTTATCAGGCTGCATAGAGAATAATGCTCCTTTGATCTCTTCAGGGGTGAGAGGGCTAATGAGCATTACATTGGTGGATGAGGGAATGGAATGGAGATATTTCCCAAGAGGGATTCTTTGGCACGGGGGGATGCAGGAGAGGAGGTGCCCATAAGGGATTGGAATAAATTAACATATTCATTCCTAATTTCATAGATTTCCCTTATGAGTCTTCCATCGCTTTGTTTGAACCACTGTTTCTTATGGTTAACATGTGGAAGAATTTGGTATTTGAGTCACCATCCCGTATCCAAAGAGCCCTCGACTTCTATCTTCATTATATTTCTTCCTTGGCCATGATGTTGTGAAACTCAGCTAGGAGCTTGCCCTCTTCGGCTCTGATGCTGCTATCCTGGTTACCTGCTTGGATTTGCTGCTCTATGATTTCCAATTTCTCTTTGACTATTTTCTAGCTTTCAAAGGTGTTTCTAAATATTTCTTTGTTTTAGGTTATGAGCTTTTCTTTAATGAATATGATTTTTTGATAGATTTGGGCAAAGGGGGACCCTTTGAAGGACTACAACCACCACCGAGAGATTTGATTCCTAAAATTGGGGTGATGGAACCACATCACCTCAAAGCAAAAGGGGGTCTTGAAAGGAGGGGATTTGATGGCTTCAAGCAGAAGGGGACTATGGTATGAGCCAATTTTAGGGAGGGATTTTAGGGTGGAATCTCCAAAGAATGGAATAGCCTCTCTTGAAAGAAAAAACCTATCTAATGTAACCTGGATGAAACTATTTTCACCCCTTCTGTTACTCCAAGTAAAATTTGCTCATTTCAGTTGGACATCCATGAGTTCATTGGCTTCTATGAACTCCCCAAACTCCTCCATGCTTTTGGTGAGTGAAATGTTACCTCCTTTTTATCAAAAGAGAAAAGAGGGCTATTGAAATCCCCTATGAGGATCCAGGGGATGGTATTGAAAGAGTTTCTCATTTGACTTATAGAGTTCCACAACAAGGCTCTTTCAAGGGGGTTATTAGGAGCATAGACATTGGTGAGGATCCAAGTGTTATTACTGTTTTTGCAGTGAAAAATTATGTTTATGATCATGTTTGAGGAGGAAATCGTTCTTCCTTCAACTCTACTCAGATCCCACATGCACATCAGCCCTCCAAAAGTTCCTTGGGCAGGAGTGAAGACAAATTCACTTTTATTCCATATTGCTTTGGCAAATTTAGGGGAAGAGATCTCATCTACTTTTCTTTCTTGCATGATGAAAATTGTAGGGTTGTACTCCTTTATTAGATTTACAGCTAGACATTTATTGGGGGCCCCATTAAGACTTCTCACATTCCAAGTGAGAATATTCATTTAAATTTTTTTGATTTTTTGCCTCCCTTTGACTATTGTGGGGGAGGTTTGGATCTTTTGGGTTCATCTTTGATCAGGTTTAGAGAGTCAAAAAGCAAGGTGGATTGGAAGTTGTTTGCTATATCCTCTTCAATATATTTTCTTCTTTGCTCAGTAGTGGACAATATTCCTCTCTTTTTATCACTTCCATAGTCAATGAAATTTTTTTTTCTCTGGTTCTGCTTGGTACTGAAGTTATTTAGGATGGAATGGTATGGGACATGGATTCCTTCTTATTCATATTTAGAATGGATGGATGCTGGTCTGAAAGGTTCAAGAGGGGAGTGGAAGGGACCATATTTTTATGGAGATTCAGTGGATTCGTTCTTGATCAAATTAGCTTGGGGAGGAGCAGACTACATTAGGGGTGGGGGATCATCTGCTAGGAAGCCCATTTCACCCTTAAAGAAAATATGATTACTTTAAAGCGAAAGATATACCTAGTCTTGCTCTAGGGCCATAGGAGAATCCATAATCTTTTTTACTTTGTCATCGGAGGAATTATCCCTTCTTTGATATATTACGATCTGGTTTACATGCAAAAATGAACTGTTCTTTTTGGGAAAAGTTTGGATATTCTTGAGATGAAGGTTCTTTGATGGCTAGGAAGGAAATTGAAGCTAGGATTTGATAGGGGGAGGCCTCAATATGAACTTTTTAGAGTCCTTAGGTTCCTTTGAAGGTTTAGCCTTGAGAAGGGAGCACTGGTTCCTGAGGTGGCCTTGCATTTTACAATGGATGCAAAATGTTGGCTTGTTTTCATATTATAGAGGTTGATATCATCTGAAGGATCCTGGAATTAGGTTAACGAACATGGGAAGCTCAAAATAAAGATTTGCGTTCACACAAATTCAATCATGGACCATTATTGAATGTGCTTTGGTTGTAGAATCTATTGCCACCAAGTCTCCAATGATCTTGGTGATGGCTCCTAGGATGTCCTCGTGCCACATGTGGAAAGGTAGATTTGGGATGTAGACCTAAATGGGTGTCAAGTTGATGCTATGGATGTTGGGATTAAAATCTATAGCTCACCTTCTGAGGAACAAGCTCCTTCTACCCAAGAACCATTGTCCCCTCGTTAGGATTTGGCTTGCATCATCATGGTTGTAAAGCCTTATGGCATAAAATCCTCTGGAAAGGGCTACAATCTCCATGCTTCCTGAGGTTTTCCATTTGGAGAAGGTCCAACGTCTTATTGTATCCATATATGATCATTCCCTAATGAAATTACTGATAAGGGAGTATGATTCCATTGAAATATAACTGGAAAAAACCTCCTTTGGGATAACGATATCCGCTTTGATAGGGGTTAGGTGGTTATTTGAGGTTTTTGGAATGTCTAGGCCATTGGAGATGACCTAAGTGTACAAAGGCCCACTAGGGTTTCCCAGATATGGGATCTTATTGGGGATGGAGCCCTCGATAGGTCTTTTATTGGGAGGTTCCTTATCCCAAGGGCCCTCAGGGGGCTTCCCTGGAGAACCCGCTCCACCAACTACTGCAACTTCCTTATCTGGTCCAGATCCTTCATCCGCTGCTCCAGAGGGTCGGTTCTCGCCATCACCATCACTGGTTCCCACCTCTACCATCTGCTCTCTTATCTTTCTAGCTCCCATTTCTTTGCATTTTATCTTTGTAGTTAGATGGTATTTTTGAACCAAGTTGCTATTGTTTTGAGATTTGTTCTTTTGATCCACTAAAGTGGGCAAATTTGAATCATTGTACTCAATAAATATATTTATAATACAAGGCTTTTGAATTTTTTTGTATTCAATTTGTGCATGTTGATGGTGGTTGCACTTAGTCCATTTCACAGTTTGTTACTCCTCTAAAGAAAGCATTGTCTTAGACCTCACTCTACGTGAATACTAGTCAAGCCAAGATTGGTTTAAATCAGAATTGTTATTTTACCAAATTACGATAAAATTTCAAGGTAATATGGGTTTGTTTATTTTTTATTTTTTTCTCTTACCCTTAAGCCTTTGACTTTTCTTTGGATCTTGTTTAGATTATGAGTAGATTAATTTCCATTTGAAGCATTGAAGCTGATTTTTGCAATACTTTTTAAAATTTAATACATCTTCAACATAATCATTGGTTTTATATATGTGATAATAATCTTAAATGCAATGAACAATATTGAATAAGTAATCATTGTTTATAGAGCTTAAATTTTATCTTTTTTTTTGTCTAGTTTTAATTTCACTTAGCTCATGTGTGTTTAAATATAAATGTAGTGGGATTATTTTCAGGTAGTTAAGTGTTTGAATTTAAGACATTGTGCCTAGGAAATCTATCTTTTAGAGTCATATCAGCAAAGGTCCCTTAAAGGAACAACTATCAACCACCTTTGGGTTTACCCGCATTGACCAAGAATTGGCATACATGAACCTTGGGGGAAAAAATTCCCTTTCAAGAGGGAATAGACTTTGTTCCAAATATGTTGGCTTACCCTTGACACACCAATAGTTTGAATTTTTCTCTTCATGTCCAACAAGAAGGACAATTGAATTGTTGATTTAGTAAGTCCACCAAGCCCTTACGCTTAAAACATTTGGTAGATTGAGGGAAGAGTTGGAGTATGTTATTTGTATGCTCAATAGAACTGGTGCTAGAAGGAGGGTCATAGACTCTAAAAATTAATGTTCCCTGGTGTAGTGTTTACATTACACATTTTAACAACCAAATCTAGAACCAAAAGTCATCATTACTAGATCCAAGTCATTTGTAGGTGGTGTCGATAGTGCAAATGACACATTATTGAGGGCATGCCAACATACTTAGAATATAATTTATTCTCTCTTGAAAGAGAAACCCTTTTCCCCCAAGGGTTCAGGTATGCCAAGTCTTGGCTGGTGTGAATAGACTCAGAGGTCGTTGTTAGTTATTACTCAAAAATATAAATTTTCCTAAACACAATGTTTAAAGCCAAACACTTAACTCCCTAAAAATAAATCCATTATACTGATATTTCAACATATAAGCTGAGCAAAATTTAAATGGTTGCATACTCAAAATTATCATTTATTGCATTTCATATTGATTAGCTTGCAACATAAACAAAATTTGAAACGAGCATAACAGAAAACCAACTTCAAAGTTTTATACTAGATTTAATCTACTCTTAATCTAAATGTGTTCCAAAGAAAAATCAAAGGTTTAGGGTTGAAAGAAAATTAAAGAAAACAAACCAATAGTACCTTGAACTTTAGCTCTAATTTGGTAAAGTGACAATTTTGATTTAAAACTAGCCTTGACATAACCAGTATTCACACAACCTGAGATATGAGATGGTGCAATCTTCAAAGGAGAAAATACTATGAAATATACTAAGTGCAACCACCATCAACATGCACAAATTGAACATAGAAATTTCAAAAGCCTTGTATTAAAATATAATCATCAAGCACATTTGTTTCAGATTTGTCCACTTCTATGGATTACAAAAGCAGAGCTCAAAACAACAATTTGATTCAAAAAATCCATCCAACTACTAACAATAAATGCAAAGAAAGAAGAAAACTAAAAAGGGGCCTACTACTGGATGGATTTCAGTCCTTGTAACAGACTAGTGAGCCACTATTTATACAATATTTTGGCCTTCACTTAGCATTACATTTTGCAATAAATTACTATCCATTTCAAGGACATGCTCTATGGGATTACATTTAGCCATACTGTGGCCATGCCTAATTAAATCTCTACTAATTTAGCTATGCCTCATAAAATCCCTATTTGCATGATGATTGGGAACTTTGGAATTGCCATGCCTCATTAGATCTCTATTACTCTACAAAGTCTGGGTTAACCATTGATTCCACCATGCTTGCCATCCTGCATGTTTGTACTTGTTCGATCTACATTAAAATCTTACATCCGTTCGCCATATTTAAATTTAAAGCAACCCTACAAAACACATATGATATCTTTAATTTTCTAATAGCCGTACAAAGCAAACCCACAAAATGCAAGTGTTATAATTTAATATTACCATTAATATTTTTTATTTTTTTAATTGATTTTAATTAATATTTTTTAATTATATATATATAAATATATAATTGTTTTATTTATTTATTTCAACCTCATGCTTTTCTAGAAATAATTATGGTTTCAATTGCATTTTTACTCTTTCTAGCAATTTTGTATTTTTTAAGAGTTGACATCATTTCTAGTAATCTCTCGCTATATTTTACCATCTTTCCGATAATTCTTCACATTTTTCCTCCTACCATGATGTTTGGACTGAATTTTATATCTCTCTTGGGACGCTCCAATGATAACTTCTAATTAGCTAGGCTTTTAATATCTTTGCTTCTACATTTCCCTGAGCTTTTGACATTGCAAATAAGCAATTGCAAACTTTTAGGATTCCAACATAGTTAGCTTCCATAATTTCCAATGTCGGGGCTTTAATTTATTTTTCTTTTTATTTTATTCTTTCGTTCGAGTTCGAGCTTTAATTTACATCACTGAGATTTTTCAACTTAAGCTTATGTCAGTGCCAAAACATTTAGCACTAGGCTTTAATTTACATTACCATCGCATGATTTTCAATTGCCAGAATTTTTTTAATTTTATTATTATTTTTTGAAAAAAATGAAAACTTGTATTAATACAAAGACCAAATACAAACAGGAGAGAACACATCCCGACCCAGAGCAAAGAGCAACACAACAACAGCAAAGCACAAAGGCAGCACTAGCAACCACAGGGCAAAGAAAACAACAGGGCGCAAAAAGGCGACATGTCGCGAAATCTCGACAGTCACCCCCGTCTCGACCGCGTCGATGCCAACAGTCACGATAACGCGACATGTCGCGAGATCGCGACATGTCACGAGATTACGACAGGAAGGGCCCTCGGCAGCCGCCCGCAAAAGGAGTCGTGAAATCGCGACGAAGTTTCAAAACGGCACTCATGCCACAAAAGGGTCACGATATCACGACAATTATCCTCCCAACCACTTAAGTGCCAAACGTGTCGCGATATCGTGACAAAAATACCTTGCAGCTTCTAGTTTACCAAACTGTCGTGATATCGCGACGAATTATCAACTTTGCTCTTCATCTTCAAAAGAGGCACGAAATCATGACATAATCTCAACAAGAGCCGCGATAGCGCGACATGTTGCGATATCGCGCCAGAAACCCACCAAAGGCCGCAGAGGCTCAACCTGTCGCGATATCACGACAACTGCCAGCTCGAGGCCACGACGGCGCTACAGGTCGCAATATCATGACAATTTTCCTCCCAGCCGCTTAAGTTCCAAACGTGTCGCGATATTGCGACAAGATTACCTTGTAGCTTCCCACTCTCCAACTTGTCACGATAACGCGACGAAATTTCAACTTTGCTTTTCAACTTCAAAAGGGGTGTGAAATCGTGACAGGATCTCAACAAGGACCGCGATAGCGCGACAGAAACCCACCAAAGGCCGTGGAGGCTCAACCTGTCGCGATATCGCGACAGCTTCCAGCTAGAGGCCGCGACAGCACTACATGTCGCGATATCGTGACAAAAAATTTCCTTAGCATAAAAAACACTGCACATTATTTCAAAATTTGTTCAAGGCCTTGTCTAATCTCTGCATCCTCCACAGACATATTACTATGCAGATGCATCCCAACCTCTCTCTCAGCACCCATCTTAGCAAGGAAATCAGCCGCTTTATTAAGAGATCTACTAGCATAAACAGGTATCACATCCTCTAATTCCTTCCAAAGCTCTTTAATTTGGGAGACCAGAATCTGCAGCCTCCAAGATTTTAAGGCAAAGTTCCTCATGCAATCAAGAGCGCCAACCAGGATTTGGGAATCAGACTCAATGATTATCTTTCTATGACCCTGCTTGACGGCCCAGATGGAAGCAGATTTAATAGCAAAGGCCTCGACTTCATTGTTTGTGGCATATCCCAGACCTTGCAATTCCCAATAGAGCACAGCCCCAGCATGATCACGACAGATTACTCCACTTCCAGCATTGCCCGGATTGCCTTTTGCAGCTCCATCAGTGTTGATTTTGATCCAGCCTTCTGGGGGAGGTTTCCAACAACTTCTTACCTGTCTCTCAAGATCAGCAGCTCTCTCTTCCAGAGGCTTAGAAGCAGGCTGATTTTCCTCCTCAGCATAGATGGCAACGGTTTCCACAACTTTGCTCCAGATGACCTGCCATATCCCATCCACCGAAGAGAAGGTTTCACGAAAAATACGAGCATTTCTTTCCAACCACACCTGCCACCAAATAAAAAGGAAACCAAGCTCCCAGCAAGTACGAAGAGCTTTAGATGTAAATCTACCTCTCTTCCAGATTTCCCATAAATTGGTCCGAGACAAGTCTCCAATAGCCTGAAGTTTAAAATGGGAGAACCAACGATGCCAAATCTGTTGTGTGAAAGGACAATCAAACAGAAGATGATCCGCAGTTTCCTCATTCCTATAGCATAAAACACACTGGGAAGGACCAATGATGCCTCTGATTCTGAGATTGTCAAAGGTCAGGATTCCATTGTGCATCAACTGCCAGGCAAAGAAGTTCACTTTCGGCCAGCCCTTGGGATGCCAAATCTTCCTCCATTCTTGAACTAGAAAAGAGTGTGGGGGGGGCTCTGGAAGGATCGAATCATAGCCCTCCTTCACAGTATAAACCCCAAGGTTCCCAAAGCCCCAGGCAAGCTCATCCTCCTCATCTCTCCTAGTAAGAAACCATTATGACAAGAGTTTTTCCAGAGTTGGAGCCTGCTCCGGAGGGATTGGAATAGGCCATTCACCCAGCCGCTTGAAATTTTGAACCTTATACTCCCCCAATTGGTTGGTATTGAAGTAGCTCTCAATATGGATCCATCCCTTATCTTCTAGAGCTAATTTTAACGGATGCAATTCAGGAAACACAACAAGAATGGGAGGATTCTGATCCCAAGAATCAGTCCAGAACCGGGCCTTCTCCCCTCTCCCAACTTTCCAGAACAATTGATCTTTGATAATGCAAGATCCAAGCTTGAGTGCCTACCACACTAATGATCCATTACCCTCCAAAGGAAATCGGCCCAAGTCATTGGGGTGAACAAGACCCAAGTATTTACTAGAGAGGATTCTGCTGAAGAGGGACGTTGGTCGGGAAATCCACCTCCAATACGCTTTACCGACCGGAGCCCGATTGTTAAACTTGGAGCTTCTTAATCCCAACCCACCTTTTTCCTTGGGTTGGGTGACCTTATCCCATCCAACCAAGGCCCATTTCCTCTCTCCTTTGGCACCTTCCCAAAGAAAACTTCTAGCCACTTTGTCCAGCCTCTTTCCAAATTGATGGAGGGGCAGCCATAATAGAGAATTTATAAATTGGCATGGCCTCGAATAACGGATCGCAGGAAAGTCAGTCGGCCCCCATAGCTTAACCATCTATGAGACCGGTGATTCATTCTCTCTTTGATGCCATCCAAAAGGTCCTTCCGGAAATCAGCTTTCAGTTTTTTGAAATGCAGAGGAACCCCCAGGTAAACAATAGGAAGAGAGGACCTAGTGAATCCCAAGATCTCTATAACTCTGTCTTGTGACCTTTGATCAAGATTAAAGAATACCACTTTGGATTTTGTTTCATTAATGACTTGATTAGAATCCCGAAGGTAGACGTTAAGAGAATCTCTGATTCCTCTTGCTTCCCTGAGGCTGGCCACTCCCACCAATCCAGTATCATCCACAAACTGTAAATGAGTCAAAACTTCAGCCCCAATTTTAATTCCTGTTATCCGTCCTTGAAGTCTTCTTCTCAGGGAGGAGTCTGCCTAATCCTTCAGCCAAGATGAGAAAGAGATAAGGAGAGCAAGGGTCTCCTTGGCGGAGACCCCGAGAGGCTCCAAAAGGTGGCGAGGGAAGCCCCTTAATTAAAACAGAGTAGGAAGGCGTAGAGATACAGCTCATGACCTAGGCAATCCAGTCCTGAGAAAAACCAAAGGCTGCCAACATCTTGACCAAGAAGCCCCACTCTACTCTGTCATAAGCCTTAGACATATCCAGTTTGATGAACATTCCTTTGTTACCTAAATTGTGCATAGTATGGATAGCCTCCTGATCCAAGATCACTCCATCCAAGATCTGTCTCCCTTCAACAAAACCCCCTTGCTCAGGGGAGATTATATTATGAAGAAGAGGTTTTAGTCTTTCAGCTATAATTTTAGTGATTATTTTGTAAATCACATTGCATAAGGCAATAGGTATGAAATCAGAAATGTGAGCCCCCCCCTCTCCTTTTGGAATTAAGGTAATAAAGGTGTGATTTAGAGCCTTGAGCATTCTTTTGTTAGTTTGGGACTCCTCAATGACAACCAAGACATCCTCCTCCAGGATATCCCAGAAGGCCTAAAAAACTCAATAGGGAAGCCATCAGGACCAGGCGATTTTCCAAGGCACATCCCAAAGACCACCTTCTTGAGTTCATCACGATCAATGGGCTTAAGAAGGGTCTCGATTCTCTTCATGAGAGATAATAGAGGGAATGCCATCAATGACTTCATTTTGGGCTTCCACATCATGCTCCATACTTTCCTTAAAGAGGTTTGAGAAATACTCCATTGAGTGGGAGTGCATATCAGGGAGAGTGTCAAAAGAGTTTCCATTCTCGTCTTGAAGGAGTTCCATGTTATTCAATTGTCTTCTAGCACAGGCAGAGCGATGGAAAAATTTTGTATTTCTGTCTCCTTCTAATAACCATGTGTTTCTTGCTCTCTGTTTCCAGTAGATCTCTTCTTGATTATCAATGTCCTCAACCGCTTTGCGTAAAGCATCATCCTCGGATTTAAGATGCTCAAAAATGATTCCTTCTCCGAATTTTTTTTGCACCTCATTCCATCTGGCCAACAAGGGAGCCCGTTGGAGCTGGAAATCAGATTTGTTAGTTTGCCTCCACTGTTTTAGTTTACTCTTAACAAAAAGAAGTTGTTTATGAAATTTGAACATAGCTGTCCCAAAAGCGAGACGACCTTCTTCCCACCACTGTGGAATTTTCCTTTGGAGGTCCTCTTTTTGCAACCAAAATTTTTCAAATTTAAATGGTTTGTAATACTGCCCTGACATAGTCCCTCCCTCCAGAAAAATGGGAGAGTGATCTACGACTGGGCCCTGCAGAATCTGGAATTTGATATTCCATCTAACATAAGCTTCCTTCGAGACCAGAAACCGGTCAAGCTTAACCCTCCTGTTGTATGGCTCTCTTCTCTTATTAGTCCAGGTAAAGTTTGTACCAGGGCCTTTGATATCAACAAGGTTAAAGGCCCGGACTTGGGCAATAAAAAGCCGGTCCCCTGTATCCAAAATCGGGATGCCACCTTCCTGATCCCTAGCAGATAATTTGGCATTGAAGTCCCCAGCAATAATCCAATCAAAATCTTCCCGGGAGGACCTCATGTTTTGAACAGCTTTCCATTGAAACCGCTGACCATCGATGTTTTGAGCCCCATAGAAATTTGTAATTAAGACTTGTTCAGCTATGACAATATTCCTAAAAAGAGATGTGAGGACACCCCTCCAGGCTATATGTTCTATTGCTATCCATGCCAAAGGGTTCCAAAGAGTAGCAATCCCTCCCGAGGCACCTACAACAGCCACAACCATATGGCCAGCACCCCTCCAGATTTGACTGAAAGTTTTACTCATAAGGTTTAAAGACATTTTTGTCTCCTGAATGAGCAGAAAGTCTGTTTTACTTCTCTCTAAAAGTCTTTGAACAGCAGATTGATGGGTTCTACTTGTTTAAACCCCTCACATTCCAAGATTGAATAATCATTGGAAACCTTGGGAGCAATACGAATCAATTGTTCTCGCAAATCCTCCATTGATTAGCTTATCTCCTTGCACTGCAATTAGATCCTTATTGGATTTCCTGCCCACCCCTTGGGAATTACTGTTTTTCGACCTCTTCTCCACCTGGGTAATCCCTAGAGCTGGTCTTTCTCTGAACTTTTCTGCATTTCCCATGGTAACATCTTTATTTTTAATTTTATTATTATTAGTCATAATTGATTTCCAATTATTACCAAGATTTTTCGAAGTTTGGAATTGATTTCCAATGGATGGGATCGATTTTGACATTTTCTTTATGCTTACTAGGCTTGCTTTGTTCACTAAGTATTTCCCCTTTAATATAGCCTACAATAACATCATCCATTTCTAGAGCATAAGTCAAGGTAATTTTCAATTGTCTAGGGTAACATTTTTAATGGCTCGATAAAATTTCCAATGGCGTGGTAAAATTTCTAATGGCTAGGCTAATGCATAATTATCAAATTTTAGTTGCTAAATTCCAATTTCCAAGCTTTAAATTTCAAACTAACACATTGTCGGGCTTTAAATTTCCAATGGTCAAGGCAAGGGGCCAGGCATTTTCCTATGGCCAAGCTTTAAATTTCAACCAGTGCATTGTCGAGTAAAATTTCCAACGGTCGAGGTACTTTTCTTATGCTTACTGGGCTTCTAGTTTCATTCACATTTTTAATTTTCCCAGGTCTAGCTTTGCCTTCTTGAGTTTGGGCTTTGCTTTCACTTACCAGACTTCCAGTATTATGCATTTATTTTCCAAACTTGGTTTCATTCACTTCTTTTATTTTCCCTTGGCTTTTCAAAATTGAAAATTTTGGGCTTTGTGCTCTGAAGATCCGGCTTCATTCCACTTTGACATATTTGCATATTTTTGGACTCTCGTAGCACTTTGCTGACGTAATGACTTGGAAAAGTCCAAAGTTGTTCAATTCTAGACTCGTGCATTGTTATCTTGGAGAAAACTCTGAGTTTGGATCTTTTGCTTCCCATTTTCAAACTTTGGCTTTTTATTTCCCCTTTGGCTTTCTAGGATTGGTAATTTCAGGATTTCCAACTCTTATGTTTTGAAAAAAACTTTGGATTTGTGCATATTTCACTACTCAAGTGCATGAATGCTTTTCTATAGCCCGAAAATGATTTCCAAAGGCCCAAGCATTTCCAACACCATGGGATTGGTTTTGATATTGCATAAGATTTTAAGTTACCAATAGCAGTGATTTGCTCTTAAAATTTCCATTTATTGGTTGGAGTTCTAACTGGAGCAATTTTCTCACTTAGTTTCCAAACTTACATCCATTTTCTTAATTTTCCTAAGAGTGACCTTGATCCCGACAACTTGGATAGCCTATAGAAAATAACTAATGTTGGGCCTCAAATCTCCTCGTAATATAGGCAAATTTATATGTTTTAGAAAGCTGTTTTAGAAGGGCAACTAATGGAAGTGATTTCATAATATTTTATTGAGTATTTCAAGACATATAGGGCCCAAAAGTGAGAGGGCATTATTAGGTAGGCACTTATAGGTAATCAAGATAACTAGACAACTTGTTGAAAATAAGCCATTTAGGAGGTCAAATTTTCTTAGAACATAAGCAAATTTATACTTTTCAAAATTTTTTTAAGAGGAATCTAATAAAAGTGGTTTCACCAAATTTTATTGAGTAGTGAAAGAGATATGTGGTCCATAAGTGAAACCATTTGTGTTGTCGGGAGGAAATTCAAGTCTATAATACCTAATTTTAAGTAGTTTTAGGGTGTTAAGGCTATGGAACATAGGCATGTAGGTACTTATTGGAAATATTATTTTAAGCCAGATCTAAAATGAAAGGTCATTTGCCATTTGAAAAAAGTTTACCACACACAACAATGATAATAAGCATTGCAACAACCCCAGCGCAAGCAAAAAATGGGCACCTATAATTAAAAAATTTCAGCTAAAAAAATGGATTTTTTGGATGATCAACTATCATGCACAAGCCTAAACAAACAAGAGAAAGTTCATAAAAATATATATATTTTAAAAGTGGGTCCCTAGTCCATACAAATTGGGGTGTGTTGTGCAAGTGTAACAACAGGTGGTATTGAGTTTCTTAGCCTTTCCTCAAATTCAATACTCCTTAGTCTGCCAATAGTTCTCCTAGAACTATTATCCCTTTTAATTGATATTTTTACCATTTTCTAAGGCCTACCAATGGCGACTCCTACTCCATGGTTAGTAGGGAGTAGTCCTCTAAATGTACATGGGCTTGCACATGATATGCCTAAGGATGCTAAAAGATATCTTCCCTAGTATAGGCATGATGGAATGAGGTTTTCTGAAGAACATATTCAGGCATACAAAGATATCTTAATCCATTTTCAAATTGAACATGAGGATGTAGCCTGTAGAATGTTTTCACATAGGTTGGATGAGTTTGCATATGATTGGCATATCAACTTACTTTCAAGCTCTATCACTTCTTGGACTTAGCTAGAAGCAATATTTATCATCCATTTTAGATTACTTGTTGATCCAATTGTGGTATATCATTAGTTTGTCTTTGCTTGTAGAGAACCTAATGAACCTCTAAGTCTTTTCAACACTAGATTCCATAAGTTATACTCCAAGTTGGTGATACCTTACATCCTCACAAAGGAAGCAACCATCCAAATGTACTTTAGAGCTTTGGACCCATTAACTTCCATGTTTATGAGGAGAGCTCCTCAAATCACATCCCTGTGATTGGCTTATAGTGAGGCTTTGAAAATTGAACAACAATTAATACCTTAAGGTTTTGGTTTGGGTCAATTACCTTCACTTGGACAACTAGGGACTTATAATCAAATACCATTAATGAATTAGGCCTTTACATAACACCTTCCCATGTTGAATCCATTATGAGAAGTTATGTATTTGAACCAATACCAACCCTTCAATATGGCACCCTTGAATAAAATGATGCCTAATATGAGAAATCAGTAGACAATTCCAAAATTCTGGGATAATCAAGCAACTACAAACAATGTTCTCAATCATGCATCTCCAACAAGTAATCAACTAGCCTTACCTACATTTTTAACACATCTACACCTGCAAATAACGTGATAGATCAACTAGGACTAGGTCAACCTAATAATTCATATCCCAAATTAGTTAACTTACAAAGGATGGTTCAAAAATTGAGCAATGATATGCTTTAACTATAAAGGAAAGTTCCTCAAAACCCACTTACAAATAACACTTATAATAAGAAATTTAACTTCTAAAGGACCAACCGTCAAAGGGATACTCACCCAAATAATGGAAGGGTTCCAAATATTACTAGCAACCATAATCAATCCAATGATAGCCATAGCACTTCCATAAATTTGGCATGGTAAAACTTATTGTCTAGAATTTAAAACTATGGATATTATCTAGAAAGAGGTGGAAATTTTGAAGTTAGTGCCAACGAATGGGGATTGTAGGAATAAATATAATAAGAATGTAGGGATAGCCTTAGTTTTAGAAACATATGAGCCCTTATGAGTGGATGAATATGAACTTGAAGAATGCTTGGAAGAATAGGTACAAGCTTACCATCAGCCTTAGAGAGGTAACAATTATACTCTTCAAAGTAAAGGAAAATAATTATTGACTTCTTTCACACCTCCCAACAAAAATTCTATCCCACTTGATGAGCAAGCCAACAAAAACGTATTCCCACCTAAGGATTCCATAATGCCTATGCAACCCAAAGTCAATACACCATTACCACAGACATAAAATATTAAAACAAAGCAAATTTGGTTACAATTTTATTAAAGACCTTAAAGAAACCAAGGCAAATAGTTTTATGTTTGAGGTAGCTTAGTTGAATGATAAAAAGGATTTTTTCTATAAAACACTCCCTAATCTAAGGAAAGAAGAGATGAAAATGGCTACTGATGCTCATGTGGTTATATACAAAGAGAAGGTATATTCTACACCTTTCCTTCTAACTATTAGAATTATTGGTAAGAGTTTACAAAATTGCATTATGGAATTAGGTGCTTATGGAAATGTGATGCCATATACAATCAACCAACAATTAGGACTGACTCTTGATTTCATAAACAATAAGGTTGTTCAATTGGATAAGACAAAGGTAAATGTGGTTGGTATGTTGAATCATATTTATATACAATTGGTTGTTGAACCTAGGATACAATAATGCATTGATATTTAGGTTGTGGATATCCCCAATGCATATGGGATGTTGCTCAATCGTGATTAGCCAAGAACCCTAAATGGCTATGTGGCAATTGATTTTTCATATACATGGCTTCCTTGGCATGGCATAACAAATCAAATTCAGATAGAAAAAGAACCAAGGATAAAGGACCTCATCACTCACTATAACAATATCAACCAGATTTTTTACATTGAACTAGAACTAGGAGTCTACAATGTGGCAGTAGAAAACATAGCTAAAGATAATGATTTGGTAGTAGATACCCCACACATTAAACAAAATAAAATTGAAGATTATTTTTAGACCCTCAAGTTTGACGGATCAAATTCCAAGCATGATAGTGGCACTAAGATTAAATTGAGTTGGTGGGGTGAGAGAGGTAAAATAAATACCTTTAGGATTTCAAATATAATGTTATTGTGGGATGATGCCCATTAAAACTAAAATGCCTATCATGATAGACATCTCTCAAATTACCATAATCATTCTTGGGACCATGGAAAATTTAACCTCTTTAGCTACATCCCTTTTAAATATCAAATATTTTTAGTCTTGCCTTGAAAATAAGTCTTGTACATAGTTTATTGTTTTGAGTTTTTGGTGTGTTGGTCTTATTTTATTTTATTTATGTTTTGCTTTACTTTATCTTTAGTTTTGCTCTTACACTTTCCTCTTTTGGCTCAGGTGGGTCATGTGAAACCAATTGTTGGTTAATTTAACGAGGAAGTGTTTTCTACATAGTTTAGAGATAAAAGGTCCTACCTTAACTCAATGAAGTTGAGGCTGATCATTTATTTGGTGTATATATATTGTTTTGGGATAAAAAAAATTAATCCAAGATGTTGCAAATTCACACTGAAATTACTTTAAGGATATTCCATATGAGGAATGAAACCATTGTGGTTTGGTTCTTAGGTAAAATCTATTCAAACGTTCATCCTCCTATTTACCATAGTGATCCCCAATCCAAAAGCATACGTGAGTATTGTAAATTGAGCAAGCTAAATTTTTTTGTGCTTACAAAAGAAAATAGAAGGCTCAAGTGCTTGGATGATTCAGACAATCTCTATCGATGCTATGAACACGTGACTAACAGTAGAGCAAGGTTTAGAGCGGGATTAAAGATAACTCTGTAGGGGCTATAAATGCCTAGTTGGTAGTAGAGAAATACCTAATAATTGGTAATATATCTACCTTTATGGCAAAGCTTATCAGTAGTAGATCAATGCTCGCTTAGGGGTGAACTAGGCTGATTTTTGAATTATGGTTGCAAATTTTAACTGATTCTGGGGTAAGAATGAATTTAAACACACACACACACACACACTTTTGCTAAAATAAAATGGAGTATTACTTTCAAATAAATTGGTTAAACCCAACCTTGGATAGATATCAATTTTTTTATTTTGTTTAGTCTTATAGTTTCATTTTTTCAAAGGGGGTTCATTCTATTCCCAAAATGTTTAGGACCATTTTCCAATAAAGTCGTCATTTTTTATTGCACTTGCATAACACACCCCAATCTGCATGGATTGGGGACCCACTTTTTTAATATTTTGGTAAGCTTTCTCTTATTTTATTAAGTTTGCTTGCAATTCTTAGTAATCCAAAAACTCAAGTTTTTAGTTGAAAAGTTTTAAATATAGGTGCCCAATTTTGTACTTGCATTAAGCTTGTTGTGATGTTGATTGTAATTGCTATGTATAGTAAACTTTTTAAAATGGAAAATAACCTCTCCTATTAGATTAGGATTGGAATAAACTTCTCAATGGGTACTTGCATGCTTATGTTCCCATAGCCTTAACACCCTAAAATTACTTTAAATTAGACATTGCAGATTTTAATTTCCTCTCAACAACACAAATGGTTTCATTTTTGGACCACATATCTCTTTTACTGCTCAATAAAACTTGGTGAAACTACTTCCATTAGATACTCTTCAAAAATAGCTTTCTAAAAAGTATAAATTACCTATGTTTTGAGGAAAATTGACCTCATGGATAGCTTATTTTCAATAGGCTCTCAAAGATGCCATGACCAAGGTCACTATAGAGGATGGTTGTTATCTTTAAAACTAAGTAAAAAAAATGGCAAACATCAGATGCTACTGGCAACTCAAAATGCTATGCCTTGTTGGAAGCCAATAAAAAGGAAATTTAATGCTACAAGAAACTCAAAATGCTATGCATATTGGAACTTGAAACTCAAGTGGAAACCATTTCCTCACCTAAGATTTGGCTAAACCAGAAAGGTAACCAATCAAAGGGAAGTTTAATGCTAATGGAAACTCAAAATTCTATGCATGTTGAAACCTGACACTCAAGTTGAAACAACTTCCTCGCCTAAGCTTTGGCTAAGGTAGAAAGGTTCGATAGTTAGCTGCATTTTCGAAATCAAAATAATTAGCTAAGGAAAAAAGGAGGCTGGACTTGTAAAATGATAACATCATCTTAAGGAGCAAAAAAAATATCCAATATAGAAGAAAGCCAAAATTTGACTAAGGCATGGAATCTAGTAATTGAAAATTTTACCTCGCAAAGTGAAAATTTGCCACAATAATTAAAAATTCGATTAGGCAATCATAAATTGGCAAGAGCTATATTTAAAATTTGTCTAAGGCATGGCCAAATTTTTGGGATGCTGACATCATCACAGGAAGAAACAAAGTCCTACACAATAGAGATCCAAACTCAATTTTTTTTATTTGGTGGAAGAAGGGGTTTTGAAAGGATTCCCGAACCTTTTATAAATACAACTAAGCTACCTTCCCAAAAGATCTAGAGAAGGTAGGAATAAAATAAGACAAACCAATAGAACCACCATCAAGGAACCAAACATATCCCATAGATGACCCACAAACCACTAACCAAATAGAACAAAAACTAAAATAAAAAAGACCAACCTCCCACGTTAGGGAGGATCCAAAAATGAGACAACCCAACACTAAGAAGGCAAATACATTTGAGGATCTTGCTCCTAAATTCTTCAGGTCACTAGGTCCAACTTATTTCTTATATAAATCATGCTCATTCACATCCCACTGCTCCCAATCCATTAACACCATGATTTCTTTGGAGCAAGAGATAATCACTTGCATGGATCCAATAAGGGATTTCTATAGCTTCAAAAGCATCTTTTTGAAGGACTTGGACATGTTAAGGGTATCCTGAGGTCAAATGATAATATATTATTTCTTGCTGGCCAACTTGAATAAAAGCTTAGCCTTCTTCCTACGAAGGGTGGATTAATCTATCTTCCTAGTTAGCTTTCTTCATATTTGTCAACATAGAGAGGAGTCTTATCTGCATTAGCCAGCTTTACCACCAGGTTCTTGGAATTCTTGGTTCTTTTCTTGCTACCCCTAACACTTTTTAGGAAGGAATCTTCCACCTTGACCCTAGAAGTTGAAGCAGGGGTTGTGTGGATGGCCTCTCGACTTTGGGAATAACTCTACTCTAAATGAGATGAATCTAGGGATTAAAAAATTAGAGGTACCACCTTAGGGCAAGGAATTCAAAATCTCTTCCTGCAATAATCCTCTAGCTTTAACAAAATTTGACTAAGCATGGAGTCGAACAATTGGAAACTTTACCACACTCTAAGTGGAAATTAAGCCTGATGATGGAAATATTTACCTTATAACAACCCACCAACTCAACCCAAGGGAGAGAGATATTTTTTCATAAGAAAAACTCACAAATAAGTCCTAATAATTTTCAATATCATAAGGCATAACCACATTTTGAGTTCATTGCCGATGTAGACGACACTCAAGTGGATAGGAGTGGCCAAAATCCTCTACTTTTGGGGTTTAATTTTGTAAAACCCACCATTTAGAAAAGATACCATCAATGGTCTCCCCACTTTTTCTATACCCTCACCAGTATAGGACAGCTTGAACACGATGTAGGGATTATCCATTAAGTCCCATAACACTTAAAGAGGGATATCCATTCCCTAACCCTACACAAGTCCATCTATGTAGGATTAATCTAGCGTAATTCTTTAGTGCTTAGTTACCTCACCTCTATAGGCTATCTAAGGCCATTAACACTCAATTGGTAATGAGCATGGTCACCCAAGCCTCACCATTCAAGATGCCACCACTATATTATATTGTGAATGATTGGGTGGATCAATCCACTGTTTAGATTCCTAGACTTCATTGCTAGGAATACGTCTAACTGCTTAGGACTATCTAAAAACCTCACTACTTTGGGAACACCTGAGCCTCACCGTTCAAGGTGTATCATTCACAAATATCTAGTTATTGTATCACTACAACTCCTTGATTCACAATACCTTGTTATTACATCACTACAACTCCTCCCAGGCAGGGTTATGCATAGTGGTGAATATTCGCCAATTGGGCGAATATTAGGATTTCTAGAATTTGAAATTGGTGAATATGAAGACCCTCGACGTCGGCCCATTCACCTAAAATTTTTAGGACCAATTTTTTCTTAGGGTCAATTCGCCATAATATATATCCAAACATAGGTATATTTGTACTCGTTGGAAAGCTCTTTTCGAGCCTGATCTAATGGTGGTATTTTTATGAAGTTATAAGGTCATTTAATAGGTTAAAATATGACCCAAAGATGAATTTATATTTTAGGGCTTAAAATACCCTAAAGTTTGGTGTGAATATGATTGATTTGATTTGCTTAAGATTCGTCATGATTCACATTGATTTCAATTAGGATTCACTATTTTTTTACAAGTACATTTTTAGTCCAACCCCTTATGCATAACCCTGCTCCCAGGTTTGGGTACATCTTGACTCAAGGGTTTTCTAATATGGATCTAGTTCATACCCATAAACACAAGAGTCTAACATTTAAAGGAAATAACATCTCTCCAAAAGGAAATAAAGCGTTTTATTAAAAACATAAACAAATGCATCATAACACTTTGATAAAGACTAAATACTTTCAATCATAATACTAGTCAACATTTCCTTTATTTACAATGGAAAGAACATAACAAAATCTACAGAGTTATATCCATAATACATTAGATTATAGTATTCCTTTTCATAAAATTTAAATTAGAACTATTATTTAATCACATCTAAAAAAAAGTTAAATAATCAACCATTTTTTTTTTAATGAAGTTATGCTAAAATCAACCAATGGTTCCATTGCAACAAGGCCAATAAAATTTTTAATCAACACACCAACTCACGATTCACGTGAAATCAATCAGGTTGTTAAATAATTAAACCCTAATTCAATAGAAAGAAAACAAGCAATACAACACACCAAAGCAAAGACCCTAGAAACATATTGGATTCACGTATTCTATATGGCAAAAGAAAGATTCACAAATTTAAATATTGCATATCCTCAAGCATGTAAATGTGCCAAAATAATTAATACCACCTAAAACATATGTGATAGTATAATAACATTTGAAAAGCAATAATAGGCAACATTTATGTATCAAGCATGACCAAAATAAATAACTTATAACAAAAGATACACCATGCACAAACTTAAAGCTTTTATGGTTTTAAAATTAGAGAATTAAAATGATAGCATCAATAATTAAATGAAACAACAACACCAAAGCAAAGGGATATAGGTTCTAATGGTGGTTCAAGGCTTGACCTAGCAATAATAAAACATTGCTTAACTTAGAGAGCATCGTTTAGGATAAGGCTCTAAAATCCTTACTAAAAAGAAATGGATCAAAACTGATCTAAGATCGTAAAACTATAAAAGATGCAACCCTGGAACTATCAAATATGATTCCTAAGAAAAAATCCACCTTCGGCCCAGATTGCACTGTAGAAGAACATCAAACAAACCAAGACAATAAATATATAAATAAAAGGTAACCCTCAAAGCTTAGAAAGGACTTGGTCATTGATAACACAATAGAAAGAAAAATATTGAAAGCTCTTCCTTTGCTGCTTACCAAAAATAAGCACCGTCAAATCTTAGAGCACAAAAAAAACTCAAACATGGATTATATAGAGATACATTTTCATCCAACATGCAACAAAAACAATACATATCATAGAAACTTCAATCAAAGGAATAAACAACAAGACAACTAGGTTTTATAAGAATGTAAACGTAAATCATATATTCACACGTTTTCAAATAAGAATTTCCTTTGTAACAAGAAATCAACTGGAAGTGAATTACCTCACAATGGTGATCTCCATAATTCTTCTTCCTTTTTCCAATCTGTTCCAACTCTTCCTTCTTCTAGCAATCCAAAACTTGGCAATTCCCAACATATATTCCCGAGGAACCAAAATGAAGATTAAAGAAAGAAGTAATTTCTCCTTTTCTTGCCATTTTGTTATTCACAAAAGTAACATTCCAAACTACATTATAAAAAGGTTACCAACATTGCCAACTATTGCAACATTTTCAATATTTCCAACTTGCCAATATCACAGACTTATTTATTAAAGAATTTCCCCTTTTATTAAAACTTCCTTAGCTTTAATAATTAAATCATATCTCATTAAACTTAGAATTAAATCAATTACTCATCTCTATAATTGATTTAATTAATATCAAGTGTTAATATTAACCATTAACACCAATATTATTTTAAAGTATTAATTATTAATACATAATCAAATAATTAGCATACTTTATACACAAGCATGAATGCATCTCAATGATAGACTACAAATCCAAAATTCCAATCAATAAAATGCATGAATCATGCTTATTCCTTAAGTAGGAGGCTTTATGATAACTGCAACATTATCACCTACCTACCAAGAATGAATCATTTTCTTAGTAGCAACCTCCTTGCTCAATTGTGCATTCAGTCAACATACACATATGCAATGCACCTATATAAAGGTTTTTTTACCCTTGAGCCGATGATGAGAATTTCATCTATCATTTCCCTTTTTAATATCAACTCTAGTGGTTGTTCCATAACAATCCACCCATGAGAGTACCTAGTCCTGCAACCAAAAAAATTATCAGCAGTACCATATTCTCAAAATAGCACAATTCAACTTAACAAGCATAACTATCAACTCATCTTAATAGAACATAATAAGAGTATGCATTAATATCCATACATTAGTACATAAATAACACAAAGATAGTCTTATCATGAGGGTCATTACATACTTCCCCCTAGGACTAATCATAGTCCCTTGTGTTTACAATATATATTATTCAGACAAATATGGGAATTACTTCCCCATTTACTTAGCATCTTTCCAAGTTGTACATTTTTTAGAATAATGGTCCCACTAGACCTTACATTGATTTAGGGTTTGTTTCCTCAATATCTTAGAATGAAACCCTAGAATTCTTACTGGTCACACCTCAATGGTTGAGAGATCTTTCATCTACAATTTTGAAATATTCCAAACATGAGAAGGATCAACAACATACTTCATAAATAGGGATATGTGTAAAGTATCATGGATCTTTGATAGGTTGGGTGGTAAGGCTAGCCTATAAGATATTGGACTAATCTTATCAATGATCTCAAAAGGCTTAACAAAATAAGGATCCAACTTAGTTAACTTGATGGCACTTTTCATGGATCTTACCCTTAAGAAGACTTCGTCTCCCACAAAGAATTCTCTTGGTGATATTTTTAGATCAGCATAGCTCTTCTAGTGGTCAACTACTTCCTTGAGCCTATACCAAATCACTTTGAATTGCTTCTCCATCTCTCTGATAGTTTTTGGTATCATCACCACTTGACATTTTAGATTGTCCTATGATAGAGGTGTTATGCACCTTCTTCCATGCAAGGCCTCAAACAAAGCCATTCCCAAGGATGCATGACATCCATTATTATATGTAAATTCAACCAAATGCAAAAAGTCTTCCCACATAGACTTTTTATCCATGCAATACATGCAAATCATGTATTTGAGAACTTGGTTAACTCTATCTGTTTGCCCATCTATTTCTGGATAGTATATAGAAATGACATTCAATTTAGTGCACACTACATGATGGAGAACCTTCCAAAATTCTAACGTAAACTTGAAATCTATTTTTGATATGATCACCTCAGGAAAACCATGTAACCTAAATATTTTATTAGCAAACCTATTTGTCACAACCGGTGCATCATCCTTGATGTTCCTCAATATAAAATGTACAACCTTAGTCAACTTGTCTACCACCACAATTATTGCATCATGTTGGTAACTTTTCTTAGGTAAACCCATAATAAAATCCATAGCTATAACCTACAACTTATGAGTAGGTATATCATGTGGGTACAATTTTCTTGCTAGATGTTGATGTTCTATCTTTACCTTCTGGAATTCCAAACATCTAGCAATGAAACTATTAATATCTTATTTCATTCCTGACCACTAGAAGTTTTTTTCACATTTTATCTCATCTTAATACCTCTCATATGAGAAAAATATGGAGAAATATGCACCTCTAGTATAATCGTTATCCTTAAATCACTACTATTGGGTATAACAACCCTATCCTTGAAGCATAAAAAATCATATTTTATGTTAAAATCCTTATTTTCCTCATGAATTTTCTCAAATTTAGCTTGGATTTCAATGCAATACTGATCTTGTAACTTTATCCATAAAATCTACATGACTTTGAGTTAATGTTGCTATATGCCTTCTCCTACTTAAGGTGTCAACAATATTGTTTTCATTTCCTTTAATATACTCTATACCAAAGTCATATTCGGCTAGGAACTCTATCCACCTTCTTTTCCTTGCATTCAACATTGGTTGGGTAAAGATATACCTTAGTATTTGGTGATCTATCTTTAGCTTGAAAGGTTTCCCCAACAAATAGTGCCTCCAAACCTTAAGAGCATGCATAACCGATGCTAACTCTAGGTCATGTGTAGCATAATTCAACTTATGCTTCTTGAGTTTCTTAGATTCATATGCTACTATAGCTTCATTTTGGGATAACACCCCCACAAACCTTATAAGGAAGCATATGTACATACTGTAAAATTCCCATAGGGATCCAATATCTTGAGAATTGGTGCTATAGTCAACTTATTATTCAGAGTTTCAAAGGTGGTCTCATATTTATCTGCCCATTTGAACTCTTTTTCTTTTCTCTAAAGGTTGGTAATAGAGTAGGTAATTTTTGAATAGTCTTTCATAAAATGCCTATAATACCCAGTTATTCTCATGAAGCTTCTAACTTTAGACACATTAGTGTGTGCTGGCCAACTCAAAATAACTTCAATTTTCTTGGTATCAACAACAATCCCCTCTAAAGATATTATATGCTCCAAATATTGAACTTATGAGACATAAAACTCACATTTAGACAACTTTACATAAAGTTTGTAATTCCTCAACACCTCTAAAACTAACCTCAAATGTTGATCATGTTCTTCTCTGGCATGGGAATATATTAAGATATCATCCAAAAATATCAAAAGAAAATAATCCAAATATTTCTTGAACACATTGTTCATTAGATTCATAAAAGCTGCTAGCACATTTGTCAATCCAAATGGTAGCACTATGAACTCATAGTGTCCATTCTAGTTTTAAAAGTTGTTTTGTGAGTATCCTTCTCACGAATCCTCAGTTAATGATATATTGATCTCAAGTCAATCTTTGAAAATATATTAGCATCTTTAAGTTAATCAAATAGATCATAAATCCTTAGCAATGGATACCTATTCTTTATGGTCACCTTATTTAGCTTCCTATAGTCAATGTACAATATTAAGGAACCATCCTCCTTAACAAACAACATTGGAGCACCCCAAGATGTCACACTAGGTTTAATCAAATATTTCTTCAACAAATCTTGAAGTTGCACCTTTAACTCTTGCAACTCAATAGGATTTATTATGTAAGGTGTCCTTGTAATAGATTTAGATTTAGGCATTAATTCAATGGTGAAGTCAAATTCATGCCAAGGTGGAAGGCCTAGAAGATCTTCTAAAAATACATCTCTAAATTCATGTAGAATTGGATGTTTCTTAAATATTTTTGCATATCCATTATCACCATTCTTGCCATTAATATTACCACATACAACATTCCACCTCTCTTGATTGCCTTAAGTTGCATAACTAATAATAGATGTGGTCGAAAAGACCCTTTCCTACATTGAATCCTTACTCTTCTCTTATACTTATTAGTATAGTCCATCCACCTTTCTTGGAAATTGATTAAGGTTCCATGATATTTTAACCAATACATCCCTAAAATAATATCAAAGGCATGTAGCGGTGCTACATATAAGTGTCAAATAGTGGATTCATTGGGTGAGGTGATCTCAGTCATAGGTAAGCATTGATTCACTAAGTAATTCTATCTAGAACCATACTCAACTTTCCACCCTTGTGACAAAAATCTAGGTTTTTTTAGCATATCCCCAATAATAATAGTGGAAATGAAACTATCTATAGCTCCACAATCAATTAAAATATTAACATTCCTATTGAAAAATTAAATTTAACAACATGGGAGTTGCTTAACCATCCAAGTTTTGACTTCCTATGGCTGCATAGATTTGATAAGGTTGCTCCTCAACTCTGTTACTCAATTATGGCCATTGGATATACTTGATTGCATAATGAGAATCCTTGCAAATAAAATGACCTATCTTGGGCACTTGAGACCTTTCCTACATTTTATCCCCTATTTTCTCCTTTTGAGCTAAATCATTCTACTTTTGAGGTTGGGGTTTATAATTATCCTTATAGAAATTCTTCTTATAATTCCCTTGGTTCCCACTGTTCTTATTTTCAAACTTTGGGTTTCCTTTGCTCTTTGTTCCATTTCATAAATTTATAACTCGTTCTCTTCCTAAGTTCCTACTTCTCTCCTTCTATCAACCCTCCATGGTTGAAGAATGTCTTCTTGGTGTGTTGATTGGTCTCTTCCTATCGAGCCAAATCAAATACTTTTTGAAGGGTTTCAGGTTTGAGAAAATTAATCATTATTTAAATATTAGGATCCACCCCCAAGATGAACTTATGTACCTTCAATTGTTCATTGATCTCATACTCAGGAACATATTTCAAGAGTTTAACAAATCTTTGATAGTATACCTCCACAATTAATGTACCCTATTGGAGCATAGAGAACTCCTCAAACTTCTCTACATAAAATTGATCCGATAGGAATCTCTTCTTAAATACCCTTACAAAATTATCCCATTTAAGGTCCACTACTTGAATTCCTCTACCATCCTTAAATATGTTCCACCATTCCAAGGCTACATCTTGAAGATGAAAGGTTTCCCAAATAGTTTAAATTTTGGGTGAGTAATTCTTCATAGAAAAATAAGTTTCCAATTCATTTAGCCAAGACTCTATTGCATCACCCCCTTCTCTTCCATTAAATTTAGATACCTTGACATTATTAAGGTCTTTGGAAAGCTCAATATCAATCTGAGCTTTGGCCTCATGGATTACTCTATCAAGATTATCTTCCTATCTACCCTCTAAATCCTTGTTACTAGTCCCCCAGTTAACCAATGTTTCCAAAAAATTTTATTGTTTCTCCATCTACTCTTGAAGCAAATTAATTACAAAAGAAAGGTTTTCCACCCTCTCACTGGAATCCACTATTCTTCCAATTTTCTTGTTGGTTTTCATTGTTCTTCTAGACTTCTTACTAGAGTCCATTGTTCTTCTAAATTTCTTTTTGGAGTCCATTGTTCTTCCAAACTTCTTTTGGGGATGAGTTGCAACTTCCTCCTACATAGTTGACCCTGCCTTATTGGATGATCCTCATAGCCTATAAAAAAAGAGATGGATAAGTTATAATTTCTCCAAAATTGTACTTACAATTAGTTAGTTTCATCTTTCCATGAACTTTGACCATTATCATTCACTTGATAATGATCATGGTTACACTTGTATCACCACAAGATGTCATCTAGGATAAGACCATTATCACTCACCTGATAATGATCATGGTCACACTTGCCTCATCGTAAGGTGCCATCCCTAATAAGAAGCTATACTTTCTAGGTTTTTTAGACCTTGGTCTGATCGATCAAGACACCATGTAATACCCGCCTTATCCCAATTCAACTTAAGGTCCCTAATAGAGTAAGCCTCCCCAAAGTAGCACATCAAGTCAAGACTCAACCTAGGTTCTCTCCATGAAAGCTTCTAGTCCTGCGAACTAGGCTTTGATACCAACTGTAACAACCCACCAAATCAACCCAAGGTAGAGATATTTTTTCATGAGGAAAACTAATAAAGAAGTCCTAATATTTTTTAATATTATAAGGCATAACCACATTTTGAGTTCATTGTCACTGTAGACAACACTCAAGTGGACATGAGTGGCCAACATTCCATAATTTTAGGGTTCACTTTTATAAATCTCACCATTTAGAAAAGACACCATCAATGGTCCCCCCACTTTTTCTATACCCTCATCGATATAAGACAACTTGACCATGACTTAAAGATTATCTTGTAAGACCCTTAACACTTAAAGGGGAACACCCATTCTCTAACCCTATATAAGTCCATCTATGTAGAATTAATCTAGAGTAATTCCTTAGTGCTTAGTTACCTCACCTCTATTGGCTAACTAAGGCCATTACCATTCACCTGGTAATGAGAATGGTCATCCAAGCCTCATCGTTCAAGGTACCACCACTATACTGTCTTGTGAATGATTCAATGGTTTAATCCACTATTTAGATTCCTAGACCTCACCATTAGGAATACGCCCAAGCCTCACCACTTAGGACTACCCAAAAGCCTCATCACTTTGGTAACACTTGAGCCTCATCATTCAAGGTGTATCATTCACAAATATTTGGTTATTGCATCACCAAAAATCCTTCCAGATTCACAAGTACTTGGTTATTACATCATTGCAACTCCTCCCAAACTTGGGTACATCTTGACACAAGGGTTGTCTAATATGGTTCTAGTTCATGCCTGAAAACCCAAGAGTCTAATATTTAAAGGAAATAATATCTCTCCAAAAGGAAATAAAGTTCTATATTAAAAACATAATCAAATGCATCATAACACTTTTCTAAAGACTAAATACTTTCAATCATAATACTAGTCTTGGCATTTCCTTTATTTATAATAGAAAGAACATAACAACATCTATAGAGTTATATCCATAATCCATTAGATTCTAGCATTCCTTTTGATAACATAATTCTTTCCATTTGCTTATAACCATTCATTCCAAGAACTTTACATAAAGAATAACAAGATATAATGTTTCTTTTTTGAGAAAGTTTAATATAACAAGAATAATTTTTACAACATTTATTCCTTCATAAACATAATACTCCTAATAATTCTCATGCCAAAATTTTTACATTTCAATCTTCTAAATACATGAATTTTTATTTATCTTTTTCTTCAAGGTCTCCACTTGTTGAGTCTTCATCAATGAACTTGAAGCATAATTAGGGATCAGGACAACTCTTGAAATGCATATGCAACTTAACATGCACTATGCAAAAACACATACAACCATGCAAGATACATTCCATGCAAACAATGAGAGAATCCCATACTTATCTCAATAATGGATTCCTTTATCTACTCAAGCATCATAAACCCATTTTTAAAACATTCAAATAATAACTCCAACAAAGACATTCTCCAATCTTGAACCCATTTATAACTTTTGCATTTAATCGACATTCATGGAATACTTACACATTAACTAACATAATAACTTTTTTTTGAAATAAATAATCTATTCTTACTTATTAAACATAAACAATACTTCAAAATCATTTAATAGATATTTCACTATCCCTAGAACTTTTATTTAATCACATCTAAAAAAAAGTTAAATAGTCAACCAGTTTTGTTTTTTTTAAATAAGCTATCTCAAACTCAACCAATGGTTCCATTGCAACAAGGCCAATACTATTTTTAATCAACACGACAACTCATGATTCACATGGAAGCAATAAGGTTGTTAAATAATTAAACCCTACTTCAATAGGAAGAAAATGAGAAACACAACATACCAAAGCACAAACCATAGAAACATACCTGATTCACGTATTCTATATGGAAAAAGAAAGATTCACAAATATGCCAAAATAATTAATACCATTGAAAATGTATGTGATAGCATAATAACATTTGAAAAGCAACCATAGGAAGTGTTGACATGCATGATGAAATAAATAGCTTATAACAAAAGATACAACATGCATAAGCTTCAAGTTTTTATGGTTTTAAAATTAAAGAATTAAAACCATAGTATCAATAATTAAATGAAACAACAACACCAAATAAAAGGGAGATAGGTGCTAATGGTGGTTCAAGGCTTTACCCAACAATAATAAAACATTGCTTAACTTAGAGAGCATTGATTAGGTTAAAGCTCTAAAACATTTATTGAAAAGAAATGGATCAAAATTGATCTAAGAATATAGAACTATAAAAGACACAACCCTAGAGCCTATCAATTATGGTTCCTAAGGAAAAATTCACCTTTAGCTCAGATTGCATCACAAAATAACATTAGACGAACTAGGACAACAAATAGATAAATAAAAGGTAACCCTTAGAGCTTAGAAATGACTTGGTAATTGATACCACAACAACAATATAAATATTGAAAGTTCTCCCTTCACTGCTTACTAAAACTAAGCACCGTCAAAGCTTGGAGCATGAAAGAAAACTCGAACAAGGATTACATAGAGATGCATTTTCATCTTGTAGACACCAAAACCTAGCCACTTGTCCTCCATCCATAATTCCCTATCATTTCCACCACCAAAACCTAGTGCCTCTGGGTGCCTCCCTTCCATCGCCAAGCACCTCTGGGCACCTCCCTACCAGTCCCAAGTGCCCACGGGCATTTCTTGCAGCCACCGAGCGCCCGTGGGTATTTTACGTAAGTGTTATGAAGACCTCCTAGCCTTCGAGCGATGCTAGGGCATCACCACGCCTATCACCTACAACAAAATATCACAGATCGGAAGACAACAAGCAAAGTAAGGTAAAGCTACTGGTTATTAATTTCATTTTATGCATTTTCATTTCTGTTCACTTCATTTGCAGCATATAGTTAGGGTTTTACCATTGCTTATAGAGGGCCTCACATTGTGGAGCCCTCACAGGTATTACTAACTATTTTGTTGTGTCATTGTGTGCAGATCTGAAGGTGCTACATCAACATTGGATAGTTGTTTAAGCTGGAGTGGCCCGACATCGGATATCAAGAAGCCCACTCAACTTTGTTGGGAGCAAGACGTGCCTGAAGACACCACCAACCTTGTTTGTTAGGGTTTCGAAGAACCCTAACCATTTGTAAATTTGTATAAAAAAGGATTCAAGGATCCACATTGTAACAATGGAGTTTTTAGGCTCCCCCCATTAATATAAGAATATCTATTGTGCAATTTTGGTTTCCTTGTGTTCAATTTATTTAGCATTGTTTGGTGTTGCATTTTTGCATATTTCAAATGGTGATCATGGTGGGACCCCCTAAGGGTTTCTATTTATGATTTGCCTTACTAATTTACTTGTTATTTTCTATCATCTTGCAGGGTTTTCAGAAGCGCAGATTTCATATTTCTGGATCTAGGGTTTTTGAAAGTTCGTAGAAGTTGCATAAGGTGCGCGAAATGCCCAACGACGCTCGAAGGCCATCCAAAAATACCCAGGTGCATTTCAGAAATGCCCAGGGGTATTTTACAGAGATCTAGGACAAATACGTAGGCCATTTGTAAGTCTGCTAACCAAACCCTAGTTTTTTTGTTTACGTTTTCTGGTTGTTTTGTGTCTTTTTTAGGATTTTGATATAAAAATAATTTCATTAATTAATATGGAAAAGAACATTCATATTAGCATGCATTTTAGGATTTAAATTAATCATTTGCATCCATTCACAATCTCTATTTGAAATTTTTGAGTTTCTACTGTGTAAAAAAATAATAATACTGCATTCTGATTGCATGTAAATCAAAATTGCATAATTAGTTTGCATTGTTAGGGTTAGAAGTATCTTCTTTTATCTATCTAAGTAGGAACATCATTAGGGTGCCAAGAGTATTCCTGCCATTGGGTGATTCCAGGCAGAGGGGTGGATGAACCCTCTAGCTATTTTGATAGGGGGTCTTAAGCGGTGTACTTCACACCCTTTGGAGAAATTGGCATTCTCTTGTTGGCTTCTGACTTAGATTTATGAAATTAGTTGCTTCTAACATTGTTTGAACACAATAGAAAATTAAAAATTTTAAAATTAACCACACACTACACGATTCACATTCAATAGTAGTGGTTGGATTTCATCACCAACCATTGCTTGAGATTTGGTGATGGTGGCATTCATCTCCATCCACCAATATCTACCCTTAGAAACCCTAGGTCACCCTCAAGCAAACTTGTTGGATTTCATCACCAACAAGAATCTCGTTGCCCCAACTTAGCCATAGTTTTTACCTTTATTTGATTAATTCATATTAGCACATTTGAAACACACAAGATTGAAACCTAAGGAAATGAACTCACATTAAAATGAGATAACCAATGAACAAGGTAAGACACATGTGTTAAACAAACTTAGCATTGGTTGTTTGTTTTTATTATGAAATTTAAATTGGGTGTTTCAGTTTATTGCATAATCTGTATTTTGATTTATTTGCTTTATGGTCCTAACACGAAAACAAAAACAAGCATTAAATCAAGATAATCAAATGGAACCTTCATCCACCTTCCCCACCACTTCTGTGGTAGATTCCCTGAATGTGACATAGGCAGATTTATCTATAGGTCCCTCACATTCTTTGCCATCCACAACCTTTCATATGGCTATGCCCCAAGAGGATTCAACCTCCCCTACCATCGACAATCACATTACCCATATAGACATGGCAAGAGTAGAAGCTCTCATGAAGTCTTCTAGTTATATCTTAGAGTCCATTCCCAATTCACCTAGATAGGATTCTACTTTACAACAAGAGCCTATTTATTCCTAGCCCCCATCCACCTTTACCCAGGTGTATACTAACCCTCTTTTTGAGGCATCAATTGCACCTTCCTCCCATATGTCCATTCCCCAACCCTCATGTGCTCCTAGCACCTCATACACTTCCACTTACACCAACCCCTTGTATGAAGCACATGTAAATGTTGCTTCACAAGTTTCAGCCTCACAAGTTGCCATACCTAGTGTAACTTGTCCCCAAGCCACATCTTCCATACCATATACCTCCATACCCTTAGCTTCTTATAGAGATATTAGTGAGGCATGGGAACACCTAAAAAAATTTCTTAGACAATGTCAAAATGCTCAACAACAAGTACAGGTAAACCCTAAGCCTTCACATAACTCTACTCAGACTGTCCTTGTTAACTAGGGTCCATCATGGGCACCACAATATTCTATGGTTTCTATCCCTATTCCCCCACCAAGCCATACCATCACCCATCCTATTCCCATTGGCCAACCTAGCCATAACCCTCATACATCAACCTCATTCCATAATTCCCCATATTTTCATCATCAATCTCCCATTCATCAATTTCCATCAAATTCACCTAGCCATCATTATCAATCTCATCATCACTTAGTCACTCCACAACATTTCTCCACTCCACCACAAAATCATCAGGTAATTTAGGGCTTCCACATTCCTGAGGAAGACCCTCGAATTAAGGCCATGCAAAAATAGATAGATCAATTGATACAATATACTCCTAGTTTTTCAAACCAGAAACCAACCTTACACCAATTGATCAATCAACCAATTCATCCTTCAGTACCATCACCACCATATCTGATAGATTTCATGGTACCTAAGTTTGAAAAATTTAAGGGAACTGAGGATCCCAAAGAACATGTGAGCACTTTTGTACATGCATGCTTTAGAATTCAAAATGACAATGCTCTCATGCTTCAAAATTTTCCTCAAACATTAGGAGGAGATGCCATAGAATGGTATAATCAATTGCCAAGCCATAGTATTTATACTTTTGAGCAATTGATTGATCAATTCTTTGAGCGTTTCATCTTAAATGTTAAAAATAAGATCTCATTGTCTGATGTCTATGCTTTAAGACAACATGATGATGAATCTATCTATGATTTTAGAAACTGTTGGAGGGTTGTCATCACTAAATTGCCATTCACCCTACCAATGGATGAGCTAATTAAGTTATTCACCAAGAGTTTCTTAAAACCTATCTCTTGGATGCTTCAACTATGAACTTATCAATCATTTGAAGAAGCTTTAGCTCAAGCTAGTGTCATTGAGGAGATCAAAATCCAAGAAGGCATATTAAAGCCTAAAAAGAAAGAATGGCAAAATAAGGGCCAATATAAAAGCAACTATTCTAGCCAACCAAAATCAACATAGGCTACCCCAACCAATCAACCCAATCAAGTTAATCAAGTGGTCATGAGCCAACCGATAATGGCTCAACAACAATCCATGCAACAAACACCACAACAAATTGCTTATCATGCGGTACCCTCAACAACTCAAGCCATGCAAAACATAATGCCAATTATGGAAAACCATCCCCGATGATAGTCTATCTAACAAAATCACCAATACACCCCCTTAGCCGAGTCATATGCTTCCCTTTTCGAAGGTTATATGACACAAATAAACTTGCTTTACCCAAAATCAGACCTGATGATCCCACCAAATATAGTAAACACTATCGAGAGCATCTATTTTATCCTTATCATAGGCAAAATGGGCATGACATTAACAATTGCCATGTATTTAAAGATATAGTTCAAGACCTCATTGACTTGGGGTGATCAAGCTTGATAATCCCCTCACTCAACAAAACCAAAACCTTGGTATATTTCAAACACCACTTCCTCATCATGAGGAGGTGCAACCAAATGTAGGGGGCTAACACCAAAACTCCTCCTAATCAATTCAATCATATCCAACAATACCAAGGGTTTGTAGGGGCCATTCATGTGGTCACTAGAGGTCAAAGGAACAACCAACAAAGGCAACCACCTCAAGCAAGTGTGTCACAACCTTCTACATCACCACCCATCCAAGTTTCCCCCAATCCTTCATCACCCATCCATATCCCTAGTCAATAAAATCCTCCAAATCCACCCATCAATCATCCACCTCGACCAATCATCTCATTGAGTAGCCGGTTAACTACAAGTCTAAAAATGGCTTTCACTAAATTGTCAATCTATGAGTTAATCCAACAATCTCCTCCACATCATGAGGCATTAATGGATATTTTGAAATCCATTGAATTACAATCTCAAGATCCTAATGCCTTCAACAACTTTGTGGGGAGCATCCAAACATGCATGGAGCCTTCCATCACATTCTATGACTTTGATATTAAGCCAATCTCATCAAAATCAATAGATCCTCCATTGCATATCATGGCTCTAATTGACAAGAAGCCTTTTAAAAGAGTCCTAATTGATACTGGTTCCTCTATCAATATCATCACCACATCCACTCTTCATCATTTGAACCTTCCTCCATCTCATATCACCAAGTCATCATTCACCCTCAAAGCATTTAATGATGCTTTGTGTTCCATAGTTGGCACTATTGTTTTGCCCATCGAAGTAGGGGTCAAAATGTTGCACACCATGTTTCACATCTTGGAAGGATCCATGGCATACAATGTACTCCTTGGAAGACCTTGGATGAGGGAAATGAGATGTGTCCCTTCTATACTACATCAATGTTTGAAATATGTTCATGAGGGACAAGTACATTGCATACCAATAGATGTCGAGCCATTTAAGTATTGCAATTTCATTTCAAATCCTTATGAGTCCATGCTTCCTTCCACTCACCTTTTTCTTTCACCATCATCCAATCCATCCACCACTTCACCAATCTCTTCATCAAAGGATCCCATTCCTGAGGAGCTCCCTATCACCAATCATCATCAAGCTTCCACACCCCCATCATCTTCATCATTGACTACATGCACATGTGGTCACAGTCAGTCCACATCATCAACATCATTGCCATCCACATCATCATCATCCATTCAGCAACCTTCCCAATCCAATCCATCACCATCACCTAATGTTTCACAAGTCGAATTGATGGATTGTGAGATATCTCCATCTTCACCATTTCCCGAGCCATCATCTGACCATAGTCCTCCCATGTCATCCCAAGTCGAGGTCCACCTCACTAATCCTGGTATTGGTGAATATATGGTCCAAGACATCACCATCACACCCCTCACCATTCCTAATGCTAAGGATTTCGGTCACCCACATGACCCACCTTTGGCCATAGGAGTAGTATATAACATGGGTTCAACTCCAAATAGCATAAATTTTGTATATGGGGGGATTGATTCTTCATCAAGTCCAGCTCCCATAGAGGAACCCAAAGAACCAACACTTGCCAACATTCCAAACATGATAGGATTTCCATCTCGATATTTTCACATAGTCAATTGGCAAGGTCATGGCCTAGGATTGCATGAATAGGGAGTGCATCAACCTATCGATGTTCCATATCAAGAGGTGCATGACCATTCAGGTCTAGGTTACCACCCACTTTCCACCACCTCTTCTCTTGAACAAGCCTTCCAAAGGCTTAATCTCAATTCAGGAGAAGAAGCCCTCCATCCTGATAATTCTGATGATGAAATCTATGAAGAATTCAAGCTTATATCGATAATTTTAGATGAATCTAAAGAAGAATCAGAGCCCATCATTCCCCATACCAAACAAGATGAGTTTTATCTCAACATGTTCCCCATCCATGAGCCCATATTTCACTTGCTTCTTCCACAAGAGTGAGCTGCCCCTATCGGTGAACCACCACCTCCATTCCATTAAGCCATTTCATAAGCCAACTTGTAACATATGTACATAACACAAAAATAGTGGTTTTCACCACTACCAAAAATAAATAAAAAATCAATAAAAAATCAAAAAACATATTTTTCTTTTTTAGCATTGCATGTATATATCATTTAGAAAAATGCATTTATTTGTGTTGCTTGTTATTGTTCAGGTTAACCAAGCTCCTAGCACCGGTTCTTAGGTTCCATCCATTCCATCCAACCTTATCCACCTTGCCCATAAGTCAACATGAATCCTGTTGATTTATTTACCCCACTCCGTAATCCATATGATCCAACTAAGCCAATTCCAATTGACATAAGCCTTATTGATATGGATCAGATTTCCTCACCTCCATCCTTTTCTAAATTTGTCTTGTTCGAGGAATTTTTAAGGGCTTCTACCAACTACATTCCTCCATCCCCTCCACCTTCACCTTCACCTTCACCTTTGGATCTTGAGGTTTTCCAGGCAAAAATAGATGAGGATAAGCTAGAAGAGTTTGATGACATCTTAGATGACATTCATCTGATCCCTACGCCCCATCAGCTTGAGGAAGGTTCCCACATGTCTATTGAAGATACTATCGATGTGGACCTTAGTTTAGATAAAGACAATCCCCAAATTGTCAAGCTTGGAAAAATTTTATCACTTGATGAACAAGAGCAATTAATTGCTCTCCTCAAGAGGAAGAAGGGCATATTTGCATGGTCCTATAAGGACATGCCTGGTCTTGACCCTAGTTTGGTTGTCCATAATCTCACCTTACATCCCGATGCTAAGCCGGTCAAACAAAAACTTAGGAGAATGCATCCTACCATGGCCCTCTTGGTAAAAATAGAGCTTCAAAAACTCTTAGATGTGAACTTCATAGTTCCTATCGACTATCTTGAGTGGCTTTCAAACATGGTACCCATTCGCAAGCCTAACAGGGTGATACACGTTTGCACTAACTTTTGAGATCTTAACAAAGCATGTCCTAAGGATGACTTCCCTCTCCCAAATATTGATACTCTTGTCGATACCTATGCTGGCCATGAAATGCTTTCACTCATGGATGGTTTTTTAGGATACAACCAAATTCGAATAAATCTTGATGACCAACACAAAATAACATTCACTACACCTTGGGGAAATTTTTGTTACAAGGTGATGCCCTTTGGCCTCAAAAATGTAGGTGCCACTTATCAACGTGCCATGACATACATTTTCCATGACTACATGCATAAGATTATTGAAGACTATGTGGATGATCTCTTGGCTAAATCTAAAACTCGACAAGAACATATTGGTGTATTGGAGAAAGTTTTTGATCGACTCCTAGAGCATAATGTAAGGTTGAATCCCAAGAAATGTGTCTTTGGTGTTACCTCAGGAAAACTTCTAGGATTCATTATCTCCAAAAGAGGCATTGAGGTGGACCCTAACAAGGTCAAGGCTATCATGGAGATGCCTCCCCAACTAACTTAAAGGAATTGCATAGTTTACAAGGAAATATCCAATCAATCCATCATTTTATTGCGCAACTTTCTGACAAATGTAGGCCATTCAATCACCTACTACAAAAGGGGGTGCCATTCTCTTGGATAGATGAATGTCAAAAAGCCTTCGATGACATTAAGCAATACCTAGCTTCTCCACTAGTCTTAGCTCCTCCTCATCCGAGGGTCCCATTTTATCTTTATATCTCAACAAGAACTTTGCATTAGGGACAATGCTTGCACAAAAGAATGAAGAAAATCGAGAGCAAGTTGTCTACTACATTAGTCAAACATTGGTAAGCTATGAAACCAGATACGCTTATGTAGAGAAATTATGCTTAGCAGTGGTTTTTACCACTAAGAAACTTTGACATTACATGCTTAGCCACACAACTTATGTCATAGCTAGAGAAAATCCTCTGCGTTATATGATGTCCCACACTTACAATAACACCCACATCGCTAAATGGATAATGCTCCTTACTGAATTTGACTTGGAATTCATTAGCCAAAAATCCATTAAAGGTCAGGTAATAGTCGATCAACTTGTGGAAGCTCCACTACCTAGTGATCATCCTTTGATTATTGAGCTCCTAGATGATTTGGTATTTGTTATCATTGAACAAGAAGAAGATGTCATTCTAGAGGAAGATATCGATATCACACTATTATTTGATGGCTCTAAGTGCATGAAAGGTCAAGGTGTTGGAGTCATGTTTCATACACCATAAGGGGTACCTATCCCCTTATCATTCAAACTTGACTTCCAATGCACAAACAACACTGTAGAGTATGAAGCCTTAATCCTAGGTCTTCAATCAGCTATAGCTATGAGCATTAAGCGTATTAGGATATTTGGTGATTCTCAACTTGTCATCAAACAAATCAATGGAGAATACCAATGCAAAGAACCTACCATTAAGCTTTATCATGAAGTAGCAATGAAATTGCTCTCTAAGTTTGATTGGTATGAAATCAATAGTTTGCCATGTTTGACTAATAGATTTGTAGATGTGATGGCCTCCCTTGGATCATTGATTCCAAAAGACTCCTTTGGAGAGGTACAACCCCTTATCATTTCAATGGTCTCTAAATCTACAATTGTCCATGTTGAGTCTAAAGATGAAAAGGATGTTTGCTTTATCCAATCGGATCCATATGAGCCTTGGTCAAGCCAAATAGTAGCCTTTCTCAAGTTTGGAACACTCCCATATGACATGTCTCGAACTACCAAATACACTTTCAAGAAAAAGGTAGCTCATTTCGTTCTCTTGGGGGATATGTTGTATAAACATGGTTATGATGGAGTCCTCCTTCATTGTCTCGAGTCTAGTGAGGCACAAAGAGCCATAGCTGAAGCTCATGATGGTACTTGTGGTGGTCATTTTAGTGGAATGGCCATTGCAAAGCGTATTCTATGCATGGGTTATTATTGGCCCATAATGGAACATGATTGTTGCACTTATGTTAAACATTGCAAAAAGTGTCAAGAACATGCTAATTTAACTCATGTACCATCACAAGCCTTACAACCTATTCAAAGCCTTTGGCCCTTTTCACAATGGGGTCTAGATCTAATTGGTAAAATTTCACCTCCTTCCTTGGGACAACATACATTCATCATCACAACCACTGAATACTTCACAAAGTGGGTTGAGGCAATTCCTCTAACTAGTATGATAGGACCTAGAATTGTGGAGTTTATACTCCATCATATCATTTATCATTTTGGTATACCCTCAAAAATCATTTTAGACAATGGCAAGTCTTTCAAGAACAAGGATGTTCGAGCACTTTGCAAGAAATATAACATTCAACATAGTTTCTCGACTCCTTATTACCCATAAGCAAATGGACAAGTTGAAGCTTCCAACAAGACCTTAATTGCTATTCTCAAGAAACTTGTCAAATAAAATCATAGAGATTGGCATACACAAATTCCCTTGGCATTATGGGCTTATCGAACAAGCATCCACATGCCTATAGGGGCAACACCATTTTCATTGGTCTATGGAGCCAAAGCAATCATACCTCTTGAGCTTGAGATCCCTTCCTTGCAAATTTCTTTGCAAGAATTCATAGATGATGACACTGCTAGACAAGCACGTCTTGACCAACTCACACTTCTTGATGAGAGGTGATTCAATGCTTTAGAGCATTTATGAGTTTATCAAGACCACCTCAAACATGCTTACAATGCCAAAGTTCATCTACATGAATTCCAAGTAGGAGATCTTGTCCTTAAAGAGAACCAACAAAACACCAATGCATTACCGCATCTTCATGATAAATTCATGGCTAATTGGTTAGGTCCATACATTGTTACACAAAGAGTGGGTAATGGTACTTATAGGCTTGCTAGTCTAGAGGGAGAGGAAGAACCCGAACCACTTAATGTTATACACTTGAGAGCATTCTATGCATGATTTGATTACTATATATGTATATATACATGGCTAATACACAAAAACATTTGCATACATTTCATTCATAACATTGCATTTCACTTGCATCTACATTACAAAAACAATGCATTCACCCACATTTCATATTGCATTTCATTTCACAAAATTGCATGTCATACATTGCATTCACATCCACATTTTACATTTCATATTAGGGATCATTTATTAAGTTCAAGGTCTTAATTGGTCCAATAAAATTCATGTTGCCTTAATCAGGGGCACCTTCACAATGTCATCCACACAATTCCACTAAGTCAAATTGCCATTAGCACAAACCACACATTCACAAGTCCTAGGTGTTTTCGGTCACTCAACCACTCCTAGTGTTTTAAGAAACCTCCAAAATACATGTCGAGTTCTTTTTAGGACCATTGCACATATACACTAAGAAAATCTTGAGTTTTGGGAATTGACTCCAAAACATTCTTGAACCAAACACAATTTCACATCTTAAAAACATCTTGTGTCAAAGAGGGATAACACCATACTTGGTATGAACCTCGAAGTGAAAAGGGTCATCCTTGCTAGTCCCATCATGCAACATAGTCCATAAAAATAGTGGTTCTCACCACTATCACAATTCCAAAAATAAAATAAAGAGTAGGGAAAAATCCCTAACAAAAACTCTAAATATTTTACATCACACACCATTGATCAATTGGGTTGTAAGGATCGTACTACATTTCTAGTCAGATGGTTAGGTAGTCATCCCCAAAACTTAAGAGATCAAAAATAAAAGTCATGGACTATGGAGTTAGCCTCCATCGGAGCTATAGATGCTTGACTGGTAGTGGAGTACGCTCATGCATGGTGACATGTCTCTTTTAAAAGAGACCTCTGACCGCTCATACGGATAAGCTAGCTTCTTGGTTTCATCCATAACAGGTTTACCCAATTTACTCAAGATGAGTTAATGAACTCACTTGCACACACATTGGTTCTTGATTACCTCGAGTCATTACCATGCTCTTGATTCGGTAAATGAATTCACTTCACACACATTTGGTCCTAGAGGAATTAGGTAGTTTTAGTGAGTTTGTTTGATACCACTAGTATGTCTGAGTCTCTACAAAATAATCAATTTTCCATATCAACATCCATATCTTCTTCCATATCAACATCCATATCTTCTTCCATGTCAACTTCATGAGCCATTCATCCCATATGCCACCAAGTTTGGTGCCCCTGATTAAACAACAATGCTAGAAAATGGCCAAGAAAAGATCTAAACTATAAATGATCATTAGCACATTCCATATTGCATTAATCATCCATACATTTCACCTTGCATTAATAATCCATAACATATCATATGCATTAATCATCCATATAAACATGCATTACACAAAAGCATTCCACAAAAAGCATTCACACAAAAACACATATAACACAAAAGGTAAAATCCATGTATATATATATATATAATATCACATGTACAATGAGTTCCAAATGGCTACATACAATGGAGCACCAAGGCTCATATACAAAAGTGCATCTAAGCACTAGCTATACCCTCCAAGAGGACCCCTATGACCTAGGAGGAGCCTCTAACCTAGGAGGAGCCCTAGACCTAGAGCTATGCCTAGACTCACTACGCCTAGTACCCTTGAATATAGATGAGGTTGGAGGATCTAGAAGTGGAATATGATGTTCCATCAACCTATCCTCCAATGCCTCGATATATCTATGTTGAGATCGAAGATGTGCTATGTCAATATTATGTCGATGCTCTCTCTCTGCTAGCTCTACCTGGAGCCTCGTAATCCTCGTATCCCACTCTACCACCTACTACTCCATCTACGTCCAATCCTCCTCACTCCAACCTGGAGGTCCATCTAGAACCTCCTCTACATCCTCCCCATCTCCACCATCTCCCCCAATATTGGGAGCCTACTTCACTATACCCTTAGCCCTCCTCCTTCGACTATCTTATTAAAGGTATCACTATCACTTGGGGTATCTTGGGTCCCCTCATCCCTGGCCTCCTGAGTACCCTCATCCCTAGCCTCACCATCTCCATCCCCATCTGTTACTCCTCGAGGTAGTGCCCATGGTGGTTGAGCCATGAACCATGTATCATACTCCATGGTAGTCCTCACATCCTCCACATCTAGGAGATCCATCTCCTCATCATCCTCCAAGGCCACCCTCCATGGCTCTATGCATGGTAGCCCTCTCCTCTCGATGTCTCCTATAGTGCATTGGCTCATCGAGGACATCCTACCTCAGCCCAAACTATTGGAGCACTCATGAGAACTAGAAGTACTCCACCTCACTTTGATGTCTCCCAACCACCCATCGAGCCTACCACACTCATCGTAAGTGCTCTCCATCACTGGTCCACCTACAAGCCTACCATGGCCTCCATATCACTTGGGTGGATGTTAGTCCAACCCATAACTCTTGGTACCACTAGCTCATCCTCACTGGTTGACTCGGCTGTACCTCCTCATCCAATGCCCATCTCCTAGCATAGGGCTTCTCCCTACCCAAGCCTACCATAGGTAAGCCCTCTGGTTGAGCCACACTAAAGTGCTCCCATGCCCAACACTGTAGTAGCAAGTTGCACCCCAACCCCTTCCTCCCTCGCCTCATCACATCATATAGCTCTTGGTACACCTACGCCAACAAGGTGGGAGCCCATGCATATACCTATCACCTAGTGAGCATATCACTCACTACTCCTATCAGGTTCCATGGGAACCTACTCCTAGTGTTGTTCAGGGCCATGATGTTGGCCAACATGAACATAACCAAGGCATGAAGGGGGTCCAACTCCTTGTCCATGTACATGGACAAGTAAGGAATACCTCCACACTCCACCTTCACCCCCTACCATGCATCCCCAAACATCCTCATCATCTCTATTTCGGTTGAGCCTAACCTCAACTCAGATCCCCTCTATTGGCACCTTGAGGATGCGATATACATCCTCCAAGGTAATAGTCACCTCACCCATGGGGAGCTAAAAGGTCCCCCTATCTGCATCCCACCTCTCTACCAAGGTAGAGAGGTACCCCTCATCAACCCTCACCACATCCAATCAGGCTACCTCCACTAGCCCCACATCCTCCAATAACTCCCACTCCTCATCGAAACTACCTTCCTCATCCTAGGGATGTAAGGTGAGAATCGATGTCGAGCCTCCAAAATCCTAAGTTGTAACACAACACAAAATATTTGTTAATAATTTTGCAAAAAAAAAAACTTTGCACAATACATAATAAAAAGGTGTTACCTCAGCAACCCATGCTCTAATCATAGCCTTAGCCTCCACACTAGCTCCCTCTATCGCCATAGCTTTCATGCTCCAAATGCTTCACCTCACTTCACTCCACTCTCCCAGATGCAACTTCTCAAACTCCCAAATGCACAAATGAGCTTGGTTTCTCATCCTAGTAGCTATTTATAGCTGCTTCAGGTACCTTGAGATGCCCATGGGTATTTCTTAGTGCATTGAAGCACCCATGGGTATTTGCAGAGTGCCCAAACATCGATGGGTATTTTTGTAGGCCAAAAGCGCCAATGGGCGTTTGGCATCAAATTGCACAAAAGATCAAATTTTCACAAAATAGTGGCTTCTCCCCACAAAATCACTCCAAATTTCATCCATGCATTCATTTCATCATTTTATCAGGTTTTGTGAAGATTTCAACTGATTTGGATGCATAATTTTTGTTTGCGACCACATATTGCAAATTCACCAAACAAGTTACAAAAGCACCTCAAAATGGTCCAAATATTCACAAAATGATGATCATCATCATTATCATCATTCATACATCATACTCCCATCATTTCACATCATCATTTGCATATTTTCCAAGTGCCAAACAACATTCAAGTGAATCTTGTATATAGTAGGTTTTTCTATATACTTGGTGATTGCAACGATTTGCATCCATGCAATTTGGTAAGATGAAAGATCTACCATAAGAACACTTGGTCATTTTCATCATCACATATCTCCTTGTTCGAAAGCATAATCATATTTGGTACTTCACATTTTGCGTGAAACCTTGCCAAGAACAATTTGCACAAAAGTTGTCATTGATGGCCTAGTTCATGGGGCTTAAAACATGGACAAAATCAAATCTCATCATTTCACATTTCCTTGATAGTCATCATGGTGACTAGATTTAGCTAGGGTGATTGGTTTTGATCATAGGAATTATCTGATAGTCACTAGTTGGCCCTCCAAAGTTGACTACTTTTACTCTTTGCATTTTTCATCTTTGCATATCAATGATGTTGGAAGGCAAATTTTTCAACAACATTGAATCACCCCAAATTTGGGGTAACCACATTTGGTTTTGACTTTCCCATAATGGGATACATCTTACATGATCATGACATCCACACTTGGAAAAATCCCTTCATCTATTGGGGCAAAAATAGACACATTTTTCATCACATCTTTCACAAATCCCTTCATCTGTTGGGGTAAAAATAGATGCATCATATCACATTTTTCACCACTCCCCTTCCCACCATTGGGGCAAAAATGGTATCACATATCACATCATACATCATTCATTTGCATAAATTTTTCAATTGGCTCATGAGATTCATCCACAAACTCATTCACCAATTGAGGGGGTAAGCTATGCAAAACTCAAAATTATTTTATTCTTTTATCTTCAAGCTCGTGTTCCACATCCCAAGAGAAGTTGCTTCTACACCTGGCCAAAATAGGTGTCTCATGTTTTTGCACTGCATTGTGTTTCACGCAATGCAGTACAAAAAGGGGTATCTGTAGACACCAAAACCTAGCCACTTGTCCTCCATCCATGCTTTCTTACCATTTTTACCCACTATTCATATATATTTATTTATATATTTAATATTAATATTTTATATATTATATTATATTATATATATTTAATAAATATATATTTATATAAGTGAATTAATCCTAGCCATCCGATTTCATTTAATCCTGTCCATCCATCCACATCAATCCATGCCACACCCTAAATTTAATATCCACCCTCCGATGTGCTTTTATCTCAGCCACACGATTAGTGTCATTGAAACCCTAAGTATGCCCTAGGTTGGATTATAAATAGAAGCCATTTTGATGGCTCAACCCCTAAGCAACCTAAGTTTTGGAGTCCTTGAGCAATTCATACCTTGATATTCCTTGAGTTTCATCTTCCCTTGGAGTATCTGAGTACTTCTACCTCCATCCTCGCTCATCGTAACCCTTGCAACCATCACCATCCATTTCCCCTCACTAGATCTACTTCTATAGAATCTTTCCTCAGTCATCAAACACCTTCGGGTGCTTTCTATCATTTTTGAGCACCTTTGGGTGCTTCCCTTCTACTACCAAGTACCTTTGGGTGCCTCCTTACTAGTCCTAAGTGCCCCCAGGTATTTCTTATAGTCGTAGAGCACCCATGGATATTTTACGTAAGTATTCTAAAGACCTCCTAGCCTTCGAGCGATGCTAGGGCATCAACGTGCCTATCACCTACAACAAAATCTCATAGATCAAAAGACAACAAGCAAAGTAAGGTAAATCTACTATTTATTAATTTCATTTTATGCATTTTCATGTCTGTTCACTTCATTTGCAGCAGATAGTTAGGGTTTTATCATTGCTTATAGAGGGCCTCACATTGTGGAGCCCTCACAGGTATTACTAACTATTTTTTTGTGTCATTGTGTGCAGATCTGAAGGTGCTACATCAGCATTGGATAGTTGTTTAAGCTGGAGTGGCCCGACATCGGATATCAAGAAGCCCACTCAATTCTGTTGGGAGCAAGGACGCGCCTGAAGACACCACCAGCCTTGTTTGTTAGGGTTTCGAAGAACCCTAACCATTTGTAAATTTGTATCAAAAAGGATTCAAGGATCCACATTGTAACAATGGAGTTTTTAGGCTCCCCCCATTAATATAAGAATATCTATTGTGCAATTCTGGTTTCCTTGTATTCAATTTATTTAGCATTGTTTGGTGTTGTTTTTTGCATCTTTCACATCTAACATGCAACAAAAGCAAAAGCAATACATCTCACATAAACCTCAATAAAAGGAATAAGCAGCAAGGCAACTAGGTTTCATAAGAACGTAAACATAAATCATATATTCACACAATTTTCAAACAAGGATTTCCTTTACAACAAGTAATTAACTGGAAGCGAATTATCTCACAGTGGTGATCTCAATAATTTTTCTTTTCTTTTTTCAATCTTTCTAGCTCTTACTTCTTATAGCAATCCAAAACTCAACAATTCCCTCCAACATATATTATTGAGGAATAAAAAAGAAGATCAAATAAAGAACTGATTTCTCTCTTGCATTCCATTCCGTTATTCACAAAATTAACATTCCAAAACTACATTACAAAAATATTACCAATGTTTCCAATATTTCCAATTTGCCAATATCATGGACTTGTTTATTAAAGAATTTTCCATTTTATTAAAGCTACCTTAATTCACTAATGCCTATAATTCTAGCTTTAATAATTAAATAATTATCTCATAAACCTTAGAATTAAATCAATCACTCATATGTATAATTGATTTAATTAATATCAAGTGTTAATATTAACCATTAACACCAATATTATTTTTAAGTATTAATTATTAATACCTAATCAAATAATTAGCATACTTCAAAACACAAGCATGAATGCATCTCAATGATAGATTACAAATCCAAAATGCCAATCAATAATATGCATGAACCATGCTTATTTCCTTAATCAAGAGGCTTTACAATAACTACAACGTTATCACATGCCTACTAAGGATGACTCTTTTGCATAGTAGCAACCTCCTTGTCCAATGGTGCATTCCAGTCAACATACACATATGCAATGCATCTATATGAAAGTTTTGATTTTACCCTTGTGTTGTCAATGAAAATTTCATCTATCATTTCTTTTTTTACTCTCAACTCTAGTGGTTGTACCATAAAAATTCACCCATGAGAGTACTTGGTCTTGCAACCACAAAATTTATCAACAATATCATATTCTCAAAATAACATAAAGCAACTTAACAAGCATAACTATCAACTCATATTGATAGAACACAATAAGATTATGCATTAATATCCATACATTAGTACATAAATCACACAAGTGTAGTCCTATCACGAGGATCATTACATACTTAGCCATTGACAGGGAATGTTAAGTAAAAAAAATGGCCTTGGCCAAAAACTTAGATACATTACAAACAAGAGATACAATGATAAGCGTAAGGGTAAAAATAAAAGAAATAAACTTGGAAGGGCCACCCATGGGGAACACTTAGTAAAAAAATATAAAATCCCAAACAAAAAATGTCAACCTTTTTAATTGTTGATGTAAGCAGAAGCATTGAAAAAAGTCCAATAAATCAAAATTGGAAATACCATACAAAATTAAAAAAATCACCTTGGCTAGGTAAGCAAAAAAAAGAAAAAAATCTAAGTGTGCTAGACATCAAAGTTTTTTAAACCATGATGTCATCAAGGATTTTAAAAAGCCCAACCACCTGCGGGGAACACTTAGTAAACAAAATAAAAAGAAAAAAGGGGCAAGCAAGACCAAACATTACCTTGACCAGTGGAAATCAACCTGACCATTATCCTACCATGAAGAAATCTAAAAAAATATTACCTCAGCTATTGGAAAAATTACCCCAACAACTAAAATCTAACCTTATTGAAAGCACCGACCACTTGTCAGAAATCATAAGAAGAAAATTAAAGCCAAAGCAATTGAAAAAGCCCAGCTATACGTGGAGAAATAATAAGTACCCAAAAGCCTAGACACTCACATATAAGCATGAGTAGCAACACTAAGTGAATATTATCCTAACTGAAAGCTTGACCAAAGCAAATGTATAATAAAAATAATCAAAGCATTAAATTTACCAACATTGAAAATTTTAAACCCGAACCAGTGAAAATTACCCTAGTTGATGCCCTAGAAATGGATGATGTTATTATCGGGTATTATCTTTGAAACCAAGAAGAAAAATTGAAAAGACCTTAGCATATATTTTGATAGCTTAAAGAAAGTTAAAATCTTGACCGAAAGCCTCTTGACACTAACAAGAAATCTAAAAAAGAAGACTCCAAAATTGGAGAGCCTGTTTAAAAAAAAAAGTTAGCACTTAAAAAAATAAGAGTAAACAAAATATGATATATATAAAGCATATAATAATAAAAATAAAATAGTAATTATAATAACATTTTTTAATGTTTGTGTTTTTGTTTTGCTTTGCAGGATATTTGCTAGGGTTCATTTAAAATTTAAATGATGGCAGACGGGGGATATTAATGTTGATCGAGCAAGTACATATGTACTGGATAACATACATGGTGAATTAATGACTATTCCAAAATCCCCATGCATTGTGCATGTTGATATTTAATTAGACATGGCCAAGCATTGTATTGGATATTTTATGAGGCATGGCCTAAGTATGGCTGAAAGAAATCCCAAGAAGCACATCATAGATAATGATTTATTGAAAAAAGTAATGCTATGTGAAGGTAAATAATGGTATAATAGTGGTTCACTAGCCCGTTATAAAGGTTAGAAACTATCTATTAGGTGGCTCTTTTAGTTTTTTTTTTTATTTGCATTTTCTCTTTGTAGTTGGATGACATTTCTAAACCAAGTTGCATTTGTTTCGAGCTTTGTTCTTTTGATCCACCGAAGTGGGTAAATCTGAATCAATATACTCAATAAATATCTTTATAATACAAGGTTTTTGAAATTTTTTGTGTTCAATTTGTGCATGTTGATGGTGGTTGCACTCAATCCATTTCATAGTTTGTTGCTCCTCTAAAGATTGCACCATCTTAGACCTTAGGTTGTGTGAATACTAGTCGGGTTGAGATTGGTTTAAATCAAAATTGCTGCTTTATTGGATCGAGATAAAATTTTAAGCAATATGAGTTTTTTTATGTTCTTTCTTTTCTATTACCCTTAAGCCATTGATTTTTCTTTGGATATTGTTTAGATTAGGAGTAGAATAATTTTCATTTGAAGCATTGAAGTTGATTTCTTGCAGTGCATTTTAAAATTTCTACAACTTCAAAATAACCATTGTTGTTATATATGTGATAATAATCTTAAATGCAATGAACAATATTGATTGGAAAGTCATAATTTATAGAGGTTAAAATTTATCATTCTGTTACCCAGTTTTAATTCCACTGAGCTCACATGTGTTTAAATATTAGTGGAGTGGAATTATTTTCAAGCAGTTAAGTGTTTAGATTTAAGACATTGTCTATCTTTTAGAGTTATACCAAAGAAGACCCCTTAAAAGAAAAGCTATCAACAACCTCTAGGTTTACCTGCATTGTCCAAGACCTAGCATACTTGAACTTTAGGGGAAAATATTCCCCTTTCAAGAGGGAACATACTTTGTTCCAAGTATGTTGGCTTGCTCTTGACACACCAATAATTTGACTTTTGCCTCTTCATGTCAAGCAAGGATGACTGAATTATTGATTCACTAAGCCCACCAGGACCTTGCACTCAACAAAACTAGTGGGATGAGGGAAGAGTTGGTGTGTGTCATTTGCATGCTCAACACATCCTTTGGAAAATAAGTGTGGTACTTTTGGATGGTCTAAATTAATGCAAGATTTTTCTTCATTTGTCAATTCTAATGGCCTTTGGAATGTTATTCATTTTCAATATATGTGGTATAATAGGTGCATTGGGAAAACTCATAGAGCAACAAGATTGAAGAGATTTTTGTTATACAACACATGGTTGCAAATAAAGTATACAATCTCTTTAGATATTTTATTACAAGTATGATTATATCATAAACCCATTCTTTTGACTTGTGATTTACCCAATAATGGTCATCCAAATCCATTTCACTTCTAGTTTATATGGCTCCAAGATCTTGATTTCTTCTAGATGGTTATGTTATGGTAGGATGAAGCAAATTTTGAAGGAGCATGTATGTATAGGTTTTTATAAAATATGAATTACTAAAAGAACAAATGAAGATTTCAAATGTTAAATATTTTGGTAATAATTTTAAATAAAAGGAGGAAATTGATTCCAAGCTCAAAAATTTACAAAAGATGTAAAAATCAATGGAATGGACCAGGATTCTTATGTGAAAGAAAAAATAATTACTTATTATCATAATGCATTGAAAAAAGAGTCATATCGGTTCCAAAAATCTAAGGAGCAATGGCTCAAGGGAAGAGATAGAAATGCTAATTGTTTTTATACTATAGCATTTTTTTCTCTTTTTGTCTCATCAAAAATATTTTAACTCCAGATGGAAGAAATTTTGAGGAAGAAGAAGATATAAAAAAGGAAGCAATTAATTATTTCAAAAATATTTTGTCAAATACTAGGCAAGATGAGGAGGTACAAGGTAAAGTTGTAGGGCTTTGAACTCTCTTTGAGAGGTCCAAGGTTCAAAGCCCACTTAGTATGAGGGGACCAAGATCTCTCATGAAAACCTGTGTAAACTCATTGAAAAAAAGGAGGCACAAGGTAAGATTTTGCAAAATATTCCATCAATTATCACATAGGGACAATGAAAGCTTGATGAAGAAGATATCTATGGAGGAGCTATATGAAGCAATTTTCTCTTTCCATCCTAACAAGGCACCTAACACTTGGCCTTAATAAATTTCCTATATTTTATTTCAAAAATTTTAGAATTCATTTAAGAGTGATATGTTGGTTGCGGTAGAAGAGGCCCAAAAAAAAGTCTATAATAGGTCAATGCCACTTTAATTACATCAATTCCTAAGAAAGGTAAGACAATATATTTCGATAGTTTTCCTCCCGTAAGCCTTTGTAATATAATTTATAAGATCATTTCAAAAATAATAGCAAATAAGTTGAAAAGCATTCTAGATTATGTTATCTCAAAGAGATAAGGTGGTTTTGTTCATGGTGAACAAATTCTTGATGGTGTAATCATTGCACAAGAGGTCATACATTCTCTTCATTTCATGTAAATATTAGGTATAATTATGGAATTAGATATGAATAAAGCATATAATGGGGTTTGAGAGAGTTTTATACATGACATTCTCAAAAAGCCTGATTTTGATCAAGGTTGGTGCGAATGGATTAAATATTGTTATAAAAATTTGAAATATTCTATTTTGATCAATGGTTCTCTTGTTGGTTACTTTAAGTCATATAATGGCATTTTCCAAGATGATCTGCTATATTCTTATTTATTTGTTATTCTTGTGGAGACATTAGGGAGAGCTTTCTCAAAGGCCAAAATTAAAGGAAAAATCATAGGTATTCAAGTTACAAAAAAAGGTTCCTTCAAATCTCATCTCTAGATTGTTGATGATACCTTTCTTTTGGGCCATCCCTAAGATAATGAGGCCATGGATTTTAAATAAATATTATAATGCTAAGAGAAGGATGTTGGATAGTTGACTAATACTAAAAATACCATATTTTTTATTAAAAATGCCCTAGATTTACAAAGAATTATTGTGGATATTTTAAGGTTTAAAATTGAAAATTTTTCATCAACCTACTTGGCTATTCTTTTGTCTCATAAAGGAAATAAAAAGGAGCTTTAGATATTTTATCTAGATAGAATGAAAGCTTATTTGATAGATTGGAAATATAAGTTATTAACCATGGTGGGAAGGCTACAACTCATAAAGACTGCATTAGTCCCTATTTATATGAAGTTACTTTCAAGATTGCTAGTAGGTATAGAATTAGAAATTGATAAAATTCGAAGAGAATTTCTTTAGAAAGTATGCAAGGAAAAATGTAGGTTTCCTCCTTGTAAGTGGGATAAGTTTTACAAAGGAAAAAGTATTGGAGGAGCAGGTTTGTGGAATTGTAGACAAATGGGTTTGGCCTTAGGGGTAAAACTTGGGTCAATATTATTTTAGAGATCAAGTATAGAGCTAGGAAAAAATATTGCTTAAAAAATATATAGGTTCTCTTGATGCAATGGAATTATTTAGGAGAACCCTACTGAAAGGATTTCCAACATAGAACTTCATATTAGATAGTTTGCAATTTATCAAGAAATATAGTAGATTGTTAATTAATGAGGGGAATTGTGCAAATTTTTTGTTTGATGCTTGGTTGAAGCCTTACCCTTTTATCTTTGATTTAAAATGGAAACCATTGGCATGGGTATTCCTAAATTGTAAAGTTTAAAGGAAAAATATTATATTCATATGAGCAACAAATCCATATCATGGATTTATATTAGTAACCTAGTTAAAGAAGAGGAACTCAAACAAATTGTAGATGAGCTTCAAAAGATTTTTCAAGAGTTTTATTTACCTATTTTTACACAAAAGGATGAGTTGGTTTGGAATTTAAAAAAGATGATAAATACTTGGTCAAGTTAGGGATGTGAGGATTTAGAGCAATCAAAATTTCCTATTCCTAAATATTTTTCTTAGAAAAATGTTTGGTCGCTAGAGGCTTTCTATAAGGCCTCAAAATTCCTTTGTTAACATTTCAAAATAATATTATTATAGGAGAGAGTCTACAAGTAAGAGGATATCATGGACCTTTTATATTTGTCTTATATGAGGATATAGAAACTTCATACCGTTTACTTCTTCATTGTCCCTTTGCTCACAACATTTGGGGTTACTTTTTTTAAAATGTGAAAATATGAGGTAGTTTCATCAACATTGAAAAAGTTGATGAAATGTTGGATTAATTATTTTAAAGCTGTATTATGTATTTTGTGGAGAATTGGTCTTGACATTACTTGTTAGAATATATGGCTTGAAAGGAATAATAGAATTAAAAAAAATGAATCTCAAAATCATGCCCAAGTTTGGTATCCTATTATTGCATATCTTGCAAAATATTTATAGATATGGTGCTCATCATGGAAAGTCTCAAGTGCAAAAAAAGAGATGCTAACAACTTGGTTATAAGAGTTGAATATACATCAAAGAGTTATCTATGATAATGGCATGAAAACAAAGGATCTACTTTAATCTATGGTAAAATGAAAATGCTTAAAATTGGGTTTATCAAAACTAATTTTGATGGTGTTTCCATAGGAAATATAAGAAAATTGGTGGAGGTAGTATTTTCTAAAATAATAAAGGTAGAAATCTCCTCACTTACTCAAAGCCATAAGGAACTTAAAATAACAACTATGTAGAGGCTAGGGCATTTCTTATAGGGATTAAAGATGCAATTAAAAATTATGGGAAAATATTTCAATTGACGAGGATTCACAAATTATCTTTAATGTTGTCAACAAAAATGGATGTAGGGATTGGGTAAAAAACAATACTATTGTTGATGTTCATCATCTATTATTGGAGGCAATCTCATGGAAATGTAAGCATATCTATAGAGAAGGAAATTGAGTAGAAAACAAATTAGCCAATCATGGTATTGATCTTTGTCTTAGTAAAATCCAAATTTTAGAAGGCACCTAACCAAGTGAAATTTTATCTCTTAATGAATATGTCAAGGGGCTGATTGTAGAAACATAGCACTTTGGCGAAGATGAAATATATATTTGATAGAAAATAAAATGAAAAATATCTTTGATTAAAAGGAAAGTTGGATATGGTTTAATTGACTTAACAACAAATGTAATATTTTGGTATTTTTATGGGAGTGGTCCCAATAGAAGCCACATATAGCTTAATAATAATAAAACAATATTTACGTAATTCTTCTTATATTTTTTATAAAGATACTATTTTATCTAAATAAATAAAAATGGGTTAACATTTTAGTTTTGGATATCTTATAAAATATATTAATATTGGTTTTTGAAAGGTTATGTTAAATTCAATGTGCTTCAATTTAAAAAAAAAAAAATGTTAATAATATGTTAATCCAAATATTGTTTGTAAAACCTCATGAAAATGGATAATTAAAATGCAATATTTTTTTTAATCTATAAACCCTACTTATTTTGTAACTAATGACATCTAAACTCCTAATTTTGATATAATTGGCATCTACTCTATAGTTTGTGAGAAATAATGTAATATATTTGTTTTTGTTTTCGAAATATGGATGCATTAATCTAGATTTATCTACAAAATTGACGCATGTCGAATACTAGCTTGTATCACCTTGAGTGAGCCTACATCCCTTTCATATTATAGGTATACATGCTTGCTATGGGAAGTGAACAAGGTGTCTACTACTTGGTTTTTGATTCACCTTCATGAAATTACAAGAACACATGTTCACTTAACTATGAAAACATAGTTGATATCAACACTATTGAACCCATCTTGTGATAATTAGTTACATGTTTCCGTAGTTCAATGCATCTTGTGATAATTAATTGTATAGTCCCACACACAATAATTTCATGGAGAAAGAGGAAGCTCTAATTATCACTTGCAGAACTGGTGTATCATTATGAATGATAATAGAAGCAATAGAATCTATCTACATATCTCTTTCTAGTGTTATTGATGTAATCAAGTAGTTAGATGGGAATATAAATAAAATAATTGTGTCTACTAAAATCTAATCTAACATATATTTATGTTTACCTCACAAGTGTCTTTCATAGTTAGAATTAGAATGTTAATTCTCCAACTATATGAAACCCAAAATACATTTATGTTATATAAATTCTCTTTGTTTATAGTTAAATTTAGCCATGGTAGTTTCAAATGTTTCCTCCAAGACCCGTGAAACAATTTAGAGTAGTAACATGATGTTTTAAACAATTGACATAGTTTAGGCGAAGGTTAAAAGCATTATAGAAGAGGAATAACTCTCAATAGTTTAATTACTCAAATAACAACAAAAAAAACTATTTTTATATATTTTCTTTAGTAATAGTAAAGTAGATATTAATTACATTTTGTGCATATAATCTTCTTTTCTTGCCATAAGGGAAATTTGCTTATTCTTGGAAAAATGGCTTCTATAAGTGTATGGTTTTCAAGAACTCCCACGAGTACATTTATGTTATGTATGTTCTATAATTAATAAGCATATCCATAGTTCTAAATAAATTGCTTTAATTCAATAATGTCCTATTTTCTATAGTTAATTGCATGGTGTGTGCTTATTTATGTTACTTCATTTATTTCTTATTTTTAGATTTTGAATTATGTTGTTTTAGTTATTTCCATTTTCTATAGTTTTTAGTTATCTTCTTTAATTTTTATACATACATATATACATATCTATATATATCTATCTATTTATGTGGAGTCCTTGGGATGATAAAATGTGTGTTTAGGAAATTCTCAATGAAGAGGTAGAGTTGATCCATAGGAGCATATATGTTAGGTTTTCTATCAATTCTGTAATGCATATACAATGCATAATGCCTCACAAGTGTACCTATCTAAATTTACATACTTTGTGCTAATCACTTTTGGCATTATTGATGGGGAGGTGCTAAAACTATAATGCTTTTAAAGTTTTTTTATACTATAGGGATAGGTTGGATTAAAGGTCAACATTCAACCCAAGCAACTCTCTTTGAGGTGTTTTTTTTCTTTTTATTTTATAGTTGCATATTAACCTATGTAGTGTTGCATGTCTTGACCTAGGGATAAAAAATAAAAATTATTTCCAAATAATACAAGGATTGATGTAGAAACGATACCATAAATAAACCATCTCATATGGTTAGCCTAATCAAAGAAAGAAAATTAGTAAGCAAACATAACAATCTAGAGGAACTATAGATTAGACTACAAGATTTGTTGACCTTATAAGATTGCTAGGGGAGTATCTAGTTAGAGTTAGGCCTATTTTTTAGTCTATATTAGAAAATTCCACTAGGTATAAATGCATTGTTCCTCCTATAGTAAACAATCATTCCATAGTTAGAGAGTTGAGAGGACCTATTACAAGAATTCACCACTCAAGGTAACTCAACAACCAATTAAACAATTGGATGCCTCAAGTAGTGCAAAGCCAAATGAAGATGACAAAAAAAACTTAGACAATAGTGACTTTTGAGTTTCCTACCTAGGAATTTGAAGAGGAAACTAGGATGAAGAATATTATATCTTTCATGGTTCCCTATTTCATGAGTTGACCATAGAAGACCTAGATGTTTTTCTCTTCAAATTTTATGAGCTATACCAAAGTTATAAATATAAGATAGTGTAATGAAGATTCACTATACTAGGCAAATCCTATCTCTAGAGGTAATTTTAATTAGTACATCTACCTAAAGATGAAATGAAGGGGCCCAAAACCCCTACTACCTATGAAGCAACTGAAGCCAAATGACTGACCAAAGTACAACCAAGGAGGAAAAATGGTTGCCAACTAGTTTTAAAACAAAAAATCTCTTTGCCATGACTCTTAGCCTAACCACCATATCAAAATCAAGATAGGACTCAATATCCTTTCCAGTGGTAGCTAAATCAGGTCAAGCCATTTTGGTGATGATAAAAGGAGAACCAATTTTAGTGGGGCCTTGCTTTGACTAGTGTTCATAGCCTTTTCTCTTTAGCATAGACTATGAAGTTGACCCTTTCTACCAACTAAGGAGGTTTATTAATCCTTGGTCATATTCCAAGTTAATACCACCAGTGAATCCTAAGGACTAAGGCTCTTTCATTATCCAAGAGGAAGGAGAATTCAAGGTAACCAAGTGGAGAGGTAGCAAGGCAAGTCTCTCCCCTTTCATGGGAGGGCTTAATACCCAAGGGTCAAGGAAAAATAGAGTAGCTCAAAAGAATTTTGGTTGTAAAGTTCTTCCTAAAAATTTAGGCTTACTAGCTCCAAAAAAGCCTCCTCATGATACATGGTGGAAGAAGAGTCTTTAGAATCAAGGTGACTCAGAAGGCGATCACCACATTCTCTAGAGGATGCATTGAAGGACATATTCCTAGTCCTAGTATTGGCACACTACAATTAAATGTAATTTCTTGGGTGATAACTGAAGCATTGAAGTGGTAATAAGTAGGATAACCCAAGAGGTAATGTGGAACCCAAGGCATTAACAACAAAGGACTCCAAAGGTCAAATCATAGATATTTCTAACATGAAGTAGCTCAATATCATTCAATTTGCCTACAATATTTATAGCTACATATCTTCAAGATCCTAATATCATTCATTGTTGATGTCGACTGGCCTATTTCAAATTTTGAATTCAAAATTTGAAATCCTATATGGATTTTGGGGAAAAATTCCTAATTTCTTCTTATAAATATGTACACTTCTCACTGTAATTATAAAAAACCATTCATTCTTTTAAGGGTGCTTTCCTTCATTCTCTTTTATGTCTCGGCTTGGATTGAGCCTTACATTGTCAACAGATTAGTTTTTGTACCTCTTCTCTCTACATGTATATAACTTAAAGTTTACATTAATAAGAATTTATGACTACTTATGAAATCCCTATCCTAGTTCTGGTGTGGGTGTTATGTTTTTATGTATGTTATAGAGGGACTTGTGTTCCTCTTCTGTTGTTGGCTGCTGCACGTGTCCACTTTAACTAATCATAACACAAAGATTATATCTAGATATTTGGCACATTACCACCTATAGGTAGGCTAGATAATCTAGTTAGGTTTTACTGCTTTCATTTTTACAACATTTTCCCTCTTTTCTATTTTCCCTAATAGAAGCACCCAATAGAGTAGACTAGAGTAAGAAGGAAGGATGTGTGCCAAAGATCATGCTAAAATAAGGAGCTGACCTTGGTAAAAAATCTCAAAGGTTGTTCAAGGGAGCCAAATCCCACACTCCTTGAACTTACCAAGACTGATGCCTTGCATAAGGTACATAGCACTAGATGCATCACTCGAAGATATAAAGAGCAAATTGCAACCATGGGATACATGATAATTGAGGTGCAAGGATGATTTTAGGCCCCCAATAGTTCAAATTAGCCCACTTTATGGGACCTAAACTACAAAATATATCCCCTGATTAAAGAAGTCAGACCATAGTTTTGATGAAGACCATGATCATCAGCTTTTTGAAGCACCCTATAGATTCACTTGGTGACTTTGCTATAATAGGACCCAAAGAGACTGCCATTATAGACCAAGTTTTTGGTGGGAATATCCATTTTACAATCATAAGTAGCCACTAGGTGGTAATTCCATTGGTCATTAGGCTACCCAAATTTAGTGGCTTAGTCAAAAATAAAATCCTAAGGTTGCCAAAAGGGGAGGTCTTCAGATAAAGGTCTTGGTGAAATCCTCTATCCACCAACCTATCAAGGTGACATGAAGGAACCAATCATGATATGGTTGGGAGAATATTGACATGGAAGAACCAGAGTCCCTTGGTCATTCCAATCCCACCTAATACTTGGGATCAAATTCCCATATAGGCTTTAGATTCCCTATCAAAAATCATTGGAGAAGATGCAACTACTACACTAGAGCACCTACACCATATGGTGACACACTACACTATGACGATGTGGTATGTGTCCCTACCTACATATTTAGTAAGGATTGGGACTAATTAGCCATCCAACTGGTGGATTAGTTCAAGGAGAAAGAAGAAGCATTGTTGCTAGACCACTTGATAAATATCAAATGATCTCCCATGGAGATGATGGAGGATTTCAATGCATGGTTCCATAAAACCTAGTGTAGGATCTTGGATGAGATTAGATCTTCCCTAGGTATGGCACTCATTTTTTATATCAAGTCCTTCAATTAAAATATTTCCATGATGATCAAAATTTAAGAAGGGAATTATTTTCTTACTATTTACCATATAGCACCCCAAATAGAAAAATACCTCATACTAATAGGTAACCTACTCTCAAATCCTCCATCCCCTCAACCTGTTCACCCTTTGTTGACAACTGCTCAATCACCCATAAATCTACTTGAATATCCTTTTCCTTGTCCTCATAGCCTAGAAGTATTACCAAAATGAGTTAAATGAAAAGGACACAAGTTTTTATAGAAGATTTACTTGCCTTAAGGAAGTAGTACAACAACATAGGTGCCCCTACAATTAGACATGGGAGCGGTTCCTTGAGGGGTATCCGACCACGAGTCAACATCTAGCCCTAAGGAAACACCCTAAATATCAACCATGAAAAAATATACAATTTTCAAAGGGAGAACAAGGAAATAAAATATTGGTGGCATTAGTCCAACACTTGTCAATATCTCACTAGAATTCTAACATTGTAAAAGTTCCACTTGTAGGGTGAATCCTATTACTAGAAGGAGAACATGAGATACGTGCAACAAAAACCTAGACCTATGAGATACTACTAAGCATGGATTGAAAAAAACCAAAATCTAGAAACAAAAACAAAACTAGCTACGTCAAAGATTTTTGGGGAAGCAGATAAACTAGAATGAAGGAGATACCACCATGGAAGCACAAAAAAGAAAAACACTAGATCTCCTAATCGATATTAGCATCAAAAAACAATTGAGATTCACACCAAGAGAATAATGGAAGGATATAATAGCACAACAAAGGGGGTAAGAGATAGAACCACCTACATGAACAAAAGTAGGACCTTTATGCCTAACCTTAAGGTGTGGGGGAAAGCGTGTCTAAAGATACCTTGTGGATTCGATGCTCATCCCCTCCTTACCAAAAGTGGTGGTTTAGGCATTAAGATCTACCTAGTGGATAACTAGAGAAGAAGCAATACAAGTGGGTAAAGATCCCAACATGATGATTGGTCTCCCACCATAATACCACTATGGCATCCCCCAGGACCAGAATCTAAAACTAGGAGGCCAAGAAGCAGGACAAAATCTGAAGGCTCAATGGATATAAAGTAAAGTAGAGATCATTCCTAAAAATGTAGCAAAAAGAAGATGTAGAGAATACATTTTTTTGAGGTTTTAGGAAAGGAAGAAAGAAGGTCCCAACACAAACGTAAAGTGCACCTAGTCGACAAGAAGAAATGATGCGTCATGGAAGTCTGGGAAGCTAACCCTGTAAGGAACTTCGACTAGATTGGCATGGAAAGAATGCCAAGTACAAGGAGTGACCCACCATCCCAATGTGTCTTTGTACAATATATACATATATATATATATATATATATATATATATATATATATATATATATATATATAGTATGTATGTATGTATGTATGTATGTATGTATGTATGTATATTTAGTATAATTATTGTAGGTCTACATAACCAATGCAAGACACAAATGAGTTTAGACTTGCAACAAGAGGATTGAAGTCACACAAGCTTGAAGGACTATATTGTTGAGATTAAGCATGTATAAAATCCCCTTAGGACCAATGGAGATCCCTTTTGATCAATTAAAGGACAATAACCATACTCAGGTAGGATGAACCATGGAAGATGATGACATCTCCAAATCCAAGCATGAGGGAGTGATTATTTGCATGACCATCCATTGTTAGTAGATCAAAAAAATGAGAGTGAGCCTCAAGATCTGTCCAAGTAATGTGGCCTATAAATCAAGACCCACCTCATTCCAAGTCTCCATAATTTTTGAGCAAAGTCATCTTCAATATCATCTTTCCTTTAACATACACCACTGTTGGAGAAGCCTCAATATTTTCTGTTCAAACTCTATGTCCAATGTATAAGGTACCTTATCTCTAGGTTCTTTCACTCTTTCTAGTAGGAGTTCCCTTTTGAGTTGCCAAAGCTATAGTGAAGATTCACTACACCAGGCAAATCCTATCTCCAAAGGTAATTTTAATTAGTGCATCTACCTAAATCTAAAATGAAGGGACCCAAAACTCCTACTACCTACAAAGTAGCTAAATCCAAAAGACTGACCAAAGTGTAACCAAGGAGGAAAAACCATTACCACTTGGTACTAAACCTAAAACTCTCTTTACCATGAGACTTAGCACAATCATCAAACCAAAATTAAACAAAGACTCAATGGCCTTTCTGGTGGTGGCTAAAGTAGGTCCTAATTATACTTAGATCCCCTAAGCCATTCTAGTGATGACAAAAAGGGAATCACTTTTAGTGGGACCTTGCTTTGACTAGTTTTCATGGTATTTTCTCTTCCCTAAAGAGTAGAAACTATGAAGCTAGCCCCTTCTCCTAATCAAGGAGGTTTTTTAGTCCCTGGTGCTATTCCAAGTTGATACCACCAATGGATCCTAAGGAATAAAGCCCTTTCTTTAGTCGAGAGGAAGGAGAATATGAGGTGACCAAGTGGAGAGGTGGTAAGGAAAATATCTCCCCTTCTCCAAGGGGGATTAATACCCAAGGATCATGAAAAAATAGATTCTCTCAAAAGAATTTTGGCTATAAAGTTATAACTAAACCTTTAGGCTTGCTAGATCCCCAAAAGCCTCCTCATGACCCAAAAGTAGGGCAACTTAGAAGGTGGTGATTGCCATCTCTAGAGGGCGCATTAAAGGACATATTTATCAAGAGGATCCTATCAAGAGCATGAGATAAGCAAGGTACCAACCACTAGAACCATCACTAGACCAACCTACAGTGATTGGAAATGAGGGAAGGGATGATGATCCAATCCTAGTCTTGGTATCCCACAATCAAACACAGTTCCTTAAGCGATAACTAAAGCATTAAAGCAATGATAGGAAGGACAACCCAAGGAGCAATATAGAACCCATGGGATTAACAATGAATAATTCCAAAGGTCTAATCATGGAGATTTCTAACATGAAGCAACTCAATGACATTCAAATTGCCTACAACATTTATGAATATAGATATCCAAGACCCTAAGATCATTCATTGTTGATGTTGACTAGCTTGAAAAAATTTTGAACTCAAATTTTGAAATCCTACGCATATTTTGAAGGAAATTTCCCCATTTCTTCTTATAAACATGTGCACCTCTTCTCATTTTAATTATCAAAATACATCCATTCTTCTAAGGGTGCTTTCCTTCATTCTCTCTTGTGTCTCAACCTAGTTTAAGCCTTGCATTGTTTATTGATTAGTTTTTGAACATATTCTCTCTACATGCATATAACTCAGAGTTCACACTAACAAGAATTTTTGACTTCTTATGAAATCATTGTCTTGGTTTTGCCATGGGTGTTCTATTTTTATGCATATTTTGGAGGGACCTATGTTCCTTGTGTGGTATTTGCCACTACGCATATGTTCACTCCAACCCATCATGACATGGAGAGTCTATTTAGATCTTTGGCACATTGCCACTTATAGGTAGGCTACATAGGCTAATAAGGTTTTATCACTTTTATTTTTATTGCTTTTACCCTATTTTCTATTTTCCCTAGAGAGGCACCTAGTAGAGTAGGCTAGAGTAGAAAGGAAGGATGAGCATTGAAGATCACATAAAAATAAGGAGTTAGCCTTGGTAAAAAATCATGGAGATCATCCAAGGGAGCCACATCCCATGTTCTCTAGACTTCCTAGGACTAGCACCCTACATGAGGCGTAGGGCACCTGATGCACCCATTTGGAGAGATGAAGAGCGAATTGAGACCATGGGGCATCATGGAACCTAAGGTACAAGGATATTTTTAGCCCCCAAATAGATATATTTAAATATATTTAAGCTCTTACCAACCACAATCAAGGATGTAGCTTTATGTTGGTTCATGGGATTGAGTGGAAAGAAGGGACAACATAAGAATAAAATTTTGTGAAAATATAAAGATTATTGCAAGGCCAGAGAGCCAAGATATGAAATATTTAGAATGACATAGAAATGAGAGTAGACTCCATGAGATTACATTAATTTTTTATTATTTAACTTCAATATTCTAAGCACTTAAGTCTAGAAATAAAGACCTTGAAGGTCAATTTGTGAGGAATTAAAAAAAATGTATAGAAGATTTATATTTTAAGACTAGAAGAGATATTTATTATGTCAATTTTTAGGATATTAATATTCTTTATAGGAAATACTCATGATATACCATGAGAAAAGGCAAAGGAGTGAGGCAAGACATTATTTTAGTTGTAAAAACTTTATCTTGTATCACCAAAGCTAAAAGAAAATCTGCTTGAGAATCTTAAGAAGTATATCCTTTCTTCCTTGGCCATTTAATTAAATACATTTCAAACTAAGAAAAAGTAGGAGGCATAAAAGACTGGCAATTTTCTATTCAAGATGCACAAAAAAATATGTCAAATAGGAATGCCCCTCATAGAAAGTCACAATTTTCAACACTTTCTAGTAGGATCATAAGATAAGAAACTACCCCATGCTACCTAAAATTATAGCATTTTACCACATAAAAACCCAAGGAATACAATAGGCCTATTACACCAACTAGAGGAAGCCTTGGTAGCCTCAAAAAAATATTCAAAGTATGAATCTTGGAGCTCAACCATTTTCATATTCTTCTTCTATTTTTTCAATTGTTGGTCTCCATAGGGATGGCAATGGCCACCCTCTCAAAATTAAATCCCTTAGATTAATTAAAAAAACCATTGGCCTCAACAAAAATATCCCAATTACCCATGGAAAACCCATAAAAATATGGTATTCTCTACCAAATAAGCAATATCACCAAGCACCACAATCATAACAAGATTATTTACGTATGCTTAATACTTCCAACTTGTAATTCCAAAACCATATTAACATCTATCTTCATAACCAACACCAAACCCTACAAGTAAAGTAGGATAACCATGTACAATCAAGAGTCAATAGGTTACCCCATATACTCTCTCAATACTATTGATTGCAAAGAGTTACAACTATGATAACTAAGAGTACTTAAGGATCCTAAACCATCCATTATTAGTGAAATAGAACAAGAATTTTTTTATGAGGATCTACAAGACTCCAACCCTACTAGTAAACATAGTTCTAACAATAGACAAGTAGAGAAACCTTATTTTCCCAAAATATTAAACCAAATGAAGGAGACTCCATAATCAGAACTTGAATTTCTAGGAGAAAGAAATGTATGCATTTACATACCCCATTTTTAGACCATTAAGGATGTCCCAATCTATAGAGAGTTATATCTTAAGAGACCTAATAAGAAGAAAGATCCTAAAACAATTCAAGTTGTAGTCTGGCTTGTTGATATTATGCTTGGGAAGATTATCAATTCTAAATATTTTGATCCAAAAAATTCTTGTTGTTAATGTTCACATAGGAATATTTAAATTAAAAATGTCTTGATTAACTTAGGAGTAGTAATAAATGTGATGACAAAGGAAATCGTGGATAGATTACATCTTTTAGATATTAGGCCTATCCCCATGGTTTTAAAATGGCTGATAGCTCAATTGTGACTCTTGAAGGAATGTTTGAGGATGTGGATATTTATATGCACTCTTGGAAATATCTCATTGGTTTTATGGCGTTAAAAAAAACTAGCTGATGAGGATACCATTTAATCCTTGGAAGACCTTGGGTAGATATCGTCAATGCCTATATTACTTGTTGATCAGGAGAAAACTATTTCAAATGGCTCTACAACCAAAAGCTTAGTTCTATATCCACCTACTAAACCCATTTAAGAAATTGAAGATCCTATATGGGTTGGTTAAGATGGAAATAAAAGAGTAGCTATACAACCTATTCTTATAATTGATCAAGCTTAGAAGATGAAGGAAGTGGATGAGGATACCATAATTCATATTTTTTTCTAAATTTTTTATTTTTATGAGAGTCTAAATCAAGATGATATTTCTAACAAATGTCCTATTCAGGACATGATTCCCAAATACTCTTCTAGCCCTAGGAAGAACACTATTATTTTTATCAAATTTTACCCGCACTTGTGTTAGCGTACTTTGTCTATATTTCATTATTTAGGCATTTTGTTGCATTTGTTATTCTGTTCTAACGATTTGCTAATATGGTTGGTTGGTTTGGCAACCTCCGGCAATTCGTTCTTTGTAACCACTATTTAAACAGGTTGCTGAATAATAAACTGTTGTTCGCATTTCTAACATGGCATCAGAGCCATTCTGAACTTTTGGGCGAGATAATTGCAGGTGAGGATTTTTTTTGCGGGCGTGGTTTTTTTTTTCTCCTGCCCGCGCACTGTCTCGTCTCCCAGCAGAGCGAATTAATTTTTTTTTTTTTTTCTTTGTGTCGCGCGCAGACGCGCGACAGCCATCGCGCATCCACGCGTGACTGAGTGTGGACCCACGGACGCAGCGCCATGGCCCCAGCGCATCCGCGAAGCAGCGAACGCGTCGTTGAGCGTTAGCCCCCCCTGTTGGAGGAAGTAGCGGACGCAGCACCGCGGGCCCAGCACGTCCGTTGCATCGTGGACGTCGCGTCGCTGCATCGTGGACGCGACACGAAGGAGGTCCACGTAGGAGACGCCACGTCGCTGCACTGCGGACGCAACGCGAAGGAGGTCCGCGGGGAGGGCATCCAGTTGGGAGTGCAATCCCCCCCATGGTTGAAGGCGGGGAGGCTGACGACACCCCCCCCGTTTAGCACTGCTCGGCACGCTGCGTCGCGGGAGTTCCCAGTCACCCCCCCGTCGCGTGCAGACGCGCAGGAGGGACCGGACCGCGACGCGCAGGCCCCCCCCTGTTGAAGGCAAAACGTGGGGTGAAATTTAAAAAAAAAAAAAAAAAAAAAAAAAAAAAAGTGAGCATCGAGAAGAATCAGCACCAGAGAGCTGGGAAGCAGCAGTGCGCGACCAAGCAACCGGAGGCCGCAGCAGAGGAGGAGGAGCATCCGGGTGTTGAAAAACAAGGTGCTCCACTGATCCTTTCGGATCAGCCCGCTGGCTCACGTGGTCGTGAGCCGTGCGGTAAGGCTCAGGGAGCCTGCAGGTCGGGGGTTCAAATCCCGCCGACTCCCCCCCAAAGGTATACATTTTTTTCAAAGGTTTTATAATTATTATTTTTTTAGTTAAAATTTTTTAATTTTAATTTATTTTTTAATAGTTTTAAAACTTTATAAATTAAAATTTAATTTTAATTTATTTTTCATAAGTTTTTAAAACTATATAAATTAAAATTATTTATTTTAACTTTAAATATATAATAATTATTAAAATGCTTTGTTAAAGAAATTTTTTTTGAAAGGGGGATATTTTTTTCAAAAAATCAAAGGGGGATTGTGAGTAATTTTTTGAAAAAGCAATTTGGCGAATTGTAAAAGGTGCATTTTCGGCTGTGCCCGACACCTTGTGGGTTATTCTTGTGGGCATTTTTTTTGTTGTATGTTGCATATTTCATTTTTGCACTATAACATTAAAAATTAAAATCAAAACACTCCCTAAGTCCCCCGGAATAATTAAAACCCATCCGTGCAATTTATTGCACCGCAGACGTTCGGTATTTGTGATACCTCTGGCCAGCACTTACAGGTAAAGCTGTCGTGATTAGGCTACTGTATCCGCCGCCTAATATAGCTGCTACAACGACGTCTGAGCTTGTTCTCTATAAATCATCGGGGAGAGATAAGTTAGCCATTTTTGCATTTTTTTACTCCATCCACTACCCTTTATCGCACTTGTGTTTAGGCGTAAATCCTGACGAAGTATTCTTCATAGTGTTTAGGGGAAGTTACGCCCCACGCATGAGAAGAATCTTCTATGGTAGGTGCCATCAACAAGGCGATTCCCTTTCAGTACCGCTTATGTTCCACGTATCGTATGATCTCTAAAACTCACCTATAGTCTCCCTCACGTAAGGGCGGGTGATTTTTGTTGATATTTCTAAATACCTATAGTTTCCCTCACGTAAGGGTGGGTATTTTGTATGGTATAACGGCCTAGAAAAAGGTATATCGAAAGGGGGACCAATTGGTGATATAAGGAACCTTCACTATGGCCGTTGTTGCAAAGTTGATGACTGATCCGCATCAGTTATTGAAAGGTCCAAATTATACACCATGGAAACATAAGATGAAGGCAATTCTCCAAATGGAAGATTTGTGGGATATTGTTACTGGAGTAGCAACTAGGCCTTCACCAACAGCAGGATCCACAGTGTCCTTTCGCAGATCAGATAGCTTTTGACAAGAAAGACAGTCGAGCAAAGGTGCTCATTTTGTTTGCTATTTCGGATGAAGTGCAACCTCATATAGCTGACAAAGCAAGTGGTAAAGATGCATGGGATGCCCTTAGAACCATCTATGAGGGAAATAATGATTCAACCATTCTTCATCTTCAACAACAACTTCATAACCTGAGTTTGAGACAGGGTGAAATAGTTGAACTCTTTCTGTGCAGTGTCTGAATTGAAAGAGAAATTGAATTCTTTGGGAGATACTGTGGATGAAAAGCTTCTCATTTCACTTGTGATGAGATCTTTGCCTTCTTCATTTGATATGTTGATCACCTCCATCCAGGTGTCTCAATGACAAATTACCTACATCGAGTTGGTCAATCTGCTTCAACAACAAGAGGCACGCCAACTTCACAAGGATGATTCTTCCAATACAGCCCTATACACCAACAGGCGTGGTTCTAGGAAGAAAGGTAATGGGCAAAAAGGAGGCAACTTTCAGAAAGGAGGAAATTCTCAACAGGATACGAAAGGAAAAGGCAAACAACCTCAACAGAAGAAGAGGTGGTGCAAGATCTGTGAGAAAGACAACCATGACACCAACAGGTGTTGGCATAAGAACAAGCAAAAAGGCCAAAACAAACCACAAAATAAAAACAAGCAACCCTAGGTGAATGTTGTCGTTGAAGAATCTGACTCAGATTCTGAATGGGCACACAAGGTGCTCATGACTACCACAGATTCCACACCGAGGGATCCCGTTTGGTATGTCGATTCTAGAGCTAGCAAACATATGATCGGCGACGGATCGTGGTTTGAATCATTTGTGGCCAAAGAGGGCAAACCCGTCACCATTGCCGATGATAAAACCTACAGGGTTCAGTGGAGAGGGTACAGCTTTAGTCACTCTTCCCGATGGCAAGTGTCGATTGACAAAGTCCTCTATGTTCCGGGATTGGCTAACAATTTGCTGTCAGTCACACAAATCCTGGATAGAAATATGGTTGTCAACTTTCGTGTTGAGAATGGAAAGAAGTGTTGTACTATTACCAGGAAGGGTAAGTAGATTGCAATAGCTTCATATAAGCACGACTTATTTGCACTAGATGCTATCTCTACTCCACATGTTGCCATGACTGTCTCTACCAAGGAGGCAACTTCCCTATGGCACAAGAGATATGGGCATCTTAGTTCTGGCTACTTACTTGAGCTCAGTAAGTATGAGATGGTAAAGGGTCTTCCTTCCCTTTTTGCCACATTGCCAGTGTGCTCTACCGCTAGCGTGAAAGCAAAGATAGAGTACCATTTGAGAAGAGCTCAACAAGAGCACGAAAACCTCTGGAGTTAATTCACACCGATCTGTGCGGTCCTTTCACACCCAACAGTTGTGGAGGGAAGAGGTACTTTCAGTTATTCGTAGATGACTACTCACGAAAGATGTGGGTTTTCTTTCTCCAACTGAAATCTGAAGCTTTCGCATTCTTCCAGCAGTTTAAGAAATCCGTTGAGAAGGAGTCAGGAGCTTCTATTAAAACCCTCCGCTCAGATCGAGGGGGGGAGTTTACCTCTAATGAATTTTTTGCATTCTTAGATAAGCATGGAATCAAGAGACAGCTTAACAACTCGCCTATACTCCTCAAAGAAATGGAGTTGCCGAGAGAAGAAATCGTTCCATCATGGAAATGGTTCGTTGTATGCTCACAGGAGCTACTCTTGGGCAACAATATTGGGTAGAAGTTGTCACCACTGCAGTATATCTGTTGAATAGGGCACCCACAAAGGCCCTAAAAGGAATGACTCCACAGGAAGCATGGAGTGGTCGAGAACCCTCCATATCTCATCTACGTATTTTCGGATGTCACGCTTTCATGCACATATCGAAAGAGAAAAGGAAGAAGCTAGATGAGAAAACACTGAGATGTATTTTTCTTGGTTATGATGAGCACTCTAAAGGATATCGTTTGATAGATCCTTTGACCAAGAAAATTCATGTCAGCAGAGATGTTGTCTTTGATGAAGCTTTCACATCATAGAGCACATCTAAAGTACACCTAGATATTGTGGAATCTAAGGAAGAGAAGATTCCTTCATCAACACAGACAGGAGGTCCTTCTACATCTTCTTCACCACCACCGAAGAAGAACCCAAAATGGTGTACAAATACAATCAGAGACGCAAATTTATCCACTCCTCCCAATTTGAACTTGGATAGACCTCGTACACATAATATGGCTCAAAAGGAAAAAGAAGCCAAAGAAACTGGTGAGGTTGATGATCTTTGTCAATATTTTGAGGAACTTTCTGTAACTCCAAGTACCGAAGTAGAGGATATGGATATTGATGATGACAGGGCATTCATGTCTACCATAGATGATCTTGAACCTACATCAGTGCAAGATGCTCTCAGTGAGCCTCAGTGGAAGGCCGCTATGGATACAGAGTATGAGTCTTTGATGAAAAATAAAACTTGGAAGCTTGTTGATCTGCCGCATGGAAAGAAACCCATTGGCTGCAAATGGGTATATAAAGTCAAGTACAAGGCAGATGGAACAATTGATAAGCATAAGGCCCGTCTTGTTGCAAAGGGCTATGCTCAAAAGGAAGGCATTGACTACGAGGAAAATTTTGCACCTACTGCTCGGATGACCACAATTCGGGTTATGTGTGCTATGGCAGCACAATATGGGTGGAAATTTCACCAGATGGATGTCAAAAGTGCCTTTCTAAATGGTGATCTCCAAGAAGAAGTCTACATGACTCAGCTAGAAGGATTTGAAGTGGAAGGCCAAGAGTAGAAAGTTTGCAAATTGGTCAAATCCTTATATGGTCTGAAACAAGCTCCTCGAGCTTGGTATATAAAAATGGACAATCACCTTATGCAAGCATGGATTTAAGAGATGTCCGTCAGATGCAAACCTCTATTTCAAGAAATAGGGTTCCGAGATAGTGTTGCTTGTACTCTATGTGGATGATCTCGCTCATTACAGGGAGTTCGAAACTATGATCTCTATCGTCAAAAGAAACTTGTGCAAATATTTTGAGATGATAGATCTCGGACTTCTCCATTATTGTCTTGGTCCTGGAATTCAGCTGAAGGAGCACACCATCAAAGTGTCTCAGAAAAAATATGCCAAGACATTGCTGGAAAAATATCGCATGATCGATTGCAAGCCAATGGCAACTCCGATGGAGAATGGACTTCAGTTATCGTGATATGATGATTCACCTCAGGTAGATGGTACTCTCTATCGACACTTGATTGGGAGTCTCATATATCTGACCAATACTAGGCCGGATATCGTATTTGTTGTCAACTATCTTTCGAGGTTCATGCAGGAGCCTAAGACCACTCATTGGAAAGCAGAAAAACGTGTTCTTCACTATGTCCGTGGTACTATGGAATATGGCCTAGAATACAAGAGGAACAACAAATTCTTCTTGCAAGGATACACGGACTCCGACTATGCCGGATCATTTGATGATCGCAAGTCAACTTCTGGATACATTTTTCATCTGGGATCCGGTCCTGTCTCTTGGCACAGCAAGAAGAAACAAGTGGTTGCTATTTCATCAACAGAGGCAGAATATCATGCCGCACGTGAAGCTGTGTGCGAAGTGATATGGTTGCGTCGCATTCTGACAAGTATGGGCCATCCATCAAAATCTCCAATACACTTGTTTTGCGACAATCAGGGTGTTCCGAACCTCGTCAAGAATCCAGTCCATCATGAAAGAACAAAGCACATTGACACACAATGTCATTTCATTCGAGATGAAGTTCCAAAGCACCGAATTCAGCTTTAGCACATTCCCACCGATGCTCAAGTTGCAGACATTTTCACTAAGGCACTTGGACGTGTCAAATTTGAATTGTTTCGTAGCTCACTTTGTATTGCAAAATGATGTAAGGGGATGTTAGTATAGCTATTAGTTATTACATTACCCAAATAATGTAATAAAGGGGGATGTTAGCGTACTTTGTCTATATTTCATTATTTAGGCATTTTGTTGCATTTGTTATTCTGTTCTAACGATTTGCTAATATTGTTGGTTGGTTTGGCAACCTCCGGAAATTCGTTCTTTGTAACCGCTATTTAAACAGGCTGCTGAATAATAAACTGTTGTTCGCATTTCTAACAACTTGTAAAAGGGTAAAGTAGTTCTTAATGTCTAAGAGGCCATAGGCCATATGAGATTGATATTATTTACCCAATATATGGTTATCCCCAACCATACTTTAGTTATTAAAGCATAGTATATGTAGAACCCTAAAATTGGACTATATCTTTTACGCTAATACTCAATGCAAATTCATAAAAGAGCAATTTAACCATAACAATTGACTCAACTTTAGAATTTATAGACAAAACCCAATAATAGTGAATTCACCACCTCAAGGTAAATTTACCAAAAAGCGAATATGATTTCTATCTAGAATATTTGCAACCACTTAAAAGTACCATATCTTTGTTACTTTTGACCTCTAATGATAAAATTCATGAATACATCGAGTGGCAAATATGCTCGATGGCATATTTGTACAAGTGATATATTCACATCCAAAAAATAAAAGCTTAAATCATACCTATAGCATCCAATCGGGGCGTTAATCCCTATTGCCCACCCTTTTGTCATTGCAAATAATTAATAGGCAAGGAGGAAAGTTATTGGTTTCTCTCCACCCTTCTCCACTTGCTCAAAATAGCCCTAATCAAAGGGATAGTTGATTGCATGCTATAATAAACAACTAATTAGACCCATTAATAGTCAATCTAGCCTACCTATTAGCCATCTCACTCCTCCCATTTGGAAAACCCCCAAGAGAGCCAATTTCTATAAATTGGGCCCTTGGGTTGGCATTAAGGATGATGAATTCTCATATCAAAACTCCGTCAAAATCAAAAGCTAATTTGGCATAACAAAGTGCTACCCAAATTCTCTCACAAAGTCATCAAAGGATTTAAAATTTAGAATAAGGAAATAGAGAATATCATATTTAGAATCTAGTGATACTTTTCTATAATGCATTGCTATGTATTTTAACTTATATTAATGTTTTTATGATATAACTCCATTGCATGTATTTTTATATTTCTCATATTTAGTTCTAATCATTGTATCATCAAATGGATCTTCCTCTTAGTCTTGCAGGCACCTCATGAATCTTATAGGATAGAGAATTGTTTGTAGGATTTTAAAATACCAGTAATAGGATATTTGCAACCTTGCACAACCTATCTTTTTTTTTGTTTGTTAGTTTGAGCAAATCCTGCACCTATATTTGAGCTAGGTGGTGTATTCACTATAGATAGTAGAATCCCTAGTTTTATTTCTTAACATCATTTTGTACCTTCTATCTTAAACAAATATGCCACTTGTGACTGCTATAGATGGCGTATTCATTATACATCTGAGAGATCTTAGGCTTCTCCATCAACCCAACATCCAGTCTAGCAAATCTCACTTTTGTGCATCATATTAATAATCCCTTTAATCACTATATATTGTCTTGTCTATTGTATATTAATTCTATTATCTTAACAAGTTTGCTAACAACCAAATATCTAGGTGGCATATCTAGGTCAAATAATTTTGATTTTATGTATAAGCAGGAGGGCTGACTGTCCCAAACAGGAAGTTACAACTTTCTTTCTATTTGGAAGCCCAAAAATTATAAACTATCTTTCTTTCTATTTGTTTTGTAGGTTACAAAAAAATTTCTAGTTGCAAGACTTTTATATGGCATATTTGTGCAAGCAACATATTATTGTTTAGATAACGTATTCACATTAGACACTAAAATAGGTAGGTACCCAAAATACTTTAGTTTTAAATCATTAGCATAGGTTGCTTGTTGATTGTTTGTTTGGTTTTCTTTCAATTTATCTTGTAAAAATACTGATTAAAAGGAAAAAAATAAAAATACTATATAATAGCATTTTGTTCTCATTTCCTTAGGCATTTATTTCAAAATTGCATATAGTTTGCACTAGGATAAGTTACGTTTTTGCATCTCCCTTACACCCTTGCCTTTAAAAAGGAAATAAATAAAAGTTTATTTCTATAGTATAGATAACAATCATCAAAAAGCAAGATCGCATATAACATTGCATTATCATATATTTCATTAGTTCCTAGAATATACTTTAAAGCCTAGGTGTTTGTTAAATTGAATAAAATAAGCTATATTAGGGAAATCTATAAGCCGTTGGTGAACCTAAATATTTCCCACTAAAGATAAAACACTACATAGAAGCACAATCCAAAAAACAATGGGTTAGCAACAACACTCTCTCATCTAAGTGTGGACGATCCGAGAGGGAACACATCCGAGGCCAACCCCCCATGCACATTTTGACATCTCAAATATTTGTGAACCCAATATGAATACATCACATGACTCCCTATCCAAAAACATTTTGCTTAGGACCTTATCTTTAATCAAGAAAAAATAATTTTTACTTTAATCAAGATTATTTAACTTGTTTGCTTAGTTAAAATACATTAAATTAAGATAATCAAAACATAATTAATTGTTAGTCCTACTAGGGAAAGTTTAACGATCCCTTGAGTAACATGAAGTATGAAACTTGGGGGTTATCTCCCTTAGCTAGTATATTATAGGGGGCTAATGAGAGTTATAAGGAGGGTTGATTTCCAAGGTGACATAAGGATATTAAAAATCTTATTTTCTTTGCTATAAGTACTCTAAAAAAAACTTAATAAATTGAATTCCTCCTTTGGTCATGTCTATATCCCCTATGTCACTCAAAACATTGTGCAACAAATGGCATAGAATCTGAGTGCTTCTTCTAAATTTCTATAGAAGCAACATTTGATTGAAAACCCAATCTTTCAGGAAGAAGAGGAAGAAAATATTTCTTTCAGGACCCCTTATCTTGTTCATAATGAATAGGAAGAGGTAGTTTTTAGATCCATGGATCATCTAGTTACTTTCCTACAAGAAAATAAGGAAAACATGGAAGTTGTCTTCAAGATAGAAGAAATGCTCCTTTATGCTATAAAATAACTCCTTTGAGAACTTTTTCACCAATAAATCTATTATGAGTGCTCAAAATGATAATCAATCATCACCATAACCTTAGCAAGGAGGTTATCAAGTATCCCATATTCCTCAAGAAATTTAGGATCTATACCTCCCAACATAGAGCCATGCAGGCTAAATCCTCCTATCTCTAAGCACATAAGTCATTCACAAGTTCAACATGTAAATGTCCTTCTAAGTTTACCTAATGCTTTGAATGTGATTGCTTCCAATCCATTCTATAGAATTCCTATTATGACTAATATTCCTCTACTAACAAGATTTTTAAAATAATTCTAGATGTAACATGATGATCCCTATTGGATCATCCCATCCAAGTGCGTAGTATTATCCTTTAGTCAATACTTAATCTCAGCCTATAGAACCATCAATTCCTTATCCTATATTCCAAGATATAAATGCTAGGCTAGAATAATTAGCAAAATAAAACTTTGAGTTTAAACAATAGTTAGCCTCTATTCAAGGAGGCACATCAAAAAAGTATTCTTATAAATATTACTATAATGAACCTATAGATCCTAACTTGACAAATAGACCTTATCCTTTGAGCTTTGTGTTACCAAAGTTTTGGTTGTATAAAGGAGAAGATGACTTGATAGAGCACCTTAAAATTTTTAGAGTTGCATACCACGACATATTGAAGTTCTTCCGTACAAGTCTTGATGGTGAGGCCCTAGAATGGTTTTACCAATTGCCTACCATTTAGTTAAGAATTTTTTTGATATGGCTAAAATATTCATTCAAAATTTCACCACTTATATCGTGGTAAAATACATAGTTGATGATCTATATCAAATAAAACAAGGGAAAAATGATTCCCTCAATGAATTCTTGCCTCGATGGTGAGCATTGGTTAGGACACTTCATTTTGCTTTCCTACCTAGGGAACTATTGCATATTTTCATATGCAATTTACAAGAACATCTATCATATCTCTTGGATATGATTCATGTCACATCTTTTGACAATGTGATTGATCTTACAAAATAAATGGAAGTTGCCCTTAAACATAGAGGGCAACTAAAAATTAAGAAAGAATATGAAGAACCACTTTATTCTAACACTAAAGGAAAATATTTAGATAAACATGTGGGTGATGGTGTAACTAACTCTCATCCCAAAAATAACCCTAATATGGGTAATGTCAATATTGCTATAACATTAAATAAATTAATTCTAGCTAAAACTTAGAAAAAACCTCCCCAAAATTTTATAATTAAACCAATCTATATCCTCTATGTTGACACAACTATTGGATGCTAATATGATAGAGCTACCCCCTATAAGGTAGCATGACCTTGAAAGGGAAAATATTCCTTGGTTTAAGGTTGACCAACAATGTGCTTTCCATCACACTAATGGTCACAACACAAACAAATGTATCACTCTTAAAAATATAATACAAGACCTTATCTATGAAGGTCATCTAGTGGTCAGTGGTCTTGAAGAAGCAATGTCTTATAACCAATATTTGGGGGTATTCTAGGACCCCCTACCTAAACATGAACATAATAATACCAATTAAATGTAATATTATAATGTTCTCACACTATATTTGAACATGGTGGGGATGATTCATGTTAGTACCATGACTAGAAAACAAGCTAGAGAAAGGGGTCAAACCTCTAAAATGCCTCCTAAAACTCATTTAGTTTTGTGGCTTAGACATGCCATTGCTTCTAAAGAACCTCCATTGGATCTAAAATCTCAAAAAAAAAAAAAACTTTTCAACCTTCAACAATAATTAGAGAACACACTAGCTAAGATCTCCATAGTTGAGTTGTTGTGAACCTCACCAAGCCATAGAGAAAACCTATTCAAGATTCTAAGTGAGCAAAAAATACCTAAAATGTTAGCTTTGACAATATAGCTAATGTGGTAGGGATCCTAATTGTGAACCATGCTACCATTTCCTTCTTTAAGGATGAAATTCCACTTGCTTCTACACTTGGAGAAATCCCCTTATATATCATCTGTAACATCGGGAAGAAATACATTAAAGGGTTCTTATTGATAATGGTTCATAAATTGAAATTTGTATCCTTATATTCATCCATATAATAGGGCTTAATAAGGAGGATTTAGAAAAATTAGACATTTTCATAAAGACCTATGAGAATGAAGAACAAGAAGCTATCGAAACTATAGTTCTACCAATAAAGGTACAACTTCACATTTCAAACACATAATTTTATGTGTTTCCATATGATCTAAACTATAATCTTATTTTAGGGTGACCTTGGATCCATGTGATGCAAGCTATCCCCTCAATTTACCAACAATGTATCAAATTTGAGTATTGTAGGCCCGAAAAGGCCACATGAACCTTTTTGAAAATTTTTGCTAAGTGTTAAAGCAGGTGTTGCAACGATGCATTTTATCACGAGGACACATTTTGTCAGGAGGACACATTTTATCACAAGGACACATTTAAAATTATTGATTTCACAAAGGGCTCAAAAGAAAGTGTGGCCTAGTCTATAGTGTTTCCAGCACACATTCTGACTAGCAAGACGCTAGGCTGTAATCAACCTTGTTTGACCCAGGCGGAGTTTTGAGTAAATTAAAGTTGAGGTTCATCATGTAATGGTTTTATTAACTAGAATATTTTAGGAGAATATGTGTAGCTTAGATCCAAGTGCAATCCCCAAGTCTTAGTCAATCCAATAAAAATGTTAGTTGTACAATGCAAAGTGTGACCCAGATTTGAGAATACTTCAGGTTGCATTCGATAAAGTTTTATAAAGCTTCAAGCCATGTTGACATCCTTAGGCTGCAGTCAATATTGTTTGACCAACTAATCGAGCAAATAGAAGTGTGACCTAGAGTGTGAAACTCTAGCCAAAGTAAAGTGACCAAGCATAAAGGAGAAATGTAGCTTCATAATATTTAAGCTGAATCTCAAGCTGTAGTTAACATGGTCAACTCTTGAGCAAATGACATTCAAGAATGTAGCTTATTTTCATCGCACTTTACTTTTAGATTGAATTGATGTTGGAGAAAATAAATGCGATTGCACGTAACATAGCTACTTAAGGCCACAAATATACCTAGAGTCTTATGAAATATCAATCTCAACTGTTAAAAGGTATATCAATAGACAATGATGAAACTGAAGCTTGACCTAAATAGAAAGAAGATCTGAATGTAGTGAATAGACCATAAAGCAGACATACAATGTAAAATTAAGAAGCCAAAACATCCAAAATTCTCGGTAAGTTGCAGAAGGTTGTAGTTGTAGATCGACAATATATTGAAGATTGCAAGAATGAATAACGACTCAGATGCATTCTTGGAAAGATAGTATAGTTGGAACCATGGAAGCTATCAAGTTGTAGAGATAATTGTAGAAAATCGATGGAGTAGAATCACTCCTCTTCTTGAATGAAATATGAGGTTGTCGCATCAACACTCCGCTAATTGAGGTGTTGTCATTCCTTGTAATGCTCTATTATTTATGAAATATATTGTAAAACTATAAATAAAGGTCCTAGCCACCTTTCAAAAGGTTGAATCTATATTGTTTGCTTGCTTTATAGTTGTATATTTTTTGAGAGTCAATAGAAGGAGCATTACTTGGACATTTTCCTTAGGCCCATGTCTTCTTTACTTGTGAAGATTTGATTTGTGAAGTCATTTCTGCTATTGCTGCTATGGTTAGTCTATTTTGCTGATATTGGATTGCTAACTTAGAGCACCTTGGAATACTTCATGTTTAAATGTATGCTTGAAAAGGATTTTTTTTTATTAGTCTGAGTATTGATTTAATTATGCTATTTGGATTATTAGTACTCTAGATGTTTGAAATAATCCTTGAAGTATACTCTATTTTTTAATAATGAAGATCACTGGTTTTGAATGTTGTTAGTCTTAAGTATGGAATACTAGAAATGTGATTTGCTATAGGATTCTATGTAGTTGTCTATGCTATTAGCTTTATCTGGCCACCATTCAATCATTAATTTTCTAACCCTTATCCCATTTCTATACCTATCCTTATACATTTAACTAAGCTTAAATAAGTCAACACCTAACTAGTTTACAAGGTATACCAACGTACTTTGGAGTTTAGGTTGAAGCAATATTTAATCCATCCAATGTCAAGGTTTGATCTATGATTAGTGGGTGCTCACATTTCTTACAAATTTTATGGTCACAATTTAAGATTTCCTTGATGTCAATTCAGACCCCAAAAGTTTTGGCACACCCAGTGGAACCATATTCACACAATGTATGTTTACCCACTAGATAGTACTCTTTTCATTATTCTCAAAGGAATTAAGATTTAGTGAATTTTCTTGACTTCATAAAGCAGTGTAAGTAAGTTCACTTGGTGACTCCCTAGATTCAAGAATATAAAAAAACCCTTATAGTAGCTCACTTTTCATGTTTACTAGGTGATCTACTAGAAACAATCAAGAACTTGTATCATTCTTTGAGTTACCCCCAAGAAGAAGATCTAGGCATACAAGGAGTTTATCCCTAGATTCACCTTTTGGAGTAGTCCCAACACCATTAGATCATAGGGCACCTCCAATATCAAATCTATTTAAAACTCCTTATCCCATGGCTCAACAATAAAATACAAATATGAATTAGCCTCTACAGAATCACCCCTATTGGGATACCTCTGGTCCTCTAGGACTTTCCCAAATGCATGATATCCCTTAGGATATTTCAAAATCCATACCCACATATGATGGTTTAGGGAAAACTGCGTATGAGTACTGTAAAAACATCTTAAACTTGACAACTATCCACAATATAAGAAGTGAAGACATGATTATCAGACTTCTAGCCTTATATTTTAGAGGGAAAATCCTTCACTGGTTTAAAATCCTAGAAGAAAAAACCATAACTTCATGGGATCTATTAGTTGATCCTTTCATAGAAGAATTTAATGAGTCATCAGACCCATTTTTACTTTTAAATCAATTTACAGCCATGCAAAAACATTCATAGGAATCTATCTCTAACTTTAATTTAAGGTTTAGGAGGACATGAAAAAGAATTTCCATTGAAGCTAGATCCTCTCCATATATAGGTTTCATGTATTTTATTAGAGCCCTTGGGTTAGACCTTGGGCTATAGATGCAACAGTCAGGTATAAATACCTTTACCCAAGGCTATCATGCAATGGTTAATGCAAAAAATATCCTAAATACTGTAGGAAGATTTCCCCATAAAATGGTCATGCGTTACTGCTCTAAAATTCCCTGGTTCACATCTCAAGACAAGACTACCAATTCATCATATATGTATCCCCCACCATAATTTTCTCCTATACCACAAGTAGTTCCCTTTCCTTCTCCTAAAACAATTACTGTTTCATCTCCCTTTTCCCCTCTCCTATCTCAAAGTTCTCAAGATTCTACCTTGTTGCTGGATATTCAAAACACCGTGAAGACCATCAATAACAAGGTAAATGGAATGGAAAAAAGAAAAATGGATAGATCAAAACAAAGGAGGTTCCCATATGTCAACAAATATCAAAATACTAGCACTAGTGGTAATTCAGGGGCCAGGGTTAATGCAAATCAAGAAGATCAAGAATTCAACTCAAAAACTAGTCTGGTCAATGTCTGATATTTAGTATGCAATGCTCCTCATGATTCAAACACCTATGTGATGTATGAAAACCATGTCCAACAATCCATGGAAAAGGTTTAGAGGAACCAAAAGAGAAGAGTTAACATGTTATGACCTGTTCGAAGAAGAACCTCTATCATGACAAGGTCTAGGAAGAAAACTTTTTAGGTAGATCCATAAAAATAGAATAATTTTAGGTCCCTTCTTAGAAGAACAAAGAACCACCCCCATAGGGTAATGATAAGTTTCCCATTCCACAAGCGATCGAAAAAGGATTTTCAACCCCTAGGAGATAGGAAATGGAAAACAACACCCCAGGGAAAAGTGAGAAAAAGAGGGGCAAAGAATGGGTAGTTTCTAAATATGATGCCCATGAAAAGCTAAGATTCCATTCTATCACAAAAAGGCAGAGAATAGAGGGCACCCAAAAATACAAAAGAAAGTATAGGGGACTAGAGAAAAGATATGAGAAAACTCCACTTGGGAAGTTTGAGTTTAATATTATCAAATATTTAAATAATATCCCTTCAAGAGTAAGTCTCTATGATACTCTATTTATTCTTAGTCAAATTGATTTACTCAAAGCTTCTTTAAATAAAAATTCACAAGAAAAATAGGCTGCAACCATCTATAGCCAACCTCATGGCCAAGAAAATATGTCTCCAAAAACCCTAAATAATAAACCCCCTCCCTTTTACATCTCTTTGAGAATGGAAGGATGGGTTGTGCACAATTGTATGATAGATTTAGGAGCCTCAACTATAGTCATGCCTAAAGCAGTCTGCAATGAGATGAGAATGAAGTATAGCTGTTCTTGTCTAGGGAAGTTACAATTGGATGGTACGCCAGTCAAAATCATTGAGGTGGTAAAATATGTGTTAATAAAATTGCATAGGGCCCCAAAGGTTACCATTATGTAGGAAATTGTGGTAGTGGACCTAGAACCTTATTTTGGTTTATATCCTTCTAGAGAATTCACTACTAAATTAAGGGAATACATGTAATTGAACTACTTTGGCATGATGATTCCATACAAAGAAAAAAGGATAAGGATAATTCCTGAGAAACCAGTGTCTTATCATATCAAAAAAATTGAAGAAGATATGTACAACCATTTTGTTATGGAAGAACCAAAGCTTGAAGAAGTTCTCGAGGAGTTGGAAATAGAGGATGAGTTACCTTTCAAGGAGGATCATGAGTTTTTAGAGACAGGATTGGGCACTTACAGTATCTCCTTTGAGGTAGAGAAAAGGATCCTTTCCATATGAAATCAATCACTCAGAGAGTCAGAGATTTGGACAATGCATTTTGATGGAGCTGGCATATTTCTAAAATATCCCTTTGAAGGAGTGAATTTTTTTTTATGGATTGACATGGTATTGTACTAATAATTCTACAAAGTATGAGGCCCTATTCTTAGGATTAATGCAAGCAAATAAAATGGGAATCAAGATATTAAACATATATGATGCCTCAGAGCTAGTGGTCAATCAGGTCACAGAGAGATACAATAATAAACACCATTATCTAAGGCCATATAGAAATAGAGTGTGGGACTTAATGGAGGATTTTGATGCACTTAACATCTATTCTATCCCTAGAAATAAAAAAATTTTGGTTGATGCTTTAGCAGTTAAAGGATCCAATTTCAATCCCTCTTCAAATCTTGGGTCAGCTAAAGATGGAAGATTCAAGCTAGTTTTTAGACCCGTAGTACCAGATAGGCAAATATTTTGGAAAATTTTCAAGAATTATGATTAGATAATTAACTTCCTAGTTAGGGAGGCTTGTTGGTCTAATGTGCAGGAAGAATCTCCTCAAGAAATGGATCAGCAGGATATGATACAATTGAAGAATAATCATATTCCCAAGGGTTTGATTACATTAGAGAGCTTGTTTGATAATGAAGATGGGAAAAGATCAAGAACCATGAAGATCGATGATGAGATTTACAATGAGATTAAAATTGAAAAGGAAAAAAAGATTAATTCTGGTTTTAAGTTCTCTCTAGAGGAAGTAGAGGTAGTTAAGACCCTATGCTCTTGTTACCTAGAAATTATAGCTTGGTCATATGAAGATCTCAAGGTTTATGATAAGAAAACTATTCGACACAATATTGAGCTGAAGCATGATGCAAAAAATTTTAGACAGAAGCAAAGGCCTGTGAATCACAAAATTGAGTCCATAATGAGGCAAGAGTTGCTCAAACTAGTGAAGGTAAATATCATCTACCCAATAAAGCACTCCACATGGATTGCCAATTTTGTGCCTATCAGAAAGAAGAATGGTGATTTCCACCTATGTGTTGACTTCAAGAACCTAAACAAGGCATCTTTGAAATATCATTATCCTCTTTCCTATATTGATCATATTTTGTAACTTGTAGTAGGAGTAGAGAGGTTCTCCCTATTATATGGCTTCTCTAGATATAACCAGATATGGGTAAATATGAATATCGGTTCAAGACAACTTTCACTACAAAGTGTGGCACCTTCGCTTAACAAAGAATACATTTTGGTTTGTCCAATGCAGGAGCAACATTATAGAGGGACATGGACTATGCTTTTGGTGAATTGATCAATAAAATCGTTCTGATTTATCTTGATGACATGACTATATTTTATCATAGAAAGAAAAACACCTTGAGCACTTGGATAAAGTCTTCCAAAAATGGAGAGAGTGTGGCATATCTCTAAATCTAAAGAAATAATTCTTTGTAGTCCATGAAGGAAAGTTACTAGGGCATGTGGTTTCTAGAGAGGAAATGGCAAATGAACCCAATAGAGTAAAATCAATACTAGCACTGCCCCTCCCCATGAATAAAAAGGCCCTACAATATTTCTCTGGCGAGATCAATTTTGTGAGGAAGTTCATTTTAGAATTTTCCCAAGTAATTAAACCTATCTCAGATATCCTTAGAAAAAATATGGAATTCATATGGACTGACAAAAGAAAGCAAGTATTTGAAGCAATAAAATAAGTCATTGCAATTGTACCAATATTGGTAAATCCATATTTTAGCAAAGACTTCATTCAATGCATCTTTGGAGCTGAGGAGAGCTATGCAGTTATGTTGACTCATAAGAATGACTCTAAGGAGGAGCACCCCATATTTTTCTGGAGCCAAATCCTCCACGAGTATCAAACTAAGTACAATTTCATAGAGAGATAAGTATTTGCAATTATGAAGTCCCTAAAAAAATTAGGTAGTGTTTGGATCAAAGTAAGACTCTAATCTATACCCAGGTGTTGTAGATGAGTTGGAGAGGAGAGGGCAATCCTCCAAGGGAGGTCCCAGGTCCAAATATCCACCCTACCAAAAATATTAATTGGGTATCCAAAATACAATTGATAATGTTGGTGCGGGAAGGGTCGGGTGCGACTCCCGGGTGACTTTGATGGTGTAGAACCTCCTGTTGCTGGTCTCTCAGACCAAGGCGACCCCACAAGGGGTTTTTTGCTAAAAAAAAAGAAAAGAAGACTCTAATATATGTAGTGCATCCAAATGTAAGAAATTTTAGTCTACAATGAAAATTGGGTGGTAAAAGGGTTGGTTGGATCACTAAAATTCAAGAATATGATGTGGAAATACATCTGAAAAAGGTGGTCAGAGGTAGGACATTATGCCAGGAACTAGCAACAAAAGCAGATTCATATCAAAGAGTATCCTGTTAGAAAACACAATTTGAATACAAGGAAGACAACGTTTCAAGAGAGTCAGATTGGGTGGACCTATTGAAAATTACTTCAAGATAGGAGTTTTCCCCAAAGATCTTAAAACCTCACAAAGAAGGAGGTTTAGGCTTCAAACCCTAAAATATGTATTGATGCCTAAAGGGTTATATAGAAAAAACCTTGATGGAGTTCTTTTGAAGTGCTTAAAAGATGATAAAAATAAAAGATCATTGATGAGTTCCATGGAGGACTATTAGGGGGGCATTATTCAAGAAAAAACACTACCATGAAAGTAATAAGGGCAGAATACTACTAGCCCATTGAATTTTTTGATATTTTCAAAGTAATGAGAGATTGTGATAAATGCCAAAGGTATATAGGAAGGACTAAGAATACCGTATTCTCTCTCAAACCTATCCAAGTAGAGCAACATTTCCAATAGTGGGAACTTAATTTTGTTGAAGTAAAAATCCCAACTCCTTGATAGGTCACAAATATATTTTAACTACCACTGATTACTTTACAAGATAGGTTGAGGCTATTCCAGCTAAGAAATTAGACCAAGAGGTGGTGATCAAATTTATTGATGTTGGAATATGTAATGCAACATTGTGTAAATTATTCTTAGACTAAAATATAAAGTTTAAAGAATAATATTTAGAAAATAATTCTATGTAAAAATATTCCCACCCAATTAATAAATAAAATAAGGGTGCTAGGAATATTTAATTTATGAAAAAAGTTATTCCCCCTTTTCTAGCAAATATTATAAAGTAAGATAGAGAATGATCATGAGCCTACTTATTACCAAGAAGATTCACAACACTCTTTTTGGGTTGATGCCATGAAGGTTGAGATGGATTCTCTTCTAAAGAATAAAACTTGGGATCTAGTGCCTTATCTTAATAAGAGAACTGTTATCGGGAACAAGTGGATCTATAGAATCAAGTACAATTCTAATGGAGAGATAGAAAAGTATAAGGCTAGATTGGTTGCTAAGGGTTATGATCAAAAACATGGTATTTACTGTGATGAAACCTTTGCACCAGTTGCCAAAATGCCCACCATTCGGCTTCTCATTGCTATTGCTGTTGCTCAAGGTTAGCAGATTTTTCAGCTTGATGTGAAAAGTGCCTTTCTAAATGGTGATTTGGATGTGGATATCTACATGTGTCAACCACAAGGATTTGTTGTACAAGGTAAGGAAACACTTGTGTGTAAACTAAAGAAAACCTTGTATGGTCTGAAGCAAGCACCTAGAGCATGGTACATGAAGATTTTAGGTTACTTCTTGTCTCTTGGATTTGATAAATGCTATTCAAATATAGATCTCTATGTGCTTAGGAAGGATAACTTGGTAATTTTAATTTCTCTATTTGTTGATGACCTTGTTGTGACTGGAAATGAGAATGAGGCCATTTTTGATTTCATCTCCAAATTAAAGTCAGAGTATGAAATGACTGACCTTGGTCTTCTACACTACTATCTTGGCATGCAAGTTTATCAGCATGAGGATTGTACTTTTTTGAGTCAATCCAAGTATATTGGAGATCTTCTTAAAAGGTTTGATTTGGAGGATGGAAATCCTACTTCCATTCCTTTTTCTACAGGGGTTAAGTTGGAAGTAAGTACAAAATATTAGTTGGCTGATGCTACATTGTATAGGTAGCTCATTGGTAGTCTTCTTTATGTTACCATCACAAGGCCAAATATTGCTTTTGTAGTTGGTATGATGGCTAGGTTCATGCAGAAACCTTATATTGAGCACTTACAAGCTACCAAGAATATTTTGAAGTACCTTGAAGGTACTAGAGATTTGAAACTCAAGTATTCTAGGCTTCTTTACTTTGCTCTTTCTGGCTATGCTGATTCTGATTTTGGAAGGGATAGAATAGACATAAAGTCTACCACAACATATGTTTTTAGTATTGGGTCTACAACTATCTCTTGGTATTCCAAGAAGCAAGATACAATTGCTATTTCTATAACAGAAGCAGAGTATAAGGCTATGACAACAGTTGCACAGGAAGCTGTTTGGCTTCGTACCCTCATGAAGGAAATTGGCTTTGAGCAATTAGGTCCTTCATGTTTGCTCTCTGATAATCAATCAGCTATTGCCTTGGCTAAAAAAATGTAATACATCAAAGGACAAAGCATGTTGAAATCCAAGCCCATTTTATTAGATAGAAGGTATTGTATGGGACTATTTAGTTGGAGTATTGCCCATCATCTTCTAATTCTGCTAATTTGTTCACCAAACCTCTTCCCAAGGAGCATTTTTGTAAGCTGAGGGACTCACTTGGTTTGGTGAAGTTGTCCTCAAGGGGGAATGAAGTGTAGTTACACTTGTGTGATGACAACTTCATCCTTATGAGGTGTTTTGTGCTATATATGAGTTGATATTTGGTGGTATAATTGCTTTTTGCATCTATTTTGAACATGGTACTTTCTTGTTTGCCTTGTGCAACTTTTGTACATGTTACTTTGTAGATGGCATTGTGCAATTATGGTATATGATGCAATTGCTTTATGTGACTCTTTTACATGGTACTTTCTTGTTGTCTTGTGCAACTTTGTACATGTTTTTATGTAGTTGGCATTATGCAATTGGTTTATCATGGTACTTTATTGTTAGCATTTATGCTACTTTTGTACATGATATTTTATGGTTGGCTTTGTGCAACCAGTGTACACACTTTATTATTTTTATATACCTTATGCAACTTTTGTACATGGTACTTTTTTGTTAGCCTTGTGCTAATTTTGTACATGGTAATTTAGAGTTTGCATTATCATGGTACTCCTTGTTTGCTTTATGCAACTTTGTACATGATATTTTTTGATCAACTATATAGCACATGACTATAAGTATGGCTTGGAATATTTTTGTGATGACTTATAGTTCACTATTTTTTAGATCAATTTTATTATCATCTTTGGATATTCATATATGCTGTGGTGAATATATTTATGATGATGTATCTAATAGATCTTATGTTGAGCTACTTGTAGCTTGTAGGTTCTTCCGTTTGGGGTTTTGCAGGCTTACTGAAGACACCCTTGTGATGGTTTCTTCTTATCATTTGCAACCACTTGTGGTTGATGGATGGATTTGTAAGCTGCTTGTATCTGAAGCTACTCCGTTGGGGGCTTGCAGTCTCATTTTGGCCCATTTTGTATTGGTGCCTTATTATAGACCATTCTTGGTCATAGAAGCTCATTGTAACTATATTACTCATTTGATTCTCATCCTCATTTGTATATTTAGGGGGAGAATGTTTCTTTGTCTCATAATTCCTTTCCCCAATATTGCATTAAGGGGGAGTGTTGGAATATGTAATGCAACATTGTGTAAATTATTCTTAGACTAAAATATAAAGTCTAAAGAATAATATTTAGAAAATAATTCTATGTAAAAATATTCCCACCCAATTAATAAATAAAATAAGGGTGCTAGGAATATTTAATTTATGAAAAAAAGTTATTCCCCCTTTTCTAGCAAATATTAGAAAGTAACTAATAAATTTCTAATATCTGATAGATGCCACTTATCACATATCTCAAAGATTATATTGTGATAAAATTAGAAAGTAACTAAAGCACTTTCTAATATTTGATAGATTGTGATAAGATTGGATTGTGATAAGATTTAGGGTTGTAGTAGAAAATTTTCTCTTTAAATAGGGGTGTTTTCTACTACATATCATCGTATCTTGTCATATTGACTTGTGTTGTAGGTTATGTTGATGCATATTGTTGCATAACATTGAAGAATTCTTGTATTGTTGAATCATTGAGTAATATAGTGAGCTTCATAGTGGATGTTTCCCTTATTCATTTGAAGTAGGGTTTTACCACTTAATATTGGTGTTGTGGTTTTTTCATTTTTTGTGTGTGATTGATCTTGTGGAGCATTCTTCGATATTGGGGAGACTTTTCTTGTCTCACAATTGAAAGCCTAATAATGAGGTTTGGTCTTATTGAAACCTTAGTCAGTGATAATGGAACAACTTTTATAGGTGCAAAGTACATAGAATTTGCAAGTAGGTATGACATATATTTAAAAAACTCTTCCAACTATTACCCTCGAGGAATGGATTAGGATAATCCACTAACAAGAACTTACTCAAAATTTTGAAGAGTATATTGGAAGGCAATAAATAGAGCTGGCATCTTCTATTAAAAAAAGCTTTATGGGAAAATAAAATTTCAATCAAGAGGTCTGTCAAAACCTCCCCTTATGCATTGGTGTATGGGAAGGAAGCTATTTTGCCTACCCATATTGAAATACTAACAATAAAATGGGTAAGCCAAGATGATGAATCAAACCAAAATATAGTAGAAGATAGATTGATGAACCTTTTGCAGTTGGAGGAATAAATAACTCAAGCATATGATTTTTTTTAGAAATAATCCATCGACACTAAAGGTTGATTTGATAAAAAATATATATTCAAAAAGTTCAAAATTGGAGACTTAGTTTTGAGGTGGAATACAGAAAGGTCTAAGCCAAGCAACCATCACAAGTTTGATTCCTTCTACAATGGTCCATTTTAGATACTGGAAGTCAAGAAGAATAACACATTCTAGCTCTAGGATCAAAATGAATATGTGAAGTTGATCCTAGTCAATGAATACCATCCTAAATTGTACTACAAGTAAAAATTCCCACCTTGTATTTTATGTAAATAGTGTACTATATTTAAGATTTTATTCTTTCTTTTTTCAAAAATATTTTTTGCCAAGTATGAAGTAATCAGAGCTAGAGGGAAAATTGCACACTCTCTCCTACACGGCATCCTATCAAAAGGGTTATAAATAGTTCAAAATACTAGGCCACACTTGGTAAGGTTTGAGTGAAAAAGGCTACATCTATCTTGGAGATGCATTCAAAATTACTAATTTTGCAAAAGGTACAAAAAAAAGTGTGGTGAAGATTACAAGTTTTTAGGCCATAGTCAAATGAAGTCAAAACTCTTCTATGTGAAAAGCAAGTGTGGCCAAGGACCTACACCACATAGGAAGATAAAAGCTACTAAGAAAATGGAAAGTGTGTCCAAGCGCATAACCCCACATCGCAACCTATATTCTCATGCAAGCTTCACAATTTATCCCACCCATTTTGAAATTCGAAGCACGACTCAATTACAGTTCACCTACTGCATTTATTTTGGTTGGTGGTATAAGAAACTATAAAAGCTAGTGCTATCAATGGTTTTTTTTTGCAAATATTGATGATAAGGATTCTATAGAGGTGTCTGGTAATAGTCTCAGAGAATTCAAGATTAACTGGTTGCAGACACCTGAGAGATACAAAATTTCATCTTCATCTTTAGAAGAGGCATTCGGAGAAAAGAAAGGTGAATCAAATCACTACCTAGATTCAGTGAAAGTAGTGGCTAACACAATCATGACCTGGAAACTAGAAATAAGTTGAGGAACATTGAAAATAGAGTGCTAAGAGAATTGTCTACCCCAAGGAATGCTACATGTGTGGTATTTTATCTTATTTCTTTTTATGTTTGTGACTCTGTACATCCATGTCCTGAGCTTATTTTTGTAATTGTAAAGTTCTATGATCCTAAGAATAGAGCCATCAAAATATTTGATGGTAGAACCCTGTTTAGAATAATCTCAAATTATTACCATCAATTGTTTACCATGAATAGGGATCCACATGTCAACCCTATGCCTTTTAACCCATAATAATAAAAAAAATACTACTCTCTGGATAGACACCCTAAGAATGGGTAGTTTTTTATAGAATGGTTAAACAAATAGTTCAAAACCCTAAGCATTAAAGGTCATTTACCAAAACCGTCAATTGCTACTAAGCACTTTGTAGACCCTAAATTATACTCAATGTTGGTAGTATTGGTCGATTTGGAATCAGATATTAATGTATATGATTGATAGATAGCCATAACCTATTGCATTTTGAATATCAAAATGTATAATATGTCCATGTTCAACAATAATACTAGGGTTATCTACTTTGATTGGCCTGATTTTTTGGCTAGAAGAATGCATGAACAATTAGTGGCTATGAAGAAATATTCTCAACCAACTTTGTTTAGACATTGTTCAAATCTAGCATGGATGTTAGGGAAGATATACCATGGATAGGAACCGTATACAAAGATGAAGATGACAACCCCATACCAGTTTAAACTAGGATAAAGGTGCTGAGCCAAGAGGAGTCTTACTACAATTTCAATAGATAATTCCTCGATCTTGCACTAAGAGTCATGTATGGCCAATATCCTAGAATACCTCCTTTGGATAAGGAACTGTTGAGAATACCTCAAGTCAAAGAGAGCAACTGATACATATTGATGAAGGAACGATAATAAGGTTATATGGCTTCACAGGAAAGCCCTTCGTATTGCCTCATTATGTAACCAATAGATTGTTGTCTCTAGAATATTATAGGCATATTGATTTCATCAGTTCATGTTTTGGTTCATGATACAAAAAGAAACACATAGTTCATTACCCTCGCATTATAGGAGAGATCACCTTGATAAGAAAGGGGTAACATGAGAAAATTACTAGAACATTAAGCAAATTAGGGCTTGTTGAGCTCTATCAAAGGTGGTGATATGACCTAGATGATAAAATATTGGAAAAGTTAAAAGTCCTCAATGCAAGTAAAGCCCCTAATTTTTATAAGACCATGAGGAAATATATTGAGAAGGACAAAAACAACAAGGAATATGTCCCCTTGGAATAAGAGGTGCTCAAAATGGAACCTCTACCCCCATGGAGGGATTTCTATGAGCAACTAGTTGATTATGATGCCACAAATAATTAAGCGCATCAGTTGACAAAAGAAAAAAATTTGAGAAATGTAAGACAAATATAAGTGGGATGGGGGCAAGATTTTGGACTGGTGGATAATGAGAGTAGAAACGAATACTATAAAGTTCAAATATGGTCGATAGTTGAACATAATTTTTTTCAAAAAAATATGACAAACACCATGAAACATATAAGGCCAAGAATGAAAAATATTAGCACTAATTTTTAGGAAAATAAAAAGTAAGGAGGAGTCGGAGAAGGCCAAGATCAAGGAAAAAAGGTTAGAGGTAAAGAAATAGAAAGAAACTAAGGCTTCTCTCCTCCCTTGATCCCTAGAAAAGAGTAGCATTACCACATCCTCAGCCCTAGAAATTGAAAATTCCCAGGCCACATTTGAGCCTACATAGGAACAATTACATACTTATAATAAGGGGGCCAAAATGATGAAGAAGATGAAGTACTCTGGTGCTGGATTGGGAAAGAGTGGTTCAGGACCTACAAAGTTAATACAAGCTGAGATGAGATTGAAATATATAGTCTTGAGAGTGATAAACTTAACACATGGTCAACAGAGCATTGATGATTCAGATAAGATAAATTTTATTACCACCTCTCCCGATAAGCCTCAATATCCTATGACCAAAAATGTCTCGTAAACTCCACCCTAGGAACAAAACATCTAGGAAGAAGCAAATACAACACCTTATGTTGTATTGAAAATAAAAGCTGAAGTTTCAATGGGAGAAGTTTCAAAGGAAGAGAATAAGAAGAAGAAATTAGAGAAAACATTGCAAGCATCTACACAAGTTCATGCCTCAATCACAGAGTAAAAGACTCATAAATAGTAGTAGTCGAACCCTGATGATGTCTTTCAGCAAACCACCTTGGTGGGCATAGGTATGTTCCCTATATTTTCTTCTTCTCCTCTCTCCCCAAAATTTTCTCCCTCTCATTCACAAGAAAAGAAGGCACCACTTTCACCACCCAAGTACATCCCATCATCATTGCCACTAAGTCCTTTTGCATCCTATTATGTATCCCCTACCCTTCATACTATTGAAATATAGGTCTCACTACCCTAAAGTCATGGATTTTTTTTGCCAACATATGTTTCCAAGTTACCACAAAAGTTTCAACATTACCATTAAATTCTACAATGGTGATAACCAATGCTGTTGAAGTAGCAGTAAATATTCCAACAGTGAACACTGATTCTACCCTCATCATCATCCTTCCACTTCCATTGTATCCTATGCCATATCTACCATCACTTATAACTCCTTCCATGCCCTCCACTTGTCTCGTAGTAGCTTCCATGCAAAATTTCAAAAATGCAGAATTGAGAACTCAAAGTTATTGGGGTTAGAAATTGGCCCAACCATCCAAAAGAGATGCTAGATTCAAGAGGAGCATGGTAGTTGATCCAATATTCAAGAGTAGAACAAGGTTCTTCATTACTCTCCTAGTAAATAAACCAGAGGAAGACATGAATGTAGAGGATTACCAGCTCTAGGAGGTCACTAAGGACATCGAGCACTTGCCTTAGAAAGACGAATATATTATCGTTAGGGTGCAACTTGATACCATTTATTGTCCATATGATATTGTAAGGGAAAAGTATGAAAAGGTGAAGAAGTTGGAATCAACAATCAAGGATCAGAAGATTGTGGAAAAGGCCCTACAAAATGAAGTGAGATCTTGGTAGGATAAGTATCAAGAGATGGCCAGACATAAGAAAGAGCTATAAAAGGTTAAGAAGTAGATCCAAGATCAAGCCATGCTAATAGAATATTTGCAATAGCAGCTACAAGTTGAGAAAACTAAAGCAACAAGGATTTCAAAAGAAAAGGTAATACAAATTAAAAGGGAGATGTGTAGCCAGGTACTGGAAAAATATTCATAGAATTAGCCTATGCTTGAATTCTTGGATGAAGCTAGCCACTTGTTAGTCTAAACGAAGAATATTTTTGAAATAATTCAAGGATGGATTCAACCAATGATCCCTCAAGCTTCGAGAATTTTTGCACTATCCTATTAAAGATGTCATTTTGTTGCTAAACCCATTTGTAGCAGTGAATGCACTATTGCAAGACTTGTGGCCAAGAAAATTTTGAAACATAAGCTAATCTAGAAGGGATGGTTATTGGCAGATAAAAATTATAAGAAAATTGAAAAATATTTAACTGCACTCAACAAATTTCCCAAGATGACTTCAAAGAATTTTGGAGTGAGGAAAATACATTGATGAAAATCAATGATCTCCTAGCAAAAGTGAATGCCATTATTGAGTATGATTTTAAAATAGAGGCTTTTCCAGAGCCCATTGAGCATGAGCAAGTACTCGTGCTAGTGAAGGACCTTACTAAAGTAAATGATGCAATAGGAGGATTGGACGATAGAGGATAATTATTATCTTATGAAAATATCACTAAGATAAGAGATCTTCATCAAACATTAATGGAGTCATCAAACCATTATCCCATAGCTTGGAAAGAGGCTCTTAAGATATTTGGATAGAGGAGGTAAAGGCAGAAGATAGTGCAAAGGAAGAAGTAAAAGCAAGAGATAGTGCAGAAGATGAATTAGATGAAAGAGAACTAGGTGATGAAGAAGACCCTAATGATAGGGAGGTTTAGCAATAAATAGATACCTCCAAATAAGAATAATAAGAGAATGCACATAAGACTCCAAAGGCTAAAACTAACAACAATGTAGAAATAATTGAAGATCCTCAGAAGAAGGACAAGAATGAGAGACGCTTGTGCCATAGGCCAAATAGAAAATATTCCCAAGATAATCGTATTTTTGTGCGTGACTTCAATCTAATGGATGTTAGAAAAGCAAAGAAAACATGAATTTGCATAAGACATGGGAAAAGTTATGCAGAAGGGCTATAAAAGAGAACTTTATTTTCATATAACAGATCAAATTTTTTTGTCTCTCTTCTTATTTCCTTATGAACAGTTACCCTCTACATAAATTTTCAAATGTGTACAAGGGTGATAGTTATAAGGAAGTTATCTTTTGAGACATTGTTTTGAATATGATGGAAGTTATAAAGTTGCATCTTACTGGAGACTTTTCTTGACTTCCATATTGTTTCCATGTGAACACTTAGTCTCTAAATATCTCATTTTATGTTTGAAAGGCTAATAGTCGCAAGGAGGTAATACGTTGAGGTCATAATTCTATCAATTTATGGAGTCTATCTTAGATTCATTTCCTACCACCATTCATTCTTCACTTCCCCATTCACTTCATGCATCTATTATCACTTTCACTTACCACCTTCATATCATGATCTAATTTTCTCACTATCCCTTATTCTCCCTTTGTTCATTCCTTTCAATTTCAAAATCCTCTCATTTGTTCTATATAGAATCCATTAACCCAATGAATAAGGCTCTGAGTTCTTTAACTCTACAAGAAAAGTTCCCCAAAAGGTTCTAGAATGTAGGCTTGAAAAAGACACATGAATTTTTTTGAAAATTTCTAAAATTTTACTGTGTTAAAGCAGGTGTTGTGAGGATGCATTTTATCATGAGGATGGATTTAGAATTTTTGATTTCACAAAGGGATCAAAAGAAAGTATAGCCTAGCCTACAATGTTTCTAGGATGCATTATAACTAGAAAGACACTAGGTTGCCGTCCGCCTTGTTTGACCCAGCTGGAGTTTTGAGTAAATTGCGACCAAGGTTCACTGTGTAATGGTTTTAATAACTAGATTTTTCAAGAAGGATATGTGTGGATTATATTTAAGTGCAATCCCCAGACCATAGTCAATCCAATAAAACATGTTAGTTGCACAATCCAAAGTGTAACCCAAATTTAAGAATACTTTAGGTCACATTCAATAAAGTTTTATAAAGTAGTAAGCCACGTTGATGTCCTCAGGCCATAGTTAGCATTGTTTGATTGACAAATCGAGCAAATGGAAGTGCAACCTATATTGTGACACTTAGGCCAAAGTAAAGCAACCAAACATAAAGGAGAAATACAACCCCATAAATTTTAAGTTGAACCTTAGGCCGTAGTCACCATGGTCAACTCTCGAGCAAAGGACATTCAAGAATGCAGCCTCTTTTCATCGTCCTTTACTTTCAAATTGAACCAACGTTGGAGAAAATAAATGTGAACATGTGCAACATAGCTACCTAAGACCACAAATATGCTTAGAGTCTTCTAAAAGCTCAATCTTAGTCGTCAAAAGGTATATCAATGTACATTTATGAAACTTAAGCTTGACCTAAATAGAAAGAAGATATGAATGTGGTGAAGAGACCATAATGTAGGTAGACAATACAAAATTTAGAAGTCGAAGCATCCAAATTTCTTGGCAGGTTGCAAAAGGTTGTAGTTACAGATAAATGACCTATTGAAGATTGTAATAATGAAGAACGACTAAGATGTGTTCTTGTTAAGATCACGTAGCTAGAACCATGAAAGCTAGAAAGTTGCAGAGGTAATTACAAAATATCAAGAGTAGAATCACTCCTCTCTTCTTGAATGAAGTATGAGGCCACCGCATTAGCACTCCATTGATTGAGGTGTCATCCTTCATCATAATTCTCTATTCTTTATGAAACATATTGTAAAACTATAAATAAATATCCCGACCACCTTTGAAAAGGTCGGATCTATATTTTTTTATTGCCCTAAATTTGTATATTTTTTGAGAATCAATAGAAGGAGTATTACTTGGATGTTTGCCTCAGGCCCGTGTCTTCTTTACTTTTAAAGTTTTGATTTTTGAAGTCATTTATGATACTATTGCTATGGTTAGTCTATTCTACTGATATTGGATTGCTAACTTAGAGCACCTTGGAATGCTTCATGTTTAAATGTATGCTTGAAAATGATTTTTTTCTATTAGTCTCAGTATTGATCTAATTTTTCTATTTAGATTATTAGTGCTCTAGATGTTTGAAATAATCCTTGAAGTATACTCTATGCTTTAATAATGAGGATCATTGGTTTTGAATGCTATTAGTCTTAAGTGTGGAATAATGTAAATGTGATTTTCTAGAGGAATCCTTGTAGTTTTCTATACTGTTAGCTTTATTGGACCACCATTCAATCATTTTCTAATATTTATTCCATTTCTATCCCTATCCTTATAAATTTAAATAAGCTTATGTGAGTCAACACCTAACTAGTTGGCAAGCTATACCAATCTACTCTAGATGTTGGTTTGAAGTAATATTTAATCCATATAATATTGGGGTTTGAGCTATGATTAGTGGGTGCTCACCTCTCTTACATATTTGATAGTCATAGTTCAAGATTTTCTTGATGTCAATTCATACCCCAACAAGAATCAATGTAAGTTGTATAACATAGTATTTGACCATGATTCCTTTGCTTATTGTCAAAATATCCAATCAAAAAACATAAAAGTTTGATCATGTCCATCATTGAATGCTTCTCATCCTTCATAGATGATACCTTAAGGTTTGATTGAACTAAGAAAACATGCATCAACAAAGTGGAAGTAACAAGTACTTAAGTCATGATGAAAGGTAATAAACAGTTTGAAGATATCAATAATATAAATCTCAATAGCTAATACCATGAGCTATTAGCTTTAGACTTGGTCAAGTTACCCCCATAACATTGTGCTCTAGGATTTCCTTCCAAGCAAAGGATAATAATGCAAATAGGAGCTTACACATTTGTATCTATAAGAACAACCAATGAAGATAGAATATGTGAAATTAATTCATGATCAATGGAGCAGAGATACACATTGTGTTTTATTTTTATATTTACCCTCTCCCTAAGAAAATAGTTTGTAACTTTAGATACAAGTGATAAGGCCTAGGACCTTGAGAACAAGGCATTAAAGAACTTTTAGAAACCAAAATTGTCCCAAACATTGAGGATTGGGGTATTTTCCCAACCATAATGAAAGGATATTTTTCTCTTCTTCAGAAAGTGATGATGGAGACATGCATTTTCTCATCCGAATCTCAAAGAGAAACAACTTTGATAGTAGATCTATATTGGGATGAAGTCAAGGATAATGAACCTCTCCATTTATCCTTTTCTAACCTCTTTTTGCAATACACATGAATTAACACTATAAGCATTAAGTCTATTAAGGAGATTAAGCAAAGATCTAATGACAACCTTGACAATGAGCATAGATCAACTTCATAACAAGACAATGACATGACATCTTAGTCAATAGAAGATCTTGTATCAACATTACAAATAGATGATTATGAGATGAGAATTCTACACCATAATCCTCTTAGGTATAATGGAAATAATGTCTTTCCTTATGACAATATTCCTATTGAAGGGTCTATTTCCTTAGACACACATCCATCACAACCATCCAACATGGAACAATGGATTTTATATGCCAATGAGCTTCAAATTATGGGGGTCTTACCTACCCCTCCACAATATGAAGATGAATCTCATATCTTATTAAAAGAGAACATAGATGTTAACATAGGATCAAATGAAAACCCATGGATAATAAATTTAGGGAAGGTTCTAACTCTAGAAGAAAGGGGAGAGTATACAAAAATTTTAACCAAATTTTGTGATATCTTCATAGGGTCCTATGTAGATATACTAGGATTGGACCCATCCCTAGTTGTTCATCACTTAGTAAAGTTTGATGCTTAGCTGATGGAAAAAAAATCTATGAAAGATGCATCCTAAGGCTACTTTACTATTCAAAGAGAAACTCCAAAAGCTTTTGGAGGTTAATTTTATCAAGGCTATTGATTATTGTGATTGGATCTTTAACATAGTCCTAGTCACCAAGAAAGAGGGTACTATGTGAGTATGCATAGAATTTCGAGATATTTGTCGAATATAGACATAATAGTCAATTTACTATTGGTTGCAGAATGTTATCCTTGATGGATGGATTTTCTCGGTTACAACCAAATTCACATATCACCAAAATATCAAGCCAAAACAATGTTCATGACTCTTTTGGGTACCTTCAATTACAAAGTTATGCCCTTTAGGTTGAAGAAAATTGGTTCAACTTATCAATGCACCATGACATATATTTCATAATATAATGCACAATATTATGGATGATTATGTTGATGATATTCTCAAACAATCAATGAAAAATATCATTTCAAAGACTTAAGATGAATTTTTGAACAACTTAGGAATTATAAGGTCCATATCTAGCCCTCCAAATGTATTTTTGTGGTACCATCCAATAAATTATTATCCTTTATAGTGTATAGAAATGGAATTGAAGTAGATCCTAATAAAATATCGACACTAATAAACATGCCACCACATTGAAACCTAAAAAATCTTGGAATTATGTAGGGCAAACTCTAAGCAATTTTGAGATTCATATCCCAATTAGCAGACAAATGCCAACCCTTTTTGAGATTATTACAAAAAGGTATTGAGTTTAGTTGGGATGAGGAATTTCAAAAAGATTTTGATGCTTTGAAAACATACCTTTTATCCCCACTAGTCCTCATTTTGCCTAGTCCTCTAAAGCCACTATTGCTATACATTGTAGGAAAAATTCACACCTTAGGTGATATGTTGGTACAATACGATGAAAAAAATAGAGAAAGACCTATATACTACATTAGTAGGACCCTTATCAATAATGAAACTAGATACACCCCTTTGTAAAATATGTGCTTAGTAGTGGTTTTTGCATCTCAAAAGCTGAGATATTACATGTTGAGCCATAGAACATATGTTATAGGTAAGGATGATCCACTATGATACCTTATGTCTAAACCCTACCTTTCTAGTAGGATAGCCAAATGGGTTATGGACCTTAATGAATTTAATATGAATTCATTAGTTTGAAATTAGTTAAGGGACAAGTGATAGCTTATCAACTAGCAATGATCCATTTGCTTGCTAGTCACCCCATAGAAATCAGATATCCCAATGAGTTGGTGTGCACTCAAGGTATCTCAACAGGATTCTTGGACTCTTTTCTTTGATGGTGCAAGATGTGTTAAAGGAGTAGAAGCAAGAATTATTTTGATCTCACCAAAACATATTGTAGTCCCCTTATCTTTAAGCTTCAATTCTCATGTACTAATAACATGATTGAATATGAAATGCTAATCCTTGGGCTACAAGTAATTCTACCTCTAAAAGTCACTAGCATCTCCATATTTGGGGATTCCAAATTAATAGACAATCAAATTAATGGATTTTATTATACTAAGGATGATAAAATCAAACCATACAAAGACATCATGGATAAATTGAAGATTTTTTTTGATAAGATAATTTTCATTCAAAATGCATTTTTATAGGAAAACCCAAAACTTGCTTACAACCACAAATTAAGGATGCTAAAAATAATAGAAATAGAAGAAAATAGGGGGATGCAACCCCAAATAGGAAAGAGCAACAATAAAATAGCACCAAAGAGAAAGGCCCCATGTAGGGAAGCCCCAAAACCATAAGCTAACAAAGAAAGGAAGGCGTTAGTCCTCCTCGCATGCTTTGAAACCTCCATACTTTATGTCATCCTTGACTTCATACTTGACCTCATCCTTGAAATCATTCTTTATGTTGACCTTAGATACCTTTGTGTCCTCCAGAGTTGCCTCAATGAACTTTTCATGAAAAATAGGAGATGTAAGGTATTGCAAAAATCTGTGACAATGCCCACCAGACCATTCAATTGGGAAATGCTATTTTTTAGTTGAGAAATACCAATGGAGGTAATTTTTTTGATGAACTACTATAAAATTTGAGCTGTAACATCAGAGTCATCCTCGTCAAAATCAATTTCAATTTTTTTTTTCTTGTCCTAAATGAACTTGTTTCTTAGGCGATGTGAAAACCTTATGGCGCCCTCAGTTTCCTCACACTTGATTTTATTATTTGCAATTAGTCCTATGACTACCTCCATAGCCGCTCCCTTATTGTATAACATGGGAATATATAGAGGATGAGGGTGGGCTTGATTTAACTTGGGTATGGCTAGGTTTTCCTTTAGGAGCAACATTCTGGGTAGTAGGAAGAGTTATGCCATTAGGGTAATGGACCAACCAGTGATGGTAGAAAACTTTAAATAGGCCTTGGTGGGAAGGAATATCATCTCCCTTCTTCCTGCAAGCCTCTATGGAATAAATAATGGAATTCAAAAAGAACTAGGGAATTCTAATAGGATTGACATCCTTGAAATGGTTTACAAAGGCAAAATGGAAACTACATAAAATTTATTGTTTGAAGATTTACTTTGAAAAATTAGCCATTGATACTATTCCACACTCTAGCAACCGTTAAGCTGATGAAATGGCTATAATTGCTTCTCGTATACCTCTAGAGTTGGAAGGTGATAAATAAAAAATATTATCCATAAGATACGAGAACCTATGACCTTATAGTGTAGTCAAGAACCATTAACTATTTTTTCCATAGAATAAATGCTAGTCCTTGACTCTTGGTACAAGGAAATATATGATTTTCTTAAAAATGGTATTCTACCTAAAGGACTAAATCACAATGAGTGGAAGAACCTCAAGCAACGCGTTTGTTGATATGTAATATTTGGAGATATCTTATATAGGTAAACTTTTGATGGAATTTTTTAAAGATGCCTAAATTTAGATAAAACTAAAATAGTCGTTCAAGATAACCATGAGGGACCATATGGTGGACACTTCAATGGAAGTGCCATTACTAAAAAAATCATCCACATGGGATATTAATGGCCAACTATGGAAAGGTATGCTCGTAATCATGTATGTAAGTGTGACAAATGTGTTGGAATATATTACATTATTTGGTACTTGCTAATATACCATCATGGGTACATGTTTAGATTAAGAGTTTATCTTAGATTAGGATTTAAGTATTTTCTTAATGCAATGTAATAAATGCACAAGTACTATTAGAATGTGCAATGATGTAAATGTGCATGTAGTCCACATGTACATGAGTCCTAAGAATAGAATTATGAAGTGTCATAGGAATATAGAAGGCCAAGAGTCATGTCACACTATATATAGGCCTTCTTAGAGTAGAAGAATAAGAGGATTTTGGAGTGCATAGGGTAGAGTTGTAGTAGTCACAATGTAGAGCATTTTTTGCAATATGGAGTGTTAGAGATCTCCATTGCATAGCATTGCATATTTTCATGAGCTTTCATTAATGGCTATTGCATGAGTATTTTTTGAATTTTCTTATCATATTTATATGCTTATTAGTTAGCTATCATCATAGTTTTAACATTGCTTGCTTATTTTATTATTTGTGGTTGCATTTCCTTTAAGTTTATAGCTTTAAAAACTAACAATGATATCAGAGCACTAGGTAGATCTATAGGAAATAGAGAGCCACAAAAAAAATTGAGAGGATATAGAAAATCTCATTTTCAAAATTTTTAAAATTGCTATTTGACTAGAGTCTTTCCACATAGTTGTAGAAAAACTTGTGAAGACTAGGACTCAACATTGATTCCACTAGATTGATAAATCAACTAGTGTAGATTCATTATCTCTAGATTTAAATATTTCTCCATTATAGTTTTTTCTAATAATTTATTGAAGAAAGATTGATTCAAATAAATTTGGGAAGCTTCCTACAACAGCTAGGAAGAATATCTTCTTTGAAATAAATCCAGTACCTAAAGTAACAAGCTGGAGATTGAATATTTGGAGACCTAAGAAAAATATCCCATTGTAGGATTTGTAGATTGAAGACTCCAATTTAGATATTGAGAAGGGATATAGAGGCCAAAGAAGCCACATTGAAGACTGCAAATCAAGGAGGTCCTAGAAAGAAGACCCCATTGAAGGAATAAGAGACTCAAGGAAAATATTCTTGGAGAAGATTGGAGATTGGAGATATCCATTGAATATTGAAGACTTCACCTTGAAGAATTTGAATAGACCCATAGAATATCTCATTGAAGAAATTCCATATTTGGAAGATTGAATATAGAGAAGGGCTAGAAAAAGTCCTATTACAAATTTTGAAAGTAGCAAAATTAGGATATCCAAGAGAGATCCCATTATAAAACTTCCATAGTTGAAGGATTTAAGAGATAAAGGAATATCTCATTGAATTTTTAATAATACCAAAGAAGCTATAGAATTTGAAGGCCCATGGAGAAGACCTCAAGCTACTTGGAAGAAGAAGGATAAGAAAAACTCATTGAAAGAGATTTGGAGAAGACCATTGGAGGAGATTTTAGAGAACTCATTGGAGAATATTTGAGGAGAACTCAAGGAGAAGTTCCTGATAAAGAAGAAGTTGTGATAATTATCGCCATACGACAACAAGCACAAAAGAAAGAAATATTTGACAAGAAGTTTACCAAATCCTGGAAAGGATTTACAGACCTCAAGATATTTAGATTCTTGAGAAGAAGGCTAGCAAAGAGGCCAAGATCGAAGTAAGAATTTGACAAGAAATTTGAAGGAGAAAGGAGCTAGAAGAAGCCCATAGATTCAAGAGTTTTAAGAACAACCACCAAGGAGTTAAAGGCTGATTTGAAAGAAGGAGATTGCTGATTTTTTACAGCAAAAAATTAAAGGACTCTAAAAGGTAAGTTTGAGCCAAAACTTGGAGAAGTTTCCAAGCAGAATTGAAATATTCGAGGACAACATATTGGAGGAAAAATTAGCTGTGTTAGAATCTGAAAATTTCAGAGTTACGGGAAACAATTTGGGAAGCACTAATAGATGCAAATTATAGGGTCCTAGAACATCATACTAAGGAGAATTGAAGCCACCAAATCATAGTTTCGGGCAGCAGGTTAGAGGAATTTCAAAGCTACAAATTGGTGAGTTAAAGAGCTGTTTTGGACAACAAGGAAGAACTGCAATTACATCAAGCACAGGGCAGCAATTTACATGATCCAAATATCTAAGAAATCCATATACAAATGGAGGTTAAAAAGGTATGAAACTTAGATACAAAAGGTTCATTAATTGAACATCCATATTTGAGTTATTATTAAGCTTATTAAGCACGGAATTTTGAGGTTTAAAGTTGCAAGAAAAGGTTTCTAGTTTAAGTATTTAAGGAAGTACATAATATAGTTTCTACAAGATTTAAAACCTGTACATAAGAAATAGAAGTTAGATATATTTCAAGAGAAAGGAAAATATCAACATCCTACAATATAGTAAAGAAATTAAGACACTATTCAAAAGTATATATTGCACATCCTATAGTGCAAAGTAGTGTCATTCAAAAGGCATACTATTAGACTGATTAAAAAGTTTAGAATCATCATTGAAAATTAACCAAGCTAGGAGAAATAGTAGAAAGTTGCCAAGAAGAAGAAGACAACATTGAAACCTATTTAATGAAAGGAAGGGTGCTAGTTTAAAGTACAAGGGGGTAAGCACTTAAATAAGTGCATCTTAAGATTTTAAGAGCACCACATTAGAACCATCAAATAGAGCTTTAAGGTTTATTATATCCAAGGTAAAAAGGAGACATCTTGGACATCATCAAACTTGCACATTTACAATCAAGCAAATCAAATATTGTTTGGAGAAGAAATCATATAAAAATAGAAAAGCAAAAGATTGCTCTAGAATTTTCATGATACACATATTTCTAAGGACTTTTGAGCTAAAACAAGAAGACTCAAAGCCCATTCACCGTGTCTTTCTAAAAATTGAAGGTATTTACAACTGCTTTGGCCACAAGGCTAAAATAGCCCATCCATGTTACATTGTGCATGTGCTTTTGACATGGTACCCTTATGCAATTTGGTCACTATAATTGGTAGGGAGTGGTCCATTATGGACTCATATCTCTTGTTGAGGTCTAATCTCCCCATCGACATCATATATATGATATAATCCTTCCTTGGGCAATAGCTTAGACCTCACAGGCTTAGTCTACCTCATGGCATTATGAAGGAAATATCTCTTCATCATGATCCTCAGTGAGCAAATATCCATCAATGGGATAGGAGCCAGTATTCGATCAAAAAAAACTTCTCGTAAAATATATAAAAAATCCTTGACCAAAAAATTGAGGTTAAAAAACTTCTCTTTGATGCTCCTAAAGTTGATGAAGTGCTCCTATTGGGACTCCATGGACTCAAGATCCATTGCCTTCATGGGCTTGTGCCCATGGGAGGAAATTTTCTTGGATTTGATCCATAGTCATTCTTAGGTAACCCAAGTGTCTTGCTCTAGTCTATGCAAGGCCATCGAAAATTGGTCAATCAGGACTTTTCCACAGATGAAAATATCATTCTTCAATTTTGAGATATAGAGAATTCACCACAAACTAGCTGGTAAGCAATTTAACAGTGATCGCTTCCTTTCCCATGCCTACACCATTCAATGATTCACATGCAATACCCCTTGTATTTTCATAATGGATGTGGTTGTTGTTGAATATGTCAACTGTAATAACTATGTAGGGGTTATTTTGGAGCATCACAAATATTTCTTACGATTGAAAACCTAAAATATGCTAAGAAATATTAGACATTGTGGCCCAAGGAATACACGATAGAGTTTAAGTCCACCTTCTTAATTTTAATCCCTAATCCTATTGATAATATGTGCATCTACCAATGGCTATGCTATATCCATTGCCTTTGTGGACATGAACATACATGAAAACTTGTAATAAAGCACTTGAATAAGGCAAAAAAGGATTTTTTGCATAGGAAAACCTATAAAAAGAAACTTGAAGCATTACAAGGCAAATAACTTTGGACACAAAAATATGGATGAAAGTCCCCCAAAGCTAGCATGGAATTGAATTTCCACAAAAACATAAGCTAATGAAAACACAGATCAAAATTTTTGAAGGGGGAGGAGGATGGAAACCCCCCACATAGGGCAGATCTACCACTTTGATACCACTGATGCAGATCTAAAACTATTGATCTCGTTTGCATTATTTCCAAGTGCTTAAATAAGCATAAAATGAATTAACATAACAAAGCATGCAAGAGAAGCAACTAAAAAGATGCTAACTAAAGTTAACCAACAATATGCTAAACTTAAGCAGCCAATAAAAGAATCCATTCTTTTAGTTGTAACTACTCCTAAAAAACCTAAACAAATAATCCACATGAGCTTTAAGGTGAATATGATGTTTACAATAAAATCATAATATGCCTAGACAGATCCTTATCAATGTATTTATTAAATTTTAAATGCATCAAAAAGGGGAAAAGTGTAAATATCTAAAATTGGACCACCTTATTTATGCCATTCCTTGATGCAAATTCACAAAAAGAGATATTTAAGCATAATAATTGACCCAACTTTAGAATTTGTAGACAAAACCTAGTAGTAGCAAATCCATTGCATTAGGGTAAATTTTCCCAAAAGTGAATACTCTTTCTATTTGGCATATTCACAACCAATTTAAAATCCCCAATCCTTTGCTGGATTTGACCTCTAACAATCAAATTCATGAATATCCAAGTGGAAAATATGATCAATGGCATATTCGTATAGGCAATGTATTTACATCCAAAAAATGAAAGCTTAGAATGCACCTACAATAGCCAATCAAGGCACAAATACCTCCTATACCCTTCTATCACCATAAGCAATCTATAGGTAGGGAGGAAGGTGGATGATTTCTCTCCACCTTCCTCCACTTGCCCAAAATGACCCCAATCAAAGGGATAGTTTATTTCAGGCTATAATCAATAACTAATCAGCCCCATCAATAGTCAATCTAGCCTACCTACTAGCCACCTCACTCCTATCATTTGGAAAACCCCCAAGAGGGCTAATTCATATAAATTGGCCCCTTGGGTTGGCATTAAGGATGACAAATGCTTATAGCAAAAATGTTTTAAAATAAAAAAAATTAATTTAGCATAACAAAGTGCTACCAAAATTCTCTTGCAAAGTCTTTAAATGATTTAGGCTTTGAAGGAAGGAAATGGGGCATCTCACATTTAGAATCTAGTGATACTTTTATTTAATGCATTGCTATTTTATTTTAACTTTTATTAATGTTTTAATGACATAACTCTATTGCATGCTTTTATATAATTCTTGTATTTAGATCTAACCATTGCATCATCAAAAGGAACTTCCTCTTAGTCTTGTAGGCACCTCATAAAACTTATAGGATAGGGAATTACTTGTAGGATCCCAAAATACTATTAACAGGATATTTGCAACCCTACATAACCTATATTTTTGTTTCTTGAGTAAATATTCCACCTATATATGAGTTAGATGGCATATTTGCTATAGATAGCTGAATCTATCGTTTCACAAGCTTAACATAATTTTATTCCTTCCAGCTTTAGAAACAAATACACCACTTGTGATTGTTATAGGCAATATATTTGCTATACATCTAAGAGATATTAGATTTTTTTTCAATCTAGCATCTAGTCCAGCAAAGCTTACTTCTATTCATCATATTACTAATCCATTTAACCACTATCTAGTATCATCTCTACTATCAATCTCATTTTTCATCTTAATGAATCCACCAACTATCATATCTCTAAGTGGCATATTCGTTTCAGATATTTCAACATCCATATCCAAGGAAAATCATATTGATTTTGTGTATAATAAGAGGGTCTAACTATGCCAATTAGGAAAATGCAACCTTATTTCTATTTTATAGGTCTCCAAATCATAATATATATTTCTTTCTATCTATTTTGTAGATTATAATGAATTCACTAGCTACAAGATTTCTAGGTGATGTATTTGTGTAGGCAATAGATTTGCATTCATATGACATATTTGCATAAGGCAGAATAGGTAGCTATCCAAAATCCTCTAGTTTTCAATCATTAAAATAGGTTTATTGTTGATTGTTTGTTTATTTATCTTGTAAAAACACTTTTAAAAAGAGAAAAATAAAAAAGACCATATTATTGCATTTTGTTCTTATTTCCTTAGGCATTTAATTCAACATTGCATATAGTTTGCACTAGGATAAGTTGCGTGTTTGCATCATTTACATAATTACCTCTAAAAATAAAATAAATAAAACTTTATTTATATAACATAGATAACAATCATCAAAAAGCAAAATTATATATAGGATGGCATTTGTATTTTGCATTTGTATTCATATTGCATTGCATTATCATATTGCATTAGTTCCTAGGATAGACTATAAAGCCTACGTGTTTGTTAAAATGAACACAATAAACTAGATTAAATAAATCTATAAGCCCTTGGTGAACTCAAATCTCTCCCACAAAATATAAAACATTGTAGAAAAGTGCAATCCCAAAAATGACAAGTTACTAGTAATGTTTTCCCATCTAAGTGTGGATAACCCTTGAGGGAACGTACCCAAGGCAAGTGCCCCATGCACCTTTTGGTGTCCCATAGTATACAACCATACCCCATGAAATTTGAACCATGTACCTCTATTTAGAGTTCCAAAGTATCCACCATTATGCTACTTAGGTTGTATTATAAATGAAAAACTTAACAACAAAAAGGAATACCTTGTCAAAGTTGTTGAAATTACACTTGGAAGAAGTCTCAAAATAAAAAATCAGCTAAGCCCAAAATAGGAAAGTAAATTAATTACCATGCTTACCAAACATAGCCCTCATTTCACATGTCATTATCAATATATGAAAATAATTTATCGGAGCACTTGTACCCATCATATCTATGTGCAAGAAAATTCTAAACTAGTTCTTAATGTACAAGAAGCCATAGGTCATATGAGATGGATATTGTTTACCCAATATATGGTTATCTCCAACCATACTTTGGTTATCGAAGCATAGTATACAACCATACCTCCTCAAATTTAAAATTTAGATCTCTATTTAGAGTTCCAAAGTCTCCACCATTAGAATACTCAAGTTGTATTACAAATGAAATACTTAACAACAAAAATAAATATCTTGTCAAAGTTGTTGAAATTACATCTAGAAGTCTTAAAATCAACAACTAGATAACCCCAAAATAGGAAAGTGAGTTAATTAGCATACTTACCAAACATAGCTCTACTTTCACTTGGCATTATCAAGATATGAAAGGAATTTATTTGAGCATTTGTACCCATCATATATTTGTGCAAGACAATTCTAAACAAATATAAAAACTGCATTGAAGGTTGAATCCCACACCAAAAGATATTTTTAAGGAAGAACTACAAAATTCTTGAATGTCATATTCATTTACCCCATTTTTATAGTTGGTGGGTATCTCCCCTAGTCATAGTTCCAAATAAAGGAGGAAAATGATGAATATTGATTGATTATAGAGAGCTCAATAAAGCTATACAAAAATACCATTTCCCACTTTCTTTCATTGACTAGGATTTAGATACCCTCATTGGAAAAAGGCTCTATTTTGTATGGTTTTAGTTGATATAAATAAATCCAAATTGCTCCTAAAGACCAAGACAATACCACTTATAGTTTCCCTTGGGGCAGATTTACCTATCATGTACTACCCATTAGGTTATGAAATGCTCCTACAACCTTCCAAAGAGTAGCACTTAACATATTCTCTAATTTAACTAGGAAATGAACGAAAATTTATATGGGTATCTTTATCATTCATGACAATTGTTTTGAGGAGGCAATAATAAATTTGGAGCAAGCACTCCAAGGATGTCAAGATACCAATCTCTCTTTAAGCAATGGAAAATGTTATATGATGATGACTAAGTGACAAGTACTAGGACACCATATATATTCAAGGCATCAAAATTGACCCTACCAAAATAAAAATAATAAAGAACCTTCCTACCCCATAAAAAAAAAAGGATACCCATAATATCCTAGGCCATGCATGATATTATATAAGATTTATTCAAGATTTTGGCAAGATTGCAAATCGCTTATTTACCCTGTTAACCATGGATGTTGAATTTGTCTAGATACCTAAATATCAAAAAACTTTTGAGACCTTGAAAAAAAGTAATATCAGTATTTGTTTTAAGAGGTTCAAATTGGAAATTAACATTTTGAATCTATATATATGCTTTTGACACAACACTAGGAGTGATTCTCAAAAGAAAAAGGAAGACAAGGAGAGTATGTTATCTACTATATCAATAAAAACCTCAAGGATGTAAACTAAGTTATGCAGTCATAGCAACCAATTTTCTTTTAATGATACATTCAATTAATAAATTTTACCAATATATTATAGGTTATCCTATTTTTGTGCATATCGATCATGCTAGAACTAAGTATTTAATGCATAAACCTATTTTGAGTGGTAGGATTATTAGATGGTTATTATTATTACAAGAATTAGATATCATGATGTTTGAAAAGTATAGAAGGAAGAATATTATTGTTGATTTACTTTCTAGGCTTCCATATAGTTTAGATTATTCTCTTGTTGAGGACACCTTTCTAGATGAGCATATTTTTGCGATGTACACCATGGTTCAAAGACTTTGAAAATTACTTGACTACAAGAAAGATACCCTAACATTTTTCTCCCAAGGAGACTTGTCACCTAATTTAGCAAATAACTCCTTACACTTGGATTGGAAGATATTTTTTCAACACCAAACCTAATCATGTGATGTGGCAATATGTAAAAGAAGATAAAGTTTATGACATATTAAGGTCTTGCCATGATGATCCTTACAAAGGAAACTTTACTAGTATAAGAACAACTATCAAGATTTTATGTACAAGTTATTATCGGGTACCTCCTTTAGAAATGCCAAGTATTACATAACTTATTGTTGTTATTTTCAATGCATATGAAGATCTACTTAGTTAGATAATATTCCTTTACATTCAAAATTATCAATTAAAATGCTTATAAAATAGGAAATAGATTTTGTGGGCCATATTGACCTATATTTCAATCAAAAGGAGTATGTTCTTGTGTGTACATATTATGTTATTTAATGGGTAGAAGTGAAATCACTCAAACATGTTCAAGACAAGAAAGTAGCTAAAATTATGTATGAATAAATTTGCACTAGGCATTATGTACCAAGAGAGATTATCATAGATCAAGGGCCATAACTTGCTTCTAAGGTAATCAAAGGTTTGATTAAGCAATATGAAATTTACCACTAAATCCACTCCTTATCACCCATAAGCTAATGGACAAGTGGAAGTAACAAATAGGGAACTAGAAAATATTCTCACAAATATGGTTTAGGCTCACCACATGGATTGGGCTAACCACCTTAGAGAAGCTATTTGGGCCTATCAGACAACATGCAATATGACAATAAGAATTATACCATAGAATATTGTATATAGCAAGATGAAAGTTCTATCCATAGAGTTTAATATCAAGACTTTTAGGACAATATTTGAGCTAGGAATGGATCTCTCTGAAGCACATAACTAAAGAATAGAATAACTCAATGATTTGGGTGACCATTGACAACAAGTACATTTTCACACAAAAATAATCTAATGATAGAGGGCAACATGGCATGATCACTTCATCAGAATAAAAATTTCAACATTGGAGATTGGGCACTGATTCTCAGTATATGCACTTCAAAGGGAAACCATGACATTGTTGGTTAGGGCCTTGTGAGATTGATAATGTATTCGATAATGGAGTAGTCAAGCTATAGATGATTAATCAAGACAATATTCTTATTAAGGCTAAAGGTTATAAAATTTGAATTTATAAAGACCTTTAAACAAATATTACTTTATGACCCACACCATGTCTAGATCTCACATTACATTAGTCGAGGAAAATTCTCCTATAATCAACAACTAGTATTGACTAACTCTAGATTATGCACACCAAAAAAATACATGCTAGTGAAAACCCAAGGTACTATAAGGGGAAGAAGCTTAGAAAAGAAACTTGTTGGTTGGCTAGAGAGAGAGAGAGAGAGAAATGGTAGTGAAAACCTATTAGGGCACTAATAAGGGGTAGATTAACGAAAAACCAATTTGCCATTTGGTCCTTCCTTTGAAAAAAATCTTGTAGATTATCAAAAGTTCATGGTGCTTACATCCTAATTTGACTTACATTCACTCATCAAAATTCCAAGTAATTTAGATAAAAGTATTTTATTTTCCAAAAATATTAATGTTTTATATTAATTTTAAGTATCTTCAAACACGATCATTTTATTCTTCTATATATACCATCCATTTTCTCCTAATTTTCATGTAGTTCTCTTGTTTCTCCATGTTTACCACATGCCAATTCTCCATAATTGTTTATTTATTACATGTATATATGAATTTAGACATCTATCCACTCAAACCTCCACATATTCATCCAATTACTTGGCATAAGCTGGCATATCCATCCCGCATGTGAATCTGTCACCAAATATCCTATGTAGTATTGCTTGGTTCTTCACATATATTCCCACACACTGAGATGACATCAATATTACCTAAGGGAAAAATCAATAGGGAATATGTTAGCTAGGATTGGTTAGATATTTTTGTTGTAGGCATGTGATGAGCCATGTGATTCATCTAATAATTATAGGATGATGAGACCTATCTTTAGTACATGGAAAATACAATAGGACAACTCACCTAAAATACATGAACAACATGCAAATTTAATATTGTGTTGCATCCTCAAGGATATCCCCATTAGTACCGATGTATAGGCACCAGGTTATGGACTAACAAGTGTAGCTAGTATTTCAAGAGGTAGTAGGGTTAGGAGGCCCTATGGTAGACACACGTGTAGTTCCAAGTAGAGATAGTGGTAACAACCACCACCACTATGAGGACCAAAGGGGGTCAGTAGGAGGTGCCCCCATGATGGCTAAAGTTGGTCTAAACAAAGTGGTCAAAGAGGCATCCACATCAGTGACAACTAGTCCAAGTGGGACCATGGGTTAGGGAGACCCAACACGAGATAGAGGAACTGTAGACCCAAATATCAACCATGTAGAGGGAGATGGACCTACTCTAGGAGGATAGGTACAATAGGATCGAGGGGCTATAAATTTCCTTGAGCACAACACTCATAGGGTGAGACACAATATGGATTGAGGTGGACCACCTTAAGGGAGATGTGAGTTGGTTGGACCAGAAGTGATAGTGGGCTAAGGTAGAGGGGATGACTATCATGACCGATAACCAATAGGGTAGGGTGATCCACATACTATAGATAAAGTTGTAGAGGGTAGGGGAGAGGTTGGAGGTATTTGTATAGAGGGTTATCTTCTATAAAATGTTGTACTTATATGTAGTTCTAGTAGAGCAATGGGTACCTCCATTGTCATACCTTTAGACACAGGCTTGGTTGCAATTCATAGCACAGATGACTTCACGATCTATGAACATGCCCCACCAATACCACCTTCAATAGGTGGAGTATAGGAGACAAGCTCCTAGAGCTAGAGATAGGATTGGGGTGACAAACTAATTTTGAGTGTGGCATGCATCCCTAGGGAGGGTCGAGTGTGCCAAGATTGGACTATGGCACATCGATCGAACAAACCTATGTACCATTTCTTTCTTGAGTAATACCATGTTGCTTTGATTAAATGTGTGCATTTATGTGTATGTTGTTATTTTTATGTGTTTTTATATTTTACTATGCATGAATGAATGATAACAATGAATGCATGAATGGACTAAACTAAATGCAATGCATGATGTGATGAAACCTAACTAATGAATGAAATGCATGGATGAATGAAGGAATGAAAGAAAAAGATGATGGAAGAAAGAGAAGAATAAAAGAGAGAAAAATATGGCTCCAGCCAAAATCATGCCTTGTAAAGAAAAACCACAACTTTGGCATAGAGCAAAGTCGCGTCCCATATATACAAGGCATGATTTTGGAAAAATAAAAAGAAGAAAATAAAGAGAATAATAAGTAGAATATGAAGAAGGTCAAAATAGGGAAGGGTTCTTGGAATATGATGTTTGAATCAATGTAGACTGTGAAAGATCGATGTAATCAAATGAACATAGACTAAGTGAAAACAAAGAAGGAATGGAGTAGTACCTGTAAGGATGTATGCTCAAAAATGATAAAATAGAGGTTGCCCCTTGCTCATGGCCATGAAGCTATCTTGTAAGGGTGCTATGCTCATGTTGTGGCTAATCCACAACACACCCCAAAATTGGGGACCCACCTTTTTTGCAGGCTTGCAGAAGAAATCTCAGTGACCCAGATGCTAAAAATGAAAAAAAGAGGAAAAAAATGCACAGGTGTTGAAAGTGTCACAAAATCGTGACATGTCGCGCCATCGCTGCCATAAAATAAAAAAACATCGCGATATCGCGACATGTCGCTGGCAAAAATGAAAAGTTGTCGTGATATCGCGACATGTCGCTGGCAAAAATGAAAAGGTGTCGCAAAATCGCGACATGTTGCTCCGTCGCGGCCCAGGCAGGAGAGAGAAAGGCAAAAATGAAAATTGTCACGATTTCGCGACGTATGGAGCTGCCACTGCTTGGAAATGAAAATGTGTCGCGAAATCGCGACATGTTGCTTCGTCGCGGCCCAGGTAGGAGAGAGAAAGGCAAAAATGAAAATCGTCACGATTTCACGACGTATGGAGCTGCCACTACTTGGAAATGAGAAGTGTCGCGATTTCGTGACGTGTTACTGTGAAAGGTGTACGAAACGAAAACGGTAGCGATTTCACGACAGGAAGTAGGAAGAAGGTGCCAAGCGAGAAAAGCGTCGCGATATCGCGATAGAAAGCTACAAAGCACGTCGAAGCGAGAAACGTTGCGATTTCGCGACAGGGTGCAGCCGAAGGTGTACAGAATATAAAATGGTCATGATTTTGTGACAAAAAAATAGCATGGCATACGAAGAAGAGAAATGTCACAAAATCGCGACAACATTGAGCAAAGAGGTGCCGAGTGAAAAACGTCGCAAAATCATGACAGATTACAGGTGGAAGGCATGAAACGAGAAATCGTTGCGATATCGCGACATGTCGCATTTTTGCGACTCCAAGTAGCCAAAGGTGTACGGAACAAAAATGGTAGCGATTTCGTGACAGAAAGTAGGAAGGTAGTGCGAGCAAGAAAGACGTCACGAAATCGCGACAGGTTGCGGTTTCGCGACTCCGAAGCAGCAAAGTAGTACGGACAGAGGTAGCATAGCGATTTCGCGACGAAAAATTGGCAAATGTACGGAAGAGTAAAATGGTAGCGAAATCGCGATAGCATTGAGTGAAAAGGCATGAAGTGTGAAAGGCGTCACGAAATCGTGACAGAAACGAGCGAAAGGGCACAAAATGAAAAATCGTCGCGATTTCGCGGCAGGTTGCGGCCCAGTTGTACGGAATGGAAAGGGCGTAGCGATATCGCGACAAAAATCAGCAAAGGTGCATGAAGCACAAAAATGGTCGCGAAATCACGACAGAATCGACAGGAAGACATGAAGCGCGAAATGGTCGCGAAATCGCGACAGCAAGCAGCAAAGCAGTACGAAAAAGAAAGGGCGTCGCGATTTCACGACGAAAAGCTGGCCGAGGGCACGAAGTGAGAAAATGTCACGATTTCGCGACAGCATGCAGCGAAGGTGCCTAAAATTGAAAAATGTCGTGATCTCGTGATAGGTTGCAGGCGAATGGTATGGAAAAGAAAAGTGTCGCGATTTCGCGATAGAAAGCCGTAGGATACCCCAAATGAAAAATCGTCGCGATTTCGCGACAAGAAGTAGCTGAAGGCGTATGGACAGGGAAAGCGTCGCGATTTCGTGACATGTCATGAAATCATGACATGTTGCGTTTTCACTGGGAGTGACTGCAAGAAAGGTTGCTGACAGAAAAGCGTCGCGATATCGCGACATGTCGCGTTTTCGCGGCTAGGAAGGTGAACAGGCTGCATGCCATTTTTGTCATAATTTTCATAGAAAGACGTTACAGAAGGTGCAAAGAACGTGAGACACATGGCATACAGGTGTCAGAGTTGCAAAAGCATTACATGCAACAGAAGATTCCAAATGTTTCGGCATAAAGCATGGAATAAAGGCATCGAAAAGGCGAGAATCTGAAGAGACGCATTTCGGGAGGTGAAACGAAGAGATGCAGGGAGAATCGAAGAGCCACGTCGGACAGTATAAAACCAAAAGTGCAGATTGAAGGAAGGGTTGGAAATTGCTATTTGCAGAGTTGCAGAGACAAGGGATTTATGCCATTCTGGGCCTGCACTTGGGCAATTTCCTTCATTTGTTCTGGATTTGTTAAACCTGGAACATTCTGTCATTGTAACTGTTATATCATTGTAATACAGAGATACAAAAAGTTGGCATCTCATTGATGAGAAAGAAGGAGTTATTTCTGCATGCATGATTTAATGTTTTATCTTTCTCTTTCATATTTCTAGGCTTTTAGGTGAAGTTTAATGCAAGTGTTCGTGGTTACTTCATGCGAATGTCTAAATCTGAAATTACTTTAGAAACCCCAGAAACCAACACCTAGCTTATCTGGATTGTGCGATTTTGCAGGTTCTATAGGTTAGGTTGCATACAGAAACATCATTATCTTTAGTTTCATCAATCAAGATGGTAGCATTCTGGACATAGTTTAGTTGCATCTTCATTTGCATGTATTTTATTTTCAAATCCTTATTTTATTTTTTGCATTTTAATTACAGTCATTTAAACAAATAATTGAAAGCTCATCAAAATCCAAGTTTAGAATAGATTTATTCATTTTGAGTCCACTGTAAATTCAAAGTAAATTAAACTACAGTGCCCCTTGTTAACATCTACTTGCAACCCTAAGGTGTTCCCAGCAACTATATTGAACAACATCATTGGTGTTAAAGAAACAACATAACAGGAACCTTGGAGAAATTACTTTCTTTGCAAGCAGAGGATTTTAGGACTCAGATCCTACCAGAGAGTGTGCTTTCACAATTGGGTGAAAACATCACTCAACAACTCATAAAAATGGTCAAGTGTGGAGTGATACTCACTATGGGTGTAGTGCTCGATAATGGCTAGAGATGAATAGATACCCTCTAGGATGTATGCTCACAAATGGACGATATGGAGGCTATCCCTCACATGAAGCCATGGAGCTTATCCTATATGAGGTGAAGTATGATATTGATTTTCCAAGATGAGTACTATCTGATAGGGGTGTGGCCTGTGCAAAATTTAAATGAGCAAAGCAAAATATAGCATAACAATGTGAGCATGTGTGTGGGTGTGAAAAAGAGGAAATAAACAAGAAATAAAAGGATAGTGTGTGTGTCCTTGTTGAAATATTGAGAGTTAAGAGGTGTGCATAAGATAGTCAATGACCGTATGAATACCATAAATGATACCCATGTAGTATCTATCTTATTTGACAAGGACTGCTTAACAATTGAAATATCAAGAAGGAAAAGTGTGAGAAAAAGCAAAAGAATAGAGAAGAAGGAATACACATCCTTTGTCTTGGGAAGGAAAATAAATGATTAAAAATTTCAAGGACAATGGACATACAAGAGATGAAGAACCATATCCCTTGACTTGAAAAAAATAGAGATTATAAAAACTTTCAAGATCAAGGAATATAAGAGAAGAAAAATAAAAAAGAAGACATGAGCAAGTGCAATGATGAAAATGCATGGAGATGAGCCTTAGGTTGGAGATTCACTAGGAATTAGAGCCCTAGTATGAGTGAAATACATATGAGCTAGAACATAACTAGGTTTCATCACTTGCCATCCTCATGAAGTTCCCAAGAATATATATGATCAAGCAGTCATGCAAATATGATAAAGCAACAATGCAAGTATATGACAATCAAAGATGCAAATGGAAAAAAATGTTAGGCAATTCATGCAAAATATGATAGGCAATCATGTAGTATGAGCAAGCAAACCAAAATGTAGGATGAAGAATGAAGATGCAAACTCATGCATAATATATTTTTAGATGCATTATATTCATTGGTTCTTTAAGTTCTTTACCATATAAAGGAGCTAAACAATAGGTCCTTAAGCCAAACTTGGTCATTATGATAAAATGAACTAACCAATTGAGCTAAAACTTACCTTTAAGATCAAAATGAGCATTAGTGATCTTTTGGTTTTCCTTGAGGACAAGGTCCCAAACCTTAAAATAACGATTGGAAACTTGCTTGGAATAAGATCAGTTGAGCCTATTCTTATAGGCTCGCAAATACTCTAAGGCAAGAATGCACTTTTCATCTAGCAACTCCAATTGGTGCAAATGATCGAAGTGATACTCATTGCTGATCGAGGAATCTAACAATAAGATGTGCAATGAAGGGATATATAACTTGAATAGAAAAACCACCTCAGTCCCATAGACCAAGATATATGGAGAAGCACCTGTAGGATTTCACACACTAGTAAGATAGGCCCACAAGGTGGGATAAATTTGAATATGCTAGTCATGACCAATATTACTAACCAAATTCTTGAGGATCTTGATCAAAGACTTGTTGGATGCTTTAGCTTAACCATTACCTTGGGGGTAATGTAGAGTTGACCACTTGTGTTGAATCTTGTACTTGGAACAAAGATTATTTATATCCTTGTTCTTGAAAGGAGTTCCATTTACAAAAACAATCATCGAAGGAATCTCAAACCTATAGAGTATCTCATTGAAGATGAAATTGGAGACATGAGATTATTCACTATGGCCAAGGGTATGGCTTTGACCCATTTAGTGAAGTACTTAGTCACTATTATGATAAACTTGTGACCATCAGACAACATTGGGTTAAGCTTCCCTATGATATCCATTCCCCATAGGGAAAATGGCCAAGGAGAAGAGATAACCTAAAGGTTTTGAGGATTATGAACAAGGTTATCATGGTATTAACACTTATCGCAACATCAAACATTGTCACTATGGATAATTTTGTGTTCTCACCCACCAACCTTTCTTTGTTGTGATAAGAAGCATCCAAGGCTATGAAGTAGGATGGAAGATGTGAATGCAACAATAGGAGGATATGTTATTAAAAGGAAATAGGTAGATAGTTGATATTTGTAGAGAAGTTAGAAGAACCAAGATGAAGAGTCTAAATTTTTTCAAAGGGTATGACATCACGACGTTGCAACTTATCATTGTGTCACACTAGTAAATTATTGAGGATAAATCAAACAAAAATAAAGGCACAACACCATGAATTATCGCTATGTCATGGTTGAAAAAGTTCATAGAACATTAAGGCAAAAAATTGTTAAGATATCACAACATGCAACCATTTCGTGGTCACGAAAGGAGAAAGTAAGCATCACAACATTGCGATACACCCACATGTCATGACCTTAAAAGTTTAGTAAATCTATAAGGAAAAAAAGTATCATGACATCGCGACAAGTCTCTGCATCACGGTTGCTAAGACTTGATTAAGTAAGAAACTAAAATGTAGGCTTATGACATGTCGCTATATCATAGTGACTAAGAATCAAGAAACTTAAGAGGTTAAGAAGTATTGAAAAATCATGACAAGTCCCTATATCATAGTTTCTAGTACCGAAGGGCTCTGAAGGCATGAGATAGAGTGTGATATTATGATATGATAGTGTGATGCAGTCGCAACAGTTACAAACAAAAAAATATTCTATAGAGGTTTTAACCTGATAGTGTTTGTTGTAGATCGATGGTGGTGTTTCAATAAGTAAGAACAAATAAAATTTGAGCCCATCTCCATTACTTCCCCTTGCATGCATGAAGTATTTGATCTGTAGTTAGAATTCGATCACCACATCCTATTTTTGGATCAATAATGCTACACGATGATTCTACCAATCCAACAACCTCGCATTCTGTTGTAATGATTTTTAAATAAATCTATTTTTGTATTTTGAATAGTGAACCATATAGGTATTATAAATAAGAGCGATGACCTCTTGTGTAAGGGTCAGCTCTTAGGAGTTTACAAGTTTCATGTATAAATATTTGTGGAAGAAGCAATACAAAGGAAATATCTTTTTGACCTCTAGTTCAACCTCTTGAAAAAAATATATGTATGAATGGATGAACGTTTCAATTTAGCTAGATGAATATGCATGACATCAATTCTAATTTCTCGATTCTTGTGCATGTTTGTTCTTTGGTTTTAGAACTTATAGTTTGCTAAACTAAATATTGACTAAGATTGTTCTGCATGAGATAAAAATTGGTTGGTCTATTAGGAGGTTTTAATGGTTGTTTCATTCCATAATAATTATGTATTTCTTTCTATTGTCTATTTTGTACCATCTCAAGTTCTAGCTACATTTATTCTCTTTCAACACTCTTTTCCTTTCTCATCATAGTTTTAGCTAGTTAGAACCTCACAGGATCCAACCTTCTCTGAAGATTGACCTGGTTAAGCTCTGCAACTTGCTCGGTCATTCAATGTTGGCCAAGTATTAGGTTCAACAATCAACCATAGGTAAATTTTGGACCAAAATTTTTTGGCACACCCGGTACCATCTTTGTTGAATGAAGCTTGGTGATACTTTGTTTCGTGATATTTCTTCCCCATATCACCTAGCAATTCTATTAAAAATATATATCCAAGCCTATGATTGGTTACTTTTAAACCCCCTTTTAAAACCCTAATTAGTTCCTAATTTCCTAGAGGACCTAAGATCTGATGAGCAGTAGCAGGAATCATGGCCATATAGCGAATTCCTCCTAAAAAAAGAACATTGAAGTATTGAAAAGTCAATTTCACACAAAGTACCAATGGATCAATAAAATTATCCTTGATGGAATGATGTAGGACTCCTTAATATTCAATATATGCATAATATTCCTAAGGTTGCTTACAAAACCTTACCAAGCTTTGATGGTACTAGGAAGACTACCTTTGAGCATTGTCAAGATGTAGCTTCTTTGGCTACTATGCATAATATCACATTTGAGGATGTGATAATCAAATTGCTTTTTCTCTCCCTCAAAGGGAAAGCATTACTATGGTATAGGTCGTTGGAGGACCAAAGTATCTAGACATGGATAGATTTAGCAGAAGCTCTCATTGATGCCTTTGATGACTTTGGAGATCCTTTTCTACTACTCACTTAGCTATCATTTATTAAACGAGTACCCCTTGAAAATATATTTGAATTCAATATCCAGTTCAAAAGGATGTGAAGAATAATTTCTAATAATTTCTAACAATCCCATACTCAAGCATATCTATACTATATCTGTGCTTTTCACCCAAATATAATCATTCTTATTCAACAATTTGGAGAAAAGAATTTCCCACAAATTTTCAAAAAAGCCACTTGTGCTAAAAATATTTTGATCCAAGTAGGAAAAATATCACCTAGGGAAAATCCCTATCCTCTCAAAAGTTTAATTCTCATACCTTCCCTTGAAAAATCAGACCACACCTATGCCAAATTGCAGAAGGCGGTTATCTCACTAAGTGTTAGTAACACAGGCATTGAATGGAACAAGATTTGAAGGTAAAGATTCAGAGGCTAGCGGAGGAAGTAAAATTATGGAAAGCCATATCTCAGAGAATAGGAGACAAGATCTCAATGATTATAGGTCTATGGCACATCAACATCATCAATATCACTATTTTCAACTAACAACATAATCAAGAACAAATTCTAAAGAGGGAAAATAGTAGGGCAATGATAGAAAATAGGAAAGTGGTTGAATTTTGATTAAGCCTCTATTCCATAATGAAATTAATTTTGAGAAATAAGAAGACCACTTGGATCAGATAAGAATATTCCCATTGATGGGTAATACAATGGTATGTAATACAATACAAGACTATGAACACAAATAAAATCCTGTAATATCTCAGCATGGATATCGTGAGGATGTTAATATCCTACTTTCACCATCTGGCTCAAGCGATCAAGTGATTGTTCTCCTACAAGATAAGATGTTGAATCAGAAGAGGTTAGAGAAATATACGATATTGTGTTTCCCTACTACAATAATTTAGCAAAGAGTAAAAAAGGTAAAACAATTTCATAATTTTTTTAGAAACTTAGCCTCAAAGTTTGAAGGATTAAATGGTATCGAATCAGGTAGACTTAATTAATGTTTCCATTGGAGAACTCCTAGACATAAAAGGTACATCTACACAAGATTACTTCCCCATTATCCAAAAAGGCTATCCTCCTCCTTTCTATTTGTGTCTTTTATTGGAGAAGGGAATATTGGATAACTATGTGGTGGATCCAAAGGATTAGTTCTCAATTATGTTGATGGAAATTTGTAGAAGCGTAGATCTAAACCTAGATACATAGGAGCTCTATGTGTTGCATTGAAAAAGGTAGGAACATTATACAAAATACCAATGTTGATATGCAAGCATCTGAATTTAGCTATAATTCAAGATGTGGAAGTTGTTGATATACCTCCATTGTTTGGGATGTGCCTATCCCAAGGTTTTCTAAGATAGCTGGAAGGATATGTGATGCGAGTGTAGGAATAGATACTAATCTCATTGGATTGAATTTCATCATAGTGCCTACTCAAGGCTTGTAAATTTTTTGCATTGAAGACCACAAAGAGTGAAGTATGGACCCCATCAAAGAGCCCATATGTAAGGGAAGGATGCAAATTTTGGCAATATACCAAGAGTGTATTTTACTTAGCATGAATTAAACTTTTGGTTGTCTGATAAGACATCCCATAATAGCTTAGTGACATGTTTTCAAAATTAAAGAGGTATAAAGGATTGCAACTATCTTCGCTGGAAGGTGATAACTCATGATGCAGAATAGATCAAAGATTCTAAAATACAGGTAAAATATAGAATTGGATCCCATGAAGAAGGGGATATATATGCATTAGATGAAAAGATAATGTCTGTTTATAGGGACAATGAGATGGTATCAGATGCTTAAAATATAAATATCTCAAAAAAGGAACAAAAAATAAAGAGAGATTGCATTGTGGTTAGAGGTAGCTGAGTGCCATGGTAAGAAGATCATGAAGAATAACTAAAATTTGAAACCATATGGTCTAGATATTGTAGGTTATATGGGGTAGATTTGTAAAAGGTTTTAAAAGTTTGACATGACCATACACGTCATATTTTGTGTACATAGTCGACATATATAAGGTTACTGACTATAGTCATGAATAAGTAGGTTCATTCCATGTTATAGCATGTGCCCTGCAACATACAATACAAACACCTCAAATAAGCATAAGGTTGATAGAGAAGGTTATTTTTTAAGGGATTGGTATTATAATAAAATCAAAAGGTCCATCTGATGCATCCACTAAAATATAGAGCACAACATTACTCCATTATCTTTTTCTTTTCCATATCTCTTTTCGTGATGTTTCTCTAACTTTATAACCCAATGGATAAAGGTATACTATTTTTTAAATAGTGTGAGGTACACCCAATAATACAATATGGTAGAGAAAAGACCACTTAAGCACATACAAATGAGGAGTAACATCATGCATTGCATAGTATGATGTCACACTAAATCAAAAGAAACATGTAGGAAAGTCTCATCTGATGCAGAGGTAAACGAAGCAACATGAGTAAAAGGTCAATCGATGTGTGAATGCCAATTTTTTTAAAGTGAAATCCCATTGAGGGGATGCCTTGGTCTGAGAGACCATGAACAGGAAGTTCTACACCATCAAAGTCACCCATGAGTCGCACCTAGACCTACCCGCACCAACATTATCAATTGGATTTTGGGTACCCAATTTAACATTTTGGTAGGGTGGAGATTTGAACCTAGGACATCCATTGGAGGATTTCCCTCTGCTCTCCAACTCATATACAACACTTGGGTATGTGTGAATGCCTGTTGAAGTGCACCAAAAATTGCTTAAAATCTATGGGGTATAATTTTTTAGTCATAAACTGATGAGATACCCTCTCTCAGCTTGGTCCTATATAAGGATGGGATATCCCTCAAAAGTCAAAGGATGAAGCTCTCAACAGATGAGATGAGTCTGATAGGGAAATAAAAAGTTGTAGAGAATGGTATGAGATATTGAGGGAGTTTCTGTTCGCCTATGCTAGAGGAAGAAAAGATATAGGAGAGGTAGACGATTACCCCCAAAAGGTGTTACCTCATGGAAATCTATCTACTCTAGAAACAATTCTATGCCCTGATGGAGTATATTTATGAAGGTAAAGTGTTGTTGAAGGTTTCCTTAATTTATGTACCTCCAATTCCCTTATTTTTTTTCCTTCTTTTCCTTGTCTCCAACACTTTAGTACTGCTCCTTCTCGCTCGCCTATGAATATATCACATTTTTCCTTTTTTTGGCATCTCCCTTTGTTTCTAGTGGATTTTTATATTGTGTTTTGTCCCTATCCATATCCTCTCACCACAATTTTATCATGTGTAAGTGTTCCCTTCACTCTCATTTTTGTAGTTTTTCATGTATCATTTTGAGCTTCCCATCTCTATATATCCTCTCTTTCTTTCCTAGAGGTGAAATTTTTTAAGAGCGAATACCCTACCCCCTTTTATTAACTACTTTTGTCGCTCAACTTACATTTTTGTACTTTTTTGGTTAAGCCTTTCTATGACTTTAGAAAGTGTTGGCTCTATGTAAGGCAATCTAGGTTCTGTAAATCTTGCAAGAAAAGTTCTCCTATGAGTTTCTAAGAATGTGGGTGATTTTTATGTTCTCCTCACCCACCAAACTCTTTTATTGTGGTAATAAGTATCCAAGGTTGCAAAAATAGATGGTATAGGTGAATGCAACAATAAGAGGATATGTTATTCAAAGGAAAGAGGTAGATAGTTGGCATTTACAAAGAATTTGGAAGAACTAAGCTAAAGAGTCTAAATTTTTCCAAAGAGCATGACATCATGACATTGTAACTTGTCACCGTGTCGTAGTAGTAAAGTAATAAGGATAATTCAAATAGAAAGAAGGGTGTGACATAGTGACATGTTACTATGTCACAGTTGCAGAAGTTCATAAAATATTAATGTGGAAAATTGTCAAGATATCACAACGTGCATCCATGTTGCAGTCATGAAAGTATAAGTAGCCAAGGAGCAAGTAAGAATCATGACATAACGATACACCCATACATCATGACCTTAAAAGCACAAGAAATTTAAAGGAAAAGAAGCATATTGACATCACGACAAATATCTACATCATGGTTGTTAAGACTTGATTAAGTAAGAAGTTAAAAGGTAGGTGCAATATCATGACATGTTGCTGCATCATGGTGACTAAGGACCGAGAAGCTCAAGAGATCAAGAAGTGTTGCAACACCATGATAAGTCCTTGCATCACAGTTGCTAGTACCAAAGGGCTTTGAAGTCATGAGATAGAGCGTGACATTCCAACATGATGGTGTGATGCGATCGTGGTAGTTGTAGATAAAAAAAATTTCTATGAAGGTTTCAACCTAATAGCATATATTGTAGATCGATGGTGGTGGATGGTTTCAAGAAGGAAGAATGGATCGATTTTGAGCCCATATCCACTATTTAACCCTGCATGTGTAAATCATTTGATTTGTAGTTAGAATCCAAGTGCCACATCCTATTTTTGGATTAATAATGTTGCACAATGATTCTACCAATCCAACCACCTGACATTTTGTTGTAACGATTTTTAAATAAAGCTATTTTTATATTTTGAATATTGAACCATAGAGGCATTATAAATAAGAGTAATGACCTCTTGGTAAGGATTGAATCTTAGGTATTTACAAGTTGCATGTATAAATATTTGTGGAAGAAGTAATACAAAGGAAATATCTATTTGGCCTCTGGTTCAACATCTTGCAAAAAATGTATGTATGAATGGATGGATGTTTCTATTTAGCTAGATGAATGTGCATGAAATCAATTATAATTTATAGATTCTTGTGCATGTTTGTTCTTTGGTTCTGGAAATTATAGTTTTTTAAGCTAAATATTGACTAAGATTGTTCTGCACGAGATAAAAACTGGTTGGTTTTTTAGGAGGTTTTTAATGGTTTTTTCATTCCACAATAACTATAAATTTAATTTTGTTGTCTAATTTATACCATCTTAATTTCTAGCTACATTTATTCTCTTTTAGCACTCTTTTCCTTTTCCATCATAGTTTTAGCTAGTTAGAACCTCAAAGGAGCTAACTTTCTCTAGAGATTGACCCGATTAAGCTCTACAACTTGCTCGATCATTCAATGTTGTCAAATTCCTGGGTACAATAATCAACCATAGGTAGATTTTAGACCAACAATCACATGCATCTTTCTCCATGGAAGTCCAATAATATCCCATCCAAAGGAGCTTCTTGGCAATGGCATTATCGCTAAAATGGCCTCCACATGAGCCTTCATGAGCTTCAGTAAGAGCTAGTTGGGCTTTATTAGAGTTAAGGCATCACAAGAGGATGGCTTCAAAAGAATGTTGATATAAAGTATTGCCAATTATAAAGAATCAACATGATGTTTTATGCAAACACTTATGTTGATTGTGATCTAAACCACTAGGAATCAAACCATATTTAAGAAAATTAAATATGACATTATACCATGGCTTAGATGAGGAAGCTTCTATGGTCAAAACATCTAACAGAACAAGACTAGAACTAAGTGACATGGGCTCCCAGAGTTGTCTAATGATAATCGATGCTTGATCATATTCCCACTCTAAGGGAAATAAGGATGTAGCAATGACCATGGCATCCACATGGTGGTTGGAGGATCTAGGGATAAATTTTAAGGCTACTCAATCAAGCATAGACAAAATCTTGGTGATAATATTTTTTTAAGGTTTTAGCATATCATCCCAAGCCTAATAAACATCATTAATATAATTGGCCACAAGTTGAGAGTCACCAAATACTAAAAGAACACTAAAATTCAAGGCTAAGATTGATCTAAGACCAAGGATCAAGGATTCATACTTTGTAGTATTGTTTGTCCAAGAGAAATAAAGTTTGAAAGAAAGGGGAATGAGCTATTTTGTGGGGTAACTAGAACAATTCTAGCACCAACACCCTTTAAGCATCGAGCTCCATCAAAAAAAAAAGTCCAAGACTCTGGCTCTTTGGCTTCTACACTAAAGCACTCATAGAGAAACTCGATGACCAAATGATGGGTGACTTCTAGAGGAGAGGAGGCTAACTGATGAATAATCACATGATCCTTGATAGCCTTCTAACCTTTAAAGGTTATGTTAAAGTAACTAAGGTATAAAACCCACTTAGCAGCTCGACCTAAAAGGTGGGGCTTAGATATTAAGTAGCATAAAGTATCAAACTTTGCAACAACCAATATCTTATGGTTGAGCTTGTAGTGTCTTAACTTCTGGGAAGCATACACCATAGCAAGGAAAAATCTCTCTAAAGGAGTGTACTAGGTTTCATAGCTAACCAAGGTTCTACTGATATAGTAGATAGCTTGCTCTTTATTTTGATTATCATGTGGAGCCAACAAGGCTCTCAAAGCATGAGCTGTGGCTATTATATAAAGCATAAAATGCTTATCCAGTATAGGAGGAACTAAGATAGGCAAGAAAGTGATATATCTTTTGAGTTCATCAAAAGCTTGTTGACACTCAATATCCCACTAGAACACAACATATTTCTTAAGAATCTTAAGAAAGGGATAACACTTATCGATTAACTAATCTATGAACTGATGAATAGCTTGAAGTATATATTGCAAGCTATACAATCTGGTTAAGGTACAAGAAGGCATATCAGTGATAGCTACTATCTTAGCAGGGTCCACCTCAATACCTCACCTAGAAATGGTGAAACCTAATAACTTGCTAAATGTGACTCCAAACACACACTTGGAGGGATTAAGATGAACCTTGAACTACTGAGGTATTTCAAAAAGTCATCTTAGATCATGAACATGATCCTTTTGATTTATGGAATGATCTAGAAGATCGTCCACATAATCCTCTAGAATATCATGCATCATGTCATGAAAAGTATAATTCATAGCCCTATGATATGTGGCACCAGAGTTCTTCAATCCAAAAGGCATAACTATATAATAGAAGCAAATGCAACCATGAAATATTTTTATGTGATGAAAGCTATCTTGGCTTGGTCCTTAGGTGCAACCATGATCTGATTGTATCTTGAAAAACCATCCATGAGTGAAAGCATACCATATTTGGTGGTGAAATCTATGATCATATCTATGTTGGAGAGGGAAATCATCCTTGGTACATGCTAAGTTAATGTTCCTAAAGTATATACATATTCTGATTATTCCTACCTTCTTAGCCATAAGAACGATGTTGGAGATCCAATTAGAATAGTTAATAGCTTTTATGAAATTGACATCAAGGATTTTTTGGAGCCCCTCCTTGACTAAAAGGGTGATATTAGGATGCATCTTCCCAAGTTTCTACTTATTAGGCTTAGCACTAGGATTAACTACCAAATGATCAAGCCCTAGCATGTCAGCATATGACCAAGTAAAAATATCATAAAATTCCTTTAACAAATTGGTCAATTTCTCTTGCTCATCCATGGACAAGGCTTTACCAATATTAAGGATTTTAGGGTTCTCCTTAGAACCTATGTTAACATCTACGGTCTCCTCAATGAGAATATAAGACTCATTATCAAGAGGAGGTGGGGCGAGGATCACTCCTAGCTTCTCAAGGTCCTCGAGAGACATAGAATTGAAGTCCTCTTGAGAACTAGAAGATTCAACATGCATGACACAAGGGATTAACCCATTAAATAAGAAGTTGTTCTAAAGGATATCCTCATGATCCATATCACAAAGAGTATCCCTTCAACATACTTCCCTGGTATCACAACCAAATAAATATACACCAAAATTACAATGTTGCAAAACAAGGCGGTCCCTCATCCTCATCAATCCACTCCAAGCCTTGATGATCCAAATATTCGACATAAGTAATAAGGTGAACATCATTATCATATGACAAATATTAGTTTTTATTAGGGATGTATCCTACACCACATCTCCTAGGAAAAATCTCAACTTCCAAAGGCTCTTGAATGCCTTTATATTGTGGCCCCAAACCTTTACCTATATATCCCATACTAGATAGGATTTGCTTTGGAATTGGGTAATCATTGGATAGGTAACAATGGGTAAAAGAATGCTCTACAATAAGAGGGTTGCTACCATGGATATTTTCTTTAAAGGATACTCCTAAGGAAATAAAGGTACATGTGCCAATATGTACAAATTCACCTTTATTATAAGGGAAACCCATAGTCCTTGGTGAAGGTGGTAGCCTGGTAAGATCTAAAAGAGTTTCTTGAAGAAAAATATTGACATGATCCTGTAATGAAACATCGATTAGTGGTTCCTCACTCACCTTTAAATTTTCAAGCTACTTGGTGATGTAATATGAAGAAACTAATGGACATAAATCAACATCAAACTAAGCTTGCTCAACCATTGAATAATATTGAAATGGATGAGGATCACCCAAAATGATGATAAGTTGATCTTTGAAATTGAATTTTAAACATTGATGAAAAGTGGAAGGGATAAATCTCATTGCATGAATCCAAGGGCATCCAGGAAGAAGATTAAAATATGTAGGACAAGATACCATATAAAACAAGGTATCTAAGATATGAGGTCCGACCCTAAAGGGGAGAGACATAATTCTATAGGCCTCTTGGGACTTGTTGTTGAAAGCTTTAATGATGATATAAAATTTAGTTAAATCTTCATCTTTTAATCCAAAATTATGGAAAAATTGATAAGTATATAGATTGAGGGAAGAACCATTGTCTATCAAAATTTGTTTGATAAATATTTTTCTAATAAATGCAATGATGTAAAGGGAATAATCCCCTCATAAGTCTAAGGAAGGAATATCATCATTAAAAAATGTGATATGATGTATCCCAAACGAACCTACAACATCAACTATAGCGCTAGAGAAAATGTCTTGAGGAATAGATTGCTGTCTTAGAAGCTTCAACAAGGCTTCCCTATGAATATGAGAAGTTTGTAAAAGTTCTAAGAGAGAAATCTTAGATGGGGTACTAGCTAACTATTGTTGAATGTCAAACAAGATTTTAGGTTATGGTTTCAAAACTACAGGTAGGTTTATACTCTCCTACTCCTTTTTTGGATACTCTTCAAAACTAATCTAGTTTTGAAGGTTGGTTGGATGTAGAAATAATATCCTAATGAGATTTTTAAGTTGATTGTGCTTGATCTTGTTGCATTATGGTTTCTACTATCATACCAACAATATTGTTGTAGGGAGGTGGCACATTACGATATGATACTTGATTAGCTTCATGTTGCCCATGCTTAGGTGAGGGATCTTGGAATATTCCCATGTCTTGATTAGTTGTGGGTACTTGTTGAGTAGGAGGTTAGTTGTTTTTTGGAGGATTAGGTTGAGGACCTTCTATAACAAGGTTATCTTCATCAATTAGATTCTTAACCGCATGTTTCAACCTCTTACATGAATTTATCATGTGCCTCTCCACTCTATGATACTCACAGTGTTGGCCAAGCTTATACCAATTAGCCATGGTATCAATTTGCCTTATGGGAGGTAACTATATCATATTTACTTCCAAAAACTACTTTAGGATCACCACATAGGCATTTTGAGTCTTATGAAATTCCTTGGTGGGGGTTTATAAGGTTGGATAAGCACCATATTTTGTAGGGTGTAAACAACATTGTTAATAGGTCTATTATCCATTACCCCATCACCAACTACCTGCTTGTTCTTGTACTAATTTTTTGTGGTCCTATATTCTTCTTTATTTGGATTAATTTGACCTCTTCTAATAAAGGCTTGCTCTACCCTTATTCCTAGATATATCGCTTGGTCAAAAGAGGTGATACTTGTTTCCAATTCATAAGATATTTGCTCTTGTAAATTTCCAATAGAAATCTCTAACATATCTCATGGAGGTAAAGTATATCTCAACCATCTAACTAGATTTCTCCACTGAGTAAAAAGTCTGAAATACTTTCATCTTTACCTTGTTTCAACTTATAAGCATCTTTCATAGTCACATTTTTTCAACATAAGCTCTAAATTGTTGAACAAATAATTTCGTTGTATCTTCAAAATTCTCAAAGAATGATGAGGTAGTTGATAATACCATTCCAATGCCATACCACTAAGGCTATTAGGGAATGTATTTAGTAGCAACATGTCATCATATCTAATATCATCGCATGTTGTCCTAAACATCCTTAAGTGTCCAATTGGATCCTTTGTTCCCTTATAAATAGGCAAAATTGACATTGGAAAATACTTAGACTAGGGCCTAGAAGCAACAATAGGGTGTAAGGGTTGGTTGTACATATCCTTATAGTTGTAGGTGAAGCTTGAAGGTTGAGTCATATCCACTCTTGAAATGAATTGCTTCACCACACTTGTCAAGATTTGCATATTAGGATTCTTGTTGTGCAATGCCCTTAGGTTCTGTAGGGGAGGGGTATAGGTAGGTTTTTGAAAGATAACTTGGCCAATGTTGGATATATTGACACTATTATGGTATGGGTTATGATATGTGGTATCTTGATGTGAAGGATAACTAAATTTTATGGAATAGAAGCATGAATATTGATATAAGTAGAATGAGGAGGAAATTGAGCATAATCTCAAGATGCACTACTAATTGAAAGAGCCTGTGGAATCCCTTCAACATTTGTGGTCATAGTAGTATCATATGTAGGTCTATGAAAATTATTAACATGATGTGAAGATTCAAATAAAGGGTTGTTATTAACATTATTAGGAGAGATGGTTGGAGGAGGAGGCATACCACCTCTTTCGAGTCGAGCTTCGTCTTCCATAGCTTTAACCAAAGTATTCTTATGGTGTTTCATAAAACCTCATATATGATCAAATGATGAGAATGTGAAGCCTCTATTGGGCCCCTTAAAAGGATCAAAGTTATTACCAGTTTCTTCATGTTCTTCCTCTTTCACATCTAGATTGGGATTCTCCCTATCAACCTGATCATATTCTTAAAAAATATGATCAAATTATAAAAGCTTTCACTTATTCCTAAGGTTGGGAGTCATTAGGAGGAAGAGAAAGGAGAAATGAGAAAACTAGCAAAAAAACACACAAGAAGATTTTAAATATGTTTTTAATATTTTCTAATTCTAAGCAAAAAAATTTAGTGATCTAGCTTAATGTTTTAAAAAGAAAGATAAAAGGAAGGAGCTTCCTATATTGGCCACTAAGATGTATTTTCATATTAGGTTCACCAAAGATGTTGGATTCGTTGGAGGCTGAGGTGATCACGGGGATGTGTTATATTCTCTACACTCGAGGAATTGAGGATTGAATAGTTTACCAAGAATGGTTTTAGGACTCACTCCAAGACTAGGATGGAAATGTTTGATGTTTATATTGAGAAAACACCTATGTTTGAACTTTCTAAAATCTAATCTATGAAAATGAAAGAATAATGCTAGCAAACAAAAATGCAAGTAATCAAAGACTAACCCTAGGATGATTCTTGATTTTTGATGATAACTAAACCCTAACTTGCAATAAAATAAATATTTTATTTTCAAAAAGGGTTTAAGAGAATGCACAAATAGATTTAACCTAGAATGCAAACTATGTGCTTTTATCCTTTCAAATGCCTAGAATGTAACCAAATATTTTCCCTTTATTTATGATCTAGATTTTAGGATAGAAATGGATAAAAATCAAACAACAAACAACCTAAGAGATTAATTTAGAGCACTTATCTGATCCAACAGTTAACCTTAGCTTTTAACTTACATCCATATGTACCCAACAACTTCACAACCTGTGAAACAACTTCACAAAAACCTAGAAAATATGATCAACATTTGGGGGCCTACTTAGGACATTGTAAGACTAAGCTTGGGGGCACAACAATAAAGGCCCCTTGGTCCTTTTAGCTAACCATTTGAAAATAAAAGTGATTATTGACCTTTTTGAAAGTAAATAAGACAAGGTACAATAAAATGAAACAATGCAAAAAACATAATGTAAAACAACAATGTTATGGCCTAAATAGAACATGCATATACAAATAGAGGGTTTGGGAGTGAAAATTTATCCCCAAACCCGATGAAACCAAAATTTTACCCTATAAGGGGTAACCATGATTTTATATCCTACCAAAATAATGCTAGTATTGGTGGGGCATGATTTTACAACAAAAATACAAAAATGATAGATGGATGCAAAATTTAATGCAAAATACCAAATAAATGATTTTAGAGATACCAAAATGCAAGAGTAAACATGGTGGTAACAAAAGAATAGACAAAAGGATGAAGACCTCCATAAAATGATAGATTCCTCCTCAAGGCTCCCACACTTATCCACCAAGAATAGAAAATCAACAATAGAGCAACAACAAAACACCAGAAGATACTTGATCTTGTTAGAAGACTTGCTTGCCAAGAGAATTGTTAGCCAAGGATCACTTAAAATCACACTTCTCAAAACTTCTAGCATCACTTAGGGAAAAAAGGATCCAAAACCTCTATTTATAAGAGATTTAAAGGAAAAAAGAGTAGGAAAATGAAAAGACATCCTAAGGGAGGGCTGATGTTTTGAGGATTGGTCCAAAAATAGGATTTTCTAAGAGAAAATTCTAACTTGCTGAAATCACGCCATGTAAGGAGCTACCATGATTTATATAAAGCTAGGAAAAAAGAGGAAAAGAGGCCCAAACTTGTGCTTAGACAAGTTTGAGGGCCTTATCAAGGGTTTTAGGGAAAATGACTCACTGAGGTGGGTCAATTTTCTATGTCTAGAGTTGTAGTGATGGTGTAAGATTCAAGATATTAGAGGCTACCACAAGGAAGCCAATTATACCTACATCATAGCTTATATTTTTAGTGAATTGTATCAATTTAGAATGACTCAATTTGGAGATAACTACAAGATGATATCAAATAGACCAAGGCAATAAATGAAGAGAGCATTGCATAAGGGATTGCAATAATTTCAATAGGGGGACATGATGAGTCAACTAATTGACTCATCTATGTAGGTTTTTTGTCTATAAATACTACTATTTTTGTAACTATTGACATGTAAACCTCTATTTGATACAAATGCTAACTATTTTACAATTTATGAATGACTATAAAATTTTAAATTTTTTATAGAAATTTGAATGCTTTAAAATAAATATATTTGTAAAATTAATGAATGCTGAATACTAACCTATCTCACCCTATATGACCCTACATTCCTTTCATGTTATAGGCATAAAATATTGATATATGAAGTGAATAAGGTGACTATCCCTTGGTTTTCAAGCCACCTTCACCAAACTACAACAACACTTGTTTATTGAACTATGGGAATATAGTTGACATCAATACTATTAAACCCATCTTATGAAAACCAACTGTACAATCCCATATACACCATGAAGAAATAAGACACTCTAATTATTACTTATGGGACTGAAAAAATCCAACTACATGTCTATTTCTAGAATTACTGATGTAATCGGGTATTTAGTTGGGAATAAAAATCATATAGTTGTGCTGGCTAGAATATAGTTTGGCATATCTTGTTGTTTCCATCATAATTTTCCTACCTAATCAAAATAGAACATTGATTCTCCAATTGTAAGAAACCTAAAATATATTTTTATTTTATAATTTTTCTTTTTTATAGTTAAGTTTGACCATAATGGTTTCAAATGCATCCTTTGAGAGCTATCAAATAATTCAAAGTAGTTACATGATATTTTAAATTGTTACACATTGTTTAGGTTAGAGTTAGAAGCAATAGAGAAACATAGTAACACTTAGTAGTAAAATACTCAAAGAATAATAAACAATATTATTTTCATGGATTTTATTTAATAATAATAAAGTAGATTTATGATCAAATGGCATTAGCTCAATCGATTATATTCCTCAAATTTCAAGGAGACCCGGGTTCAAATATTTTTTTTTTGAAAAATTTGAAAAAACTTGTATTAAAACAAAGATCAATTACAATATGGGAAGAGACCCTTCCCAGCCGAATTCAGAGAGAACACAAGCTTACAATAGTAGAAGAAGATTTGCAATGGAGCCAAATCTCCTGAACCATTAACTAGCTAGCAGGGGGGTCGGCATGGACAGTTGATGCAACTTGTCACGAAATCACGACACTATTCTTCTCCTTAGGCCACAAACATGCAACATGTCACGATATCGTGACATCTTTCCCCTTTGGCTATGAAAAAGCAACATGTCACGATATCGCGACATTTTCCTCCTTTGGCCGTGAAAATTCAATAAGTCGCGATATCGCGACACTTTTCTCCTTTGGGCACGAAAGTGCAACATGTCGCGATATCACGCCACTTTTTCTCTCTCAACCATGATGAAGCAACATGTCACGATATCGCGACACCTTTTCTCCTTTGGCCATGAAAATGCAACATGTCGCGATATCACGACACCATTTCTCCTTTGGTCGTGAAAATGCAACATGTCGTGAAATCGTGACACCTTTTCTATTTTGGCCACGAAAATGTAACATGTCACGATATCGTGACACATTTTCTCTCTTGGCCACAAAAATGCAACATGTCACGATATCGTGACACCTTTTCTCCTTTGGCCGCGAAAATGCAACATGTCACGATATTGCGACACCTTTTCTCCCTTGGCCGTGAAAAAGCAACATGTCACGATATTGCGACACCTTTTCTCCCTTAGCCATGAGAAAGCAACATGTTGTGATATCATGACACCTTTCCTCCCTAGGCCGCGATGAAGCAACATGTCATGATATCGCGACACATTTCCTCCCTTGGCCGCGACGAAGCGACATGTCCCTATATCGCGACAACTTTCTACCCATGACCGTGACGACACAACATGTCTTGATATCGTGACAATTTTCCTCCAGTGACCGCGACAGCACAACATGTCATGATATCGTGACAACTTTCCTCTAGCGACCGCGACGATGCAACATGTTGTGATATCGCGACAACTTTCCTCCAACGACCGCGACGGTGCAACATGTCATGATATCGCAACAACTTTCCTCTAATGACCACGATGGTGCAACATGTCATGATATCATGACAACTTTCCTCCAGTGACCATGACGGTGCAACATGTCGTGATATCATGACAAATTTCCTCCAGTGACTGCAATGGCGCAACATGTCACAATATCGCAACAACTTTCCTCTAGCGACTGCGACGGCGCAACATGTCACGATGTCACGACAACTTTCCTCCCTTTGATTTTTATTTGATCATTGGCTCAAGGACCTTTCTAGACCCTGTCTAATCACCTCATCCTCAATATCCATGTCATTGTGCAACTGAACTCCAACCTCCTTTTTCGCACCCATCTTAGCCAAAAAGTCAGTCGCTTTGTTCAAATATCTACTCGCATAAACTGGGATCACGTCCTCCAATTCCTTCCATAATTCTTTAATTTGGGTAACAAGAGCCCTCAACCTCCAAGCTTTTAGATCAAAGTTCCTCATGCAGTCTAGAGCTCCAACCATTATTTGCGAGTCTGATTCAAGAATAATCCTACGATGGCCATGTTTCATTGCCCAAATAGAAGCAAACTTGATGGTAATGGCTTCGGCTTCATTGTTAGTGGATCTTCCCAGGCCTTGAAATTCCCAATAGAGCACAGTCCCAGCATGGTTCCAACACACCACTCCAATTTTGACTCTACCTGGATTGCCTTTTGCAGCTCCATCAGTATTGATTTTAATCCAACCTTCAAGGGGAGGTTTCCAACAATTTTTGTCCTATCCCTCTTGCAGTTCAGGGCATTCTTCCAAAGCTCCAATGCCAATTTGAGCTTCCTCCTCAGCATGAACAACCACAGTTTCGGTAACCTTGCTCTAAATGGTCTGCCAAACCCCGTCTAGAGCAGTAAAAGTTTCTCTAAAAATTCTAGCATTTCTTTCCAGCCATACTTGCCACCAGATAAAGCTTAAACCGAGCTCCCAGCCAAAACGAAGAGCTTTAGATTTGAATCTACCTTTCTGCCATTTTGCCCAGATATTCATCCGATTCAGGTCACCACTTACTTGAATTTTAAAGTAAGCAAACCAACACAGCCAAATCTGTTGGGTGAAAGGGCAACCAAAAAACAAATGGTCAACAGTTTCCTCACTCTTGTAGCATAGTACACATTGAGAAGGGCCGATGATACCTTTTGATCTAAGATTATCAAAAGTGAGGATTCCATTATGCATGCACTGCTAAGAAAAAAAGTTAACTTTTGGCTAGCCTTTAGAGTGCCAGATTTTCCTCCAGTCCTCAACCTAAAAAGTATGAGGGGGGGCTTTGGGAGAATGCTGTCATATCCGTCATTTACTATATAGATGCCAAGACTCCCAAAGCCCCAGGCTAATTCATCCTCCACGTCTCCCCCTGTAAGAAATATTTTTGTTAGAATTTTAGTCATGATAGGCGACAAATCTGAAGGGATTGAAATGGTCCACTCATCCAACTTCTTGAACTGCTTAAACTTACACTCCCCCAGCTGAGTAGTTGTGAAATAACTTTCAATACAGATCTATCCCTTGGCTTCAATGGCTACTTTTATTGGCAGTAATACTAGAAATTCAGCAATGATGGGTGGGAACTGATCCCAAGAATCTGTCCAAAAATGATCTTTCTCCCCTCTTCCCACTTTCCAAAATAAGTGGTCTTTAAAATATTGAGACCTTAACTTGAGATCCTGCCAAACTAGGGACCCAGTACCATCCAAGGGGATGCGAGCTACATCGATTGGGTTGGCCTGTCCCGGTATTTTCTAGTTAGGATTCTACTAAAAAGGGAGGTGGGTTGGGAGATCCATCTCCAGTACAGCTTTCCAGCCAAAGCTTTATTATTTAGCTTAGATTTTCTCAAACCCAGACCTCCTTTAACCTTGGGCTGGGTAACTTTGTCCCAGCCCACTAAGGCCCACTTTATATCTCCCTTTGCTCCTTCCCATAAAAACTTTCTAGCCATCCTATCCAACTCTTTCCATATTGTAAACGAGGCAACCAGGATAGAGAATTTGTAAATTGGCATGGCTTGAATGACTGACTGTAAGAACATTAATATGCCACCATAACTTAACCACTTGTGAGACCAGTGATTAATTCTATCCTTGATACACTCCAATAGATTCCTCCATGTGTCTAATTTGAGCTTCTTAAAGTGCAAGGGGACCCCCAAGTAAACCACTGGGAGAGAAGTCCTTGTGAATCCCGGGATTTCTAAAATTCTGTTCTGAAGCCTTTGCTCCAGATTAAAAAAAACCACTTTGGATTTCTTATCATTAATGACCTATTGAGTAGCCCTAATATAGACATTAAGAGTATCCCTAATCATTCTTGCTTCCCTGAAGCTGGCCACTCCCACCAAACCAGTGTCATCCACAAACTGCAGGTGTGTTAAAACTTCGTCACCCACCCTGATACCCAATAATCTACCTTGCTGTCTTCTCCTCAAGAAAATTCTGCCAAGACCTTTAGCCAAAATGAGAAAAATATAAGGAGAACATGGATCCCCCTGGCACAGTCCCCGAGTAGCTCCAAATGGTTGTGAAGGAAGGCCCTTGATTAGCATAGAGTAAGTCGGGGTAGAGACACAGCTCATGACCCACTCTATCCAGTCCTGAGAGAAACCAAAGGCTAACATCATTTTAGCCAGGAAAATCCATTCAACCCTATCATAAGCCTTTGACATGTCTAGTTTTATGAACATTCCTTTATTACCAGAAGTGTGTATTGAATGGATTGCTTTCTGGACCACAACCAACCCATCCAGAATCTGCCATCCCTCAACAAAACCCCCTTGCTCAGAGGAGACAATGTTGTGAAGAAGAGGTTTTAGGCACTCAGCCATTACCTTTGTGATTATTTTGTACAACACATTACATAAGGCAATAGGCCTATAATATGAAATATGAACCCCCTCCTCCCATTTTGGAATTAAGGTAATGAAAGTGTGGTTTATAGCTTTAAGCATTCTCTTATTTTCTCTGGACTCTTCTACAACATCCTTTACATCTTCCTCTACGTAGTCCCAGAAAGCCTAAAAAAACTCAATTGGGAAGCCGTCTGGACCTGGAGTTTTACCAGCGCTCATTCAAAGACCACAGTTTTCAATTCATCTCTATCAATGGGTTTGAGGAGGGCCTAATTTTCATCCTCAAAAATAACAGTAGGTATGATAGAAATAACTTCATTTTGGGCCTCTACATCTTGTACCACACTTTCCTTAAAAATATTAGAAAAATAATCCATAGCATGGGAATGTATACCTAGAAGTGTATCAAAGGAATGACCGTTCTCATCTTGAAGGGCCTCCATATTATTCATCTGTATTTGAGCATAAGCAGTCCGATGAAAGAATTTTGTATTTCTGTCCCCTTCTAATAACCAGGTGGTTCTTGCTCTCTACTTCCAATAGGTCTCCTCCTGGTTGTTAATGTCCTCAACCACTGTACACAAGGCATCATCCTCAGCTTTGATCTGGTCTGTAATTACTCCTTCTCTGAACTATTTTTGGACCTCATCCCATCGAGCCACCAATGGAGCTCTTTGGGCCTAGAAGTCTGTTTTATTAGCACGCCTCCAATACTTCAACCGAGCTTTGAAATATTGTAGTTGTTTGTGGATTCTGAACATTGCTCTCCCATAAGCTGGGCGGCCTTCTTCCCACCACTATGGAATTTTCTCTCGAAGTTCCTATTTTTGAAGCCAAAAATTCTCAAATCTAAAAGGTTTGTGATGCTGCCCCATCCTAGTCCCGCCTTCCAACAGAATGGGACAGTGATCTGAAACTGGGCCTTCTAAAATCTAAAAATTTATATTCCATTTTACAAATGCCTCCTCTAAAACCAGAAAATGATCTAGCTTAACCTTCCTACTATGTGGCTCCCACCTTTTATTAGTCCAAGTGTAGTTAATGCCAGGACATTTAATGTCCACTAAGTGCAAAGCCTGGACTTGGGCAATCATGAAACAATCCCTTGGGTCCAAAAAAGGTGTTCCCCCTTCCTGGTCTCTAGAATATAATTTAGCATTAAAGTCCCCCGCTATAATCCAGTCTAGATCTTCCCTTGAGGTTTGCATGTTATACACAACCTTCCACTGCCGCCTCTGACCATCTAGGTTTTGAGACCCATAAAAGTTTGTGATTAGAACATGTTTCGTAGTGACATTATTCCTAAAAAGAGAAGTGAGAACCCCCCTCCAGGCAAGATGTTCTATTGCAAACCATTCAAGAGAGTTCCATAGAGTAACAATCCCCCCTAAGGCACCTTGGGTAGCCACATCCATATGACCAGCACCCCTCCAAATTATGTTGACTGTTTTGGACATAAGATCTAATGACATCTTAGTCTCCTGTAAAAGCAAAAAATCAGTATTACGATTCTCTAAAAGTCTTCAAACAACAGATTGATGGGTTCTACTGTTCAAACCCCTCACATTCCATGATTGTATAATCATTGGTTACCTTGGGATCAATAAGAGTCTATTGTCCTCACCGATCCTCCCGTGATCAATTTGTCTCCTTGTGATGCTAACAACTCCTTATTGTATCTTCTACCTACTCCCTGAGAATTGCTATTTTTTGATATTTTTTCTACCTGGGTTATCCCCAAAGTTGGCCTTTCCCTGTTCTTCTCTGGTATTCCCATGTTGACAACCTGAGATACTGTCTGCTCCTGGTTATGCACTACTAAAGCCCCTGAACACACTGGCTGTGATACTTCACAGAGTTCAAATACCTATTGTATGAAGGGAGGAGAAGAGAGAGGGAGTTGACCCAGGTTCAAATATTGCTAAGTAATACATGCATAATTACCAAGGTATTGTAATACCAGTATGGTTATGATGTAACATGGTTGGAACCTATTTTAATCCCATATAAACAATTCAAAAAGATATTTGATCTATGATAATTTATATTTTGAGCATCTAATATTATTTTTCTATCATAGGGGAATTACACCTACTCTTGGAGAAAGGGTCCATTACAAATGTATGGTTTATGAGAAATACTATGAGCACTTTTGTAGCTAATAAGCCCATATATAGTTATGAAAAACTACTTTAATTTTGCTATGTTATAGTAGTATCATATGTTGGTCTATGAAAATGATTAACATGATGTTAAGATTCAAATAAGGAGATATGGTTGGAGGAGGAGGCATACCACATCTTTCGAGTCAAGCTTCGTCTTCCATAGCTTTAACCAAATTCTTATTATGGTGTTTCATAAAACCTCATATATGATCAAATGATGAGAATGTGAAGCCTCTATTGGTTCCCTCAAAAGGATGAAAGTTATTACCAGTTTCTTCATGTTCTTCCTCTTTCACATCTAGATTGGGATTCTCCCTATCAACCTGATCATATTTTTAAAAAGTATGATCAAATTATAAAAGCTTTCACTTATTCCTAAGGTTGGGAGTCATGAGGAGGAAAAGAAAGGAGAAAGGAGAAAACTAGCAAAAAAACACAAGAAGATTTTAAATATGTTTTTAATGTTTTCTAATTCTAAGCAAAAAAATTTAGTGATCTAGCTTAAATTTTTAAAAAGAAAGATAAAAGGAAGGAGCTTCCTATTTTGGCCACTAAGATGTGTTTTCATATTAGGTTCACCAAATATGTAGAGGGGGAAAAATTCCTTGTTGTGTACGATTCTTGGTTGGATTTGTTGGAGGCTGAGGTGACCACAGGGATGTGTTATATTCTCTACACTCGAGGAATCGAGGATTGAATGGTTCACCAAGAACGGTTTTAGGACTCACTACAAGACTAGGATGGAAATGTTTGATGTTTATATTGAGAAAACACCTATGTTTGACCTTTCTAAAATCTAATCTATGAAAATGAAAAAATAATGCTAGCAAACAAAAATACAAGTAATAAAAGACAAACCCTAGGATGATTCTTGATTTTTGATGATAATTAAACCCTAAATTGCAATAAAATAAATCTTTTATTTTCAAAGAGTGTTTAAGAGAATGCATAAATAGATTTAACCTAGAATGCAAACTATGTGCTTTTATCCTTTCAAATGCCTAGAATGTAACCAAATATTTTCCCTTTATTTATGATCTAGATTTTAGGATAGAAATGGATAAAAATCAAACAACAAACAACCTAAGAGATTAATTTAGAGCACTTATTTGATCTGACAGTTAACCTTAGCTTTTAACTTACATCCATATGTACCCAATAACTTTACAACCTGTGAAACAACTTCACGAAAACCTAGAAAATATGATCAACATTTGGGGGCCTACTTAGGCCATTGTAAGACTAAGCTTGGGGGCACAACAATAAAGCCCCCTTGGTACTTTTAGCTAACCATTTGAAAATAAAAGTGATTATTGACCTTTTTAAAAATAAATAAGACAAGGTACAATAAAATGAAATAATGCAAAAAATATAATGTAAAACAACAATGTTATGGCCTAAATAGAATATGCAAATACAAATAGAGGGTTTGGGAGTGAAAATTTATCCCCAAACCTGATGAAACCAAAATTTTACCCTATAAGGAGTAACCACGATTTTATATCCTACCAAAATAATGCTAGTATTGGTGGGGCATGATTTTACAATAGAAATACAAAAATGATGGAAGGATCCAAAATTTAATGCAAAATACCAAATAAATGATTTTAGAGATACCAAAATGCAAGAGTAAACATGGTGGTAACAAAAGAATAGACAAAAGGATGAAGACCTCCATAAAATGATAGATTCCTCCTCAAGGCTCCCACACTTATCCACTAAGAATAGAAAATCAAAAATAGAGCAACAACAAAACATTAGAAGATACTTGATCTTGTTAGAATACTTGCTTGCCAAGAGAATTATTAGCCAAGGATCACTTAAAATTAGACTTCTCAGAACTTCTAGCATCACTTAGGGTAAAAAAGGATCCAAACCCTCTATTTATAAGAGATTTGAAGGAAAAAAGGGTAGGAAAATGAAAATACATCCTAAGGGAGGGTTGACGTTTTGAGGGTTGGTCCAAAAATAGGATTTTCTAAGAGAAAATTCTAACTTGCTGAAATCACGCCATGTAAGGAGCTACCATGATTTATATAAATCTAGGAAAAAAGAGGAAAAGAGGCCCAAACTTGTGCTTAGACAAGTTTGAGGGCCTTATCAAGGGTTTTAGGGAAAATGACTCACTCAGGTGGGTCAATTTTCTATGTCTAGAGTTGTAGTGATGGTGTAAGATTCAAGATATTAGCGGCTAACACAAGGAAGCCAATTATACCTACATCATAGCTTATATTTTCAGTGAATAGTATCAATTTAGAATGACTCAATTTGGAGATGACTACAAGATGAGATCAAATAGACCAAGGCCATAAATGAAGAGAGCATTGCATAAGGGATTGCAATAATTTCAATAGGGGGACATGATGAGTCAACTAATTGACTCATCTATGTAGGTTTTTTGTCTATAAATACTACTATTTTCGTAACTATTGACATGTAAACCTCTATTTGATACAAATGCTAACTATTTTACAATTTATGAATGACTATAAAATTTTAAATTTGTTATAGAAATTTGAATGCTTTAAAATAAATATATTTGTAAAATTAATGAATGCTGAATACTAACCTATCTCACCCTATATGACCCTACATTCCTTTCATGTTATAGGCATACAATCTTGATATATGAAGTGAATAAGGTGACTATCCCTTGGTTTTCAAGCCACTTTCACCAAACTACAACAACACTTGTTTATTGAACTATGGGAATATAGTTGACATCAATACTATTAAACCCATCTTATGAAAACCAACTGTATAGTCCCATATACACCATGAAGAAATAAGACACTCTAATTATTACTTATGGGACTAAAAAAATCCAACTACATGTCTATTTCTAGAATTACTGATGTAATCATGTATTTAGTTGGGAATAAAAATCACATAGTTATGCTGGCTAGAATATAGTTTGGCATATCTTGTTGTTTCCATAATAATTTTCCTACCTAAACAAAATAGAACATTGATTCTCCAATTGTAGGAAACCTAAAATATATTTTTATTTTATAACTTTTCTATTTTATAGTTAAGTTTGACCATAATGGTTTCAAATGCATCCTTTGAGAGCTATCAAATAATTCAAAGTAGTTACATGATATTTTAAATTGTTACACATTGTTTAGGTTAGAGTTAGAAGCAATAGAGAAACATAGTAACACTTTGTAGTAAAATACTCAAATAATAATAAACAATATTATTTTCATGGATTTTATTTAATAATAATAAAGTAGATTTATGATCAAATGTCATTGGCTCAATCGATTATATTCCTCAACTTTCAAGGAGACCCAGGTTCAAATATTGCTAAGTAATACATGCATAATTACCAAGGTATTGTAATACCACTATGGTTATGATGTAATATGATTGGAACCTGTTTTAATCCCATATAAACAATTAAAAAAAATAGTTGATCTATGATAATTTATATTTTGTGCATCTAATATTATTTTCCTATCATAGGGGAATTACACCTACTCTTGGAGAAAGGGTCCATTACAAATGTATGGTTTATGAGAAATCATATGAGCACTTTTGTAGCTAATAAGCCCATCTATAGTTATGAAAAACTACTTTAATTTTGCTATGTCATAGTAGTATCATATGTTGGTCTATGAAAATGATTAACATGATGTGAAGATTCAAATAAAGGATTGCTATTAACATTCTTAAGAGAGATGGTTGGAGGAGGAGGCATACCACCTCTTTCGATTCGAGCTTCGTATTCCATAGCTTTAACCAAAGTCTTATTATGGTGTTTCATAAAACCTCATATATGATCAAATGATGAGAATGTGAAGCCTCTATTGGGCCCCTTAAAAGGATCAAAGTTATTACCAGTTACTTCATTTTCTTCCTCTTTCACATCTAGATTGGGATTCTCCCTATCAACCTGATCATATTCTTAAAAAATATGATCAAATTATAAAAGCTTTCACTTATTCCTAAGGTTGGGAGTCATTAGGAGGAAGAGAAAGGAGAAAGGAGAACTACCAAAAAAACACACAAGAAGATTTTAAATATGTTTTTAATATTTTCTAATTCTAAGCAAAAAAATTTAGTGATCTAGCTTAATGTTTTAAAAAGAAAGATAAAAGGGAGGAGCTTCCTATCTTGGCCACTAAGATGTGTTTTCATATTAGGCTCACCAAAGATGTAGAGGGGGAAAAATTCCCTGTTGTGTACGATTCTCGGTTGGATTCGTTGGAGGCTGAGGTGACCAAGGGGATGTGTTATATTCTCTACACTCGAGGAATCAAGGATTGAATGGTTCACCAAGAATGGTTTTAGGACTCACTACAAGACTAGGATGGAAATGTTTGATGTTTATATTGAGCAAACACCTATGTTTGACCTTTCTAAAATCTAATCTATGAAAATGAAAGAATAATGCTAGCAAACAAAAATGCAAGTAATCAAAGACTAACCCTAGGATGATTCTTGATTTTTGATGATAACTAAACCCTAACTTGCAATAAAATAAATATTTTATTTTAAAAAATGGTTTAAGAGAATGCACAAATAGATTTAACCTAGAATGCAAACTATGTGCTTTTATCCTTTCAAATGCCTAGAATGTAACAAAATATTTTCCCTTTATTTATGATCTAGATTTTAGGATAGAAATGGATAAAAATCAAACAAAAAACAACCTAAGAGATTAATTTAGAGCACTTATATGATCCAACAGTTAACCTTAGCTTTTAAATTGCATCCATATGCACCCAACAACTTCACAACCTGTGAAACAACTTCACGAAAACGTAGAAAATATGATCAACATTTGGGGGCCTCCTTAGACCATTGTAAGACTAATCTTGGGGGCACAAAAATAAATCCCCCTTGGTCATTTTAGCTAACCATTTGAAAATAAAAGTGATTATTGACCTTTTTGAAAGTAAATAAGACAAGGTACAATAAAATGAAACAATGCAAAAAACATAATGTAAAACAACAATGTTATGGCCTACATAGAACATGCAAATACAAATAGAGGGTTTGGGAGTGAAAATTTATCCCCAAATCTGATGAAACCAAAATTTTACCCTATAAGGAGTAACCACAATTTTAGATCCTACCAAAATAATGCTAGTATTGGTGGGGCATGATTTTACAACAGAAATACAAAAATGATAGATGGATGCAAAATTTAATGCAAAATACCAAATAAATGATTTTAGAGATACCAATATGCAAGATTAAACCTAGTGGTAACAAAAGAATAGACAAAAGGATGAAGACCTCTATAAAATGATAGATTCCTCCTCAAGGCTCCCACACTTATCCACTAAGAATAGAAAATCAACAATAGAGCAACAACAGAACATTAGAAGATACTTGATCTTGTTAGAAGACTTGCTTGCCAAGAGAATTATTAGCCAAGGATCACTTAAAATCACACTTCTTAGAAATTCTAGCATCACTTAGGGAAAAAAAGGATCCAAACCTTCTATTTATAAGAGATTTGAAGGAAAAAAGGGTAGGAAAATGAAAATACATCCTAAGGGAGGGCTGACGTTTTGAGGGTTGGTCCAAAAATAGGATTTTCTAAGAGAAAATTCTAACTTGCTGAAATCACGCCATGTAAGGAGCTACCATGATTTATATAAACCTAGGAAAAAAGAGGAAAAGAGGCCCAAACTTGTGCTTAGACAAGTTTGAGGGCTTTATCAAGGGTTTTAGGGAAAATGACTCACTCAGGTGGGTCAATTTTCTATGTCTAGAGTTGTAGTGATGGTGTAAGATTCAAGATATTAGAGGCTACCACAAGGAAGCCAATTATACCTACATCATAGATTATATTTTTAGTGAATTGTATCAATTTAGAATGACTCAATTTGGAGATAACTACAAGTTGATATCAAATAGACCAAGGCAATAAATGAAGAGAGCATTGCATAAGGGATTGCAATAATTTCAATAGGGGGACATGATGAGTCAACTAATTGACTCATCTATGTAGGTTTTTTGTCTATAAATACTACTGTTTTTGTAACTATTGACATGTAAACCTCTATTTGATACAAATGCTAACTATTTTACAATTTATGAATGACTATAAAATTTTAAATTTGTTATAGAAATTTGAATGCTTTAAAATAAATATATTTGTAAAATTAATGAATGCTGAATACTAACTTATCTCACCCTATATGATCCTACATTCCTTTCATGTTATAGGCATAAAATCTTGATATATGAAGTGAATAAGGTGACTATCCCTTGGTTTTCAAGCCACCTTCACCAAACTACAACAACACTTGTTTATTGAACTATGGGAATATAGTTGACATCAATACTATTAAACCCATCTTATGAAAACCAAATGTACAGTCCCATATACACCATGAAGAAATAAGACACTCTAATTATTACTTATGGGACTGAAAAAATCCAACTACATGTCTATTTCTAGAATTACTGATGTAATAAGGTATTTAGTTGGGAATAAAAATCACATAGTTGTGTTGGCTAGAATATAGTTTGGCATATCTTGTTGTTTCCATAATAATTTTCCTACCTAATCAAAATAGAACATTGATTCTCCAATTGTAGGATACCTAAAATATATTTTTATTTTATAATTTTTCTTTTTTATAGTTAAGTTTGACCATAATGGTTTCAAATGCATCCTTTGAGAGTTATCAAATAATTCAAAGTAGTTACATGATATTTTAAATTGTTACACATTGTTTAGGTTAGAGTTAGAAGCAATAGAGAAACATAGTAACACTTAGTAGTAAAATACTCAAAGAATAATAAACAATATTATTTTCATGGATTTTATTTAATAATAATAAAGTAGATTTAAGATCAAATGACATTGGCTCAATCGATTATATTCCTCAACTTTCAAGGAGACCCAGGTTCAAATATTGCTAAGTAATACATGCATAATTACCAAGGTATTGTAATACCACTATGGTTATGATGTAATATGGTTGGAACCTGTTTTAATACCATATAAACAATTAAAAAAGATAGTTGATCTATGATAATTTATATTTTGTGCATCTAATATTATTTTCCTATCATAGGGGAATTACACCTACTCTTGGAGAAAGGGTCCATTACAAATGTATGGTTTATGAGAAATCCTATGAGCACTTTTGTAGCTAATAAGCCCATCTATAGTTATGAAAAACTACTTTAATTTTTCTATTTTCTATTTTATATAGTTAATAACATGGTTTGTGCTCATTTTTTTTATTTCATTTATGTTTAGTTTTTAGATTTTGAATTATGAACTTTTAGTTCTTTCTAGTTTTTCGTTGTTTTTAGTTTAGTTATTTAATTTTTGTAAAATATGCATGTATGCTTTATTTTATTCCTATGGAGTCCTTGGGATGAACAAGTTTATTTTATCATGTCACAATTTTATAATATTATGATGTAATCATACATTATTTTTGAAGGTGGTTATGGGTGGTTACTATTCAATTGTAATAGAAAATCTCTCTATTCTAGGTTGATGGTTGTATATACACATCTATCACATCAATGCAAAGTCTATCATAGTCAAACTATATTTCTAACACTTGGTATTATAGCTTGGACATTGCAAAGGTAAACTAGAATTGTAGAACAAAGGCATATCTCGAATTTTATATTTTGCCCTATGTAGTCCATGAGTTACAAATGCAACAATCATTTAGTTTGAGCAAGAAGGAAGATCCTATTGACACGATTGCTGAAAATATCTTGTATTATCATTTTTTGTTTGTTTGATTTTCAAGTTTGATCTTGAGTGTATAAGCATTTAAAATTTGTTTAGAGTGATTGCCATTCAACAAAGAGAACAAAATGCCTTATTTAAAGTATGTGCTATTTGAAAAAATATTTTCTAGTGCCAAGGCCATCCGAAGATATTTGTGAACTTTGAGAAGACATGATGAAGACTAGAAAAATAGAGTGTTCTTAAGATATATCTCAACTTAAAGTTGAGTACATAAATAAGAGTTACCAAGAAAAGATCATCTAATACCTCCATGTTCAAAAGTTGTTGTGTTGGAAGTTGTTTGGAATAACAATGGCTCTCATGGATGCATGATCAATCTTACCAATATTAAAGGCCATCCAATTTTGAAGAATATAGTCCATCTACTTGAATGTAGGGTTATTTGAATACAAGTGTGGGCCATATATTTAATTGAAAGGGTCATCCAAGTTGATACAAGTCATTTAAATACTTACCATTCACAAATATCTATCTATACCATTTTTTAAGATGTCATCTAGTGCAAGGTCCATTAAGGTAAAGTAATATGGGCCTTCTAACAAATTTTGGATGGGATAGTAATGGTGCATGAATCCTTGCATTCTATGAAAGCTAACAGTTCAAAGGGTATGTTGCTAAAATTGGACATGAACAATGCTTATGATAGATTCGATTGGAGCTTCTTAAATAGGGTCTTGCAAAATTTTTATTTTGGGAAATATTGGAGGAATTGGATCAAAATTTGTATTTGTACTCTACGTTACTCTAGTTTAGTTAATGGAGAACCAACGTGTTTCTTCCCTAGTAGAAGAGGGCTAAGTCAAGGTGACTCTATTTCACATTATTTGTTTATTTTTGTTGCTAAAGCTCTAGGAAGAAGCCTAATAGTAGCAAGGAATGACACTGTCATCAAAGGAATTAGACCTACTTCTCACTTAGAATTGGTCACTTATCAATAATTTTTTGATTATACCATTATTATATTTAAATCATCAATTAGTGAGGCTGAGAATATTTAGCCTATCCTTAAAACCTAAGAATAAGCTTTAGGTCAATTAATTAACTTTTTGAAGAGCAAATTATTTTTTATCAATACACCTTTGGTTAGGTAGGAAAGTATTGTAAAAATTGTTGCTTGTAATGTGGATAAATCTTCCCATTGTTTATCTTGAAATGTGTCTTTTTATTGAAATAATGAGGAGTGATCTATGGGATATGGTAATTGAAAGATTCAATAGAAATTTGATGGGTTGGAAAGGTTCTATTTTAACTCAAGTAGGTAAACTTCAACTGTTACAATCTACTCTTCAAAATATCCCTATTTATATGATGTCTTTGTTTAAAGTTCCAATAGTGATGGCTAAAAAATTAGAGCAAATTTAAAGGAAATTTTTATGGATAGGTGTGGAATAAAAACAACGAATGAGTTTGGTGGCTTGGAATAAAGTTTGCAGGCCTAAGAAGGAAGGAGGTCTAGGAATTAGAAAGGTGAAGTAGATGAATTGAGCTCTTATGTCCAAGGTGGGATGGAGACAAATGCTTGAAAAATATCACTTTTGGGCCCAAATCCTATCTACTAAATATCTCCAAAATAGAGTATCCTTTGCCTATAGTCTTAATCCTCCAATGGGATCTTCCTTGTGGAATGGATTGATGAAAACTAAAAATATTTTATGGAGAGGATTGAGATGGAAGGTTGGAAAGGGAGATAAAATTTATTTTTGGGAGGATGTTTGTTTGTTAGAGAAACCCCTGATTTTAGATGAGCAGTGGCACTGTGTAATGCAGCTCCTAAAAATAATATATGGTTACCTTGTTCAGGATTATATTGCAATAGAAGATAAATTTAGAATGTGGAAGCAATTATAGTTGGATGGGGTTGATGCTGTTATGCAAAGTAGATTGAAGTCTCCGATTTTATATTTACAACAATATTACCTCCCCATTTATCCTAAAGAAGATAAGTTTGTTTGGGGACCAAATTCTAAAGGAGTTTTCACTATTAGTTCTGCTTTTGACTATGATAGAGGAAAAGATAATAAGACTTTTCTAGTTCAAAAAGTTTGGATTAAGGACCTTATTCCAAAAATCTCCTTTTTTCTATGGTTACCACTCCAAAATTGTATTTTAACAATAGATAATATCAAAAAAAGAGGGATGATTATTCCTAATAGATGCTCTTTATGTTGCTCAGATGAAGAATTAGTGGATCACTTGTTTATTCATTGCCCTTTTACTCTTGAAGTGTGGTATGGAATGTTAAATCTTCTTAAAATTCAGTGGGTTCAGGTGGACTCTTTGGTGAATCTTTGGGAGTGTTGGAGTAATCCTTTTCATAGTTCTTGCCTAAGGAAGATTTGGAATTTTGTGCTTCCTCATTTTATTTGGCATATTTGGAGGGAAAGGAATTATAGGGTCTTCCAAAATAAGTCTAGTAATTCTAGTTTCATTATTAATAGTATTAAAGCTACAATTATAGAGAATGATTCAATGGATCTAAAAAACCAAAGCCCCACGAATGGGTGGGAAGCAACACTTGTTGAGGAATGGGGTATAAAAAAGATTAAGGCTTTATCCTAAATAATTAGAGAGATAAGATAAAATGAAAATCTCTATCCCCTAGATGGGTAAAACTAAAATTTTATGGAGAAAATAAAGGTAATATAAGTAAGGTTGGAGGAGGGGGAGTGCTGAGGAATAGCCAAGGTGTGGTGATTACCTGTTATGCAGAGAACTATGGTATAAGTTTTAATCATATGGCAGAAACAATAGCAATGATTATAGGGTTGAGATTAGCTAAGAAGTTGAAGTTTAATAGTTTGGTGGTTGAAGGATATTCTATGAAAATCATTAATAGTTTACAAAACCAAAAACTCCAATGTGGAACATTGAAAATATTATCTAAGGTGTAGTTTCTATTCTTTCTAGTTTGGATAATTTTGTTGCTCAACACACCTATAGGGAAGGTAACTTTGTTGTTGATGTAATGGAAAATCTAGGAGTTATTTTGAAGGGAAGCAAGGTTTGGAAAAATGCCTTTCCAAAAGATCTTTTAAAGGTCACTAATTTGGAAGGAAATCTTAGTAGTTGCTGATGTTTGATAACCTTTGTATTTTATTTTTCTCCTTTGTTTCAACCCTCTCAAATATTTTTTTGATTCCAATGTCTTTTGGGTATGGTTGGTTGAGAATTGGTGTCCTAGGTTGGTATATGCAATGGGAAGTTAGATATTTTTCCTCATAAAAATTTGATTTTGAAAAGGGAGAGTAAGAAGCCTATATTTATAGTCATTGGGACCTTTCAACACCCATTCTTTTAAAAATGCAGCAGTTACAACAAAGTGTAGAATATGTAGCAGAGCATGACAATCTATATTTGAGGGACCAAATGTGCTTGGAAATTGATGAAATATTGTGAGTGAATTCTCTAATGGTGTATGACACATGAAAATTGGATTTGTAAAATAAAAGATTTGAGCTTTGAAAGTTGACTATAGTTTTTCAAAAAAATACAATAAGCTTATATCGATTGCTGTTGTTGTTCTCTAGTTATATTTTGTTGTTGTAGTTTTGATTTAGATATGTTGTAAGGTTTTTGTAACTCTTGAGGAGTGTGTTTGTTGTTCGTTCCAATATTTTGAGCTTAATTGCTTATATTTTGTTAGTATTGTATGTAAGGGTTGGGTCCCTTTAAAAAACCCCTATGATTTACCATAGTAAAAAAATAAATAAATGAAATAATAATATTATCATAATGTGGCCAGTATCAATAACAATTTAATAAATAAACTTACAATATAATCGCTCAAAATTGTGTATAAGCTTTGTATTTCTTAGCTTATTTTCTCATACATTTTTTGATTAAATACATGGAGCTTTGTCTCCATAATATAACCTTAGAAGGTGACTTTTCAATACTTTTACTATTGATCTCCTCATATATCTAAGATATGCATCCTTTCCTATTCCAAAAATAAGACAAACCTCTCATGTCTGTTCACTTTACATCTTGCCACTTGTATACATGATTCTTGACTTTCTACACACTTGCACATTTTATTATATGACATTTGCACACTCTCACACTCTAAACCCTTGCACACTTTCCTACATGGCACTTGTACTCATCCTACACATTAACATATAATTTAGGAAAAATATAAATCACACACCCTAACATAATACCTCACACAAATATCTAATATTTACAATATTACAATGGTACTATGGGGGTAAATTCACTTCTACCAAATAATGTAATATTCTTCAATACCCCCTACATTACATTATATGGTTTTTTGAAGACTTTAGTCTTCAATATTTTATTCTTGCTTTTGTCCTTTGACTTGATCTTCTTTGTATCCATCTTTTGCTTTATGTCTTTGTTCTTCTTTCTTTGGTTCCTTGATCTACTCCTCTTCTTTGATATTCTTGTCTTCATTTTTAAATGTGGTATAGCTCATGGTGCGGCTTTTGGTTAATGAGTTATCAAGTCATCACAATAATACATTCTATTGAAATTTAGAGGTTCCATACTGAATTTAACATATGCCACATTCAAATCAAATGTGTCACAACTTGTAGCTTTCATTTTGATTTTCCTTGTCTTTTTTATTGATAAATCTTAAAATTGAGTAATTTCATATACATAATTCTATCTATATCAACAGGTATTATAATAACTTATTTAGATTTTTCTTGTGCTTCAACAAGATTTGAGTGTAAATTATAACCAAATGTTTTATAGTTTTTATCTTTAGCTTCTCTATAAATTTAATATAAATACCTTTTTAATCTCATTGATATGGCTTGTTGCTCATCAATATTTTCAATCAAATATTGTATACGAAGTTTTAAAACTTTCAATATTTTCTTATTTATCAAAACATTCAAATTATCTTCTTCCCTGATGATTCATTTTTTGTAGAAATCCTTGTCTCGCAAAAAATATTCAATTTCAAGAAATCAACAAATTTCAAAAATTTCAAATTATTCGATCAATGTCAAATCAATCAATCAATTTTTCAAATCCTTAAAATTTTAATCTAATTCTTTTGGAGTAGAAATATTTATTTCTCCAATTTTTTTATTTAAAATTAAAAAAATCAAATTTCTCAAATGTAATCAATTTATCCTTATCTCTCCAATTTATTTTATAAATTTATTTTTCAAATTTCTCTAATAAATAAATAAATTCAAATAAAATAATTCAATTCATTTCAATTCATCCTTATAATTCCTTTTTCAAAATTCATATTTCACTAAGCCTTATAATTCCACTTTCTATAAATGCAACTTCAACTATGTTTGACTTAGGCTTAGGTGCCCACTAAATATAAGCTTTTAAAATTTCAAGAAATATAATTCCTTACCTCTACATCCATGATTTTCATTGCAGCATTTAAAATAATAACTTTGAAAAATGTGTTACTCTCTAGATATGTAGCAAACATTAGGTTGTTAATGCACCTTTCAATTTTTGTAGAGATTCAATTTTTTCTCAATTTTAGCTTGGCTTTGTTTGGCACTCCTTGGTGATTTTCCTTTAGACTTCACAAAATAATTTATCTTGCTCTTCGGAAGCTCATAGTTGGCTTATGATATTCTTCAATACTATCAAGGCATATTTATATAGACTACTCTTAGTATGCACTTTTACAATTTCTTATGGATAACTTCAATATTTTCTTTGTTCTTGCAGGATTCTAATGGGACATATCCCAAATTAGATGACTTTGAATACGCCCATATTATGCTTGCTCTTATAGGTATACTTCTATATTTGTTGTTCTTAGGTTACCAACCTATTAATTTTAAATAAAAGTTACGCCCACTTCTCTCTCAATCCTGCTAGCTTGTTGCTTACTATTAGCAACTAATAACCCTATCTAAATATCCTCTTATATTTTTAGCCCTTCAGCCAAATGCTTATCAATGTATGAATTTGTTCTATTTTTCACCAACTAAAATCTTTGTTAAAAATGTTAGGAGATGAACATTCAACTTCTTTCTTCTCAACAATTTATCAATAATCAATTCTACCTAATCTAATTCAAATTCACATCAAAGTTTTCCTCTTATGCTAGCTAAAAAATTCTTTATCCAAACATTTCCTAATTCACACCAAAAATAAATCTAGTGCTAGCTTTATTTTCAACTTCTTCTTAACTTTAAAATTCACACCAACATTTTTCTCTGATGCTAGTTTCTAATATGCAAAAGTTTACCTTCTAATTCTTCTCACATGGAGTGAGGATATGTGGCTCTGATAGACAATTCTCTAAGCTTATTTCTTGGCTTGAATATCTTTGATAGATAATTCTCCAAGCTACTTGGCTTGAATGTCAATCTAATAAAGTTTACTCAAGGTAGCTTTGATACATGTTGGCTTTTTAGCTGGATTAATCATAGGTCCCAATATCTAAGACATCATGTAAAGTCAAATATTAGAGCAATCAATATAATTGACCAATATCAATGAATATAATATTCATGAAATAACAATAATACTATGAATAATCTAGCTAATATCAATAATGATATGAATAAACAAACTTATAACATAATTGCTCAAAATTGTATACAATATTTGTATTTCTTAATTTCTTTTCTCATACATTTTATGATACAATACATGGAGCTTTGTCTCCATAATACAACCTTAGAATATGACTCTTCAATAATTTGACTAGTTCTCTCCTTACATATTTGGGAGATGCATCCTTTCATATTCCACAAATAAGACAAAATTCTCATATTCCTTCACGTCTTGCCACTTGTATACATGACTTTTGAATTTATACACACTTGCACACTCTCACACTCTACACACTTGTACACTTTTCTACGTGACATTTGTACTCATCCTACACACTTGTACCCTAATATAATAACTCACACACTAATATGATATTTACAATGTTACAATGGTACCATGGGGGTACATTCACTTCTAATAAATAATATAATATTCTTCAACATCATCAAGAGTTTGAAGTATTGTCAAAAAATATTGTTAAGCTATTTATAAGTGATTGGGCCATTTGAGATAGTATGCAAACATAAAGACATTTTATAATTTGAAATTTTTATATATTTAAATGAGATCCCTATTTACATACAACTGTAGAGGCATATGAGTTGAAGATAGAGCTTAGAACTAATGCATGTTGATGAAGAACACAATCTTATACTGAGAGGGGGGGTTGAATAGTATAGCGCCCACTTTTTACTTTCTTTCCAAACCAATATCAATTAATGTCCTTAATTGTAATAACCAAATATAGTAGTGTGCATTAATAACTCAGATAGCAATAGTAAGCAAGAGCACAAGTCACCACACACAATTTGAGACACAAGATTTAACGTGGTTCCCCCAATGTGGGGTACTCCACAAGATAATATTCTTATAATATTTCACACAAAAATAAGGATCCTTATCCAATACAATGATTACTTTGATCTACTCAAAGCTAGGTAATAAAATAATCTGCTTAGGTAGGCAATCCACTGATCTGCTTAGCTAGGCAACACACTGATCTACTTAGGTAGGCAATCCACTAATTTGCTAAGCTAGGCAACACACTGATCTTCTTAGGTAGGCAATCCACTGATATGCTCAGCTAGGCAACACACTGATCTGCTCAGGTAAGAAATCCACTGATCTTCTCAGGTAGGCAACACATTGATCTGCTCAACAATCTCACATATAACTTGCCCAAATTTGTTCAACAAGCTCACACAAAACTTGTCCAAATATGCTCAACAAGATCACATAGAACTTGTCCAAATCTACTCAACAAGCTCACATAGAACTTATCCAAATTTGCTTAACAAGATCACACAAAACTTGTCCAAATCTGCTCAACAAGCTCATATAGAACTTGTCCAAATAAGCTCAACAAGCTCACACAAAACTTGTCCAAATCTGCTCAACAAGCTCACACAAAATTTGTCCAAATCCGCTCAACAAGCTCACACAAAACTTGTCCAAATCTGCTCAACAACTGTCCACAAATCTGTCCAGAAATCTATCCCAAAAACCTTCTCAAAGGCTCAATAAATCATACTCAAGTAGTACTCAAATCTCATCCACAAATCTATGAAGGCAAGGCTCAAAGATGAACTCAATAATGAATGAAAATACACTCTTCAAAGAATGACAACTATGATCCACAATGATCTCAACTCAAATCAATCTCATAGAAGCATAAAGAGAATTGTTAGAGACTCAATATGTTCTATAATCAAATCCAATATCTTTCTCAACTCAAATCAATATCATAGAAGCATAAGAAAAATTGTTAGAGACTCAATATGTTCTAATCTCAATTTCTTTCTCAACTTCAACTCAACTCAAATCAGAATATAGAATAGTTTATTTTATGGAACTTGAACAATCACTTCTCACAATCACTTGACTAGGCTCAAACAACTCTTCTCAACCAACTACCACAAGGAACAACTCTTTCTTACAAACCCTAGTCCAAGCATGTATCAACCAACTCAAATTTTTCCAACAATGCTCAACCACAAATCTCACATAACAATGATACTCATGTTCTTATCAAGTTAAAGTTCTTTGCATAACCAATGGGCTTTAACAAATATGCTTATAAAACAAGGTTTAACCACAACTCTCAAACTAGAAAAACTTGAAGCATTCAACCAACCACTTTCGAAAAGGAAACCACAATCAATCCTTTTCTCTCCAATGATATTTCAAAAATCAACCACCATAATCAATCAATAGGAGAATGTGCCCATACCTTTTATGAAGATGAAGAAACCCCTTTGGAAATCTGCCACACTCAACACACTTTGAAAAAGAACAAACAACATTCATTTTGAACTCCTTTACAAAAATAGAAATATCTCTTTACATACACCTTATTTCTCCATCTAATCAAGTTAATAAAATATCCCTTGAAATAAGCTTTCCAACGATATATAATATGGTATACTTCTAAAAGAGGAAAACACCAAAAAATTTTCTTTTTCTAAAAGTGCATTTCAACCCTTATATCTTGCCTTCCAAGTAAATAAAAATTTAATCAAACATTATTCCCTTAGCATCACCTTATTCCTCCAACATTAGGCAATAATAAAAAATATTCAATAAAACGTTTACTTGCCTCTTTGAGGGAATCGAACCCTTGTATCTGCCCACTCAACACCACAACTACGGTGCCAAAGACCACGTGAGCTATCTGCTCACATAGGACAAAGAGCAAAAATGCTCTCTATATTTCACTGCCCTTGCTCATGCCAAAAACATGCGCCAAATGCTCTTCTTCTACACTACGAAAATCAAACCCGATGGGAATCGAACGCATGCCCTATCGCAACCAAAAACTCCATGCTTCCCAAGCTCATAGTTGGACCACACTGTCACATCGAAGGATTTCGGGGCTTCCAATTTTTGTTCTCTTTGTTCGATGCTTAGAATTTTGAATCGAAAGCCTTTGCATATATATATATGCAACCTTCCTTTAATTTCACATACGTCGGCACCTTTAATTATTAATTTCCTTTTGATGGTGCATGGTTTTTATGATGTCGACGATGACTTTAGCTTTAGTTTTAAAATTTAAATTTAAATTTTAAATAATTAAAATTTAAACTAAATATTTAAAATTAAATATCTCCATCATCGGGGCACCTTTTTCGACGAAACGAAAGGCCAACCCGGGTTTTAAGAAAAAACCATTTCAAATCTACCATCCATGGTTTTAAATAAAACCTTTTATTTTTCCTACCTTGGTTTTCACAAAAACCTTGTATATATCCATTCTTTCCAAAATATCATAAATGCTTATTTATGAAATACTTTGGCCACCAAAACTCAATGTGATCCATATGACATCAATGATCCATGTGACATGAATGAAAACATAAAATACCTCAAATTTCCAATAGTTGATTGAGGTGTTAGTTGTTGCATGTTGATTTAAGTGCTAATATAAGCAATAATGCTTTGCTAAATAGAGAAGTATTGACGATTTTTAGTGCTAAGGAAATAATTAAAAACCTTGTAGGACAAGCAAAACATGCAAGAATAAGAGATGATAAATTGAATATGCATGGTGTTGTGTTCTAAGAAGGAATATTTTTTGGAACATGTGAATACCATAAGGTGGAGGTTCTTAACTAAGGTACTCTCCAAACTATTTGAAGTGAGGCAAAATGTAAGTTGAAGGGTGCCATTGAAGTAAGGGATTTTTTGTAGCAAGATAAATGTTCCCAAACTACTATATCAAACCTAAAATCATATTTTTTCTTAGTTGTTAGATTGGAGATCAATGACCACTATGAACTTTGTTTTACATGCTATGTTGTCATCATTTCTAGGGATGAAATTAAATTTTATGCATGTTGACATGTTCATCCGAGTGGATGCCTTATGTTTATAAACAATGTAAAGTTATATCCCATATATTGTGTGGGTTGCCTATTTAGTGTTTTAAAAGACTTTAAAGCTAGTCTCCAATATCGAAGTGAAATAATAAAATGTCCTATCCATCCAACTTTTAAGAGATAATTTTATTTGACTATTGATTTATTTGATCATTGTCTATGGTTTGGAAGGAAATTGATTTCAAATATCCCATTCTTGTTTATGCTCAATGATATATTGCTAAATTTTTATAACTTAAGGCACCTATTGTTTGTAAGTATAGGTTTATATATACTCATTGGAAAGCTCTTTTTGATCTTGATCCAATGGAATTGAAATTTTTAGTTTTTTTTTTAAGGTTGTATATGGCTAATAATTACACAAAGATTCTATTTTACAATTCCCAATTAGTAAAAGGTAACAAATATTCTACATGAAATATGAAGTTTACGATTCAACTTGATATCAAAGATCTATGGGAATTGGTATCTAACACTATGCAAAGATATGAAATTAACCTAGACAAATAAAGAGAGTTTAAAATTTTGATTACAGAGCCCTTTGGATCATAATATTGTGTATGAATAATGAGATCCAACCATACATTTATGATGCTAGAACCACCAAGTATGAATGATACAAGTAGAGAATACTATTTGAATTATAAAATTATATCTACATTTTACACATATAGAGTTGATTGCATTGATTGAAGATGAAGAGTGGTGAGAAGCTAGAGGTACTTATACAATGAAATGCTAGGTTATAAGCCTTGCTACAAGAATTAAGAGAAACCATTAGTCCAATAGTTTCATGAGAACCACCAACTATGTTTAGCATTTTGGTAACAATTTTGAACATGACTATTCAAAGTCTAACTTTTGATACTCTTTTGAATTTAATTCAATAGGAGGAAACAATTTGAGATATGAATACTTAATATGGTCATGGTTTAATCACACATCAAAAAGGAGAAACCAATATAGTTGAAGAAAAATTGTGGACCTCATAACAAGCACCAACATCAACAAAAATGTAATAAGAACAATCAACAATATCAATAAGGACAAGAGAAATATTCATATTTTTAATGTTACATGTTTAATTATTGGTAAGCCAAGTCATGCACTTCAAGCATACAATTATAACATATTATCACAAGGTTCTTCAAAACAAAAGCCCAAAAAATTCATTAAGAGGCAAGTAGAAGCATTATCATTGATAAAAGAGGAATGCATATCAATGCCAACATGAGAATGTAATAGAGGATGTTGATTATGCCATTAAAGGGCAAAATTATTATTTTTTGTTCAATATTTTGATGTTGTTTCAAAACCTAACCAAATTTGGCATGTCAATTTAGAATGTACCAGACATATGATTGGCAAAAAGGAATGGTTTGTAAGCCTAGACCATTCATCTTATCATAGGCAAGTCACTCTTGGCGATAAATAGAAATACACCATTGTTGGTATAAGTGATGCTCATTAATTTGTATCTCCATTCTCATTCCTATCACTTGAATAAATTTCTTTACATGCATGACATCACAAATAACTTGCTCTCTATAAATCGATTGCTTGATCATAATTTATGAGTTGAATATCTTGAAATAAGTTCTAATAAAAATTTGTCTCATTCAAGAATAATCCAAAGGTTTTACAATTATTACCTATGTTATAGGCACATGTAAGAGGATTCAACTTGTAGTTGTAATGTGAGACAACCAAGCTTTGGTAGCCAAGGCGGATGAAATTTCCACACTTTATCATAGGTGATTTGGACATCTGTAAACACTCATAAATCATGCCATGATAAAAGCACTTTTGTCACTTATAACACCTCATGAAATTTGTATAGATTGTTTAGTCAAAAGATATCATAGAACCCCATTTATCTCAAGTAATCATAGAATAGCTAATCCACTCAAACTAGCGTACATAGATCTATGTAGATCAATGGATCTGAGTTTTAGTGGTTGTGAATATTTTTTATTTTTGGTTGATAATAATATATGATTAATGTGGGTGGATTTCCTAAAATAATAAATCCTTCAATTATTTCTAGAGTTCAAAGCTTATGTGAAAAATATTATTGGTCATCCCATTCGTATACTCCACTTAGATTAAGAGGGAATACACCAATAGTAAAATTTTTCTTTCCTAAAGTAACATGCCATTAAATGATAGTTGATGATTGTCTATACACCTCAAAAAATTAGATCTATAGAGAGGCATAATCATACTATTCAACATATGGTGCAATTCATATTAAGTAATGCCAAATTATGACCATTTTTTTATGTAGAAGTTTTTTGTACTGTAGTTTATTTGTTAAATCATGCATGCATACTTGTATTGAATGTTATCACACCTGAAGAGGTATGGATTGGTATTAAAACTACCATGTCATATATCCACATGTTTGGATGCACAACATTCATGCACATTCTTAAGCAAATACAAATGAAGTTGGATGAGAAATGTAAGTGATGTATCTTCATTGGATATATTAATGAATCAAAGGGATATTGACTCATGGACCTTGAGACCAAGAAAATATATATCAATTGAGATGTTATAATTGATGAGAATAATGAATTTACTTCTTATTCTAAGCCATGTGTTGTTGATAAAGTACTTGTTTTGTTGTTTTATGATGAATATGATGCCTTAGTGAGAGGGAATTTTGAATTGGATGATAATGATGAAGATGATCCTATTGGAGTTGATGACCTAGGACCATCCACTTTGAGTACAACTTACAAGTCCAAGAGTTATCTCAACATAGTTCATGATGCAAACTATAATAGTTTCCAAACACATTTAGTATAGGGTCAAAAAATTAGTCCAAAGTTTGAAATGATGTCAACCTACTTATTATAAGTTTAATGGTGAAAAAATATGAACCTTTAATAGTTCACAAGGCTCTGGTGTAAAAAGAGTTAAAGTGTGCCATGAATTTCAAATATTAGGTATTTATGAAGAAACAAATATATCAACCTATTTATATTACACCAATAAATAAACCGAATGGTTGTAAATTGGTATTCAAGACCAAATACAAATCTTATGGAAACATTTATGAATATAAAGTAAGGCTTGTTTCAAAGGGCTATGCACAAAAGAAAGGAATCGATTATGATGATTAATTTTCTCTAAAAAAAAATATAAATACCATTTGAATTGTTTCCATAGTGTATCCATAATTTCATTGGAATTTGCATCAAATGGAAATGAAGAGTTTATTTCTCAATGGTAACCTCAATGAAGAAGTCGACATAAAATAATCAAAGGGATTCATCATACTTGGTTAAGATAGGAAGGTATGCAAGCTTATCAAATTTATTTATGGGCTAAAGTAGATTATAGATCCTAGTCTATGGATATTGATTATTATATTCTATAAAATGGAATGGATTCCATTGTAGTCCTTATGATCTAGACCCTTACTTCAAAAGTCAAGGAAGAAAGGTCATGATCATAATCATGCATGTCAACTTTTTTATCATCACTAGGAGTTTGATGAAATTGATTAAAGAGACCAAAAGAGCATTAAATGGTTATATTCAACATGAATGATATTGGGATTATACATTATTATATTATACTGAAGGTCTAGAAAACTGAGAAGAGTGATAACCATGTGTTTATGTCATAAATTATATTATATTGGAGGTGTGGTAGACTAAGAACCATGTGTTTATGTCACAAATGAAGTATGTTAGGATATTGATCGAGAAGTTTTGAATTCCCATGGACACTATATTGGAGACAGGGTTGCAAGTATCCCAAAATGATCCATACCCATAGTTTAATGTACCTTTTTAATAATAATTTATTGTGAGTCTTATTTGTATGAATTACATTAGACAAGATATCAACTATGCTATAAACTATCTTTCATGGTTTATACAAGAAACAAAGGTGTGTCATTAAAAGCAACAAAGTGGATAACCAAGTATATTTATGGTACAAACGAGTATGGCATAGACTATAATAATAATAATAATCAACTCTTATTGATAGGTTTCATGAATGTGAACTATGTGGGTCCATTGATGGTAGGAGATCTATATCTAGATATGTATTATTTTTGGTATTTGCTCTAATCTCCTAGGTGAGTAGGAAGGAACATGTTGTTGCTTGATCTTCAATCAAAAATAAATATCATGTTATAGGAGGATTTTTCCATGAGGAAATATGATTACAACACATATCGTCAAGAATGGAAATTTGATGAAAGTAATCAATGATTTGTTCCTCAATTTATTCAGAATCTAGTTTTTCATGAGTGCACAAAATACATTGAACTTTAGTGCCACTTAATTCATGAACATGTTCAAGAATATAATAATCAACTTCAATTTTTTCCAAATAAGGAGCAACATTCAAATATTTTTGACAAATCCTCTTGTCTGTGTTAAGTTTAAAAAATTTAGAAATTTTCTTGTATGTATACTAATTGAGCATTAGTATAGTAAAGGGGGTAATATTATAAATTTTATAAGATTATAAGGTAATCATACAACAATTTTCAAGTGGTTATGAATGGTAACTATTTAGTATTAATTGAAGACCTATTTAATTTTTATTGATGATTTTATATACACATCTATCACATCAATGTAAAATTTATTGCAATCAATCTATGTTCCTAACATATCAACACTTTGTGAAGAGCTGAAGATGATATGTAGGAACATGTAGGTTAGGTTCTCTATTAGTTCCATAATGTATACAGTGCTTAATGCCTCATAAGTGTACCTACCTATGTTGTCATACTTAGTTCTCACCACTTTTATCTTATAAATGTGTGCATTAACTCAATCAAATTGATAACAAATATGACAAAGGGGAAAAAATATTTTCTACATGGTGGATACAAAACATTTGATGATCACCCCAAAGGGAAAGAAGTTAAATTTACAACTAGAAGCAAGGATCATAGATTTTAGCCTAAGAAACTAGAGGATTTTTGGTCGTATGTCCTAGATGATATATCTCTTTATAAGTTGACCATGAATGATATGAAAAATAGTTACATACATGAGGCTAGGGAAAATTTGGAGTAGGATAAGAACCTAGATGAATAAATTTCCTTGAGAAAGTTGAACTTAGTGCCTATTTGTGATTATTAATATAAAATATTTCATATACACAAAGAAGCAACCATATTCTCTAGAAACTCACAAGATGAGCCATCAATACATTGTGATGTGATAAAAAATCATGAACAAAGTCTTGATAAAATCCTTATATTTTGGCACAAGAGAATTGATATGGATACCTTACAAGATAAGGTTATGAAAAGTGACCTTAATAAATAATTTTCAAAAATTTTGTATGACTATCACTAGGTTGACACATAAACAATCACCTAGATAATCACCCAAGTAGTGTTTGTAATGCAACCAAGAAAAACACAAGTAAAAATACAAGGAACTATAGAAACATCCTCTATAAAAAATTTGTTAGATTCTAAGGGCTCTTGCAAGAGGAAATAATTTTCTCAAAATCTCTAAGAAAATATATAACAACCAACAAACCCTCTTCATGTTCCTATTGATCAACCAACAAAGGCATTAGAGCCCTTTTAGTCACCCATTGACCTCTCATTATTTGGAAATAGAACAACCATTGCATAACCTATGGTCTACATTGGAACATATTGCTTGGGACCACAAGGATAGGGGATAATATGTTGGACATTTTGAGTGATAAGTTGTCATTGATGTCAAGAGTGAGTTGTCATTGATGTCGAACTTTCAGCACCAGTCAGTGGCAGTTTCAGTTGGCAACATCCATTTCGGTTTCAGTTTCAAGATCCGGTTCAAGGAAGTCAGATGAGGTCCAAAGTGCAAGAAAAAGCCCAAATAAATAATATTATAATATTATTTTATAATATTATGCAAAGGAAGTTTAAAATTAATTATAAATTAATTTATTAGTTAATTTACTTAACTTATAAAGTTATTTAAATTAATTATTAATTATTAATTATTAATTAGTTTAAGCTAAGGTTAAATAACCCTAAGGTGGGTTATCAAATTTAATATTCAAAATTCGATTTCGAATAAAGCACCGCCGACGTGAGGAGAAATTAAAAACGTGTATATAAGGGGGGAACTCCCACCCTACCAAACCTTACCATGCCTTTGATAATTATTGCGAGCTTTAGAATTGTGAGCCTTACGAATTGCACTGCGTCCAAAGCAAGGAAAGGGTGTGCAAGTTTCATGAGAAATAGATGATGAGTGGAGGCATAAGAGGAAGGGGTTCTACCTTCCTTCACGTGGGCATTCGTAGCCCATGCGGTGGGCTCCCAAGCGCTAAGGCGCTTAGGATAGAGGAGACGACGGATCGAATCTCGTCGAATCCCCTTTTGGGGAAGAAAGAGGTATGCTTGTAAATTGGTCGCCAAAAATTTTGGGAATATAGTTTGGGCATTTAAAAATTAATTTTTGCATATTTAAATTGGTTCTAAGGTTGCTAAAGGAGTTATAAGGGTTTTTGCAAAATTAAATTTTTAATGTTGTTTGCTCAAATGTTTTGAAAAGATTGTAAGGTGTTTGGTTGATATTTTTATGGTGTTGGATATTATTTTAAGTTGGAGTTTATAAGGTGTATCAAGGAAATTATCTTTATGTATGTTATGATGAGTGTTAATTTTAAAAGGGAGCAATAAGGCATAAATTGAGTTGTGATTGTTTTATGTCCAAGGAATATTTTTGGAAAGTGTTGAAGTAATATTGTTGTGTTTAACCATTGGAATTGGAAAGAAGAAATTGTGATTAAGACAGGTTTTCTAAAGGTACTTCTACATCCAACAAAAGGTATGGGCATATTCTTCCTAGTGAGTGATTGTTGAAAATTGTGAATGGAAAGTTGGAGTGAAAAGGATTGTTTGGTTTGCATTGTTGAGAGTGTTTTGAATTAATGCTTCAAGGTTTTCTGGAATTAAGAGTTGTTGATAAAACCTTGTTTTATAAGCATTGTTGTTGAAGTGTTTGAGTTGAGTGAAGAACTTGAACTAGGGTTTGAAAGAACATGAGTATAATATGTTATGAATGATTGATCTTATAAGCATTGTTGTTGAAGTGAGTTGTTGAGTGAAGAACTTGAACTAGGGTTTGGAAAGAACATGAGTATCATTGTTATGTGAGATTGGTTGATAAAGCATTGTTGGAAATATTTGAGTGAGTATTCATATGCTTGGACTAGGGTTTGTGAGCAAGGATCATTTCATTGAGTGATTGGTTGAGTAGAGTTGGTTGAGCCTAGTCAAGTGAATGTGTGAAGTGATTGTTCAAGTTCTGTGAAACAAATTATTCTATATTTTGAATTGATTTGAGAAAGAGGTTGAGTATTGATGAGTGTGAAACATATTGAGTCTCTAACAATTCTCTATATGTTTATGTGATAAAGAGAGTGATTGAAAGTGATTGAGTATTGAGGTGAATGTGAAGCATATTGAGTCTCTAACAATTCTCTATATGTTTCTAAGAGAGTGATTGAAAGTGATTGAGTATTGAGGTGAATGTGAAGCATATTGAGTCTCTAACAAATTCTCTATATGTTTCTAAGAGAGTGATTGAAAGTGATTAAGCATTGTGATGAATGTGAAGCATATTGAGTCTCTAACAATTCTCTTTATGTTTCTATGAGATTGGACAAGTTCTAGTGTGGACTTGTTGAGCAGATTTGAGGTAAGTCTTTGAGAAGACTTGTGGATAGATTTGTGTGAGCTTTTGTGGAAGCTTACAATACATATTGAGAGTAGATTTGGATAAGTTCTAGTGAGGACTTATTGAGCATATTTGAGATAAGTCTTTGAGAAGGCTTGTGAGCAGAGTTGATTGATTGATTTGTTCAAACCTTGAGTTAAGGTTTGGGGTAGATCTAGCAGAGTTGATTTGTGATTGTGTCAAGCTTTGTGTTAAGGCTTGAGGATAGATATTGAGGATAGATTTGTGCTAGATCGAAGGACTATGTTTAGTGTAGATCAGAGGATAGATATTGAGGATAGATTTGTGCTAGATCGAAGGACTATGTTTAGTGCAGATTTGAGGATAAATATTGAGGATAGATTTGTGCTAGATCGAAGGACTATGTTTAGTATATATTTGAGATAGAGCTTTGAAGGTGATAGAGTATAGAGGATGATAGTCTCTAGTGGATAGAGATCCATTAGCCAGGGTAGTGAGGATAGGTGTCTTCAGTGGATAGAGATCCATTAGCCAGAGTAGTGGGGGCAATAGTTCTTCTAGAAGATCACCAGTCAGAGCTTAGGAGAAAGGAGTTCTCCTATGGATAGAGATCCATGAACTTGATTAGGGGATTGGTGTCTCCTTTGGATAGAGATCCATAAACATTGTAATAGGGAAAGGATTCCCAAGAGATTGATTGAGAAAATTTTAGTGAAATATTTTCTCCATGGAGTAGCCCACATTGGGTGAACCACGTAAATTTGGTGTCTCTATTGTGTGTGGTGATTTGTGCATTGCTTTGATTATTATTATTGATATTGCTATCTATACATTGCATAATATTGATTGGGAAAGAAAAGTAAAAAGTGGTCTTATACTGTTCACCCCCTCTCAGTATAAGCTTGTGTTCTTCAATTGGTATCAGAGCGGGTTCCTTCGAAAGAGTTTAACAACTTGAAGGAAAAGCTTTCAAGAACACAATGGATTCCAAGAATGTGTCCTCAGATAATTCAACACCAATATTTGATGGAAGTGACTACATATATTGGAGTATGAGAATGAAGGTTCACCTGATGGCACTTGGCAATGAAATTTGGGAAGCAGTTGAAAATGGATACATACCACCAGTTGATCCACCTACAGATAAGGAAGGTAAGCTTCTACAACATTACAATTCAAAAGCAATGAATGCACTTTTGAGAGGTTTGCATAGAACATAATCAATAAAATTTATGCATTGTAAAGATGCAAAAGGAATTTGGGATAAGTTGCAAAGCATATATGAAGGAGATAAAAGTGTCAAAAAGGCAAAGATATGAAATCTCAAAGGACAATTTGAAGAATTAAGAATGAAGAATGAGGAAGACATTAGTTCTTATCTACTTTGGGTAGATGAGGTTGTTAATGCTATGCAAGGACTTGGACTTAATGTGGATGAATCGAGATGTTTGTGATAAGATCTTAAGGTCTCTTCCAACAAGGTTTAGTGAAAATATTTCAGCTATAGAAGAAGCAAAGGATGGTGATTCTTTGACAAGAGATATGTTGCTTGGTATTCTTACAACTTTTGAGTTAAGAACAAAAGAACCTAATCCCTAGAAGGAAGCAACCTTCAAAGCAATTAAGAAGACAAAGGGTAAGAAGTCAGAATCAAGCAATGAGTCATCCAGTGATGAAGAAGCAAATTATGGTAGAAGGAACAAGGATTCAAGAAGATTCAAAGATGTAAAATCTGTTAGATGTTTCAATTGTGGAAAGTATGGTCACTATGCAACTGATTTTCAAGAAGCTAAAAATAATAATGATGAAGAAAAATAGGATCACAGGAATAGGGAATCAAAAAAATATAGGTACCAAAAGAAAGGTAAGGATGGACAAAGCAGACAAGGGAAGAAGTTCTTTCAAAGACAAAAGAGGAGCTACTATGCAGACAAGGCAAGTAAGTACTCAAGTGATAGTGATGCTAGTTTTTCAGATAATGATAGAGATGAAGTCCTATTTATGATTGAAGAAAAAGAAGAAGTCAAGAAAAGGTCACCAATAATTCTCAAGTGTTTTAGATGTGGTAACTTTGGACATCTTGAAGATAGTTGTACAAGGAATGGTTATAGTTTCAGTGATGATGAATATGAGGATGCACTTGAAGGACCAGAAGAAAATCTTCTAATGGCACTAGAAGAAGAAGAAGGTGATCCTATAGTAGACAAGTCAAAATAAAATGAATATGTAGACAAAGGCAAACAAATAGAGGAAGAATCAGATAAAGAAGGATTTGATCTTAAGGCAGAACTTATTTATGCTCTTGACATAGTAAAGAAGGTAAGAAAGCAAAACTCTAAACTTGAGTTTCAGTTTCAAGAATGTGATGAAGAGAGAAGAAAGCTTATAGAGGATCTAAACAAGTCAATGGCTAAGACAAAGAAGTTCAAGGATAAGTTAGAAGCAAAGGTCTTAGAATGTGAAAGGTTAGAACAAGAAGTAGCTCTACTAAGGGAAGATTTAGAAAAATCTGAGGATAAGCTACACAAGTTTGGAAAGAGCTCAAAGGTTGTGGATAAGATGATCAAAGTACAAAGAAGGTCAACAAACAAAATAGGTCTTGGTTTTGAACAGGCTCAAAAGAAACAAGAAGAAGAGTCAACCTCAAGTTCTGAAGAAGAAGAAACTTTAGAAGAAGACAGTGTAAGAGAAAGTGAGACATCTGAGGATGAGTTGGATAACAGAAATTTCAACAAGGAAAGGAACAATGCACAAAGAAGAAATAGATGGAACAACAATCAGAATAGGTTAAGAGAGACTAAGAGACCAATGAGGTCAAGACAAGGAAATTTCAATGGAAGGTGTTTCTCATGTCACAAGTTTGGACACATGGCTTCACAGTGCAGGACACATGAAAGACAGGAAAATGGGAATTTCAGAAACAGGTAGCTTTTCCATGGGTATTGCTACTCATGTAATCAGTTTGGTCACAAGGCAATGGATTGTAGGGTTCATGATAGAAAAGGATATGGCTTCACTAGGAGAAATCCTAAGACATTTGCACCTCCAAGGAATAATAACATTAAGTGTTATAAGTGCAATAATGATGGACATACAACAAAATGGTGTAGAGCAGACATTCCAGAATCAAGCATGAACAAGAATAGGAACAAGAATATGGATATGGATATAAATAAGAATAGGAATGTGGACATGAACAGGAATAGGAACAAGAATAGTCAAAGAAATCAGAAGGATCATATGAGAAGGAAAGAGGATAAAGGTAAAGACCAGTGCTTGTTGGGAGTAGAAATACTCCCACCCCAGAATTAACCACCTCAAGAGGAGGTGGGGGAGGGGCTAAGCTAAGAGATTCATTCTTAGCCCCGAGCCCCAAAGGTGACCCTTTTCCATTGATGTCAAAGGGGAGAGATTTGAGTAAGGGGGAGAGATTTGGTTTAAGGAGAAAGCATTGAGTCAAGGGGAGTAGAACAGGAAAAAGGTCAAGATTTGGTAAAAAGAATTTGGGTTGCCATCAATGACAAAGGGGGAGATTGTTGGACATTTTGAGTGATAAGTTGTCATTGATGTCAAGAGTGAGTGGTCATTGATGTCAAACTTTCAGCACCAATCAATGGCAGTTTTAGTTGGCAACATCCGTTTCGGTTTCAGTTTCAAGATCCGGTTCAAGGAAGTCAGATGAGGTCCAAAGTGCAAGAAAAAGCCCAAATAAATAATATTATAATATTATTTTATAATATTATGCAAAGGAAGTTTAAAATTAATTATAAATTAATTTATTAGTTAATTTACTTAACTTATAAAGTTATTTAAATTAATTATTAATTATTTTAATTTAAATTAATTTAAGCTAAGGTTAAATAACCCTAAGGTGGGTTATCAAATTTAATATTTGAAATTTGATTTTGAATAAAGTGTCATCGATGTGAGGAGAAATTAAAAATGTGTATATAAGGGGGGAACTCCCACCCTACCAAACCTTACCATGCCTTCGATAATTATTGCGAGCTTTAGAATTGTGAGCCTTACGAATTGCGCTGCGTCCAAAGCAAGGAAAGGGTGTGCAAGTTTCGTGAGAAATAGACGACGAGTGGAGGCATAAGAGGAAGGGGTTCTACCTTCCTTCATGTGGGCATTCGTAGCCCACGTGGTGGGCTCCCAAGCGCTAAGGCGCTTAGGATAGAGGAGACGATGGATCGAATCTCGCCGAATCCCCTTTTGGGGAAGAAAGAGGTATGCTTGTAAATTGGTCACCAAAAATTTTGGGAATATAGTTTGGGCATTTAAAAATTAATTTTTGCATATTTAAATTGGTTCTAAGGTTGCTAAAGGAGTTATAAGGGTTTTTGCAAAATTAAATTTTTAATGTTGTTTGCTCAAATGTTTTGAAAAGATTGTAAGGTGTTTGGTTGATATTTTTATGGTGTTGGATATTATTTTAAGTTGGAGTTTATAAGGTGTATCAAGGAAATTATCTTTATGTATGTTATGATGAGTGTTAATTTTAAAAGGGAGCAATAAGGCATAAATTGAGTTGTGATTGTTTTATGTCCAAGGAATATTTTTGGAAAGTGTTGAAGTGATATTGTTGTGTTTAACCATTGGAATTGGAAAGAAGAAATTGTGATTAAGACAGGTTTTCTAAAGGCACTTCTACATCCAACAAAAGGTATGGGCATATTCTTCCTAGTGAGTGATTGTTGAAAATTGTGAATGGAAAGTTGGAGTGAAAAGGATTGTTTGGTTTGCATTGTTGAGAGTGTTTTGAATTAATGCTTCAAGGTTTTCTGGAATTAAGAGTTGTTGATAAAACCTTGTTTTATAAGCATTGTTGTTGAAGTGTTTGAGTTGAGTGAAGAACTTGAACTAGGGTTTGCAAAGAACATGAGTATCATTGTTATGTGAAGATTGTCTTATAAGCATTGTTGTTGAAGTGAGTTGTTGAGTGAAGAACTTGAACTAGGGTTTGAAAGAATGAGAATATTGTATGTGTTTTCTTATAAGCATTGTTGTTGAAGTGAGTTGTTGAGTGAAGAACTTGAACTAGGGTTTGGAAAGAACATGAGTATCATTGTTATGTGAGATTGATTGATAAAGCATTGTTGGAAATATTTGAGTGAGTATTCATATGCTTGGACTAGGGTTTGTGAGCAAGGATCATGTCATTGAGTGATTGGTTGAGTAGAGTTGGTTGAGCCTAGTCAAGTGAATGTGTGAAGTGATTGTTCAAGTTCTGTGAAACAAATTATTCTATATTCTGAATTGATTTGAGAAAGAGGTTGAGTATTGATGAGTGTGAAACATATTGAGTCTCTAAAAATTCTCTATATGTTTCTGTGATAAGAGAGTGATTGAAAGTGATTGAGTATTGAGGTGAATGTGAAGCATATTGAGTCTCTAACAATTCTCTATATGTTTCTAAGAGAGTGATTGAAAGTGATTGAGTATTGAGGTGAATGTGAAGCATATTGAGTCTCTAACAATTCTCTATATGTTTCTAAGAGAGTGATTGAAAGTGATTAAGCATTGTGATGAATGTAAAGCATATTGAGTCTCTAACAATTCTCTTTATGTTTCTATGAGATTTGGACAAGTTCTAGTGTGGACTTGTTGAGCAGATTTGAGGTAAGTCTTTGAGAAGACTTGTGGATAGATTTGTGTGAGCTTTTGTGGAAGCTTACAATACAGATTGAGAGCAGATTTGGATAAGTTCTAGTGAGGACTTATTGAGCATATTTGAGACAAGTCTTTGAGAAGGCTTGTGAGCAGATTTGATTGATTGATTTGTTCAAACCTTGAGTTAAGGTTTGGGGTAGATCTAGTAGAGTTGATTTGAGATTGTGTCAAGCTTTGAGTTAAGGCTTGAGGATATAGATTGAGGATAGATTTGTGCTAGATCGAAGGACTATGTTTAGTGTAGATCAGAGGATAGATATTGAGGATATATTTGTGCTAGATCGAAGGACTGTGTTTAGTGTAGATTTGAGGATAGATATTGAGGATAGATTTGTGCTAGACCGAAGGACTATGTTTAGTATAGATTTGAGATAGATATTTGAAGGTGATAGAGTATAGAGGATGATAGTCTCTAGTGGATAGAGATCCATTAGCTAGGGTAGTGAGGATAGGTGTCTTCAGTGGATAGAGATCCATTAGCCAGAGTAGTGGGGGTAATAGTTCTTCTAGAAGATCACTAGTCAGAGCTTAGGAGAAAGGAGTTCTCCTGTGGATAGAGATCCATGAACTTGATTAGGGGATTGGTGTCTCCTTTGGATAGAGATCCATAAATATTGTAATAGGGAAAGGATTCCCAAGAGATTGATTGAGAAAATTTTAGTGAAATATTTTCTCCGTGGAGTAGCCCACATTGGGTGAACCATGTAAATTTGGTGTCTCTATTGTGTGTGGTGATTTGTGCATTGCTTTGATTACTGTTATTGATATTGCTATCTATACATTGCATAATATTGATTGGGAAAGAAAAGTAAAAAGTGGTCTTATACTGTTCACCCCCCTCTCAGTATAAGCTTGTGTTCTTCATAATATACCTCTTAGTTTTCAAAAGTTCTTGGACATATAAAATTTCACTTTGAGTTCTATAATGGTGTCCCAAGTATTAATCCTAAAGACCTAGTGGAAAAAGGCTTTAGGTTTGTAATCGAGAAATTTTTTGACTTTGGTGTTGGTGAAACCGGTGACTATGATTGATAAGTCTCAAAAATGAAAAGCAACCCATGAGATCCACTAAAAGAGAAAGAAAAAGATAAAGGGTTTGGTTTTGGTGAAACCGGTGACTATGATTGATAAGTCTCAAAAATGAAAAGCAACCCATGAGATCCACTAAAAGAGAAAGAAAAAGATAAAGGGTTTTCTATAATCTCATATGAAGACGAATAAGGTGAAGCTACATTTAGAAATACATGGACATCTAAGGAAGAAGAGGAGGGGCAATTAGTAGAAGAATAATAGTCCAAAGAAGCAAAAATTATGTAGTCCACCATCATTCACAATACTTTATATTCATCCACCCCAACCGTGTCAACTCAACTCACCACACAAATAATGATTTCTAAGGCACCATTGTACATCTCAACCACTATGTCCATGTCATCATCATTAGTGATATTGGATTATTTAATTGATATATTGTTATATTGATCTAGAATTAGTGCAAAAGCACAACAATAATGATTTATACTTCTAGTATTGCAACTTAAACACCAATACCTATGATTAATATTGGTAAGTGGTAGGGATGTTAACTTGGATATTCTAGTATCATTTCCAATTACTAAGTCAAATGTGATACCAAATCATGGATTAAGTTGAAGCATTATTGTTGAGGACAAGAAATATCACAAAATATTATATTTCTAGCAAGTTTGTATTACCATCTACACCTATCATGTAGTTGTACATGCAAGTTGGTGGAAAAGCCATAGAGTTTTATTTTGATAAAACTGCTACAATTGGTCCTATATGGCTAGAAACCACCTCTTATAATTACATGATTAAGTTATCTTCATTGGACCTAATAAAATATTAGATGTGAATAGAAGATACGAATGGTAGAACAAAGTGTCATGGTCATGTTATTGACTACTAACACTTTGTGAGGAAGGCCAAAGTTTACAAGAATCACATAAAAAACATGGAGTGGAACCTAGATGAAAAGCAGACATATACAAGGAGTGGTTGGTAGAGTTTATGTAGTAAGAAGAAAAAAGGAAAAAAAAGGAGAAACTAAAACAAAAATTGGAGCAAAATGAAAGGATGTTGAGTGATGATGTAATAGAAGAATAAAGAGATAATAGACCTTAGAGCTAACAAGGAAAATTTTAAGAAATAGGTTAAAGAATCCAAACTAAGGGTCAATCCTCAAGATTAAAGGTCATTAAAATCATGCTAGATTTTTTATGGAACTAGAGTCAAACCAAGGCAAATAGGCTAGATCAATTATTGCATTACATCAAGGAAAGTGAAGAGCTTAAAAAGAGATTGTTACTAAAATTTATGGTATAAAATACAACTAGATGGGAAACCTGGACTAGTTCCACTCATCTTATCTTAGTTATACAATAAATCTCCTACAAATTTTCAACAAATCAATCTCAAGAATAAATGAGACAACAATGTAGTTCAATGGCATTAAAGAGAAATAGAAGAAACTAAATGAATATATCCATGCTAGAAATAATATTAAAAAAAACAATAGATAACATTAGGTGTAAGGACACTCATTTGGTAAATTAAGGTATATCCAATATAATATTCAAATAGTTATATCCAATATGCAACAAGAAGTATGCAAAGTTGATTAAGGAAATAAAACCTTGTATGTCCAATGAGGATAAAATGTTACTGAACCAAGCAACCACTTCAATTACTAGAATTCTAATTCATTTGGACAAATTGTAGTTAGACATAAGAAGAACAATAAATAAGAAATAGAGGTTTACTAGGAAGGACAAAGAGAGATAGATGCTATTTCTAAAATAATTAATTAGGTGTATACACCTTTCTATATAAACTAGTTTTACTGCTAACTCTATTGTTGCTCCATATCAATCATAAATATATAGTCCTTTGAAGGTCCTTGGAAAAATTATTTTAAAGATTTTTTTATTATTTTGGCATTCAAATCCTTTGAGATCCATTGGTTGGTAATGTTAAAGTTACATAAAAATATTAATTGGCCAATAGAGTTAAGAGAAGAGGTCAAGGGTCCACCCATTCATTTGATTATAAAATGATAAACAAATGACAATATGGGCTAGAAGGAACTACTCATGCAAGGAAGGATGACAGGCGGTTGCAAGCACTATTTAGGGGGGAGCGTGGGAATTCAAAATTTTAAAGGCAAGAAGGAGCAGATTTAAATTTTTTAAGGTCAAGGGGACGGTCACGAGGTCGATAATGATGGGGTACCTTATGAGGATTCTAAGGATGGTTAGATTGCTCATGACAAAGCCTTTGAAAATATTGCATAGTTTTGGGGAGATGAACCTCCTGATAAAGGAGACAACTCAGGACCCTCTTGTCAAAGGGCCCACAATTGAAAAGCCTTCCTTCGCTAAAATTCTTAGTGGAGGAAGAAACAGTCCCAGAGAATCCTCCTCTTATCTTGAGCCCATTGGAACAAAACTCAAAATCCATGAAGGCATAATTTCAAATAACCTCTCAATGGAAACTTTTTTCCTAGTTGGAAAGCTCATTAGAGGAAGACCTAACCTCAAAACCATTTGGAGATGGATGCATTCCAAATGGAAGACTGTGGTAAGCATGGAAATTTTTGGTCTATCCATAGGATTTTTTGGCATCCATATTAGCAAAAATGATGACATTATCCAGATTCTTATAGGAAGACTGTGGTTCCTAGGAAGGCATAGTCTATTCCTACAAAGATAGGCAAAATATTTTGACCCAAAAACCTAGAGCATAAACCATGCTCCTATCTGGGTTTGTTTGCCAAACCTTCCTTGGAATTTTTGGCATGAGGATATCCTCAAAGGTATTGCAAATATTATTGGTGAATTGGTGGCCATTGATCATGCCACATTGGCCAGGTCAAGGATGATAACTGCTAGAATATGTGTTAATGCAAACTTGGATTCAGAACTTCCCACTTTTGTTGAACTAGAATATGGGACATATTATCAAAAGCAAGCACTAGAATATGATAATAAACCAACTTTCTATGTGGAATATCAGACACAGGGACACCTGATATCTCAATACCCTTATCTGAAATTGTAACATCCAAATATCGAACCTAAGATCCCAAGGAACAGTGCCCCATTCACGAGGAATGAAAGAAGGAAGAATTCAACTTCAAAGGGAGTTGTTTTTAGATAAATAAAAAATTAGGTCCCAAAAAACAAAGGTAGTGGTCGTCCACAAGGTGGTGTTGCGAAAGAACCCTAAGCTCCCCCTCAATCTATTGACAAAAGCAAACATATATCTACTGCAAATCCAAAAATGAACAAGGAAGAGGTAATTTCCCTTTTTGATATTCCAAATAAGTACCAAATACTTTATGATACGTCCTTATTCAAAAAATAAAATGAAGTCCTTTAGAGTCCATAACCAAATCATAATATTTCCTCTATTTCCAATGATAATATTGGGCTCTCCCACCCTACTCCAAAATCCTCGAGAAGCCCAGACTTCTCAGGGCCTTCAAGCCCACCCCATGAGACTATTCCAGACCATTTAGGTGGATCTGGTAAATTGAATCACATTGAAGAACCCATAATACTAGAAACCATCCCTAGATCATCCAACCCTTTGGTTCAAAAGATTAACTTTTCATCTAGGAATAACGTGATATTTGATACCTAAATGGAAGGAATTCATGAGTAAGAACATGATAGTATATTTATAAATTTTCATTGAATGAATATGATGCCTCTTGTTATCTAATTATCCCTTTGATTTATAATCATCTAAATTTATTGGTCTTATTGCATGTAACATATGACATATATCTATATCTATATCTATCTATCTATCAATATATATATATTTAAACCTACAAATAATGAATCTAAATACCTCATTGTATCTATTTTCAATATTTGGATATGAATTTGCTATCAACATATCATTATCCTCTATGAATGAATTCAACCAAAGTATTTCATTTACAAGTTCTAAGAGTCCTTCTTCTTATACTCAATAATAAAATTTTGGTGCCTTGTTGAAAAAAATGACATCATTAGAAGCTCTGCATCACACAGGTTGCATGCATTAGGGTTTCGGGCTCTTGATGCCATACCACCTCTCCACTTTGGAGTGTGTGCAAGATGCCTCTTAGGGTATTTATTTGTTGTTGTCACCAAATTTACTCCACTATTTGGTGGATTAAACATCTTTTAAATGGATAGAGCTCAATCAGTAGATCCAACTTATATTGAAGTTACATAAGGGAGCAATGGCACCAAAGGTGAACAAGCAACCACAAAAGTTCATTCCCAAAATTTATCATGAGGTAATATTTCTCCTCCAAATATGGTTATCCTTTTGAGTGAGTTTAATACTAGTTGTTCTTGGCTAGAAAGCCATATGCTGGTAGGGTATTTTCTAGGTTACATCCCTAGTGAAACCCTCCTTTGAAACTAGATTCAACAAGCTTGGAATGATGTCAATGTTGATGGTATCTATAACCTCACCAAAGGGTTATTTTTATTTCATTTTTTTGACCTTGCTCAAACTAAAGTGGTCATAAGTCATGGGCCTTGGTCTGCTCGTAGCTCCTTGTTGATTTTTTAGCCCTAGACCAAGGATTTTTTTATCATTAATGATGTTTCATTACGGGTTCTAGTTTGGGTTGTGTGGGTGTGTTTTTGCACCCCACCCCTTTTGCAAAATATGATGTTTTTATTCAAGGAGTTTTCCAATTTTTTAAGGTATTGATGAAAAAGCGAAATATGTTAGAGTAGCAACAACGATCATGGGGTAGACCAAACTTATGGGCGAATGGTAGAATGAAGCAGGGCGGGCAATAAGAGGGGGTGAAAACCTACCCTTAAATTTGGGCAAAAATTTCTAATGGCCCACCTAACTTGTTGGATGAACATTTCAAGCGGTAACATGGGTGGATAAATCATAGAAGCCCACATTTGAGGAACAAGGAAGATCCTCACCCAGTCCTGGTAGGAAGTTAGGCATACAAGATGGGCTAAAAATATGAGAAACATTGGCATTTTTCCTTTGAGATTTTTGTGGGTGGAAATAAGAACAAAAAAAGCACCTACCTAGCATGCAAAGCTCTCACCATCACCCAAGATTCAAATGGAAGACTTATCCACTGGTCTAGCAGTTTGGGTTCCTGACAATGCAAGTGGATGTGACAGATTTCAGGCATGTTCTTCCCAAGGTATCTCAAATCCTATCACCCATTGCCTAATCAGAGGATCACCAGTTAAGGAGAAGGACAATGCAAATGAGTATTAATGGGTTGAGCAAAAGATCAAAGGGTCCATAATGATCCAAAAGTATCTACCACCTTTTAGAATATCAATGTCATCTAGGGGAGTAGTGTACTAGCACTGTGCTTGTCTACTATGGTGATTGTCTTGCCACCTACCACCATTAATGTCCAGATTTTGAAATCCATGTAAATATAGTTATAAATAGTGGAATGTGGTTCATTCAAAGGGCGTATCTTTAGCCTTTATAATTTTTATGTAAGGTTTTCCCTCTATAAATACAAATTATGCATTATTCAATCTCTAATTGTGTTTTCTTCTTATTATATTGAATGAATAAATATCCTACTTCTTAGCTTCTTAAGTCATCCCGATTATTCTACTATCTATATTTCTTGGGGTGTGCCTGAGTGACTAAGGGGGAGTGTGTCCATTATATGGATTAGAGGTTTTATTCTTTTAATGCCTCCCGAGTGGGAGTGCTTTGATTTTGCATCCTAGATCGTATGCACCCGCTCATCGATGTTGGAGTTTACCTTCCACCCACCACTGATAAGAGAGATAGGACAAGGGAACTATTGGATGATTGAGTGCAGGGTTCTATATTTTAGATGGGGTATTACACATGCATAGGTCTTGATGCGGCTATACCATCCTTATGAGTTTGGCTACAACCTTCTATTTTTTCTTTCCATTTTTCCTTTTCCCTTTCCATTTTATGACGTAGAGTAGCTAGAATCACTCCTTACAGTAAATAGCCTTCTTCAAAGATCATCTACCTCATCCTCTCGATGTGGTGGCTATTATATTCTTGGCGCTGACCCATTTGCCTTACCCTATGCATGGTGCTGGATTGGCAACCAATAGTTTTAGCAATTCTACTAGGGATAAATGAGTCCCTTGTTTCAAGAAATTAGAGTTTGGTGACTCTTTGATTTTTCCAGATCATCTCAAAGTCACCTTACAACTCTAATTAAGTGGCACATATAGATCATGCTATCAATCTTTCACTCGAGCTAAAAATCCAAATATCTCGAAGGACTCAAGGTATGATGGGCAACCTTAAACTTGCAAGCGAAGATAACATGCTCACCTGATGACTCTAAATTTGATAATGCAACTAGGACCTCTGAAGACTGGTGCCTTGATGGCTCAGCTATCATTTCCCCAATGGAACGACCTTGATCCACTGAACTCTACTACTCGCATGAGATTCCCAAGGGTACCCTGAAGGCCCTGACAAAATATGATGGCACCTTGGTAATAGCTCATGAGCATGTTGAATATGTTGCTACACTAGAACCCTTTCATGGCATCACCCACAAAGATCTCATGATGAGACTTCTGGTCATGTCTCTAGAAGAGAGGGTGCTATTGTGGTACTTTTTCCTTGGGTGGAAGACCATATGCTCATGGGTGTACTTGGCAGGAGCTCTCATCAAATATTTTATGGCTCCATGAACCCTTTCCAACTCTTGATGCATCTCTCTTTCATCAAAAGGGCACCTATCAAATCCCTGATCGACTTCAATGTTTGATTTGGGAGGAGCTAGAAAATGATTTCTCCTTAACTACAACAGTCACCCGCCCAGGCCCACCTATATTATATATGATCTTTGAGCTTGAATATAGGCTTCCTCCTACTTCAAACTAGGGAAAAGATATCCCCTCAAGTATTTTAGGAGGTCATACGGGTGGAATGAATCCTAGTTCAAGCAAAAATAACATCTTCTAGGGACTCTACCATCTCATCCTCATTCTCATCCATCGCTATCCCCTGATATACTGCACTGTATCCACTTTAGATTCAATATTAAGCTATGCAGGAGCCAAGGCTATAGCCCAGTGGAACACAAGGGGTAGATGTCGACTCAAGCCCAATAGGTATGAGTGCAAGCATCAGTGATGAAAGCAACAATCCTATCACTTGCATCTCATCCCATGGAGTGGAGGATTTGTACCTAGGTAGGAACACCACGCACAAGGAAGGTGCACTTTTACACCTTTTAGTGTCCAAGAGCATGATAAGCAAAGGTCTAGCCATATTCATCATGGAAAAATAAACAAGGATCTTATTGTCAAAGAGGTCTCATTAGAAACATACTTAATCAACGAGGCCTACGGAAGGAAACGTGAAGAGGCAGCAAAGGCATGTGAAACAAGGATTTCACAATGGTTGAATCCCCAGGTATGACAACATCGAAACCTATTGCTAGATAAGCCAGTATGAAAGGAAGGCTCCCATATGGCTAAATTAATTATCATACTAATCATTGATTGCATAAGTACTGGCGTACATGGTGATCTGCCAAGTCATGGGTTCTTCATGACTTGGAATTGTTGGCAATGTCAGTCAAACTATAGAAGGTGCCTCAAGTTCAACGTAATATGTTCTGATAATTATAGATTCAATGTAAAAGTCCCAAAATGAATCAATTATTGTGGTGTACCACTCACACCATGATTTTGTGTACATAGCCCGACTAATAAATAAAAGTGCTCCAAGCACGTGTCAAGGTGACATCATCTGAACGCTTGGTGATTGGAGGAAGATCATTAGAATCCTCCATCTTGGAATTCACTTATATTTCCTATGCAATTGTTGTGACCTCATGCCCAATGGACCTATGGCTCATGATTTAGGCATCTCCACAAATAAAATTATAAAAGATATCTCTTTCTTTTAGGAAGAAGCACCCACTCCTCAAACAACAAGAAATGAACTCTATAATATCTCGAAGGATAGAAGTAGCATGAAACATGAATAATAAAATGAGACTGTGACTAAAGATTCCTACAAATAGTGGAAATAAATAAGCAATATTCTTACAAGATCGTGTCAAAAATAGGTGTTGCACTAGAGCTAGCAAATGCCTTCAACATTCTATCTATTCTTAAATGCTTTATGATCCTTAACATGGTATGTTAACAAGAATACGGTCTATGGGGGTGTCCTGTGGATCACTTTTCCTTTTATTTATTTTATTTTGGTGCATTATTTGCTTCCTTCTCTTTCCTTATTTCCTCGCCCCTACCAACCATCAAGGTTAGTAGCAGCTATCTTCTTGCTTCTATTGATTCCTGTGTTCCCCTCCCTTCCCTCTTCCCCTCTTCTCTTTTTCTAGTTTTTTTTGTTATATTCACTCGTTGCATCTCCTATTTTCTTCTCTTCTACTATTGTTATCCTCATTTTATATTCACCTTTGGATATATTCCTCCATTGTCTTGCATCTTTCCTCAACTACTTTTGTTTGTGCCTCCTTGGTCCCCTTACCTCCTCTTGTTTTGTGAATTTTAGAATGTAGTATTTTGGGTCCTCCTTTCCTACAAGGGGAAAGTCCCTGTGAGTCACCAAGAGTGTGGGTGTGTTTTTGCACCCCCACCCCTTTTGAAAAATATGATGTTTTTCTTTAGGGAGTTCACCAATTTTTGAAGGTATTGATGTACAAGCGAAATATTTCAGAGTAGTAGCAGCGGTCATAGGGCGGACCAAACCGATGGGTGAATGGCATAATGAAACATGACAAACAACAAGAGGGGGTAAAAACCTGCCCTTAAATTTAGGTGAAACTTTCTAATGGCCTGCCTAACTTGTTGGGTGGAAATTTTGAGGGGTAAACATGGGTGGATAAATCATAGAATCCCACCTTTGAGTAATAAGGAAGACCCCCGCACAGTCCTGGTGGGTAGTTAGGGATACAAGATGGGAGGAACATATGAGAAACACACACATTTTCCCTTTGATATTTTCATGAGCAAAAATAAGAGAAAATAAAGCACCCACCCAGCATGCAAAGCTCCTTCCATCATCCTAGATTCAAATGGAAGACTTATCTATTGGTTCGGTAGTTCAGGTTCCTGAAAACGCAAGTGGATGTGATGTATTTCTGGTGCATTATACCCAAGGCATCTCGAATACTATCACCCATCACCTAACTTGAGGATCACCAGTCAAGGAGAAGGATGACCCAGTTGAGCATTAATGAGTTGAGTAAAAGATCAAAAGGTCCATATTTATCTAGAAGTATCTGCAACCTTCTAGAATATTAGTGTCATCCATAGGAGCAGTGTACCAGCACGATGCTTGTCTGTTGCAATGATTGTCTTCCCACCTATCACCATTAATGTATAGATTTTGAAATTCATGTAAATATAGTTATAAATAGTGGAATGCAGGTCATTCCAAAGGATGGCTCTTTGGCCTTTACAATTCTTATGTAAGGTTTCCCATATATAAATATAAATCATGCATTATTCTATATTTAACTGTGTTTTCTTGTTATTGGATTGAATGAATGAATATCCTACTCTTAGCTACTTAAGTTATATCAGTTATTCTACTATATGGATTGCTTGGGGTGTGCCTAAGTGACTAAGAGAGAGTGTGTCCATTATATGGTTTGGAGGTTTTCTTCTGTTAACACCGCTCGAGCGGGAGTGCTTTGATTCTACATTCTGGATCTCATGCACCCGCTCATCGATGTTAGAGTTCACCTCTTGTCCACCACTGATAAGAGAGATAGCACAAAGGCACTGTTAGACGATTGAGTGTAGGGTTATATGTTTCAAATGGGGTATTGCACCTGCATAGGTCTTGATGCGGCTATACCCGTCCTTGTGATTTTGGATACAACTTTTTATTTATTTTTCTTTATGTTTTCCCTTTTTTCTTTCCATTTTATAGTGTAGATTAGCTGGAACCACCCCTTACAAGAACTGGTCTTCTTCAGAGGTCGTCCACCCCATCCTCTCAATGCAATGGCTATTCTATGCTTAGCACTGACCCATTCGCCTCACCCTGCATGCGATGCTGACTTGGTGACCAATAGGTTGAATTCCATAGTCTTATTTTGCCACTCTAGCCTTACGATCAGAATCTTGTGGTCCCCATTGGTGAATTTATTTGTTGTGAAATGAATAAATTTTATACCTCACACTCTTAAAAGTATTTTTGTGTCAAAGGCGATATTTCTAAAGACCTCTGGGAGACTATTGATATCCAAGTTGGTGACTATAGGTTCAAGCAATGTGTTGTTTACATAAACCTACCTAACACATGTTATCATTGCCAATCAGCTACCCATAAGATAAAATATTATCCTTTAATGGTAGATAAGATTAAAGCTAAGGAGACAACTATGACTCCTATTACTACTAGCTTTGTCCCTACTTCCAAAGGGGGGCAAGATGAATGGAAGGTAGTCCAAAATAAGGGTAAGAATGGGAAAAATGTAAACCCTATGGTTTCTCCCAATAGCTCGCCTCAACCCCCTATGTCTTTTGTGCCAACTGGGCATGGTGTGGTGATGGAGCAACATACCATGCAAATGGTGGCACCTAGTGCTAGGGCTTCATAGATGGTTGCTAATGTACCACCGACTAGTGCTTCCTTTGCCAAAATTGTTACTTCTACTCCTACTCAGTCTTCAGATTCTCCAATTCTGCATGTCAATGGGCAGCCTTCCTCTAGCTTCATGGAACCTGAACGGGCTTCTATCAATGGCCGAAGATCCCATAGCCCACCCCAGGGAGACTCCTTGGTTCACCAGGACAAAAGGTGTCAAATGGAGTTTTGGAAAGCAGGTCAGGAGCATTTTCTCAATAATATTTATGATTCCCTTTCAAACCTCGGAGACGTTGAAGATGTAGAAGGACATATGAGTCTTGATCGATTTCCATGATTTTTTATCATGGAATGTTAGAGGGTTGATGGACCCAATCCGCAAATACTTGGTCCGAGATGAGATTGCTTTATGCTCCAGGTTTTATGGTAATCTTGACTTTCTCTGTCTTCAAGAGATTAAGATTTTTGACTTTATTCTGTAATGTACTTGTCCTTTTCTTTGGCCAGGTAGCTTTTTTTATACCACCAATCATTCCCCTAGCAGAGGAGGAGTTGTCATTCTTTTGGTAGCTAGGTGGAAAGATAGTTTGGTCTCGTGGGGTGTGGACCCCTCCAATCAAGCAGTTTGGGTTTTACTTGAGGTTGGTGGGCTGTCTTTTGGCATTATTAATGTTTATGCCTCCAATGAAGCTCAGGAGCATTGTAGCCTCTGGCGGTGGTGTGCTTTCTCTTTACCACCTATTGTTTGGGTTATGTGCGAAGATTTTAATATGACTGAAAAGCCTATAGACAAGATAGGACAACTTCCTATGTGGTGGGCTACTAGGGAAAGAGAGGCCTGGTACTTCATGAAAAACAAATTGGGTTTGTCAGACCCCAATTCTTGTTTTTCTCCCTAGGATTTTCCTAAAAATTTGTGGTATATGTGGTCCAATTTCTAGGCTAGCCATGCAAGAATTATGAGAAGTTTGGACAGAGCCATGCTTTTAGATCATGTGCAATTTTTCTTTCATAGGAGAAATGCTTCAGCTCCGTTTGTGGAAACCATTCCTGGTACCACTACTTTCGACCATTCACCCATCATGTTTAATGTGCTGATGAAATCCCTACCTCAGAGACACTACAAGTCACAATTTTTTCAATACTTCCTTTCTTCAGCACCCTTCCATGGTCTATCATATCCATAGAGTCTGGAATCTAGTTCCTAGACCTACTGGAGAGTTGGGTTGGATAGAATGGTGGAATGATGCCATTTTTTGTACAACTATCTTACTCCACACTTTGGGAGAAAAGGTGGCATAGTTCAGAAGATATTCCAATGTTGTCCTTCATGATGAGCTTGCCAAAGCTTCTCTCAGGCTTGAGGCCTATCCATTTAATCTTGAACTTCAGTCTCATGTTGCCCAATTGAGGCATGAACTTAAACTTGCTAAACTTTATGAGGCTCGAGGAGCTCGAATTAAATCCCATCTTCATTGGCTTAAAGTTGGTGATAGGGTCACTAAAGATTTTTTCAAAGGCTTCGCCCTCCCAGGAAAGCTACTCAATTCAAGGCCATTCAAGACAATGGAATAAGGCTTACCGCTCTTCCTGAGATGATTGATGCTTTTGTCAAGCACTATACTAATGTTTTTGCCGCTCAAGCTTATTCCCTTGAGTGAGAGCAAGCACTGGAAGCTTGTATGGCAGTTGTGCCAGTTAAGGTTTTGAAGTCTCAAAGAGCAGGGTGTGATAAACTTCTCTCCCTTAAATATCTGGAGGATGCATTGTCTCAAATGGCAAATGACAAAGCGCCAGGTCTGGATGGCTTTCCCTGTGAGTTCTACAAAGGTCTTTGGGACTTAGTTGGTCCTGATTTGCATAAATTTTATCTGGAGGCTCTTCGAGTAGGCTCTTTGGGAGCAATTATTAATAGGGGCAATATCAAATTCATACCCAAGCAAGGGGACCCGGAGTTGATCACTAATTGGAGGCCTATTACTTTGTTGAATGTTAGTTACAAGATCATTGCCAAATCTTTGGCTCTTCACCTTAGGCCTCTTCTTCCTTTGTTAGTCAGATCAGAGCAAACTGGATTTATTCAAGGGAGGTACATCCTCGATAATGTTTTGGCTATCTAGGAGGGCATGGAATGGGCCCGGATGTCAAACCAGAACATGCTTTTTATCAAGATTGATTTTGAGAAAGCTTATGACCGCATTGAATGGAGATTCATTCTTGCTATGCTCAAAGCTTTAGGATTTGGGCCAATTTTCATTCAGACAATTGCTATGCTATTCAGAGATGCTTCGACTATTCTCAATATGAACAATTCATAGTCTAAAGTAGTGGGCCTTTTTAGGTCTATTCGGCAAGGGTGTCCTATTGCTCCCTCTTTATATGTGCTTGCTATTGAAGCCTTCGGCTATCTTTTAGCTGCTCAAGCTTCTGCAGGTCTTATTAAAGGAATTGCTCTTTCGAATGATCAGGGACAACTTATTAATGGTCACTTTGCTGATGACTCCTTTCTTACTGTAAGGGAAGAGGAGCAATCTATTTCTAATGCTCTATCTTGTCTGAACACCTTTTGCAAAGCCTCTAGTTCTAGCATACAATGGAGGAAGACCTTCTACTTTAGATAGTCTCCCTTGCCTATGCCACCTTGGCTTCAAGGGTTTCATTGGAATTGGATCCCTCCTGGAGAAGTTTTTAAGTTTCTTGGTATTCCTTTTGCCTTTCAAGGCTCCCCTGCTCAACTTTGGAATTATGTGCTTCAAAGAGTTGAAAAGAAACTTGAATTCTGGCTTACTAAGAAGCTATCATTAGCAGGTAAATTTCAGATTTGCTCTAAAGTTTTAGCTGCCACTCATGTATACTACTCCTCTTGTTGGGTTCCTTCACAGGCTTGCTATAAGAAGCTTGAGAAACTCCTTCAAGATTTTATTTGGAATAATTCTTCTGAAACAAAGGGATTTCATAGAGTTTCCTGGGATATTTGTTGTCTTCCCAAAGAGTCTGGCGGAATGGGTCTGTTGGACTGTAGATGGTAAGGTATTGCTCTATGTGCTAAGTGGGTGGTCAGGGCTCTGAGGGGAGCTGAAGCTTGGAAAGTTTTGGTTCAACATTTCATTTCCTCTGGTCTTCCCTTAAACTGTAGAGCATGGAGAGGGTTGGATTTTTCCTCTCTCATTGTTGCTCCGGTTTTTGTCAAGATTCTTGGCTCCTTTGTTATTAAAAGTATCTAGAAAGCATGGCAGCAACTCACTCCTTGGATCTGTTGGAAAGGAGATGGCTTTCGTAAAGGCTTATCCATCAATTCTATGAATATTTGGTGGTCCCCCATGTTTCTTCATCAAGGTTCTCCCTTAGCTTGGGTGCAATGGATTCATGCTCAGTGGTTTTTTAAAAAGGGTATTGTTACAATAGCTAATTTCTTTTCTCACTAGACTAGGGATTGGATCCCATGGAATGAGTTCAAATGCACCTTCAAGCTGAATGGTGTGGATAAAGATACTTATGATGTTGTTATTGCTCTCACCCCTTTTTCTATGTTGCACAAGATTGGTGTGCGCTCACTGCATCCTTGGTGGTCAGACTGGAGATGGCATGTTGACACTCCTTTGCTTAATTATAAGGCTCATTTGGGGTATAAATGGTTATCTCCTCATCTTCCTATGGTGCCTAAGCTCAATCAATGTTGGGACTTATTTTCTACAAGGACTAGATGGAATTCTAGATTTCAGAATGTTTGGGCTGCTTATGTTGAGCCCAAGCAATATTTTTTTACGTGGAGCTTGTTGTGTCAAGGTCTCCCCTTGGGAGAACATTTGAAGTACCTTGGAATTCCTGATCCTAAATATCCTTTTTGTGGTGTACCCGAGTCTTGTACTCACCTCTTTTGGCACTATAGAAGATCTAGGTAAGCTTGGGAATGGGTTCTTTCCTTTTTTTCCCATTTACAATTGCAAGAGTTTCTTGGCCCCAAGCTCTTCTTGGGGACTCTTTTACTTTGTCTCTCCCACTTTTTGAGGTGTGGTAGGTTTTTAGGATTAGCTTGCTCTTTCATATTTGGAAGGCCCGTAACAGAATTATTTTTAAATAGTATACACCTTCTATCACATTTACTCATGCAAATAAATTAGAAGTTTTTAATGACATGTGGCTATAGATATGTACTCAAGCCAACAAAGTTGCTATGGAGTTGGATCACCTACAAGTTCTTCTGGCACAATGGGCCAATGCTCCATGTACAGTCAATCGGATCCCCCTAGAGCGCTCTTCTCAGGAGTGTTTTTGATCCCGCTCTCGTCGTCGACCTCCATCATATGCAAGAAGTGCTCCCATAGATAGGCATTGGTCCCAACCCTCGCCAGTCAAGAAGCGACCTAATGTTGACATTGCTTGTTCGTCCCACCAGGTTGGGGGTGGGATGATGTTCAACCAGTTTCACCTAGGCCAGTTGTTGGTTGGAGCGACATGGGTACTGAAGGCCTTAATGAGAATCATGATGCGGAGGGGTGGATTCCCATCCCATAATCACTAGCAGTTTATGCAGGATGACACAATATTCCATTTGATATGCTTTCTTTGATCAATGATGATTGGTAAACTTGTGTTTTGTTGGTGGCTTTGTTTCCTAACCCTTGTCAATGAGGGTTAGTTTGATTCCCCATGGGGTGTGTTAATCCACCCACTTTTTTTATTGTAAAGGTTGTTATCTTAATTTAATGTAAATAGCTTTTTCATAAAAGTAAAGTCTTTCATTTATGGAGGCTTTTACTTTTGTCATGCATGCCCATTTTGTAAATGGTTAGAGACTTAATATCAATTTTATGGTCAATTTTGATTACGAGGTATATTTTAAGAAGTATTTTATATTTTCATCAAGATATGACTAACTCAACTACTTTTATGGATTCATATATTATGCTAAGTTTCATTTATGATAAAATGAATGCTAAGAATTATCCATGAACTATTTCTCAATTAATGTTATAAGGTAAAGATGTAAACCATATAAAATTCATCTCATGAATTATACAATCTAAGATATACTTGTGAAGACAAAAATGCAACACCAAATAACAAGATATAAATTGAACTCAAAAGACAATATTGCACAATGAATGATTTTTATTAATGGGGGAGCCTCAAAACTCCATTGTTATAATAAAAATCCTTGAATTCTTTGATACATATTTTACAATAGCTAGGGTTCTTCGAAACCCTAGAAAACAATGTTCGTGGTGTCTCAAAACGTGTCTCTGCTCCCAACAAAAGTGAGTGGGCTTCTAGTTAATTGATGTTCAGCCACTCCAGCTTAAGCAACTATCCAATGCTAATGTAATGCTACCATATTTGCACACAAGAAAATAGCAAATGAGTTAGTAATAACAATGAGGGCTCCATAGTTTAAGACCCTTAGAAATCAAGAGTAAACCCTAGCTATGCAATAACAAAATGTAAACAAATGCTAAAAACACAATAAAATATACCTTGCTTATCTACCATTTTGTGATATGATAAAATTTGTTGCAGTGGATTGTTGTGATGATACTGTTAGAGTTAATGTAATGTGCACTATGCCAGTTTGACACTTGTCAGTTTCATTGACAAGTGTCATGTTCATCATATAGGCTTATGCCTATATATTGTAACCATTTATCAATAAAATATATCCCTTCAGTTTTCCCTCCTGAAATTTTGTATCAGAGCTCCAGGCTTTCTCTGGCCTTGTGAGCTTGAGGGGGGATTTCTCTCATGGAAATCCTCCCTCCCCCCTCATCATTTTTTGCCCATTTTTCAAATTTTCATTTTTTCCCCCATTTTTTTTCAAAATAGGGAGTATGCTCTTCATCCTTGATGGATGAATCAGAAACCAGATTTTTGAAAATTAATGGCTGCCCCCAATTTTTTTTTTTAGATCCATTACTGTTGATGTTTGTGCCTGTTTCGGGAAGATGAAGTTTCTTCAGTTTGTATTGCAGCTATTTGTGGTTATTTTTAATATTTGGACTGGGGTGTTTGAATCCAGATCAAAATGAGATCATGAGGATTCCCACAAGTTTTTTTATTGTCATCTATGTTGTTTGCCGTCATGGTTAATGTTTTTTTTCAAAAACGTTTCTTGGAGCCTGTGGTCGAGTGAGCGCTGAAAGAATATGGATCAAAAATATCTTCAGAAATTTTAGTTCTTTGGCATGTTTTTTTCAATGGCGTTATACCAAAAATTTTAGTGAGCGCTAAAAGAATATGGATGCAGTTCTCGACGCTGTTGTTGCACCTGCAGGGAGATCTGAGGCAGCCAATCAAATGGAGGACTCACCAGAGGAAGCGTGGAAACCGTTTTCTCTGAGGACACAAAATCAATAGATGATATGCTGGAGCACTGCAAACGGGGGCCGCCAATGGTAGTTTTAATGGCTATGAATGTTAACCCGATGAAGGAACCAGTGGGCAAAACCTTCGAGTTGAAACTAACACAGAATAGCGAGAGAACGATCGAGAAATCCCTTGTACCCAAAACACCTGTCTGGACCTGTAAGGTATTCAAGTGAGCGAAAATGGAGTTGGTGTGGGTTCACGCATATTGGCTCTTCAGTGTGCTCAATGGTATTAAAGAAGATGAGATCTCAGAATGCAGAAGACCATGATTTGTAGCATCCCTTTTCTTCTCCAAATCATAATGCACATACCAGCCTAAGTACTGCACATACTAGCATGAGTACTCGGTTATGGGTTCGGGTGTGAAGATAAGAGTCGTACAGCTTGATGAAGTGTGAAGGTGTCCATGGATCGTGATTTCAACTACGACAAAGATGTTTTTTTTTTTTATCTTGTGACAATTTTGCTGATTGGTGTTGGCAATGGCCTGCGATTGCCAGGGCTACAGTGATTTTTACGATGGAAAATATGGAAATCGATCGCTACGCTAGCAACGGCATCGGATGCATCATATGCCACAGCTCAGATTCAACAAAGCTATGTAGGGAGGAGTAGCGAGGGCCATTTTTGCAAACCACGGGTAGTCAGGTTCCATCGAAGATTGCTATCATTTGATGGACTTGAGGAGATTTATTACACCATTTTTGTCGATAGACGAAGCGCGCTACAATAATAAATAACACTTTGAAGGATGTAACAATCTACAATTGATTAGGTACCCGATCAGATGTTTCGAATCGATCAGACATTTCAGATCTTTCAGATCTTTCCTCGGCTTGTGCATAGGAAATTTCAGATCCTTCCCCATCTTGTGGAGCAGTCACAAAGGACATTTTAGATTTAAGAGATTGAGGATCACCACCAGATAAGCTGCAGCCAGGAGAGCTGAGGCTATGCATGTTGTTAAGTAGGTGCCACAATAGGAGGTGGAGCGCTCAAAGTTCATGGTGGCAGAGGCAGCGGCTCGCGGGTCCGCAGGGGGTTTTTGGGTGAGATTTGCAATGACGATCTATGATTTCGGAGGTAGATGGCAGTATTCTCGATGTATTCGACAGAGGAGCAGAGGTGGTTCACCGGAGGTGGTGACAACAAGGGACGGCGGTTCCGCGGTGACCCAGTAATTCCAGATGACGTGGAAGCCATGATCGGTAATATGGGTCCACTAGAGTTCCACGAAGGAAAGAACCACTTCCAGTCATGCATAACAAAAATTTCTTTGGAAACTTCCATATTATGGGATATGCGGTTACACATTATAATTTTAGATGAGAGGATTTTAAATGAGTCTAAATGGGGAACTAGCAGTGACAGTCGAGTTGCAACTTGAAATCATATCATGGCTTTTTAATATGGTTGTGTATGACTAGTTTGATCCAACACATTTTTTTTTTAATTTCTTACAATGATGGTGGAACTTTATCAAGGGGGAAAATGAAATTTTTATGAGGGGCCACATTAATTTTTTTAACTTTTTCCAAATGGAGAGTCAAAGTGGAGGTGGAAGGCCCACATAGTCTATGTTATTTCCCAGGAAACATTTATCATTATGAAGTTTTTTTGGCCACTGGTATGGTTTTATTGGTCATTTTTTATTTTACACATGGAAGTGAAAGGACTGATGGCTTATGTAATTCCCCTGCGAGGGAAATTTTAACACTATTTTTATTCCACCTGAGAGCGATGCCGCCATTGAGCGATGTTTATTTTTGCTGCCTAGAGAGGCATGCTATTGTTTTTTCAGCAAGATGAAGGCCCCTTTGATAATGGAATATAGGGGTATTTATAGTCGTTGGAAACGTTTTTCCACAATGGACACAATGGTGGTGTCATATTGTAATTTTGAGGCTATTTCAATTTAGTTTTTTAGCCTCAAAGTTTTTCTACCTTGGAGTGCACTTTTGGTTGTACCCGACACTCCCAAGGTAATTTTATATGTGATCCTTGTACCTAGTGACCTTTTCTATACACTTGACGAATGCAGTGGCTGGTTACCCATGCATTTCGGTGAGATGACATGGTCACCATAAGGACACTTATACTAGGGACTACAGACAAAGACACCCTAGACTCTATTCGAGGTTGTTTTCGGATCTACTTCTGAAGACTACAGACGAAGACACTTCAGAAGATTCTCTTCTTTTCTTCTTCTCTCCTATTTTGATCTATGGCTCATTTTATTGTATTGAGGGCATTTTCGGTAGAGACCGACACTCTTATATGGCTCATTTTTTCTTTAATTAGGTGCATTTTCAACAGAGACCGACACCTTCTAGATTGAGTTCACCATGAGGAGGGATTTCATACTCATGGTGAATCTAGTCAGTGACCTACAAGAGGCAACATCCTCTGAGGATGACCTGCAGAGGCAATAGACCTAGAAGTGGCTGAACCCTGAGGCACCCATGATGACCCCGAGGCACTTAGACGACTGACCCAGTGGCAACAGACTCGTGGAAGTGGCTGACCCTGAGGCAACAGACCAAGATGTATACACAGTGAATCTAGCATTATTCACAGTTGGAGAGCCAAGCACAAAGAGCAAGAGCCTAAGACCAAATCAGCAATAAAGGAGGATGTAGATTTTTGTTAGAGAAGTCAACATTAAGGGGGAATGTTACCTAATGTTGACTTGTTTTTTTCTTTAGTTAGGATAGTGCACATTAAGGGGGAATGTTAGAGTTAATGTAATGTGCACTATGCCAGTTTGACACTTGTCAGTTTCATTGACAAGTGTCATGTTTATCATATAGGCTTATGCCTATATATTGTAACCTTTTTATCAATAAAATAAACCCCTTTAGTTTGATTACTCCTAACAGATACCCTAACATCACTTGAGGGCTAGGTGGACTTCAAAAATATGGTGTAAAACACCCGTGGGTGCTCGACGGTTGCAATAAATGCTCGTGGGTGCTTAAGAATGGTGGAGGGTGCCTGTGGGTGCTTAAGAATGGCATAGGGTACCAAGAGGTGCTTGGTGGTAGAGGGAAAGCACCTAGAGGTGCTTAGCGGTGATAGAAGGCACTCGAGGGTATTCGATGGCTAAGGGGGAAGTCTGTAAAAGTAGATTTGGATAGGAAAGAGGGGTGGTAATGGATACGGGTGATATGGCAAGCGAGGATGGAAGGTGAGAGTACTCAGATGCAAGAAGGGAACTTAGATAGCTAAGGACTCAAGGGAACCGAGAATGCTTACTCAAAAAATTTAAGATTCAAGATTCAAAGAAAACTTTAGAGGTTGAGCCATCAAAATGGCTCCTATTAATAATCCAACCTAGGGCATGCTAGGGTTTCAATGACACTAATTGTGTGGTTGAGATAAAAGCATATCGGAGGGTGGATATTAAATTTGGGATGTGGCATGGATTGATATGACTGGATGGATAGGATTAAGTTAAATTGGATGGTTGGAATTAATTCACTTATATAAATATATATAAAATATTTATATTTAAATATATATAAAATAAATAAATATAAATATATATGAATAATAGGTGGAAATGGCAGGAAAATTAGGATGGATGACAACTAGGTTTTGGTGTCTACAATACCTTCTCCACAACCATAACCTCATTGTTCCACTCTAAAATATATGAGAAGCAACAAAATAGAAAATTAGTTCTAATTAATAATTTAAGAGTAAAAACTAAAAGGATGAGGGTTTAACAATTTAGAATATTATTTTCTATTATTGCATTGTTCAAATATAATAAAGGCACCAATGAGTATGCTTTCAAATTTTTGATTATTATCATTCTTTTCACTTAATTTTTATTGGTAAAAAGAATTTTTAAAGGATATTGTAACCTTTTACAAAAATATGAAAGTTAGGATATGATCTCCCAAATAAACTACAAAAAAAATAAAATACCCTCTATGGGCCATCGAGAGAAACCATAAAACCAATAGAGAGGCCCATTCAAGGGCTAAGGAGGAATACTTAAGGCATGAAAAGTGAAGCCCTCACATGGGCATATGAGGAGAAAAATAACTAAGCAAAAACCATGTACTCCTTGACAAAAAAAACCACAGTTTGAACCGTAAAGTTACTTGCTCAAGTTACCACCATCATGGTCTACATTAGTTTGCCCATCATCACCCATAAGAATCTTAAATTCATCTAGAATTTCATATTGGTACTTATATTCCTCCAAGAGAGCATCTTCTTGAGACAACAAAGAAGAGGTCATCTTGGTAGCCCTAGAGAGGGCCTTCATGATATCATGGAGGTCTTGGAGGTGGCCTTTATCAGAAAGGTATGACCAACATGACATATGAGAAGCCAATAGAGGAGGCTACTTAGAAGTGCATTCCATGGGATAGCCTCTCTTGGAAATTGGGGTACTCTTTGGCTTGACCTAGATAGGGAATCATTCAATTGCTCTTGGTTTTTGATGATGATAGGTACCTTGCATTTCTCGCTAGTGGACTTTATTCTGGTGGAATAGCAGTAAGGATTAGACTTCAAAGAGCTCAAGGTACCCTCCACATTCACTTCATAGTTGAGGACATGATTGGTTCTAGGGGATGATGAAACTTCATAACCTTTGTCATCCACAAGGGTCACAATAGCTACCACTACTCTATTGGTTTCTCTCTCAAGAACATATCTATAGATAACCATATGAATCCCTTGATGAAGGGAAAAATAAGAAACTCCCTTCTTGACATTTATAATTAAATGTTCAAATGATCTGTAGAGGTACTCCAAGATGTTGGTAGGCTTTTCCCCCTCAGGTGGTTGAGAAAGACCAAATGAAAACTTCTTAGTATGGCACTAGGACCATCCATTGTGAAGTACTACAAAAATATTACCATGATGATATCCCAAATTTTTGGGAGAGTCCCTCTAAGGATCCCTCCTTTATCCTTGAAATTGGACTACTCACTCTGTAAAGAGTGTTTCTCTCTGTGGATGATTTCTTCATCATTGGGTAGACCAATGATTTATGCTAGGAGATCAATAGTGACAATGAAACTTAGGTCATGAATGGTGACATGGCCATCATCCCATGTTCCCATGGTCCCTAAAGATATATTTTATGAGACCATGTCATTGCCACTAAAATTCTACAGGAAGTGAATCAGGCCATGGTCCCTAAAGATATCTTCAATGAGGGTATCGAGATGAAGGGATGAAGGTTCATTTTCAACCATTGACTTGGGAACTAGGCATAGATAAAAGGCATAAATGAAATATAAAGACTAAAAGACTAAAGATATGGTGTTGAACGATAGCACCAATAGTTTTTTTGTGATTATAAAGGTGAAGGAAGGTTTCAGATTTAGAAACAAAATTGCCCAAGAGGAGCGTGAACCAAGGGGAAATAAAAAATGACATATTTTCCATGCATGAAGTAATGCTAAAATTATTGCTTTTGAGAAGTTGACATTCACCAAGGGGAGGATGACTTGTTCATGATGCACCCAATAATGAAGCAGTACCTAATTCTAGAGATTGCATGCCAAGGGGAATGAATCAACCGAGGAAAAGGGCATGATTCAAAAGCACCTTTGAATGTCAATGGTAAATAGATGTTCCACTCATGATCAAGTAAATCCAGCCATCATCCAATCACATGAAGAAACATATGTTCAAGGCATTTATTTTCATCCTTTATGGCACTCCTTACAATACATTTGATCCATTGGCATAATTGGAAGAAGTGTTATATTAGTCATTTTCAGGCTTGTTGACACTTCATAAAAGATGGGTAATTACTAGTCTAATGATGGAGATGATTTCCTACAAGCTCACATGTGATAAGAAGATGGAAGTGGAAAGCCACACTAGAACATCATGCTGATAGATGATACCTTTAAGTTCACTTCTGTAACTAGTCCACCGCATGTGACCAATGGTAGTGCCTCGTATATTGATTCTATAGCAAAGCCTCTATGCATGGCTCAAGAAGGTGGCTTTGGATTCCATATTGTTATGGGAATTCCATGTGCCTCTAAAATCCATTCGATGGTAATATGAGCACAAGTGAAAATTAGTGAAACTTATGAGAGTCACCTTACAATAGGATCTTCATATGTGTCTCGTGGTGATGGATTTGTATTTCACCTTGTACCATAATTTCCATGTACCTTGGAAGTTTATATTATAGAAGTATTACCACATGTAACTAAGGAAGACACTCGCACTATAATAGATCCTCCATGCATGGCACATGTTGGTTTTTTTGAAGTCCACCCTATGATAGGTCCACCAAACTTGACTACTACGAGTGACACCTATGATATCCTCATTGATTCAAGTCCCTCACGTATACATGAGAATAGATAATAGGTTACCACATATTCTTTGGAGAAGCCTATGATCACCAATGATGTAGTTGTGTGGGATATGCACCACAACATCTTCCAAATATGCCATAGAAAATTTTTGAGTATACCTCTAGAGAAAATTTTGAGTTAGCTCAGCCACCAAGGAGTAGAAGAACCACAAGTTGATAAGGATAGCATTGAATGAGTTCCATAAAAAGAAAGCAACAAGAAAATGTTACCAATCCCATGAACCCTACAAAAAGAGGTCACATAAAATACATAGGTATGGGGTTTCCATCAAGTAGGGAAAGAGGGAAACTATCTATCCAAATGGTGAAAGTTGGCTAAAATGTTAGTGACAAAATTACCTTCTCTATAGACATGTTGGATGGTAACATTAGTGAAGGATATCATAAAGGTTTTGGTCTCTAATATCAAATTAGATATGTTCCAAGAAATAGATTGGGTTCCTACAATGCTTTTAATGATGTTCCTTGAATCACCTTCAAAAATTAGGTTAGGGCAACGAAGATGAGGTAGAAGAGATAGGCATTGTAAGAGGGCCTGAGCTTCAACAAAGTGATTTTTTTGAACCCTAAGATTCTCTACAAAGGCCAGTATGATCTTCCCTATATAATGTTTTAAAATACCTCCATCACCAACTGAAACAAGGTTGCCTTTGGCCACTCTATTAAAATTAAACTTTATCCAATTTTGGGGTGGAAAGACCATTTTATGAGTAAGTGATCAACAATTAAAGTAGAGTAGTAAGGAAGATTTAGGGACTTGGCCAAACAAGCTTCATCTGAGGGTTCTAGGTATCCAAATCCTTGAGTGAGAGAGAGGTTCTCAATGGCTGCATGAAAAAATATTAATAGCACAAAAATGGATTCAAGGATAGAATTTTTAAATGCTCTAGAGTTACGTTCTCACCAAACATCCCACAAGAAATAGGGAAGACAAAAGGTCCAAAAGGTTTTTAAGTGAAAGCTTCTAAAGGGGTTGGGCAACTGCAAGTACAAGTCATTCAAAAGAGAAGGTGAAGGCCAAGTAATTCCAATTATGGAGAAAAGGGAGGATAGAATATAGAGAGAAAAATGGCAAGATAGAAAGATGTGTTGGATGGACTCACAAGCTTGATTGCAAAGGTAGCAATAGTTGGGAATAGATATCCCATGAAGTTGGATATTGGGAATGGAAAGGATGTTATCTTGGACAAAGAGCTAAAAAAAGAAATTGACTTTGGGTATAATGTGCTTATTCTAGATGATATTCAAAGGGAACCAAGGCTGACCTAGAATTTTAGTAAGAAAGTATGCGATTTTTATAGGAAAAGAAACATTCTCGCTAGGCACCCAAAGGAGCTTGTATTCCATGGGAGAACTAGGGATGACACAAATCTATAAGGTGTTAGATAAAATAGAGGTGGCTCTTCTTTGCTCCTAATTAATATTACCAAGGGGGAGGGATTTCCAAGACCTCCTATTGGTGTCAATAAAATTGCACACCTTTGGCCCAAACATAATATTGGTAATAGGTTTTAAATAGATCAAATTAGAATGGTTCTGAAGGAGACTATCACCCAATCATCTATCCTCCCAAAATTTTATCTTCTGGATATTTCCAATCCTCCATCAGATGCCTTTATTGATAATTTCCATTGACCTTACTATGGAGTTCTAAACTGCAGAACCTGGGATGGATAATGGGTCATCCAAAAAATTTATTTGATTCAAGAGATACTTTACCTTGATGATATTGATCCAAAGAGAATTGTCATTCTGAAGGACTCTCCACCATTGTGTTGGCAATTTTGGGTACTTTGGGTACATTGCCTTTGCTCAAGTGTATAAGTTGTCATTGATGTCAAGAATCTCTTGAAGGAATTTGATTTGATGTCAAACAATTTGTTTTTATGAAGGTTATGGCATGACAGTTTCAAAGGTCTTTTGTAAACCCCAAGTTGGCAGGTTTAAATACTATAGGTGGATGCATTAGTTTAATGCATTTGGGTCCAGGAGGAAGTATTTATTTAAATAATTAAAAACCTTGTTAAGGTTCCTTTTAATTATTTTTAAATAAATATTAATTTATTGTTTGCATTGGGTTCTCCTAACCCATGGCACAAATGTCTTAACTATGATGGCGCTATGTTCTAATATTGTGGGCGCTAGCCAAGACCTCCATCGACATGTTAAAATCCTTGCCGACATCAAGAGTTTATGGGAAATATGCATATAAATCTCCCACGATGAAGATCAAAGATCATCCCATCTGCATTTTCAAAAAGTGTTGCTCATTGTGAATTCGTGATCTGATGTTCGATTTCTTCCTCGTTGTGATTTCATGATCCATTGTTCGGATATCCGTCGTTCATTTTTTGTATCCGCCATAAGGTTTCGTCATCGTCGTTCGCATCAGAAGACAGGGAGGCCTATTGTTTATTTTAGCCCTGGTGCAGAAGGTACAAGGGAAACAAAGTGAGGTTCAAACCTCACCGGACGCCTTTGGTGCACCGATAGCGGCTAGGCTATTGGCATGCTACCCGAATGGGAGGTTCCGCGTTCGAATAACACGAAAGGGTTTTTTCTTCGTTGAAGTGGACGCAGCGGGTGGTGTTAGAGTTCGTGCGCAATTTCTCCATAGCACGATTTTTGGTGTTGGCCAAGGTATTTTCAAAATTAATTTTTGCTAGTGTATTTTGCGGATGGAGGAAGTTTATTAGAGAGAAAAACAACTTGGAGTTATAAGGAGTTTGAAGCTTGTTTTATTTTGATAAAAGTTTCTTTTGAAGGTGTTGTTTGCATTATCTTATTGCATTCTTATGAGAGATAAAGTTTATTGTTGATAAGACTATAAGGGAGAAATAAGGTATAAAGGGATAAATATTTCTTGTAATGTTGAGAGTGCTTTTGGTTGATTATGGAAATGAAAGCATGATGTTTTAAGGTTAGAATTGCTTCTTGTGTGAAGTTGTGAAACCTTAAGTGGGCAGCTTTGAGATTGACATTAGCTTTCATTAAATTGGTTATAATCAAGCTATTCTTTACTTGGTTAAAGTGTTGGGCTTACTTCTTTGTTGATGATTTGAAAAGTTGTTTTGTGCTTGGTGATTTGAGTTGGTGGATGCTTTTTGTTCAAACAATGTTGGAGAGAAAAGGAGTTCTACTTGTTTCCTTTTCTGATGTTGATTCTGAAATGCTTCAAGGTTGTGTTTTGAGTTAAATGGTGTTGATTGAACCTTGGTTGATAAGCATTGTTGTTGAAGCCCTAATTGATGGTGAAAAGAACATGAGTATCATTGTTATGTGATTCTTTGCATAGTTGGCAATTGTTGGGGTTTCATGTTCTTGAAAGAAAGCATTCTATCCTATCCATTTTAGATATTGAGTTGAGTTTTTAGATTTGAGATTGAGATTGAGCTGAGTTGATTTGAGTTGAGTTTTGAGATTGGGAGTTGAGTATAGAACATATTGAGTCTCTAACAATTCTCTTTATGCTTCTATGAGTTTGAAAAATCACATTGGGCCTCTAAAAATTCACTTTGTGATTTCCTACTAAGAAAGTTTTTCTTGGTGAGCTTGCTGAGTTTTTGGACAGGTTTTGGTGGGGACTTGTGAGCAGGTTTTGGACAGGTTTCGGTGGGGACTTGTGAGCAGTTTTTGGATAGGTTTCGGTGGGGACTTGTGAGCAGTTTTTGGACAGGTTCCGGTGGGGACTTGTGAGCAGTTTTGGATAGGTTTCGGTGAGGACTTGTGAGCAGTTTTGGACAGGTTCCGGTGGGGACTTGTGAGAAGATTTGGAAAGGTCCTAGCAGAGGACTTGTGAGCTGAGTTTGATAGTTCTATCAGAGAACTTGAGGACAGAGGTGCACTGGTTCTATGAGAAGAACCTGAGGATAGATTTGGAAAGTCTTTGAGAAGGCTTGTATGTAGAGGATTGATTTGTTCAAGAGTTGGACAGATCTGACATATAGAGGAAGACTTGTACTAGATCGACTGACTATGTTTGGTACGGAGTTCTTGAGCTACTGTGGGCATGATCATAGAAGGCAAATGTCTCTTAGGCTAAGCACTGAGGATAGGAGGTCTTCGGTGGAAAGGAGTTCCACATGCTGGCAAGAGGTAGAGGCAGTTGATCTTCTAATGGATCATTTCCAGAGTAGAGGGGAAGGTATCTCCTTTGAGCAGAGGCTCATAAATTTTGATTGGGGGAAGGTATCTCCTTTGAGCGGAGGCTCATAAATTCTGATTGGGGGAAGGTATCTCCTTTGGGCCGAGGCTCATAAACATTGTAATTGGGAAGGATTCCCAAAGAACTTTGAGATAACTTTTAGAGAAAAGTTTTGTGGACGTAGCCCAGCCATTCTGGGTGAACCATGTTAAAATTGGTGTCACTTTGTGGATGATATTGTGCATTGCTTTGATATTGCTTTGGGTATATTGCTTTACTATTTTTAAGTATAATGGAAAAAGTAAAAAGAGGTCTTATACTATTCACCCCCCCCTCTCAGTATAAGCTTGTGTTCTTCAATTGGTATCAGAGCAGGTGCCTTCGGAAAGTTTAACAACTTGAAGGAAAAGCTAGTAAAGAACACAATGGATCATTCAAGTGGCAATGCAACACCTATTCTTGATGGGTCAGATTTTGGTCTTTGGAGTGCAAGGATGAAGGTTCATCTAATGGCACTTGGGAATGAGGTTTGGGAAGTGATTGAAGATGAGTACACTATTCCCGAACATGGTCCTAATACTAAAGAAGAAAGGCTCCTACATCACAACAATTCAAAAGCAATGAATGCAATCTTGAAAGGCTTACAGAAAGCAGATCTCACCAAAGTGATTCACTGCAAGATAGCTAGTGAAATGTGGAATCAGTTGAAGGTGGTTCATATAGGTGATACAAATGTCAGAAAGGCCAAGTTGAGACACTTCAAAGGTATGTTTGAACAACTCAAGATGAATGATGATGAAAATATTAGTGACTACATGCTTCGTATGGATAAGGTTGTTAACTCCATGAAAGACTTAGGTCTTGAGCTTGCTGAAAATGATGTTTGTGATAAGATTTTAAGATCTCTTCCTAATAGATTTAGTGAAAATATTTTTGCTATTGAGGAAGCTAAAGATTTGGATAAGTTGAAAAAGGATGAGCTCCATAGTATACTTGTAGCATTTGAGTTGAGAACTCAAGTGAAGGTTGATGTCAAGAAAGAGGCAGCTTTCAAGGCTACCAAGAAATCCAAGGGTAAATAGCTTCAAGATAGTGATGAGTCTTCTAGTGATGAAGAGGCATATTACAGCAAGAAAGGCAAGTTCTCTAGAAAGCACAAAAGTATGAAAAATGTAAGATGTTTCAATTGTGGAAAGTTTGGTCATTATGCTACTAACTGTATTGTTCCCAAGAATGAAAGTGATGAAGATAAACAGGATTCTAAGAGCAAGGATTCTGAAAAGCACAAGCATCATAGGAAGAACAAAGATGAGCACAACAATCAAGGAAAGAGGTATTCTCACAAGCACAAGAAGAGTTTCTACCTAGACAAAGCAAGTAAGTGTTCTAGTAGTGATAGTGAAAGTTCTTCAAGTGATAATGAAAATGAGATGTTGTTCATATCAAAAAAGGAGGAAGAACCAAAACATAGATTCATTATCATGAAATGTCTTAGATGTGGAAACTTTGGTCACCTTGAGGATGATTGCACAAATAATGATTTGGTTTCTAGTATGTATGAGGATGCTTTAGAAAACTATAAGGAAGATGCATGTATGGTTTTTGAAAAGGGTAGCACCTCTAGTGATAAGAAATCTGAAAAAGGCTTTGATGATTCAAAAAGCAAAAAAATAGAGGAAGATATAGAGAAAGGTGAAGTAGATCTTAAAGGTGAACTTATTAGTGCTCTTAGTGCTTTGAAAAAGGAAAGAAAGAAGAATGCTAGACTCAAGGATAAGTTAGATGAATGTTGTATAGAGAGAGATGATCTTATAGAAAGTCTTGACTTCTCTATAGCTAAGACACAGGAACTCAAGGATGAGTTAGAGTCTAAGGTTCTTGAGTATAGTGAGTTAGAACAGAAAATGGCTTCTTTGAAAGAGGAAACTAAAGAGTACAAGGATAAGCTTTACGGAGTTCCAAGATAGATCCAAAAAGGTTAAGTCACTCATCAAAGGTCAAAGAAAGACAACGAGATAAAATAGGCCTTGGTTTTGTTAAGCCACACAAGGAACAAGTTGGAGAGTCTAGTAAGAGACTCCAAAAGGAAGAGAGTTCTGATGAGGAAAGTATTTCAGAAAAGGAGTCCTTGAATGATAGATGCACAAAAACAGAAAACAGAATTCAGAATGAGAAGAAGTTTTTAGAACCTAAGAGGTCAAATAAAGGAAAGTTTCAAGGCAGATGTTTTGCTTGTCATAGGTTTGGTCACATGGCTTCACATTGCATGGCTCAAGTGAAGGAGGTAAATGATAGTTTCCGAAGTGCTAGTTACTTTCAAGGGTATTGCTACTCTTGTCAACAGTTTGGGCACAAGGCAGTTTATTGCAAGGCAAATAACAGGAACAGGTTTGGTCAGAACAGGTTTGGCCAGAACAGGTTTGGTTAGAACAGGTTTGGTTAGAACAGGTTTGGCCAGAACAGGTTTGGTCAAAACAGGTTTGGTCAGAACAGGTTTGGTCAGAACAGGTTTGGTCAGAACTGGTGGATTCAAAGATCAGGTTTACCTCAGAGAAACAACATCGTCAAGTGTTTCAAGTGCAACAATGAAGGTCACATAATCAGATAGTGTAGAGCTGAAATTCCAGAATACAGGAATAGGAACAGTGGCATGATCAAGTCCAAGGATCAAGGCATGGACAAGAACATGGATGAGAACAAGAACAAGAATAGTGACAAGAATAGGAATATGGGCAAAGAGTTCAAGAGAAGGCCCGACAAGGAAGTTATAGACGTTGATGATGATCAGTTCCTAATGGGAGTTTTACTCCCACCCTAGAATTAATCACCTCATCAGGAGGTGGGGGAGGGACAAAGCTAAGAGGCTCATTCTTAGTCCCGAGCCCCAAAGGTGACCCTTTACCATTGATGACAAATGGGGAGATATATGAGTAGGGGGGAAAGTTTCAAAGTGAAGAGGAGAGCTTCAAGTCAGGGGGAGAAAAACTTCAAAGGAAGATTCTCAGTTATGGGCACAATTGGTCAGTTGTTAGCACAGTTGATTTCAGTTTTGGCTCTTGAGAAGTGTTTTCGGTAAAGGTTTGCCATCAATGACAAAGGGGGAGATTGTTGGCAATTTTGGGTACTTTGGGTACATTGCCTTTGCTCAAGTGTATAAGTTGTCATTGATGTCAAGAAGCTCTTGAAGGAATTTGATTTGATGTCAAACAATTTGTTTTGATGAAGGTTACTGACATGACAGTTTCAAAGGTCTTTTGTAAACCCCAAGTTGGCAGGTTTAAATATTACGGGTGGATGCATTAGTTTAATGCATTTGGGTCCAGGAGGAAGTATTTATTTAAATAATTAAAAACCTTGTTAAGGTTCCTTTTAATTATTTTTAAATAAATATTAATTTATTGTTTGCATTGGGTTCTCCTAACCCATGGCGCAAATGTCTTAACTATGATGGCGCTATGTTCTAAGATTGTGGGCGCTAGCCAAGACCTCCGTCGACGTGTTAAACTCCTTGCTGACATCAAGAGTTTATGGGAAATATGCATATAAATCTCCCATGATGAAGATCAAAGATTATCCCATCCGCATTTTCGAAAAGTGTTGCTCGCTGTGAATTCACGATCTGATGTTTGATTTCTTCCTCGCTGTGATTTCGTGATCTGTTGTTTGGATATCCACCGTTCATTTTTTGTATCTGCCTTAAGGTTATGTCATCGTCATTTGTGTCAGAAGACAGGGAGGCCTATTGTTTATTTTAGCCCTGGCATAGAAGGTACAAGGGAAACAGAGTGAGGTTCAAACCTCATCGGACGCCTTTGGCACACCGGTAGCGGCTAGGCTATTGGCGTGCTACCCGAATGGGAGGTTCCACGTTTGAATAATGCAAAAGGGTTTTTTCTTCATTGAAGTGGATGCAACGGGTGGTGTTAGAGTTCGTGCGCAATTTCTCCATAGCGCGATTTTTGGTGTTGGCCAAGGTATTTTCGAAATTAATTTTTGCTAGTGTATTTTGTGGATGGAGGAAGTTTATTAGAGAGAAAAATATCTTAGGAGTTATAAGGAGTTTGAAGCTTGTTTTATTTTGATAAAATATTCTTTTGAAGGTGTTGTTTGCATTATCTTATTGCATTCTTATGAGAGATAAAGTTTATTGTTGATAAGACTATAAGGGAGAAATAAGGTGTATAAGGGATAAATATTTCTTGTAATGTTGAGAGTGCTTTTGGTTGATTATGGAAATGAAAGCATGATGTTTTAAGGTTAGAATTGCTTCTTGTGTGAAGTTGTGAAACCTTAAGTGGGCAGCTTTGAGATTGACATTAGCTTTCATTAAATTGGTTATAATCAAGCTATTATTTACTTGGTTAAAGTGTTGGGCTTACTTCTTTGTTGATGATTTGAAAAGTTGTTTTGTGCTATGGTGATTTGAGTTGGTGGATGCTTTTTGTTCAAACAATGTTGGAGAGAAAAGGAGTTCTACTTGTTTCCTTTTCTGATGTTGATTGTGAAATGCTTCAAGGTTGTGTTTTGAGTTAAATGGTGTTGATTGAACCTTGGTTGATAAGCATTGTTGTTGAAGCCCTAATTGATGGTGAAAAGAACATGAGTATCATTGTTATGTGATTCTTTGCATAGTTGGCAATTGTTGGGGTTTCATGTTCTTGAAAGAAAGCATTCTATCCTATCCATTTCAGATATTGAGTTGAGTTTTCAGATTTGAGATTGAGATTGAGCTGAGTTGATTTGAGTTGAGTTTTGAGATTGGGAGTTGAGTATAGAACATATTGAGTCTCTAACAATTCTCTTTATGCTTCTATGAGTTTGACAAATCACATTGGGTCTCTAACAATTCACTTTGTGATTTCCTACTAAGAAAGTTTTTCTTGGTGAGCTTGCTAAGTTTTTGGACAGGTTTCGGTGGGGACTTGTGAGCGGTTTTTGACAGTTTGCTTCTTTTTCATGCATCAGTTTTGTGGGGACTTGTGAGCATTTTGGACAGGTTTCGATGGGGACTTGTGAGCAGTTTTGGACAGGTTTCGGTGGGGACTTGTGAGCAGATTTGGAAAGGTCCTAGCAGAGGACTTGTGAGCTGAGTTTGATAGTTCTATCAAAGAACTTGAGGATAGAGGTGCATTGGTTCTATGAGAAGAACCTGAGGATAGATTTGGAAAGTCTTTGAGAAGGCTTGTATGTAGAGGATTGATTTGTTCAAGAGTTGGACAGATCTGATAGACAGAAGAAGACTTGTACTAGATCGATTGACTATGTTTGGTACAGGTTGTTGAGCTACTGTGGACATGATCATAGAAGGCAGAGGTCTCTTAGGCTAAGCATTGAGGATAGGAGGTCTTCGATGGAAAGGAGTTCCACATGTTGGCAAGAGGTAGAGGCAGTTGATCTTCTGAGGAATCATTTTGAGAGCAGAGGGGAAGGTATCTCCTTTGAGCAAAGGCTCATAAATTATGATTGGGGGAAGGTATCTCCTTTGAGCAGAGGCTCATAAATTATTATTGGGGGAAGGTATCTCCTTTGGGCCGAGGCTCATAAACATTGTAATTGGGAAGGATTCCCAAAGAACTTTGAGATAACTTTTAGAGAAAATTTTTGTGGACGTAGCCCAGACCATTCGGGTGAACCACGTTAAAATTGGTGTCACTTTGTGGATGATATTGTGCATTGCTTTGATATTGCTTTGGGTATATTGCTTTACTATTTTGAAGTATAATGGAAAAAGTAAAAATAGGTCTTATACTATTCACCCCCCCTCTCAGTATAAGCTTGTGTTCTTCAATTGGTATTAGAGCAGGTGCCTTCGAAAAGTTTAACAGCTTGAAGGAAAAGCTAGTAAAGAACACAATGGATCATTCAAGTGGCAATGCATCACCTATTCTTGATGGGTTAGATTTTGGTCTTTGGAGTGCAAGGATGAAGGTTCATCTAATGGCACTTGGGAATGAGGTTTGGGAAGTGATTGAAGATGAGTACACTATTTATGAACATGGTCCTAATACTAAAGAAGAAAGGCTCCTACATCATAGCAATTCAAAGGCAATGAATGCTATCTTGAAAGGCTTACAGAAAGCAGATCTCACCAAAGTGATTCACTGCAAGACAGCTAGTGAAATGTGGAATCAATTGAAGGTGGTTCATATAGGTGATACAAATGTCAGAAAGGCCAAGTTGAGACACTTCAAAGGTATGTTTGAACAACTCAAGATGAATGATGATGAAAATATTAGTGACTACATGCTTCGTATGGATGAGGTTGTTAACTCCATGAAAGACTTAGGTCTTGAGCTTGCTGAAAATGATGTTTGTGATAAGATTTTAAGATCTCTTCCTAATAGATTTAGTGAAAATATTTTTGCTATTGAGGAAGCTAAAGATTTGGATAAGTTGAAAAAGGATGAGCTCCATAGTATACTTGTAGCATTTGAGTTGAGAACTCAAGTGAAGGTTGATGTCAAGAAAGAGGCAACTTTCAAGGCTACCAAGAAATCCAAGGGTAAACATCTTCAAGATAGTGATGAGTCTTCTAGTGATGAAGAGGCATATTATAGCAAGAAAGGCAAGTTCTCTAGAAAGCACAAAAGTATGAAAAATGTAAGATGTTTCAATTGTGGAAAGTTTGGTCATTATGCTACTAACTGTATTGTTCCCAAGAATGAAAGTGATGAAGATAAACAACATTCTAATAGCAAGGATTATGAAAAGCACAAGCATCACAGGAAGAACAAAGATGAGCACAATAATCAAGGAAAGAGGTATCCTCACAAGCACAAGAAGAGTTTCTACCTAGACAAAGCAAGTAAGTGTTCTAGTAGTGATAGTGAAAGTTCTTCAAGTGATAATGAAAATGAGATGTTGTTCATATCAGAAAAAGAGGAAGAATCGAAACATAGATTCATTATCATGAAATGTCTTAGATGTGGAAACTTTGGTCACCTTGAGGATGATTGCACAAATAATGATTTGGTTTCTAGTATGTATGAGGATGCTTCAAAAAACTATAAGGAAGATGCATGTATGGTTTTTGAAAAGGGTAGCACCTCTAGTGATAAGAAATTTGAAAAAGGCTTTGATGATTCAAAAAGCAAACAAATAGAGGAAGATATAGAGAAAGGTGAAGTAGATCTTAAAGGTGAACTTATTAGTGCTCTTAGTGCTTTGAAAAAGGAAAGAAAGAAGAATTCTAGACTCAAGGATAAGTTAGATGAATGTTGTATGGAGAGAGATGATCTTATAGAAAGTCTTGACTTCTCTATAGCTAAGACACAGGAACTCAAGGATGAGTTAGAGTCTAAGGTTCTTGAGTATAGTGAGTTAGAACAAAAAATGGCTTCTTTGAAAGAGGAAACTAAAGAGTACAAGGATAAGCTTTACAGGTTCCAAGATAGCTCCAAAAAGGTTAAGTCACTCATCAAAGGTCAAAGAAAGACAACAGATAAAACAGGCCTTGGTTTTGTTATGCCACACAAGGAACAAGTTGGAGAGTCTAGTAAGAGACTCCAAATGGAAGAGAGTTCTGATGAGGAAAGTATTTCAGAAAAGGAGTCCTTGAATGATAGATGCACAAAAATAGAAAATAGAATTCAGAATGAGAAGAAGAAGTTTTCAGAACCTAAGAGGTCAAATAAAGGAAAGTTTCAAGGCAGATGTTTTTCTTGTCACGGGTTTGGTCACATGGCTTCACATTGCATGGCTCAAGTGAAGGAGGTAAATGATAGTTTTAGAAGTGCTAGTTACTTTCAAGGGTATTGCTACTCTTGTCAACAGTTTGGGCACAAGGCAGTTTATTGCAAGGCAAATAATAGGAACAGGTTTGGTCAGAACAGGTTTGGCCAAAACAAGTTTGGTCAGAACAGGTTTGGTCAGAACAAGTTTGGCAAGAACAGGTTTGGTCAGAACAGGTTTGGTCAGAAGGTGTTGTTTGCATTATCTTATTGCATTCTTATGAGAGATAAATTTTATTGTTGATAAGACTATAAGGGAGAAATAAGGTGTATAAGGGATAAATATTTCTTGTAATGTTGAGAGTGCTTTTGGTTTATTATGGAAATGAAATCATGATGTTTTAAGGTTAGAATTTCTTCTTGTGTGAAGTTGTGAAACCTTAAGTGGGCAGCTTTGAGATTGACATTAGCTTTCATTAAATTTTTTATAATCAAGTTATTCTTTACTTGGTTAAAGTGTTGGGCTTACTTCTTTGTTGATGATTTGAAAAGTTGTTTTGTGCTTGGTGATTTGAGTTGGTGGATGATTTTTGTTCAAACAATGTTCAAACTTTGTGATTTCTTACTAAGAAAGTTTTTCTTGGTGAGCTTGCTGAGTTTTTTGGACAGGTTTCGGTGGGGACTTGTGAGCAGTTTTTGGACAGGTTTCGGTGGGGACTTGTGAGCAGTTTTTGGACAGGTTTCAGTGGGTACTTATGAGCAATTTTTGGACAGGTTTCGATGGGGAATTATGAGCAGTTTTGGACAGGTTTTGATGGGGACTTGTGAGCAGTTTTGGACACGTTTCGGTGGGGACTTGTGAGCAGATTTGGATAGGTTCTAGCAGAGGACTTGTGAGCTGAGTTTGATAGTTCTATCAGAGAACTTGAGGATAGAGGTCTGGTTCTATGAGAAGAACCTAAGGACAGATTTGACAAGTCTTTGAGAAGGCTTGTATGCAGGAGGATTGATTTGTTCAAGAGTTGGACAGATCCGACGGACAGAGGAAGACTTGTACTAGACCGATTGACTATGTTTGGTACAGGGTTGTTGAGCTGCTTGTGGATGTGATCATAGAAGGCGAAGGTCTCTTAGGCTAAGCATTGAGGACATGAGGTCTTCGGTGGAAAGGAGTTCCACGTGTTGGCAAGAGGTAGAGGCAGTTGATCTTCTGAGGGATCATTTCCAGAGCAGAGGGGAAGGTATCTCCTTTGAATAGAGGCTCATAAATTCTGATTGGGGGAAGGTATCTCCTTTGAGCAGAGGCTCATAAATTTTGATTGGGGGAAGGTATCTCCTTTGGGCTGAGGCTCATAAACATTGTAATTGGGAAGGATTCCCAAAGAACTTTGAGATAACTTTTAGAGAAAAGTTTTGTGGACGTAGCCCAACCATTCTGGGTGAACCACGTTAAAATTGGTGTCACTTTGTGGATGATATTGTGCATTGCTTTGATATTGCTTTGGGTATATTGCTTTACTATTTTGAAGTATAATGGAAAAAGTAAAAAGAGGTCTTATACTGTTCACCCCCCTCTCGAGTATAAGCTTGTGTTCTTCAATTGGTATCAAAGCAGGTGCCTTCGAAAAGTTTAACGACTTGAAGGAAAATCTAGTAAAGAACACAATGGATCATTCAAGTGGCAATGCAACACCTATTCTTGATGGGTCTGATTTTGGTCTTTGGAGTGCAAGGATGAAGGTTCATCTAATGGCACTTGGGAATGAGGTTTGGGAAGTGATTGAAGATGAGTACACTATTCCTGAACATGGTCCTAATACTAAAGAAGAAAGGCTCCTACATCACAGCAATTCAAAAGCAATGAATGCAATCTTGAAAGGCTTACGAAAAGTAGATCTCACCAAAGTGATTCACTGCAAGACAAACTAGTGAAATGTGGAATCGGTTGAAGGTGGTTCATACAGGTGATACAAATGTCGGAAAGGCCAAGTTGAGACACTTCAAAGGTATGTTTGAACAACTCAAGATGAATGATGATGAAAATATTAGTGACTACATGCTTCGTATGGATGAGGTTGTTAACTCCATGAAAGACTTAGGTCTTGAGCTTGCTGAAAATGATGTTTGTGATAAGATTTTAAGATCTCTTCCTAATAGATTTAGTGAAAATATTTCTGCTATTGAGGAAGCTAAAGATTTGGATAAGTTGAAAAAGGATGAGCTCCATAGTATACTTGCAACATTTGAGTTGAGAACTCAAGTGAAGGTTGATGTCAAGAAAGAGGCAACTTTCAAGGCTACCAAGAAATCCAAGGGTAAACAACTTCAAGATAGTGATGAGTCTTCTAGTGATGAAGAGGCATATTACAGCAAGAAAGGCAAGTTCTCTAGAAAGCACAAAAGTATGAAAAATATAAGATGTTTCAATTGTGGAAAGTTTGGTCATTATGCTACTAACTGTATTGTTCCCAAGAATGAAAGTGATGAAGATAAACAGGATTCTAAGAGCAAGGATTCTGAAAAGCACAAGCATCACAGGAAGAACAAAGATGAGCACAACAATCAAGGAAAGAGGTATTCTCACAAGCACAAGAAGAGTTTCTACCTAGACAAAGCAAGTAAGTGTTCTAGTAGTGATAGTGAAAGTTCTTCAAGTGATAATGAAAATGAGATGTTGTTCATATCAAAAAAGGAGGAAGAACCGAAACATAGATTCATTATCATGAAATGTCTTAGATGTGGAAACTTTGGTCACCTTGAGGATGATTGCACAAATAATGATTTGGTTTCTAGTATGTATGAGGATGCTTCAAAAAACTATAAGGAAGATGCATGTATGGTTTTTGAAAAGGGTAGCACCTCTAGTGATAAGAAATCTGAAAAAGGCTTTGATGATTCAAAAAGCAAACAAATAGAGGAAGATATAGAGAAAGGTGAAGTAGATCTTAAAGGTGAACTTATTAGTGCTCTTAGTGCTTTGAAAAAGGAAAGAAAGAAGAATGCTAGACTCAAGGATAAGTTAGATGAATGTTGTATGGAGAGAGATGATCTTATAGAAAGTCTTGACTTCTCTATAGCTAAGACACGAGAACTCAAGGATGAGTTAGAGTCTAAGGTTCTTGAGTATAGTGAGTTAGAACAAAAAATGGCTTCTTTGAAAGAGGAAACTAAAGAGTACAAGGATAAGCTTTACGAGGTTCCAAGATAGCTCCAAAAAGGTTAAGTCACTCATCAAAGGTCAAAGAAAGACAACAGATAAAACAGGCCTTGGTTTTGTTAAGCCACACAAGGAACAAGTTGGAGAGTCTAGTAAGAGACTCCAAAAGGAAGAGAGTTCTGATGAGGAAAGTATTTCAGAAAAGGAGTCCTTGAATGATAGATGCACAAAAATAGAAAACAGAATTCAGAATGAGAAGAAGAAGTTTTCAAAACCTAAGAGGTCAAATAAAGGAAAGTTTCAAGGTAGATGTTTTGCTTGTCACAGGTTTGGTCACATGGCTTCACATTGCATGGCTCAAGTGAAGAAGGTAAATGATAGTTTTAGAAGTGCTAGTTACTTTCAAGGGTATTGCTACTCTTGTCAATAGTTTGGGCACAAGGTAGTTTATTGCAAGGCAAATAACCAGAACAGGTTTGGTCAGAATAGGTTTGGCCAGAACAGGTTTGGTCAGAATAAGTTTGGTCAGAACAGGTTTGGCCAGAACAGGTTTGGTCAGAACAAGTTTGGTTAGAATAGGTTTGGTCGAAACTGGTGGATTCAAAGATCGGGTTTACCTCAGAGAAACAACATCGTCAAGTGTTTCAAGTGCAACAATGAAGGTCACATAATCAGATAGTGTAGAGCTAAAATTCCAAAATACAGGAATAGGAACAGTAGCATGATCGGGTCCAAGGATCAAGGCATGGACAAGAACAGGGATGAGAACAAGAACAAGAACAGTGACAAGAATAGGAATATGGGCAAAGAGTTCAAGAGAAGGCCCGACAAGGAAGTTATAGATGCTGATGATGATCGAGTGCCTAATGGGAGTTTTACTCCCACCCCAGAATTAATCACCTCATCGGGAGGTGGGGGAGGGACTAAGCTAAGAGGCTCATTCTTAGTCCCGAGCCCCAAAGGTGACCCTTTGCCATTGATGACAAAGGGGGAGAGATATGAGTAAGGGGGAGAGCTTCAAAGTGAAGAGGAGAGCTTCAAGTTCGGGGGAGCAAAACTTCAAAGGAATATTCTCGGTTGTGGGCACAATTGGTCGAGTTGTTAGCACAGTTGGTTTCAGTTTTGGCTCTTGAGAAGTGTTTTCGATAAAGGTTTGCCATCAATGACAAAGGGGGAGATTGTTGGCAATTTTGGGTACTTTGGGTACATTGCCTTTGCTCAAGTGTATAAGTTGTCATTGATGTCAAGAAGCTCTTGAAGGAATTTGATTTGATGTCAAACAATTTGTTTTGATGAAGGTTACGGCATGACGAGTTTCAAAGGTCTTTTGTAAACCCCAAGTTGGCGAGGTTTAAAGACTACAGGTGGATGCATTAGTTTAATGCATTTGGGTCCAGGAGGAAGTATTTATTTAAATAATTAAAAACCTTGTTAAGGTTCCTTTTAATTATTTTTAAATAAATATTAATTTATTGTTTGCATTGGGTTCTCCTAACCCATGGCGCAAATGTCTTAACTATGATGGCGCTATGTTCTAAGATTGTGGGCGCTAGCCAAGACCTCCGTCGACATGTTAAACTCCTCACAAAAGTCAAGAGTTTATGGGAAATATGCATATAAATCTCCCATGATGAAGATCAAAGATCATCCCATCCGCATTTTTGAAAAGTGTTGCTCGCTGTGAATTCGCGATCTGATGTTCGATTTCTTCCTCGCTATGATTTCGTGATCCACTGTTCGGATATCCGCCATTCATTTTTTGTATCCGCCGTAAGGTTTCGTCATCGTCATTCACGTCAGAAGATAGGGAGGCCTATTGTTTATTTTAGCCCTCGCACAGAAGGTACAAGGGAAATAGAGTGAGGTTCAAACCTCATCGGATGCCTTTGGTGCACCGGTAGCGGCTAGGTTGTTGGCGCGCTACCCGAACGGGAGGTTCCGCGTTCGAATAACGTGAAAGGGTTTTTTCTTCGTTGAAGTGGATGCAGTGGGTGGTGTTAGAGTTCGTGCACAATTTCTCCATAGCGCGATTTTTGGTGTTGGCCAAGGTATTTTCGAAATTAATTTTTGCTAGTGTATTTTGCGGATGGAGGAAGTTTATTAGAGAGAAAAACAGCTTAGGAGTTATAAGGAGTTTGAAGCTTGCTTTATTTTGATAAAATATTCTTTTGAAGGTGTTGTTTGCATTATCTTATTGCATTCTTATGAGAGATAAAGTTTATTGTTGATAAGACTATAAGGGAGAAATAAGGTGTATAAGGGATAAATATTTCTTGTAATGTTGAGAGTGCTTTTGGTTGATTATGGAAATGAAAGCATGATGTTTTAAGGTTAGAATTGCTTCTTGTGTGAAGTTGTGAAACCTTAAGTGGGCAGCTTTGAGATTGACATTAGCTTTCATTAAATTGGTTATAATCAAGCTATTCTTTACTTGGTTAAAGTGTTGGGCTTACTTCTTTGTTGATGATTTGAAAAGTTGTTTTGTGCTATTGTGATTTGAGTTGGTGGATGCTTTTTGTTCAAACAATGTTGGAGAGAAAAGGAGTTCTACTTGTTTCCTTTTCTGATGTTGATTGTGAAATGCTTCAAGGTTGTGTTTTGAGTTAAATGGTGTTGATTGAACCTTGGTTGATGAGCATTGTTGTTGAAGCCCTAATTGATGGTGAAAAGAACATGAGTATCATTGTTATGTGATTCTTTGCATAGTTGGCAATTGTTGGGGTTTCATGTTCTTGAAAGAAAGCATTCTATCCTATCCATTTTAGATATTGAGTTGAGTTTTCAGATTTGAGATTGAGATTGATCTGAGTTGATTTGAGTTGAGTTTTGAGATTGGGAGTTGAGTATAGAACATATTGAGTCTCTAACAATTCTCTTTATGCTTCTATGAGTTTGACAAATCACATTGGGTCTCTAACAATTCACTTTGTGATTTCCTACTAAGAAAGTTTTTCTTGGTGAGCTTGCTTAGTTTTTGGACAGGTTTCGGTGGGGACTTGTGAGCGGTTTTGGACGAGGTTCCGTGGGGACTTGTGGGGTTTTGGAGTTGTGGTTGGTTTGTGGGGACTTGTGAGCGAGTTTTGGATAGGTTTCGGTGGGGACTTGTGAGCAGATTTGGACAGGTCCTAGCGAGAGGACTTGTGAGCTGAGTTTGATAGTTCTATCGGAGAACTTGAGGATAGAGGTGCACTGGTTCTATGAGAAGAACCTAAGGATAGATTTGGCAAGTCTTTGAGAAGGCTTGTATGCAGAGGATTGATTTGTTCAAGAGTTGGATAGATCTGATAGACATAGGAAGACTTGTACTAGACCGACTGACTATGTTTGGTACAGGTTGTTGAGCTGTTGTGGACGTGATCATAGAAGGCAGAGGTCTCTTAGGCTAAGCATTGAGGACAGGAGGTCTTCGGTGGAAAGGAGTTCCACATGTCTGGCAAGAGGTAGAGGCGGTTGATCTTCTGAGGGATCATTTCCAGAGCAGAGAGGGAAGGTATCTCCTTTGAGCGAGAGGCTCATAAATTTTGATTGGGGGAAGGTATCTCCTTTGAGCGGAGGCTCATAAATTCTGATTGGGGGAAGGTATCTCCTTTGGGCCGAGGCTCATAAACATTGTAATTGGGAAGGATTCCCAAAGAACTTTGAGATAACTTTTAGAGAAAATTTTTGTGGACGAACCACGTTAAAATTGGTGTCACTTTGTGGATGATATTGTGCATTGCTTTGATATTGCTTTGGGTATATTGCTTTACTATTTTGAAGTATAATGGAAAAAGTAAAAAGAGGTCTTATACTGTTCACCCCCCTCTCGAGTATAAGCTTGTGTTCTTCAATTGGTATCAGAGCAGGTGCCTTCGAAAAGTTTAACAACTTGAAGGAAAATCTAGTAAAGAACACAATGGATCATTCAAGTGGCAATGCAACACCTATTCTTGATGGGTCGGATTTTGGTCTTTGGAGTGCAAGGATGAAGGTTCATCTAATGGCACTTGGGAATGAGGTTTGGGAAGTGATTGAAGATGAGTACACTATTCCATGAACATGGTCCTAATACTAAAGAAGAAAGGCTCCTACATCATAGCAATTCAAAAGCAATGAATACAATCTTGAAAGGCTTACGTAAGCAGATCTCACCAAAGTGATTCATCGCAAGACAGCTAGTGAAATGTGGAATCGAGTTGAAGGTGGTTCATACGAGTGATACAAATGTCGAAAAGGCCAAGTTGAGACACTTCAAAGGTATGTTTGAACAACTCAAGATGAATGATGATGAAAATATTAGTGACTACATGCTTCGTATGGATGAGGTTGTTAACTCCATGAAAGACTTAGGTCTTGAGCTTGCTGAAAATGATGTTTGTGATAAGATTTTAAGATCTCTTCCTAATAGATTTAGTGAAAATATTTTTGCTATTGAGGAAGCTAAAGATTTGGATAAGTTGAAAAAGGATGAGCTCCATAGTATACTTGCAGCATTTGAGTTGAGAACTCAAGTGAAGGTTGATGTCAAGAAAGAGGCAGCTTTCAAGGCTACCAAGAAATCCAAGGGTAAACAGCTTCAAGATAGTGATGAGTCTTCTAGTGATGAAGAGGCATATTACAGCAAGAAAGGCAAGTTCTCTAGAAAGCACAAAAGTATGAAAAATGTAAGATGTTTCAATTGTGGAAAGTTTGGTCATTATGCTACTAACTGTACTATTCCCAAGAATGAAAGTGATGAAGATAAACAGGATTCTAAGAGCAAGGATTCTAAAAAGCACAAGCATCACGGGAAGAACAAAGATGAGCACAACAATCAAGGAAAGAGGTATTCTCACAAGCACAAGAAGAGTTTCTACCTAGACAAAGCAAGTAAGTGTTCTAGTAGTGATAGTGAAAGTTCTTCAAGTGATAATGAAAATGAGATGTTGTTCATATCAGAAAAGGAGGAAGAACCGAAACATAGATTCATTATCATGAAATGTCTTAGATGTGGAAACTTTGGTCACCTTGAGGATGATTGCACAAATAATGATTTGGTTTCTAGTATGTATGAGGATGCTTCAGAAAACTATAAGGAAGATGCATGTATGGTTTTTGAAAAGGGTAGCACCTCTAGTGATAAGAAATCTGAAAAAGGCTTTGATGATTCAAAAAGCAAACAAATAGAGGAAGATATAGAGAAAGGTGAAGTAGATCTTAAAGGTGAACTTATTAGTGCTCTTAGTGCTTTGAAAAAGGAAAGAAAGAAGAATGCTAGACTCAAGGATAAGTTAGATGAATGTTGTATGGAGAGAGATGATCTTATAGAAAGTCTTGACTTCTCTATAGCTAAGACACAGGAACTCAAGGATGAGTTAGAGTCTAAGGTTCTTGAGTATAGTGAGTTAGAACAGAAAATGGCTTCTTTGAAAGAGGAAACTAAAGAGTACAAGGATAAGCTTTACAGGTTCCAAGATAGCTCCAAAAAGGTTAAGTCACTCATCAAAGGTCAAAGAAAGACAACAGATAAAATAGGCCTTGGTTTTGTTAAGCCACACAAGGAACAAGTTGGAGAGTCTAGTAAGAGACTCCAAAAGGAAGAGAGTTTCGATGAGGAAAGTATTTCAGAAAAGGAGTCCTTGAATGATAGATGCACAGAAATAGAAAACAAAATTTGGAATGAGAAGAAGAAGTTTTCGAACCTAAGAGGTCAAATAAAGGAAAGTTTCAAGGTAGATGTTTTGCTTGTCACGGGTTTGGTCACATGGCTTCACATTGCATGGCTCAAGTGAAGGAGGTAAATGACAGTTTCAGAAGTGCTAGTTACTTTCAAGGGTATTGCTACTCTTGTCAACAGTTTGGGCACAAGGCAGTTTATTGCAAGGCAAATAACAGGAACAGGTTTGGTCAGAACAGGTTTGGCCAGAACGAGTTTGGTCAGAACAGGTTTGGTCAAAATAGGTTTGGCCAGAACAGGTTTGGTCAGAATAGGTTTGGTCAGAACTGGTGGATTCAAAGATCAGGTTTACCTCAGAGAAACAACATCGTCAAGTGTTTCAAGTGCAACAATGAAGGTCACATAATCAAATAGTGTAGAGCTGAAATTCTAGAATACAAGAACAAGAACAGTGGCATGATCAGGTCCAAGGATCAAGGCATGGACAAGAATAGGGATGAGAACAAGAACAAGAACAGTGACAAGAACAGGAATATGGGCAAAGAGTTCAAGAGAAGGCCCGACAAGGAAGTTATAGATGCTGATGATGATCAGTGCCTAATGGGAGTTTTACTCCCACCCCAGAATTAATCACCTCATCGGGAGGTGGGGGAGGGACTAAGCTAAGAGGCTCATTCTTAGTCCCGAGCCCCAAAGGTGACCCTTTGCCATTGATGACAAAGGGGGAGAGATATGAGTAAGGGGGAGAGCTTCAAAGTGAAGAGGAGAGCTTCAAGTCGGGGGGAGCAAAACTTCAAAGGAAGATTCTCAGTTGTGGGCATAGTTGGTCGAGTTGTTAGCACAGTTGGTTTCAGTTTTGGCTCTTGAGAAGTGTTTTTCAGTAAAGGTTTGCCATCAATGACAAAGGGGGATATTGTTGGCAATTTTGGGTACTTTGGGTACATTGCCTTTGCTCAAGTGTATAAGTTGTCATTGATGTCAAGAAGCTCTTGAAGGAATTTGATTTGATGTCAAACAATTTGTTTTGATGAAGGTTATGGCATGACAGTTTCAAAGGTCTTTTGTAAACCCCAAGTTGGTAGGTTTAAAGATTACAGGTGGATGCATTAGTTTAATGCATTTGGGTCCAGGAGGAAGTATTTATTTAAATAATTAAAAACCTTGTTAAGGTTCCTTTTAATTATTTTTAAATAAATATTAATTTATTGTTTGCATTGGGTTCTCCTAACCCATGGCGCAAATGTCTTAACTATGATGGCGCTATGTTCTAAGATTGTGGGCGCTAGCCAAGACCTTCGTCGATGTGTTAAACTCCTCGTCGATGTCAAGAGTTTATGGGAAATATGCATATAAATCTCCCACGATGAAGATCAAAGATCATCCCATCCGCATTTTTGAAAAGTGTTGCTCGTTGTGAATTCACGATCGAATGTTCGATTTATTCCTCGTGGTGATTTCATGATCCGTTGTTTAGATATCCATCATGCATTTTTTGTATCCGCCATAATGTTTCGTCATCGTCATTCATGTCAGAAGACAAGGATGATTGTTTATTTTAGCCCTAGCGTAGAAGGTACAAGGGAAACAAAGTGAGGTTCAAACCTCACCGGACGCCTTTGGCACATCGGTAGCGGCTAGGTTGTTGGCACGCTACCCGAATGGGAGGTTTCGCGTTCGAATAACGCGAAAGGGTTTTTTTCTTCATTGAAGTGGACGCAATGGGTGGTGTTAGAGTTCGTGCACAATTTCTCCATAGCACGATTTTTGGTGTTGGCCAAGGTATTTTCGAAATTAATTTTTGCTAGTGTATTTTGCGGATGGAGGAAGTTTATTAGAGAGAAAAATAGCTTAGGAGTTATAAGGAGTTTGAAGCTTGTTTTATTTTGATAAAATATTCTTTTGAAGGTGTTGTTTGCATTATCTTATTGCATTCTTATGAGAGATAAATTTTATTGTTGATAAGACTATAAGGGAGAAATAAGGTGTATAAGGGATAAATATTTCTTGTAATGTTGAGAGTGCTTTTGGTTGATTATGGAAATGAAAGCATGATGTTTTAAGGTTAGAATTGCTTCTTGTGTGAAGTTGTGAAACCTTAAGTGGGCAGCTTTGAGATTGACATTAGCTTTCATTAAATTGGTTATAATCAAGCTATTCTTTACTTGGTTAAAGTGTTGGGCTTACTTCTTTGTTGATGATTTGAAAAGTTGTTTTGTGCTTGGTGATTTGAGTTGGTGGATGCTTTTTGTTCAAACAATGTTGGAGAGAAAAGGAGTTCTACTTGTTTCCTTTTTTGATGTTGATTGTGAAATGCTTCAAGGTTGTGTTTTGAGTTAAATGGTGTTGATTGAACCTTGGTTGATGAGCATTGTTGTTGAAGCCCTAATTGATGGTGAAAAGAACATGAGTATCATTGTTATGTGATTCTTTGCATAGTTGGCAATTGTTGGGGTTTCATGTTCTTGAAAGAAAGCATTCTATCCTATCCATTTCAGATATTGAGTTGAGTTTTCAGATTTGAGATTGAGATTGAGCTGAGTTGATTTGAGTTGAGTTTTGAGATTGGGAGTTGAGTATAGAACATATTGAGTCTCTAAAAATTCTCTTTATGCTTCTATGAGTTTGACAAATCACATTGGGTCTCTAACAATTCACTTTGTGATTTCCTACTAAGAAAGTTTTTCTTGGTGAGCAGTTTTTGGACAGGTTTCGGTGGGGACTTGTGAGCAGTTTTTGGACAGGTTTTGGTGGGGACTTGTGATGGTTTTGGACGTTCTTGGGTTGGATTTGATGGGGACTTGTGAGTAGTTTTGGACAGGTTTGTGGACGGGGGGTGTGGGGACTTTGGTTGGGTTTCGGTGGGGACTTGTGAGTAGATTTGGATAGGTCCTAGTAGAGGACTTGTGAGCTGAGTTTGATAGTTCTATCAGAGAACTTGAGGACAGAGGTGCACTGGTTCTATGAGAAGAACCTGAGGATAGATTTGGCAAGTCTTTGAGAAGGCTTGTATGCGAGAGGATTGATTTGTTCAAGAGTTGGACAGATCCGATAGACAGAGGAAGACTTGTACTAGATCGGCCGACTATGTTTGGTATAGGTTGCTTGAGCTGTTGTGGACGTGATCATAGAAGGTAGAGGTCTCTTAGGCTAAGCATTGAGGAAGGAGGTCATTTCTGGAAAGGAGTTCCAGGCAAGAGGTAGAGGCAATTGATCTTCCGAGGGATCATTTCCAGAGTAGAGGGGAAGGTATCTCCTTTGAGCAGAGGCTCATAAATTCTGATTGGGGGAAGGTATCTCCTTTGAGCGGAGGCTCATAAATTTTGATTGGGGGAAGGTATCTCCTTTGGGCCGAGGCTCATAAACATTGTAATTGGGAAGGATTCCCAAAGAACTTTGAGATAACTTTTAGAGAAAAGTTTTGTGGACGTAGCCCAACCATTCGGGTGAACCACGTTAAAATTGGTGTCACTTTGTGGATGATATTGTGCATTGCTTTGATATTGCTTTGGGTATATTGCTTTACTATTTTGAAGTATAATGGAAAAAGTAAAAAGAGGTCTTATATTGTTCACCCCACCCCTCTCAGTATAAGCTTGTGTTCTTCACATTGCTTGGCTATGAGAGTTGAATTCATGTTCCTAACCTTCCTGAGTCCTATGCCACCATAGTTTTTCCTAGAATAGACCTACTCCTAGGAAACCAAATGGAATATTTACTTGTTTTCAGAGCCTAACCATAAGAAATTTCTCTGGATCTATTCTATTTTTTTACACACTTCAATAAAAATCTAGAATATGGAGAGAAATAAAATAAGGATGCTCTGGAGGGTAGCTTTGACTAAGTGGCCTTTCCAACCTAGCTAAGAATCCCCCATTTCCACCCAACCAACTTTTGTGGATCCTTTCAATGATATAATTCCATAAAGTTTTTTTTATAGGTTCATCAAAGATAAGAAACCCAAGATATGTAGTTGGAATATCAACAATGGCACAACCGAGGATTTTGGCTATACAATATTTTTGTCTAATGGGAGTATTGATAAAATAGATTTTGCTTTTGAAGAAGTTGATATTTTGACCAACAATAGACTTGAAGGACAACAAGATTGACTTAATGGTTATATCTTGAGGAATAGAGGCAAGAGTGGCTAGAATGCTGTTATCAACAAATTGTTGATGGGATATGGGATTGAGAGAAGAAGCTAGTTTGATACCCGATATTTCCCCTTTGGAATAAGAAGACCTTAAAGTTCTACCCAAATCTTCAACAACAATTATGAAGAGAAAAGGAGATAAAGGGTCACCCTGTCTTAAACCTTTGAAACTCTAAAAGTATCCAGTAGTAGAACCATTGATGAGAACTAAGAAATTGGTGGTTGTAATGCACTCTTTGATTAGGTCAATCCAATTGGAATGGAACCCAAACCTAGAAAGGACAAAGAAGAGGAACTTCCAAGACACTCTATTGAAAGCCTTATTCATGTCTAATTTAAGAAGAAGACCAACCTTACCACTTTTAGATACTGAATAAATAAGTTCATGGATAATGACGATATTTTCAATGGTGAGTCTCCCTTGAATATAATTGCCTTGGTTGATATCAATGATGTGGGGGAGAATTGACTTTAGTCTGGTGGCCATAGATTTGGTGAGGATTTTGTAAAAGACATTGCAAAGACTAATTAGATGAAAATTAGCAAGGGTTTTGGCATTACCAATATTGGTAATGAGGGCCAAAAAGGTAGAATTAACATCCCTAGGAATGCTTTTGGCTCGTTTCATTTGTTGAATGGCTAAAACAATGTCAGGTCGCACAATGTCCTAGAGCTTTCCCAACTTGCATGGAGAATACCATTGCATGGATTTCCTTAGCAGAGAGAGGTTTAAGCAAAAAATTGTTATGCTTTTGGGTTACTAACCCAGGAATATTGCTCAAGAGGCATTCAAAGATTTACTGATTGCAATATGGGCTTGGTACAAGCAAATATTCAAAAAATGCAACCATATTAGTCCTAATATCAAAGATGTATACTATAATAATTCCATCAGCCTTGGTAAGTTCCTTGATTTTATTAGTTCCTCTATGATGTATGGTTGTGGCATGAAAAAATTAGTGTTGGAATCACCCTCCTTCAACCAAGTTACTCTAGATTTTTTATTTCAAAAATCTTCCTCGCTTTTGAGAATATTGTGATATTCAGTTAGGAGAATCTTTTTAGCATATTGAAGATTAGATTCAAGGTTCCTTACTGGGTAGAGATCTCAATGTTTATGAGCTGAGATTTAATGTTCTACTTTCTATATAAAATATTACCAAACACATCTCTGTTCCATTGCTTGAGATTTGATTTTACAAAACAAAGTTTATTATTGGACTGAGAGGCAAGGAACCCATAAAAGCTATAGGATCACCAATAGGATATTAGTGTCTTAATATCAATATTCTAAAGCCACATCACTTCAAATTTGAAAGAATATTTGAAAAGGGAGGCTTGGAAAGAGCAATCAAGAAGGAGGGATTGTGGTCAGATCCAATATTAGGAAGAGAATGAAGATCAACATCACCAAAGGGGTAGATGACATTAAGGGATATGAGGAATCTATCAAGATTAATTTGGATGATTTGATCACCCCTTATGCAGTTGCTCTAAGTATACTTAGGTCCTCTTGGTTGAATATTTATGAGTTCATTGTTATCCATAAATGAAGCAAAGTCTTTATAAGAATTAGCTATAATTTAAAAACCTCCTTTCTTGTCAATGGGAAACAAAGGAGAATTAAAATCTCTAGCCAACATCCATTCATCATTGCAGAAAACTTCCCTCATTTGACGTACGGTGTTCCAAAGATAGAATCTCCTAGAATGGGAGTTTGGTGCATATATATTTGAAATAAACCATCTACAGTTGTGATATTTTTTGAAAAGCAATATATTCATGAAATTCTCTGCAACAGATAAGAGTCTACCTTCAACAATATTTGAATCCCACAAGCAAAGCAATCCACCAGAAGCTCCATTGGAAAGACTTAAAAAAAGATCATAGTTTTTCCAGATATATTTAGATATGAAAAATGTATTTTGGATGTCCAACTTGGACTCTTGAAGAAGGAAAATGGTGGGTTTTATATCTTTCCTCATGAACTTAACCAAATTTTGTTTTGTACATCCATTGAGGCCTTTCACATTCCATGAGAGGATCTTAAGTTATTACTTCTAGAAGAGGATATCTTCCCTCTCTAGGGCTCCAAATGCAGGGTTTTTCTTTGAGGAAATGTGTAAGATGAGCTGGGTACCATTGGAAATCTCCTAAAAACATTCTTTGTTTCTAATTTCTTGGGCAGAAGGGTAACCTCTTTACTTCTTAGAGCCTACATCAACATGAATCTTCTTTTGATTTCTAGTAAAGAGAGGGCTTGAGGAAAAGAGGTTTATAGGGATGGTTTTATAGGGTGAAGACCCAATGAGGCCTTTGGAGGATTGAGGAGGGATTTAGAGAAGTTCAAGGATGGATTTATTTTTAGCAATGAGAGACTCATCAATAGATAGGGAATAAAAAGGATTAGAAACAAAAATAGGAGGGCATACCTGAAAAGAGGAAGAGAAATTAGCTTGCACTAGAGTATTGTCTTGAAGAGTTGTAGTATCAAAGGGTGGTTCTTTTAGAGGGTCCTACAACTTAGTGAGAATATGAGAAAGGGCTTCATGAGCTACAATGGACATCACTACCCTTGAATATGGAAGACCTTGAGTCGAAGCTACCCCAACGCCATTGGGAAGAGGTAAGTAAAACTGAATATCAACCATAGCAAAATATTTGGAATGCTTATGAAATAGTTATTGCTACTAAAACCCTTTTCTATAAGGTTTCCTGGTAGAAGGTTCTTTAGAAGCTTTTAGGGTCAAGCACTGTGAGTTGAGGTTAACTTGTTTTGAACATACAGTAAAAAAATTTGACTTGTTTTTGTATTCTATGATTTGTGTCTTGGTGCTAACATCCAATATAAGTTCAATGGAAGATGAAAGTGTAGAATATATATTAGTGTTGATACACATGCATGCATGGACCATGTGGGTATTATATTTAGTAGCCAAATCAAACATGATCAACTCATAAAATAAAAAAACCTCACTATATTTATTTTAAAGTATATACTATTTAAAATAGGCTAATACACATATTATAATAGCACATTTTATTTTTAGTTGCATACATAACAATAACAAAATTTTAATTAAAATAAGAGTGTGATTCAAGAGTGAGTGTGATCAAGAAGTGGGAAGTAGAAAGCAAAGTGCGATCAAGGAACAAGCTCCTCTTCTTGCTCTAAATCTTAGGAGAAACTTTAAAGGATTCATATGAAGAAAATCTAGGTAACATGGAAATAATATAATTTTTAAAAGTCCTTACAGAAATTAAGGATGACCTAGTTGGAATTAAGTATGCCTTAGTTGGAAGTATGTATTCCCTAGTTAGTGATAAGAGGAAGAGCAAATCTATGGCAAACCCTATACGGGTAGTAAATTTTACACCAAAAGTGATTATCATAGATGAGATGATTGAGTATGATATAATGGTTCTTAAAACCATAGGGTTAATGTGTAAGTTCCATGAATAATTGCGAGGATTTTATGATATTTAAAATTAGATCAAGTGGAAGTGGGGACTAAATTCAAATTACTCCATGACTTTTCTTCCAATGGGATTTTCCCTCATTATTTTATCTAGTTAAAAAATAAGTGATAAAATAATGGATGAAGGTATTTGGTTTAAGGACAAAGATGTGTTATGTTTAAGACCTTGGAGTGAGATTTGTTTGTGAAGGCAAAGACTATTAAAAGTCTTCCATTATGGATTAGGCTTTTTGGACTTCCTTATAAACTCATCGATAAGAAGGTTTTGAAGAATATTGGTAATACTCTAGGTGAATTCATATATGAGGGACTAACTACTAAGGAGATAGGGAATTTTGTAAAAAATAAAATCCTTTACTATTTCCTTGGATTTTTCAAAACATTTACTGTAGTCCATTAGAATTAAATCTAAATCAAGAGAATGATATCAAGTGGATTATGAAAATATTGCATTTTGATGTCGCAAATTTCATGAAACCAAACACATGGCAAGAGACTACAAAGTGAAAATGATGGAGAAAGAGATGGATTTTTTTGGGTATAATAGTAACTTCAATATGAAACAAGAAGATCATATCATAGGATAAGCTAGGTCCAATAAAGGATTTTCAACTTCTAAGAAAGTGGAAATGAAAAACCCTTTACATAATTAGATAGCAAGGGCCATTATAGTTCTTTTGAATCAAGCATTAGAAGGAAAAAATTACATGAGGGATGAGGAAGTGCAATGCACAAGTCCAAATATAGGAGCTAAAAGTGAGAAAGAAGAAAGGAAGGTAATTTTCAAAGCAAAGGAATATAGGAAGGCAAATTTTAAAGCAAATGAGTTGAAGGAGGTCAAGCTTAATCTAGGTAAATCATATTTATTTTCCTCAAGTAGCATAAAATATTCTCCTTATAATAAAAATAAAAGTAGTATAGAGAATATTTGTTGCACTTTAGGGTTTCAAGAGTAATACAATAAATAAAATCATATGGAGGATATCCAAGAAAATTTAGGGTTTCCAAGATAACATAAGAAAGTAATGACTATGAGGGATCATTTATGCACTTTAGGGTTTTAATTGCAACATAAAGAAGAAATTGCTAATGAGGCTATTCCTTTCAATTTAGATTCTTTAGGGAAACATAAATATTTAGAAGATAAGTCTCATTGTGAACAATATAAAAAATAGAAGATATTGATGAAGATGAGAGTGATGATGGGGATGGAAAAAGGAGAGGAAGGCCATAAAAGTAGGAACAAAGAGAAAAATAAATTCAAACGGATATTGATTTAGGAAACCAAATAAAATAGCACACGTTAACAAGAAGTGAGGCTAAAATCACTAATAAAAAAAAATGTTGATGTTGAAAATAATATCATGGAATATTAGGGACATGAATAAGGCCCCTAAAAAAATAGTTATTAGGTAATTAATAGGTTGTTAAAGTCTTGAGTTTATTTTAATACAAGAAATAAAATTAAGTAGTGAGGAATGTAAGGATTCATTTAAGAGGATTTGGAAGATGGGTGATTGTCTAGCAGTTTCTTCTACAAGAGCTTCAAGCGGTATTGCAATATGAGATAAATACAAATGGGATAGGTAATTATTAGAAGAAAAAAGTAATTGGGTTGCTAGATTAATTTATATAAAATAGGAAAACATCAAATTTAGGGTTATAAATGTATATGATCCAACTATAGTTACTCCTCATGAATATGTTGGAAGGACCTTAGTATATTTTTATCAAATACAATGATTATTTGTTGTCATCTATGGATTCTTGGGGATGATTTTAATAATATAGATCTCCTCTATAAAATAAGGGTAGTATTCTAGGATGGTCTAAATCAATGTAATTTTTTTCTTCATTTGTCAATTCAAATGATCTTTGGGATGTTAGTCCTACAATTTTTTAATATACAAAAAGTTTTAAATATGTAGCAAGGATCGATGCTATGTGCCCAAGCTCAACCACATGAAACAAGAAAAAAGGAGGAGAATATTTCCAACAATGGAGAGAATGAAAAGTCACATCTCTCCCTTTGTGTTATGGAATTATATATTAATAAAAATGAGAATAGAGTTAGGGTTCCCAAACCCATATTACATGAAATTCAAATGAACATGAAATGACATTACACATTAAAATAACCTATTCTAATGAGGTCTTATTAAATCCTCATAACAGTTAATTAGGAACCTAACTAATAAACATGACCTTGTAACATTAACATGTATTCAATTCCCTCTTAATGGTATAAGGTCACTTTATTTTAGTAGATGATGTCTCAGGTGGCTCTTTGTGTAGTCGATTAGCCAATTATCCATGAAATGTATCTCCAATCCACTCATTATTCATATATCATTTGGTCATCCCCCATGCCCTTTTGGGTTTTCATAGATTTTGATTTTCTAAAACTAGTACAACCCTTATCCTTTTGCACCCACAAGGGGTTTTTACGAATGGGATAGAGCAGAGATCGACCAATACTTTTTACCCACACGAAGATGGTTTTACAAAGAAGCATTAACCTTGTTGCTCCTGTTGCATATCCATTATTAGAGGGAGTGTAGGCTGTCAATCCTATCTACTATCTAAACTATTCAAAATTCACCCTCTATAATAGCTTGGTGAAGATGTTGGCAATCTGATCTACTATTGGTAAATAGTGCATTTGTATTGTGCCATATTAAAAAAGTTCTTGGATCTTGTAGAATTTTGTACTGATGTTTTTGGTTCTATCATGAAACACGTGTTAGGATATCACTATTAAAAATAACAACACACACAAAATACTAGAAAATAACACAAATACATAAAATAAATCAATAACACTACGCAAAAATTAAATACAAAAATGGAACAATCTCACAATAAAACAGAATCGTAGGCCTCTTCGAGGGGGAAACCTCCTTCAATATTTCATTAGCTTGCAAAAAATGATTCGTACATGGCTTCATATCTTTAAAAGAAAAACTTCATGCAACCCTACCTAAAGGCTCAAGAGTTGGCTTACATGCAAAATGCCACTCGAGCTATAATATCCCACCTACCATCGGTTACAATCTTGATAAAAAATGGTTACATGAGATGGTGCCACTTGGATAGGAATACCACTTGCCACATACATTACAAAGTATTAAAAAATAATATCATAATGGGATCCCCCATATTGGAAGTGGGTCATTACATAAGTAAATGAGAATTACAAAATGGTGTTAGGATAGGATCCTAACATGTCCTTCCCATTCAAAAAGCTTTGTCCTCAAAGCTAAAAATGAGGGAATTGGTGCTGGAGCTGATGGAGAGACTCCCATATCGCATCTTCTAGCTAGAGCCCATGCCACTAAACAAGAACTTATGTGATGGTACAATTGTGAAGAGTGTGGATTCGACGATCCAACAATTATTCAGGTTCGAGTAATAGGGATCCTTCTTCATCCAATTTTGGTAATACTGACTGAACTTGTACCTGTGTGCCCACAACTTTCTTGAGAGAGAAAACATGGAAAACAAGATGGAGCTTGGAGGTGGGTGGAAGAGCCAATTTGTAAGAAGTGGAACCAATCCGTTGAAGAACTTGATAGGGTCCATAGTATTTTATAGCAAGTTTCTAGCACCGGTGGAGTTGTAGGGATGATTGTTTGTATGGTTGCAAGCGAAGGAAGACCATATCACCTACATCAAAGCTACACTTAGAACAATTTTGGTCAGCCTATTGTCACATCCAATTTTGAGCCATGTCCAAATTATTCTTCAACTAGTGAAGAACATCGGTATGTTGGTTGAGAGTAGTGTCAACTACCTAGACCTTGGAGCTTCCTGGGATGTATGAAGAAGGCATGAGTGGAGGGCGCCCATAAATGGCCTCAAAAGGGGTGAGTTTGGTTTCTATATGATAGGAAGTGTTGTACCACCATTCAGCCAAAGGAAGCCACTTCACCCATTGAGTAGGATGATATGATGCAAAGCAACGAATATAGGTCTCCAAAAATTTGTTGACAATCTCATTTTGAGCATCCATTTGCGGATGATAAGCTGAACTCATTTTGAGTTTAGTTCCCTACAACTTAAACAATTCTTGCCAAAAATGAATAGTGGAGGTGGGATCTTGATGAGACACAATGGAGGTGGGCATACCATGAAGGCAAAAAATAGAATCAAGAAATATTTGGGCCACGGTGGAGGTTGTGTAAGGGCGGCCAAGGGAACAAAAATGAGCATACTTCGAAAGGCGATCCACTACCATGAGAATAACAGACTTACCACTATATTTAGGTAATCCTTTTATAAAATCCATGGAAATGTCAGTCCAAACCTGATCTGGAATGGGAAAGGGTTGAAGAGTACCTGGAGAACGTACCGTTTCACCTTTCATCCATTGGTAGGTATCAAAAGCTATAACAAAATCATAGATATCATGTTTCATACTTTTCCATAAGAATGTGCGCTTGAGGTGTTCATATGTTTTAAGAAATCTTGAATGGCCTGCAGAGGGAGAAGTATGTAGTTCCTTCATGAAGAGCTCACAGAGTGGGGATGTGCAAGGAAGAACAAGGCATTGGCGATAACACAGGTCATGGCCATCCTAATTGTAGCCTAGGAATGAAGTAGGATCATCACAGAGCGATGCCACCAAAGATTTCAAATCTACATCCTAAAGTACCTCCTATCGTAAGGAATCTATCCATTGAGGAACCAATGAGGAAATGGCACATAACATACTGAGGGCCTCAAATTGGTAAGATAGAGCATCGGCCACAAGATTCTCTTTGCCTTTTTTATAGGTGATATCGTAATCATATCCCAAGAGTTTAGAAAACCATTTTTATTGTTCTGGGGTAGCAACCCGTTGTTCTAAGAAGTATTTGAGACTTCGATGGTCTATTTTAATGGATAAATGATGCCCAATGAGATATGGTTGTCAATGGGTTACAGTATGTAATATGACCAACATCTCCTTGGCATATGTAGACTTTCCCAAGTTACGATCAGAGAGTGCCTTATTAGTGAAATCCAAGGATCTCCCTTCCTGCATCAACACTGCCCTGATGCCACGACTGAAAGCATCACTTTCAATGACAAAAGGCTTGGAAAAATCTGGCATGGCTAGAACTGGTGTTGTGGTCATAGCATGCTTCAATTCGAGGAAGTCTTGGTCAGCAGGCCCCATCCAAGTAAAAGAGTCCTTCTTTAACATGGATGTGAGGGGGGCTGCTATTTTACCATAATTACAAATAAATTTGTGGTAGTAACCTGTAAGCCCTAAGAATCCTTGAAGTCCCTTGAGAGTGAGAGGTTTTGGCCAGTCCTGAACTTCCTGAAACTTCTTGGGATCAACCTTGACACCCTCTTTGGAGACAATGTGTCCTAGATACTCTACTTCATTTAGACGAAAGGAACACTTGAAATGCTTAGCAAAAATTTGATGTTGTGCCAACAATTGTAATGTTTGATCCACATGGATAAGGTGTTCTTCCCACGAGTGGATATAAACCAAGATATCATCAAAGAAAACCAGGATGAACTTCCACAAGAAAGGGCAAAATATGTTGTTCATAAAGCTCTAAAATATGGAAGGAGCATTTGTTAGACCAAATGGCATTACCAAGAACTCATAGTGACCTTCATGAGTATGCAATGCAATTTTGGGGATATCCTTGTCCTTGAGCCAGATTTTATGGTAGCCAAAATGAAGGTCTAACTTTGAGAAGTACATAGATACATGTAATTCATCCACTACCAAAATGGGGAATTTATTCTTGATGGTAATTTTTTTGAGCTCACGGTAGTCTATACACAGTCGCCATGAGTCATCCTTCTTACAAACTAGTAAAATTGGAGAATATTAATGGCTGGTACTCGGTCGAATGACACCAGCTTTGAGAAATTCTTGTACCATCTACACAATTTTAGACTTGAGAGTCCTAACACCATTTTGCAATTCTCATTTACTTATGTAATGACCCACTTCCAATGTGGGGGATCCCATTATGATATTATTTTGTAATACTTTATAATGTATGTGGCAATTGGTATTCCTAGCCAAGTGGCACCATCTCATATAACCATTTTTTATCAAGATTCTAACCAATGGTAGTTAGGAGATTCTAGCTCGAGTGGAATTTTACATGTAAGCCAACTCTTGAGCCTTTAGGTAGGGTTACATGAAGTTTGTTTTCTGTGATAAGAAATGCCTTCTTCATATGCTCACTTTTGGGTTTGTGAATGCAAGTTAATAGAACAGGGATGGTGTTGATTTGTAGGTGGAAGTTATGCTTTGTAGAACCAGGGTATGCTAAGCAAGGGAGTATGTAATACCAATAGACCTTCTATTATACCACACTGATGAACAATAGTTCTCGAACCAATATATCAGGCCACTACCCAAGGAGGATTCCACATATACCCTTGAGAACACTATCTGCCTCTTTGATAGTATGGGAGGGTGATCGTCCGAGATGCTGTGTCCCATGGACTATGGATAATACAAGGCCAAAAAGCTTCCTAATGGATAAAATTTTGTTTAAACCTAGATTGTCTCCCAATACACCCGAAGATGCGTGGGAGCTCAAGTCCGTGCGCAAGTGTTGTCTAAGGCCTAGGTATTAGAGCCTGATCACCCCTCACTTCACTAGATGCTTTATGGGCTATCTAGCTTAGAAAATAATGACAACTTCTTTGTGATATTTTAAAACCCCCAGCATAGGGTTTCTAACCTACACAACTATTAAAACAAATATTGTATTTTTTGGATTTTTGATCAAAAAAATGACTGTATTTTTTTTGGATTTTTTAATAAATGAAAAAAAAAATGAAAAAACACACAAAAATTTATACCTAACAGATAGAATGTCTGGAAAAAATCATCTCAGTTGTAGCAAAACTTATCCCTAGAAAGTTCTTTGATACCACTTGTTAGGATCTCACTATTAAAAATAAGCACACTCACACAAAATACTAGAAAATAACACAAATACATAAAATAACTCAATAACACTATGCAGAAATTAAATGTAGAAATGGAACAATCTCACAATAACACATAATCACAAGCCTCTTCGAGGGGGCAACCTCCTTCAATATTTCATTATCTTGCAAAAAAATGAATTCATACATGGATTCATATCTTTTAAAGAAAAACTTCATGCAACCCTACCTAAAGGCTCAAGAGTTGGCTTACATGTAAAATACCACTCAAGATAGAATCTCCTACCTACCATCGGTTACAATCTTGATAAAAAATGGTTACATGAGATGGTGCCACTTGGCTAGGAATACCACTTGCCACATACATTACAAAGTATTACAAAATAATATCACAATGGGATCCCCCACATTGGAAGTGGGTCAATACATAAGTAAATGAGAATTACAAAATGGCGTTAGGATAGGATCCTAACAACACAAGATTCTTTGCCATGTGGATTATTGATTGATTATCCACATGTAGTCTTGTAGGACCTTTTTGAGTGATATTGAGAGTGTGTAACAACTTTCTCAACCATACCACTTCTTTGCTTGTATCAACTGTAGCAATATATTCGACTTCTATTGAAGAATATGCTACAGTTTTTTATCACTTTGATATCCATAAATTTGGTGTTGAGGCAAGAAATTTTATGTACCTAGATGTATATCTCCCAATGTATTTATCTCCTATAAATTTTAAGTCTGTGTATGCAATGAGTTTGAAATCTATATCTTTTTCATACAACAAGCTATAATTATGGGTTGTCTTTAGGTACCTCAACACTCATGTTATTGCTTACCAGTGACTCTTCTTTGGCTTGGTTATGTACCTTACCAGAATCCCCACTGCATAAGAAATGTTAGGTCTTGTGTTAGTAACATAGATGAGACTACCAACTAGCCTTCTATAGAGTGTTGCATCTTCCTCTGGTGTGTCATCATCCATGGTGAGTTTTAGATTTGATTCCATTGGTGTTGTCATAGGGCATGCATATTTGAGTTGAAACTTCTCCAAAATATTTTGATGTATTTCTCTTGGGTTAAGAATATTTTACCATTTTCTTGAGTTACTTCTATGACCAAATAGAGTTTCATCAATCCTATATAAGATATATCAAAAGTCTTTACAAGGTCTATTTTCACTATGTTTATTATGTGTTCATAGTTACCTGTTAGAAGCATGTCATCCACAAAGACTATGAGGCATGTGAATTTGTCTTTGTTGTGCTTGATAACAATGTTGCATCAATATCTTGGTAATCACACACTTCAAATTCAAGTTGCTTCATCCGATCTGACAGCTTGTTGAACCAAGCATGAGGGGTTTGCTTCAATACATATAAGAATTTTTAATTCTACACACCTTGTGCTCCTATCTTGCAATCTTAAAACCTTCTGTTTATGCCATGTATATTTCTTCTTCCAATTTACCATTTAATAAAGTAGTCTTTACATATAATTGATTAATATTTCAACCTTGTTGTACAGCTAAGGCTACAAGAGTCCTGATTGTGGGCCATTTTGTGGTAGGTGCAAATACCTCAATGTATTCAATGCCTTGATTTTGTATGAAGTCTTTGCCACTAATATCACCTTGTTTTTGTCAAGGATGCCATTTTATTTATACTTATTTTGTACACCCATTTTTTTTGAGCTACCATTCTTCCAAATGGTAGATCGAATAACTCCCAAGTACCATTTTTTATTAGAGATTAATACTCTTGGTTCATTGCATGTCTTCAAGTTGCATGTTTGTGTTAGGATTAAATAATAAAATATGAGCAATATATAAATGTGAAAATAAAACATAGAAGAATAAATCAATACACAAGACACAAATTTATGTGGTTCACCCAATGTGGGTTACGTCCATGGAGAAAAATAACCAGACTTTTTATTCCATCCAAAAAATTGTGAAGGAATACAACTTGCAAAAAATTCGTTGTAACTTCCTCCTCGCTCTATCACCATCAATTACAATTATGTACACTACATATTACCATACATTACAACTGCTATACATTATCCTATTATAAAAAATATGTTACAATTTAGGACAAAAATGTGCACCTAAAATCCACTATCCAATTTGTGACCTAACAATAAATGGTCCAAATTTATATAGAGAAAAACACATCTATTTAGGCTTCAGGGGTGCTGCCCCCGAAACCCTCACCAGGGAGGGATCCATAAAGTGTCGCCACTACCCCCTAGACCCCCCTAATGGATATAAGTAGGGGGAACGTTACTCCCCTACACACCTCTTCATGGAGTGGGTCCAAGTGCGGTTGAAAACAAGACCTCCAAATCAATCAGGCTCCACAACCAACAATTTGATATCTTCTTGGTACATGAGAGGTTCATTATTTTGAGTGAGATATAGTTCTGTAGGTTCTATTTCAAAAAGTAATGATCCATGCACTCTTGTTCTGATGTCACCTCTTGTGCCTCTTTTGTTAGCTTCATCTGGTTTGATGTCCTTTAAGAGCTTAGTGAGATTCACAAATTTCTCAAGTGGGGAGTAGTGTGGATGTCTCACCTACCTCAAAGTTTTTGTCATGATCCTATAATGGATCATTAGGTATGAAGGATGCTAACAAAGATGGATGTGAAATAATACTTTTATCATGATCAACATTATTGTGTGAAGGGGTAGAAGGTGCAGAAGATATAGACATCTACTCGGTATCATAGTTTGGTTCCTCTAGAATTATGGGTTGATTTGTAGATTCAAGAGTTTTGAGTAAATTTTCAACATATTCCTCCCCAAAGGCTAGAATCTAAATATATTTTATGTTAGCATCTTTTAATCTAGGTTGAAGATTTTATTCCTTGATATCCAATTTAACCAATTGTTCTCCAATTTTTGTAAATAAACATCATGTGTCACAATTACTTTTCGATGTGAAGGAATGAATACCTTGTATCCCTTATTATCCATAGGTTATCCAACAAAGATGCCTTTAATAGGTCAATATTCACATTTATTTATATGCTCTAAAATAATATGAGCATAAGATATGGAGCCAAATATTATGAAGTGGCTAACAGTGGGGGTGTCCAATCCATTTTTCATGAGGTAACAGGCCAGGTTTTGAGGGACTCACTATGTTGAGTACATGCATAAAAGTCCAAGTGGCTTTGTACCAAAGATATGGAGGCATATTTTTGTAGATAAGAAGGGCACAATCCATATTCATAATTTTCCTATCCATGCACTCAACAATACCACTTTTTTGAGGTGTGCTTGGTATTGTTAATTGATGTTTGATCCCATGTGAGGACAAGTATTGTGTGAATTCATTTGAGATGTACTCACCACCATTGTCACTAATGAAGGTCTTGATTCTAGAACATGTTTCTCATTCCATGATATCTTTGAAAGATTTAAAGAATTCAAAAGCTTTAGACTTCTCCAAAAATCCAATCCATAGCTTCTTTTAGAAGTCATCGATGAAGGTGATGTAATACCTTTTGCCTTTTAATGAGGGAATAGGCATTGGACCACAAATATCTAAGTGAACTAGCTCCAATTTTTGTGTGGAGTTCCATTAAATATTTGGAAAATACCATCAAGAGGATTTTATAATGTTGCATGCTTCACATTTGATGGGTTTGGAAGAGAAGTGTGGTAGTCCCCTGACGGTCAACTCCATTTGTCTCAATTGGTTAAGTTTGGCATGACCCATATGAGCATGCCATAATGCATCTACAAAAAAAATTTGGGAGTTAGGGTGGAATTAAGTGCCATTTTAGATTTGATAATGTGAACTCCAAAAGCAACATGTCCAACAAGTCTGATGATTTTACCATCTAAGGAACTGGTAATGACCACTATTATGGAGGGTGGATGAATGAATCGAAGAGTTTTATCTTTGGCAATGACACTCAGATCAAATCCATGGTAGGTGAGTGTGGATAGTGACAATAGATTTTACTTTAGAGTAGGGATATAGAGAACATCAAGTAGCTAAAAATTAGGTAATCCAAGAAATTTTAATCGAATAGTTCTAGCTCCTTCAACTGGTTGAGAGGATTTGTCAACCATGTAAAGTACTCCAAGTACTTCTGAGTTCAATTATTCAAAAAATTCCTTGTTAGAAGTCATGTGTTGGGTGGCTCCCCATGATACATGAACTATTGGTGGAGGCTATGTTATGGGAAACTCCAATGGGTTGCGATGTGGGATGAGAGATGTTATAGCCAACATATCCTAAATGAATGAATATTTTAAGATGGTCAACAGATGGTGATATAGGTTCCTGTGTGGTGATGATCTAGGTATGCAAAAATTGAGCTTTATGGAAGACGTCGAGATTAGAGTCATATTCATTTACATTAGGTACACTATGCTTTTAAAACTGTTTGATCTTGTGTGTGGAAGTTCGATAATCAGTGGTATAGTGCCCTTTTCTATTACAACATTTATACATGATATTTGAGTTGTTGACTCCTTAATAGTTACTAGGATATCTTATTTGTCCTCAATTGTGTTGTCCTTGACTAGTTTGATGTTGTGAGTATTCATGTTGACCATTGTTAGAACCTTATCCTTGTCCTTTGCCTTTACCTCAACCCTAGCCTCGACCATGATTTTTGTTACCTTGAGTTTCTAAAAATTTTACATCTTCATCCACCTAAAAGGCTGAGTCATTAGGGTTAGAACTGGTGAAGTTTGTGTCAAAGTTGTTTTCAATTTCAATGAATTTTTTTGCTAAGTCTTCAAATTTGAGAGTTTTTAAGGTTCCACTAGATGATAAACTAGCAAGAAAGTTCTTGTAGTCTAGAATGTGAAGACATGACTAAATGAGGAAAGCCCATGTGATACATTGATTTTTGAAGTCTTTATCAATGATCTATTTAATAGGGTGAATGAGGTTGATGGTGGAATTGGAGTTTCCTTTTTGCATATTTATTTGATTCATCTTGAGGACAAAATCAAAACATTCTAGATCAAATTTGGTGTTAAAGTTTTTCTTGAAGACTTCAAGAACTAACCATGTTGTGTCATGCTTGGGTTCATAAATCAAGTTATGAAGGTGATATTTTGTGATCATTAGGATGCCAACACAAATTTTATCATCTATCTACCATTTTTTTAGGGCAACAACATTTGTGGGTGGTATGGGATTTGCATCCATATGGTTGTGCCATAGGTTCTCAAATTTTGTAGCTGTTCTAAGGCCTATGAACCATTGATCCCAATTATCCTTACCTTTGAGGGTACATCCAACATTTTATTTAAAGTTGGAATTCATTGTAACCTGTGACACTACAAAGACCTAAAAGAGGTGTATCAAGGTGTGAACAAGGAACATATGATTAAGTGAGGCAAAATGTGCTAGTAAATAATGAGCCAAGTGATGACAATGAATGAATGTGATCTATTAGATATTTCTCACTATCCAATTGGAATCTTTTTTACAAATAATAAATTTGTACAAGTAACTAGTTATGAGTCCTGATGCAATAGGATGATTATGTGGCTAAATCTAAAGTACTTAAAAAAGGTGTGTATCCCAAATTGAAATACTACAAATGAATGTAAACATTAATATCTCCAACATATGAATGTATAGGACAACATATCCAATACTAGATTATACAACTAAATACTAAAGTGTGGGATGTGCAAAACTAGTAACCTCAATCTTATGACTGCAAGTAGGTGAGGTGTTGAAATTTGGAGAGGTCTAATGAGCTTATCTAAAATTAAGGCCTTCACATGGATGCCCACATACGAAAACTTGATGATGAAATCCAAGCCGTGATGGAGCACAAGTCCTACCATTTCTCACCTAGTTAATTATGGTCAATAATATACTCTCTAAAGAGAAGTATGTGCTCTATTCCATAGCTATAATAGATATTGGACTAGATTAATTTTAATCTTGATTAAGAGTTTTTAGTTTTTGGAGCACAGGTGAAAATATGATCCCTTTCCAAAGGTTTGTGGGTATGGCTAACCCCCTTCACTATGTATTCTCACTAAGTCTAGTCCAAATTTGAATCATAAGGTCTTTAATGTAGCTTTCCCATGACCAAGGAAGTGGTGCCCTATCACGAGGCTAGGCTATGTAATGAGTCTTTGAATGCATTCCTTTTAGGGATGATGCAAATATGTGAATCACTTTGCAATGAAAAAGTAAATGAAAACTAAAAATAGACTTGAAGTGCTACTATAGTGCTAATGTGGCAGTATGTATGTTAGGTGTGATCCACTAGACCTTGCTCACTATCCAAGTGGAATCACTTCCACAAATGAGGGCTATAACTCAGAAAAAATCAATGTGGAAAAATCTATAAGCCACTTATACAAGTACAATGGAAAGGCTAGAAATCTACTATCCTATAAAAAAAACATGATCAGTTTACATATAGGCTGATTTGACTGTATGAATATGTAAAAACAAACACAGTCACTTTACACAGAGGTCATCGAACTTTGTCAAATCCAGATTTTAAATGTAGGGTTGTGTAAAAATGAACATGATCAACTTACAGAAAGGCTGCCAAACTCGATTAGATCCAAAATTTGGATATTGTATGGCTATGTAAATATGAACATGGTTGGTTTACACAAAGGTTACCAAACTTGGTTAGATATAGATTTTAGTTAGTGTATGGATATGTAAAAATGAACATGGTCAGTTTACATAGAGGCCACCAAACTCAGTTAAATTTAGATTTTGGATACCTACAAATAGAGATACAAGCTAATATTTGCAATAAAAATAAAATCTATGGAGGTTTTATGAAACCTCATGCAACATCCTCATGCTCTCCTTCAACTCAACACATAAATTTGTGGAGGAGGAGAGGAGGGGAATGCAATGCTTCTCCAAGATTGGTTGTAGGAGGGGAAAGCATCCAAGCTTTGATACCACTTGTAGCAAGGATCAATGTTATGTGCCCAAGCTCAACCACATGAAACAAGAAAAAAGGAGAAGATTGTTTACAGTGGAGAGAATGAAAAGTCACATCTCTCCCTTTGTGTTATAGAATTATATATTGAGAAAAATGAGATTAGGGTTGGGTTTTCTAAATCTATATTACATGAAATTCAAATGAACATGAAATAACATTACACATTAAAATAATCCATTCTAATGTGGATCGCATTCAGTCATTGTCATCACTTGGCTCATTATTTACTAGCATATTTTACCTCACTTAGTCAATTGTTCCTTGTTGACACCTTGACACACCTCTTTTAGGCCTTTGTAGTATCACATATCACAATGACTTCCGATTTCAAACAAAATGTTGAATGTACCCTCAAATATAAGGATAATTGGGATCAATGGTTCATAGGCCTTAGGATAGACATAAAATTTTAGAACCTATGGTGCAACCATCTAGACACAAATCCCACACCACCCATAAATGTTGTTACCCTAAAAAAATGATAGATAGATGATGATAAAATTTGTACTGGCATCCTACTTGTCACAGAATATCACCTTCATAATTTTGTTGATGAATCCAAACATGACACAACATGGTCAATTATTGAAGTCTTCAATAAAAACTTTGACACCAAATTTGACCTAGAATTTGTTCATCTTATCCTCAAGATGAGTCAAATAAAGATGTAAAATGGACACTCCAGTTCCACCATCAATATCCTTCACCCTATTAAATAGGTCATTGATAAAGACTTCAAAAATCAATGTATCACATGGGCTTTCCCCATTCAGTTATGTCTTCACATTCCAAACTACAAGAACTTGCTTATCGATTTATCAACTAGTGGAACCTTAAAAACTCTTAACTTTGAAGCTATAGTAGAAAAGTTCATTGAACTTGATAAAACCTTTGACACAATATTTAGCCTAGATTAAAAGATGCTAACATATATGATGTTCATATTCCAGCCTTTGGGGGGGAGACATTGAAAAGTTACTCAAAAATTTAGAATCTATAAATCAACCCACAAGTCTAGAGGAACCAAACTGTGATACTAAGTAGATGTTTGTATCTTCTACACCTTCTGTCCCTTCACACAGTAATGCTAATCCCAGTAAAATTATTGTTTCAAATCCATATTCATCAACATCCTCCATACCTAATGATCCATTATTGGATCATGAATAAAAATTTGAGGTAAGTGAGGCATCCACAATGCTCCCCACTTGAGGAAATCATGAAGCTTGCCAACTCTTAAAGGATATCAAACCAGAAGAAGCTAGAAAATTAAGCACAAGAGGTAACCTCAGAGCAAGAGTGCATGAATCATTACTTGTTGAACTAGAACCTACAAAACTGCACCTTTCTCTAAATAATAAACCTCTCACGTACCAAGAAGTCATAAAACATACAACTTGAAGATATGCAATGAACCAGGAGTGTGAACCTTTGATCAAAAATTGTACGTAGGAGTTATTCGATCTACCACTTAGAATAAAGGTAGTTCAAAATAAATGGGTGTACAAAAAAATATTAAATCCGATGGCACCCTTGACAAACACAAGGTAAGATTAGTGGCTAAATACTTCATGCAAAATCAAGGTATTGACTACATTGAGGTATTTGCACCTACCACAAAATAGCCCACAATCAGGAATCTTGTAGCCTTAGTTGCACAACAAGGTTGGAAGATTCATAAATTAGACGTAAATATTTATTTCTTGAATGGTGAATTCGAGAAGAAATATACATGGCACAACCAGAAGGTTTTAATATTGTAGGATAGGAGCACAAGGTATGTAGACTTAAAAAGTATTTATATGGATTGAAGCAACCCCTTCACACTTGGTTCAACAAGATGTCAAATCAGATGAAACAACTTAATTTGAGGTGTGTGATTACCAATATATTGATGCAACACTGCTCATAAAGCACAACAAATACAAAGTCACATACCTCATAGTATTTGTGGATGACATGCTTCTAACAGGTAACATTGAACACATCATCAACATAGTAAAAAAGGACCTTGCAAAGAATTTTGATATATTTGATCTGGGATTGATGATATTCTATTTGGGCATAGAAGTAACTTTAGAAAATGGTAAAATATTCTTGACCCAAGAGAAATACATAAACGATCTTCTAGATTAGTTTAAACTCAAATATGCATGCCTTGTGATAATACCAATGGAATCAAATCTAAAACTCACTACAGATGATGACACACAAAGGCAAATGCAACACTCTACAGAAGGCTAGTTGGTAGTCTCATGTATGTTACTAACACAAAATATGACATAACTTATGTAGTGGTGGCCTGACCAAGAAAAAGGAGAGTTATTGGTAAGTGATAACATGAGTGTTGAGGTACCTAAAGACAACCCATAATCATGGCATGTTTTATGAAAAGAATGCAAATTTCAAACTCATCGCATACACAACCTCAAAATTTACTAGAGATAAAGACATTGGGAGATCTATGTTTGGGTACTTGACATTTCTTGGCTCAACACCAATTTCATGGATATCAAAATGACAAAATATTATAACAATTTTTTTTAGCAAAAATTGAATATATTGCTATAGATAAGACAAGAAAATAAGTGGTATGGTTGATAAATTTATTACACACTCTTGATATCACTCAAAAAGGTCCTACAAGACTACATGTGGATAATCAATCAAAAATCCATAAGGTAGAGAATCTTGTATTTCATGATAGTACCAAACACATTAGTACAAAATTTTTTAGGGTTTGAGAACTTGTTCAAGATGGCACAATACAAATGCACTACTATCCAACAACAGATCAATTTGATGATATCTTCACCAAACCACTCCAGAGTGTGAAGTTTGAATGGTTCAGAAAGTAGATAGGCTTGAGAACCTCTATTTCCCCCTAACAATGGAGATGAAAAAGGACTAGCAAGGCTAATGGTTATTCATAAAACCACCTTCATGTGGGTGGAAAGTATTGGTTGATCTTTTTTTATCCCATTCGTGAAAATCCCTTGTGGGCATGAAAGGATAAAGGTTGTACTAATTTTGAAAAATTTGAACCTATGAAAACCCGAAAGGGCATGGGGGATGACCAAATAGTATATGGAGACCCAGTATATTAGAGCCACATTTCATGAACAATTGGCTAATTGGTTACACAAAGAGCCACATAAGCCACTCATCTACTAAAATAAAATGACCTTCTACCATTAAGGGGGGATTGAAAATATGTTAATGCTACAAGATCATGTTTAATAGTTAGGTTCCAAATTAATTGTTATGAGGCTTTAAAAAGACCTCATTAGAATAGGTTATTTTAATGTATAATGTCAATTCATGTTCATTTTAATTTCATGTAATATGGATTTGGGAAACCTAACCCTAATATTATTTTTTTAATATATAATTCCATAACACAAAGGGAGAGATGTGATTTTTCACTCTCTCCATTGTCAAAAATCTTCTCCTTTTTTCTTGTTTCATATGGTTAAGCTTGGGCACATAACGTTGATCCTTGCTACACAATATACATAGGATAATAAACGCACTAGGAAAACTCATATAGTAGAAATATTGGATAGATTCTTGTCATCCAGTAAATGATTGCAATCTCTTTATGTATTTTATTATGAGTAGGATTCACTCATAAATTTATTCTTTTGACTTGTGATTTACCTAATAATGGTCATCCAAAGCCATTTCGCTTCTAGTCTATGTGGCTCCAAGACCCTAATTTTTTCCATATGGTTATGTTATGGTGGGATGAAATGATCATATATGTATAAGTTTGTTCAAAATATGAAATATTTAAAGGAGCAAATGAAGAATTGGAATGCCAAATATATTGGTAATATTTTTCAAGAAAAGGAAGAAAATGAATCCAATTTAAAAAAATGTACAAGAGATAGTAGAAATTAATGGATTGGATTAGGATTCTAATATGAAAGAAAAATAATTACTTTCTAATTATTATAATACATTGAAAAAGGAGTAATTTTTATTCTAAAAATCTAGAGAGAAATGGCTTAAGTAAGGAGATAGAAATACAATTTTTTTTTATGCTACAGTGAAAACAATTTTTTATTTTCATCATATCAAAAATATTTTAACTCCTAATGGAAACAATATTGAGGACAAAGACGATATAATGAAAGAAGTAATTTTGTCAAATAATAGGCAAGACAAGGAGGCACAAAATAACCTTTTGCAAAATAAAATATTGATGAAGAATATATCTATGGAGGCACTCCATGAAGTGGTTTTCTCTTTCCATCCTAATAAGGTACCTGGTCCTAATGGAATTCCTACAATTTTCTTTCAAAACATTTGGATTTATTGAAGAGTGAAATGCTAGTTACAGTTGAAGAGGCCCAAAAATGGAAGGCTATAATAAGTGATATCAATACCACTTTTATTACATTGGTTCCAAAGAAAGGTGGGTCAAAATATTTAAATAGTTTTTTTCCAATAAGGCTTTGTAATATAATTTATAAGATCATTTAAAAAATTATGCAATTAAGTTGTAGGGAATTCTAGGTTTTCTTATCTTAGAGGATCAAGGTGGTTTTATTTGTGGTAAAAAAATTCTTGATTGTATAATTATTGCATAAGAGACTATACATTCCTTTTCATTCTATGATAAAACTAGTACGCATATGAAACTAGATATGAACAAAGCATATGTTAGGGTTTCCTAGATTTTTCTACATGCTATTCTTAGTTTGGCTTTGATTATAGTTGGTGTGAATGGATAAATTGTTGTTTTAGCACTACAAAAATTTCTATTTTTTTATCAATGGTTCTCTTGTTGGTTACTTCAAATCATATTGTAGACTTCATTAAGGTCATCCACTATCTCCTTATCTATTCATTATCCTTGTAGAAGCATTAGGGAGAAATTTATTTAAGGTAAAAATGGAAGGATAAATTAAAGGGATTCAAGTTGCAAAAAATGGTCCCTTCGAATATCACCTCTAATTTGTTGATGATACTTTTCTTTTGGGCCATCCATTATTTAGTGAGAATTGTTAGCTTTTGAGGGGTATGTAATGAAGTAAATGAGACCACAAATGAGAAAACATGAAGGCTATCTTATATCTATGGTAATGGTTAACTAATATGGATGAAAATAACATGAGAAACTTCTCAAATAACTTATGAAACAACCATTAAAGTAAACTCACAAAATTTGAACTTGATACTATAAATGGAGCTCTTACTAGTGCATGCCATGCATCATACATGCTTCCTCAAACTCTCTTTATTAAAAATCTTGGTCACATATATATACTAGTATGTGACTCTTTGATATCCTACTCTAAAGACACATATACATTCTACATGAAAGACACTTGTATACTCCTATTCTAAAGACTCATGTACATGTGGACTACATGCACATTTACATTATTGCACATTCTAACACTTGTGCATTTATTGCTTCTTCTCCAAGTAACTACTTAAACTAAGACTACCTCTAAGTCTAAGCAAGTTAAGTACTTTTATAGTACTTAAGCAAAAATAGGATTTGTTGTTGGTTTATGTGGTCCTATTCAATATTATCTCCTTCTTAGAGGAAACTTGTTGGTTTATGTGGTCCCACTCACGATTGTATCGAAGGAAAAATGTTGGTTTACATGGTCCTACTCATGATATTTGGAACATGTTGTTATTTATTAGCCTCACTTTTCTTTAACAACTATGAGTGTACTTATTGTAATATTCTCATCCTACTAGATTGCATGGGTAACCGATCCCTACAATCATAAAGTATATTGTAGTAGATCACTAATTATGAGGTTCGCTCTATTGTTGGTTTCATGAGTATACCCCCATCAAGGTGAAACTCATCTTTGGCACTAGGTGTTGGTCTTTATAAAAATTTACCTATGTACAAAGATTTATTTTTTCAATATTTCAACTACAAGTAATGGAGGGGTGTGTTTTCTATTCAGTAGCCCAATCAAATTGCATTATGTTTTATCCTATGAACTGCTATAGGGAGTACCATGAGATTTACAAGATTTATCTTGTTGATATTACCTCATAGATTCATAATATCATGGTCCTATGCATGCTTCAGCTCCATATCATTGGCCAAGCTATGGCCATGGTATCATTTTTCTAAGAGATACCATAGAAGGATCCTATGGGGTAATTTTTTTGACATGGAATAAGAGGCCAAATCAAAGCATAAACACTATAGTCCTAGTTTGGTCTTTCTCAAAGCATTGATTATTTTGGGAGGACCAATGGCTTTTGTAGAACTTTTTTTGCTAAGTTTATTCTTAATAGCTATATTTAGATTTGCTTGTGGTTGGACAAACACTCATGCCACATTTTACAATGGTGGCAATGCATCTGGCATAATGGGGGTTCTTGTGGGTATGACAATTTATACATCCAAGGATACGACACCAACACTATAGCTCTCATCATTGCTCTCTTCAATAATGATCTCATCTATGGAGTATGCTATGAGATAAAATTCAATGATGATCCATAATGGTACCTCCCAAGTATGATTGTGGTCACAACCACCAACATCTACCTACCAAACAATAACGAGGGCTAGTGTAATCCCCCATAAGAGCACTATAGAGTGACCTACCATAGGAGAGGTGGAATCTAGTTCACCATCAATGGGTACTCATATTTCAATTAGTTGCTCATCACAAACATTGGATAAACAAGCGATAATAACACCAAACTCCCATGTGCTACCTTGGGGAGTCTACCTCACACCTAGATCCCATACCAAATGGGTATTTCACTTGTAAGTTTTTGTAGGTGTCCCTACATGCCCAATCCCATGCCAAGAGAAAATAATAGTGGATTGATGCTCAGTGATACATTCTCAAAATAGTTATGGCATGATGGATAGTGAAATGGTTGCCTAGGGGGTCTTGGGCTCTATAGAGCCAAGGGTTCAACCTGGGCTCCCTTGCATCCTAATAGCTTGAGGATCCATTCTAAGCACCATTAATTATTAGAATTTTTGCTATGGGAAGTATGAGAATGTCACCCATAAGCTGCAATCCTAGAATATCTTCCATCACCCACTCTAGGTTTGTGGACATGATCTTAATTCTCCTAAAATATTTCAAGTTGAAAATGAAACATGGGCTAGACAAGTTCTTGGCCATTGAAACTATGCCACCATAGGTCCTTCATCATCTTCCCTTTGACTATATAGATAGTTTTTGAGTGTAGGCCATCCATCCATGCAGGGTTATGCACAATGGTGAATATTCACAAATTGGACAAATATTAGGATTTTCAAAATTGGAAATTGGTGAATATGAGGACACTCGACGTCGGTTCATTTGCCTAAAATTTTTGAGACCAATTGTTTCTTAGGGTCAATTCACCACAATATATATTTAAACATAGGCATATTTGTACTCATTGGAAAGATCTTTTCAAGCCTGATCTAATGGTGGTATTTTTATGAAGTTATAAGGTGATTTATGAGGTTAAATTTTTTCCCAACTATTACCTTAATTTTTAGGGCTTCAAATACCCCAAATTTTGGTGTGAATATGATTGATTTGATTTGCTTAGGATTTGGTTTGATTTACCTTGATTTTGATTAGGATTTACCATTTTTTTACAAGTACATTTAGAGTCCAACCCCTTATGCATAACCCTACATCCATGTCATGGTTCCAAGAATTTAAGCTTCAGGGGCAACCATATCTACAAGTTTACATAAAAATTTTAACATCAACAATAATATTTTCTATTAAACCAAATTGGCTTAAAGTAGCAAGTTTAGAGAATAGTCAAATTCAAGCTATGAAGGAGGAAGGGAAGGATAATAGGAAGAAGCACCACCACTAATGGGGAGGGAAGAATTTCCAAAGAGGCAATTTCCCCCTCAAGACTTTAGGTAGGAGAGTCATGCTTTAATACGAATGTAAGAAAATATATTCAATATGTTTGATATATTCAATGTTACAAAGGTATACATATTTATAGGTATATGAGCTTATAGTGAAGATGAAATATAACAATAAAGTATTACCCATCTACCAGCTCATTTATATTTTTGGGATGTGTACTACATTATGTTCTTGATATGCATACTTTGTAGGAGACATTTATTTATTACAAGTAATGTAATAATATCCTAACATGTAATGGAGAGATATTCAGGTGAACATGGTAGAAAGATGATTGAGGAAGAGAATGACATGAATATATGGGAAATAAACACAAAAATATGAGGAAAATATAGGTAGGGGAAGAGAGCAAAAGCAACAAAGATACCTAATTACACGTACCTCCAGCAAAATTCAACCTTGCATGAGCATAATTTGCCACAACTGACAACTACTTTAGATCCATACAAGTAGCCTTCATAAATATTAACCCATGAAAACTACATTAGGTAAATGTTCTAAGCACTTGGGAATGCTTTCCCTTCTATTGCTTTCTTCTTTGCAAAATTATGTAGGTAACTTTCTTCAGGGTTGTTGAAGGTCGAGCAACAAATAGATGTTTCAAGAATATACATGGCTTCTCAAGATTATCTTAACATAGAATAAACCACATGCATAAGGTGTCCCTAAATTTCTTGTATAACCTTTGTGTATGTTGATTATAGCTAGATCATTAATTGAACTAGACTTCCTATCATAGCTATCACTACTTTAATGGATCCCATTCCTCGTGTGAATATTTAGTTCCTTGTTCCCATGGTATATAGCTTTCATATTGGCATGGTGTCTACCTTTTCAAAACCCACTACTTGATACCACCTATGATCTGGATATCATCTTACATGTCAAAGCATTCTATTGTGTCATATTTTACTAGCTTTTCTCCTTTTATGTTGGCATTTGGTATCTGCTTTCATCATTGAGGTACCAAGAAATAATTTCCACATGCTTCTACAATCATGTGAAATGACTATAGTTGCTTCCAAAGAATTAGGCCAGCCCTTCCATTGGGCTATGGAGTTAGGAAAATAGTAGAATATGAATACTTTAGGGGTTGATTTGAGGAAGATGAGCAAAATGGAATAGATGATCTATAATTATTGGGGGAGGTGGAGTGATTAATATGAAGAATTTTATTGGAGCATGAAGGGTGGTGGAAGGATATGAAAATAAGAGAGGAAAATATGAGAAAACCATACCTACACAATGCACATTCTACATTCTCTTTATTGCATCTAGATTTTTTCTTTAATATTTGCTTTACCTTTTTCCCTTTTTAATATTTGTTGTATTGACCTCAAACACCAAGATGACAAAAATATGAAGCATTTCCCTTATAATTAAGGGAGTTCTAAATGTTTCTTTTCTTTTCCATATTCTATCTTGACAAATTCCATGAATTGAAGGACTTGCAAATCATCATTTTTATTGGTGAAGCATTCTGAAAAGGAAGCACTTGGAAGCTTTCCAACCTAGTCAACTTTTCACAATATACCCGCTCTTTTATTATTATTTTTTCCTTAGACTTTGCTCTTTTGGCATCATTCTAGTGTACTTGAGAAAGGTCAAAAACCAATGACCAAAAGGTTATGGCTATTGTTTTTGGATTTTATCATGGGCCAAGAGGAGTGTAGACATTGTCAATGGAGGATAAACTCTAGCAAAAACTAGCATAATATTAGCTAACACTAGGATGGTTATAGCTAACAATGGGATTGCTATTGGGCTACCATAAATTAACATGCCTACCCTAGGTAACATTAGGAAATCTAAAATTGATCATCCTTTTCCTTCGATGTTTTTTTAATCTCCTCTAGATGCAGGAATATTTAGACCTAACTACAACTTCTACCTGGGGAATTTTTTTATTCCCAAATTTACATTTTACTAAGGCCTATCCACTATACTCTCTCAGGATAAAATTTTTCCTTAGGAGTTATTTGATGCTGAGAATGGGAACTCCCTTTTATATATAATTTTCCTCTTAAAAATAATATCATCATTCGGCTTACCCTATCAATCCTTTAAATTCAAGAAACAACAATTTTCTATACCTCTAAATCATCATTCCTCATAATTCATTGCATCATGTGATATGTATTTCATGTTTTGCTAGGTGTTTTGCTATCCCCTTGGTTGACTACCTTATTCTCTAGTTGATATATAACTTTTATTTATTTGTTGGCTTATTTACACAAAATTATGGTGTATCTCTGCATGCTAGTGATGCTTGGTCTCTAGCTCTTTCATCGAAATCTATAGTGACCTGACCAAATAGTGTTAAATTTGCACTTTTCTCTCTAACATTCATCTTGGGATGCATAGCTTATCTTGTCATAATTTTGCCACAACATTAACTTTAACCCTATATCAGTTTCAAAGTTTGTGTGAAAAATGGCATAGGAAACTAGTGGTAAGGATTCTTGTTAATAACATGAATGGCTAATCACATCTTCTATGTGTATTGGTTTGTGTTCCATATCACTGATAATTGAAGATTTCTAATATTCATAAAGCTTTCTAGATAGAAATGTAGTCTTGATTTTCTTCTATCAAGAACAAATATGTTAGGATCTCATCCTAACCCTTAATGTAATAACTTCCTTGATGTAATAATTCCTAGTGAACGTGGGTAGTACCCATGATTAATATTTTGTAATGTTATAAGTTTTAGCTTAGGTAGTGCCTATGACAAATGGCACCCTTTTTTATGTAACACATGGTAGATAGGTGGCATTGTGCATGTAATTCGGGTGGCATTGTGCATGTAATTCGAGTGGCATTGTGCATGTAATTCGGGTGGCATTGTGCATGTAATTCAAAGTGGCACTATGCATGTAATACGGTTGGCATTATGCATGTAATCCAGGTGGCATTTTGCATGTAAGCCAACCTTGGAAGGAAACTCCTTAAATACCCGAAAGGGCACCAATGTAACCATATTTTGCAAAATTAATGAAGTATTGAAGGAGGTTGCCCCCTCGAAGAGGCCTGCGATTCAGTTCTATTGTGAGATTGTTCTTTATGCAAATTTCTGTTATATTAATGTGATGTTTATGTGAGTTATTTCCAAGCAATTGTGTGAGAGTGTGTTATTTGAGTTTATTTTATAGCAGGATCTTAACAAGTGGTATCAGAGCGCTTTCCAGGGCCAAGTTCTGCTGCAACTGCAATGATTCTTGCCATCAAATCCGCCTGTTAGGTATAAATTCCGTGTGTTTTTTCCATTCTGTTTTTTCCTTATTAAAAAAATCCAAAAAAAAAAATACAGTGTTTTTTTTTCCAGACCAAAAACAAAAAATATATATTATTAGTTGAGTAGGTAGAAACCCTGTACCGGGGGTTTTAAAATATCGCGAAGGATCTATCATTATTGGCTAAGCTAGATAGCCCATAAAGCGTCTAGTGAAGTGAGGGGCGATCAGGCTCCAATACCCAGGCCTCAGACAGAACTCGCGCACGGACTTGAGCTCCCACGTATCTTCGGGTATATCGGGAGACCATCTAGGATTAAACAAACTTTTAGCCATTAGGAAGCTCTTTGGCCTTGTATTACTCATAGTCTACGGGACACAACATCCTGGACGATTACCCTCCCGTATTGTCAGAGAGGCAGGTAGTGTGCTCAAGGGTATGTGTGGAATCCTCCTTGAGTAGTGGCCTAAAATATTGGTCCGAGCACTATTGTTCGTCACTGTCGGTATATTATAGGGCCTATGGGTGGTACATACTCCTATACTTAGCATTCCCTGGTTCTGTTAAAACTGCAACCTGTAAAAAATGCAAAAATCAAAATCAAAATAAGAATCCAAACACCCCCGTTCGTAAACCTGCATTTCAAAAGTGAGCATATGAGAAAGGAGTCCTCTACCAAAAAAATAACAAAAGGGACATGCATTCGGGATAAGCCATGAGGGTGACACTTAAGTTGAAATTACGGAGAGTAATAGTCAAATTTACAGTGGCGATCCACGATCGAGTCGATCGAGTCGGAGAGGTCAAGACACGGTCGAGGCGGAATTCACGATCTTCGTAGTCGAAACGTAATCGTCATATCGGTCACTCGCAAAATACGAGAGAATCTTGAGTGTGAAACACGGCCAGTTTTAGATAGTGCTCCAGTACCCAACTTTTGCTCAGTAGCTCAGAATCAGAATCTGTAAACACCGTTAGACTCAGCAAAACAGGAGATAAAAAAAAGTCTGGGGTGCCAAAAAGTAGTGTTAAGAGATATATCTCATTGTGACCACCTCCTCCTACTGATCATTTTGATATATAGCACCCAAGCACTTTTTTGGGCACTTACTAAAAATAGTAAGTCAAAAAAATTCAATTCTATTTTTAGTAACTGGTCACAAAAGGTCAAAAAATGGCCTAGGGTACTAGTGGACCGCCTTTCAAAGTATGCTCACTTTTGTGCCCTAGCCCATCCTTACACAGCATTCACTATTGCCCAAATTTTCCTTGACTCCATATTTAGCCTTCATGGCATGCCAACCTCCATTGTATCTGATCGTGATCCCAGCCTTACTAGCAATTTTTGGCAAGAGTTGTTTAAGTTGCAGGGGACTCAGCTCACAATGAGTTTAGCCTACCATCCGCAAACGGATGGTCAAACAGAGGTTGTTAATAACTACTTGGAAACCTACCTTCGCTACTTGCCTCCGATCATCCTACTCATTGGGCAAAATGGCTTTCTTTGGCTGAATGGTGGTACAACACTTCCTATCATACCACCACCAGAGGCTGAGTACGGGTACCCTCCACTCATGCCTCCCTCATACATTTCGGGCAGCTCCAAGGTACAAGTTCCATCAACACTTCCCGAATTGGATGAAGAAGGCTCCATCTTACTTGCACCAAAGCAGCTGCTGTATCGTCGAACTCGCAACCGTACCATCACATAGGTCCTGGTTCAGTGTCGTGGACTTCAACCTGAGGATGCTACATGGGAGTCCCTCCATCAACTCCAGCAATCAGTTTCCTCATTTATAGCTTTGAGGACAAAGCTTCTTCAAGGAGAATGGCATGTTAGGATCTCATCCTAACCCTTAATGTAATAACTTCCTTGATGTAATAATTCCTAGTGAACGTGGGTAGTACCCATGATTAATATTTTGTAATGTTCTAAGTTTTAGCTTAGGTAGTGCCTATGACAAATGACACCCTTTTTTATGTAACACATGGTAGATAGGTGGCATTGTGCATGTAATTCAGGTGGCATTGTGCATGTAATTCGAGTGGCATTGTGCATGTAATTCAAAGTGGCACTATGCATGTAATTCGGGTGGCATTATGCATGTAATCCAGGTGGCATTTTGCATGTAAGCCAACCTTGGAAGGAAACTCCTTAAATACCCGAAAGGGCACCAATGTAACCATCTTTTGCAAAATTAATGAAGTATTTAAGGAGGTTGCCCCCTCGAAGAGGCCTGTGATTCAGTTCTATTGTGAGATTGTTCTTTATGCAAATTTCTGTTATATTAATGTGATGTTTATGTGAGTTATTTCCAAGCAATTGTGTGAGAGTGTGTTATTTGAGTTTATTTTATAGCAGGATCTTAACAAAATATTTGAATTTCCTTCCTATAATTTTTATGTTTATTTGATGGGGTATACAATAGGCCATAGGTTGTGACGAATCATAGCTGATTTGCAAATCATGTATATTTTCCAAGCCTAACAAAAGTGCCAAATCAATACTTCTAGAGAAAATTTCACTACCAATTTGCCTCTGCTCACCCTTTGTCCAATAAATTACCTCCACCTTAGCTAGCTTGTGTACTTCTTTAGCTATATTTGCCTTGTATTCTTCATATCTTTGAATGTGAAATGGTCTTATTTTTTTAGCATGAATCTATACAAAAATTGTAATACACAACACAGTTATATGGGCATGATCTTGTGCCATGTATCCTACTATTTGCATTAAGAATATTTTGGATAAACTTATTCTAATTTTTGGAGGTACATCTACTACTATGATGTCCTAAACCATTGCCAAGTCTAGCATTTCATACAATAGTATTGGATTTTTTTTAACTATTCCTATTATCTTGACTAAAATTTGATTGATTTGTAATATCTCAGGCTCAACTTTGGTATATTTCAAGTTCATAGAGTCATATATTGCCTTGGATATGATAGAACTTCAACTTCATGATATATTAAGAAATTATTTAACACCCAGCCTTCCAAACACACTGATCTATAACATAATAGAGAATTATTTTTTCCCATACCAAGAGATGGCTACTTGTGTGTCGGTTCAAAATTTGGATGAGGAGTTGTGTTATTCATTGAGCCTTCCAAAGCTAATTTAACCAAATTAACTTGTCTAACAACCAACATATTTTTCTTTAGATATCCTTCCTCTCTTAGAGTGTTGCTTGTTATGTTATGCATCAATCCTATCATTCTCTGTAGGAGCCTTTGATAAACTTCCACCATATCTTCCCATTGCTTCCTTAATATAGCCAAGTACTATAATTTCTAGTAAGCTTGTTTCCTTTGACAATATAAGCATAAAGCTCCTAGAACATACTTTTTTACACATGAACCCAACATTTTTGGTTTTGATTATTTTTTTTATGGGCACCAAACAATATTTGGTTCCTATTCTTTAGATTCTTCTTTTCCAACCTGCACTGGTTGGTACACATTTTCAATTTCTTTTATCTACTAGATTTCTACTAATGGAAGATAGTAGTTTGATTGTAGTATATGATCCTAATCCATTTTCATAGATACAAAATCTTATAATTATTGATATTGAAAATTTTTATAGCTACTCCTATTGCGATAACTAACAATCATTGTGTACCTAGATCCAACCGAATCAAATTTTATCTCTTGTTCTTGGTATCTGGCTATTTGGAGATATTATTTGCTCTCCTCCTTAATGTGCATGGCTTGATTTTCTAAGGGAGAATATTCTTAAGTATGAGTTTGATATCAATATTCAGTTATGATATTCTATTGGTTCATTATATTAGTTAGTTTGTTAAGGCATTTAACCATAGCTATCATTTTTTGAACTATTTGAGATTCCAAAGTCTTAGCAATGGATTCTTTCTTTGCCATAATAGGAATTAATCAGTGTGACCTAGGCATTATTGAATTATGGGGAGGATAGTGTTGGAAACAAGGTGATGGCTCTAGGTGGTGGCTTACCAATCGAGATAAGCATATTTTTTCCTTGATAGCCATCTAGAAGACTTGGAAAATTCTTTCCACTTGGACTGCTGAATCAGAACACTCAAATCTGGACCCAAAGCATAGATGTAGTATATGTATGCTTGAGCATGCAAAGGCCTAATCCCTTGGGGAATCCCATTCTAGGTTATATTAAATTTGATATTGAAATCAGTGATATGTTCCCAAGGAAAGATTTGGATTGAAAATAATTGATTGAGCAGTAAGAAGGGGCCCCTTGAGTCATCATGACCTATTATTAAGGGTTCAACTAGGTCTACCCAAGTCCTTATACTATTTTACTCCAAGGAATAATACCATTGCAATACCTTACCTCTTTGACCATCACATCTTCAAATAGAATATTGTGTAAGGTGGCTAAGGTCACTACTTCTTGGCACTGTTCATAAGAAGTTTTTCCACTACTATCATAAATGGGCAAGATCTTCAATGTGGCTTGGAAAATTTCATGAAGATATTGGATATTTAAGGGTCCTACACTATTCCAAGCTAGGCATATTTGTCACCCCATGATATTGGTAAAAAACATTAAATTATTATGGGTGTTAATTGATACACATTGTTATCTTTGTATTTCCATGGTTATGTGATCCTAAGTCATTACACTAGCACAATTATCAACTTTCTTGGTTCTAAGCCAACATAGTAACTAGATGAACATAATATCCCTACTTATCAGGTCAATACTACTTCACCAAAATCTTGAGTTCTTCGGTTATTGAAACAAATTGCTCTAGCTTTTTGGTTCATGATCTTGCAAGTATAGGCTTGTAAGTAAAATGGTGGATGGATTCTTTAAGAATAAATTATTTTAGTAGAGTCACCAGGTAAATATGAAAATTATCTATCAGAGTAGAATATCACCATGGTTCTACTCAATTAAGGATATGATATTTGGGTCCCACTAGACATGCCAAAATATGTTGGCCAACATGGTGGGTATTCAAGCATGATTTTCAGTAGATCCTTATTTGGGGTGGGATTGATGGTCCCACTAGGTGTGCCAAAAAATCTTGGTCTAAAATATACCTAAGTGGATGAGTTGTGACCTCAAGACCTCACCCAATATTGGAAGATCCATAATAGTTTCTAAGTTAGCCTCCAAAGTAGGTTGGTTCCTATGATACTAGCTAAAATAACAAAAGGGTTTGTAGACCAAAGTAAGAAATACATAAGTTTAGAAGCTAGAAGATAAAATGGCCAGTATTTAGCAACATCAAGAGACACAAGTGCATGAGTCTCGTTATTCTAACTAGACTGGACTGCCTAACATACCAGCCATCACTATAAAATATTAATCACTTAAGCACACACAATCAAGCATTATAGGAATTTAATTAACATTAGTCCAGGGAGAAATCTAGATAATAGAATAAATCTTAACAAAATAAATTGCTCACTCGATTTTAACAAAAATGCTTTAAAATGGAATCAACATACATACATATTCTACAACATCCTTTGATAGAGGTTAAAAAACACTTCAATTTTCATTAAGAGGCATATAGCATTCAATCATACAACATGTGCAATTATAAAAGCTAAAGAGTCAACCCTTTGAATGGGTTACATTCAAGTATATATAGTTTTACATTTGCATTCAGTTAGCTAAGCATGATTGCTTTTAAAATGGATTGTAGGCTTGTCAAAGTAGGTGCAAGAGATGTTTGTTGCTTTTAGGACATCCATGCTAAACTACTTCAAGCATTTTTTGTTGATGTGTTAGGCTCAAATTTCTTTTGTGAAGCTAATTTGCAAGTTGCATCGTTGGATTCTAAGCACTTTTTGACTGGTCTACTTTTTTCCACTCCTTTCAATTGCACTAAGCCAAGTATAAAGGGATATGTGTAGGAACTCTTGGTTGTTGAGGTTTTTGATGGCAATGATGTTAGGTGGTTGATTTTCGTATGATGGGTCTAGAAGATATGATGGCATAGGAGAATGCTACTTCACATCGAATAATTTGCTTTGGCTGAATTTCAATTTGATAGCTATTTCTCCATGCTAGATGTTTTAGCCAAATTTGGCATTGCATTTGTTGGATGTCATATATTTTTCTTGTCTTGATGACGTCAATACTTTTAGAGTCTAGCCATCTTCTACAGTTGGAAAAAAAATGTAATGGACTCTGTTAGATGCCAGATAGGCTTCTACTTCAAAAATTATTTGCACTTGCATGTCAAAATTCATGCCTTAGAATATATTGGGATTCGATCCCATTTTTTGTTGTGTCAAACTTTTATGTAGCTTGTTGTGATGTTAGTGCCTTCAAGAGTCTAACTCTCTTTTGTACTTAGTCACTTTTGTATTTGTTCATGCATTGTGTTAGATGTTAGAGATTAGCCTTGAAACTTGGTACTTTACTATGGAGCTTTATACCTTATAAAAAATTTATATCCGATAATAATTCTAGCTCTATCAAAATTTTATGTACCTCATGATGATGTTAGCGCTATAAAAGTTCAACGTTCTTTAATACTTAGCCAATTTTAAGTATCTGGTGCACCAGGTGTCAAAATTTTTGTGCACCTTTGATGACATCAATGCTTAAATAATCTTGAAGATCTTTGTTACTTGGCCAAATTTTAAGTCTAACTTTTAAGGCTTGGTTGCTCTAGATGTACATATTTCAGATTGTTTGGTCCTTTGATTTTGTATGTCGAATTTCAATGCCTTAGCATTATTTTCAATCTAGCTCTTCTACTTATTCCCCTACTACGTATCCTAGCCAAATTTTTATATCTAGCCATGCATTTTTGAGTATTGAGTTATTCTGCAATTTGTTGGCTCTTTTTTTACCTTCTCTTTGTGGCCAATCTACTTTAGGAGTCTTAAATGGTGCTCAAATTGTGCCTCAAAAGATGTTAAGCATGGTTTTTGCCTTAATACCTTAGTAAAATATCACAAAGCTTTGCAAAAAATCATAATTTAGCTTATCTACAAGGATTTGTGATTGTGGGTAGTCAAGTATACCTACAATATGAACCCCTTATGAGCATAAAAGGATTACTATAGTTAGCATAAGATATGATAGAACATATTTTCAATTTAGTTTTATAACTCTATTTTCTCATTAGTGGAATTTCATTTTGCATGGTTCAAGTTCATTGGCATTTTTCTTAGTAGAATATTATAGCCTTGCTCATTGAGTAAGGGCCCACTTAAGCTACACAAGAGATAACAATTTTCTACCTATTTCTATTCATATTCATGTTGATAGTTTTTGTAATTACCTTTTTTAGCATGAGCGTATGATTTTATTCCTTCTATAACATTGTGTTAGAAATGGGAGAAACAAGCAACAATAATCAAAATAATAATATTGCATATATTTTTTACTAGATCAAATACATGTAGAACTATCATACTTATACAATGTGGTGTCTCCTAGTTTCAAGAGACCCTTTGGTGTTTCACCTTCATCATAAAATTTATATCTTAGTCTTTTAGGAGATTTATATTCACCTACATAAGGCATGAAATAATTAACATCCCCTAAAATGTAATAATTACATGATAATAAATAATATAATAAAGTATAAAACCCCATTTATTACATTGCTTGGTATAAATATCACTACCCCTGATGATTCTAGGGGTGGTACACTAGAATTGTGCTTTAGCTCTGGCTCTAGCTCTATTGGCTTTATATAATCTCCATTGGGTGTATCTTTTTGGATCAATATTTGGATCTAACTTTGGGTTATCTCTAGGTCATCATTACCTCTAGGTTACCTCTGGGTCCTTACCTCTAGGTTTCCTATGAATCATCATCACCTTTGGATCACCTCTAGGTCCTTGTCTCTTGGTCACCTATGGGTCATAATAACTTGTGGGCCACTTATGGGTCATCCTCTAGATCTTAATTTAGGTCATCAAATCTACGAAATTGCCACATATTCATAATACATCACTGCAGGCGTCTAAGCATAGCTTGGATCATAGATTTTTGGAAGGGTCCTAAAAATTCTTACAAAGTATTTTTGGAAGGGTCCCAAAACCTTTACAAAATCATTAAAATATTCAATTTGCATGAGATAAGAAAGCAAATAGGATTGGTTCCCCTATATTAAGTTTCCCAATATTACAATGCTTCATGGGAAAACCTATAATTATGATATTTCTCAACCACCAAACTTGGTCTTCTTCTATAGAAACCATTCAACATTTCTTTTGATTTATCCCATTTTGATACATTCATCCATCCATAATTCATATATATTTTGTCGGTCACTTTATCTTTGTGTCAACACTTTCTTTAAGAGTGATTATTACCTCCACAAATCTTACAATGATAAAGGTTCCAACACCTAGCTATCATATTTCTAGATCTTCCACAATGACTACAACTCATCCTAGGAAATTTTGCATATGACTATTTCTTCATTAATTTTATATCACTACTTCCTACTTTTCCTTCATATACAAGGTATTCATTATTTGGCCTTATATCTAACATTATGGGGATTTTTATACCTTACCCATATTTTTTGAAACTTGTACCATTGTATACCATTTTTCTCATTATTTTTAAACCAAATCCTTTTGTATACTATTCAAAATTCCTAATTTTTCATCACCACTATGGTCTCTATCACTATCACAAAAAATGTTCAAATACCTAAAAACATCATCATCAAAATGACCTTCGACACAATCTAAACTATCACTATCACCATAAACTCTAACAATATAGTATTTATCATGGTTAATGCATTCATCTTCTACACGATATTCTCTCTCATCAACAATATTTAAAACACTTTTATTACAAGATATATCTTCACTTTAGACAAGATCACATGTATCATAACAAACATCTTTTATCATGGGTTTATTTTTTAACTTTTCTTCTATTTTCCCTTTCCTTTCGCATTTAAATATGACAAGAGTGATTAGTGTCATATATATTATATTCATAATTTCAATTGAAATTGGGACACCATTTTCAAGGCTATCTTCACAAGTATCAACATCTCTAATAATGGAACATAAGCAGGACCTCAATGTTAAGAATTTTCTATTTTCATAAAAATATCCACCTTCTTGAAAATAGATATTTCTAGCTTGCTTCTCTCCTCCACTTGTTTTTGATGATCCATGCTTTTTATTTTTTGCTTTAATTTCTCCACCTGTACTATCTTCTAGTGAGGCACACTTTTGAATGTCAACTTGCTTCTTTGCTTGCTTCCTCTTTGCCTTTTCCATGTTGTCTAGTGATGTGAACACTTTTTTTTTAGCCTTTGGATTTTATTTTCTTCAACACAAAAATGAGAGGTTCCTTATATCTCCCAAAATGATCCCCTTTTCTTGTTGGGCTAAAAAATACCAACTTATATGGTACCCCTAATTTTTAGACAAGGATAAAATAAAGAGTCTAGGTGATTATAGGTTGTGATGATAAATGTCAAAGGTGAAAGGTTTCATAAAATCTTGAAAGTTCAAAAAAAGTCTTCATGGTCATGAAGGTAGCTCCGGGTCATCTTGTGCATAATTCATTTAACATTATCCTTCATAAATTCATTCCTGTCATAGCCATTCCACCATAACATTATCATTTCATCACCCTTTTTATTAAAGCCTTCACTTCATCCATATAGTAATGATTCATACGTCCATTTTATTAGCCATCCATCGTCACCTATTCATATTTAAAAATTCACACCTAAATCACCCAATAAACATAAGTTTTGCCACCATGAGCCTTAAAATATATTGCCAGCCTAACCCGCACAAATTTTTCCCCAAGTTTAAATTTTTCCTAAGTCTTACGATGATAAATATTGCACATCAAATTCTCCCTGATGTATCCATATTCCCTAAGGTGCAAAATGTGCCCTTTTTGAGTCAAGTGTCTTTCCCTTTTTCTTGAATTATTAAAATTCCCAAGGTTCTCAAAAAGTTTAATTACCTTAAGTCATCATTCCTTATAACGCCTCATCGGCTATCTCATCGATAAAACAAAGAAAGGTGGTTATCCTAGTCGAAACTCCTTTCCATCTTGCTTAACCATCAATAGATCCATCGACTATCACCTCCAAGTAAAAGAGTCATTTTCTAGCATGTCCGTCCTAAGTTTCCCATCATTTATGTCACCTGACGCCCCTCCATCTCCTTCTGATAGTTGATTCATCCTTTTATCATCGTTTGTGCCTTTATTCAAAAGTGGCTAAGTTGTTTGAAGTTGCCTTCTCATTGCATATCACAACAAATATCCCCCTTCATTCGCTCAATTGCTCACCTTTGTCAAAAATATTATCCAATGGTCTATCTTTTCATGTGCCCAACTCAAATGTCTCATTTGATGGTATCTTATTGATGATAAATCCACTTTCAACCATGTTATCCTCACCTAAGTCTTTAAGGGTTTCAATTACCTAACTAATACACTCCCATTTTTAGTACTATGGTAAGTCTAAATTATTCTACAAAAAATAAGTGGTTGGCTCACTCGCTCGATGCCTTCTCATAAATTAAATCTCTCGATCGATGTCATTGATCGTTCAAGGAAATCGATGATGTAGATGAATCAAGTGGTAATTCCTCATTGTTTGACTCTCTCATTCAATGATAGCCCCACTTTATGCCTGGGTGGATGACTCATTCAATTATGCTTGATGCCATCTCATTAATTGAATACCTCGATAAATATCCTAAGATCACCCAGAAGAATTAACAGTGTGGGTGAACTTGGATGACTCATGCGATGATCTCCCATTGACCAATCCACTCACTCCATGACATTCCATCAATTGAAATTGATTGTTTAAGAAATCAACAATACATAAGGCAAGAGATAATCTTCCTGGGAAGATGACTCACCTATCGACACCCTATGATATAAAAATTAAGCCATGTTGCAAATTTGTAACCCCTTTCTTTCATCCACCAAGGTCATATCAAGCTAATTATAAATTACGTATCTTCTAGAGTCATCATTCATATTGTACCATGGGACGTAATTCCCAAAGCAATAAATTTCATCGACTTTATCATTCACTCAAGTGCATGACTCATCTGATAAGGCTAAATCAAATGGATATCTCATCCGACAAACCACTGTTAAAGTCAAGGTCATATGCACTATCAACAGGGACTATGCCATATAACCTAATAACATGGTAAGAAAAGACAAAGATAATTAGTGACTAGACTAATGCTAGCTAGCTATTGGTCTACTAAGAAATATTCTTATTGGACCATCCAAAGTCGACATCACTATACAATAGATTGAAATCAAATAAGGCAACCAACCATAGCAGAAAAAAATTTACCAAGGATGGTGGAAATAAAAGGTCACAACTCCCATGAATGTCCCAACACATTAAAGGAGTTGCTATTCACCAGTACACTTGCATCACCATCCATTCATAGCATAAGAAGACTAATGAAGGTAATCCAAATATTGAGGCTATCAGAACCTAGGAGATGATCAAAGAAAAAGGGGAGAAATATCAAGTTAGACGAATAAATTTGTCATACCAAGTAAAAAGCTTATGGACTATACTGATAAGAGCAGAACGACAAAGCAAGTGATACCAGTAATAAATTTAATACTGATTGAAGTAAGATGAATCCTGCCAGATCTACAGATCCTGATTGTATCATCATCTGCTGATAAAATGCATCTTATCAAAATGACTCTATATGAATATGAGTATCCAAATGAGGATCATAGAACAAAGCATGAATAGTATAAAAAATTATTGTATATCAATTATAAGATATGTAAAAGTTATGGTAGGATAAATCAGATGCTGAAGCTTCAGCAACCTGACTACCCTAGAAAGATACAAGTGCCTCAACGGAGTATAGTTATAGAGGAAACACCTCGATGGAGTATAGTTATGGAGGTACAATATTTTTCACTATTACATTTTTTTTTTTTTTTTTTTTTTTCTTTTTTTTTTCCCTCTATTCCTAGCACCTTAGTGCTACCTCACTCCTCACCTATAAATATACCATAGCCCCCTCCTTTCTGGGTATTCTCTCTTAACTATCATTCCATTTCACTCCACAAAGCACCATCTCACCACCATTCCATGTACAACACTACATCCATTGTATTTGATGGTCCCCACACCCATCCATATTGTTTCCCATTCTATTTCATTTCATCGTATTTTATCTTTTCTCTCTTCACCGTCATGTTGGGTCCCCCTCTGTTTCACATCAAAAATATAATTGCATCCAAACTAGTCCAGATCCAGCTAAAGACAAAAATGGATGACTAGGACAAACAAGAATAATACAATATTATCTTTTTGCACAATCAAATTTCTAGCCCACCACATGACCAAAAACAAATGTCAGATGATCTCTCGCACAAAAATAGTCTAAGAACTCCCTTCAAATCAAAAAATAGTTAGAGTCAGAAGAAGCTAAATCGGTGATGCATAATTTCAAGCAAATGGTAGTTTTTCAAAATTTTGACAACTTGCATCCACTAGTATCCAGTTGTAACACACCTAGGAAGATGAAGAGACACAGAGATGAAGGAGATACATGTGGCTAAACCAGCACCAAGAAAATGTAATAGATTTTGGGCAACCAGGCTACATAAGGAGACAAAGAGGCCAGAATTCATCATCAAGCATCCATTGTAAAACTTTGCAAGCAAGGTATACTATGTGTCCTATTTTAGGTTATCATATTTCCTTGTGTTAGTCTTCCTTTATCCCACTCTCATTCTTTCCATTTATGCAAGAATCTATGAAGGTGCATCCGAGTCGTTGAGATCATTTCCCATGACTGAGTTAGAGGTCAAAGGCTCTCGATTATGATATTCAAACAGAGATTCATGTTCTTCTGTTACATTATTTGAATGGAAAGAACCATTGTATTGAATTTCATCGGATCCTTGGCACTCTGCTGGGTCTATACTATAATTTGTATGTGGAATTTAATACAAATCTAGGCTTCATCCTTCTTGCAAATTTGTTGTGTAAATGTATTTGTTGTCTGTTTATGGGTTACATTATTTGAACACATAAATAGCACTTTCTTTCACTGGTCAAATGTTTATATGCATTACGTTATTCGAATGTATGTGAATAAACCAGTTATTTCTTTCTCTTTTCAATATTTTCATAAAGATCTTAATTCTTGCTATGATTTCCCAATGGACAAGGCACCGGTCTACATTCTTGAAGTGTTATATTAAGCTTGGTCATCATAAAATCTGATTCAAACCCATCTGATCTGGAAGAGCTAAAGAGATAGAATATCCATGTTTAATTAGGCTCTTATTAGGGTGTCCAGACCTGACCTATTATTTTATGAATTTTATTGAAATCCCATATAGGTCAAAGTGGCAAGTCCACCAGAGCTTGCATATTGTTGTGATTCTAAAAATTTTGGTAGTGTGACAACCATTATTTTAAGGATATCAAAATTTTCCACAATAATTTTTTGGCATCATTGTCGAGGATAGATTTTCTACACAATTTACATATTATTTTTCCTATCCCCATACGATAAAGTTTTTACCCATCAATGCCATAGTCTTCTGGCACCGTATACTTTCATATTTCTGAGAGATTGAAAGGATTCAAAAGTCGAGCAATCTTGGCCCAAGTGAGATTCTATTGCACAAAGTTTTTGGTGACTCTGATTTGAATGAACCCAAAAAGAAGAAGAATAAGAATCTGACCTAGTGCATACTAGACACAATGGTAAAGAACTCTTCCCATAATTTGAAGACCCAAAGGTATTTACCCATACCCAAAAAGTTCCAGTTCCTAAGAAACTTATATATCAGAGTAAATCTTGTGTTTCTGGTAGTAAATATGCTAAGAAGGATACTTTTGTAATTAATTCTGCTAATAATACATCTGCTATTAACACCCTTATGGTTAGTACCCCAGTCCATCCCATAATAGTCAACATGGCACAACCAAATAATCAGAACCTTCAGGCCTAGAGGACCAGTAGGTATAGACCTTTTCTATTACCCCAAAATTTGCATCCCTTGCCATCCAAAGCCCATAAGTATTTACCCAAATTTCAAGGGGATACTTCAGTGACTAGAGAATATCATGTTAAAGGATTCCTATATGCGTTAGATAGTCTTGAAGTTGAACACGAAGATGTAGTTCTTAGGTTATTCTTGCAGACACTAGAAAAGGATGCGAGAGATTGGTTTAATTGCCTCCCACCTGATCATATTCTTGATTTTTAGACTATGGAGGAAGTCTTTCTAAAGAAATATGGGGAAAGAAAGAATGAACAATCATTGTTAACTGAGCTCACAACTATAAAGAAAAGAAAATGAATCTGTAGAATATTTTAATAGGTGATTTTTTAAGACTAGAAACAAAATTCTTGTAACTTTGAGGTCAACCGATCATCAAGCCATATGTTTCTACAAAAATACTTTCCCTGGTGAATTCAGCTATGAATTAAGGCAACACAACACTAATACCATTGATGAATGTATGGACAAAGCCCTTGAAATAGAGAGAAACATGTTAGATAGTGGTAAAATGAAGCCATATTCATCCGAGTTAGGACCCAGTCAAGTGGATAGAAAGCCTAAGAAAGTTGGATTCTCTTTGCTAAATAAAAATGAAGCTGACCCCATAGAAAATTTGTCTAACCAGTTAGCCAAGATGTTTAGCAACATGAATAATAGGTTATCTAGGATAGAAAGGGAGAAAAATAAAAATACTGAACCATCCCATCAGAATGATAATAGACAACCCTTTAAGAGGAATTTTAACAGGAATTGGAATAGAAATAACACAGATGAGGGGAACCATAATAATAATGGCTGGAAGAAAAGGGAAACACAAAAATATGTAGATGTCATTCCAAACCCTATACCCTCTACCAACGTAATACCTGATTATCCTTTCTTCTGTCAAGCTTGTGATGCTCCTCACAATCCTGTAAATTGTGCCATATACCATAATACATACCCCAACGTTAATCTAGAAGAAGAATATAATGAAGAAATAAGAATAAATGTGAGTTGGACACAAGATGATGAGGATAGAGAAATACAATTCGAAAAATAAATGAATGAATTACCTGTATCGGGAGAAACACCCAAGGCTCTTGTATTAGAAAATGTGGAAATTCTAAAAATATCCCTAGATAATAGGTATGAGAGAATGAAACAAGGAAAGATATTACCTACAACTGAAGAGGTAGAATCACTAGAAAGAATACACGTTGTTCACCTAAGAAATAGGACCATTCCAGATAAAACTAATGGTAAGGAAAACAGAGAGCCACAAGACTTGAACAAAGAAAAAACCAAGAAAACAAATAAGCAACAGATAAACCCTAGAATTGAAGTAGAAAGTGATCCCCTAAAGCAATTAGATCCCAACAGGAATACAGAAACCAAGAAGGTAGAATTCGATGTTGGCCAAGAGTTAGCCAAACAAAAGATCAACATTACTTTTGGAGAACTGATGACCATTCCTAAATACAGAGATCAGGTATGCAAAGCCTTCAGTTTGATAGACCAACCCAATAACCACATATGCAACACTTCAGTAAGAAACAAGCCTTTACCAATACCTAGGAATCCATCCTCTATTAGACCTTTTTACATTTCCTTGAGATATACTTCAGAACTGGGAGACCAATATGTGATACACAATTGTATGTTGGACAGTGGAGCATCCCACAACATTATGCCCAAAAAAATAGCGGATCAACTTGGTTTAATATGTACCAGAGATTCACCTTCCATATCGGTCATGGATAGTAGACAAGTGCCATGCACAGGAATAATTACTGGGTTACTTGTGTTTCTAGATCAATATCCTAAGAAGGGAATAGTGATGGATGTGGTTGTCATAGATGTAGACCCCTTATTTTCATTATTGTTATCCAAACATTGGGTAGAGCAATTAGGAGGGTCAATCCAGTTAGATTGGTCATACGCCACAATTCCACTAAATGCTAAAGAACAAGTCGTGCTCAGAAGAGAACCATTCCATAAATACTCGGTTGAGTTAAAGAAAACTGACAACACAACTATGAATTTAGTTCATTCCATTGAAGAGAGAGAAATGGGAGTCTATTCTATCTGGCATACACCTTTCTTGGCTAAAGTTCCTAAAGCCGATGATATGGATCCACAAATAGCCATTGAGGTAGATGCTGAATCTACTAGAGTATTAACTACTGAAATGTGGACCATGACATTTGATGGCGCAAAATCACAAACTAGGGTAGGAGCTGGGGTTAACCTAACCGATATAAAAGGAAATTATTTGGGTATACCCTATAGACTACAATTCCCCTGCACAAACAATGTAGCTGAATACGAAGCCTTGCTATTAGGGTTAAGGAAAGCTAAAGAATTGGGAATAAACTATCTGACTGTATACGGAGATGCAGAGCTGATTATACAACAAGTTAAAGATAAGTATCAAACCAAACATCCCAGGCTAAAACAATACAAACAGGTTGTTCAAGAAGAAATAAACAAGTTTCTAGCCTTTAACATATCATACATACCCAGAGAACAAAACCATGTAGCAAATTTATTAGCTGCTAGTGCATCTGGAGCCGATTGCCCAGAAATAGATATAGAATATCAAGAAATATTTCCTACTATCTCTGTTTACCATCCTTCTATTCCAGATAACGTTGTCTACTTACAGGTTTTTTAGGATGATGTCGATATTAAATATTTCATGACTATGCAAAACTATTATGCTGATATTTTGTGTGACGAGTCAAATGAAGAAAAATTGAAGGAGATCATAGGAGAACCTATAGAAGTCATACAACTCAAAACCAACAAGCTCCCAAGAGGGTTAGTTTCTTTGGAGAGCCTTTTTGATGATTTTGATAGAGCACATAGACCTAGTATGATGGAGTCAAGAGAAGATGATGTTAATATAGGGACAGAACAAGAGCCCAAAATAGTAAAAATCAACAAAGCTTTGTCAAAAAAAGAAAGAACCAATATATAAAGTTCCTCAAGAAAAACATGGATTCCTTTGCTTGGAGTTATGAGGATCTCAAAACTTTCAACACTGATGTAATGAGTCATATTATCCCATTGAAAGAAGGAACCAAGCCTCACAGGAAAAAGCAAAGAAATTTTAATCCTACTCTACACCCAGTGATGCAAAAGGAAGTTCAAAAGTTGTTGGATGCCAAAATCATAAGGAAGGTTAGATTCTCATCTTGGATAGCTAATCTAGTCCCAGTCAGGAAGAATAATGGAGATATAAGGTTGTGTGTTGATTTTAGAAATTTGAATAAAAATTCACTCAAAGATAATTACCCCTTGCCAAACATGGAATAATTGTTATAATCTATGGTAGGATCAGCCAGGATGTCTCTGTTAGATGGATTCTCAGGATATAACCAAATAGCAATAAATCTTGAAGATAGATATAAAACCACTTTTACCACTCCGTGGGGCACATTTGAATACTTGAGGATACCTTTTGGGCTGATGAATGCTGGAGCAACTTTCCAAAGGGTAATGGACTTTGCTTTTAAAGGTCTCATGTTCAAAATAGTGGTAGTTTACCTGGATGATATAATTATTTTCTCTCAAAATCCAAAAGATCATTTTGGGCATCTGTCTCAGATATTTGAAAGGTGTAAGGAATTTGGTATTTCTTTAAATCCAAAAAAGTGTATTTTTGGAGCTACACAAGGCAAGCTACTTGGTCACATTGTTTCTAAAGAAGGGATCAACATCGATCCAGAAATAATTGAGGCAATTGCAAAAATCCCACCACCAAAGAATCTGAAAGGAGTCAGGTCATTTTTTGGGAAGATCAACTTCGTCAGAAGGTTTATTCCGAATTTTACCCAAATTGCTAAACCAATTAATAACATGATAAAGAAATATGGGATTATCAAGTGGATAGAAGAGAATCTAGAGGCTTTCCAAAAGATTAAAAATACCATTACACAAGCTCCTGTGTTAACATGCCCAAATTATTCAAGATATTTTAACATCTATTCATTTGCCTCAGAAGATACCATTGTTGTCGTCTTATCTCAAAGGGACTAGGAGAAAAATGAGAAGCCCATTGCATTTATGAGCATGGGAATGAAAGGAGGACAACTGAAATACACAATGATTGAGAAACAAGCTTTTTCCTTAGTAAAAGCTCTAGAACATTTCAAAGGGATTATTGGGTCCAATAAAGTAATAGCATGCATACCATACATAGTTGTTAAAGAGGTATTTACTCAGAATGAACCTGCAGGCAAGTCATCTAGGTGGATGGTCAAGCTACAACAATATGAGCTTGAATTCAAGGTAGTCAAAACCATTAAAGGGTAAGGTTTGGCAAGATACATAGCCACCAAAGGAGGAGAAGAATTCAATAATACCATCACCACAACAAGTGTATAGCCTGAAGACACCATGGATGGCCTCAAAGATGGATGGTATAAAGATATAGTTTTGTACTTAAAAACACTTTCCTTTCCAATAGGTATAACTCATAATAAAATGAGAAGCATTAAACAATAGACACAAAAGTATTATATCTATAATGACAAATTATATTGGAGGCATCCGAATGGAGTATTATTACTCTATCTCTTTCAAAAGGAAGTTCTTGGTATAATTGAAGAATTCCATATAGGCTTCTATGGAGGGCACTTTGCACCTAAAGCAACTGCTAACACCATAATGAGAGTCGGTTACTACTGGCCATCCATGTTTAGAGATGTACATCTATTTGTAAGAAAGTTCTAGAATTACCAAATATTTGATGGTAAGAAAAAGTTACCTGTAATACCTTTAAAACTTGTGGTGGTAGAAGCTCCTTTCACCTAGTGGGGTCTAGACTTGATAGGAGAAATTAATCCAAATTCTTTAGGTGGTCATAGATGGATAATAATGACAATTGACTATTTCACTAAGTGGGTGGAAGCTACTCCATTAAATAAATCAACCATCGAAGTAATTATTAGATTCTTAGAAGAAAATATCTTGACTAGATTTGGAGCACCCAAAAAGTTAGTCACTAATAATGGAAGTAATTTTATCTCATATGAGATGGTAGAATTTTGTAGTAGATACAACATTGAGTTGGTACATTCAGCTAATTACTACCCTCAAGGAAATGGCCTAGCAGAATCCTCAAACAAAAACCTCATTACTAGGATAAAGAGATCTCTCGATAAAAACAAAAGAGGTTGGGACAATGAATTGAAGTTTGCTTTATGGGCTAACAAGATTTCTATTAAAAGAGCAATAGGAAAAACCCTTATGAATTAGTGTATGGAGAAGAGGTATTGCTCCTCCCCATAAGTAGAAAGGCCTGCATTGGCTCTACTACTTCAAGATCACAAGAAACTAGATAGCCTACAAATAAGAATGGACCAAATTGTTAAACTTGAAGAGGACAAAAGAAATGCCTTCAAAAGAATGATCTAGGAAACTCAAAAGATAGTTCAGGTCTTTAATAAGAAAGCTAGAGGAAGGATATTTATTGAAGGGGATATAGTATTGTATTGGGATCCAAAGAATGATAAACCAGGAGATAAAGGTAAATTGGAACCAAAATGGTTGGGTCCTTATCGGATCATACAACAGATAGGCCACCATACTTACAGATTGCAGACCCTACAAGGAGAAGAAATGTAGTTCCCAGTAATGGGTCAACATCTAAATATGTACCATCCCCATGATGGGGATCAATGGATATAAATAATTTCTATTTGCAAAAAAAATGTTATTTGTGTCTACCTCTACAAAAGTTCATGTTTTAGTAAATTCTAGTCTGTGTCAAAGTTTAGTTAGTTTATTTTCTACATTACTAGTCTATTACTTTATTCAGTCCTTTAGGTGACTAGGCTAGAAATTTTAGGTGATTAGACTAAATAACTATATGTGAATAATTTTTTCAAGATTTAAATTTTGGGCCAGTCGCTACAAGTCCTTATGTGAGTTAGGAAAATAAACATTGTTACAGTCAATTTGGAGTCGTAATACACCGTATTAAAAGGTCATCATGTATGGTCAAAACAATTGAAGATTTTGAGGTTCTCAAGAAAACTTTCACTCCTTCAAAGTCAATCAGTTCTCTTGTCCCAAACAGAGCCTGTGTTGGGCTTAAAAATCCCAACTTATATGGTACCCCTAATTTTCAAACAAGAATAAAATCAAGAGTCTAGGTGATTATAGGTTGTGATAATAAAGGTCAAAGGTGAAAGGTTTCATAAAATCATGAAGGTCCAAAAAGAGTCTCCATGGTCATGAAGGTAGCTCCGGGTCATCTTGTGCATAATTCATTTAAAATTATCCTTCATAAATTCATTCCTATCATATCCATTCCACCATAATATTATCATTTCACCACCCATTTTTATTAAAGCCTTCACTCCATCCATCTAAAGTAATAATTCATAAGTCCATTTGATTAGTCATACGCCATCACCTATTCATATTTAAAAATTCATACTTAAATCACCCAATAAATATAAATTTTACCACCATGAACCTTAAAACATATTACCAGCCTAACCCGCACAAATGTTTCACCGAGTCTAAATTTTCCCTAAGTCTAATAATGATCAATATTGCACATCAAATATCCATCGATGTGTCCATATTCCCTAAGGTGCAAAATGTGCCCTTTTTGAGTCAAATGTCTTTCCATTTTCCCAAATTATTAAAAGTCCCAAGGTTCTCAAAAATTTTAATCACCTTCAGTCATCACGCCTGATAATGCCTCATCAGCTATCTCACCTAAAAAAATAAAGAAATGTGACTTTCCCAACCGACGCTTCTTTCCATCTTGTCCAATCATAAATAGGTCCATCGACTCTTGCCTCCAAGTAAAAGAGTTATTTCCCAGCATGTTTACCCTAAGTTTCCCATCGGTTATGTCACCTAACGCCCCTCCATCTCCATTCGACAACTGATTCATATTTTTATCCTCATGCATGCCTATAGTCAAAAGTGGCTAAGTCATTCAAAGTTACCTTCTCATCGCATATCACAACTGATAGCCCCCTTCATTTGCCTGACCACTCATATTTGTCAAAAATCTTAGTCTATGGTCTATCTTTTCATGTGCTCAACTTGAATGTCTCGTTCGATGGTATCTTATTGATGAGAAATCCACTTTCAACCATGTTGTCCTTGCATAGGTCTTTAAGGGTTTCACTTACGTAACTAATGCACCCCCATTTTTAGTACCATGGTAAGTCAAAATTATTCTATGAAAAATAAGTGGTCAGCTCACTCACCCGATGCCTTCTCATCAATAAAATCTCTCAGTTGATGACATTGACCGTTCAAGAAAATTTATGGTGTGGATGAATGTAGATGAATCAAGCTATAATTCCTCATTGTTTGGCTCCCTCATTCGATGGTTATCCCACTTTATGCCCAGGAAGATGACTCATCCAATGATGCTTGATGTCATCTCATTAACTGAATGTCTTGACAAATATCCTAAGATTTCCCAGAAGAATCGACAGTGTGGGTGAACTCGGATGAGTCACGCAATGATCTCTCATTGGCTAGCCCACTTGCTCGATATCATCCCATCGACCGAAATTGATCATTTAAGAAATTGATGGCACATAAGGCAAGTGATAATCTTCCTGGGTGTATGTCTCACCCGAAGATACCCTACGAACTAAAAATTAAGTCACGCTGCAAATCTGTTACCCATTTCTCTCATTCACCAAGGACATATCAAGCTAAGTACATATTGCATATCTTTTGGAGTCATCGTTCATATTGTGTCATCGATTGTAATACCCAAAGCAATGAATTTCATTATCTTTATCATTCATCCAAGTTCATGACTCATATGATAAGGCTAAATCAAGTGGATATCTAATCCGACCAACCACTATTAAAGTCAAGGTAATACGCACCATCAACAGTGACTGTACAATCTAACCTGATAACATGGCAAAAAAAGACAAAGAGAATTAGTGACTAGACTAACGCTGGCTAGCTATTGGTCTACTGAGAAATCTTCTTATTGGCCCATCCAAAGTCAATGTTACTATACAATAAGTTAAAATAAAAGAAGGCAGCTAGCCATAGCGGATAGAAATTCACCAAGGCTGGTGGAAATAAAAGGTCACAGCTCCCACAAATATCCCAATGCATTAAAGGAGTTGTTATTCACCAGTCCACATGCACCACCATCCATTCGCAACACAAGAAGATCAATTAAGGTAATATAAATCTTGAGGCTATCAGAATATGGGAGATGATCAAAGCACAAGGGAAGGAATATCAAGTTAGATGAATAATTTTATCGTACCAAGCAAAAATATTATGGACTATACTAATAAGAGCAAATCGATGGAGCAAGTGATACCAGTAATAGATTCAATACAGATTCAAGTAAGATGAATCCTACAAAATATATAGAGTCTATTTGTATCATCATCATCTAACAAAATGCATCTTACCAATGTGACTCTATATGAAGGTGAGTACCCAAATGAGGATCATAGAAGCAAATATAGGCTAAAATGTGCAACAAACAAAGCATGAATAGTATAACAAATTCTTGTATATCAATGTTAAGAGATGCAAAAGGTGTGGTAGTAGAAAGTAGATGTTGAATCTTTAGTAGCCTACCTACCTCAGAAATATACAAGCACCTCAACAGAGTATAGTTACAGAGGAAACACCTCGATGGAGTATAGTTATGGAGGTACAATGTTTTTCACTATTACATTCATCTTTGTACCTCTAGATCTTGTTTTCCATTCCATTTTTCCTCTCGTCCCCAGCACCTTAGTGCTACCTCATCCTTCTCACCTATAAATATACTATAGACCCCTCCTTTCTAGGTATTCTCTCTTAATTATCATTCCATTTCGCTCCACAAAGCACCATCTCACCACCATTCCATGTACAACACTACATCCATTGTATTCGACGGTCCCTACACTCGTCCATATTATTTCCCATTCTATTTTATTTCATCGTATTTTCTATTTTCTCTCTTCACCATCACGTTGGGTCCCCCTTTATTTCACATCAAAATTTAATTACATCCAAACTAGTCCAGACCAGATCCTGCTAAAGATAAAAGTGGATAACTAGGACAAACATGAATAATACAATATTATTTTTTTGCACAATAAAATGCTTGGTCCACCTCATGACAAATAAAAAATATCAAATGATCTCTCACACAAAAATAGTTTGAGAATTCCCTTCAAATAAAAAAAATAGTTAGAGTGAGAAGAAGCTAAATCAATAATACACAATTTTAAGCAAATGGTAGTTTTTCAAAAACTTGACAGCTTGCATCCATTGGTATCCGACTCTAACACACCTAGGGAGCTGAAGAGACATAGAGCCTAAGGATATACACATGGCTAAACCAACGTCAAGCAAATATAACAAATTTTGGGCAACCAAGCTACATAAAGAGACAAAGAGGCCATAATTCATCATCAAGCATCCATTGTAAAACTTTACAAGCAAGGTATATTGTGTGTCCTGTTTTAGGTTATCATATTCCCCTATGTTAGTCTTCCTTTGTCCCACTCTCATTCTTCCCATTTATGTAGAAATTTGTGAATGTGCATCCAGTTGCTGAGATAATTTCCCGTGATTGTGTTAGAGGTCGAAGACCCTCAATTACGATATTTGAATAGATAGTCATGTTCTTCTATTACATTATTTAAATGAAAAGAACCATTGTATTAAATTTCATCGGATCCTTGGCACTTTGTTGGGTCTATACTATAATTTGTATATGGAATTTAATACAAATCTAGGCTTCATCCTTCTTACAAATTTGTTGTGTAAATGTATTTATTGTCTATTTATGGGTTACATTTTTTTTTGGTAGATAAGATACTATAGCATTAATACCATATTTTATAGGTTGACCCAAAACCTTTTACAAAAATTAGCCCAGGGCTATTGATGAACATGTCCTTACTAAGGATCCTATATATGTAAACTCTACATACCGCTAAAGCCATTACATCCAGTAAGGCACATAGCTTGTTATCAAAAAGAAACTTCCCATACAACATTTTGGGTATACCCCGAGAAAACACACCTACATCATAATTACAAAAAAAGAAACAGACACGGATCCCTTCCTTGAAACAGTGGAGAAATAAAAAGCTACAGACACACATAGCAGAGTACTAAAAAAAACTCCCACAAGCTCTGTATTGATAGTTACTCTTAATAATTCTTTGGTAATTGCTTTCTTCCATATATGACATGCTTTAGGACCACATCCCGTCTTGGCCAATCAGCCTTGGAGAAGTGAACCTGCTAGCTAGATTTATGGCGGTGGCTATCTGGTGGTCCATGTAGCTCTGGTTTGAAGTCTTATATTGTCATTTCTTTCTTGCCCTGTGATTATCAACCAACCTCAAATTACTAAGACGACTAGGAGCCATGTTATCTGACATGTGACTATCCCCATTAGTCTTTGTGGTATTTCTAAGTAGCATCCACGAAGACTGACAGCTCGAATAATTTTTATTGTGAGTCCATTTCAAAAAATAGGCGGGAATACTCCTAGCCTTCGAACTTACAGTGTCTTCCCTATTGGTAAATTTGACTATCATTCTTGGCATTCTTGTTGAATAAGCTCCTCTACTTTGCTTGGGACACCGTGTTCCCATTTGAAAAATCCATCACCATCAACACCCAAATTGGTCATCTTATCAATAATTTTGTTAGCTTCCCGAAAGACTAGTTGGGCTTTTCTGTCCTGTCTTCCCTGGAAAAGGATCCTAGCCTCTTCAACAATTGTTTTAATCCTCCAAGGAGGTGTTTTCCAATTATTGAGGAGATTTATAACATGCATAGAGTCTCCTTCTATGATCAAATTTCCTTCTAAGTCTTGAGTCATTTGAAGGCCTCTCCACATAGCTCTAGCTTCAACTTCATTGTTCGTCCTTGTTCCCAAATATTCAAAAAATGCAAGCATCATATTCCCATTATGATCTCACACAATGCTGCCAGCGCCTGCTCTGCCAGGATTGTCCTTAGCCGCTCCATCAAAATTAAGCTTAAACCAATCCGTAGGAGGTGGGGACCACTTAACATTGGCTCTGGGGTTGACTACCCTAGGCATAGACTCATCTAACAACCCTTTCTTTCACTGGTTACATTATTTGAACACATAAATAGCACTTTCTTTGACTAGTCAATGTTTATGTGTATTACGTTATTCGAATGCATGTGAGTAAACCAGTTATTTATTTCTCTTTTCAATCTTTTCATAAAATATCTTATTTCCTGCTATGATTTCCCAATGGATAAGGCACCAATCTGTAGTATTGAAGTGTTATATTAAGCTTGGTCATCATAAAATATAATTCAAACCCATCTAATCTAGAGGATCTATAGAGATATAATATCCATGTTTAAATAGGCTCTTATTAGGGTGTCCAGACTTGACCTATTATTTGAGAATTTATTTGAAATCCCATATAGGTCAAAGCGGCAAGTCCACCAGAGCTTGCATATTGTTGTGACTCTGGAAATTTTGGTAGCGTGACAACCATTATTCTAAGGATATCAAAATTTTCCACAACATTTCGATATATCATTAATCATATATTGAAACTTTTAATATACTTTCCCTTCCTATATACTCATCAATATGTGGAAGAATCTAGTCCTACCTATATACACAATTGCATATGAGAGAGACCTTAAGGTACTATTGGCAGTTTTGCCACACTAAATTTTTATTGTAAAATCCAAAGAATATAAGATGAATGATGCAGTTGTTTTGATTTTACTGTTTTTATGTAACATTTTTGTTTCCCTCCTTTGAGTGATTTCGCTCAATAAAGAAGGTTGATTTTGTCCCTGATAATACATAAGTTTTACCGGTAAAAATTAATGCTAATTGTAGGTAAAATATAAAGGAGAAAATATATGGCAAAGGAAGTCTCAAGATCGAAGGAGTGATGAAAAATGTCTAAGGGTTCAGCAAGGAAAAGCACCAGTGAAGATAAAGGGGAAGACGTTTACGTCCCAAAGAAGGGGTAAAAATCATTTTCGTCCATTTTTTTGGGTGAAAATACCATGTTAAGAATATTCTACCTAAGTGGTAGCGAAAATAATAATAAATGCTCAGTTCGGAGTGAAGGACGAATTCTGTTGATCGAAGAAAATATAAGTTAAGTACTTTCACCCAAAAAATATGCATTTTAAGTGATTTTGCCCTTTTGGAGAGCGAACTACTATTTTCAGGGTGAAAATGATGAATGGGAAACTGGTCAAAGTCAAAGTCACCCCTTGGGGGGCAAAAATAATTTTCATCCTTCTTAAGGGTGAAATTCTAAATAAAGACGTTCTAGAGCAAAAATCAAGAAAAGCATGTGCCTTGTGAAGTCAAAGTCAAATTTGCCCCTCAAGAGGGGCAAAAATCACTTTCGCCCCTCTTTCAAGTGATTTCTAAGTTGAGGATGCTTTTTAGAGTGCAAATAATGAAGTGACATCATTTGGGTAAAAATTGCTCCAAGCGAAGTCAAAACAAATTTAAGGAAGGCACCTGCACATGAAATTTCACCCCATTTTGGGCAGAAAAATTTGATTTCACCCAGTTCGGAGTGAAAGTCCTGAAAAAACATCTTTATATGTTGGTCAAATTCAAAGTTGCCCCAAGTAGGGGGCGAAAATTATTTTTACCCCTCTTGAGGGTAAAATCAATCATTTTCACCCAGTTTCTAGCAAAAGTTGTTTTCATTCCATTTTCTAGCGAAATTCTTTATTTTTCAGGTGAAATTACTCAAGAGAAGAGTGAAATCATAGTTATGGGTGAAAACACCAAATTTTCTAGGCAAAATCAATTCTTGCCCCCTCCCTTCAACAAAGTTTTCTTTCGAAGGCACCATTGTTGCTAATATTTTTTTGGGAAAGATCAAAGACTGGTGGAATTTAATTCTTGAAGCAATGAGATTGATATTTCCATAATTTTGGTTGAAGAAATACCAATATTAAATGCTACGTCCCAGATTCTGGTGTGATCCTATTTATTTTTGAGGTGCCCTCCACTAATTTTATTCCTTTTCGAAACAAAGTTAATTTTCATTGGGTCTCCACTGGCGAGGGTAATATTTTGAGGCATAAAGTGATGTAATGGTGTCTAGAATTTAATATCCAAGCTCCTAATTATTGTGTGATATTGTTGAGTTTCAATGCATCAATACCTAGAATATTTTTCCTATCATCCTTCTTTGTTGATTTTCCAGGCACACTCCATGAAAACCTGATCATCGCTTCCTGAAGAATGTTCTAATTTGAGCATTGCCATTACCGAGAAGAGAATTGCTTTGGTTGATCTTTGACTAGCTAGCATTTTTTTTTTATTTGCATTTAATTTCAAAGGTAGAATCCTCTATAAATACCAAGCATTTTGATGTAAGGACGATATACAATCTGCCAGAAAACACTTTGAGTTCTCTACATCAATAGAAGGATTTTTGGCTTTTGGTTCCTTGAGTTGTGTTGTGTTTGATCACTTTCTGTCTATCATTTCTGATTATGTTCATGTCCATTATTAGCTAAATTTAAATTCTACATCTAAATTTAATTTTTGGTAAGGAAATGAATACTAAAATGCTTTTTGGAGGTTATCTCTAAAAACTGTGAATGGTTCCTATGCTTTTCTTTCTATTACATGCTCATTAAAACTTGGTTTGGATTTTAGCTGCTAGTTTATCCCCACCTTATGTTTCTGGATCATAGCCATATTTCCTATTCCTTTATGTCATTTCGCATATCTTTATTATTACCCTAATCTTTAAACCAAATTAGATTAGTAAGGGAACCGACCCTCTCTGGATATTGGCCCGAAGGACATCCCTCTCCTTCACCTTTCAATGTTGGTTGGGTCTAGGGCACACATATGTTATGTACTTAGGTAGATTCATGACCAATAATTTTTGGCATGCCTGGTGGGACTTTAAAAAGTTCCACTTTGCTCAGTATTAATATTTTATGTTCATTTTTTTACTATTTGATTAGAACATGTGGCAACTCAGTTTTACCTAGAAGCCTTCGAACGCGATGTGAGCAGATGCTTTTTTTCATGATCACAAGATCGAAGGCCAAAAATTCTAAAGACCTTGTTGATTTTAATGATTTTGACACCCAAGTGCTAGGATAATATCCTAGTTTAGTCACTCTAACTATTCCATCAGTCACAACTTCTTCACAAGTAGTTGGTGTGTTTTCTATTCCTTCCAGTCTAGCTAGCACAACCACGAGTTTTCCTCCCCAAGAAAATACTCCAGTCCAAATGGATCAAAATCCACCACCCCAACCACCAAGATAGTTCCCAGTCTATAATCACTTCAGAGTTTAAATATGAAATATCAAAACCCGATTCTGCAAGCAGCATTGAAGGTTGTACCTACTTACGATGGTCCGAGTAAGATGACTTATGAACATGTTTAAGATGTTGCTTCTCTGGAAACCATTCATGGTATAACATATGAGGATGTCATGGTAATATTTTTTGTTCTCTCTCTTAGAGGTAAGTTGCTTTACTGGTACCGATCGTTACAACCTGCCACTATTACCACCTGGGACCAGTTGGTTGAATTGTTGTTCAAAGGTTTCAATAAATAAATGGATCCATTATCTCTGTTACATCAATTTACCACCATTCAAAGGCATCCACAAGAGAAAATCATGGAATTCAATGTTAGGTTTGCTCAAAATTGGTAGAGAGTTCCTAATGTTCTTCGATCGACTCATGAGAAAGATGCATTTTACTACCTTTGAGCTTTCAACTTCGACATCAATATGGCCATACGACAGTCTAATGCTAACACATTTTTTTATTTGTATTCTAATGCACAAAAGGCTAAGGCTAATTTGATTGCTATCAATAATCTCCCACCAAAAATGACAATGCTCATATTTCCAGATATTTTGTAGTATTTATATGCCAATACATATTCTCAGTCCTTGCCCATGTCCCCCATGTATCAAATCCCTTCATGGAGTCCAAGTTCATTTCAAACCTCAATGATAGTTTTTGTCCCACAACTGCCTTCTCCAACCATTCCACAATTATCCACTCTTGTTCCATTCCCAACACTGTCATCCCCACCTATACCTCTTCCATTACTAGCTCCTTTAGCACCCTCAAATCCTGATCCCCAAGAGAAGTTGCTTAAGGAGATGCAGTCAATGAATTCAGCCATAAATACGATGAGCAATGAGATCACGATGATTAAGAATAAATAGGTTGATAGATATTTCTAGCCTATGATATTTCAACCTCCACTGATCACCAGGGAGCAAGCAGCTTCAACCAACAAGGTACCTAAAAGAAATTTGATTGTATTGGAAAATGAAGAACTTGGCTCATCAAAAAAAGCATATTGGTTCTCCACCTGCAACGATCTGCATGGCAAAAAAACTTGCATGGTTCACCTAAACTACATGTAAATGTGGAAAAAAGTTATTTTAATGGTCAAATCAACATGATTATAGAAGTCAATCATAATTTCATGGTCCCTTCTAAGGAACAAGTTTTAGTTCTCACCAGAGCTAAAAGAAAACCCGTCATCTTGGACCTAGCTAAAATGGAACCCCTGAAGGTACCTACTGATTCAAAGGTACAAAATAAGAAAAACAAAGCACAAGAAAAGTGTCTATCTCAGTACCCAAGCCAGATGCACATGTCCTATTAAAATATTTTTTGTCTCTATGAGCGAAAGAAAGATTGCAAGAAAAGGATTCAACTTCACAAGTGAAAGTTGAAATGGAGGAAGCCAGAGAAAAACTCAAATACCCATCCTTGACCAAATGTTAGAGGGTAGAAGCTACACAAAAAAATTGGAAAAAATACGAGGTATTCAATAAAGGAAAAGAATCGAGTGCATCTCCCTACAAAATTGTTTTAAGAACTGAAGAGGATTCCAACCAAGGTGAGTCTTTATGATGCATTGCAATTACCTGGACAAGTGGAGTTGTTACAATAATCATTGAAATTTATGAAAGATAAGGGGAATAATCCAACTCAGATAGTGTTAGATCAAACACTAACCACTTCAGCTACCAAAAAGAATAGACCACCCCCTTTATACTTGTCTCTTAGGATGGAAGGATGGATTGTGCACAATTGCATGATTGATTTCAATGTTGCAATGACTATCATGCCAAAGGCAGTTTATGATGTTATGGATATGGAATATAAGAAGCAACCCTAGTATTTTGCAATTATATGGAACCCCTATGAGAACAGTTGGGGTCATCAAAGACATCCCCATTGTGTTGCATAAAATACCTCAAATTATTATGATCTAAGAGGTGGTTGTGGTTGATATGGAGTCATACTTTAGCATGTGTCTATCACGGGAGTTCACTACCAAGTTGGGAGGCTATATTTCTCTGGACCATTCTCATTTGGAGATTCCTGTCAAAGGAAAGATAATCCATATCTATAATGAGAAACCTTTGAATTACCACATAGAGAATATTGAAGAAGAAGATAAACCAATGAATTATGTCAACTTGATGACTAAAGAATTGAAGGAATTAGATTTGATGGAAGAAGTTCTAGATGAACTTCAAACAAAATATGAGTTTTCAATGCTCAATTTTAATGCCATGTTGAGACTAAAATTGGATGTTACACCATTACTAAGCTTGAAAAATTTGAAGCGAAGGTGTTTGATGATCAAGATCCTACTTCAAATCAATTATGTAAGTTGTACTTCGATGGTTCAAGGTGTAATAATGGTGCAAGATCTAGAATCATTCTCATTTATCCTTCTGGTATACAAAAGACGTACTCGTACTAGTTGAATTGGAGTTGTACAAATAATGTTGTTGAGTATGAAGCACTCTGCTTGCATATGAAGAAATTCGAGAAGCTCAGGATCTAAAAACTGTAGATTTTTGGAGATTCTAAGCTAATCGTCAACCAAGTAATTGGTAAGTGTGTTTCTAAGCAATACTACTTGAAGGTGTACCATAACAAAGTATGGGATTTGTTTGAGTCTTTCACAACATTAAATGTTCAAGTAATTTCATGATAACAGAACAAACATGCAGATATTCTGGTATCCCTTGGTGCTAACTTTTCTCTAGTTGAGCATGTGGTGAGAAATCCCAAGACTATGAGGTTAGTTTACAGACCTTCAGTCCCTGATAAAAATATCTACTGGAAAGTGTTCAAAAGTGATGAGTAGATTGTAAATTTCCTTATAAGAGAAGCTAGTACTGTAGAAACAAGAATACTTTATGAGGAATAAGTTGAGGGGTTGATCCAGCTACAGAATAATCATATCCCAAAAGAAATGATTACACTTAAGAGTCTCTTTGATAAAAATGATAGAGTCAAAAAGCATAAGATCAAAGTGGATGAAAAGGAGTACACTAAACTACAGTTGGGACCCAAGAAGTCAATAAAATTCGATATTTATTACACTTAGGAAGATCTAGAGTAGATAAAGGATTCGTGCCACGAGTATCCATACATTATCAATTGGAGCTACTAGGATTTGAAAGGCTACAACAAGGATGTGATCCAGTATACCATTGAGTTGGAGGAAGGAGTAAAATCCTTTAGGCAAAAATAGAGGCCAGTCATCCTAAGATTAAAACCATGATGAAAGCAGAACTTCTAAATATTTTATAAGCCAAAATCATTTATTTGATTAAGCATTCAACTTGGGTAGCAAATCTAGTCCTCATGTAGAAGAAGAACAGAGATATTTTCCTGTGTGTAGATTTTTGAAATTTGATTTAGGCGTCTCTAAAGGATCATTATCCTTTACCTCAAATTGATCATATTATCTATGTAGTTGCTGGTGCTCAAAGATTTTATTTTTGGATGGATTCTTTGGCTATAACCAAATCTGGATCAAGGATGAGGACCAACATAAAATGATGTTCACCATGAAATGGGGAACCTTTGCTTATCAACGGATGTCATTTGGTCTCTCAAACATACGGGTAACTTTTTAAAGAGCAATGGACGTAGCTTTCAATGAGTTGTTGAATCATTTTATTGTCATTTATTTGGATGACATGATTGTATTCTCTCACAACAGGGAGGAGCATAGCCTACATTTGAGACAAGTTTTCGAGAATTACCAGGAGTTTGAAATATCCATCAATCCGAAGAAGTCCATATTTGCAGTGAAAGAAGAAAAGCTTCTAGGCCACGTTATTTTGAAGAAAGGTTTGGCTATTAATCCAGCTAGATCTAAAGCCCTTATAAAGCTTTCGTTACTAGCTAGCAAGAAGGATTTGCAATCATTATTAGGGCAGATTAACTTTGTTTGAAAGTTTGTTACAAATTTTTCCCAAGTGGTAAAGTTGATGACTGAGCTTTTAAAGAAAAATACTAAGTTCAAATGGACTGAGTAGAGGAAGCAAGCGTTCAAAGAAATAAAAGAAAGAATTGCTCAAGCCTCGAACCTGGTAAACCTTGATTATTCAAAATATTTTATCCTGTATGTCATTGGTGAACAGGAGAGTTACATAGCGGTGCTTATGCAGCAGGGAGATGATGGAGACGAGTGACCAATTGCTTTATTAATCCAAGTCATCCAACTACATGAAGAAAAATATAATTTCATTGAAAAACAAGTATATGCGATGATGAAATCCTTGAAGAAGTTTTGGCATTTTATTTCTCAGAGCAAAATAATAGTTTATGTTGTTAATCCAGATGTCCAGAGTTTCATCATTCAAGGAGATATTGGAGACAAGAAGGTTGGTTGGGTTTCCAAAATCTAGGAGTATGCTATTGAAATTCGACCAACCAAGCTAGTTAAAGGTCGAGCATTGTATCAGGAGCTTGCACAAAATGCTACCTCTGAATCCATGGTTCACCAACTTAAAGATTCAGTAAGTGGAAGTAATTTCACCAATCACTCCGCAGGTAATCGTCATTGGACAGAGTACCTTGTCGAATATTTCCATTCAGGAAGATGTCCTCCACACCTCAATACTTCATAGAGAAGGAGATTCAGACTTCAGGCCCTTAGATACGTGATGCTGCCAAGAGGATTGTTCTACAAAAGCATTGATGGAATACTCCTTAGGTGCATCCAAGAATCAGAGAAACAAATAATCCTGGAGGAGTTCACTCTGGTTTATCAGGAGGCAATTATGTAGGGAGACCAATGGCATTGAAGATCATTAAAGTAGGTTATTTTTGGCCCACTCTCTTTGTAGATACCTTCATAATCAATCAAAGTTGTGACAAGTACCATAGATATATCGATAGAAGCAAGAATGCATTATTACCCCTTAATCTGATTCAGGAAGAAGCATCATTTCAATAATGGGGCTTAGACTTTATTGGGGTCATTGATCCCAATTTCTCTACTGGACACAAATATGACTGCAACCGATTATTTCACTCATTGGTCAAAAGTAATTCTGACTAAGAAGGTGGACCAAACAACAATTATCTCTTTCCTTGAAGGTTTAATCACTCATTTTGGTATACCGGACGCGATCATAATGTACAATGGAACTCCCTTCATCGATGTCAATATCCGTGAATATTTAAGTAAGTACGAGATTTATTTAAAAATATCATCTAATTATTATCCATAGGGGAATGGCTTAGCTAAATCTATAAACAAGAATTTGCTGAGAATTCTAAAGAGGACCCTAGGAGATAATGAGCGCAGTTGGCACTTGCTCCTGAACCAAGCATTATGGACCGATCACATCTCAATGAAAACACCCATCAAGGCATCCCCCTATTCCTTAGTATATGGTTAAGAAGCAGTCTTGCCCATTCATATTGAATTTTTGGCCCTTCAATCATGGAATTAATGGATGGTGAGGACGATGAATCTAACCCTATGAGCACGAGATTGGCTCAACTTTTACATTTGGAGGAAGAGAGGAAGAAATCATACAATGTCTTCATGGAACATGCCTGAATGACACATAAATGGTTTGGCAAGAAATTTTTGAAAAATTCATTAGAGGTAGGTGATCTAGTGTTGAAATGGAATGAAAACAAGGCTAAGCATGTCAAGCATCACAAGTTTAAAGTGATATGGGAGGGACCATTTTAGATTTCAGGCGTGAATCAGGTCAACTCATTTTATTTGAAGGATATGGATGGTCGTGTGTTGCCAATACCAGTAAATGATCTTCATTTGAAGGCCTACCATCAGTGACAAAATTTTGATTATGTATATATGTACATCATTTTTCTATGTTATTTTATTCTGAGTCAAGTATGCTTACAATAATCTATATATATATATATATATATATATATATATATATATATATATATAGATAAGTAATAAAAAAAAGAGTAGTGTCGCCAATTTTTTTCACCTCAAAAATGTTTTAAAAACCTTTAGTCTTAATTCGGGGTGAAAACGTCAAAAGAAAAGTTTCAGTTTGCTTTTTCATTAAAATGTGCCTCTATTTTTAATTGCCCAAAAAAGAGGAGATAAAAAAAATAAAAAATAGGTGAGAAAATTGTAACCAGGAGATCATAGTTTGATTAATAAAATGATAAATTGCATTAACCATATAGTTTAGGAACTATAGTTTAAATAGGATACAAAATAGCATATAAAACAATAATGCTGAAATCACGCTAACCAATGCATCATACAAGGTAGAGCGTTTGGTTTAGGATACTTAACCTAGGATATTTAGGAATTACCATTAAATGTTTAAGAGAGTAAATATCTACATGGTAGAAAGTAGAAAAGTAAATGTAATAATCTACCTATGTAGTATAATGAAATATACAACCTATTTTACCTAGTGGAGTAAAAGGGTAAATATCCCAAAGAATGGAATATTACTCTAACATCCCCCCTTATTACATTATTTGGGTAATACATATACATCCTCCTATACAACAATATTTGGGTAAAGTATATAATTATCCCAATACAGTGAAAAAGATATTTGATATGTTGGTTCTTGCTCTGTCACAATGCTCTAGCTGCTCCTAAGAAAAAAATGGGTCATTCCTCACTTTGTCTTCATATAAATGAATTTCCTTATTGTAATCTTGTCATCTAATCAAATTGCATGGGTAACCAGCCACTGTAATTGCTAGGTGTAGTAGAATAGATCACTTCATATGAGGTTCATTCAAGTACAATATGAGTTTGCAAAAGATAAGGTAGCTAAGGTGTCGGTCGTTGCTGAAAATGCACCCTTATAAGTTCCCCCTTCTTTTTGCAAAACATGTTGTAATTAATTTTTGAAAGAAGTATGACTAAGGTTTTGATCGCTACTAAAAATGCACCCTTATAATTCTTCTTCTCTTTTTACAAAAAATTATGAGGAAAAATAAATGTATATCCCCTCTAAATAGCAAAAAGATGTGCAACTCAAGAGTTTTGTGAAGGATTTTTACAAAGATTGCCTCCTAGGAAATTTTACACCATAAAATTCCCTCCTTTTGTTACAAGAACTTCAAAAAATGAGAGTTTGCTATTTTATGAAGTCTAAAAAGAGGTACAAACACCCCTTTATTACAAGTACTTCAAACAAAAACTTATGCTATTTATGAAGCCTAAAAAAGAGATAGGAAATGGTTTTTTGCTCAAGGTGAAAAATGTGTTTTCCTTCTACAATACTGTTTTAGCAATAACCACTATGTATGCTTTTTCAGAACCAGAATCAGAATCGAAACTAGACACTTCACTAGCAATATTGCCTTTGTTTTGCTTTTGTGTTGTGTCTTTGTCTTTCTTGTTTTTCTTGCTTTTGAACCAACATCGATTGGTGTCATGGTTTTCCTTTTTACAATGCGAGCAAAACCTCTTTTGAGATTGCTTTCCCTTACCCTTTGAGGATGATCCTCCCTTTTGAAAGTTTCTTTCTTCTTATCACCCTTATTGTTTGAATAAAGTGCATTGTTTGACACTTCATCATTTTGGAGTTGATTTGCTTCCTCAGTTTGAAGCAAATTGACTAACTCCACAAAGGTGACAACTCTTTTTGAAACATTAAGTGATGTGATCAACATTTTATAGGTTTCGGGAAGAGCTCTCAAAATTACTGAATTCAAAATGGTGTCTTCAACTTTGGCCCCTAAAGCATTAAGTTTAGACTTCATATCTACCACTTTGTAGAGGAATAGTTCTACTGATTCACCTGACTTCATATGGAGTGTATGAAGTTGTGTTTGAAGTTTTAGAATAGTCGATTGATTTTTACCTTCAAAAATAGTACTAAGAGCATCCCATGCCTCTTTACCAGATTTAGCTTCATTTATGTGAGGTTGGATCTCATCAGTAGTTGCTAGGAGTATTAACATGAGAAGATAATTGTTCTTTTTGTCCCATGCTTTTTGATCTACTCCTGCTGTTGCAGGTCTTGATTCAGTGCCATCAACTAAATCCCACATGTCCTCTACGGTCAAGATGGATTTCATCTTAGTTTTCCATGCTGAATGGTTAGGACCTTTTAGCAATTATGTATCACTTAAGTATTTATTGATAATTGCCATGATGAATGTCCTACAATTTGTACTAAGATGATCTTTCTTTTAGTATACCCTCAAAAGAGTATATGGAAGAATTTAATTTGCTCTTTAAGATATTTAATGGCACCTGCATTAACACCCTTAACAAGGGATGAAAAGTTTGAGGAATTTTAAGCCAAACAAATAGAGCAAATTAAAGGGGTAGGTTTTTGAAAACTTTTTATTTTGCTCTCTAGGATATTTAATGGCACCTGCCTTAACACCCTTCAATAAGGATGGAAAGTTTGATGAAATTAAGCCAAACAAAGAGAGTGAATCTGTTAGAGTTAAAGTGCACTATGCCTTCACCTTGACACTTGTCAGTTTATCTTAACAAGTGTCATGTGTTGAATATAGGCTTATGCCTATATATTATAACCATTTGTATCAATAAAATCAACCCCTTCAGTTTCAGTCCCAACATTTGGTATCAGAGCAGGCTTTCCCTGCCCTGTTGAAACCCTTGAGGGGGGATTTCCCTGAGGGAAATCCTCCCTCCCCCATCATTTTTTCCTATTTTTTTAAGGTTTTTACCGAGGGAGTATGCTCTCCATAATTTGATGGATCAAAAACCAGATGGTAAGAATTTTTCAAGTTTATATTTTTTTTAGTTTTTTAGATCTGCAGAAACGTTGGAGAAATTACTTTCGGGCAATATGCAAGTCGACTCGCATGGGCATGTGATGGACGTTTTGTGCTTGGTTTAGTAATGCGCTGCAAGGATGATGAGTTGTGGCCAATGCATGTCCATGTCCAGGAATCAATGTGCCATTTTCTTTGGACCATTCATACTTTCTGCAAGAGTCATGATTGCTTGAGCCCTATTTTTCAGAAACATCGAATACATTGACTATCTCGTTGTAGAAGGTGAGGGCTTGCCGCTATTAGTGGTTGTTAATGGAGCTTCTTCGATGACAAAAACTCATTTTTGTAGTGCATGGTGATTAGGATTCGAGGGAATCGTAGAGGTTGGGTTGCACATAGAGGTGGACGATTGTAATCAATGAAATTTGTGCCTTTAAGGCATTATGTCCATTTCTTAAGCTAGAACCGTTATGGCCATTTGCACCAGATCGTAGATCCATGCTTTAAAACTCTCCAGGATTGTAAGCTAATATTATTTTGCTACTGATCTTTATGAAACGTGTGTGATGCGCCCGATGCCATAGCCCGAACATGCTTTCCTGCAACCATGCTTCCATTCGTTGTTACGTGTACTCAAAATTCGATGTATTTTTTAATGGTGGTACGATCTAATGATGTTCAATCCTCACATTCAATGCGATTGAATTAGGTGTCGATGAACATGGGCACGCACTCAATGCAACTATAGATGCAACTAACGTAGCGCACCCAAGCAAACTGTATTCGAGCACGTGCGAAAGCATGCCACTTGAAGTCGAGCATTTTTGCAAGAATGAAGAGCTCGAGATCTATTTGTTTTTGATTGGGCATATTTTAAACACGCGTGGTATCGTCAAATCATGCAATATGGAGGCTTCAACCCATGCGTTCAAGGGCTGTGGCAGCTTTGCGGTCGGTGGAGCATCCGCAACAGCGGAGCTTCTATGAACTGTTGGGGATCGATGAGAATGTGGGGTTGAGCGACATAAAGCAGGCTTACAGGAAAATGGCCAGGAAATATCAACCAAACGTGTGCCCATAAGAAAGAGCGAAGGAATACACTCGTTGGTTCATCAAAATTTAGGAGGTCGTACTTGAGCGTCGAGCTACAGTCGTTTTGATAAGTCAGGGTCGCACTTAGCCATGCCTCCACGTCCTTAATATTAAGCCTCTTCAGCTTTTGGACCCTGGACTTCTGGATATACCACATGGAATAATCCAGGAACTCCACATAGTTCCCCATGGTCACCATGTAATTGGTGTTATACGACAGAGAGAGTAGCCTCTTGGCCTCCAGATAGGATTTTGTGGTTACGTTTAGTGACAGAGACGCCACTACCGCTATTATGTCCTCAGGCCTTAGATTTTGTGGTTGCGATCGTCGGAGGTGGAGCAGACGTAGCACGAGTCAGAGGACCAGGTGAGATTGTTGTGATGAGCACAATGGCAAGATATCTGAAAGATCATTGAAGATGTATCCGTTATCTCCAGCACGCCAGGTGACGTGGTAGGCGATGTTGTCGAAAGGGGATATTTAAATATTTTTTTATTTTAAAATGATTGTGGGGCATTTTATTAAAACATGGGGAACATTTATTCAAAATTGAATGTAGAGGGCCCACTTAGCCTATAATGCCTTTTATGCATGGGGGCATTTTTTTTAAGTGGGAGGGCCAAACTTAAATTTTCTTTGAAAATGGTGGGGGCATTCTAGAAAATTATGTATTGTGGGAAACTTGAAGTGCTTGTGACACTATGGCCTCTTATTGTATTTTTCAGAGAGTTGATGGCCCTAAATGGCCCATGTAATTCCCTTGTGAGGGAAATTGATGCTATTTTTTCCGCTTGAGTGCGATGCCACTATTGAGTGATGTTGTCTATTTGCTGCCTAGATAGCGATGTTGTCTATTGGCCATTTTTTTCCACATGGCCCATGATTCATATAGGCCCATGATACTCAAGATCTTTTAATGTTTATTCCACATGGAGAGTAGAAGTGGGAGCTCAAGGCCCATGTAATTCCCCTGCGAGGGAAAATTGAAAATTGAGTCTGGTTTTTTATTTCGCCATAGTGCGATGCCAGGAATATGATATTCTTGAGGTTTATTTTGTTGCCTTAGATAGGCATGATGGTTTTTTCACATGATGAAGGCCCCTTTGATGGTGGAATATAGGGGTATTTATAGTCGTTGGAAACGTTTTTTCATGACGGACACAATGGTGGTGTCATATTGTAATTTTGAGGCTATTTCAATTGAGTTTTTTAGCCTCAAAGTTTTTCTACCTTGGAGTGCACTTTCGGTTGTACCCGACACTCCCAAGGTACTTGTAAGTGAACCTAGTATTTAGTAGTACCCTCTTTCTACTTGGTGGATGCAGCGGCTGGTTACCCATGCATTCCGGTAAGATGAGGTACCTACCATAAGGACACTTATTCTAGGGACTACAGACATAGACACCCTAGACTCTATCCGAGGTTTTTTTGGATCTACTTTTGAAGACTACAGACGAAGACACTTTAGAAGATTCTCTTCTTTTCTTCTTCTCCTTAATATTTGGCATCTATGGCTCCTTTTATTGTATTGAGTGCATTTTTGGCAGAGACCGACACTCTTATATGGCTCATTTTTTATTTGTATTAAGGTGCATTTTCAGTAGATACCGACACCTTCTAGATTGAGTTCACCATAAGGAGGGATTTCATATTTATGGTGAATCTAGTCAGTGACCTACAAGAGGCAACATCCTCTGAGAATGACCTACAGAGGCAACAGATCTAGAAGTGGCTGACCCTGAGACACCCATGATGACCTTGAGGCACTTAGACGGCTAACCCAGTGGCAACAGACCCGTGGAAGTGGCTGACCCTGAGGCAACAGACCGAGATGTATACATAGTGAATCTAGCATTATTCATAGTTGGAGAGCCAAGCGCAAAGAGCACGAGCCTAGACCAAATCAGCAATAAGAGAGGATGATAGGTTGTTTTCAAGAAGTCAACATTAAGGGGGAATGTTACCTAATGTTGACTTGTTTAGTTAGGATAGTGCACTTTAAGGGGGAATGTTAGAGTTAAAGTGCACTATGCCTTCACCTTGACACTTGTCAGTTTCTCTTGACAAGTGTCATGTGTTGAATATAGGCTTATGCCTATATATTGTAACCATTTGTATCAATAAAATCAACCCCTTCAGTTTCAGTCCCAACAGAATCAAGGTGTTTGAATTTTGACCTTTGATGGGGAGTAAAAAATTGACTTGTTTAACTTGTGCAAAGTGTAGCACAATTTAGTGAATTTTGGGTTTTTGAAATGCTCTTCAATGTTTATGATTGTTTAATTGCAAAAACATGATGGTTAGTGCAATAATAAAAAAGAGAGCAACCCAAATTTTTATCACTATAGGTGTCGGATGCAACCAAAAATGCACCTAGTATAGTCAATTTTTAAGAAAAGGTGTTGAGTATAATCAAGAATGCACCTATCTTGTTTTGAAATATCCCCCTTTTCTCTTTATAATTTTGCAAAAAATAGAATCACAAGATATGACTTCTATCCCCCCTTAATTTGTACAAAATTGAAAAATGCAAGCACTCCTTTCAAGACAAGTCGACACACGACCTGCGTTTGAAAGGCTTCCAGACCAGTCGACACATGACTTGGATTTTGTTTTCAATACTCGAAAATAGGTGGTGCATTAGGATCAAAAGGTTCATGAATCCTCATGGGACCATAGCTTATGTCCAACCCCTTCCATGGATCAGTATAAATAATTGAGTGAGGAATGGTTCTACGATATTCATGAAGCCTATGATGAAAATGAGATCATGTTGTTTGCCTTCGTAATTCGTTTCTCTTTCTTATGATTCTTTGTCGACGAAGAGCTTTCCTTACCCAAGACTTGATCTTCATGAAAAATTGAAGAGTTAGGAGCAATAAAGGAAATTTTGATGAAAATTTGATAATTAGAGCAACAAAATGTCTTCTATACTTTGTCTCTTTATCCCCACATTTGGAGAAAACTAAAGAAAGACAATTGCTTAGTTGCATAAAAAAATTTGGCACTTCTATTTTCAATTTGAATGCTAAAAAAATAAGTTTTTAAAGCATTTTAAATAGAAAATAACATAATTTTTGTAATAAAAATATCAATTTAATAGTTTAAAAAAAAATTGATACAATTTATTTTGCAAAAAAAATGAAAAATTTCTTAAAAAAAAACTAAAAAAAATATTTTTAATTAAGCATAAAAATTAAAAAAAATAAACTTTAGTTTGCCAAAATTTAAAAACAAATTCCATACAAAATTATTTTCCTTTGTAAATCGATGAGCGGGGGAGTTGAACCTGCGACCTAATCTGGCCTAAGGCATCCGCCTTGGCCAACCAACCAAGCGCCGAGATTGGTTCTTAGGCCTTGGTGCCTGAGTGTTGAAGAAGCCTTTGGGCTTCTTTGAGGACTCTGTGGGAATTATCCCACATGCATCCAAAAATTGGATGCAAAGGCCTTTAAAGGCCTTGACGAGCTTATTGCTCATGATTGCCCTTGGGCAATCGAGTTCGGACCCTCCTTTTGTCAGCGTCCACATGGCACGACAAGGGGGTCCAAGTCAATTCCCGTCAGTCCAGTGGTTGTTTTCCACATCAGGCCTACGTCATCTAGTGGTTGTCTGCCACGTCAGGTCTACGTCGTCCAGTGGGTCCAGTCAACAGCCGGTGGTGCGTGGCTAGAGTGCCACATGTCACCTAGGTAGTAGGTCATGTCAGCGCATCTCAGGGTGCATGTAGGCTGGCAGTGACAAGTCAACACCTCCTCGGGATGCGTGTAGACCTATCAAGGTCTAGTCAACACTACCTTGGGATGTGTGCTATGGGAAATGTGAGGGTGCTCCTGACCTCTAGGCGTTACCGCTAGTAGTCTTGGTATGCGAGCCTAGTGGGGGAGCCAATAAAGCTCTCCCCATGCCATGGAGAGTGTGAGGGTCGCTTGCCCTCAGACGCTCCTGTGGGTGATCTGTGGGCCCATAGAGAGGATTGCCTGCAGGGAGTAAAATCCTTGGTGGTTGCAATCCACGATGGAGGAAAAGAACCCCATAGGTGGCAATCACCACCGAGGGTCAAATGATCCTAACATCAGGATCCGTGCCCTATGTTGCAGACACTAAGCCACTATGGGCCTTTCTGCCCTTTCGCGTCACATCCTGTGGGGTTTCCAGTCGAGGTGGGGCAATAATTAGGATGCACAAGATAATCAAACAATAGGGAGAATTAAAAACATTAGGAGCATAAAATGGAAATTAATTAGAGGTCACCCATGGTGCCAAAATTCCAACGCTCCCTGCTAAACTCCCTTGCTCCAGCTCTGGTACCAATGTGACCAGGAGATCATAGTTTGATTAATCAAATGATAAATTGCATTAACCATATAGTTTAGGAACTATAGTTTAAATAGGGTACAAAATAGCATATAAAACAATAATTTTGAAATCATGCTAACCAACGCATCATAGGAGGTAGAGCATTTGGTTTAGGGTTCTTAACCTATGATATTTAGAAATTACCATTAGATATTTAAGACAGTAAATATCTACGTGGTAGAAAGTAGAAAAGTAAATGTAATAATCTATCTATGTAGTATAATGCAATATACTACCTATTTTACCTAGTAGAGTAAAAGGGTAAATATCCCAAAGAATGGAATATTACTCTAACAAAAATAATAAAGAGAAAAGCAAAAAGCAAAGAAAAAAGTATTATTATTAATTTTATTTTCGCCCAAAAAAGGGGATTTACCATGTTTTTTCTATTTTCAGGGCAAAATTCCCATTTATTTCTCCCAAAGGTGTTTTCAGGGTGAAATTTCATGAAAAGATAAAAACAAAATACATACTTTTTTAAGAACTCCAATTGGCAGCGCTAAGTGCGATAAGAAGGGGGAAATTTTGATTTTGCCTTACCTTTTCATGTAAAGCACTCACAATTAAGCTTGTTTTTAGCAATCAACTTTTTTGGGGAAAAATTAAAGATGAATTATTTTAAAAGGGCTGCAAAGCATGTAATTTCGCCAAGCAAGAAAAGAAGAGCATTTTTGGAGTGTAATTGTCTTGGTATTTTTGCCCCAGTTGACGTTTTGGATGAAATAAGTGCCCCCAGTTGACGTTTTGGATGAAATAAGTGCCCCTAGTTGACGTTTTTTCACTGGCCCATGCTAATTTTGGAGTAAGCTCCAGTTACTTGCATGAAATCAAATTGACTTCAATGGTAAAATTCACTAAAGATGTTTTCGGTATCTTCATGCAGCAAAGTTAATAATTTTCACCCTTGAAAAAGCGTCCATCACTCACATGTGGTGTTTACATTCCCTGAGTTAGTCGTTAAATATCCAGATTATGCTCTTCAATATAAAAGTGGCTAGGCATGGAGTTCAAGGAAGATTTAAAGTGCAAGGGCATTAATGGAAGTTAAGTTATCATAAAAAAGTGTGTTGGGTGAGAGAACCAAGGTAGCACCTCCACTCGAATTCATCAAAAGTACCATCTGCATTCAATTCGGTAGTTGGGAGTGAAAGTTTTAAATATGGCAAACTAGAAGCTTGTAGTTGAAGAAAAGGTCAAGATTATTTTTCTGAAGCATTGCCAGATTCTCCTTCAGTTTCCTCGAATTTTTTCTTTGTTGTAGGATTATCATATTGTTGTAGAAAATTTGATTATACGAAGATGTGAAGGAAAGTTGTTGAGTCAACAAAAGTTGTGGAGCCAAAGAAAACACAAGGAGGCAAAAAAGATAAAAAATCCAGGCAAAATAAAAATACAGAGCTTGACCCATATTATGATGCACTGGCTCAGATTGGAGAATGTGCTATTTCGAACAAGGGCATGGAAAAATTGCGCCAAGACGTGGAAGCTATTGTCAAGAAATGCTTGACGTCAGAAAGCTCGTTAACTATTGCTTATCATGTGTAGCTTTCCTGGTACCTATGTACACCTATTTATACTTATCCCAAGCTGGTAATGGCGATTTCAAATTTTTAATTGTCCTACCACGAGGGCCATTTGAAATATGAAGAGAGACAAATTGTTCATGATTTTGGCTAGTGCATTCAGGGTAGTATTTGTGTGTGGGGTGAGGCCTTGTTTGGATGTTATGTTTAATAAATGAATCTCAAGGAGCAAGAAGAGAGGTACCATTCAACTGTGCATTGCACCAGTTCATGGAGAATAAACTGATAAAGGTATCATAGTTTGGAGAGTTGCTGACTTTTCCAATGCCTCTAACAAAGTTTCAAAGTCCAGACATGTTTTCCATGTTGACTTGGGTGTTTGGTATTCCTATCGATTTCACAATGTATAAATGGCAAGCGAAGTTGGTACAATGTATTTTATAGGTGGAATTTTATACCCCAATAGCAATGCAAGCAAGTACAAACCTGATTTTCTTTGATTGGGTGGATTACGTGGCTTGAGCAATGCATACCCCATTAGAGAAGATACAAAACGAAGGAGCAGTATCATTCAGGCACACTTCATTTTTGGCTTGATATTTCTTCTTCCACATGCACTGGCATTTTTCTTTTATAACGATCAAGCAGGTTGATGAGGCAGGCAAGAAGCTGTCAATTTATTTGTGGACTCCAAGTCTATTCAGGAAGGAGTCATTTTATAATTTTAATTGCATGTTTCTGGGTCTTACCCTCGAACTTATTTTTAGCACATGTGAGAGAGTTCCAAGGGCGATGAGGGAGGATATAGCTGTGAAGGAGAAACGATATATTTTCTTGTTGATGCAGGGCATCGTGTGGCTTCACTGGAAAGTTGTTTCTCCTTCCATATTTTACTATAGAGTGCCTTTTTGTGATGGAAGTTGTTTTCCAGATCGACTTCATCAATGATGTCTATGGGGTAGGATGGGTAAAAAAAACTACATGCATCATGCCATTTTGCTTTGAATATATTGAAGTAGACCAGGTTGGTCAGAATAAATTGATTAATGAAGCTCTCTATGACATGGGTGTGGTGGAGTTACCTTAACGGTGGAAGTATGAACCTTTCAGTCAGTTCACAACATTGATTAAAGCCAAAAGTTTTCATTTCTACCCCTAGGCAAATATTGAGCAGTAGAGAAATAATCCAGAAGTGCATGATCTGAAATGGCACATGGAACATATGATTACATTCTTGTTGTGGCACAAATTCTATGATATGGAGACTGAATATAACCCTGTAGTTCACAAGCACCAGATTCCTCCTTTGGTTTTGTTTGGCAAAATGAAGGAACAATTGCCCACTTGGTCTAAGGAAAAAATTACCAACTGGTGGGTTATGAGGGCCCACCGAGGGAAAATTAGGTCAGCTTATGGCCTAGCGATGGATGAGGTATTTTTAGACGTATATGATAAATTCTATGATAGTTATTAGCTGATCTCTTTCACTAAAATTGTACCTCAAAGCTTTCAAATATTTGACAGCTCAGAGATCGTGACTAGACAAGAGCAACAAGTGGTTGAGGAAGCACCACTTGTGGAAGAAGATAAACAACTATCACTGGAAGTACAGTCCCATAAAATGAAGAAGAGAAAACGTGAGGTGCTTCCTTTTTCAAAAATCTCTAAGAAGCCAAGAACAAGCACAGTTTCTTCATCAGGTGCGAACCCTCCTCCTGTAGTCGAAGCCACATAGGCTAACATTTTAGGAAATCCTCCTTTATTTCAGATAGGACATCTTGGCCAATACATGGAAGTTATATATCTGGAGAAGGATATAGACGAGAAATAATACAAGGACAAACCAATGTCACAACCACCCTCATCATCAAATCAAAAAGTGTCGAATCCTGAAGGTACATTTTCTCCACTCTCTTCCCTTTCTCTTGAGCATTCAGTTACTGTTGCACCCCATTTTGTAGTTGTCATTTTTGTCTCACCCCCATTCGTTATACCTTCCACTTCCATTTCACTTCCTATTTCCTAGTCCCTAATCATCGATGCCCCTCTTCTACTATTCTCGCTTCTACTATTTCCCTTTCTTTTAGTTCTTTTGCATCTGATCCCAATCCATTTTTGTGCTCTTCATCCTCCATTATAATAATTTCTACCATGGTTATAAGTACACAAGATCCTTCTCGAGTAAGTGTAACTATAGATTAATCCCTCACTTTCATCCCCTCAACCACTTTTGTTCCACCAATCATTCATGTTTCCACTTCCCTTCCCAAGCCAAAATCTCAGCAGACTCGTTTTCCCTAATCCATTTATTGAGTTGTAGGTGTTGCTAGAGCCAGAGATGGAGATTGTCCTAGATCATCCTGTTGTAAAACAAATGATTCGAGCCCGTAAAAGTACATCGTAGTGGCTGAAAAGTTGTAAAATAAAAGAATCTCAAGCTCCAGAAAAGACATTGAAGAAGGTCACTTTTGACCCTAAATTTATGGAGTCACATACTATAAAAATGATCCCCTTGGTCCATAAGACTCAAGGAGAAATAGCTCTTAGTGATTATACTTATGAATTCATTACAAAGGACCTCACGAAGATTGATACTACAAAGAATATGGGAAATATACAGGTGGATATGAGATCTCTTTACCTGCATGACAAGCATTACAAGAAAAGCTTTTTTGAGGCTGAGGCCGAGGCTAAGATTGTTGAGTTAAATGAAGCTCTGGCTAAAAATAGGGCACTATTGCAGACAATGGGATTAGAGGCAGAGTGTTGGTAGCGAAAAGCAGAAGAGTTGGAGAATGCAACCAAGGGATACCAGACAACTTGGGTAGGAGCATAGAAGCAAGTGCAAGAATTGACTGCTCAGCTTGAAGCTTTATAGAAATAGTTGGCTAAAAAAGCCACACAGTCAATGGGCTTCTCCAAGAAGAAAATCAAAGAATCTCATTGTCATTTAACTAAATATTGTGTGACATTGGTGGTATATGCGCTCAAGGTTTTGTTGTACATTCATGAGATTCGAATAATAATTTTTATTAGCGATCAGCCCTTGGAGTATGCCAAGGAGCAACTGGAACCCAAGTTGGAGATGGCACTAAAGATTCAAGTGTTAACTTAGTCTAACTTCCAAGTTAAGACACTGAGTGGTATGGATCAAGCTTAGACTAGCACCAGGATAATGATCTATAGCTTCTTTTCTAGGTTGGATCTGGCTAGAGAGGTTTGAAATTTGGCTACTATGTTTGAACAGGAGAGTTATGTTTTACTTGTTTATTTTGAGGCTCTAGCTGATGTTGGGTTTACAATCTTCATTGATAATCAAGGGGAGATTTTGTCAAAGAAGGAATTGGAGGTAGCCTGGAAAAATTTCATCGAATATATTTCAAAGATCGATATCTGGGAGGAGCCAATCACATAGGAACAAGTACTACCATGCATTGAGAGGCTCACCCACATCAAATTATCTTTGTTGGAGCTCAATTAGAGAGCTAATCGCATCAGCCTAGACCACATCAAGATGTTGTGCTTTGTCATTTATTTTCTCTAGTATCCTTTGAAGCTTGATGAAGATTCCTGGGCCTAGGTAGTTGTAATATATGAGACTACTAATACAAGTCTCGCCAAGCTAGAAGCACGAGAATGAGCAAAAGTAGAGAAGAAAGAAGTTGTAGAAGAGTAGGAGAGATAAGTACAAGAGGAAAGAAAGAAGAAGGAGGTTGCTAAATCAAATGTACCACTCGATGCAGCCAACGACAACGACAACTAAGACCAATGGATGAAGGCTTGGGGTCGATTGCATCCAGATGAACTGAATACCTCGAGAGCCGCAAAAAGTGTTAATAGTTTTGCCACACTAAATTTTGATTGTAAAATCCAAAGAATATAAGATAAATGATGTAGTTTTTTTTATTTTACTATTTTTATGTAATATTTTTGTTTCCCTCCTTTGAGTGATTTTGCTCAATAAAGAAGGTTGATTTTGTCCTTGAAAATACACAAGTTTTTGCTGGTAAAAATTAATGTAAATCTTAGGTAAAATTTAAAGGAGAAAATATATGGCAAAGAATGTCTCAGGATCGAAGGAGTGATGAAAATGGTCTAAGGCTTCAACAAGGAAAAGCGCCAGTGAAGATAAAGGGGAAGACGTTTTCACCCCAAGAAAGGGGCAAAAATCATTTTTACCTCTTTTTTTGGTTGAAAATACTATGTTAAGAAGATTTTTCCCAAGTGGTAGCGAAAGTAATAATAAACACTCATTTTGGAGCGAAGTACAAAATTTTTTCAGTCAAAGAAAAGATAAGTTAAGTACTTTCACCCAAAAATTACGCATTTTAAGTGATTTCGTCCTTTTGGGCAATGAACTACTATTTTCGGGGTGAAAATGATGAATGGGGAACTGGTCAAAGTCAAAGTCACCCTTGGGGGGCGAAAATAATTTTCACCCTTCTTAAGGGTGAAATTCTAAATAAAGACGTTCTAGAGCAAAAATCAAGCAAAGCATGTGCCTTGTGAAGTCAAAGTCAAATTCGTCCCTTAGGAGGGGTGAAAATCACCTTTGCCCGTCTTTCGGGTGAATTCCAAGTTGATGATGCTTTTCGGAGCGCAAATAATGAAGTGACATCATTCAGGTAAAAATTGCTCCAAGCAAAGTCAAAACAAATTTAAGGAAGACACCTACCCATGAAATTTCACCCCATTTTGGCCAAAAATATTGATTTCACCCAGTTCAGAGCGAAAGTCCTGAAAAAGCATCTTTATATGCTTTTCAAAGTCAAAGTCACCCCAGGTAGGGGGTAAAAATTATTTTCGCCTCTCTTGAGGGTGAAATCAATCCTTTTCACCCAATTTCTAGCAGAAGTTGTTTTCATTCTATTTTCTGGTAAAATTTTTTATTTTTCGGGTGAAATTACTCAAGAGAAGAGCGAAAGCATATTGATGGGAGAAAACACTGAATTGCCAGGGCGAAATTAATTCTTGCCCCATATCTTCATTAGAGTTTTCTTTCAAAGGTGCCACTATTGCTGATATTTTTTTGGGAAAGATCGAAGACTGGTGGAATTTAATTCTTGAAGCAATGAGATCAATATTTCCATAATTCTTGTTGAAGATATACCAAGATCAAATGCTACGTCCTAGATTCTAGTGTGATCTTGTTTATTTTTGAGGTTCTCTCCACTAATTTTATTCCTTTTCAAAACAAAGTTAATTTTTGTTGGCTCTCCACTAGCAAGGGTAAGATTTTGAGGCATAAAATGATGACATGATGTCCAAAATTTAATATCCAAGCTCCTTATTTTTGCTTGATATTGTTGAGTTTTGATGCATTGACACCTGGAACATTTTTCCTTTTCATCCATCTCTATAGATTTCCTAGGTGCACTCCATGAAAATCATATCATCACTTCTTGAAGAATGTTCTGATTTGAGCATTGCCATTACCGACTAGAGAATTGCTCTAGCTGATCTTTGACTAGCTAGCATTTTGTTTTTATTTGCATTTAATTTTAAAGGTGAAATCCTCTATAAATACTAAGTATTTTGATGTAAGGAAGGAGGATAGATAATCTGCCAGAAAATATGTTGAGTTATCTGCATCAATAGAAGGATTTTTCTCTTTTGGTTCCTTGAGTAGTGTTGTGTTTGATCACTTTCTACCTATCATTTCTGATTATGTTCAGGTCCATTATTAGCTCTAAATTAAAATTCTACATCTGAATTTAATTTTTGGTAAGGAAATGAATACTAAAATGCTTTTTTGAGGTTATATCTGCAAAATGTGAATGGTTCCTATACTTTTCTTTCTATTACATGCTAATTAAAACTTGGTTTGGATTTTAGATGCTAGTTTATCCCCACCTTATATTTTTGCCTCATAGCCATATTTTCCCATTCCTTTCTATCATTTTCCATCTCTTTCTTGTTACCCTAAGATTTAAACTGACTTATATTAGTAAGGGAACCAACCCTCCCTAGAGATTAGCACAAATGACATCCCTCTCCTTCATCCTTTCAATATTGGCCGGGTCTAGGGCACACATATGTTATGTACTTAGGCAGATTCATGACCAAAAGGTACATGAAAGAGACTACTACATGGTACCAAGGTAGCACTAAAAATAATTCATCTTATCAATGACACCTACCTAAAGAGAAGTCCTCATACATGGGCGTAACTTCCCTATCTACTTGGATTTTCTCAATTTTAGGATTTATGTTCTATTGGCAATTTTGGGTACTTTGGGTACATTGCCTTTGCTCAAGTGTATAAGTTGTCATTGATGTCAAGAAGCTCTTGAAGGAATTTGATTTGATGTCAAATAATTTGTTTTGATGAAGGTTACGGCATGACAGTTTCAATGGTCTTTTGTAAACCCCAAGTTGGCAGGTTTAAAGATTACAGGTGGATGCATTAGTTTAATGCATTTGGGTCCAGGAGGAAGTATTTATTTAAATAATTAAAAACCTTGTTAAGGTTCTCTTTAATTATTTTTAAATAAATATTAAATTATTGTTTGCAATAGGTTCTCCTAACCCATGGCGCTATGTTTTAATATTGTGGGCGCTAGCCAAGACCTCCACCGATGTGTTAAACTCCTCGTCGACGTCAAGAGCTTATGGTAAAAATGCATATAAATCCCCCTCAATGAAAATCAAGAATCATCGGATCCGTATTTTGAAAAGAGTTGCTCATTGTGATTTCGTGATCCGCTGTTCGGATTTCTTCTTCGAATGTGTCTTCGCCGTTTTCGTAAACCTACTGTTCGACTGTGTCTTCGCCGTTTTCGTGAATCCGTTGTTCATTTTTTTGTACTCATCATTTGTCGTAAATCCGTCTTAAGGTTTTTGTCTTCGTGTTCATGTCAGAAGAAAGGGAGGCGTTGTTGTTTTATTTAATCCCTGGCGCAGAAGGAACAAGTCTAACAGTGTGAGGTTTAAACATCATCGGGTGCCTTTGGCACACCGATAGCGGCTAGGTTGTTGGCGCGCTACCCGAATGGGAGGTTCCACATTCGAATAACGCGAAAGGGTTTTTCATCATGAAGTGGACGTAGCGGGTGGTGTTAGAATTCGTGAGCAATTTCTCCATAGCGCAATTTTTGATGTTGGCCAAGGTATTTTCAAAATCAATTTTTGCTAAGTGTATTTTGTGGATGGAGGAAGTTTATTAGAAGGAAAAACAGCTTAGGAGTTATAAGGAGTTTAAAGCTTGTTTTATTTTGATAAAAGATTCTTTTGAAGGTGTTGTTTGAAATATCTTATTGCATTCTTATGAGAGATAAATTTTATTTTTGATAAGACTATAAGGGAGAAATAAGGTGTATAAGGGATAAATTTTTCTTGTAATGTTGAGAGTGCTTTTGGTTGATTATGGAAATGAAAGCATGATGTTTTAAGGTTAAAATTGCTTCTTGTGTGAAGTTGTGAAACCTTAAGTGGGCAACTTTGAGATTGACATTTGCTTTCATTAAATTGGTAATAATCAAGCTATTCTTTACTTGGTTAAATTGTTGGGCTTACTCCTTTGTTGATGATTTGAAAAGTTGTTTTGTGCTATTGTGATTTGAGTTGGTGGATGTTTTTTGTTCAAACAATATTGGAGAGAAAAGGAGTTCTACTTGTTTCCTTTTCTAATGTTGATTGTGAAATGCTTCAAGGTTGTGTTTTGAGCTGAATGGTGTTGATTGAACCTTGTTTGATGAGCATTGTTGTTCAAGCCCAAATTGATGGTGAAAAGAACATGAGTATCATTGTTATGTGATTCTTTGCATAGTTGGAAATTGTTGGGGTTTCATGTTCTTGAAAGAAAGCATTCTATCCTATCCATTTCAAATATTGAGTTGAGTTTTCAGATTTGAGATTGTGTTTGAGCTGAGTTGATTTGAGATGAGTTTTGAGATTGGGAGTTGAGTATAGAACATATTGAGTCTCTAACAATTCTCTTTATGCTTCTATGAGTTTTAAAAATCACATTGGGTCTCTAACAATTCACCTTGTGATTTCCTACTAAGAAAGTTTTTTTTTCTTGGTGAGCTTGCTGAGTTTTGGACAGGTTCCGATGGGGACTTGTGAGCAGTCTTGGACAAGTTTCGATGGGGACTTGTGAGCAGATTTGGATAGGTCCTAGCAGAGGACTTGTGAGCTGAGTTTGATAGTTCTATCAGAGAACTTGAGGACAGAGGTGCACTGGTTCTTTGAGAAGAACCTGAGGATAGATTTGCCAAGTCTTTGAGAAGGCTTATGTGTAGAGGATTGATTTTTTCAAGCTTAAGCATTGGACAGATCTGACAGACAAAGGAAGACTTGTACTAGACCAAATGACTGTGTTTGGTACAGGTTGTTGAGCTGTTGTGGACATGATCATAGAAGGCAGAGGTCTCTTAGGCTAAGCATTGAGGACAGGAGCTCTTCGGTGGAAAGGAGTTCCACGTGCTGGCAAGAGGTAGAGGCGCTTGATCTTCTGAGGGATCATTTCTAGAGTAGAGGGGAAGGTATCTCCTTTGAGTAGAGGCTCATAAATTTTGATTGGGGGAAGGTATCTCCTTTGGGCCGAGGCTCATAAACATTGTAATTGGGAAGGATTCCCAAAGAACTTTGAGATAACTTTTAGAGAAAAGTTTTGTGGATGTAGCCTAGCCATTTTGGGTGAACCACGTTAAAATTGGTGTCACTTTGTGGATGATATTGTGCATTGCTTTGATATTGCTTTGGGTATATTGCTTTACTGTTATGAAGTATAAAGGAAAAAGTAAAAAGAGGTCTTATAATGTTCACCCCCCTCTCAGTATAAGCTTGTGTTCTTCATGTTCAATGATGGTAATAAATGGGATAAAAATAGAGTGAAACAAAATATCACAAAAAAAAGGTTTTCTTATTTCTCCTCGATGATTTATAGGGTCTATGCCCAAATGTCGTTATAGCAACTATATTGATTTTAGATGCAGTAACTTAACAAAACATCATTACCTGTAAATGCAAGTCAGAGAAATCATTTATACTAAATACTCCAATTGTATAAAGCACATGTTTTTTTTTATGTACAAAAACTAATTTTTTATTTGGAGAAAATAAGGTGTTGATCATTGTTAAAAATGCACCTTTTACAAAAACCCTTCTTGTAAAAAATTCCTTTTTCTAAATACCAAATTTTCCACTTTATTTCATGACTTAAAAAGAATAGCCCACTTAAAGAAAAAACACCTACACACCTTTTAACTCCCTAATAAATAAATATTTAGGATAATTTCTTTCTCCTTTTTAACTTACTCTTCTTTTTAAACAAAAAAAAACATATTTCTCTCTATTTTTATTTTAAACTTTAAAATAAAATATTGCTAAGTAAAAAAATATAGAGGTTCAAACTTGTGACCTCAATTGTGCATGCCTGAGCTTCCTGCACTAGCCATCTTGGATTTCCTTCAAAGATGAAATGAATTATCATTCACATATTTAATTCTTTAACCCTTAGAACCTTCTTCAAAAATGTCTCCTTGTCCACTTCCTTCTAATGCACATGGACCACCACACAGTCTTCCGTGCATTAAAGCATCTCCACTAACTCAAGAAACAAACTATTTAATATTTCTCACATTCTAAAAATGCTCTTACATAAGATAAGGGTTTAAATAAACATAAACCCTGCAAGAGTAATGGGCGTTCAGATGGAAGGATTGATTACAACTTATCTTTGTCCAAGTGAGACATATCAGATAAAACATATTTGCATAGGTGAATATCTTTACATAGTTGAAAAAAATAACAATTGCACAATAATTAAATGCAAGATACAATGGAAAATTAAATCAATGACAAACTAGAGAAATATTTTATTTGGATAAATAACAAGTGAAATAATTAGGTGGCATAACATTCCAAACCAAGAAATACCCAAGCTGACTACATGGATCTTTCTACGCATATACCAAAATATGAAAGAAGCAAAAATATTTTTTATCTGAGTAAGACATCATTATTGAAGAGTAAAGAGCGAAAGGATTAAAATAAGAGTATAGGAAAACCAAATTGTAGAGTATGACTATTGTAGAATAGCCCTATGAACATGGTATTATCTTCCTTCACATGTTCTTAGGTATATTTCACTGGACAAATTAATTTAAAGTGGGCATGTTGTTGCATGGAAATGATTATCCCTACTTAAACAACTCCCACAAACTCTTTTCACAGAAACTTCCATACTCTAATATCAAATGTTAAAAATTGAGGAAACAAGCAACAATAATATTGCATATATTTTAAACCAAAGTAAATACATTGATGCAGGAGCATCCGAGGGTAGCAGAGCAATCTTGCATCAACCAAATTTTTCTAAGTGTTTTGCAAAGAAAAATATGTGTCGCGATATCACGACCAAAATAAGAGATAGAGAAGCAACGGACAGAATGTCACGAAATTGCGACCAAAGTAGGGAAGCAAAGGCGCAGAGGACAGAAGGTCACAAAATCGTGACATGTCACGAAATCACGACCGAATCAGGGAGCAAAGGCATGGAGAACCAAAGGTCGCAAAATCATGACCAAAGCAGGGAACAAAGGTGCGGAGGATTGAAGGTCGTGAAATCATGACATGTCACAATTTCACGACATGTCACAAAATTGCGACCAAAGCAGGGAGCAAAGGCACGAAGGACAGAAGGTCACGAAATCACGACCAGAGCAGGGAGCAAAGGCGCAGAGGACAGAAGGTCGTGAAATCGTGACATGTCACGATTTCACAACCGAAACTGAAGAACGAAGGCGCAATAGAAAAACATCGCGATATCACGACCAAAGTGAAAGTGAGAAGGCATGAAGGAAGAAATGTCACAATATTACGACCGGAGCAGGAGAAAGAAAGCACAAAAAGGAAATTGTCGCGATATCGTGACATGTCACGATATCGTGACCAAATAGAAAAACATGCACTCCAAGCTTTCATAAATGTGTCCCTTCGTGCATGGCAAGCTAGCGATAGTGAAGCAGCAGTTTCAGAGGAATATTCCAATAAGCATGTTGGCCACTCGCGCATGATATCTAGAGACGCATTTATAACAACTAGCAATGAAGCAGCAGTTCCAAAATAAGATCTCGATGGTTATGGCAGCCAGTCGCACACCTCACCAAGAGTCTCATCAATGCAACTTTCCAATATTGTTCCAGGTGGCAATTGCAGATCGTGGGAAGTTTGAAAACACAAAGGGTCGAGACCTCGATAAAAACCCAAGAATTGTAAGGAGAAGGGGTTGGAAAAATGGCAGATTGTTGTATATTCTCTGTAAATCTTTCTGAAGCTACTGAATAAGGAATTTGGCTCTTGTTATTCTTATTTCCTGTCTTGTTCCTAGAACTGTTCTCCACCAAGTGGTATCAGAGCCGAAAGTTCCTGAGTGTGTAACAGATCGCCGAATGTGAGGCAGTTACACCAGGATCTGTGGGAGGGCTTGTGATTGAGTGAGCAGAATTCCTCCAAGAAGAAACCCTGTTGGTGGGAGAGGCATGGTGGCAGCGGAAGATGTTCGAGCTTTGCAGTGGCAAATGCAAGCCCTGCAAGAAGAGATGCGTAGAAGATTGGAGCCAAGAAGAGATGAAGGTACTGAAGAGGAAGATGACGAAGAAGAAGGCCACTTGAGGAAGAAGAAGAAGCAGTAGATCCTGCTCAAGCCAGACTATACAAAGCCATATCCCCGATTGGGAAGAGGCCGAAGATGGAGGTTTCCACGTATTCTAGGAACCTTGATCTAGAGGAATTGATCGACTAGATCAACGATCTGGAAGAGTACTTTGAGTACGAGGAGGTTGAGGATCCTGATAGGATCAAATTTGCTAAGACCAAACTGAAAGGTCATGCCAAAATTTGGTGGAAGGGAGTGCAGCTAGAGCGAAATAAAAGAGGAAAAAATAATAACAAAATGGGAATGGATGGCAAAGAAGCTAAAGAGGCAGTTCATCCCTGGTGATTATGAGTTAGACCTGCTAAAAAAAATGCAAGGGTTGAGGCAATCAAGTAATTCTGTAAAATAATACACAAAAGAGTTTCATAAAATTATGATCAGAACAGGCCACTCAGAGGCCAACAAGGAGAAGGTAGCCCGTTACATTAATGGGTTACGAGCAAGTATTCAAAAATAATTAATTCTGGTCTGGATGACCACCATAGAGGACGCTTACCAATTTGCCCTAAAGGTTGAAGAAAAACTCAATAGGAGGTTTGAGAACAAGCAAAGAGGAAGAGGTCATGGCGGAAGAACCGGCGGTAGGACCAGTGGAAGAAGAAATGAAGATCCTCAAAAGAATGGAGAAGGTAGCATTAATCAGGAACAAAGGAGAGAAAATACCTACCGCCCCGTAATTAGAATAATGATTACCGAGGGGGAAGGGGCAGAGCTGGACGTGGCTAGGGAAGAGGAAGATTCTGTGGAACTTGTTTCCAGTGTGGAGAAGAGGGACATCACCAATACGAGTGTCCACAACAACGAGAAAGGAATAATAGGAGGCCGGAAGGAAATGCCAGAGCCACGGTCGCTGATGAAGATGCTAGATCTGAGCATTCTAAAGAAGCAGAGAGAGGAGAAGTAATGATCGCAAGGAGAGTCCTATTGAATGAAGAGGGGGCTGCAGATCAGAGGAAAAGCTTATTTTGCACAAGGTGTAAATGCGCGGGTAAGATTTGCAATATTATTATTGACAACGGTAGCACGAATAACCTAGTTTCAGAAGGAATGGTTACAAAGCTACAACTGGAGAGGAAGAGACACCCGCATCCATATCATATCGCGTGGTTGCAGAAAGACTATAAGGTGTTGGTCAGTGAACAATGCCTGGTAAAATTTAGTATTGGGAATTACCGAGATGAGGTCCTGTGCGACATCCTGCCCATGGATGCGTGCCATTTGTTGTTGGGAAGGCCATGGCAGTTTGACAGGTGCACGGTCATGATGGCCGTGCCAACACCTACTTCGTTACAAAGAATGGAATGTGTCATAAGCTAAAACCCCTGAAGGAGGTGGAAGAAAAGGTATGTGGGAGTGCCAAAAAAATTTTGGTTGACGGGAGAAAATTTTTAGATGATTTGAAGCATGAACATATGTGTTATGCATTAATTCCTAGAGTCAGGGAGAAAGAATGCAAAGATACCCCGACAGAAGTCCTAGATTTGTTGGAGGAATTTCTAGATATTATATCTGATAATGTGCTTGAGGGTTTACCCCCAGTAAGGAATAAGAGGGTATAAGAGGGGATAAGAAGGATAAGAAACAATGAGAGGGAATAAGAAGGAATTTAGGTGGACCTTAGGAGCAGATAGGAGCTTTGATTTGTTGAAGAAGAAGGTCACAGAACAACCTATTTTGGCACTCCCAGACTTTAACAAGGTATTTCAGGTAGATTGTGATGCCAATGATAGTACAATAGGAGTTGTACTGAGTCAAGAAGGCAGGCCTGTTGCTTACTTTAGTGAGAAACTCAATGATGCTCGAAAAAAGTATTCAGTTTATGATCAGGAGTTTTATGCAATAGTTCAGGCTCTAAAGAAGTGGAGGCATTAAATGTTGCCAAAAGAGTTTGTTCTATTTATCGATCATCGGGCATTACAGTACATTAACAGCCAAACAAAACTGAATCAGAGGCACTTGAAGTGGGTTGATTTTCTCCAAAGTTATACCTTTGTGTTGAAGCATAGAAGTGGAAAGTCAAATAGAGTTGCATACGCCTTAAGTAGAAGGCAGAATTTGTTGATTAAAATGACAGTGGAAGTGGTAGGATTTGAAGAACTGAAAGGTTTGTACCCTGAAGATCCTGATTTTGCAGAAGCCTGGATGGCTTGCTTGACACCTCATTATCGTGGACAGGACAAAGTGGTTGGATTTTCTAATCCAAGATGGAATGTTGTTCAGGGGAAGTAAATTATGCATTCCAAGGAGTTCCATGCAGAAAAACTTAGTCAAGGAGAAGCACAGCGGGGGACTAGCTGGACATTTTGGTCAGGATAAGACCATTGCCTTGGTGAGTGAGAACTACTACTAGCCGCAACTGCAGCAAGATGTGAAAAGGTTTGTGCAATGTTGCAGAATATGCCAGATGGCAAAAGGTGTGAAGCAGAACACAGGATTATATCAGCCGTTACCTGTACCTGAGAGGCCATGGGAGGACATTAGCATGGATTTCATTCTTGGATTACCGATAACACAGAGGGGAAATGACTCCGTATTTGTGGTGGTTGACAGATTCTCCAAGATGGCACATTTTATTCCTTGCCAGAAAACAAGTGATGCGGTTCACATTGCAGGGTTATTTTTCAAGGAAGTGGTACGACTTCACTGTCTACCAAAAAGCATAGTTTCTGACAGAGATACAAAGTTTGTTGGTTATTTCTGGAGAACATTGTGGAAGAAGTTGAAGACAAATCTAAAGTTCAATTATGCATACCACCCACAAACTGATGGACAAACAGAGGTGGTAAATAGAAGTCTGGGTAATTTATTAAGATGCTTGATAGCAGATAAACCCAAGGGATGGGATTTGGTTTTGTCGTAGGCAGAATTTGCATACAACAATTATGTCAACAAGACTACAAACAAATCCCCATTCCAGGTCATATATGGAAATAGCCCAAGAAATTTTTTTGAGCTGAGAAAATTATAGAAAGGGGAAAAGTGTAGTGTCGAGGCTGAGGAATTTGTGAAACAGATGAAAAGCCTACATGAAGAAGTGAAGAAACAAATTACAAAAATGAATACTCGGTATAAAAAAAGAGCAGACCAAAAGTGACGGTTCAAAGAGTTCGAAGTGGGAGATGAAGTCATGGTCCATCTCAAAAAAGAAAGATTTCTAGCCAAAACTTATAACAAGTTGAATATGAAGAAGTTTGGGCCATGCAAAATACTAGAAAAACGGGATTCAAGCAATGCATATGAAGTGGAATTGCCAAATGGGCTTGACATTTCACCTATTTTTAACATATCAGATTTAGTGGAATACCATGAGGGAGACAGTACAGAGGCACCAAGTACAGAGTTATGGAGCATTCCAAAGATCTAACCCAACCATCGATGAGATTAAGGAAATATTAGATGCTCGTGAAGGCAGAAGCACCAGGAACAAACAGTATTCTGAATATTTGATCAAGTGGAAGGGCAGACCTATAGAAGATGCAACTTGGTTGTCAAAGACAAAGGTTGATCGCCTAGGTCTTCCTCCCAAAGATCAGAAGTGAGGATCACTTCTCAATCCACCCCGGGTGTCTGATGCGAGGAGCATCCGAGGGCAGCAGAGCAATCTTGCATCAACCAAATTTTTCTAAGTGTTTTGCAAAGAAAAATATGTGTCGTGATATCACGACACAAAAAGTGTCACGATATCGTGACCAAAATAGGAGATAGAGAAGCGATGGACAGAATGTCATGAAATCACGACATGTCATGAAATCACGACCAAAGCAGGGAAGCAAAGGTGCGGAGGACAGAAGGTCACGAAATCGTGACATGTAGCGAAATCACGACCGAAGCAGGGAGCAAAGGCGCAGAGAACCGAAGGTCACAAAATCGTGACCAAAGTAGGGAACAAAGGCACGAAGGACTGAAGGTCACGAAATCGTGACCAAAGCAGGGAGCAAATGCGCGGAGGACAAAAGGTCACGAAATCATGACCAGAGCAGGGAGCAAAGGCATGGAAGACGAAAGGTTGTGAAATCGTGACATGTCACGATTTCGCAACTGAAACTGAAGAATGGAGGCACAATAGAAAAACATCGTGATATCATGACATGTTGCGGTATCGCGACCAAAGTGAAAGCGAGAAGGCATGAAGGAAGAAATGTCGCGATATCGTGACATGTCACGATATTGTGATCGGAGCAGGAGAAAGAAAGCACAGAAAGGAAATTGTCATGATATCGTGACATGTCATGATATCGCGACCAAATAGAAAAACATGCACTCCAAGCTTTCATAAATGCATCCCTTCGTGCACGACAAGCTAGCGGTAGTGAAGCAACAGTTTCAGAGGAAGATTCCAACAAGCATGTTGGCCACTCGCACATGATATCTAGAGACACATTTATAGCAACTAGCAATGAAGCAGCAGTTCCAGAAGAAGATCCCGATGGTTATGGCAGCCAGTCATGCACCTCACCCAGAGTCTCATCAATGCAACTTTCCAGTATTGTTCTAGGTGGCAATTGTAGATCGTGGGAAGTTTGAAAACACAGAGGGTCGGGACCTCGATAAAAACCCAAGAATTGTAAGGAGAAGGGGTTGGCAAAACGACAGATTGCTATATATTCTCTATAAATCTTTTTGAAGCTACTGAATAAGGAATTTGGCTCTTGTTATTCTTATTTCCTGTCTTGTGCCTAGAACTGTTCTCCACCATACATGTACAACCATCATACTTATATAATATGGTGTATTTTAGTTTCAAGAGACTCTTTAATGTTTCACCTTCATCATAAAATTTTCATCTTCTTATTCTTTTGGCATATTTATACTCACCCACATATGAGATAAAATAATTCAAATCCACAAAAATGTAATATTTACATGACTACAAATAATGTAATAAAGTCTAACACATTGTAATTTCCATTTTATTATTCTTTCAAGTTGATGTAATTTTCAATTTGATGTAATTTGGTTCATTATTTTAAGCAAGTTAAAATTCATTTGATTTCCCTATTCTGTTTTTTTTTTATTGGTTGAAAGGGTGTTGAAAGGTCCCTGAACCTTGTACAAGAGGTTTTTACATGTTTTCCAAGCCGACCGAGGAGGCCCAAGAGCTAAAGATCAAAGAGAAAGCAAAACACCACATGAGGGAAGGTGTCGCGATATCGTGACCAGTTACATTTTCGCGGCCCACAGCATAGGGAAAAAGCAAGGAGGAAAAGATGTCACGATATCACGCCATGTTGCACCGATGCAGCCCAAGGAGGAAAAGATGTCGCGAAATCGTGACAATAAGCAGCATCGCAACCGAAGGAGAGAAAGTGTCACGATATCGCGACACTTTTTCTCTTTGGCCGCGATTTTGCAACATGTCATGATATCGCGACACTTTTTCCCTTCGGTCGAGATTTTGCAAATGTCGCGATATCACAACACTTTTCCTCTTTGGCCTCGACGATGCATCATGTCATGATTTCATGACACTTCTTTTCTTCTGGCACCAACCTTGCAATTTGTCACGATATCACGACACTTATTCTCTTCTGGCAGCAACCTTGCAATTTGTCACGATTTCCCTATTCTGTTACTTCTATTTTGCTTTATTTTTAGTAAAGTAATTTAGTTTCTATTTTTTTACCGTAGTGGTAAGGGATTTGGCCTCTCTTTGAGAGGTCCAAGGTTCAAACCCCACTCAGTATGAGCGGACCAGACCCCTCATAAAAACATGTGTAAACTCATTGAAAATAATAGTTTCTATTTTTATACTATTCAATTCTAGCAAACAGTGATCTAGCTATTTTTTGAAGCAAGTAGCTAAAAATTAAAACTACTTTCATTTCTAAAAGTGTAAATCTAGTTTTTATTTATGCAAAGGATAAATCTAGTTTTCATTTTTGCAAGTATAAATCTAGTATTTATCTTTGCAAGCATAAATCTAGTTTTCATTTCTACAAGCTTAAATTAGTTTCCTTCCTACATCATAGTCTATTGTCAATTCCAATCTATTTATTTCAACAAGTGTAAGCTAGTTTCATTTCCAACCTATTTTATTTCTACAAACATACCTTAATTCTAGTTTTTTTAATTCAACAAACATAGTTTAGTTTTATTTTTGTAGTAATAGGTTTAAGTAGTAATTTATATTTGCAATTTATATTTATAGTAGTAGTTTTGGATAGTAGTTAGTTTTCTCTTCCCATGCAATTTCAATTCTAATAGTTAAAATAGTTTACTTTCTGAAGTAACTTCACATTTCTTATAGTACTAGAAAAATAATTCAATCCTGTTAGAGTTAAAGTGCACTATGCCTTCACCTTGACACTTGTCAGTTTCTCTTGACAAGTGTCATGTGTTGAATATAGGCTTATGCCTATATATTGTAACCATTTGTATCAATAAAATATCCCTCATCTTTGTTCATTTTAATATCAATCCTGACATTTGGTATCAGAGCGGGCTTTCCCTGCCCTATGAAACCCTTGAGGGGGGATTTCCCCCATGGAAATCCTCCCTCCCCCCTCATTTTTCATTCATTTTTTTTTGGATACTGAGGGAGTATGCTCTCCATCCCTTGCTGGATGGATCAGAAACCAGAAGTTGAAAAAAAAATCTGTAGTTTGTGTTTGGGACACAACAAGCAACGACAAACTAGATTCATGCTATTGGGGAGTTCTAGTGCTTCATATCACGAGGCTCTCTTTGCTATTTACTGTGTCATCACCCTCACTCTCCCGCACATCCTGGACAATGTTGTCCACGAAGAGAGTCCTTACGAAGCAGTAGATTTTTGTGTTCATGAAGGATATATTTTTTTTATGAAAAGTGGGGTTCTGTGTTGTGTCTCATCATAGTGGGAGGCCTTACAAGCGAGGGTCAGTCACTCAACTGTTATCTGCCATCCATAAAATGACATAGGAAAGTGCCATCTACTAAAGAATGATTTTGTGAAGCAGTCCAGGGCAGTTGTACATATCTTCAGGATGCATATTCTCAAAAAAAAATTTCACAGTGACGCAAGGAATTATTTGATGTCATTTTTTGACGATCTCTGCATATGTGCAATGTTATCTCAACTTCAAGACTGTTGCCATGCCGATAGCATCTCTAAAAGTGAAGAAAAGGCACCATCCGTCCACTTCTGTTGTAGTTGAGATCCCATCAAGTACCTGGAGCTTGGCATGGTTTGAGGCATTGATGGAGACCATGAGGGCAGAATTTACGATGACGAAGACGGAATTTAGTAGCAGAGCTGAGGCATTGATGGAGACCGTGAGGGCAGAATTTACAGCGATGGAGACAGAATTTAGTAGCAGAGCCAAGGCGTTGATGGAGACCGTGAGACAAAATTTACAGTGACGGAGACAAAATTTAGTAGCAGAGTCGAGGCATTGATGGAGGTTTAATATTTTTTGCCTTGGGAGCATCTGTTGTCTTCTCGTCTGCTGCTCGCTTTTTAGAGGAGAAACTGCAATGGCGCATGAAGCCAGAGCCCCTTTTTCCAGTCATAGACATAATCAAGACGACTGTCTCCATGGAAGAAAAGGCCACTGTTGCTTTCAATGGTAGTGACGATGGCACTTTTGTGGACGATAATCCCTCTACCATTAGAAAAATGGAGACAGATCGCTCGTAGACATAGAGAATTATAAAATATGAGGCTGTGTCCAGATTGGATTCTTTCGGATCGGGGTGTACACAGCACCGAGTGGGACCACACACTTGCTGGAAAGCGAGCTCTATGCCCATGCAGACAAACCATTGATTGAGACCACGCGTTGATTACAAAAGTAAAGACTGGCGAGTGCATTAATTGATTGAGGCTATCTTATTTTACATTTGAATTCCATATTTGAAGACTACTTTGCTGGCAACATTTTTTATAAAACTCCCAAGTTAAGCAATTCATCCAAGAGTAGCACTCGGATGGGTGACCGCTTGGGAAGTCTCGAAGTTGCACACATATGTAGAGGGTCTTTGTTTTTTGCCTTCTAAAGCATCAAATTGTATCTGACTATAGGCGTATTTATAGTCGTTGGAAACTTTTTTCCACGATGGACACAATGGTGGTGTCATATTGTAATTTTGAGGCTATTTCCATTGAGTTTTTTAGCCTCAAAATTTTTATACCTTGGAGTGCACTCTCGGTTGTACCCGAAACTCCCAAGGTAATTTTATATGTGATCCTTGTACCTAGTGATCTTTTTTATACACTTGGAGAATGCAGTGGCTGGTTACCCATGCATTTCGATGGGATGACATGGTCACCATAAGGACACTTATTCTAGGGACTACATACATAGACACCCTAGACTCTATCCGAGGTTTTTCCGGATCTACTTCTAAAGACTACAGACGAAGACACTTCAGAATATTCTCTTCTTCTTCTCCTCCATATTTTGATCTATGGCTCATTTTATTGTATTGAGTGCATTTTCGGCAGAGACCAACACTCTTATATGGCTCATTTTTCCTTTGTATTAAGGTGCTTTTTTGACAGATACCAACAACTTCTATATTGAGTTCACCATAAGGAAGGACTTGATATTTATGGTGGGACTAGTCAGTGACCTACGAGAGGCAACATCCTCTGAGGATGACCTATAAAGGCAACAGACCCAGAAGTGGTTGACCCTGAGGCACCCATGATGACCCTAAGGCACTTAGACAACTGACCCAGTGGCAACAAACCCATGGAAGTGGCTGACCCTGAGGCAACATACCGAGATGTATACACAGTGAATCTAGCATTATTCACAGTTGGAGAGCCATGCGCAAAGAGCATGAGCCTAGACCAAATCAGCAATAAGAGAGGATGATAGGTTGTTTTAGAGAAGTCAACATTAAGGGGGAATGTTACCTAATGTTGACTTGTTTTGTTTTTTCTTTAGTTAGGATAGTGCACTTTAAGGGGGAATTTTAGAGTTAAAGTGCACTATGCCTTCACCTTGACACTTGTCAATTTCTCTTGACAAGTGTCATGTGTTGAATATAGGCTTATGCCTATATATTGTAACCATTTGTATCAATAAAATATCCCTCATATTTGTTCATTTTAATATCAGTCTTGACAAATCCAACACACCCATTGTCCCATTCCTTGACCACCTTCTAATAAAATTAAGCCTCCCTTTGGTATGAATATATCTAGTGTGTTGATACCATATAGAATTTTATGCCCTTCAATTGATAATAATCAAAGTGGACATATCAATTACAAGTTTGAAATTGGTGGAAAGAATGTTGTAACATGGTTAACGAGTAGAATGAAGAGAAATAAGTAATGTTTATATGGGATTTTTTTATGAAGATCACTAAGAAATAATATTATCTTATGGGAGTTTATAAAGATCAATACATGTGACAGTAATAATTATGGCAAAGTAAAAATATGTCTATTCAATATAATGCTTATGATTTTTATTACATAGAAATAAATCTAGGTATTTAAGAAATTGAAAGGCATCAAAGCCTTCTACATCATAGAGGGATAAAATTATACATTTGAGAGAACATGGGTTTCTTTGAATTCAATACATTAGGATATGCATACAAACATGTCAAATTAGAGCAGAAGCACAAAAACCAAAACCAAAACAGAGGAGGATCAAATCACAAGAACTAGAACATTAAGAACCATCCAAGAAAAGGTAAGAGTGGCACTCCAAATAATTAATACAAAGGGAGATAGCCCTAAAATTGGAAGCAAAGGAAAGACTCCAAAGAAGAGAACCCCTTAAAGACCAAGACTAGAAAATAGTGTAATTATCATGAGAGCAACAAACACTTGAGGAAGGAGTGCTAAGTAATTCAATTATTGTTTACTAACTCACAATCCTCTACATCCACTTCATCACTACCTCCATATTCATAGGTTGAGGATAGAGGAAAGCATATCATGGAAGTTAAAACAAATATGACCATTACCACCATACATGTTGCACTATAGGGATCGCAATAAGAGTCACAAGAGGATAAATATCTATTTCATTCACAAATATGGTTCAAGGGTAAGACATTATATTTCTTTGATGATAGTGGGAGTCAAAAAAAATTATTTTTTCCTAGATTATAAAGGATTTAAATTTTCTTGTCACACCACACCCAAACCATATAACATTGGATGGTTACAATAAGGAAGATATATTTGTATCACTCAACAATATCTCTCATCTTATATCATAAATCCCTTCAAATATGTAGTTTTATAGCATGTTCCCTTGGATGTTTGTGATGTGATTTTGGTCCAACCATTCATGTAGAATAGGTATGGTGTATATGAGACTAGGCCTTGAATTGTTATCATTCTATAAATGGTCAATATTTTAGGATACCATAAGTATCTCCTCCTATATTTATTTCATTAATCAATGCCAAATAATATAGGAAAATAATTACCAAAACAAGAAAATTTATTTTATTGATGATCAAACCAAAAAGCAAAAGGACTATTACTACATTGATCATGGAATAACAATAGAAGCAAATAGACTAGATTATTGAAAAATACAATTAGTTTTTTAATTCACCAACTAGGGTCTCACTTTAATATGAGGTAAAGCATTCCATTGATTTATTTTCTAGTTATCCTTTATCTAATTCACTTGTGTATTGTAGATCAGTCCTTGAAAATTATGAAATCATGACATAGATCTAAGAAATAATTTAGAAGGGGTACACTAGACCAAGTGATTTACCATGTGGTAGTCCAATTGTCTTGGATTTAAAGATGGAATGTGAAGACTCTGTATTAATTATAGAGCTTTGAATAAAATCATTGTGAAGAACCACTATCCACTCCCTTAGATATATGATATCAAAATAGCTTCAATTTATAAAGTTTTTTACAAAAATTGATCTCAAATCCATACATCATCAAATAGTCATCAATCCCACTGACATATGGAACTATATTCAAGACCAAAGAGGGTTTATTTGAATTTTTGGTTATGGATTTTGGCTTGACAAATATGCTTGTCATATTAATGAGAATGATCAATAACATCATACTTGCCTACACCAACTTATTTGTCATAGTCTATTAGATGAAATTTTCATTTATAGTAAGACATGGTTGGAGCATCTACAACATGTTTGATAAGCACTTCAAACTCTTCAAATCCATAAGATACATGCTAACTTAAATAAGTGTTCATTTGGCATGATATAGATTTAGTAACTCAACTACATTCTTGACAAAGGAGTCGATGTTGATCCTAAGCATATTTAGGTAACTAGAGATTTGCATACCCCAAAGACTCTAACAGAGCTTCATAGCTTTTGAGTCTTACCAATTTCTTTCAAATATTTCTATTAGGGATCTCACACATTGCTTGGCCACTACACCAAGTGACTAAAGGAGGTATCAAATCCAAGTTTTATTAGGGAGAAACATGATAGAGAGCATTTGAGAAATTGAAGGACCAGTTGTATTAAGCTCGTATGCTCTTCCTACATCATTTGTAGTAGCCTTTTAGGGTGATGATTGATGCATCCAAGTGTGAATTAGGGGTTGTCCTCACACAACATGGAAATTGAATTTCCTATCATAATAAAACATTTAATGAAGTCATTTTAAAATACCCCTTATATGACAAAGAGCTCTATGCCATTGTAAAATCTAAGTGGACCTAACAAAGGAGACTTGGTAACTCTAGTTATAGATCTAAGGTTTTGAATCATGTGGGTGGCAGACTTGTATACCAATGCTTCAGTAATCAAAATATGGTTGGATAACCATATATTGGTTAAATAACATACTCCATGATGGTCATCTCATATGTCCTATGGTCTTGTGGATGTTAAAAACTATTTTACCTTTACCTTTCCAAGCATATACATCATGGAAGTAGTACCTCTTGGATAAGGAAACGATCATCCATACAAATCATAGATATTTGGAGTTCATTTATATGTAGATTAATATAAGAAGTGAAAGACATTAAAACTGAGCCACATATCTATAGTAGTTTCATTTGATAATCAAGCAAAATAAGGAAGTGCTAATTCATTAACATATTATTTGAGTTGACCTCCAATCATAGTACTCTCCACCATTCTTGATTCCTATGGGTATAAGACTTTAAATTGGTCAATATTGTACAAAGCGGATTCTAATTTTGTAGATACATATCAATTTCTTTGTGTGGGTAAACATGTTGCTAATTTTTATTTGTAAGATAACCTTATTTTTCATTTGAGATATATTTTTGAACTATCTAATGAGCACTCAAATATGATTTGGGAAGCACACTTCAACAAAGTAGCAAGTCACTTTAGGGTAGAGAAAATAATGGTAGTTCTTAAAAAGTACTTCAATTTACCCAAAATGAGGAATGATGTTGAGAGTTACATCAATTCATGTACCCCCTATATTTTTGCCAAACCAACCAAAAAGAATCAAATACTATATACAACATTTCTTGTGCCATCAAAGCCTTGGAAATATATATCTATGGATTTCCTCTTATATTTTTTACATCTAGGTATTATAATTATTGTATTTTTGTAGTAGTTGATCATTTTTCAAAAAATGTTATCTTGGTTAAAAGACAAGAAATGTATTTCTCCTAGGAGACTGCTAATATGTATTTTAGTCATGTGAAGCTCAACTTTGGATTTCCAAAGTCCATTTTCTCTAATAGAAATAGAAAATTTCTAAGCATCTTTGAGTCCACCTTATGGAGCATGATGGACACCAAGTTAGCCCTATCCAAAATATTCTATCTTGAAATTAATAGCTAGATAAAAGTTGCAAAACAATTGATTATACATATTTTTTGAATGTGCAATTCCAATAATCCATAGACATGGGATGAGAGAATCCCATACATTCCACATGGGTATAATTTAGCTTTGCATAACTTTACCTAACACAACCCATTTCATGTATGTTTTGGGTTCCAAATATTGGCACCCACTAATGTAGCCTCCCTGTTTTATTCATGGAAAACTCATCTCATGGAAAGAAAAGTAGAAAATAAAGCATGATTTGTGGAATAGATTTAACATATCCAAAAATAGGTCCATGAACTCTTGGAGAAGATAAATAAAAATTACAAGCAATGCCATGACTAGCATCTATTCCCATATCAATTCAAGATTGGAGATAAGGTATGGTTATGTCTTCAAAAAGAGAGACTTTTAAGAGCCCATAGGAAGGTAATACTTCTTTGTTATGGGCCATATATTATCAACAAGAAGGTATAAGAGAATGATTTTGAATTGAAACTTCCATATTATCTTCATTTGCATCTAATGTTAAACTTTGAACTTCTTAGCAGCTATCATCCACCTCTATTGGATGCTTCCATAATAGTAATATAGTTGGATATTAAAGAACTCAATCTAGATATTTTATCACCACTAAAGGAGGATTATATTGTTTATACATGAACTAATACCATAAGAAGGTTATTCAAATGTATATAGTGGTCAAGGTATGATAGCTTGGTCACCAAGAGAAATTGCTAAAAGATAATTAGATAAAGAAACAATTTCCACACTTGATGTCAAAAGTTAATGTAATGGGGGCCATTTATTTTCAAGGAGGATGAATGATCTGTGTATGTGACATTTTTAAAGCATGGATTTATGCCCAAAAATATCTATAAATCTTTTTTATGTCCTAACAACATTATCAAACACAAAACTTTGTGCTTGGGACTCTTTTTATCTATTTAAGAAGCATTGGAAATATTATAGGGAGAACAATAATTTCAACAAGTCAATAGGTTGTTAACAAATGTGTGAAAACATGCTTTAAAGGCCCTCAAATATACAAAACACAATATTTTCTAAATTTAGTAATTTTTTATTTTTAGATTTTCGTATCCAAAATGTATCTCTAGCAATGTTGTCACATTAATGGAATATAAAACACAAAGTGATAAGTTATATATATGCACTTTGTTTTTTATATGCACTTTGTAACCCATGGAAGATGAACAACCATATTTTCATATGGGTGACCTTCTAACTCATAGAAGGTGAATTGCCACATGTCCATGAAGATGACCTTCCATGTTTAATACAATAGATTTCCTGACATCTCTTCTTAGAGATTGCTCGCAATATTTTTGAGCAATAAAATCATTCTATTGCTTTGCTTATATGTTGTCACATTAATGGAAAAGACAAAACACAAAGACATAAGTTATATATATGTACTTTGTGTTTCATATGCACTTTGTAACTCATGGAATATGAACAACCATATTTTCATATGGGTGATCTTCTAACTCATAGAAGGTGAACTACCACATTTCCATGAAGATGACCTTCCATATTTAATACAATAGATTTCCAATACACCAAAAATATTGTATAAGAAATATGCACCCTTGATTATAGAAAGCATGAGTAATAGATGCAATGTTATATCTTGACATCTCTTCTTAGATATTGCTTGCAATATTTTTGAGCAATAAAATCATTCTATTAGTTTGCTTATATTTCTATGTTCCAATTTGTTATACTCTATTATTTCTTAATGACATTCTTTTTTAACATTTCTTAATTCAAAACTCTAAGTTCTAGATTAGCGGTACCAGAGCAATTTTTCTTTTGAGTGTATATCCATAAACACAAGATTAAAATATCAAAAGTTTGGGTATCAAACACAAGATCTATTTACCTCCCTTGTCATTCTAAATGATCTTAGATGATAACTAGAATGTATGGTACTAATACAATCGATCCTTTCAAGGATATATTGAATGAAGCCCTCCTAAAATAAATAAATGATATGATGGATTGATTTGCTTAACTTATTTGATAACTTCTTGCTATAAATTCTACAACTTCCTCCCAAAGAACTCTCCTTGCTCTAGCACCATTTAATGCTCCCATGATTTTTAAGGTGAAGGTGAATTTTGATATTCCTATTTTTGAACAAAAAAATAGTGTCATTGCCCTAAAATTTTGGTTTGAATTAAGGTTACCAAGTGCACAAGTACGGATGCAGGTGCAGGTGTGACCCTTGCCAAAAGGTGCAAGTGTAGCTATTTTTTTTATTTTTATATGTGTGTGTGTGTGTGTGTGTGTGTATTTTTATTGAAAAATTTTAAAAAATCATACACATTATAAAATAATTAAATAAATCATAAAAATTGTGAAATATAGTAAATCATAAACATTGCAAAATATTTAAATATGGCATTATAAAGCATACATGATATTCATGTACAAAAATGATAGGATTTCAAAGTTATAAATAGATAACAATATACTATATAGTAGTGTGCATGTACAAAGATAAGATCAAATTAGATATCTGATATCTGACTCTCATTCATCATATTCTTCATCATCATCTTCTAAGCCCTCCTCCTGTAGATTTGGTGGTGGTAGATCTGAAAAGGCATCACACTTGTTCTCATATTTGTTATCGTCAGGAGCTGCATTCCAACATGCAAAAGGCCCCTCTATATAACCCTTGTCCCTATGAGACATGATTCGAAGAGTACTATGGACATATACGAGGTTCTCTACCCTCCTCACCTCCAATCGACCTCTCCTCACTGAATGGATAAATCTACAAGTACTCAAATTCTCTCACAAGTTGATGAATTGGCCACCTAAGATAATAAATTATATGCTAGTTGTTACAACTATGGCATCCCATTTTCATGCAATTTCCACCAAAATATGGGGTTCTTTAGACTCCTAACATTTAAGGCCTCAATAGATTGTAATGCACCTTATGCACAAACAAAAGTTACCAACTACTCTCTAATATATGCTACCTCCTACGCAATGCTATATATGTCCTTGACTGCTTGTAGAATCCTTACAATCATCTAGGAATCTTGATTTGGTTCTCTCTTCCTTGTTTTTTCTATATCATACCACTTTGGGTTAAGAGCATAAGTTACCATGTGAAATGGTGAGTTGAGGGCATCCCACCTCTGATAAATGATGGTCTGTAATTAAGGGTACAGGTTAACATATTGAAGATCAATAATGGATTTGATATTCTCATAAATGGAATCCATACCATTGTATATCTCTCCTAGGCATTTAGAATATGTATCAAAAGTATGGAGTGTATCTATAGTTAGCTCCAAAAACCACAACAAAAACTCAACATTTGTCTAAAATTGAGTAGATACAATCAGATGTTTAATGTGAAGGCCCTGCTCTAAAGATATTTGTCTTCATTGATACCATTCTCTATTGAAAATAGTATACCCCAATGTTGCCTTAACTTCCACCAATCACTGCAATAGAATATAGTATGAGTTAAACTGAATGTTTTTCAGCTTGAGCAAGTCTAATTGGGCATGCTCGCAGTAGATTGCTAGTGTCATAGATTAGAGAGTAGTTTGCAACTTTTGTTTGTGTATGGGATGAATTCTAGTCTATTGAGGACTTATATGATAAGAGTCTAAAGAACCCCATATTTTGGTGGAAATTCCATGAACATGGGATGCCATAGTTGCAGTGACAAGCATGTCATGTATTATATCAGGTGGCCAGTTCCTTAGCTTGTGACAGGAATTGAAATACTTATGTATTTATCCATTCAGTGAGGAGAGATCGATTGGAGTTAAGTAGGGTAGAGAACCTCGTATATGTCCATAGTACTCTTCAACTCATGTCTCGTAGGGGTAATATTTATATAGAGAAACCTTTTGCATGTTGGGCTGTAGCTCCTGACGATAATAAAGATGATACTTTGTACATGCACACTACTATATAGTATATTATTATTTCTTTATGATTTTGACATCTTATCATTTTTGTACATGAATATCATATATGATTTTATAATACCATATTTAAATATTTTGCAATGTGTATGATTTATTTTATTATTATTTATATATGAATATATATATATATATATATATATATATATATATATATATAACTACACCCACACTCAACGAACCCTGTTTTGCACCTGCACCCATTGAAGAACACAAGCTTATACTGAGAGGGGGGTGAACAGTATAAGACCACTTTTTACTTTTCTTTCCCAATCAATATTATGCAATGTATAGATAGCAATATCAATAACAGTAATCAAAGCAATGCACAAATCACCACACACAATAGAGACACCACAATTTACGTGGTTCACCCAATGTGGGCTACTCCACGGAGAAAATATTTCACTAAAATTTTCTCAATCAATCTCTTGGGAATCCTTTCCCTATTACAATGTTTATGGACCTCTATCCAAAGGAGACACCAATCCCCTAAATCAAGTTCATGGATCTCTATCCATAGGAGAACTCCTCCTCCTCGCTCCGGTTGGTGATCCTCTAGAAGACTACTGCCTCCACTACACTGGCTTGTGGATCTCTCTCCATTGAAGACTCTTGTCCCCACTCAGAAGACCTATCCTCACTACCCTAGCTAATGGATCTCTATCCACTAGAGACTACTATCCTCTCTACTCTGTCACCTCCAAAGCTCTATCTCAAATCTACACTAAACATAGTCCTTCGATCTAGCACAAATCTGCTCAATCTCTATCTCTGGTCTGGCACAAACCTATCCTCAAATCTGCACCAAAATCTGCTCTCAAATCTACACTAAACATAGTCCTTCGATCTAGCACAAATCTATCCTTGATCTCTATCCTCAAGCCTTAACTCAAGGCTTGACTCAACTCTATTGGATCTACCCCAAACCTTAACTCAAGGTTTGAACAAATCAATCAACTCTGCTCTCAAGTCTTCTCAAAGACTTGTCTCAAATCTCACACTAATCTGTCCACAAGTCCTCTCTAGAACTTTAAATCTCTCTACAAGTCCTCTCTAGAACTTGCTCAAATATTCTCTACAAGTCCTCTCTAGAACTTGCTCAAATTTGCTCTACAAGTCCTCTCTAGAACTTGCTCAAATATGCTCTATAAGTCCTCTCTAGAACTTGTTCAAATCTGCTCTATAAGTCCTCTCAAGAACTTGCTCAAATCTGCTCCACAAGTCTTCTCAAAAACTTACCTCAAATCTGCTCAACAAGTCCACACAGAACTTGTCCAATCTCATAGAAACATAAAGAGAATTGTTAGAGACTCAATATGTTCTATACTAATCACAATGCTCAATCACTTTCAATCACTCTCTTAGAAACATAAGGAGAATTGTTAGAGACTCAATATGCTTCAAATACAACTCAATGCTCAATCACTTTCTCAACTCAATTCAGAATATAGAATAGTTTGTTTTATGGAACTTGAACAATCACTTCACACATCCACTTGACTAGGCTCAACCAACTCTACTCAACCAATCACTCAATGAAACACCCCTTTCTCACAAACCCTAGTCCAAGCATATAAACACCAACTCAAAATGTTTCCAACAATGCTTAATAATAAATCTCACATAACAATGATACTCATGATCTTTGCAAACCCTAGTTCAAGTTCTTTGCTCAACAACTCACTTCAACAACAATGCTTATAAAACAACTCTCACATAGCAATGATACTCAAACCCTAATTCAAGTTCTTCACTCAACCAATGGCTTCAACAACAATGCTTATAAAACAAGGTTTTAACAACAATTCTTTATTCCAGAAAACCTTGAAGCATTAACTCAACACACTCAATAGGAAACCCTAATCAAGTCCTTTTCACTCCAAACTTATTTTCTAGAAAACCAATCAATCAACTCAACTATGGAAGAATGTGCTCATACCTTTTTCTTGATGATGAAGGGATCTCATAAATCTACCACAACCACAAACACTTCTATGCCAAACTCAAAGAGGTTAGATGATAAATATTTCTCACAATTTAATGCAAAAACTCAATTACACCTTATCACTCCACCTTTCAAAAACAACCATCAACATACATAAAATATTTATCCAATAACACCTTATAATCTCCCAATTAAAATAAATTTAACATCCACCAAAATTAACTCAAAACCTCTTTAATCAAATTTAATAGCAAAAAGAACTTTGGCAAAAATCAAATCCACTTTCCTTATAACTCCAATAACATAAATCAATTATCAATAAAACAACCTTCATAAACCCTTCCAACCCTATAACTCCAAATAACATAAATCAATTATCAATAAAACAACCTTTCATAAACCCTTATAACTCCAAATAACACCTTAAGAAAATATTAGGCAAATAAAATTTTAATTAAAAATACCTTTGCCACTAGTGGGATTCGAACCCACAATCACTGCCTCCTCAAGCGCTCTAGCCATGGGCTTGACCACCGCATGTGCTAGATGCATGCTTGGAACACTAAGAGCACCTCATGCTCTTTCTTCCAAGCCTGGCACTCAAAATGAGCATGTGCCAAAAGGCTTTCCCCTTGGCGCTCAAGATGAACACGCCAACTAACCTCCACGTGAATCGATCGTGGTCACTTCCACTCCCAACGCTCTTGCAAAATGTGCGCTACCAATGGACCACCCTGTCCAATGGGAGTGAGGCCTTAAGCCCTCCCTTTTCATCTTTTCCCTGGTGCTAAAAGACAACACGAATTTGTCTTCTTCCTCAATGATTTGCATGAATTACTCTTTCTCTTGGTCACATAAAATATTAATCGATGAAGGTAAGTTTTAATGTCCTTTGGCATGGTATTTATACATGAGTTCCACCTTTTTCCATAGACGTCGGTGCTCCACTAAGTTTTATGATGTCGATGCTTTTTAAAACCTTTTATAATTTATAAATTATTTAAATTCTAAAAGAATTTAAATTTTATAAATTATATTTATAAACCTTTGACTTTAATAAAAATTAAAGCCTTCCTTGAGATAAAATTTAAACCTTTATTTGTACTCCATTGATTTGATGAAAATTATTCTGCCACCATGGTTTTAATAAAAACCTTAATTCTACCATCAAGATGTCTAAACAAAAACCCTTATAGAATAATATTTTGATAACTTTTCTTCAACTCTTCGCATTGCTCCTGGTGTTAATGATGGTGTACTCCATGGTATTAATGACAACTTCATGTGTTCACTTTGGCATCAATGACAACTTTTCACCTTGACATCAATGACAACTAAATGAGCTCAAAATGTCCAACAATCTCCCCCTTTGTCATTGATGGCAACCCAACTTCTTTTTACCAAAAACTTGACCTTTCCTTTGTTCTGCTCCCCCTGGGACATTGCTCCCCCTGGCTCAATGCTCTCTCCTCTTTTCTCAAATACCAAATCTCTCCCCCTTACTCAAATCTCTCCCCCTTTGACATCAATGGCAAAGGGTCACCTTTGGGGCTCGGGGCTAAGAATGAGCCTCTTAGCTTAGCCCCTCCCCCACCTCCTCTTGAGGTGGTTAATTCTAGGGTGGGAGTATTTCTACTCCCAGAAAGCACTATTCTTTACCTTTATCCTCTTTCCTTCTTATCTGATCCTTCTGATTCCTCTGACTATTTCTTTCCATATCCATGTTCCTATCCATGTCTACATTCCTTATTTCTATTTTTTTCCTTTTTTTGTTCCTATTCCTGTTCATATCCATGTTCCTGTTCCTATTCCTATTCATATCCATGTTCCTGTTCCTATTCCTGTTCCTGTTCATACTTGTTTTTGGAATGTCTGCTCTACACCACTTTGTTGTGTGACCATCATTATTGCACTTATAACACTTAATGTTATTATTCCTTGGAGGTGCAAATATCTTAGGATTTCTCCTAGTGAAGCCATATCCTCTTCTATCATGACCCCTGCAATTCATTGCCTTGTGACCAAACTGATTACATGAGTAGCAATACCCATGGAAAAGTTATTTGTTCCCATATTCCTATCTTTCATGTGTCCTACACTTTGAAGCCATGTGCCCAAACTTGTGACATGAAAAACATCTTCCATTGAAGTTTCCTTGTCTTGACCTCATTGGTCTCTTAGTCTCTCTTGACCTATTCTGATTGTTGTTCCATCTGTATCTTCTTTGTGCATTGTTCCTATCTTTGTTGAACTCTCTATTGTCCAACTCATCCTCAGATGTCTCACTTTCTTTTACACTATCTTCTTCTTCTGAAGTTTCTTCTCCTCCAAAACTTGAGGTTGACTCTCCTTCTTGTTTCTTTTGAGCTTGTTCAAAACCAAGACCTATTTTGTTTGTTGACCTTCTTTGTACCTTGATCATCTTATCCACAATATTTGAGCTATTTTTGAACCCTTTTATCTTGAATTTGGAGTCTTCTAAATCTTCTCTTAGTAGTGCCACTTCTTGTGCTAACTTTTCACATTCTAAGATCTTTGCTTCTAACTTATCCTTGAACCTTTTTGCCTTAGCCTTTGATTTTTCTAAATCCTCTATAAGCAATCTTCTCTCTTCATCACATTCTTGAAACTGAAACTCAAGTTTAGAGTTTTGCTTTCTTACCTTCTTTACTATTTCAAGAGCATAGATAAGTTCTCCCTTGAGATCATATCCATCCTTTTCTGAATATTCCTCTATTTTTTTACCTTTGTCCACATATTTATTTTCTATTGGCTTGTCTTCTGTAGGATCATATTTTCCTTCTTCTAGTGCCATTAGAATATTCTCTTCTGGTCCTTCAAGTGTATCTTCATATTCATCATCACTGAAACTATAACCATCCCTTGTACAACTATCTTCAAGATGTCCAAAGTTACCACATCTAAAACACTTGAGAATTACTAGAGTCCTTTTCTTAACTTGCTCTTTTTCTTCAATCATAAATAGGACTTCATCTCTATCATTGTCTGAAAAACTAGCATCACTATCACTTGAGTACTTACTTGCCTTATCCGCATAGTAGCTCCTCTTTTGTCTTTGAAAGAACTTCTTTCCTTGTCTACTTTGTCCATCCTTGCTTTTCTTCTGGTGCTTGTATATTTTTGATTCCCTGTTCTTGTGATCCTATTTTTCTTCACCATTGTTATTCTTAGCTTCTTGACAATCTGTTGCAAAATATCCATACTTTCCACAATTGAAACATTTAATAGATTTTAGATCTCTGGATCTTCTATAATCCTTATCTCTTCTACCATAATTAGCTTCTTCATCATTGGATGACTCATTGCTTGATTCTGACTTCTTACCCTTTGTCTTTTTGATTGCTTTGAATGTTGCTTCCTTCTGGGGAATAGGATATTTTGTTCTTATCTCAAATGTTGTGAGCATACCAAGCAACATATCTCTTGTCAAAGTATCACCATCTATTGACACTTCTATAGCAGAAACCTTTTCACTGAATATTTTTGGAAGAGTTCTTAAGACTTTATCACAAACATCCGATTCATCAATCTTCATTCCAAGTCCTTGCATATCATTAACAACCTCATCAATTCGAAGTAGATAAGTACTAATATTTTCTTCATCCTTCATTCTTAATGCTTCAAATTGTCCTTTGAGATTTTGTATCTTTGCTTTCTTGACACTTTTATCTCCTTCATATATATTTTGCAATTTATCCCACATTTCTTTTGTAGTTTGACAATGCATAACTTTCATAGACTCTGTTCTATGCAAACCTCTCAAAAGTGCATTCATTGCTTTTGAATTGTAATGTTGTAGGAGCTTACCTTCCTTATCTGTAGGAGGATTAATTAAAGGATCGTATCCAAATTCAACTGCTTCCCAAATTTCATTGCCAAGTGCCATCAGGTAAATCTTCATCATCATACTCCAATATATATAGTCACTTCCATCAAATATTAGTGCTGAATTATCTGAGGACACATTCTTAGAATCCATTGTGTTCTTGTTAGCTTTTCCTTCAAGTTGTTAAACTCTTCTGAAGGAACCCTCTCTGATACCAATTGAAGAACACAAGCTTATACTAGAGAGGGGGTGAATAAGTATAAGACCACTTTTTACTTTTCTTTCCAAATCAATATTATGCAATGTATAGATAGAAATATCAATAATAGTAATCAAATCAATGCATAAATCATCACACACAATAGAGACACCATAATTTACGTGGTTCACCCAATGTGGGCTACTCCACAGAGAAAATATTTCACTAAAATTTTCTCAATCAATCTCTTGGGAATCCTTTCCCTATTACAATGTTTATGGACCTCTGTCCAAAGGAGACACCAATCCCCTAAATCAAGTTCATGGATCTCTATCCATAGGAGAACTCCTTCTCCTCTACTTTGGCTGGTGATCCTCTAGAAGACTACTACCTCCACTACACTAGCTTGTGGATCTCTCTCCATTGAAGACTCTTGTCCCCACTTAGAAGACCTATCCTCACTACCCTAGCTAATGGATCTCTATCCACTAGAGACTATTATCCTCTCTGCTCTGTCACCTCCAAAGATCTATCTCAAATCTACACTAAACATAGTCCTTCGATCTAGCACAAATCTTCTCAATATCTATCTCTGGTCTGGCACAAACTTATCCTCAAATATGCACCAAACTCTACTCTCAAATCTGCACTAAACATAGTCCTTCGGTCTAGCATAAATCTATCCTTGATCTCTATCCTCAAGCCTTAACTCAAGGCTTGACTCAACTCTATTGGATCTGCCCTAAACCTTAACTCAAGGTTTGAACAAATCAATCAACTCTGCTCTCAAGTCTTCTCAAAGACTTGTCTCAAATCTACCTTGTAAGCTTCCACAAAAGCTCACACTAATCTATCCACAAGTCCTCTCTAGAAATTTCTCAAATCTGCTCTACAAGTCCTCTCTAGAACTTGCTCAAATATGCTCTACAAGTCCTCTCTAGAACTTGCTCAAATATGCTCAATAAGTCCTCTCTAGAACTTATTCAAATTTGTATTATAAGCTTCTATAAAATCTCACAAAATCAGTCCACAAGTCTCCTCAAAGACTTACCTCAAATCTGCTCAACAAGTCCACACAGAACTTGTCCAATCTCATAGAAACATAAAGAGAATTGTTAGAGACTCAATATGTTCTATACTTATCACAATGCTCAATTACTTTCAATCACTCTCTTAGAAACATAAGGAGAATTGTTAGAGACTCAATATGCTTCAAATACAACTCAATGCTCAATCACTTTCTCAACTCAATTCAGAATATAGAATAGTTTGTTTTATGGAACTTGAACAATCACTTCACACATCCACTTGACTAGGCTCAACCAACTCTACTCAACCAATCACTCAATGAAACACCCCTTTCTCACAAACCCTAGTCCAAGCATATAAACACCAACTCAAAATATTTCCAATAATGCTCAACAATAAATCTCACATAACAATGATACTCATGATCTTTGCAAACCCTAGTTCAAGTTCTTTGCTCAACAACTCACTTCAACAACAATGCTTATAAAACAATCTTCACATAGCAATGATACTCAAACCCTAATTCAAGTTCTTCACTCAACCAATGGCTTCAACAACAATGCTTATAAAACAAGGTTTTAACAACAATTCTTTATTCCAAAAAACCTTGAAGCATTAACTCAACACACTCAATAGGAAACCCTAATCAAGTCCTTTTCACTCCAAACTTATTTTCCAGAAAACCAATCAATCAACTCAACTATGGAAGAATGTGCTCATACCTTTTTCTTGATGATGAAGGGATCTCATAAATCTGCCACAACCACAAACACTTCTATGCCAAACTCAAAGAGGTTAGATGATAAATCTTTCTCACAATTTAATGCAAAAACTCAATTACACCTTATCACTCCACCTTTCAAAACAACCATCAACATACATAAAATATTTATCCAATAACACCTTATAATATCCCAATTAAAATAAATTTAACATCCACCAAAATTAACTCAAAACCTCTTTAATCAGATTTAATAGCAAAAAGAACTTTGGCAAAAATCAAATCCACTTTCCTTATAACTCCAATAACATAAATCAATTATCAATAAAACAACCTTTCATAAACCCTTATAACTCCAAATAACATAAATCAATTATCAATAAAACAACCTTTCATAAACCCTTATAACTCCAAATAACACCTTAAGAAAATATTAGGCAAATAAAATTTTAATTAAAAATACCTTTGCCACTAGTGGGATTCAAACCCACAATCATTGCCTCCTCAAGCGCTCTAGCCATGGGCTTGACCACCGCGTGTGCTAGATGCACACTTGGAACACTAAGAGCACCTCGTGCTCTTTCTTCCAAGCCTGGTACTCAAAATGAGCGCATGCCAAAAGGCTTTCCCCTTGGCGCTCAAGATGAACATGCCAACTAACCTCCATGTGAATCGATCATGGTCACTTCCACTCCCAATGCTCTTGTAAAATGTGTACTACCAATGGACCACCCTATCCAATGGGAGTGAGGCCTTAAGCCCTCCCTTTTTCATCTTTTTTCCTTGCACTAAAAGACAACATGAATTTGTCTTCTTCCTCAATGATTTGCATGAATTACTCTTTCTCTTGGTCGCATAAAATATTAATCGATGAAGGTAAGTTTTAATGTCCTTTGGCATGGTATTTATACATGAGTTCCACCTTTTTCCATAGACGTCGGTGCTCCACTAAGTTTGATGACATCGACGCTTTTTAAAACCTTTTATAATTTATAAATTATTTAAATTCTAAAAGAATTTAAATTTTATAAATTATATTTATAAACCTTTGACTTTAATAAAAATTAAAGCCTTCCTTGAGATAAAATTTAAACCTTTATTTGTACTCCACTGATTTGATGAAAATTATTCTGCCACCATGGTTTTAATAAAAACCTTAATTCTGCCATCAAGATGTCTAAACAAAAACCCTTATAGAATAATATTTTGATAACTTTTCTTCAACTCTTCGCATTGCTCCTGGTGTTAATGATGGTGTACTCCATGGTATTAATGACAGCTTCATGTGTTCACTTTGGCATCAATGACAACTTTTCACCTTGACATCAATGACAACTAAATGAGCTCAAAATGTCCAACACCCACACACGTGCACCTGGTAACCTTGCTTTAAACTTAAAAAATAAAAATAATTATTTTTTTATTTTTATGGTGTATGGGTTGGGTGCGGCTAGGGTCCACTTTAAAATAAAAATAATAATATAAAAAAACATTTTTTTTGTTTTATGCCCAAAATGGGTTGGGTGCGATCAACCAAACTCCAACATGCCACGAGGTTTAAACTAGTCGAACCTTGTCAAATAGGGTTTGATTGGGGGTTTGACCTAGATAAACCCAACCTCACATTAAGGATGGGTGTGGGTATGGGTTTGCACACCTCGCCTATCAGGTGCATGAACCATGTTATCTTGGTTTGAATTTATATTTATACTTCTCTATAAATAAATTCATCAACATTGAGAATATCACTTTTGCACTATTGAAAACTTCGTGACCTAATAAAAATTTATGGGAAACAATTTGGAACATGATCAAGGAGGAGAATGAAGAGGAAGAAGTAGTATTGACATGGGAATATTTCATGGAGTATATTAAGGAATAATATTATCTAGTGGGAGCTTATGAAGACCAATACATGCGATGACAACAATTGTATTAAGGTAAAGACTAGTTTATTCAGGATTTTATTGATGCTTCTCGTTCTATGGTCATAAAACTAGGTATCCAAGATACTAAAAGGCATTGGTTTCTCAAGTACCACATGTGCTACAATGCTACATTCAAGAGGACATCTTTGAATTCAAGATATTAAGAGAGGCATACATACATATTATCAAATTGGAGTAGGATCACAAAAATAAAAATAGGAGAGGAAGACCAAATAAAAAGAACCAAAATATTAAGTACTAGCTATATAAAGGTAAGAGTGGCACAAAGAATTAAGACAAAGAGGGTTAGCCCCAAAATCAAAATTGGAAGCAAACAAAAATTCCCAAGGAAAGAATCTCCCAAAGGTCAAGACTAACAAATGTTGTGATTACCACAAGAGCAACCAATATTTGAAGGAGTGTTGATCAAGTTAGTCATTGTTTATTGAGTTACAACCCTTTACATCCATTACACCACTTCCTCCACATACATGGGCTAATAATAGAGGGAAGCATATTGTGAAAGTTGAACAAAATGTGACCATTTCCACCACACATGCTACACTAGAGGGTCATAAGAAGACTTACAAGAGGAGGAGCATCTATTAAACTTACAAACGTGGGTCAAAGATAAGCCATAATATTTCATTGTTGATAATGGAAGTTAAAAGAACCTAATATCTGCTCAGATTGTAAAGGATTTGAATTTATTTATCACACCACACCCACAACCATATAATGTTGGATGGTTACATTAGTGGAGAGGCATTTGTGTCCCTCAACAATGTCTCATCTCTTATATAATTAAATCCTTCAAAAATAAAGTTTAGATGATGTTGTGCCCTTGGATGTCTATGTTGTGAATTTGGACTAACCGTTCATGTTAAAAAGTCATGGTATGTATAATTCTAGGCCTTAAAGTGTCATCATCACTATCAGAGGTCAATACTTTAGGTATCTCCTCCTAAGTATGTTCCCTTAATCAATGTCAAACAATGCAAGAAGATAGTCAAAACAAGGAAATTCATTTTATTAATGATGAAGTCTTCAAACATGAGGACTATTGCTACATAGTCAAACTTGTCTTAATGGAGGAGTTAGAAGTAATTCTTATATAGGATTTCTACCAAATATTTTGTCTTCTTGTTGGTTTCCAACGATTTATCAAAAATTGATGTCAATAGAGAACCTTGCCATTATAATCTATAATAAATTTTATTAGATATTATATATTTTTGGTTGATTGATGATGATGGTTTTTCTTCAATTCTAAGTCCAACTCAAATAAATGAAGATGGTGTTTGATAATAGTTTTGGATTTATTTCAATTACTCCACATTAAGTTAAGTTATTACATAGTTTTGATAATTTAACTTTATATTAGGGTATTTATGTTTTCACTCCTCATTTGTTTAGTTTCTAATAAACAATAATAAAATCAAATTTATTTTATTTTATTTTTTCATAAAACTTAGTGTTAATAAGATAAATAGTATTTGATATAGGAAGTTATTATGAGGATGGAACAAAGCAAAAGGGGTGCAAATCCTAGGTGCAATCAAGCATTGCAGGAAGAGGGTTATTTGTAGCCCACTCGTTGCACTTAGGAGGACATGAGGATGTAACAAAGAAGAAGGGGTGCAAACCCTAGGTGTAGCCAAGTGAGAAAGCCTCTTTGTTAAAAAATGTCTCTCAAGGATTTTTGGGTTCACGAGTGGAGATTTTTGATGAACCTCTACCCTTTATCAAGATTTTAGAGGATGAGTTTAGGTTGGATTTAATTGATCATGAATACCGAACAATTATCTACAAACTCAAGGGCAAAATACTAGGCCTGAAGGAGCTCAAAGGATACATTAAACTTTGGTGGTCCAATAAATTCCAAGTAACTCTACTACCCAGAAATTTCTTTTATATTTCCTTTTTTTATTTAGTAGATAGAGATAAGGTAATCTATTATAGATACAACTAATTTTTCGAACAAAGGGGTGTCTATATACGACCATGGATGCCTAGTTTCAACCCCCTTACAAAAGAAGTTGATGGCTTTCTAATATGGGTGAATCTATATGCTCTCCCTATGGAGTTTTGGGGAGAGAAGATATTTGCCAAAATTGGTAATGTCATTGGTGCATTCTAGTATATGGATGCCCAAACAGAGGAAAATTTGTCTAGTAAAATTAATATGAGTAAAGCAAGATTGGTTGTTTGGATGGATGTTTTAGTTCCTTAACCTCAATCCATTACTATCTCCTCAAGCAAAGGGGAATGGATCCAAAATATTGAATATGAAAACTTCTCCTTGAGATGTTATGGTTGTCAACAATATGGCCACCTAAAGAAGAGATGCTCAGTCATTTGATCATGTTTTGATTCCTCCTTGGTGGAGAAGGTCCTACACATGAATGATATTGAACCTTCAAATGTCCCAGTTCACAAGGAAGAAGCTCATCCTCTAGCTACATCAATTGTTCAACAAGAATCAAGTGAGCAACAAAAACCTTAACCTTGAAATAGGAATTCAAATCAGATCATTGATAAAAGACAAATGCTTACTAATACCATCCAATCAGTTTTATGGAAAATATTGACACCTTAGATAGTATTCTTGATGTAACATCCCCACTACTTGTTACCATCTTATTTGGAAGAATGTGATTCTGCGTTAAGTTTTGTGTTGCAGGTGCAGGTTTACGTGCAGAAGCAGAAGAGAACACCCACCCCCTGACAGAGACAAAGGTTGGAGGCATCAGGTAAGGTGGGATATGATGTCGTGCCTATGGCACTGTGGCTCATGGATACATGGAAGTCCACTATTAGAAGCATCATATAGGTCATGTTGCCTGCTTTGCATTATGCTTGCTTGTACAAATACATTTTGTTTGTGATTTTGCAAAAATTGAATGTATAATTTGATTTGGAAATATTAAAAAAATAATATAATAATAATAAATTAAACATATAAATATATAATAAAAATATGTTATAATGAAAATAACAAATAAATAATATATTTATAATGATAAATTTGTTATGCATTTGATTTAGTAGAAATCAAAAGAGTCATATTAAAATATATAAATAGTTAAATATAATATTGTGAATTAATAAATATGAATAAGGGAAAATATTTTAAAAATATAAATATAAATTTATATGCTAAGGGAGGACACCACTCGGTGGATTGAATGTTCCTCTAGTTTATAATAAGGAAATATGACACCTGGTCGTAAATGAAATACTTACATGTTTTTGTTAGCATATATGTCTTACATTATTGAGCAAAAGGGTAGTGCACGTAGGCGCTCTCTAGGTTGGTTTAATAACCACCAAGTTGGTTTAATAAACCAACTTATTGTAACCACATTGTAATCTTTATAATTGATATCAATCGGAATGAATAATTGCTTCGTCAAATTCTTTATGGCATCAGAGCTAGGGATGATCGCAGACATTGGGTAAGGTAGTTATCATTTCTAACTACTCCAACTTCCCTAAACAGCGCGATTCTTGGAGACACTACGGACGCAGACAGAGGACAGACTACCAGCCAACGAGATTGGAGGCACGCAGACTGGAGGACAATGACGGACGCAGACATAGGAGACACTAACGAACGCAAACAAAGGACAGACTACCAGTCAATGAGACTGGAGGCACGCAGACAAAGCAGAGCAGATCGGGCATGTGATTCAATATTGGAGGTATGCAGACAGAGGAGAGCAGACTGGGAATGCAGACAGAGGAGGTCAACGGTTGTGGAGGAAAAAGGGTGGGGTGGTTGCCCGAAGGCAACCAAAAGCTATAGTAGCTTTCCTTGTTCTTAAAGATCCCCATAGTGACAACATAGGCCATGTGGGATTAAAGTTTTTTTTCTCCCTTCTCTGCACCCGATGCTGCTAAGATGTGCCTGCTCCCTGTTTGTTCTCGTTGGGCCCTCTGGCTCACGTGGTATGCGTGGTGATTGTTAGGCGAAAGGTCACGGGTTCAAGTCTCTTCGAGGAGGTATAAGTTTTTTTTTTACGCCCCACGTGCGCTGTGATGGCAGGTGGCAAGTTTTTGATGCCCCGCGCATGCTGTGATGGCGGGTGGCACCTTTTGACGCCCTGAAGTGCCTTGTTGACGCCAAGAAGTGCCCTGTTGATGCCAGGAAGTGTCCTGATGATGCCAACAAGTCATTTGACGCCTGTGTAGTCAAATTTGACGCCTTGAAGGCTCCAAACAATTTTTTTTTTTGGGGTTCAGGTACAATTTTTTTTCCTTGTCTATTTTGCAATATGAAGGGGGGAAATCTCAGTCTTCACATGATTCATTTGTAAAATTGTAAGATAAAGGGGGGAAATCAAACCATTTGGAAGTGAATAATTGCTAGATTTGTAATAGGTGCTTAAATTTGTGGGCATTTGTGATTGTTTCTTTTGCATTTAAATATTCTATTTTTCTTGCATTAACAATCATAAATTATAGGTTCGAGGTGTAGACCAATTGGTTCATCCAAACCCCATAAGGGGGCGGCCGGCCCGCGCCCCCGGGGGGGCCGCCGCGCCGCCACCGCGTCCACCATATAAAAAAAAAAACAATCATAAATTACAAAAAATAAGACCCCAAATTTATACCCTATTTGTGCAATTTATTACACAGCAGCGTTCGGTATTTGAGATACCTCTGGTCCACACTTACAGGTAATGTTGTCGTGCTTTGGACTACTATATTCATTGCCTAATATGGCTACAACAATGACGTCTGAGCTTGTTCTCTATTAATCGTCGGGGAGAAATAAGGCAAACCAGATCTTTTTTTTTCCATTTCATACCCACATCATGATTGTTGTTAGGCGTAAATCCCGACGAAAGTTTTTTTTTCCAAAGTGTTTAGGGGAAGTTACGCCCCACGCATGAGGAATAAAAATTTCTATGGTAGGTGTCATTAACAACACGATGCCCTTTCAATATCGCCTATGTTCAATATATTGTGCTTCTCATATGTACTTATAGTCTCCCTCATGTAAGGGCGGGTACATATTGAGTAGTATATTGTTCATATATACCTATAGTCTCCCTCACGTAAGGGCATGTATATATTGAATGGTTACGATATAAATATCTGGCAAGTATAAAGAAAGGGAGACCAATTGGTGATATAAGGAACCTTCATAATGGCCACAATTCATAGGTATCTCTCAGATTCACAATTGTTGAAAGGTCCTAACTTTGCTCCATGGAAAAAAAATATGAAAGCCATTCTTCAGTTGGAATATTTATGGGATGTAGTGACTGGCACTGCAAAGCGCCCTCAAACAACAGGAACAGATCAAGATGCTTGGGATAAGAAGGACAAGAAGAGTCTCGTGTTTATCTTGCTTGCTACTACAGATGAGGTGTAGCCTCATATTTGTGATGCAAAAACTAGTAAGATAGCTTGGGATGCCTTGATCATAGTATATGAAGGAAAGAATCAATCCACTATTCTAAACCTTCAAACTCAACTACATACTCTTAGTATGAATTTTGGGGAAACAGTTGATATATTCCTTTTTAGAGTGGCTGACTTGAAAGCCAAATTGAATGCCATGGGAAAACTAGTGGATGATGATGTCTTGAAATCTATCATCTTGAGAGCATTGCCAGATTCCTACAAGATGTTGATCACTTCTCTCAATGTTTTTGGTAGATAAGTATCATTTGTGGAGCTGGTAAATTTGCTTCAGAATGAGGAGGCAAATCAGGTTCAGAAAGATGACGTGCCAGATAATGTCCTTTCCACACAACAAAGTGGTAAGAAACAAAGTTAGTTTCAAAAAGGGGGTCCTTCTTCCAAAGGAAAAGGGAAGAAAAATCAGCAGAAGGATACAAAATATTGCAAGATTTGTGATATGAATAACCATGACACCAACAGGTGTTGGTTCAAAAACAAGCAACAAAACAATAAAGGTCCTAAGAAGAAGGGCAAATACAAACAGAAATACAACAAACATAAGCAACCTAAAGGCCATGTTGCTTATGCTGACTCCAACTCAGACTCAGATTCTCCTGGGTTCGAATCAAATTTTGACTCTGAAAGAGCACACAAGGTGCTCATGACCCATACTTCGTCTTCCCAGATAGATGTTGTATGGTATATTGATTTAGGAGCTAGAAAACACATGACTAGGGACAAATCATGGTTTGATACTTTTACGGAGAAAGAGGGTAAGCCAGTCACAATTTGTGACAATCAAGTCTATCAAGTAAATGGAGAAGGGGATGTTTTTGTGTCCCTTCCTGATGGTAATTGTCAAATTGAGAAGGTTCTCTATGTTCCAGGATTAGCCAATAATCTGCTCTCGCTCACACAAATGTTGGATAGAAACATGGATGTCGTGTTTCGAGTTGTCAAAGGCAAGAAGAGATGTTTTATCACCCACGATGGTAAACATGTTGCAACCGGATCCTACAACATGGCTTGTTCATTCTAGATGCTCTTTCAACTCCTCATGTTGCTCTGGTTGCAACTACAAAGGAGGCCATCTCTCTTTGGCATAGACATTATTGGCACCTCAGTTCAGGATATTTGCTTGAATTACACAGATATGGGATGGTGAAAGGTCTTCCTCCACTCTCATCTATCTTACCAGTGTGCTCGGATTTCTTAGCAGGGAAGCAACACAGAGTACCTTTTGAATCTAGCTCCTCTTGAGCTACACACCCTTTAGAGCTAGTACATACCGATCTGTGTGGTCCTATGCCAACAAGCTATGGTGGAAAGAAGTATTTTAAACTATTTGTTGATGATTACTCATAGAAGATGTGGGTTTTCTTTCTTCAGTTGAAATCAAAAGCATTTCTCTACTTTCAACAATTCAAGAAACTTGTCGATAAGGAATCGGGTTGTTTCATAAAAACCCTCCGCTCAGATCGAGGGGGGGAATACACCTCTGAAGAGTTTTTATATTTTCTTAAGAAACATGGGATCAAAAGACTACTGACTACAACCTATACACCTCAGCATAATGGAGTTGTAGAAAGGAGAAATTGTTCCATTATGGAAATGGTTCGATGTATGCTAAAGGGAGCACATCTTGAGGATCAATATTGGGCAAAAGCAGTAAAAAAAACATCATACCTCCTAAATAGAGCACCCACTAGAGCTCTACAAGGGAAAACACCACAAGGACCTTGGAGTGGTAAGAAACCTTCTATTTCTCATTTAAGGGTGTTTGGATGTAAAGCATTCATGCACATTCCAAAAAATAAAAGGAGGAAGTTGGATGAGAAAACCCTACAGTGTATCTTTCTTGGCTATGATGAGTATTCAAAAGGTTATCGATTTATTGATCCTAAGACCAAGAAGACACACGTAAGTAGAGATGTTGTATTTGATGAAGCTTTCACATAAAAAGACACATCTACAAATTGTATACCTAGATGAAGAAGAACCTAATAAGGAGGTTCAACTTCCACAACAACAACAAAAAGTCCCAAAATGGTATACTAACACTTTGAGAGATGCTAAGTTGAATTCCCTTCCAGATCTATCTCTGGATAGGCCATGTACTCGCAGTATGACTCAGCAAATGAGAGCAGAGGAATCTACTTCAGAGGTTGATGAACTTTGTCAACACTTTGATGATTTGTCAGTGGATATAGAAAATGATAGAGAAGAAGATGAGGATGAAGAAAAGATTTATATGTCTACATTAAATGCAAATGAACCCACAATGGTTCAATATGCACTTGATAAACCACAGTGGAAAGAGGACATGGATGTAGAACATAAGTCTCTCATAAAAAATAATACTTGGAAGTTAGTCGATCTGCCAACAGGAAAGAAACCCATAGGTTGCAAATGGGTGTTCAAAGTGAAGTATAAGGCAGATGGATCTATTGATAAGCATAAAGCCCGACTTGTTGCGAAGGGTTATGCTCAGAAATAAGGCATAGACTATGAAGAGACTTTTGCCCCTACTGTAAAAATGACAACCATTCGAGTACTTTGTGCCATGGGAGCTCAGTTTGGGTGGAAGTTGCATCAGATGGATGTTAAAAGTGCTTTCTTGAATGGTGACTTACAGGAAGTATACATGACTCAACCAGAAGGATTCGTGGTCGAGGGGCAAGAACAAAAAGTATGCAAATTGATCAAATCCTTGTATGGGCTCAAAAAAGCTCCTCAAGCTTGGTATATCAAGATAGACAGTCACCTTGTGCAACATGGATTCAAAATAAGTCCTTCAAATGCAAATCTCTATATTAAGAAAAATGGTTTTGATATAGTGATTCTTGTACTTTATGTAGATGATTTGATCATAACAGGAAGCTCGAAAAGAATGATTGACTTACTGAAAAATGATTTGAAGCAATCATTTGAAATGACAGATCTAGGACTTGCACTATTGTCTTGGTTTAGAAGTTACTCAAAAAAGATTTCATATTAGAGTAACACAAAAGAAATATGCCAAAACTCTAGTAGAAAAATATCGGATGACTAACTGTAAGTCAAAAGCAACTCCAATGGAGCAAGGACTTAAGTTATCACGATATGATGAATCACCTCAAGTAGATGGTACTCTCTATCGTCGGTTGATTGGGAGTCTCCTATATCTGACAAATACCAGGCCAGATCTCGCTTTGTTGTGGGCTATCTTTCAAGGTTCATGCAAGAGCCTAAGATGAGTCACCGGAAAGCAAGCAAAAAGAGTTCTTCATTATGTTCGTGGTAGTACAAATTATGGTCTGAAATACAAAAAGAATAATAAGTTTTTCTTACTAGGATACACGGACTCGGATTATGCTCGGATCCATTGATGATCGTAAATCCACTTCCGGATATGTTTTTCATCCGGGATCCGGACCTGTCTCATGGCACAAGAAGAAGCAAGCATGTGGTTGTTTTATCTTCTACGAAGAAGAATATCATGCAACCAGTGAAGCGATCTGTGAGATAATGTGGTTAAGTCGCATTCTTACAAACATGGGTCTTCCAAAAATCTTCCTCTTCATTTGTTTTGCGACAATCAAGGTGTTTTGAATCTTGTCAAAAATCCAATTTTTCATGTACGTACCAAACATGTTGATACCAGTATGTCATTTCATTCGAGATGAAGTTCCAAAGCACCATATACAACTTCAATACATTCCTACTGATGCGCAAGTTGCAGATATCTTTACCAAAGCACTTAGGCGTATCAAATATGAAAAGTTTCGAGATACTATTGGAATTTGCCAATAATGTAATAAGGGGGATGTTAGCATATATGTCTTACATTATTGAGCAAAAGGGTAGCGCACGTAGGCGCTCTCTAGGTTGGTTTAATAACCACCAAGTTGGTTTAATAAACCAACTTATTGTAACCACATTGTAATCTTTATAATGGATATCAATCGGAATGAACAATTGCTTCGTCAAATTCTTTAGTTTTGCCATAAGAGACACACGAAACCTTTTAAAACGAAAGAGAAGTCATAATGTGGGGGACATAGTAGTCCGTTCGTCATTAGGATGACAATGAGCTTCCTATGGGATTGACATTGCATACTTCATTGGGATGACAATGAGCTTCCTATGGGATTGACATTGCATACTTTATTGGGATGACAATGAGCTTCCTATGGGATTGACATTGCATACTGAATTCATATATAGTTAGACTGCATTGCAAATGAGCCACGCTGACCCATTACATACTCTTTCCCCTGTCTCTGTTTGATTGGGATGACAATGAGCTTCCTATGGGTGCATAGGACCTTCATTGGGATGACAATGAGCTTCCTATGGGATTGACATTGCATACTGAATTCATATATAGTTAGACTGCATTGCAAATGAGCCACGCTGACCCATTACATACTCTTTACCCTGTCTCTGTTCGATTGGGATGACAATGAGCTTCCTATGGGTGCATAGGACCCAAAACGCATTGGACACAGGCGTTTCAAGGAAAATGCAATTGACAGGAAATTTAATGTTGGACATTGTTTTAGATAAAAATTGATTTCTTTCATTTTTAAGAAAAATAAAATTGTAAGGCAAGCCTGATTATTAGATATTTGAAATTTTTAGAAGTTTATTCTGTAGACAATATGGTCGCGAACAACCTGTAATTTATTACTTCCTTTGTATGTTTTATAAGACTTTATCTTACTTTATGGTTTTCAATGTGAAAAACATAGAGTGCATGTTAAAATAAAATGGTGTCTCAGGTTTTAAGCTATATAATTTTAGCTATGAAATAGTATGCCGGATGTTCCTTATATTATAAGAATAATTTTTGGATATATTTGTCTATTAGTATGTTAAAAAAATATCCGTTTATGTAGAGGAGTTGGAGAGCAAGTGGGTAGTTAAAACTCTTCATTTATCAGTTATCGAGAGGCCCAGGTTCAAATCTTTCCCCTCACATGTTGCAAATATGTTGTATATAAAATTTAAGCGAATGTTTAAATAGATAACCAATCCCTCACTAGTTCTTTGCATAAATTTCATGACATACTATTATAGATTAGAATTTGCCCTAGGGGCCATAGAAGGCAGCGTCATGAGGTGAAGCAAACAAATTAGTTTTGGCCCATAGAGAAAACAAAGGACCTTCCCGACATGTGTAAGAATAAGCTCAGTGTAATCACGACCTCTTAGCCTCATCACTTGATTAATTTGCTCAGACGTGTGGTAAAATGGATAGCAGATGCATGTTGAGCCGTAAAGATTTAACGTCATGCTGTGTTTGTAAAAGTAGTGGTACAACCAAGATAAAATAAAATAAAATAATATAATAGAATCAAATGCTAGACTTTGGGGACTTTAAAATTAAATAATTAATTCATGTGATGAGTGCTTAAGAGAAGTTTTTACATGTTAAGAATTTATTTCCAATATGTTTGCGTAGATAAGATAAGACAAGATCCCAACAGTGGTCCTATGATTCCTTAGGAAATCGTTTGTTGTTTAATGAGTAAAATGTGATAAAACATATAGTTAAGCCGGTGTATAATTGTGTTAAGCAATAGCAATTCTCGGCGACTTATCTAGTTTTACCAAAAGCTCTGTCGTGTCCAATCAAAAGCCTTCTGTGTTGAGATTTTTTTATTTCAATAGGAAGGATACCCTTATAAGTATCGAATACACTCTTCACTGGGTATAGTAGGGAAACATAATCATAAAGGGGATGCATACAATTTAAGATTATAAAGATAGTTTGGTAGTCCTGGTTATGGTAAAAACATAATCTGAACTATGGAATACATGGTTTAAAAAGATTTATGTTTTTCATTCAATAATTAGGCATGTGTTAGCTTTAGGAGCGTTTTTTTAATAAGTCATAAAAGTATTCTAAAGAAAACATGAATAACTATCTATTGTATGTTAAAACATGACAATGAAAAAAAAACTATACTGTATATTATTTAGTTTTATTTAATTTATTTAGTTTAAAATTATAACTGATTGGCCTATGATTTATTTAGCTTTAAAATATAATTTCTATTGATTAAGTCTTTTGATTATGTTTTTTTTTAAATGGGTTAACTTAATCTTAATAATTAGATAATAATATTAAAGTGATAAGCATACATGTGGTTTAAGCTAAGCACCATCAACACCGAAAATATTTTTCTTAAATAAAATAATAAAATTTTCACTGATGTTAAAAGAACTAGTCCATATTGTGGAAATAGCACTGACCCAACTCTATCTTTTATGATAAAAAATATCATAGAATGTAGAAGATTAAAATAGAATGTTATTGAGTGAATAATGCAAGGAAGTATTTAAGCTTTTATATGACGTAGGAATAGTATTGTCTCTTATTGCTGTAGAGTCATGAAAATATAAATTATGGTAGCAAATCAATTATTTTGTATCTTTATTCTTTTATTAATTGTTGTGTAAAAATATTGGAACTTTCAATTAAAAGCATTTAGAGGATTTTAAAATTATTTATTATTGGAACTAAAGTAAAAATTTTAATTGGAGAAAATTTGGAAAAAGCAGTACATCAAGTTTCGTAAAATGAAGAAGGATAAAGGTTGAACCATTAAGTTATATGTGCTTATCGAGTAGGATAGCACTCCCAACTCCAATAGCCGTGGTGGCGACTATTGTGAATCGGTGTTATCCATTCTCCATTTACTAATAGGACAGTGATCCTATGCTATTGAGATAAAAGGGCGGCGATATGGGATGTCGCTCTAGGATAACATACGAGTGGTACGTGAAGATACTTACGAACCTACTTCGATTGTGGAATTACCAACAAGACTCATGGCCAGAGAGCTGATCCATGAGGTTGGAAGATCCAATTGTAGATGGTATGGGCATCATTACTGTTAATCGAAACTGGGTCTGAGTTATCTGGTCTAGAAGCCATGCGATGGCAGACCTTGGTTAAACCTTAGAAGATGGTCAATAACCAGGCACTGGCATAGTTACGCTAGTTCCAAAACATGAAACATTGAATTTACACTAGGACAAGAATTAGGATTGTGAATCCACGTCCAACAAGTTTTGGAGCAGGGGAATTAGTGCATCCACCCTTCCAGGTGTTATGGGCCCTGGAAGGGCAACCCCATGCCAAGATAGAGAGAAACCCGAGAAAGGGGTAAGGATCTAATAATAATGGTAACCTATCGTGGGAAGTTGGTCGGTCCTAAGCACTTAAGTCACCAACTGCAGTGGTGAAAATACTTGAAGTGTGATCCTCTATGCCAAAGTACTAATACAAAGTTGGGAATAACTACGTAAATGTGTGACATTTATGTATGCATTTAGCAAAATTTTGAATTTGTGTATTTGACAACCAGGTGAGTAGACCTGGGTTGTGACACTTGAAGCTAATTATGAAACAATTGGTGACAAACCATTTTTTAAAAATGAAGATCATATAGAATGTGTTACAACTAGATATTACCTCAGGAGCTTGAAGTGCAAAAATACATTCTCATATCTTACCACTTTGAAGGAGGAAGAACCTATGCTATAGAAGAAAAACAATCAAAAGACCCATCGGCTACAAACTCCATAACAACCCCAATGGTTTTGGACTGTTAATTTTTTTGTGATTGGGTACAATTTTTTTTTTAATTTTGTTTTGGAAGTGGTCTACTAATCTATCATGTTTTGGAAGTTGTTTTATCAATATACGATATTCTAAGGTTCAACTGTAGTAGTAAGTGGATGATAGTATTTTGTAAGGCTATTGCAACATATTGTACTATCTTATACAACTTAATGTACAGGTTTAGGAACCTTAAAACCCCTTTTTACCTTAATAAAAAATAATATTTTTTTAGTCCAACAAAAACACCACAACAACAAAATGCATTTGACTCTCCTAACGGATACCCAAATTTAATTCACGGGGAGGTGGCCCTCAATGTGCCTCCAACTTTTCAACCTATTAAAAAAATAAAATTAATAATATTCCATTACAATAAAACATATTATCAAAGTAGGCAAGATATCACATTTAAACAAACTATACACATAAGTTTTATAATAAAAATTAAATTAAATTATAAAAAAACCCAAGTTTTCTTACGTAAAAATAACTATAAAACATCTTATATAAATTTATCTAAGATTTTTTTTTTGAATGAAATGAAAACTTTGTATTAAAGTATAAACATATCATACAAAAAGAGGGTTAGGTGGACGAATCACACCCCGAGCGTTCAACGCTTGCAAAAAGACAACCAAACAAGTGCCACTTGTCCACAAAAGAGGTTGCCACCGCAGCTACGAAACCATATGAAAACCAAAAGCCAAAAAACAAACATAGTCTAAAACATCATACCGCCAAAGGCGGGAGCACCAAGATCAACAGTTTCATAATTATGCATTAAAACCCAAAACCACCAAGCATTAACACCTCAAGGCGTTACGAAGTGGGAGGAGTTGCTTCGCCCGAATTATCAGGATCCTCATTATGGCGCCACACATTCCGGGGGATGTCTGGAGGCCACTTGGTTGGCTGATCATCGGCCATACCTTCTGCATTAACTGTAAGGTCGACGCCAGTATCATTCCAGCCACCATTTGCACCAGTATCATTCCAGCCATCATTTCCTCCAACTACTCCATTGGTCCAAACATCACTCTGTCGAGAAGATGTCAGGCGATCACCCCAACCACCACCATGGCAGGAAGAGCTCCATCCGCCTGAGCGACGAGTGGGAGTCCATGCATGCGGTCCCTCCGACGCTCGGTCTCGCCTCTGAGGAGGGGGACGACGACGCGAACGGGAGCGAGACCTCGGATGAGCATCACGCTCAGGTGGTTCACGACTCATCGAACAGGGGGCATTCCCCCAATGATCAATGAGCTCCTGCAAATGGTTGAGCTCTATCTGCACCTTTCTTGCCTGCGCATTAATCTGAAGCCACACATCATAAAATATAGAAAGCTTATCAGCAATAGTAAAATCAAAATACTGAGGCTTATCATTAAATACAATATCATTCCTGCATTTCCAGAGATGGAAAAGGATTTTGAGTCGAAACAAATTCCAAACTGCAACAAGAGGCTCTAAAAAAATGGGCTTATCACCAAGCAGGTTATGGAACCACTATAAAGGCCTTTGAAGAAAAGGACTGAAAAAGGACTCAATCCATGTCCATGCTTGTCGAGCTTTAACACAGTGCCAAAAAACATGCATAACTGATTCCTCCTCCCCACAAAAAGCACAAGTGGGATGAACAATGCCCAAATGGGTAAGCCGATGACCAAGAGGAAGACCATGATACAACAAGCTCCAAGCAAAACATGCTTGTTTGGGTTCCACATAGCTGGCCCAAAGCATTCAAAAATGATCCCGCCATTTAGCTCTGGAAGAGAACAAATCCCAGCGCTCATTGAGCTTGGGAACCATAGACAAATTTGGCGAAAGCCAACTATAGCCATTCTTGGTTCTGTAATTAAAAAAAGGAGTGCTTTTGAACCAATGCCATTCAGACCACCAAGGTCTCTGAGCCAATTGCCCCATCTTGGGCCAAAGAGAGAAAGGCGTACAATTAACCACTGTATCATAAGTGCTCTTATCTGACTGCTTAAGGGCAAAAGTCCTCTTGAAAACATCCCAAGGGATCCAATCCCGCAAAGAGAGACTGAAAAAATCAGAGAGGGATGAAATCCCTTTTCTAAAAAATTGAGAAGCATGAATCCACTGAATGTTAGCTAACGATTGTGACTAAAATTGAATAACAGGAGACCACCACACACAGAGCGAGGCAAGAGGAGTGCCTCGGCCCTTTGCCAAGCATTTCCATTGGAGCTTATCCAAGAGATTTTAAAATTGATATTTCTATTTCTCTTTTAAAACAATCATACTCCAATAATAATAATATAATAATAAAAACATTATATGAATACATTTTACATATAAAACCTTAAATTTATATTCCTTATAATAAGTGCAAAAAATCTAAAAATGTAAATTTTAAATTTTTTGAAACAAGTTTATAAATGATTTAAACAAAATTTAAATGCACTATAAAAGAAAAGCAATATAAATTCATCCTTTTAAACATGTTTGATATAAATAAATAATTTCACTTAAATTCATCCTTTTAAACATTTTTTATATGAATAGATAAATTCACATAATTTTATTTTAAAATAGATAACAATCTTCGTATATTATCTTCATAATTACGGTTCGGAAAGGCAATAGAAAATGGCCCATCTTTTAAAAGAGTTATTGACGGTCAATCTTTTAAAATTGACGGCGCCCCCCTCTTTTAAAAGGCAGGAGAGAACGGCCCCTTTTAAAAGAGTTATTGTGACGGCTTGAAGGGACAAGGATTGGATAAAGCACGAAGGAAGATGGAACCTGGCTAACCCGTTCCTTTGGGGAGCCCTTTAATATAGGTCTTAAAACTGTTAATGAGCTATTATTCTAATTTTGGTTTTATTTTGGTAAATTTTTATTTTAAGTGAAGGGATTTCGAAATAGTTTATGATTGAAATTGCATATTTCAAGTTGACAAACACTCAATGAAAGCTAATCGATCTACTTACCTGCGTCTATTTTATATAAATTTTTAAAACATCATTATAATATTTTTTACCTTAATATAATATGCTTCACTTATCTCCTCTTTTAAATACATTTTATTTTAAGATACATAAGGGAGTTGGTTACAACCACATAAGCTACTCCCAACAATACCACCTCGTTGTTGTTGACCCTGCGTGAAGGGGATCGGGGATTATCGGTCGTTCAGGATTTGTACCAAACCTTGTTATTGTTGATCCGACATGAGGGGGACCACCGTCATTCAAGATTTGTACCAAACCTTATTGTTGTTGACCCAGCGTGACAGGGACTACTGGTCGTTCAAGATTTGTACCAAACCTTATTGTTGTTGACCGGATATGAGGGGGACCACCGGTCATTCAGGATTTGTACCAAACTTTGTTGTTGTTGTTGACCGGTAATCATTTCGCGATTTTTTTTTTTGTTACATAGAAGAGTTGGTCACAATCACACTATTTTTAGTATCTGATAAGCACAAGGTTCAATCCACATGGGTTGCTTCCACGAAACCTATTCCACTTTGTTATTGTTGACTCGATGCAAAAGGAACCATCGATCACTCGAGATTCGTACCGTCATCATCAGTTTAACGCATAGTCAAAAGATTTAGATCAGACTACTACCTTTGCAAACATGTTGCCCTCGAGGTTTGAACCCGAGTGTCTTCTTGATAAGTGTCTGGTCAAACAAACACTTACCAATCCACCTAGCCCTCAGGCGATTTGTATTATCGTCATCAATTTGACATTTGAAATTTGTACCATCGTCGTCGATTTGACACACACTCAAAGGATTCAGAGCTAACTACTACTTTTACAAATTAGTACGCCAAAGGTTTGAACCCAGATCTCTTCTTGATAAGTGCTTGACCGACAAACAACTACCAATCCATTAGCTCTAAAGTTTGAACCCAAATCTATTCTTTTAAATCTAAATTTATATTAAATATCAATAAATGTTATTATAAAAAAGCTAATTAATGTTTTGATGTATTATTTTTTTAAATAATTAAATCTTATTAATTTTACCTTTATTCAACCAATTATATAATAACCACATCACCACCCAATTCATACTCTACCATGGGTAGAGGTAATCGTACCCCACATCGAAAAAAAAGAGAGTTATCCATTCACATAGGGAAATATGACGTTATTGAAGCAATTCTTAGATTACTGGATTTGAATTATTTTAGGTGAGCAACTTTTCACGCTACCATTCACATAGCAACTAAACCGCACGATCTTAGCCATGTTTCACTAGAAAATATCACGCACATAAGAGTCCCCCTTTCTATTGGCTACGAACTATATAGACACGTGTAGGTAATCACTAATAAATGGAGCGTAGAATAAATTATTAACATCAGATTAAAAAAATCGAATATTCGAAATGTTAGCTTACAAAATTCGACAACGGAGGACCAGGGCCCTTTCAAACTCTTTTACAAGAAAGAAAAAGCACAACATGACACGTTTAAAATTCTCCACCAAAATCAACATAATATTTTATTTTTAACCTTAAAAACGTTTAATATGACTTAGGGGACCGTCAAATTTTTTTAATTCTTAATCTTTAGTCATGGTAGGCTGAAAATTTCATGGAAAGCTTTCACACACACCATGTGAAGAATTAAAGTAAAGTTTTTTTATTCTTTAATAAACCATAACAAAGATTATTCACATTTATTTTATAATTTAAATTTAAATTTTTAAATAAAAATTTAAAAATATATTTACTTTATAGAACAAGAATAAAAAAATTAAACTCTTTATTCTAGGAGAAGGAATACAATAATCTCCTCCCTTTGATTTGCTTAGGAATAAAATTTCAGTTATGCACGACACTGAATCACATTATTTTTATCATAACTTTCGGTTAGGACACGAATTAAAGTATAAGTAATCACCTCACCTCAACATTAGACTTTTAATGTTGTTTCTAATTAAGTGCTCAAGGGGGCCTACATGATGATGATAGCCTAGGATTATTATTCCACGCAAAGAAGTATAATGCGAGTATAACACACTAATAATTTTATAAGTCGTCTAATGTGGATTACTTAGATTTATAATTATTTTTTAAGTCGTCTAATGTGGATTACTTAGATTTATAATTATTCGTAGAGAATATGTGGTTTTAATGGCTATAAAACACTTTAATCTTGGCCATTAGTTACTGTCTTATCTGACACATATAAGAAATAAAATATCTGGGTGTATCCTCCATACAAATATCTTCTTCTTTTGTTGGAAGGAGTCAAATTACATGGCTTGAAGTTGTACCATCCAGACACCCCCAAGCGAGTAAAAGTCATCATAAAGAAAAAGACAGCAAGCATAACTTGACCTCTTCCAACCCCATCAGTCTTGTCATGTGAACTCTATGAGTCTGCCATTTTTCCTTGGCAAGGACCTCGTGGCATGAAATCATAAGGCAATGCCAGGTGAACCTAACCCATCATGCTTTTGGTTTTTTTAATTTTTGTTGGAACACTTTAGTAGTATTTTGTTAAATTGATTTTCCGATACAATTACATTATTTTTATTAATTGATAAGCATAGGGTTCAAACTGCTTCTACTAAATCTATTCCGTTTTAATATTGTTAACCCAACATGAAAGGTAGTTGTTGATTCAATGCGAAGGGAACCACCAGTTGCTCGAAATTTGTACTGTCATCATTGGTTGACGCACACTCACAACTCACAAGATTAATTTCAGACTACTATCTTAACAAGTTGCACACAAAGTTTGAACCTAAGTACTTTTTTATAAGTGCCTGACCGGACAAACACTTACCAATCCACTAACACTCAAAGACCTATTTTTTAAAATTATTATTAAAATTAGTTAGAATTATGAAAAAAAACCTAAATTAAACCATTAATTATACTCCACAAAAAGTAATATAATGACCATTCAAACAATTAGTTACAGATTTTGGGTCAAGGTGGATGAATTTGCATGTATGACATCTATTATAGTTGTCATCCTTGTCTCCTAGCAAGGATTTCTATCATCCTTAAAGGATTGGTATCACATTGGAGTGAGACAAGGCAACTGGTACTGGTGTAGCATAACCTCATCTAGGAAATGTATTTGACTTTTAAAAGTGCTGTTTCTATTTTTTTCTAAGGCATCCTATTCAATGGTTTTTCACATTTAATCTTCTTTGTCGTGTAATTAACGTTGGGGAATCCTATTCTTATTGCTTTGATGTTTCGTTATAGCTTAGCATGCAGTCAATTTTAGCATATTCTTTCGGTTAGAAAACTATGGACCGGACCTTTATGAGGTAGTCCACCATAAGTAATAAGAATCATTGGATTGCTCGTATTTTAGTTTATTACGCTACGGGTGGAGGTAGATTTTGCTTTAAGTATTGAGCAACTGAGACAGTGGCCAATGTAGCCACACATTGTGATCCTCTCAAGGCATGGAGTGGAATCCGAGATCTCGTGCTTGGGATTGTATTTCAGTTATGGGGTTTAGTGTCTGCTTCCAAACTAACGTTTGGGTTATTGAAGCAAGTTGAAGAAGGCTTTTATTTAATTAATGTAAACACGCTAGTAGGAACGCCTAAGTTTGGAGTAGAAGTATTGCTAAGGGTTTGAGTGCAAGACTCACCGAGGTTTAGAGTATGGGAGCCATATAAGACTGGGTCTTTTCTATGGATTAAAAAAATTCCAATCTTTTTATTAGAGTAAATAGAAACCTTTATTTCGTATCATTAGAGTAAATGTTTATCAATATAACATATAACATGTTAATAAATGTTTATTTATGTAACTCGTAATATTTTATTATGGTTTCATTATGAGTTCTAATCTTGTTTGATTTGGAATCCTGTTGTAACCTTTTAACATAATCCAGAGTCCTCATACTAAGATTCCAACAAGGATCTCCACACTCCCAACAGAATGCTTGATCAACTGTCAAACCTATTAATTTTTATAAATTATTTGTATAAAAATTATTTAATAATAAAATTATAAAAATAATTAATAATCAAATAATTATATAATAAAAATCATTTAAAATTATAATATTTAAAAATATAAAACTAATTAAAAATTAATATAAGATTTTGTATACAATTGACTCCAAATATTTAATAATATAAATATTTAAAATAAAAATCATTCAAATCAAAGTAAATGTAATCAAAATGTTTTATATTATTAATTTTATTAATGTTTTTTATAATAAATATTAAATATAAAAAACTTTCATATTAAAGTAAAAAAATAATTAAATTTATTTATCATAATTTTGAAGAGCTAAAATATAAAAATTATTAATGATTTATTTTGTGGTTTAGATATTGTTTTGAAAGAGCTTTGAAATAGAATATTTGAGAGTGAGTTTAGTGGAGAAACGAAAAAATAGGTAAAGGTTTTTAGTAGTAGTTAATATTTTTGAGTAAGATAATTAAATTATTAAAATATTTTTCCATTTCATACATAAAAATAATAATAATAATTATTTTTATTTGTAATTTTTTGTACATAGTATATTCGTAGCATGTGAGGGGAGAGATTTGAACACGGGGCCTCTCAATTTCAACTCCAACTCTTTTACATGAGCGGATTTTTATAAATATTTTCACTATTTGCCAAATACTTATTATTATTAACTATTAATTATATTAAATATAAAAAAATTAATTAGGAAATGATGTTAAAAAAATTTGGTAAAAAAATGTAAGATTTAAATATTTCACACCAACAGCCAACCAATATTTATAGTTGAAAGGTGTACAGGCAACCACTATTTATAGTTTGAAAGGGAAAACTGTGCACCTTTGCTTACTTAATAAATCTTTCACCAACTGTAGTTTTACTCTTATTTAATTTTCTTTTAATTTATGTACGAGATATAAATTAATTTTCTTATTTAATTTTCTTTTAATTTATGTAGTTTTACTCTTATTTAATTTTCTTTTATTTATAGTTTGAAAGGGAAAACTGTGCACCTTTGCTTACTTAATAACTCTTTCACCAACTGTAGTTTTACTCTTATTTAATTTTCTTTTAATTTATGTACGAGACATAGAAGTTTCAGTGTACAGTAGAGAACTTTAATTCAGCACTATATCTTAACATCAACCAAAAAAGATTTTCTTAATAGATAAGGATAGGGCTGTTACAGCAGCTTAGAACTTGTTTGTAGGTTGGTTGGTTTAATTTAATTTTTTTAAAGTCACATTAACTTAATTTGTGAGGTTTTTTCACAGTACATTCCCTCTGAAATTCCAGGATGGGGCAAATTTAACATAGAATAAATGTCTCCATCAAGAATGACATTCAAGAGCTGGGTCTTATTCAAGTCTGCGTTCCGTAGCCCAAAATGTAAACCACTTTCATAGCCCAATTAGTAAAACGTATAGTCTTATCCGTAGGAGGTTAGACAGAGGAACACGACCCATCTTGCTTGCTTGCTTGAATTCAAAAAAAAAAAAAAAACCTCTACCAATACAATTAATACCTTTCACCCTCTAGGAAAAGAAAAGATTAACCTCTGGGTAAAGAAAATGTTAAAGCAGTCAGTTTGAACAACGGAAAAACATTTTTCTTGAATTTCACCATTGGAGAATCTTTCTGTCTAGAGGTTAACTAAATAGAATATTAGCTTCTATAATATGCACAGACGTCAACATTATTAAAGTGTGTGCCTTCTCTCGGATCCCGCGGCGTTATGTTGACGCCGAAATAATTAAAAATGTAAAGGACAAAGCCTCAAAAAATGTACGCGTATGACTGGACTTTTAAAAATTAATTATTCCCCTGCTCCGACACTGGCTGCAACATGGTAAAAATGAGAACATTAAAAAAATTAGAAATTTAATCTCGAGTCCCACCTATAATTCCCCGCATCTATTCCCCGTTGTGTCTACCTCTTGCTGCTGCAGCAAAGGCCCTCATGGTTTTTGTAGCAGCACCTGGGTTCAAGTTCTAGTGCCAGTGCGACTCCTACATCTGTGGAGGACTAATGTCTGGGAAGGAGTTGCATAGAGCAGGTGGGCATTAAGATTTGATCCGAAAAACAAGGCAAGGATTGAATCGAGGGATACCCAAATTTAATTCAGGGGTGCCCAATGGGTCAGAATCTGAGCTGCAGGGGCTCCCATGAGGCCCTCTTCTCTGCAGTAGAGGAAGGGGATTTGGGCATGGTGGGGGCTATGCTTGAAAAGGACCCCAATTTGATGAGACACAGTACAGTGTATGATAAGCTGTCTCCACTGCATATTGCTGCTGCCAAAGGCAAGATCGAAGTAGGTTCTGTGGGTGTTTTTGCTTTTCTTTGTTTGATCTATTGGGGGGCTGGGGCTTTTCTTGTGTGTGGTGATTGATGGCGGTGGTGGGTGTTGCAGGTCCTGTCAATGCTGTTGGAGAAGCGCATGGATCCTGATGTGTTGAATAGGTATAAACAGGTAAGTGGGAAGGAAGGAATTGAGGTTTTTATTTTGGTTTTGTGACTACGTTGGGTGTTTATTGATTGGGTTGGGATTTTGTTGACTTGATGTGGGGCAGACACCTCTGATGATGGCTGCAATATCTGGGAGGGTATCCTGCATTGAAAGGCTTCTGCAAGCTGGTGCAAATGTAAGTCTAATGGCCATTGTTTTTCGTCTTGACTTTTTGGCTTGGATTTTGTGTTTAATGGGTGTTGTGTATTTGGGGGTATTTTGTTTTTCAGGTCCTGTTGTTTGATTCCCTACATGGGAGGACAGGCCTGCATTACGCTGCAAACAATGGGCACACTGATTGCTTGGGAGCCATTCTTTCAGCTGGACACTCATCCCTGGTTGCAGAATCCTGGTCAGTGTGTTCTGCTCTTCTTTTGTATTTTCTAAATCTTTCGAAGTGATCTGATGTTTAGCGCTGATTGGTTATGAGTTTCATGCCTGTGGAGTGTGCCACTTGCTGTTCTTTTGACAAATGCAACACTACTCTTTTCCAAAATGACAACCCACTTCCTGTATGGCTTCAATACGCATAGCACCACCCTTAACAAACCAGAGGTCATCAGTAGTAGATCTATGGAGTCATGACTCGAACAAATAATAGATCCGAAAGATTGCGGCGAAACATAAAGTGGGAAACATACCAAAGACCCACTATTGGCAATCTGCAATACTCGGGGAACCAGGTCCGTGAAGACCACTGGACCATTCTCATTAATGGGGAACTAAGGCTTTGAGAATCTCCCAATTTGAATTGTACTACTTTCTGTTATTTTTGCACACACCATCCATTGCCTATAAGTTGCAGATCAAAGAAGTCATCACTTCCGTAGACAGTAGATCCCAAACAGTAGCTCTAACCATTTTTAATAATGGAAACACAAAATCCATGTCTCAGAGACCATTGCTGGCAATCTTCAATACTCAGGGAACTATTTTTTTGAAGACCATGGTTGACAAGCCTCGGTAAAAGGGAAGTAGTTGACGTAACCTTAAAATGGAGTATACCACTTGTTCTTCTTACATATAGAACACTACTCTTTGCCAAGCTGAACACCCTTTCTCAACTAGAGTCTTTGCCAAAGTGAACATCCTTTCTCAACTGGAGTCAGTCATCACCATAAAGGTTGGATCAAAGAGTACATCTAGAAATATCTAATAATGGAAACGCAGTATATGCTTCAAAGACAACCATTGGGAATCCTCCTCAGTACACTGGGAATCAGCTCCGTGAAGACCACTGTTGATTAAGCCCAAGATGGGGATTTAGGGCCTTCACAATCCTCCATCGTGGGGAATAAGGACATGTGACTTACCATAGTTAAGCTGTCATTATTCTAAGGGTCATGGAAACAAACATACAGTATAGGCCTCAAATTCCACAGTTGGCAATAGCCAATACTTTGGGAACCAGGTCCTTGAAGACCGCAGTTGACAAACCTCAAAAATGAGAAACTAGGGCCATGACAATCCTCCAACATGGAGACTTAGGACCTGTGCCTATGATTGTTAGTTGTTATTACGCTAAGATTCATCGAATTATTTGCCATTTTGCCAATCTCAGATTGGTTTGACGTTCTCAATATGCAGGGGATTTGCACGGTATGTAAATGTCAGAGATGGAAGTGGAGCTACTCCATTACACCTTGCAGCTAGAAATGGGCATTCAAGGGCTGTTCATCTGTTGTTGGATAATGGGGCTTTGGTTTGTGCATCAACTGGAGCTCATGGGTAAGAGACCACTCTATTTGACCCATTGTTGGAGAAACTTTCTTTATGACTAAAACTTTGTTCATATAAGAATCTGTAAAACATGATCACCAAGCAATGCATCTGATAAATGCAACGAGACCTTCCGAAGAACGCTTGTCAAAAATGTGGGACTGTCAGAGTCTTGCAGTCTTGCTTTCTTCTCTTTAAGTAATAATGTTAATGGCACCTTGCTTTCATAACCCTTTTAATGCACATAATAACAATAACACCGAACTTCGAATTTATGTGTTTTGTATTGCACAGTTTCGGCCTTACTTACCAGTTTATGATTAGACCTTACCAATCTTGTCTGTTTCCTTTTATAGACGGCCTGGAAGCACCCCTCTGCACTTTGCTGCTAGAGGAGGTTCTTTGGATTCTGTACGGGAATTGCTAGCTTGGGGAGCAGACCGCATTCAGCGAGACTCATCAGGGTATGTTCTTGTTTCCCTCAACTGAAAGCTTAACCTTGATCCCCGGGTTACATTGAAAGATTACCATACCGACTCAAGCAGAGAAAGAAAAATGAACAAGCAGAGTAAGAATGCCTTAAGATATTGATTTTTCGGTCTTTCTTGGCAGACGGATACCATATGCAGTAGCTCTGAAATACAAACATAGGACTTGTGCCGCCTTACTGAATCCTGGTGCAGCAGAACCATTAGTCTGGCCTTCACCATGGAAATTTATAAGTGAACTCAATCAGGAGACAAAGATGTTATTGGAGAAGGCTCTAATGGAGGCTAATCGAGCGAGAGAGAAAAATATTTTGTTTGGAGCTGCTCCTTCATCATCTTCTTCTACAGATCAAGAAGACAATACAGATGACGGTCTTTCTGATGTGTGTTCATTCTTCTTATCTCAACTGATTCTTGTATACTTGGATAGGACTAGGATAACGTTGGACCTCAGACTTTCTGATGTTTTTGTGGGACCTTATTTTATGTGTGCTGTAACAATGTGCAGGAAAGCGAAAGTGAGGTTTGCTGCATTTGCTTTGATCAACTGTGTACCATCGAGGTTCAGGACTGTGGACATCGCATGTGTGCTCTTTGCACATTGGCACTGTGCTGTCATAATAAACCAAATCCCACTTTAGCATTGTCACCCCCTCCAGTCTGTCCTTTCTGCCGCAGTAGCATAGCACAACTGGTGGTTGTGCCTGCCAAGGAGATCAACATGGACACTGACACTTCAAAGACTGCCAAGCCAAGAAAGTCCAAGAATTTGAGTGAGGGAAGCAGTAGCTTCAAAGCACTCCAAACCAAGGGATCTTTTGGGAAGTTGAGTGGAAAGGGCTCTGAAACTTTTGCTGACAGCAGTGATTGGATGGACAAGCCATGATAATCCATGCCACAATAATACCCTGAAAACTGAAATTTATTCCTATTCTATGACATTACTAGCTATGTCGTGCGCACTTCCTTTGTGTATGTTGCTGTCCTTGTGAACACATCTCTCCAGAATGGGTGGGAAAGCCTGTAATGCCAAGTCTATTGGTCCGAATCAGAATTGATTGTCAAGGAATCAAAAAGATTTGAGTTTCTGTTGCATGAATCAAGTCTCTGTTGTAGGGTTTGAAGGCTGCTTGATGAATGAAACAGCTGTTTACTATCTATACTTGGATATAAGTCTTTACTTTGTAGGAAAATTGATTGTAAGACAAATTGTATAGGAGCAGAAGTGCAATAATGAAATGCACGGGCTTTTAGTGTTGGGCTTCCTTTGTCAGGAAATAGTTTCCTTTAGACCTGAAATGTGGGTGATACATACGCTATTTTTTCTACGTTTCAAGAAATTATAGGCACAGAAAAGCTGTCGTAGAGCTAGAATTGTTCCTTACAATTAGGGCATGGAAGATTGCATTCAGTGAGAGGAAAATCACCTGTACCTCCTATCATATTGTATCGGTCGTGGAAACAAAAGGATGCAGTTTACTTTTGAGCTATGTATTTTATATGAAATCATATGCTGCTTAAGGTTAACTGGCTTGATTAAACCTTGGATATTTTATGTAATGCTGTTATTCACATTTTTCAATGGGAAAACCATCAGAAACCAGCCTTTGAAGCTCTATAAAATGAAGATCTTATGTTCCATTCATTTCCAATAAAAGTTGCAAATTCTACCAGAAGGCATTCAAATTTTCAAAGAAAGTTGCCGTATTTAAAAGACAAATCTAACTCTTATACATTTATTTGAACCAATATTTTCAATGTATTTAATTTTAATTATGATGTGGCTTTTCTTTATGTTTATTTCTGATTAGGGATGGCTAATATTAGGTGCATATAGCCTTGAGTTACCGCCTTCACAAGACAAGCCTATAACTAGTCTTGGTATTCGATCTTATATAGTTCTCTTCCTATTCTGGAAGCCAATTTTTGCCATTAGTTTCTTGCTTTATTTCCTGTTGTGGCAGCTATTTTTTTTGTTTTTCCTTTTTCCACGGTGGCCTCTGTTGAATGTGTTTTGCAACTTCATTATACATGAAGCATTTCCAATTTGGAAAAAGAAAAGTGCTGCAGGTTTTGAATCTTGACAGCAAGAGTCAAAACAGAGAATAAAGGATCGAAAGTATAGCTAAGGATCCTGATGGATCTAAAGCGTTCTGCCAACGTGGAGCTTGTCAAACTTTTTTGTGCTGACCAGAACCATCAAGGATTATATATCAAAAAGGGGCGTTTCCTCAATGAAGCCAGAAGCAGACCTGCCTTTCCATTTCTGCTATGTTTCGACGGCCTGTTTCCCAGTTGGGTTCCATTGACAGTGGTTAGATCTGGCCTCTTTTGTGTTTTGGGGGACTGCATCTTGGACTTTCTTCTTGCTATTTGGTTGACATATTTACAACATAAAGAAGGACGAGCAACTGACCAAACAAAAAGATGCCAATGTAAATAAGCTTCTGGTGTTATACTTAACAATTTAGAAATAGTCAACTCTCAAAATTGAGATTTGAGATAGGAGGACAGAGATTCTAAAAATATGGGAGGACTAAACATAAAATTTGTAATTTGTACATAAATTGTTGACCTTCTAGATTACTATTACCATGGCTAGCTGGAAAATGCATTGCATACTATCTATCTATATATATATTACACACGTGTTGTCAATTTTAATTCTTGGCATGACATATCAGAAAAATCATAAACAATAGTATTAAGAGGTGGGTGTAGCCAAGCTGGTTAGTCCTGCAGTTTGGTGGAAATTTATATATATTATTATAACAGTTGTTTTTTCATTTATGTGAAATTGTATTTATTAATTAAATAATTACAAATATCAAATAGGATGATTATAATGGAACCAAAGTAAGACAAGCATAATTCTTAAGTAAATCTTTACAAAATTTTTTATATATAGATATATTTTTAAAATTTGTAAAACAGACTTTGATCGAAATTGTTGACCTTCTAGATTACTATTACCATGGCTAGCTGGTAAATGCATTGCAAACTATCTATGTGTTGTCAATTTTAATTCTTGGCACGACATATCATGAACAATAGTATTAAGCCTGGTAAATGCATTGCAAACTATCTATGTGTTGTCAATTTTAATTCTTGGCACGACATATCATGAACAATAGTATTAAGATGGGGTGTAGCCAAGTTGGTCAGTCCTGCAGTTTGGTGGAAATATATATATATTATTATAACAGTTTTTTTCATTCTTGTGAAATTGTATTTACTAATTAAATAATTAGTAATATTAAATGATTATTATAATGGAACGAAAGTAAGAAAAGCATAATTCTTAAGGTAAATCTTTTCTAAAAAAAAATGTAAGACTCTGACCGAAAATTTATGTACATGACAGATTTCAACTTACTATTTCCTGGGAGATGGTAATAAATAGCTTTGATTAGTTTTTCTTTTATTTGCAATAAATGCATAAAACAACACCAATTTTAGTGTTAACAATAATGTGAGGGTAGGTATAGTTATGTGTTTGGTTTTTATTGATTCTGTTTTAGAGTTAATAATGTGAGGGCAGGTATGTGTTTGGTCTTTATTGACTCTGGTATAGTGTTAATAATGTATGAGGGGTGGGTGTGTATTTGGTCTCTATTGATAAGTTAAGCTCTCATCCTTATCGGAAATCATGATTGAATACTCATCCTTATCCGAAGTCATAATTAAATACTCATCTTTATCGAAAATCTTATGAAAATCATGGTTAAGATGGAGTAAATCCTAAAAAATTCTCACCTAAAATATGTACACTACTTTTGCTTTATTATCAATGTGTAAAATATTTTATTACGTTAATCATCGCGTCTCATTCGTATGAGAGGAGGAAGAGCAGTCAACATATAGAACGAAACGAACTCAATATTTAGAATTTTAGACGTATGCTTGGATTGTTCCTCACTACTAATTTTAGTAAAGGGTACGCATTCTAGACAAGTGTGAATTCAACCCGTTTGGTTGGATTGTTCCTCACTACTAATTTTAGTAAACGGCACGTTTTCTAGACCAGTGTGAATTCAACCCGTAACTATCCTGTCCATATTTTCAACTTTCTTTAAGAATTTTAAAACATATATATTTATTTCAACAACGTCGCCGTGGATGGTTTGACGAAAGGAGCATCAACTTGCTATTGTTTTGAAGCGAGCTGACATTAAAAACATGTTGACTTTCATGGCGACTCTAACAAGCTATAAATTTTCAAGAGGAAAAAGTTGGAAGTGTAATTTTAGTAAGTCTGTGTAGTTAACGGGCGCATAGTTTGAATAGGTTCTGTTCCAATATTCATCATTCTGACTTATCCAGTCCAGTTCAAGAGGTTTAACAAACTAAAATGTGTAACAATCAATTAATTTTTTTATTAAATATATTAATTATAATATGTGGATTATAATATATTTATATAATTGTGAAGGTATGCTTACACGTGTACTGTTTGTTTCAATTCAAATCAACACGTTTGAATTTAATTATGCAAACATAAAAATAAACAGTGTGTCGTAACATAAGCAGTCCTAATATAGATGGTGGACAGAATTAAAATCTAGGAATATTTCTAAAAATGGAAATAGACCAAAACTCCTTGACCTCATCATCACAATACCTCCTAGTCAACGAAGAGTATAGTGATAATAAGATACAAAATCAGTGATAAAAATGGGAATCGTGTAACAAAGCCACCTGAGATGTCATGGTTTATTCGAATTTTTTACCAAAAAAAAATCTTTACACATTTATTTTTTCAAAACAATTTATAATTGAAAAACATCATATTGGATTAATTGGGTAATCCATAATCAGAAAACATCATATAATCCAAAAGTTGAATTGGGTTAATTGGGTAATGGAAAGTTAGTTTAACTCGTTATATTCTTTAAAGAGATTCAGGTTTAATTTTGGTGATGGATTCCTTGCAACATTTGTTTTTTCAAAACCATCCATAACAGGAAAACACCATATAATCCAAAAGTTAAAGTGGGTGAATTGGGTTATCAAAAGTATTAGTTCAACTGGTTAGATTCTTTAAAAAAATTTAGGTTTAATTTTGGTGATGGATACATAAATGTTATATAAGTTGTTTTAATATCACTACTTGATGACCACCATGATGACTTAATACAAATGGTTAGATTTAAATTTTGTTAAATTATGCATAAAACTGTTTTAATATTTGCTTATGATAATGTAATACCAACAATGATGATATAAATACTAGTAGTTATATTATAATTTTACCAAAACAATATAAACTATTGTCATATCACTAATACAGGTGGGAAGCTGAGAAACAGACAGTGGATTTCCGAACAGAAGGAGAGAAAATAGGGGGGCGGGGTTTGAGCAACCTACAATTAAGGGGTAAAATTTGATTCCCTTTTGTCAAGGGAGACATAGGTTGATGACTGGGTCTGGGGAAGCATGAATACCAAGAGGCGGGGAAATCGTTTCTCCAGAATTAGCAATCAGGATATTTAACCCTTCATGAGGTGAGCTTTTTCCTCACAAAAGATAATCCAATGCAGATATTTAGTCCACGTATATGCATACGTGTGCATCTATCTATATATTTGACAATTTTAATTGTGTCGGCAACGTAGATTCTTAGATTCTTCTACTTACCACCTGTTTCAATTACGTCAAGGTCTATTTCTACACTGGGAGGTCAAAGTCTATCTTTCAAATGCTGACGAAAAACGCTAATATGACGCCAATTTTTGTGCTTAATAATAAAGTGGTAGATCTTATTGATAAGATTCCTTTACCACCAATCCCAGCAATGCAAATTTTGAAGAGTTTTGAGAAAGAAACATAGCAGTGGCAACAGCTTGGAGGTTTGGAGGTTTTGATGTAATATTTCTGTTTATTTGCTTAACAAAAACCTGTTTGTCCAGTAGAGGTGGCGATGTTTCGTTGGATATTTTGTATATAAAAATATTTAAATATATAAAACAATTAAAACAAAGTCAATGTAAACTACCAATTTCAGTTCCCATGAGACTAAGGAGAGAAAAGAGAAGATGCCCTGTCTAACAAATTTGAAAGTTGTCCGAAAAACATAGGTTGATGGTAGAGTGTTTTTTTATGGATTATTTTATTTTGTTTTTAAGGTCAATAGGATTAGTTAACTTATTTTTACTTAGCAAACTCTGGTTTATAAAGATTGAAAAAAACAAATTTAAAAGTTAATAGCATAGCAAACTTGTAAAAGTTAACTATTTAAAGGAAGCTGAAGATTTAAAGCTTGAAATAAACCATCAGTATGAGTGTGGTTTATTGGCAAGGATATCATTTGCATTACTTCTGATGAAACACTAATTACTAGTGATGAGACCTGGATTCAACCCACCACGAATATGTATAAAAAATATCGATTTAAAAAAACTTGAAACAAACCAATCAATTTTTAATACTAAATTTGTTTTCTTAAAATTGAACGTTAATAAACTAAAAAATATTGATTAACAGAAAAAACTTAAAACAAACCAATATCTATATTAAAAATAATAAAAAACAGTGTTTTTAACATAAAAATCAAATTTTTAAAATTAAACTCTAACAAATTAAAAAAAATATTAATTAAAAAAACTTAAAACAAACCAATCTCTATATTAAAAATAATATAAAACAGTATTTTCAACGTAAAAAAAACTTCCTTGAATTTCACCGCTAACAAACTAATCTGACCCATGTTTGTGTCATTGCATGCTCTTTTGTTGGTGTTATATTTTAAATTTTTAAAAAAATTTAACCATAAAGTTATTTTTTTAAAAAATAAATATAATATATTTTTTTTTATATTAATTAAATTATATTATAGTAATGTTTTTATGAGTTACTTTTATTTTATTTTTTAAAAATATTTTTATTTATTTTAAAGTATTATTTTTATTTTATTTTATTTTTTCTTTAGTTAACATATTTTAAATTTTGAATTTTACAAAGATAAAGATCAACATTTTAATTGACTAAAGTGTCTCTCACCTTATTTCCTTATTTATTTTTAAGATATTACTTTCATTAACAATTGATAATTGATATGTCAAATGATATTATCTCAATTGTTTATATTCCTTATCTTTATCTTTCAAGGATGAGACCCAAGTTTGAATCTTGTTAAGGGATAAATGTATAATTGTCAAACTATTGTAATATACAATTTGGTCATGATATAATAAAACATCAAATTTTTCACAAATAACCAATTAAAAAATAATAATTGATATTTAATATTAATCTTCATATATATTTTTCTTGAGAAAATTAATAATAATCAATAAATTTGCTTCAATTTAAATGTATCTCTATTTCTCAATGGCAATATCAATATTTGTAAGGAGTGCTTTAGCCTCTCAATAGTTGTTCTTTGAAGTTCCATATGATTTTAAGTAATTGAGAAGAGTTTTTCTTTTATTCCTTTGTAAAACACCATCTACATCAAATTTCTTAGGATTTCCTTTAGAAGCATAATTAAAATTAAGGTTAATGAACACAACTTCTAGATATTTCTATTTTATCATGGATTGATGTAGATTCTTATATTAATTCCATCATATATCATCCTTACATATATATTCCAATATTATTAAGGTAAAAGGTGAGGGTTTTGAAAGGATCCCACAACCTTGTACATAGAGCTCCAAAAGGAGCCAACCAACCACCAAAACTTACAATATTCAATCTAGCACAAAGGTGGGCTTAATAAAAAAAGCTTCCAGAAGAAAAAAGATTCAAAATTACATTCCCGCCCAACGACAACACATCAATTTGAACACAAAATCAAAATTGTCCTCATCCCACCCAACGGGGCACAAAAAATCGACCAACAATGCCATCAAACCCTGACAACCAGGACATCTTCGAGGCATAAAAAATGTGGACCCCTGCACCTCCATAGAAATGAAAAATGTTCTCCCTTGAGAACACCACTCGAACCTGAGCGTAGAAGAAGGATTTGAACTTTAAATCACCCGCTCAACCAACACAATAAAAACAAGCCACCAGAAATGGAAATCTGCAACATGTTGCCCAACAATAGGAAAACCCTCCATCTCAAAAATATGTGAATACTAAAACCCCACAAACCCCGCTGCAATTCAACCAAATTCAAGACCATTTGAAGTGCCCAGCCATAGACTGGTCTAGCATTCTACCCATCATCAAAGCCAGATGTTATGGTTCCTTCAACTGACCCAACCTTCCACCCAACCCCTCAACTATGGTTCCTTCAGTTGACCCCCAACCTTCCACCCAACAATTTTGTCTACCTCTGTAATAACAACAACCAAATCAGATATCCAACAACCCAGAATGAACCATGAAAGGAAAACATGAAACAAGATAGTAAGATGTGAGATCCTTTAGCGAGCCCAACCTCCTTCCCCTAGCCCCCCATCTCAAGTTCCATTTGTCCAAATTTCCTCCCAACAAGCCAACTGTAGTTGCAAAGCCATCTACAAGAGAGGTTCTCAGCCTAGAAGGGCATCTAGGTTGGAGGGTTTCCAAAATTCTGGGTCCACGACCCTCAGAGCCATGACCCTTTACCCTAAGAGTTGATTACTTTATGACAAGAGTGTAAGTATATTCCAATATTATAACTCATAGGTTAGCACATATTTTTTCATGCTAGAAGCTTTCCATGATGAGAACCATGCCTAAAAGTATTCTACAAAAAGGTAAAGAATAAAGTAGTTTTTAACATTAATGAGGCTATAGACCATATGAGATGACCCTTTTTTTTATCCAATATATGGTTTTCCAACCAAAATTTAGTTATTGAGACATGGTATACAACCCTACCCCTGGAGGATTCAAACCTTGGACCTCTATTCAGAGTTCCAAAGTCTTCACCATTAAGCTACTCATGGTGTACAATCTTACTCATACTACAAGAGAGGCAACAATAAGAAACCTACATATGATTCTCAGATTTGCTTTTGAAATTTTTAGTATTCCTTAAAAGAAATAGAATGCAATAATTAATGGCAAGATCAATTCTCGAAATAATTCTTAATGCTATTTGTTTGAAATAATTAATCCAAAACTTCATCAAGTATTTAAGAATCTATGAAGCAATCTAATATATATTTATTTTTTAAAAAGTAGACCCAAATAGCGGAAGCAAAGGGATATTAGAAAAATAGATAATATGGTGTTAGTTATTTCTTACATAAGCAATCCTAAAAGATCCATGATATCCTCTTCTTTACAAATTTATCTATAATAAGTTTGTTTTAAAATACTAACTAAAGGAATGTTCAAGCCTTAATGATGACCTCAAACAACCAAATATTCTTCTAAGGGAAATCTTCGGGAGTAGGAATTTCTCATTGCTTCAAATATTTATATTCTAAGTTGATCAAGCATACACCATATTTTTATGGATTTGAAACACCTTCCATAAAACTTAAGTCATATTTTAGAGCTTATTCGTTGCTTGTTTGAGACTTTCTCCCTTAATGAGATTTCTAACAAAAGTCTAAAATTTGGAATTGTAGTTCAAATCAATATAGTTTTTAAATTTTGAACCTCTACAAGCCAAAGAGGACCAAGCTAATAGTTGCAATTTTGAATAAAAAATAAGAGAAGAAGTAAGCATCAACCCAAAACTTTGTAGAATCCCTCTCATTGACCAAATGATTTATATGTTTTTGGATTAATTGCAAACTCTCTGATATGAAGTTGTATGTTTTTTAATCTCTAGGGAAGGCTTATTTCCTTTATAATCTTACTACACCAACAAAACCTATAATTTTTGAAGCAATATTTTTGCTTAGCACTTTTGTTAATCTTTCAATAATATGTAGACAAATTTTGCACCTAGTACCAAACTTATAAATCTACAATTTTGAAAGCCTACCCTCCAATATTCTTTCTTTTTCGAACCATATCCCATATTCAAAGAGTACACCTAAATTTCCCCTCACATCTATTCCAAAGAAATTATCTTGGAATTTTGTTAAAGTCAAATGTTATACCTATTAGTAACCTTGAAAATGACATCATCTATATATATCGGGTAGACTATAATGCTTAGGAAATTACATTTCTAGCCAGTAAAGGAAAAATTCCTTCTATTCAAGATTATGTCTCAAATTTCCTTTTTTCTTTTATTACACTAGGAAATATATAGTTATAGTGATTGTAAAATTTTAGATTAAAACCCTATATTTTTTACAACAAACCATTGTAAATCAAGAGTAAATTTCAATAGAAATAGTTCTAAATTTTTGTTTCATTAACCAATTGCATAATAAACTTCTCATATCATGATAGGATTAATTTAAATTCCTCAATCTCACTGATAAAGGGATGACTTAAAAAAATGTGCCATCAATAAATTGGAGATGAAAGTCAGAGCTACTATTTATTGCAACCTAAATACCTTTGATTTTTCCTTATCTTATGAAGAGATAAGGACATAATGGGTCACCCTAGTGGAGCCCATGAGTTGATTCAAATTATCTAGTGAGGATCCCATTGATCAAAAGAAACTATTTCAAAGTGGTATAACAATGTCTAATCCATTCTTAGGAACCTAGATTGAAATCCACTAAACCCTATCATATGTGTTTTGCTCATGTCCAATTTCATAAGCATACCTAATTTTTTTCCTCTCATATATTTAAGAGAATGCATAACCTATTATATAATGATTATACTATACAATATTTGCTTACCATTAATATGATAGGTGATACTTTGATATATTTCCATTGATAGATAACCTTTAAATACATATTTTTTTCCAACATAGGTTGTAACTAACTTACAAATAAACTTTTACTTCTCAGTATTTTAGTAAGAGTCCTAACTCACACAAGACTCCTACATGAGTGGTTTTAACCACTCACTTTGTTTTTACCTTAATATGATATCACATCATATGATGTAATAAATATCAACATAAGAAAACTACCTTATTCCCATGAGATAACATAATCTAGAATATTTCCCAATCTATTCATCATAATTTTTGAAAACTTCTTATAGGTCATGTTATAAAGTCTTAATAGATAAAAAAATCAGAATATAATGTCTCATCTTTCTTAGAAACTAATGTAATAAAGATGGCATTGATTTTATGTATTATAACCATGTTTTTCCTATCCTATTCAATCATAAGCAATATATCACTCTTCAACGTATCCCAAATTTTTAAAAATAAAATTGTAAGAATTTCATTGGGATTGATGTCTTATGATGGTGGAAAGAGAAACAACCTATTCTAGCTCCTTCACAAAAATCTTGCTCATTAGGATTCTATATTGTTTTGTGTAATAGTTGATGGAATATCTTACAAAAGCTTACCCTATTAGTCTTTATCCTTCCCCACTTATGATATAATATCATTCTAATAATTGATTGAATTTATTTCTCTTCTTTTTCCTCAATATATCTTCCATATAGAGTTGAAATATTTGTCCCAACAAAAGGACAAATATATTTTGGAAATAACTTAAAAAAATTTAGTATTTGTATCACCTTTACTAAGCTATCTCTCATAATATTTTGGAATGTGTAGTGGTTCCCCACTACCTACTTGCAACTAAGGCAAAAACTTGATAATTGATGATCAGAGTTTTGTCTAGCTCATGGGAAACAAGCTAAAGGAACTCCCAATAATCGAGATTTATGTGAAGATCCATTCAATAAAAGTCTTGACAAATAGCCAAAGGAGTGCTAAAGAATCCTGTCCTTTGGGATAAGTCTTTAAATTGGAGGATTTGCAATCCACGATGAAACACAACAACAAAACTCCTAAATAGTCTATGAGAGACACTAGAAAGCCAAATGAACATGAATGCCTAAGTAAAATAAAAAATTATGAAGGTAGATATGTTGAATTAATGCATCCTTGATTGAGAATATAACACCGCCTACTAGAGGGTAACCTTAGTAATTGTCTTAGACACCCATTCAAGATAAAGTATGACACTGACAGTCCTATGTTGATTAGTCATTATGATCAAAGAAGTACATCATTCAATAACCATAATCCCTGGGAGAAGTTGATGGGATTGTCAGATATATTTACAAATAATGGAGGTTTTTTTTCTTGCTATAATCTATAAATAATAGTAGTTTAGACTGTAAAAAACATCAATGAGTTTGCAATTGTATACATTTGTAGGATTTCCTTTAATTTCTCCTTGTAAAAAAAATTGTGGTTCTTGAGTAGCTTGTGGGTAATATCGAACCCTCAGCTTTGGTATAATCTATGTAAAATCTTGCTTGCATACATACATACATACATACATAAATACATACATACATACATACATATATACATACATATGTATATATACATGGGAGCATATATCTATTTTTTGGCATAGCTTGAAGACCTATTATTGTGTATGTATATATGTTTATGACCTTTTGCCTGAATACTAGGTTTTATTAAGTGTATGTGTATGTGAGCAGCGTACGTCTACTTGGCTCTCGAGTGGGACCCACCTTATACATGCGTAAAATTGATAACTCTCATTTGTACTTCATTGTGTTGAGGAGAGGAAGTGTTTACCACTGGCACATAGCATTTAGGCCTATTTGTGCAGAAATATCTTAGAGGATCTCTTGGCATGTCACCCAAGAATGAACACTAGAAGAAGCCATTGTTAAATATACCATAATGAGGTTTGGATGAAGACTTTAGTCTATCTTATTTTTAAAAGTAAGAAGCCACATTCACTTGGTGACTCCACATCAACAGAATAAAACCAAATCTATGTAGATAAAGTATGTTGTCAAAATCCACTATCATATCTTAAATGGATAGCCCCTTAGCATATATCCCTTATTCTGAGATAGGATCAAGGAATTCAAGTCTCCAAAACCAATCTAATGTATGGAAGAATCTATCTAGATCTATATTGCTAATATTACCAAAATATACTAGCAAGGACCCAATCACTATACTAAAGCACCTTAGAGATATGGTACTTATATATCAAACACATAATATTGTGGAGAAAGATGTGGCATTAAGTCTATTAGTGGCATATCTCAAGAGAGACACTTAGAAAATATGAATTACTTCATCCTCATTCAATCATAAAATGTGATCAATTATCTTCATTACTCATGAATGAGTTTACCATAGAAAGAGAAGAGGAGCAAGTTGAATTCAGAAATGAGCCAACATAGAAGGAAAAGATTTTACCTACCCATCATGATGAACAAAGCAACCAGTCGAGTTCTCCCAAATCAAAAGGTAATAAATAAAGTTAGAGCAATAATATAAAAGAAATAGTCATCCAAAAATACTCAACTTTGAGAGCTGAAGGAGCAAGGCATAAAGCAACCATAAAGATAACACTAAGACAAATCCAACTAGAATTTTTTGTTCCCTTGTCTTTATTAGTATATGAAAATACACCATCATGGGCAAGAGCATAAGGAAAAAGTCCTAAAACATGCATACTATAAAGGAATAATTACTCTATTTTGATGCTAGCAACAACAAAAAAGTGGGGTCGAATAAAAATTATGTCGATTAGAGTTTTTTGCGTCTACAATAAATATAAATGCCAAATATTGATCCTGATATGGGACCTGAGTTGAAATAAGCTTAAATTTGGAGGTGTTGGCTCATCAGTAGCCGAGTCTCCTTAAAAAAAAGGGAAGCATGAGTAAATGCAAAGTGAAACACAATCCAAGACAAGCCAATCATAGATTAAAAATTGAAATTTAAATTTGAGGAGCTCTCTTGCCAAAATGGTTTTTAAAAATAAGCTAGTAGTTGGGTAGAAAGTTTGCATTAAATGCTACCTCAAAATAGAAACTTATTTACAAGCAAAGACTGATAAGGAATATTGTGGGAATAAATTAACCCTGAAAGTTATGAATATGTATTTAGACACTCCTTGAAGAGTATGGTTTTCTCCAAAAAGTAAGCAAATAAGGAGTGATAAATGCAAGGCATGTAGGGACCACAAAAAGAGGAAGGATAAAAGGAGTAATGACTTAAAAGGGTGAAACCATTTCACTCCCTAACTAAACCTTCGTTATTCATTATTCATTAGAAGAGGAAGACAATATCAATCTCAGGATGACAAAGACAAAGGATTCTCGTGCGCAAGAAATGTTAGAAGCATCCATACCCACATATTATTCTAATATCAAGGTTTTGATAGACATAGCTAAGGACGACTCTGACCCTGAAACCCATAAATAAACCAAAAAGTTGAGGATGAACGCTTACAAACAGTTCAAAGCTAGTAGACCTTTGAGCTTCAGAGCATAAATATGGACCGACTTCTTAGCACAACATATGGTGACCAAGGTGCATTTCTACTACGAGATGGTAAATGTATGTGCAAAATTTTACGACCCAACTATCCAAGAAATCAAAGCATTGGATAAAAAATTTAGAGTAAGAATTGATGGCCCCAACATCATGAGAATGTTATTGTTACCAAAAGGTCAAGTGCACATTAATTAGGAGGAAGAAAAGGGAAATTTTGATAAACTTTCACAAAAAAAAATGACCTTCTTAAGGTTAGAATATGAAAGGGAAGGACAAAATTACCTAGTCATGCATAAATTTATTCCCATTGACCATTTCAATAAAGGTTCAAGGGGTGCACTGAGTATGATGGACTTCTTTTTGGGCATAGAAAATGATAAAATTTTCAGTATGACTGAGTTGGATATTTTGCACAGAATGAGACAAGGGGAAGTAACCCTAAATTTTGTTAAGCTAATAGCAGAGTAAATCAGAGAAGGCCTATGATGCTTTCGATCAATGCAAACATTCAAGTACATCTTATTTCTGGTATACCTTATTTTGTATCAACATTCAAACATGTTCCCCAAACTAGGAGTAAGATGTAAATATTTGAAAGGAAATGACATCCCAATATACAATTGGGCCAAATATTTAAGGAAAGGTTCTTCCTATTATATTTTTATAGATTATTTTTCTACTCTCATCATTTCTGCAATAAAGGGGTCTCAAGTCCCCAAAATCTCAAAATAATGTAAAATATTTGAGAAGAAATGGTCCCAGGGAACTTATATTTTGCTGAAGAAAGGACCCTAGTTAGAATGCATGGTTATAGCTACCCTATCTATCTTCTTCCAAGATATGTTCCTGATCGAATATTCACCCTTGAAGTATTTATGTAAATAGACATTATGGATTTCAAATATGGTAGTGGTAAGCATAAAGCATCATACTATATATAGCCTCTTAGTTTAGGGGGAATAACCATACATAGGAATAGAGGAGCTTCCGTTGGAAGAAGGTAATAAAAATATTGGGCCTTGAATTAATAAAGGATAAATGGAAATATGACCTTGGTCAAAAATTTGGTGCATATCTAAAAGGTATAAAAGGTCAAAATTTTACTCATGATAAGAGGCTTGAGATTGAAAAACTCAGAAGTCTTGAGAATAAAACAACAACTTGGTCTCTTAGTGAACTGAGTAGACCTCCACCTACCTCGAGATCGTATGAATCCTTTTATGATATTAAGGGTACCTTCAATCCATAGAACAAATCAAAGCAAGAATATATAGAGGAATTAAGAAATTGATATTGGAAGATGCCTAAAATAGAGGTATGATGGAGGATGAGACAACTTAGTGGGCAAAAGGAAGCCAAATTTGGCTCAATAAAAGAGGATTTAATGTTTAGTGAATTTTACAATGAAGAAAATTTAGATGTGAAAATATCTGCAACTATAGAAATCTAGTGAAGAAGGAATAGTTAGTGAAATAAATAAAAAATTAGAGAAGGAGGGACAAAATAAAAAAAATTCTAAAATTATTGTTTGACCCTTTGGAAGACTCTGCAAGTTCTACTGCTCAATAAAAGAGAGCAATACCTTCTTCACCAATCCAACAACAGGGTTACCTAGGTTACTAAACAAAAAAACCCAAAATAAAAGAGGTAAAATGGAGGAACACATATACTTTTTAAAAGAGGAAGAAGAGAAAAAATAACAAGATAATGAAAAAAATAACCAATAGCAGAATATAAATATCAAAGTCATGCTTCCTTTATACATCCAAGGAAAAATCTCAAAGGTTAGGGGAAACACCTCCTTTGGAAAAGGCCCAATATTCCCCAACTAGGCAAACTGTATTTTCCCAAACACATTCAATCATTTATCTTGATCATGAAGAGGGGTAGATAATACCTTCCCGTAGAATTTCTCCTCTACCCTCAGCCCATATTTTCAACTTTCTTTAAGAATTTCAAAAACATAGATATTTATTACAACAACGTCGCCGTGGATGGTTTGACGAAAGGAGCATCAACTTGCTATTGTTTTGAAGCGAGCTGACATTAAAAACATGTTGACTTTCATGGCGAGTGACAAGTTATACATTTCCAAGAGGAAAAGTTGGAAGTGTAATTTTAGTAAGTCTGTGTAGTTAACGGGGGCATAGTTTGAATAGGTTCTGTTCCAATGTTCATCATTCTGACTTATCCAGTCGAGTTCAAGAGGTTTAACAAACTAAAATGTGTAACAATCATTTAATTTTTTATTAAATATATTAATTATAATATGTGGATTATTATATATTTATATCATTGTGAGAGGTATGCTTACACGTGTACTGTTTGTTTCAATTCAAATCAACGAACGTTTGAATATAAAAATGCAAGCAGCCAAACAAAAAAGTGTGTCCTAACATAAGGAGTCCTAATATAGATGGTGGACATAGATTAGTCCTAATATAGATGGTGGACATAATTAAAATCTAGGAATATTTCTAAGAATGGAAATAGACCACAACTCCTTGACCTCATCGTCACAATACCTCCTAGTCAACGAAGAGTATAGTGATCATAAGATACAAAATCAGTGATAAAAATGGGAAAGCTGTAACAGAGCGACCTGGGATGACATGGTTTATTCGAATTCTCCACAAAATTCCTTGTCACTTTTTTTTTCAAAACCATTTATAATCGGAAAACACTATATAATCCAAAAGTTAAATTGGGTGAATCGGGTCATCAAAAATATTAGTTTAACTCGTTAGGTTCTTTAAAGAAATTTAGGTTTAATTTTGGTGATGGATTCCTTATCACATTTGTTTTTTCAAAACCATCCATAATCGGAAAACACCATTCCAAAAGCTAAATTGGGTGAATTGGGTCATTAAAAGTATTAGTTTAACTAGTTTAACTGGTTAGATTCTTTAAAGAGATTTAGGTTTTAATTTTGGTAATGAATTTCTTGCCACATTTATTTTTTCAAAACCATCCATAATCAGAAAACACCATATAATCCAAAAGCTAAAGTGGGTGAATTGGGTCATCACAAGTATTAGTTCAATTGGTTAGATTCTTTAAAAAGATTTTGATTTAATTTTAGTGATGGATACATAAATGTTATATAAATTGTTTTAATATCACTACTTGATGACAATCATAATGATGTAATACAGAGGTTAGATTCAAATTTTTGTTTAGTTATACATAAATAATATTCATCCTGTTTTAATATGATGATGTAATACGGACAATAATGATATAAATACTAGTAATTATATTATAATTTTACCTAGCAATATAAACTATTGTATTGTCATATCACTAATACAGGTGGGAAGCTGAGAAACAGACAGTGGATTTCCGAACAGAAGGAGAGAAAATAGGAGGGCGGGGTTTGAGCAACCTACAATTAAGGGGTAAAATTTGATCCCCTTTTGTCAAGGGAGGCATAGCAGATGTATGGAGTTCTCCTAATTTTAGCAGGGGTTGATGACTGGGTCTGGGGAAGCAAGAATACCTGAAGCGGGGAAATCGTTTCTCCAGAATTAGCAGTTAGGATATTTAATCCTTAATGAGGTGAGCTTTTTCCTCGCTAAAGATAATCCAGTGCAGATATTTAGTCCACGTGTATGCATACGTGTGCATCTATCTGTATATTTGACAATTTTAATTGTGTCGGCAACGTAGATTCTTAGATTCTTATACTTAACAGCTGTTTCAATTACGTCAAGGTCTATTTCTACACTGGGGAGGTCAAAGTCTATCTTTCAAATGCTGACGAAAAACGCTAATATGACGCCTATTTTTCTGCTTAATAATATACAGGTAGATCTAATTGATAAGATTCCTTTACCACCAATCCCAGCAATGCAAATTTTCAAGAAACATAGCAGTGGCAACAGCTTGGAGGTTTTGATGTAATATTTCTGTTTATCTGCTTAACAAAAACCTGTCTGTCCAGTAGAGGTGGCGATGTTTCGTTGGATATTTTGTATATATAAATAATTAAATATATAAAACAATTAATAAAAGTCAATGTACAGGAGTCTAATGAGAGAAAAGAGAAAGCCCTGTCTAACAAATTTGGAAGTTGTTTGAAAAAGACAGGCACTTTAATATTGTTGAGTGTTTTTGGTGAGTTGTTTTAGTTCATTTTTTAAGTCAATAAGATTAGTTAACTTATTTTTACTTAGCAGATTCAGGTTTATAAAGATCAAAAGAAAATGAATTTAAAAGTTAATGGCATAACAAAATTGTAAAAGTTAACTGTCTGAAGGAAGCTGAAGTTTTAAAGCTTGAAATAAACCATCTGTGTGCTTGTGGTTTATTGGTAGTTTATTGACAAGGACGCCACTTGCATTACTAGTATTGAGACTCCAATTTAACCCCACCACAGATGTGTTTAAAAAGTATTGATTTAAAAAAAAAATCAATCTCTATATTAAAAATAATAGAAAACAATATTTTTAACATTATTATTATTTTTTTTAAATTGACCTCTAATAAACTAAAAAAATATTAATTTTAAAAACAAAAACTTGAAACAAACCAATATTTATATAAAAAATAGTGTTTTTAACCTAAAAATAAATTTATTGGGCTAATAAACTAAAGAAATATTGATTAAAAAAAAATTGGAAAAAAAAAAACGGATATGTGTGGCGGATAGAGCAGAATACTGCGACAGCCATAAAAGCCGGACAACCTACCTGAATTCGTGACGACTATCGATTCCACTGTATAAATTTAAAAAAAAAAAACTTTAAAAAACTTTCTTCAAATTAACCCCTAACAAACTAATCTGATCCATGTTGTGTCATTGCATGCTCTTTTGCAATCTGATCCATGTTGTGTCATTGCATGTTCTTTTGTAATCCGATCCATATTGTGTCATTGCATGCTCTTTTATTGGTCTTATATTTCAAATTTTTAATAATTTAAATTATAATTTATTTATTTTAATAAATATTGCACATTAAACTGTGATGTGAAGGGTGGGTGTGTTCATCAATAAAGAAATAAATATTATATTTGTATTTATATTAATTAAATTATATTTTAGTAATGTTTTTATGAGTTATTTTTAGTTTATGTTTTAAAGATATATTTTTATTTATTTTAAGGTATTATTTTTATCTTATTTTGAATTTTCTTTAGCCAACACATTTTTAACTTTGAATTTTACTAAGATGAAGATCAACATTTTAATTGGTAAAATGTTTATCACCTTATTTCCTTCTTTACTTTTAAGATAATACCTTCATTAATAATTAATAATTGATATTTGATATGTCAGATGATATTAGCTCAACTGTTTATATTTCTTATCTTTCAAGGAGGAGACCCAGGTTTGAATCTTGCGAAGCGATACATGTATAATTGTCAAACTATTGTAATACTACAATTTGATCAATGATATAGTATGACATCATCTTAATCACAAATAACCAATTAAAAAATAATAATTGATATTTAATATTAATTCCAAAATCTATTTTTCTTGAGAAAATTAATAATAATCAATAAATTTGCTTCAGTTTGAATATATCTCTATTTCTCAATGACAATATCAATATTTGTAAGGAGTGCTTTAGCCTCCCAATAGTTGTTCTTTGAAGTTCCATATGATTTTAAGTAAATGAGAAGAGTTTTGATTTTATTCCTTTTCAAAACACTAACTACATCAAATTTCATAGGATTTCCACTAGAAGCAGAATTAAAATTAAGGTTAATGAATACAAATTCTAGAAATTTCTATTTTATTATGGATTGATGTAGATTCTTATATTAATTCCATCATATATCATCCTTAGATATATATTCCAATATTATAAGTCATAGTTTAGAACATATTTTTTCATGCTAGAAGCTTTCCATGATGAGAACCATGCCTAAAAGTATTCTACAAAAAGGTAAAGAATAAAGTAGTTTTTAACATTAATGAGGCTATAGACCATATGAGATGATCCTTGTTTTATCCACTATATGGTTATCCAACCAAACTTTAGTTATTGAGACATGGTATACAACCCCACCCCTAGAGGATTCAAACCTTGGACCTCTATTGAGAGTTCCAAAGCCTTCACCCTTAAGCTACTCATGGTGTACAACCTTACTCCTACTCCAAAAGAGGCAACAATAAGAACCCAAACTTGGATATGATTCTCATATTTGCTTTTGAAATTTTTATTATTCCTTACAAGAAATAGAATGCAATAATTAATGGCAAGATCAATCCTCAAAATAATTCTTAATGCTATTTGTTTGAAATAATTAATCCAAAACGTCAAGTCTTTAAGAATCTATGAAGAAAACTTATATATATATATATATATATTAAAAAGCAGAGCAAATGGTGGAAGCAAAGGATTATTAAAGGAATAGATAATATTGTGTTAGTTATTTCTTACACAAGCAATACTAAAAGATCCATGATATCCTCTTCTTTACAAATTTATCTATTATAAATTTGTATTAAAAAACTAACTAAAGGAATCTAAGCCTTAGTGATGACCTCATACAACCAAATATTCTTCCAAGGGAAATCTTTGGGAGTAGGAATTTCTCATTGCTTCAAATATTTATATTCTAAGTTGATCAAGCATATACCATATTTTTATAGATTTGAAACAATGCATCCTTCCATAAAACTTAAATAATATTTTAGAGCTTATTTGTTGCTTGTTTGAGACTTTCTCCCACAATGAAATTGCTAACAAAAGTCTAAGATTTACCCAGGTGTTGTAGATGAGTTGGAGAGGAGAGGGCAATCCTCCAAGGGAGGTCCCAGGTTCGAATCTCCACCCTACCAAAAAGCTGAATTGGGTAACCAAAATCCAATTGATAATGTTGGTGCGGGCAGGGCTGGGTGCAACTCTCGGGTGACTTTGACAGTGTAGAACCCCATGTTCGTGGTCTCTCAGACCAAGGCGCCCCCACAAGGGGTTTTTCGCTTAAAAAAAAAAAAAAAAAAGTCTAAGATTTGAATTGTAGTTCAAATCAACATAGTTTTAAATTTTGAACCTCTATAAGACAAAGAGGCCCAAGCTAATAGTTGCAATTTTGGATAAAAAATAAGAGAAGAAGTAAGCATCAACCCAAAACTTTGTAGAATCCCTCTCACTAACCAAATGATTGATATGTTTTTGGAAGGCTTATTTCCTTTATAATATTACTACACCAAAAAGACCTATAGTTTTTGAAGCAATATTTTTGCTTAAAACATTTGTTAATCTTTCAATAATATGTAGAAATTTTTTACACCTAATACCAAACTTATAAATCTACAATTTTAAAAGCCTACCCCTCCAATATTCTTTCTTTTTTGAACCATATCCCATTTTCAAAGAGTACACCTAAATTTCTCCTCACATTCATTCCAAAGAAATTATCTTGGAATTTTATTAAAGTCAAATGTTATACCTATTAGTAATCTTGAAAATAACATCATATATATATATATATATATATATATATATATATATATATATATATATATATATATATATATATATATATATAAGTGATATATATATAGTGATAGAATATAATTCTTAGGAACTTACATTTATGAATTGTAGTCTTCCAACCATGCGTAGGAACTTACCTTTCTAGCCAGTAAAGAAAAAATTCCTTCTATTCAAAATTATGGCTCAAAGTTCCTTTTTTCTTTTATTACACTAGGAAATATATAGATATAAATATTGTAAAAGTTCAACTTAAAACCCTATATTTTTTACAACAAACCATTGTGAATCAAAAGTAAATTTCAATAGAAATAGTTCTAAATTTTTGTTGCATTAACCAATTGCATAATAAACTTCTCATAGCATGATAGGATTGATTTAAATTCCTCAATCTCACCGATAAAGGGATGACCTAAAAAAATATGCCATCAATAAATTGGAGATAAAGTTCAGAGGGACTATTTATTGCAACCTAAATGCCTTTAAATAATGGGTCACCCTAGTGGATCCCATGAGTTGATTTGAAGTATCTAGTGAGGGTCCCATTGATCAAAAGAAACTATTTCAGAGTGGTATAACAATGTCTAAGCTGTTGTTAGGAACCTAGATTGAAATACACTAAACTCAATCATATGTGCTTTGCTCATGTCCAATTTCATGAGCATACCTAATTTTTTCTCTCTCATATATTGAAGAGAATGCATGACCTCTTCTATAATGATTATACTATACAATATTTGTTTACCATTAAGATGATAGGTAATACTTCGATATATTTCCATTGATAAATAACCTTTAAATACATATTTTTTCCCAACATAGGTTGTAACTAACTTACAAATCAACTTTTACTTCTCAATATTTTAGTAAGAGTCCTAACTCACACAAGACTCCTACATGAGTGGTTTTAACCACTCACTTTGTTTTTACCTTAATATGTTTATCATATCATATGATGTAATAAATATCAACATAAAAAAATTGTCTTATTCCCATGAGATATCATAATCTAGAATATTTCCCAATCTATTCATCATAATTTTTGAAACCTTCTTATAAATCATGTTATAAAGTCTTAGTAGACAAAAAAATCAGAATATAATATCTCATCTTTCTTAGAAATTAATGTAATAAAGATGGTATTAATCTTATTTTTCTTATCCTATTCAATCACAAGCAATATAACACTCTTTTCCCAATCTATTCATCATAATTTTTGAAACCTTTATAAAGTCCTAATAGGCAAAAAAAAAATCAGAATATAATATCTCATCTTTCTTAGAAATTAATGTAATAAAAATGGTATTGATCTTATTTTTCCTATCCTATTCAATCACAAGCAATATAACACTCATCAAGGTATCCCATTTTAAAAAAAATCAAATTATAAAAATTTCATTGGGATAGATTCCTTATGATGGTGGAAAGAGAAACAACCTACTCTAGCTCTTTCACAAAAATCTTCCTCATTAAGATTCTATATTGTTTTGCCTAATAGTTGATGGAATATTTAGTTTTTGTTTTTCTTTTTAATAAATATATAAAAGCAACATTACAAACGATTATCAGTTTTAGTGTTAATAACATGTGAAAGGTGGATGTATATTTAACCCCTATTAATAAATTTAATTTTCGTTTCTAAGATTTTTGAATTGCTTTACTGTATAAACTATTTTATTAGGTTAATTATTGTCACATTTCATCCTTATGAAAGGAGGAAGAGCAGTCAATGTATAGAACGAAACGAATTCAATATTTAAAATTTAAGACGTATGTTTGGATTGTTCCTCACTACTAATTTTAGTAAAGGGTACGCTTTCTAGACAAGTGTGAATTCAACCCGTTTGGTTGGATTGTTCCTCACTACTAATTTTATTAAACGGCACGTTTTCTAGACCAGTGTGAATTCAATCCGTTTGGTTACTGCAGTATCCTGTCCATATTTTCAACTTTCTTTAAGAATTTTATAACATATATATTTATTTCAACAACGTCGCCGTGGATGGTTGACGAAACGACCAAAACATGTTGACTTTCATGGCGACTGACAAGCTATAAATTTCCAAGAGGAAAAGCTGGAAGTGTAATTCTAGTAAGTCTATGCAGTTAACGGGCGCATAGTTTGAATAGGTTCTGTTCCAATGTTCATCATTCTGACTTATCCAGTTGAGTTCAAGAGGTTTAACAAACTAAAATGTATAACAATCAATTATTTTTTTAATAAAATGTGTAACAATCAATTATTTTTTAATAAATATATAAATTATAATATATTTATATCATTATGGGAGGTATGCTTACACATGTACTGTTTATTTCAATTCAAATCAACAAACGTTCGAATTTAATTATGCAAGCAGCAAAAGAAAGCAGGGTGTCCTTAACATATGTTGGAAAATAATGCCAACTGCCCCCATTAAATGCAGATGTATATAATATAGATACGCCATTTTAAAATAGCCATTTTTTTTTGTTCTATGAACATGAATTCGAAAAGCTTATTTGCCATAGATTTCTCTTGTATTTTCAAAGTTTCTTATGTATATATATATATATGCTTAAGGAATGTAATAGACAGTTCATTTTTTGAGATAATAGAATGAAATTTCTTTGAGTAGCAATAGCTAGTTTATGATCCCTTTTTACTTCCTCTATTCTGCTCTTTTATTTATAAAACTGCTTTGTTCCTTTGTGCCTTTGCCTGGTCTGTGTATCTTTGTTTGTGTAGGGTTTGTAATTCTACGGGAGTCAACAGCAGATCAAAAACAACAACTACGAGCTTGTTTTGAAAGTGCAACAGCCTACAAAGTGGTATCAAAGCCGAAAAGCCCTCTCTCACTGTGTGAATGAAATAAGCTGAGAAGAGGTCGTGGAATTCTTTAAGCATGTCCATATGTGCCAAAAGAGCCCGTCGATGTGTGCATGTGAAGGAGAATAGTACGGTGCGTGAAACTACGTGTGAGGAGATATAAGGCGAAGTATGTCTTTAGTAAGCAAGCACACAATGAAGAGTGTTGCCTACATACTTGCGTTAGTGAAAGGAGAAACTACGTGGCCAGCAGTTTGTATAGCTCGCACCAGAGTTGGAGGCCCAAGGGAGGTCGTAAGTGAAATCTGCCATAACAGAAGCACTTGAAAATTTTAGTCCGTGAAGAGAAGATTTCGAAGGAGTTAAAGGGCTTCAAAGCCGAAGACTTTTGAGAGCAGAATAATTTTAGAGTAAATATTTCGAAGACCAAAATGGCAGCTCCAAGCACAAGCTTGACAAATCCCCAAATTTCCCAATTCAATGGTAAGAATTATGAATATTGGTCAATCAAAATGAAAGCATTATTTTGTTCTCAAGATATATGGGATCTTATGGAGAATGGCTTCCCTGAATCAACAAATGCAGCAACATACAATGCTTTGACACAAGCACAAAAAGATACATTGAAGGAAAATAGAAAGGACTCCAAAGCCCTCTTCTACATATTTCAAGGAGTGGATCAGAGTATTTTTCCAAGGATTCAATCAGCAACAAAGTCCAAACAAGCTTGGGATATTCTGCAGACTGCATACCAAGGTATGGAGAAGGTAAAAACAGCTAAACTACAAATGCTAAGAAGGGATTTTGAAACATTGTACATGAAGGAGTCTGAGTCAGTAGAATCATTTTTCACTCAAGTCATAGGGTTGGTAAATCAGATTAAATCTCATGGAGATATTCTTGAGGATAGAAGAATAGTTGAGAAAATTTTAAGGAGTTTGCCTACAAAATTTGATTCTCTTGTGGTGGCCATAGAGGAAACGAAGAACCTTGCACAATATTTGGTTGATGAGCTTCATGCATCTTTAGTTTCACATGAACATAGGTTGAGTAGGTCTGGAAATTCCTCATTGGAGAATGCTTTCAAGACACAAGTCACTATTGGTTCTGGCAGAGGTAGAGGCAGAGGAAGATCAAATTTCAGAGGTAGAGGAAGAAATTCGTATAGAGGAGGAAGAGGTAGTCCATCAAGCTCAAGTGGAAGAGGTTACAATCAAAACCCAAACCAGAAATCAAGCCAAAATTTGAGGCAGAATCAAGCTCAAGGTGAAAGGTATGAAAAATCTCAAGTTCAATGTCATTATTGTAAAAAGTATGGGCATTATGCAAATGAGTGTAGAAAGAAACAATATGATCTTAGCAAACCAAATGCAAATTTCACAAGTGAAAACCAAAACCAAGATAGTATGCTGCTAGCATGTAATGTAGTGGAAGAAAATCAAAAGGATGTATGGTTTTTAGACTCAGGTTGCAGCAATCATATGTCAAGAAACAAAGAATTGTTTTCAAATCTAGATGAGAATGTAAAATCAGATGTCACATTAGGAAATGACAACAAAGTTTTAGTCATGGGGAAAGGAAACATCAATATTCTAACCAAGAAGGGGGAGAAGAAGCATATATCAGATGTGTATCTTGTTCCAGGCTTGAAACACAATTTGATGAGCATTGGACAACTTGTTCAAAAGGGTTATAGAGTTTATTTTAAAAACAAGGAATGTATAATCTTAGACAAATTTCCTAGTAATCAACTTATAGCAAAAGTTCAAATGACAAGCAATAGAATGTTTCCCCTCAAGATAACACATGATTTTATGAACCCAAAAGGGGAAGAAAAAATTGTAGCAGTCACTCAAACTATTCTTCAAGCTAAAATAAAGGATGAAAATTGGTTGTGGCATCTAAGATTTGGACATCTTAACTTTGGAGCTTTAAACCTACTACATAGGAAAGGAATGGTAAAGGGTTTGCCACCCATAGAAAAATCAGGAAGAGTGTGTGAAGGATGCATATTGGGCAAACAACATAGGGAATCATTTTCAACAGGAAAGTCAATTAGAGCAAAAGCACCTTTGGAGATCATTCACTCAGATTTGTGTGGGAAAATGCAAACACCCTCATTTAGTGGAATGAATTACTTCTTGAAATTCATAGATGACTACACAAGAAAAACACGGGTCTAATTTGTAAGACATAAGGATGAAGTATTTGAGTATTTCCATCAATTCAAGGCTCTTGTTGAGAAGCAAAGTGGGCATTATATCAAAGCATTGAGAATGGATAGAGGTGGTGAATACATTTCAAATGAATTTCTAAGTTTTTGCAAGCATCATGGAATCCACAAACAATTTACAACAAGGTACACTCCTCAAAAAAATGGTGTAGCTGAAAGGAAAAATAGAACAATCATGGAAATGGCTAGGAGTATGTTGAAAGCAAAGCATTTGCCAAATGAATATTGGGCAGCAATAGTACAATGTGCAGTCTATATTATGAATAGATGCCCAAAAAAGAGTGTAAGAAATATGATTCTAGAAGAAGCATGGAGTGGAAGAAAGCATAGTGTTTCTCACATGAGAGTATTTGGATGTGTGGCTTATGCACATGTCCCGGATGAGTTGAGAAAGAAGTTGGACAACAAAGGAGAAAGATGCATATTTGTGGGATATAGTGAAGAATCCAAAGCATACAAATTATTCAATCCAATAACCAAGAAAATCATAATCAATAGGGATGTGCAATTTATAGAAGAGGAAGCATGGGATGGAAGTTTGGAAAAAATAGTAAAAGTTATTGCAAATTCACCACAAGAAGATGAAGAAGATTTAATACCAATAAATACTCCTTCAATTGTGACTCCTCCCACACCCATTCAAGCTCAACAAAGTGGTCCTCAAGTGACACCTTCAACAAGCACAAGGTCAGCCTCACGAATTCAAGCAAGTACTCCTCCAAGTGCACATCAAACACCAACAACAGGTCCATCTACAAGTCCAATTTCAAGTGATTCTTCAAATCAAACTTTGGCAAGCTTAAGGAGGCAAAAATTTAGAAGTCTAAATGATATTTATCAACAAGAAGAAGGTGAAAATAGTGTAGGTCAGAATTCTCTATTTGCTTTATATGCACCATTAGATGATCCAATTCATTTTGAAGATGCAATTAAGGAAGAAAAATGGATAGCAACCATGGATGAAGAAATAGAAGCTATAGAAAAGAATGATACATGGGAATTAGTGAGTCTTCCACAAGGAAAATATGTCATAGGTGTAAAGTGGGTCTATAAGACCAAATGCAATACTGAAGGAAAAATTGAAAGACATAAAGCAAGAATAGTAGTTAAGGGATACAAACAACAACAAGGAATTGATTATGATGAAACATTTTCTCTAGTTGTAAGGATGGAAATAGTGAGGATATTTTTAGCAATAGCAGCTCAATATGGATGGAAAGTATATCAAATGGATGTAAATTCAACATTTTTAAATGGAGTGTTGAAAGAGGAAGTGTATGTGGAGTAGCCACTTGGTTATGAAGTTCCTGGACAAGAAGACAAAGTATATAGGCTGAAAAAGGCACTCTATGGACTCAAGCAAGCTCCAAGAGCTTGGTACAATAGAATAGACTCTTATCTCTTAAGCAATGGTTTTTGTAAAAGTGATGGTGAGCAAACTCTTTACATTAAAGCAAGTAATGATAAGATTTTAATTGTTGTTTTATATGTAGATGATCTAATATTTACTGAGGAATGATAATTCTCTCATAAATGATTTCAAAGAGGCTATGAAAAATGAGTTTGACATGACAGACTTAGGGTTGTTAAGGTATTTTCTAGGCATAGAAGTGCAACAAATGGAACATGGTATTTTTATTTCACAGTCAAAGTATGCAATGGATATCTTGAAGAGATTCAAAATGGAAAATTGTAAGCCTACTCCAACTCCAATAGCTATGGGACTAAAATTGAAAAAGGAATATTGGAGCAAAAATGTAAATCCAACTTTATACAAGAGCATTGTAGGAAGTTTAATGTACTTGACAGCCACAAGGCCTGATATAATGTATGTTGTGAGTCTAATTTCAAGGTTTATGGAGACTCCTAAGGCAACACACTTGCAAGCAGCAAAAAGGATCTTAAGATACGTTAATGGAACAAAGGAATATGGTATTTTGTATACAAAGACTAATGAGTTCAAGCTGATTGGATACACAGACAATGACTGGGCAGGTATCGTAGAAGATAGGAAGAGTACTTCAGGATATGTTTTTCATCTTGGATCAGGAGTTGTTTCATGGGATTCAAAAAAACAACCAATTGTCTCTCTTTCTACAGTTGAAGTTGAGTATGTTGCAGCTACAGGGGTAGCTTGTCAAGCAATGTGGATGAGAAGGATGTTAAAGGATTTGGGACACAAGCAAGAAGAACCAACAAGAATTTTTTGTGACAACAAGTCTGCAATAGCTCTATCCAAAAATTTAGTTTTTCACAAGAGAACTAAGCATATTGATACAAGGTATCATTTCATTAGGGAGCTGATCAATGCTGGAGAAATCCTTTTGGAACATTGTAGGTCTGAAGATCAATATGCAGACATATTTACCAAACCATTGGGAAAGAAGAATTTTGTTTATCAATGAGACAACTTGGGCATCATGGATGTTAGTAGCAGTTGTGATTAAGGGGGAGTGTTGAAAAATAATCCCAACTATCCCCATTAAATGCGGATGTATATAGTAGATAGACCATTTTAGAATAGCCATTTTTTGCTCTATGAAAATGAATTCGAGAAGCTTCTCCACCATAGACTTCTCCTGTCTTCTCAAAGTTTCCTATGTATGTATATATGCTTCAAGAAGTAATAGACAGATCTTTTTTTGAGATAATAGAATGAAATTTCTTCGAATAGCAGCAGCTAGTTTGTGATCTCCTTTTACTTCCCCTATTATGCTCTATTATTTATAAAATTACTTTGTTCCTTTGTGCCTTTGCCTGGTCTGGGTATATTTATTTGTGCAGGGTTTGTAAATCTATGGGAGTCAACAACAGATCAGAAACAACAACTACGAGCTTGTTTTGAAAGTACAACAATCTACAACATAAACAGTCATAATAAAGATGGTGGACATAATTAAAATCTAAGAATATTTTTTAGAATGGAAATAGACCACAACACCTTGACCTCATTATCACAATACCTCCTACTAAATGAAGAGTATAGTAATAATAAGATACAACATCAGTGATAAAAATGGGAAACCTGTAACAGAGTGACTTGAGATGATATGGTTTATTCGAATTCTCTACAAAATTCCTTGCCACATTTGTTTTTTCAAAACCATCTAGGAAAACACCATATAATCCAAAAATTAAACTGGGTGAATTGGGTCATCAAAAGTATTAGTTCAACTAGTTAGATTCTTTATGATTTAGGTTTAATTTTGGTAATGGATTCCTTCTCACATTTATTTTAATAATTTTAATATCACTACTTGACGACGACCATGATGATCTAATACAAGTAGTTAGATTCAAATTTTGTTAAGTTATACATGAATAATATCCAAGCTATTTTAATATAATGATATAATATAAATACTAATAGTTATATTATAATTTTCCCAAACAATATAAACTATTGTCATATCACTAATACATGTGGGAAGCTGAGAAACAGACAGTGGATTTCTGAACAGGAGAGAAAATAGGAGGGCGGAGCAATCTACAAATAAGGGGTAAAATTTGATCCCTTTTTGTCAAGGAAGGCATAGCAGATGTATGGAGTTCGCCTAATTTTAGAAGGGGTTGATGACTGGGTCTAGGGAAGCAAGAATACCTGAAGCGGGGAAATCGTTTCTCCAGAATTAGCAATTAGGATATTTAATGAGTTTTTTCCTCACTAAAGATAATCCAGTGCAGATATTTAGTCCACGTGTATGCATACGTGTGCATCTATCAATATATTTGATAATTTTAATTATGTCGGCAACGTAGATTCTTAGATTCTTCTACTTATCAGTTGTTTCAATTACGTCAAGCTCTATTTCTTGACTGGGGAGCTCAAAGTCTATCTTTCAAATGCTGACGAAAAACGCTAATATGACGCCTATTTTTCTGCTTAATAATAAAGTGTAGATCTTATTGATAAGATTCCTTTACCACCAATCCCAGCAATGCAAATTTTCAAGAATTTTGAGAAAGAAACATAGCAGTTGCAACAGCTCGAGGTTTTGATGTAATCTTTCTGTTTATTTGATATTTTGTATATAAAAATAATTAAATATATAGAACAGTTTAAAAAAAAAATGTAAACTAACAATTTTAGCATCCAGGAGGAGGCCTGGAATTTGACAGGTAAATGACCGTATTTTGTGTTTGAAACCGTAAATTACGGTTTTAATTATATGTTGACCGTAGATTTTTATTTGTTATTTTTAGTATAAACCATAAATTTTACAGGGATATTTGAAAACGGTAAAGCTAACCAATCTCTATTTTAATATAGAAAACGGTATTTTTAACATTAAAAAAGAATTTCTTAAAATTTAGCACTAATAAACTAAAAAAATAATTATTTAAAAAAAAAAACTTGAAACAAACCAATCTAAAAAACTGTGTTTTTAACATAAAAATAAATTTCTTCAAATTAAAGATTAACAAACTAAAAAAATATTAATTAAAAAAAACTTGAAACAAACCAATCTCTATATTAAAAATAATAGAAAACATTATTTTCAACGTAAAAAAACTTCTTGAAATTAACTGCTAACAAACTAATCTGACCCATGTTTTGTTGGTCTTAACTGCTAACAAACTAATCTGACCCATGTTTTGTTGGTCTTATATTTCAAATTTTAATTAATTTAAATTATAAGTTGTTTTTTTAAATAAATATAATATTTGTCTTTATATTTATTTAATTATATTTTAGTAATATTTTTATGAGTTATTTTTAGTTTATTTTTTAAAGATATTTTTTATTTATTTTAAAGTATTATTGAATTTATTTTAGTCAACGCATTTCGAACTTTAAATTTTATTAGGATGAAGATCAACATTTTAATTGATTAATGTGTCTGTCACCTTATTTCCTTATTTATTTATTATTATTATTTTTTACACATCCACCATGGGGATTGAACCCGGGTCACATCATCGATAATGCAAGTGGCATCCTTCTTTATTTTTAAGATACTACCTTCATTAATAATTGATAATTGATATGTCAAATGATATTAGCTCAACTGTTTATATTCCTTATCCTTATTTATCAAGGAGGAGACCGAGGTTTGAATCTTGCCAAGGGATACATGTATAATTGCCAAACTATTGTAATACTACAATTTGGTCATTTGATATAATACGACATCATTTTAATCACAAATAACCAATTAAAATATAATATCTGATATTTAATATTAATTTCCATATCTATTTTTCTTGAGAAACTTAATAATAATAAAAAAATTTGCTTCAATTGGAATGTATCTCTATTTCTCAATGGCAATATCAATCTTTGTAATGAGTGCTTTAGCCTCTCAATAGTTGTTCTTTGAAGTTCCATATGATTTTAAGCAAAGGAGAAAAGTTTTGCTTTTATTCCTTTGTAAAACACCACCAACATCAAATTTCTTAGGATTTCCTTTAGAAGTACAATTAAAATTAAGGTTAATGAACACAACTTCTAGATATTTCTATTTTATCATGAATTGATGTAGATTCTTATATTAGTTCCATCATATATCATCCTTACATTTATATTCCAATATTATTAAAGTAAAAGGTGAGGTTTTTGAAAGAATCCCACAACCTTGTACATAGAGATCTAAAAGGAGCCAACCAACCACCAAAAATTACAATCTTCAATCTAGCACAAAGGTGAGCTTAACAGAAAAATCTTTCGAAAGAAAAAATAATCAAAATTACATTTCTGCCCAACAACAACACATCAATTTGAACAAAAAATCAAAATTATCCTCATCCCACCCAATAGGGGACCAAAAAATCGACCAATAGTGCCATCAAACCCTGATAACCAGGACTCAGGGTATCAATGACTCATATTTGAGGCATAAAAAAAAGTGGACCCCTGCACCTCCATAGAAACAAAAAATATTCTCCCCTGAGAACACCACTCAAACTTGAGCGTAGAAGAAGGATTTGAACTTTGAATCACCCACTCAACCGACACAATAGAAACCAACCACTAGAAATGAAGATCTGCAACATATTGCCCAATGATAGGAAAACCCTCCATCTCAAAAATCTATGAAGACTAAAATCCCACAAACCCCATTAGAGTCCAACCAAACTTAGGGCCATTTGAAGCACCCAACCACAGAGTGGTCTAACCTTCTACCCATTAGCAAAGCCAAATTCTAAGTTTCCTTTAGCTGACCCAACCTTCCACTCAACCCCTCAACTATGGTTCCTTCAGTTAACCCCTATCCTTTCACCCAATAATCTCGTATGCCTTTGTAGTAACAACAACCAATCAGAGATCCAACAACCTAGAATGAACCATTAAAGGAGACCACCCAAAAACATAGTCAGATGTGAGATCCTTCAGCGAGCCCAACCTCCTTCCCCCAACCCCCATATGAGGTTCCAACTGTCCAACCTTCCTCACAACAAGCCAACCGTAGTTGCAAAGCCATCTACAAGAGAGGTTCTTAGCCCAGAAGGGCATCTGGGTTGCAATGGTTTCCAAAAATCTTGGTTCGTGGTCCTTAGAGCCACGACCCTTTGCCCTCAGATCTGATTACTTTATGACAAGAGTGTTAAGTATATTTTAATATTATAACTTAGAGGTTAACACATCTTTTTTCATGCTATAAGTTTTCCATGATGAGAACCATGCCTAAAAAAATTCTACAAAAAGATAAAGAATAAAGTATTTTTTAACATTAATGGGGCTATAAACCATATGAGATGACCCTTGTTTTACCCAATATATGGTTATCCAACCAAAATTTAGTTATTGAGACATGGTATACAAGCCTACCCCTGGATGATTCAAACCTTGGACCTCTATTTAGATTTCCAAGGCTTCACCATTAAGCTACTCATGGTGTACAACCTTACTCCTGCTACAAGAGAAGCAACAATATGAACCCAAACTTGGATAAGATTCTCAAATTTGCTTTTGAAATTTTTATTATTCCTTACAAGAAATATAATGCAATAATTAATGGCAAGATCAATCCTAGAAATCATTCTTAATGCTATTTGTTTGAAATAATTAATCCAAAACTTCATCAAGTCTTTAAGAATATATGAAGCAATCTAATATATATTTATTTTTTAAAAATTAGACCCAAATGGCGAAAGCATAAGGATATTAAAGAAATAGATAATATGATGTTAGCTATTTCTTACACAAGCAATCCTAAAAGATCCATGATATCCTCTTCTTTACAAATTTATCTATAATAATTTTGTTTTAAAATACTAACTAAAGGAATGTTCAAGCCTTAATGACAACCTTAGACAACCAAATATTTTTCCAAGGGAAATCTTTGGGAGTAGGAATTTCTTATTACTTCAAATATTTATATTCTAAGTTGATCAAGCATCCACCATATTTTTTTAAATTTTAAACAACACATCCTTACATAAAATTTAAATCATATTTTAGAGCTTATTCGTTGCTTGTTTGAGACTTTCTCCCTCAATGAGATTGCTAAAAAAAGTCTAAAATTTGGAATAGTAGTTCAAATCAATACAGTTTTTAAATTTTGAACCTCTACAAGCCAAATATGCCCAAGCTAATAGTTGCAATTTTGGATAAAAATACGAGAAGAAGTAAGCATCAACCCAAAACTCTATAGAATCCCTCTCATTGACCAAATGATTGATATATTTTTAGATTAATTGCAAACTCTCTGATATGAAGTTGTATGTTTTTTAATCTCTAGGGAAGGTTTATTTCCTTTATAATCTTACTACACCAACAAAACCTATAATTTTTGAAGCAATATTTTTGCTTAACACTTTTGTTAATATTTCAATAATATGTAGACCAATTTTGCACCTAAAACCAAACGTATAAATCTACAAATTTGAAAGCTTACCCCTCTAATATTCCTTCTTTTTTGAACCATATCCCATATTCAAAGAGTACACATAAATTTCTCCTCACATCCATTCCAAAGAAATTATCTTGAAATTTTGTTAAAGTCAAATGTTATACCTATTAGTAATCTTGAAAATGACATCATATTCATATTCACACACACACACACACACACACACACACACACACACACACACACACATATATATATATATATATATATATATATATGGACAGACTATAATGCTTAGGAACTTACCTTTATGAACTGTAGTCTTCCAACCATGCTTAGAAACTTACCTTTCTAGCTAGTAAAGGAAAAATTCCTTCTATTCAAAATTATGTCTCAAAGTTCATTTTTTTTATTACACTAGGAAATATATAGATATAGTGATTGTAAAAGTTTAGCTTAAAAACCTATATTTTTTTACAACAAACCATTGTGAATCAAGAGTAAATTTCAATAGAAATAATTCTAATTTTTTGTTGCATTAATCAATTGCATATTAAACTTCTCATAGCATGATAGGATTAATTTAAATTCCTCAATCTCACCGATAAAGGAATGATCTAAAAAAATATGCCATCAATAAATTGGAGATGAAATTCAAGGGGACTATTTATTGCAACTTGAATGCCTTTGATTTTTCCTTATCTTATGAAGAGATAAGGACATAATGGGTCACCCTAGTGGAGCCCATGAGTTGATTCAAATTATCTAGTGAGGATCCCATTGATCAAAAGAAACTATTTCAAAGTGGTATAACAATGTCTAATCCATTCTTAGGAACCTAGATTGAAATCCACTAAACCCTATCATATGTGTTTTGCTCATGTCCAATTTCATAAGCATACCTAATTTTTTTCCTCTCATATATTTAAGAGAATGCATAACCTATTATATAATGATTATACTATACAATATTTGCTTACCATTAATATGATAGGTGATACTTTGATATATTTCCATTGATAGATAACCTTTAAATACATAGTTTTTTCCAACATAGGTTGTAACTAACTTACAAATCAAATTTTACTTCTCAGTATTTTAGTAAGAGTCCTAAATCACACAAGACTCCTACATGAGTATTTTTTAACCACTCACTTTTTTTTAACCTTAATATGATATCACATCATATGATGTAATAAATATCAACATAAGAAAACTACCTTATTCCCATGAGATAACATAATCTAGAATATTTCTCAATCTATTCATCATAATTTTTGAAACCTTCTTATAAGTCATGTTATAAAATCTTAATAGATAAAAAAATTAAAATATAATGTCTCATGTTTCTTAGAAACTAATGTAATAAATATGACATTAATATTATGTATTATAACCATGTTTTTCCTATCCTATTCAGTCACAAGCAATATATCACTCTTCAATGTATCCCAGTTTTTAAAAAATTAATTGTAAGAATTTCATTGGGATTGATGCCTTATGATGGTGGAAAGAGAAACAACCTATTCTATCTCCTTCACAAAATTCTTCCTCATTAGGATCCTATATTATTTTTTGTAATAGTTGATGGAATATTTTACAAAAGCTTACCCTATTAGTGTTTATCCTTCCCTACTTATGATAGAATATCATTCTAATAATTGATTGAATTTATTTCTTTTATTTTTCCTCAATATATCGTCTTCCATCTAGAGTTGAAATATTTATGTCCCAACAAAAGGATAAATATATTTTGGCAATATACTTCAAAAAATTTAGTACTTGTATCACCTTTTCTAAGCTATCTCTCATAATATTTTGGGATGTGTAGTGGTTCCCCACTACCCGCTTGCGACTAAGAAAAAACCTTGATAATTGATGATCAGAGTTTTGTCTAGCTCATGGAAACAAGCTAAAGGAACTCCCAATAATCAAGATTTATGTGAAGATCTATTCAACAAAAGTCTTGAAAAATAGTCAAAGGACTGCTAAAGAAGCCTGCCCTTTGGGATAAGTCTTGATATTGGAGGATTTGCAATCCATAATGAAGCACAACAACTCCTGAATAGTCTATGAGAGACACTAGAAAGTCAAACGAATATGAATGCCTAAATCAAATAAAAAGTGATGAAGGTAGATATGTTGAATTAATGCTTTCTTGATTGAGGAGATGAACACCACATACCAAAGGGTAACCTTAGTAATTGTCCTAGAAACTCATTCAATACAAAGTATGGCACTGACAGTCCCATGTTTATTAGTCATTATGATCAAAGAAGTACGTCATTCAATAACCAGAATACCTAGGAGAAGTTGATGGGATTGTCAGATCTATTTACAGATAATTTTGGAGGTATTTTCTCTTGCTATAATCTATAAATAATAGTAGTTTAGACTATAAAAAACATCAATGAGTTTGCAATTATATACATTTCTACGCTTTCCTTTCATTTATCCTTGTAAAAATAATTGTGGTTCTTGAGTGGCTTGTGGGTAATATCGAACCCTCGCTTTTGGCATAATTTATGTAAAATATTTCTTGCATATAGACATACACACACATATATACATGAGGGCATATATCTATTTTTTGGTATAGCCTGCAAATCCATTGTTGTGTATGTATATATGTTTATGATATTTTACTTGAATATTAGGTTTTATTAAGTGTATGTGTGTGTGCACAGCCTATCTCTATTTTTAGACTGAGTCACATGATTGGCTCTCTAGTGGGACCCACATTATACATGCGTATAATTGGTAACTCTCATTTGTACTTCACTGTGTTGAGGAGAGGAAGTGTTTACCACTGGCACATAGCATTTAGACCTATTTTTGTAGGAATATATTAGAGGATCTCTTGGCATGTCACCCATTTTTATTTTATTGACTTTATTTTTATTTTTATTTTTTCATCCATTTCTCTTTATTGAGAAAATAGCACCTTAAATATCATATCCTAACAAGGAGTCGATTTTGTAAAAAGTCTTGGAGGACCCCAATTGAGCCAAACATCACACTCTCAGTTGTAGTCCCATTGTGTCACTCCCCATGAGGCATGATCATCCCAAGTGAAGATAATCAGAGATGACAACAATTTAATGACATACTCGGTGGAATCCTAGTGACACCATTGGTCTTAAAATTACAAGGAGTAGGGTTGATACTTGGTGAAGGTCTTACTTTATTCCTACTTGTTGATGTACCTATTTTATCACTTGGTGAATTTGCTCTAGAATGAACACTAGAAGAATCCATTGTTAAAGATAGCAAAATGAGGTTCGGGTGAAGAACTTAATCTATCTGCTTTTTAAAAGTAAGAAGCTATATTCACTTGGTGACTCTGCATCAATAGAATAAACCCAAATGTATGTGGATAAATTCTGTTGTCAAAATTCACTATCATATATTAAATGACTAGCCCCTTAGCATATATCCATTAATATGAGATGATCAAGCCCTCCGAGTTTCCAAAATCCATCTAATGTATGGAAGAATCTATCTAGATCTATATTGGTAATATTACCAAAATATACTAGCAAGGGCCCAATCACTATACTAAAGCACCTTAGAGAATTGGTATTTATATATCAAACACATAATATTGTGGAGCAAGATGTAGCCTTAAGGCTATTAGTGGAATATCTCAAGGGAGAGGCACTTAGGAAATATGAATTACTTCCTCCTCATTCAATCATAAAATGGGATCAATTATCTTCATTACTCATGAATGAGTTTACCATAGAAAGAGAAGAGAAGCAATTTGAAGCCGAAAATGAGCCAACCTAGGAGGAAAAGGTTTTACTTACCCATAATGATGAACAAAGCAATCAATTAAGTTCTCCCAAATCAAAAGGTAATGAATAAAGTTAGAGCAACAAATCCATAAAGCAACCATAAAGACAACACTAAGACAAATCCAACTAGAAAATTTTTTCCCCTTGTCTTTATTAGTATATGAAAAGATGCCATCATGGGAAAGAGAATAAGGAACAAGTCTTAAAACATGCATAATATAAAGGAATAATAACTACTCTATTATGATGCTAGCAACAAAAAAAAAAGTGGGGTCAAATAAAAAATTATGTTTATCAGTTTTTTTTGCATCTACAATAAATATAAATGCCAAAGATTGATCCTAATATGGGACCTGAGTCGAAACAAGCTTAAATTTGGAGATATTGGTTCATCAGTAGCTGAGTCTCCTAAAAAAAAGGGAAAGCATGAGTAAATGTAAAGTGACACACTATCCAAGACAAGCCAATCATAGATTAACAAATGAAATTTAAAATTGAGGATCTCTCCTGCCAAAATGTTCTTGGAAAATAAGCTAGTAGTTGGGTAAAAAGATTGCATTAAATGCTACCTCAAAATAGAACCTTATTCACAAGCAAAGAATGACAAGGAATATTGTGGGAATAAATTAACCTTGAAAGGTATGAATATGCATTTAGACACTCCTCGAAGAGTATGGTATTATCCAAAAAGTAAGAAAATAAGGAGAAATAAATGCAAGGCACATAGGGACCACAAAAAGAGGAAGGATAAAAGGAGCAACGACTTAAAAGGGTGAAACCATTTCACTCCCTAACTAAACATCCATAGTTAATTATTCATTAGAAGAGGAAGGCATTATCGACTTAGTATGACAAAGACAAAGGATTCTCATGTGTAAGAAATGCTAGAAGTACCCATACCCACATATTCTTCTAATATCAAGGTTTTGATAGACTTAGCTGAGGACTAATCTGAACCTGAAACCCACAAAGGAGCCAAAAAATTGAGGATGAACACTTACAAGCAGTTCAAATCTAGTAGACCTTTGAGCTTCAGAGCATAAATATGTACCAACTTCTTAGCACAATATATGGTGACCAATGTGCATTTCTACTACGAGCTAGTAAATGTAGGTGTAAAATTTTACGACCCAACTACCCAAGAAATCAAAGAAATAGATACAAAATTTAGAGTAAGAATTGATGGCCCCAACATCATGAGAATGTTATTGTTACCAGAAGGTCAAGTGCACATTAATTAGGAGGAAGAAAAGGGAAATTTTGACAAACTTTCACAAAACAAAAAAATGACCTTCTTAAGGTTAGAATATAAAAGGGCAGGAAAAATTGACCTAGTCATGCATAAATTTATTCTCATTGACCATTTCAATAAAGGTTCAATGGATGCGCTGAGTATGCTAGCCTTCTTTTTAGGCATAGAAAATGATAAAATTGTCAGTATGATTCAGTTGGGTATTTTGCATAGAACAAGACAAGGGGAAGTAACCCTAGATTTTTTTGAGCTAATAATAGAGCAAATCAAAGAAGGCCTACGATGCTTTCAATAAATGCAAACATTTAGGTACTTCTCATTTCTGATATACTTTATTTTGTATCAATATTCAAGCATGTTCCCCTAACTAGGAGTAATATGTAAATATTTGAAAGGAAATGGCATCCCAATATAAAATTGGACCAAATATTTAGGAAAAAGTTCTTCCTATTACATTTTTGTAGATTATTTTTCTACTCTCATCATTTCTACAATAAAGGGGTCTCAAATTCTCCAGAATCTCAAAATAATGTAAAACTAGTTTAGAAGAAACGGTCCTAGGGGACAGGTTTTTTGCTGAAGAAGGGACCCTAGTTAGAATGCATGGTTATAGATACCCTATCTATCTTCTGCTAAGATATGTTCTTGACCGAATATTCACCCTAGAAGTCTTTAGGCAAATAGACATTTTGGACTTCAAACATGGTAGTGGTAAGCATAAAGCATCGTAGTATCTATAGCCTCTTAGTTTAGGGGGAATAACCATACATAGGAAAATAGGAGCTTCCCTGGAAGAAGGTAAATTAAGAAGCCAGTGCCTTGAATTAATACAGGATAAATGGGAACATGACCTTGATTAAAAATGCGTTGCATACCTAAAAGGTATAAAAGGTCAAAAGTTCACTCATAAAAAGAGGCTTGAGATTGAAAAACTTAGAAGTCTTGAGGATAAAACAACAACTTGCCCTCTTAGTGAACTGAGTAGACCTCCACCTACCTCAAAATCCTATGAATCCTTTTATGATATCAGGGGTACCTTCAATCCATGGAACAAATCAAAGCAAGAAGATATAGAGGAATTAAATAGTTGATGTTGGAAGATGCCTAAAATAGAGGTATGATGGAAGATGAGACAACTCAATGGGCAAAAGGAAGCCAAATTTGGGTCAATAAAAGAAGATACAATGTTTAGTGAATTTTACAATGAGGAACATTTAGATGTGAAAATATTTGCAATTGTGGAATTCAGTGAAGAAGGAATAGTTGGCGAAATACATCAAAAAGTATGGGAAGCAGGGACAAAACAAGAAGAAATTCTAGAATTATTGTTTGACCCTTTGAGAGAGGCTACAAGTCCTACTACTCAATAAAAGAGAGCAATACCTTCTTGACCAACCGAACAACAGGCATTGCCTAGGTTAACTAAACAAAAAACCCAAAAGAAAAGAGGTAAAAATGGGGAACACACATAGTTTTGAAAAGAGGAAGAAGAGAAAGCATGGAAAGACAATGAAAGAAATAAAAAATAGCAGAATATCAATATCAAGTCATGCTTCGCTTTATGCATCCAAGAAAAAATCTCAAAGGTTAGGGGAAACACCTCCTTTGGAAAAGGCCCAATATTTTCCAACTAGGTAAATTGCATTTTCCTAAACATATTCAATCATTTATCTTGATTATGAAGTGGGGTATATAAGGTCTTCCCATATAATTTCTTCTCTACCCTCAACCCCAACTATGCCAATGAACCGTAAAGTAGTTGTTTAGCTAATAAAATCTATGGAAGCATTTGTATCATCCTCATAGTTATAAGAAGAGAAATAAAAAAACCTAGAAGTCCTCACCCCTTGGAATTTTTTTAAAGAATCAAACAATAGATGAATGAATATAATCAGGAGAGGTAAGCTCAACAATATTACCACCACATAGATGAATTTCCATTTTTCTTCTCAAGAAAGAACATTACTGCTTTAAAAAGAAGTCCACTGGTGGCTAAATCATTATAAGAAATTATAGACTAGGAGTATGTCAACAATAAGTATAGATTTGAAAAATGCTCAGCCTTGGGATATGTTGAAGCATACCAGAAAAGCCAATAGAATGGCAGAGCATGAATATGAGCTGACCATCCAAAGAATAGAAAGGAAGGAAAATTATCTTTAACAAACCAAGAAGACCCTTGAAGAATCACTGATCGAAGCCAAGGCCCTAAAAAACCAAATAGATTTATGGACTAAATAGTTGAAAGAACAAGGGTCTAAATCCATTTTGAAAAGGCAAGAGGAACAATTGAAAGAATTATCTAATCAACTTGCTACATAGTGGGTCCAATATGAATAGAAAAAAGACACCTTATTGAGAGAGATAAACGACCTCAAATAGTAGAACAAAGAGAGGTAGTTGCTTGAAACTAGGGATTTTATTAAAAAAATTGAGATGCTTATTGGGATGACATCAGAGGTATGGCATTAGAGTTATTCTTAGTTATTTATTTCATACATTCAACAATTTTTTTGGGCCTCAAGATAGATAAATAAGCAAAAATTAACTTAGACAAAATCAACATCAAGATCGAAGAAGCTAGGACATACCAAACCCTGTTGGCCAAAACCCTTGATTTTGAAATTACTTCTATCAAGATAAAAAATAGAGAAATCATGGAATAAAAAGTAATCAACCTCTTAAGAAGAGAGCAAATGGATGAACAGTTCATAAAGTTAGTTGATAACATATATAACACTATGGGAATATTGAAAGTAAAAATAGATTCTCTAATAGTAGCAGTATTCCCTTCACCATGGAACCAATTGAATGATAAATAATTCTCAAAGGAGGAGTATTTGAATATGGTTGAATCAAATAAAGAGCTTTTTCTTAGCTCAAAAGAGTAGATTACCCCAATTATGCAGAAGATATAGCCCAAATTATTGGGCCACTAGCAAAACTCAAGGTGTTGATCAATGAAGCAATGAGCCAAACCAATAATTTCTCTTGGTATGATAAGCATGAGGTTCTTATTCTGTATGATCAATTCTAGCACACTCAATACCCAAAAAATGAAGAATAGGTAGAAATTGGAAGAGCACTTACTACACTCTTTATGTTACATAACATTTTCCTGACTATTTTTTTAGTTTTTTGTGTTTTCTTTTGCAAGAATGATTAAAATTTTGACTTTGATTTCAAGAATAAAAGTGATTTTAAGTTTTTCAAGTAGGCTAGAAGGCCCCTATGAGCCATTAAAATTATAGTGGTTCCCCAATACCTTCTTGTGACCAAGGAATAATCTTGATAACTGATGATTGAAGTTTTATCTAGCTCATAGAAAATAAGCTGATGAAACTCTTGATAATCAGGACTTATGCAAAGATCCATTCAACAAAAGTCCTTATAGATAGCCAAATGAGCACTAAAGATGTTTTTCCTTTGAGATAAGTCCTAATATAAAAGGTTTTGCAATCCATGATGAAGTGAAATATCAAAAATCCTGACCACTCTATGAGAGATGCTAGAAAGCCAAGTGGACATGGATGCCTGAGTCAAATCAAAAGCGATAGAGGTAGATAGTTTGAATTAATACTTTCTTGACTAAGGAGAAAAATACCACCTACCAAAGGGTAACCTAAATATTTATCTTAAATACTCATTCAGTATGAAGTATGAAACTGATAGTCCCATGTTGTTTAGTCATTATTATCAGAGAACAATGTCATTTAGTGATTAGAATCCCTAGGAGAATTAGATGGGATTATTACATCTATTTGCAAATAATTTTGGAGGAAAATTTTCTTTCTTTAATCTATAAATAATAGTAGTTTAGAATATAAAAAGTATTAGTGAGTTTGCAATTGTATACATTTGTAGGCTTTCCTTTCATTTCTCTCGGTAAAAATAGTTGTGGTTCTTGAGTGACTTATGGGTAATCTTGAACCCCTACTTCAAGCATAATCCATGCAAATTATTCTATGTATATAAATATATATGTATATATATATAGGAGCCTATGTCTATATTTTGGCATAGCCTATAGACCCATTGTTGTGTATATTATTTTTTTGTGACCTTTTGCCTAAATATAGGGTTTTATTAAGCATGTGTGTGAGGGGCCTGCATCCATTTTTAGACCAAGTCACTTGCTTGGCTCTCTAGTGGGACCTACCTTCTTATGCATGTGTATAATTGGTAACTCTCATTTGTACTTCATTGTGTCAAGGAGAGGAAGTGTTCACCACTAGCACATAATATTCAAGCCTATTTTTATAGGAATATCTTAGCAAATCTCTTGGTCCATCGCCTCTTTTTATTTTTTTGAGTTTGTTTTTATTTCTTCTTTCTTGTACCCCTTTCCTTTGTTGAGCAACTAGCACCTTGAAGATCATATCCTAATAAGGAGTCAACCTTGTAAAAAACTTCCAAAGGTCCCTGATTGAGCCAAAACTCATGCTCTCAGTTGTGGCCCTACTATGTCACTCTCCTTGAGGCACAATCATCCTAGGAAAGGATAATAAAAGATGAAAAAATATGAATACGACTCTTTCTATTAAGATATATTATGGTTATCTAATATGAGAAAAATAGGGGTTTCTCTGAATCTCAAGGGGGGTGATGCCAATTCATTATCAACTTGAAGACCTTGATGTTTATTTAGGTTCTTTTCCAAATGGATTTGATAGTTTTTTTAAGCCTTAATATTAATATAAAATTCACATGATAAATATCACAAGATCAAATATAAGATAGCCACAATATAGTAAGATCAATATATTGATGTAAGTAGAATAATATGAGCAAATTAATATGTAAATTAATGATTATAATATATCAAATAACATTCATTAATAAAAAACAATATGAATGTAAATAGCCTGAATCATACATGTACAAAGCATGTAGCACAACTTATAATATTAATTGCTCAAATATATGTAATATTTATTACTCTTTCTATTACAAATATAGCACTTGACTCTCTACACTTGATGCTCCTCCATAAAGTAATATATAGCCATAGTAGAATGACTCTTTGGTTACTTGAATATTCCTTTCCATATGCCAAGTCTCATGATTCTTGGCTTCTCTACTTGACACTTGCATACACATGACTCTATCTTGTATGCACACCTAGAAATGACTCTTCACTTAGCACACTCCAATCTAAGGACACTTGTGCACACTTATATATAAGACATAAGCTTACATTACACTTGCACACATACTTACATGACACTTGTGCATTTCTTGCACATACACACTTACATAACTCGTGTGCATTTTCTACATATTACAATAATACATAAAATATTACTCACATTCTAAACTAAGACTCAACCCCAATATAATATGTACAAGACATGGTACTATAGGGGTACATTAGCATGTGCCAAATAATGTAATATACACCAAAACCCCCCTATATTACATTATTTGGTTATTGAAGACTTTAGTCTTCAATCATGGTCTTCGTCCTTCAAGTGACCTTGCAATGGATTTGATCTTTGTCTTGATCTTCATAATTTTGTTATTCTTGCTTGAATTCATATTTGAATTCAGTCTTTGTAACTTCAAGATTACAAGTCTCTTGTGCTTTCTCATTGTCATCAAATTCTTGCATAAGAATATTTCCCTTATCTTTTTTCTTAGAATCATATTATTCTTTCTTTTACTATATAGATACTTCTAAACATTCACTTAAAGCATCATTATAGGCTCCTAAGTTAGATGAAATTAAAATATAAATATTACAAGAAGAATAAAATATATTTTCTAAAAATGTTTCATCTATTTTCAGTTTATTTTTAAGGGATTCAATCAACTCTTTTTGTTTTATATTCTCTTATTTATGAAACTTGAGTGCAAGAAATGCCATATACATTATGCTACCAATATCTAAAGGTATTATAATACTATATTTTGTATTATCAATCGCTTCAACAATTCTTGCATGTAAATAGTATTCAAAAATTTCAACTATAGCTTCACCATAGATTAACTTTGAGACTAGATCTATCTTTTCTTCAAAATTTTCAATCAAAACTTTGATTCCAATTTTTATGACATTTACATTTTCTTTATGTATCATAAACTCCATATTGTTATCCATTGAATTTGTAGATTTTGATTCTTTTGAAGTAGACATCCTTATATATCCCTAGGTTTAAAAAATTTAAAGTTTCTAAATTTAAATCCTATGAAGTAGTAATCCTTATGTCTCCCCAATTTTTAGAAACTAAGAAATAATGAATTTTGCAAATTTTATTTTTCCTAAGTTTGAAGTAGAATTCCTTTTGACTCCCAAATAACTAATTTGCAAAAATTCAATGACCTTCTATTTCAAAAAATATTAAATCAAATAAATATTAAATTTATCTACCAAATCAAAAACTATTAAAGAGTCCTTATAACTCCAAACTTATAAGTAATTAGACTATTATCCTACTTATCCCTCCATTAAATAAATCTAACAATTAATTTTTCCTTATAAACATCTACCTTATCAGTCCTAATTAAACCTTAGAAAATACACTTAAATTTAAATCCCTATCCTTATAAATCTTTTAATAAATTAAATCAAACCTTATCACTCCTATGGATTGAAACTGAAAAATATCTAATAAATTTGAAATACCTTTGAAAAATGCTACGTGCCTTTATCCTCTCCAAAGCTGTGGATGAAGTGTATGTTGTGGATGCTTATGATATTGTTCCATGTCATGTGAACCAATTTAATCTACTTGGTTGAGTGCTATGTCCCACCAAGTTGCTTCATTTTATGGCATTCAAATTTAGGTGAGAAAAAATAAATGATAGAGTTTATAATGTGCTATTTCAAATGCTATTCAAGAATATTTCTTCCAAATATTTGGTAGATATTACTCTATCACTATTCCTTTCTCCTTCCTCTAGCGTTGAAGACTTTTGACAATTTGTTACTCACTTGTGTAAAAATTTTGGCACTACCTGTTGTTACTAATGAAACTTCTAGCATTGTTTATTCATTACTTGCTAGTGCTACCTACCTGTTACTCACTGGTGCTACCTAATCATTATTCATTGGAATTTCTAGGATCTTGGTATTTCCTAGAGATCAACCATGCACTTTCCTCTACATTATGCTATATTTTCACTTTTGACATTTTCTTGATTCTTGATTTTCCAATTGGTTTACCGTGAGTGCTTAGACTTCCTCTAAATGCTAGACATCTTTATTTTTGAAGTATTTCTTAGCTTTGGTTCAAAATACAATCTGTTTAATTACATTTCATAGTTAGTTACTACTATTCAATGATATGTAAGGTGTTGTGCTAGGTGCTTAGCTATGTTACTGCATTATACCAAGTGTTATGGTATTGTACCATACTTTGTATTACGATGCGATGCTTTCCTTTGTATTATGCTATATTGTATGCTTGCTAACTGTCCTACATTTACACATTAGTCTTTGTTTCTTATGTTGGTTTTGCATCAGATCTAAAATATTATCATAGTAAAGTGACTTTATAACTTATGACTATATTATAGCTTTTGGCTTGTAGATGACTTTACTATCCTCTTAGCTTCTTTCACTACTTTAAATATTTAGACATTGATCATTCAACTACACTTGTTCGACTAATTCTTCTTCTTCATATACCTTTAGTAATAATTCTTCATATGGTCCTTTCCTATGAATCCTTAGTATTTATCTCTTCAGCTTGTTATTCTTGATTTCTAATGACTTCTTTCTTATCTGAACTATTTATTCTTTGTGGTTGCTATTTTCAAACCATCTTATCAAGGTCAATATCTAATGAATTGAATCTTCCTAATACCTTATTTTATTTCAAGGTATCTTTTCAAGACCTATTGTTCTCTTAGATTACCTCTATTCTGAATAACATTTCAGAATATGTAACCTTGACCTTTTGCTTCTCTTCAATCTCTATCGAGGTCCATATGACCTAAGTCTTCAATATCTCTAAAATTCCTTAAGTCAAGGTCTCACTTCAAGATCTAAAATTTCTTTATATCAAGGTCTGTCTTCAATGCCTCAATCCATTATCTCTTATGTCAAGGTTTGTATTCAAGATCTAGAACCTCTATCAAGGTCAATTTCTCTATGACATGAAACTTCAATATTGTACAACTTAAATTAATCTCTGCTTGATGAAAACTTACATTTAGATAGATATATCAGTACTTGATATGTCCTTCTTTTTTGCTTACTCTTGCATTGGGATAAGTAATTCTTCTCTATATATTGTAGGAAGTTTCTCATTCTTTTGAAGATCAATCTCTGCTATAGCTTTATCTTCAACAATGTATTAGGTCACACCTAAGAACTTATATAATATCAAGGTGACCTTAATGTCCCTAATGCTTCTATCAATATCAAGGGTTGGCTAAGTCCTTGAATGATCAACTATCTTAAAGTTTATTCACCCTCCAATAGATGAGTCCTTGTCTTCATTGGTTATTAAGCAACCATGGAAACACTCTATAGCTAAGTACTAGTCTTCACTATTTATTTCTTCAACTATGGAAAGATCCTAGCCTTTCTAGTTACTTTAATCTTATAGTAGAGTCCAATTATATCTCCCTTTAAAGTAGATAGACACTAAATCAATTTTATCAATCTAGACAAAATCAATTGTATATGTAGCTAAATAAATTCAACTTATGCAAGAAACTACTCACAGTAGCTTTAATACCATTGATGGATTTTTAAGCCTTAATATTAATATAAAAATTATAGGATCAATGTTAGGAACCTACTTGTAAAAATAAATACACTCACATAAATATTGCAAAAAAAATAAAATTCTTAGAACATTACTACGAAATAGAAATGAATAATCTCACAAATAACATAGAATTGTGGGCCACTTTGAGGGTGCAACATCCTTCTATAATTTCATTCAATTATGCAAAAAATATACATACATTCTTGCTCCTCATAGTTTTAAAAAATTCATCTACCACCTAACTCTCAAGGATGGATTACATGTAAAATACCACCCGAGCTAGAATATCCTACCTACAAAATTCTTGATAATGATTACATATAATGGTGCCACTTGTTTAGGTGCTTTCAAATCCATAACTATTACAAAATATTTCAAAATATTATCATGGGTGTTGCCAACATTTATAATACATTACAGAATATTACTATGGGTATCCCCCCATGTTCACAAGGAACATTACATCATAGTGTTAGGATGAGGTCTATTGGAGGAAATTCTTGCACCCTTGGATATTTGTCATGCTGAAAGACTCCCTGATCCAATTAGCACTGTGGAATCTAGTGAATCCACCTCTTTGAATTGGAAAAATATTATCCTAAGACTTTAGACAGTTCAAGTAAGGTAAGGAAACCCTAGATGTGAGTCTATAATATTTCTCATATGCTCATGCTCATCCAGATTTACAAAAATAAAAATAAAAATTGTAATATAAAATTTGATCAAGCTTTAGAGTAACTCTCAACTAGTGCTTCATTTAGTACACCTTATCCATTGGATAATTATAGCAAGGCTTAAAACACTGGTAGAAAACAAAAAGAAAGGGAAGAAAATAAACATTGAGCCAACCACATTCATTCAAATAATGTAACAAAAGTGATTGAACATGCCAGTTAAGGAAGGTACCATTTACATATTCAAATGATGTAACATGTAAAAAAGACAACAAAAAAAACTGCACAAAAAATACCGAAAGGAGAAAGTATGATTGTATTAATACAAAACATCATTACAATGGGAGTCTGATCAATATAGACAAATATCACTAGGAAAATACAAATAAGTTCTCCATTAAAATGATTCAATAGAGAAATGTAATTCTTTATTCAAATGATGTAACAAAGAGCCTCTTGGATTTTGACCTTAGCCATTGGAAATGATCTAAGTAAACTAGACACCTCATTAGAAAAAACTTGCATAATAATGGAGAAGAAAGAGGGGTGACTAGATAAGACATAGAGAAGAAAAATACAACTGATAAAGTATGAACACTCTCGTATACTTCTTGCATAATTTTACTATGCAAAAACTTGATCTCCTTTTTCTGTTGCAACATCCCTTTCTTATAGCTTGATTATTGGTCTTTATTCACTCTCATTCAAAGCTCTATGATGTCCCATAATTGCTATAACTACAAATACCTTTGTGATGACCCATAAATGCTACACTTGCATCCATCTATTTTGTACCATTAATTGCAATTGTGGTGGCTTTTATTTGTAGTTTGATCATGGTCTAGCTACAACTATTTTCATTAAAAATTTGGTGATGGCCCATAATTGTGGTAACTGACTTCCTACTCCATTCTATTCCATTAATTTCCTTTATGTCATGTTATAAGGGCGACTAAATAATTTAACGATCTTTTATTCATTGCCAAAAATCAAAGCTTAGGTATTGCCTTAATCAAAATTTTAATTAATTCATAAAAAAATTTAGCGCTATGCAAAAAATATATTTCGAGTGCTTAAAAATAGCTATTGGGCTAGTTTAATTATAAATTTAGCCATAATAATAAAGAAAAATTTAACTATTTTACCTATCTACGATCTCGTGAACCACTCGATTAATTAGTACCAATAGGCACGTGGGCCTCCCATATGGATCCCTACATTAGCGTCACCAATTGGTGCCTCTAGGTGGCCTCATGTAGAAGGTGCCTTGAACACCATGAGGTGGTTGAATCACCATGGGTGTCTCCACACCTTTAAATAATATTAGAGTTGGCCTACACTTGTTATGGGACTAAAACAATGAAACCAGACAATAATCATTGCACCTGTACACACATGCCTCTACTACCAAACACCTATTACCATGTGTTACCATGGGATTGGAACACTCAAAATATTTTGATACCCTCTGCTCTATCCAATCTGTGTACCCATATCTACACTGTTGGATCTACTGCATGTATGAACTTACCTATCATATAACACCACATGTCACACTCAAGTTAGAGTGCTTAGATCTTTCAATGCTCTATGCTCTATTTGATTTGTGTACCCATATCTACATCATTGGATTTGCTACATACCTAAACTTGCCTATGACACACCACCATATATCACACTCAGGTTGAAGTGCTTAGATGTTTTAATGCCCTCTAATATATCTGATTTGTACATTAATCTTTGCACCATTAGATTTGTTACACACCTAAAATTACCTATCACACATCACCACGTGTCAACATTAAAAATATTCTTCCCTATGCACCTCACTCCGCTCTGTTGGATCTTCACACCCACTTGAATTTGAACTTTCAACCTTGGTAGACCATGGTGGGGATGATGTGGTAGGGAATAAATGGACACGTACTTCAAGCTTAGATTGGAAAGGAATTCTAAAAGGAAGGGGAGGATGATGTATGGGACCTAGTGTAGTTAGGCATATATGGAAACCTTAGGGTATTAGATTAAAATTTTTGCATAGCATAGGACTTAAAGGGAACAAATTACAATTTAAGCAGTGAATAAAGGTGCCAACGACTAGCAGATGAGACACTCAACGACTAGAAGGAAATAAAATAAAAAGTAAATTAATTAATTTGATTAAACTGTAGGAATATGACGGGGGGAAATTAAAATACTCCTTCTTAGGCATTTGGAAAATAAAAGGCGATCATGGGACCCCAAAATTTATTTTGACATAAGACTTTAGGCTTAGAAACTTTAATGACATATATATGCCTATTTAAATATTTAAAGGAAGAAGACATACAAAGACCAAATTTTTTGAAAGGACCTTTGAGCATGCGACTTTTACAAAGCTTTAAAAGGAAACCAAAATTTGCAATAATTGAAAATGACCAAAGACAAAAAGGATTATTCTAATAGAAGACTGACCAAGGGATTATTGCAAATTTTGGAAGGACCACAAAAATTAAAGAGAAGCCAATCTTGACCTAGACATGAAAACAAAACAACCTAAACCAAGGACTCCATAGGGCACCAAAAATTTGAAAATTAGGGGTAATCTCAAGTTGGATTTTGAGGATCCAACACAGGCTTCGATTGGGATAGGTGATGAAAAGACTCTTTAAAAATGAATCACCTGAGAACTCTAGAATCTCTAACAGACCACATGGACTCAAAAATTTACCTAATCACCTAAAAATAACACCTTAATCACACAAAACAAACTAAGGTAAGAAATATAAAACACTCTTCTTCTTTATTTATTTATTTTTTTACAAGGCTTCTCAAGCCCTTAGTGCAGAATGATACAATTTCAAATGTTGGCCATTGATAGGAATTGAAAATTCTATACCATCCAAAGTCTGCAATTTGTAAGTATGTTGGCCTACATTTTGAAGGATTTGATAGGGGCCAAGCCATTTGGGTTCCCACTTCCCCTTTTCACCATGCTTATCATTTTTGGGGTCCCAGTACAACACTATATCTCCTCCTTGAAAAGGTTTACCCTTGGCTTTCTTATTGAACAACTATGCTATTTTGTGAGCCTGCTCAGTTATCTTCATTAATGAATCCTTTCTATCTTCCTGCAACTTCACAATCTGATCAAATCTTCTCTGCAAAATATTTGGATTTTTATGATCTTGAAGAAGCAAAGATAAAGCATGACTCTCCACCTAAGGGGGTAATAGAGCATTCTCACCATATACTAGTTCATAAGGAGATTTCCTTGTGCTTCTTTTGATAGATATTCTGTCATCCCATAGAGCAAACTTTAGCTCACTATCCCAACTTCTTTTGTTTTTACCCAATGCTCTTCTGATTCTTGTGATCAAATTCTTATTTAAAGATTCTACTAAACCATTTCCTTGAGGATAATAATTGGTAGAATGAGAAAGCTCTATGCTGTACTTAGCACAAAATTTAATCATCTCAAAATAAGTGAAATAGTTACCATTATCTATGACTATCTTTTGGGGAACCCCAAATCTTGTCAATATGTGTTCTTCTAGAAACTTGATGACCACTTTTGTAGTTGATTTCTTGAGAGGCGTTACTTCTACCCACTTGGTAAAATAATTTGTTATTGTTATAATCCACCTGTGGCCCCTAAAATAATTTGGGTTAATCTCACCTATGAGATCTATTCCCCATTGAGTGAAAGGAGCTTCCACAATTACTAGCCTTAGGGGCATGGCTGACAAATTCTTCTTCCCTACAAAAATTTGATAGTTATGACAATTTCTAACAAATTGATAGACATCCTTAAATAGGGAGGGCCAATAATAACCAACTCTCATGATTTTATGAGTAGTAGCCTTTGGAGCAAAGTGACCTCCACAGAATCTAGAATGATATTCTTTCAACACTTGAGGGACCTCTTTCTCAAACAAGTAGAGAAGCAACACACCATCTGGATGCCTCCAATACACTCTACCTTCTTGAATGTAGTATCTTTGGGCCAATTTCTTGATAGATCTTCTTTTTCTTTGGGGTATATCTTCTAGAAATGATAAGTTTTGAAGATAAAATATAATGCCATCATACCACTTGCAATCAGAATTATCAATTACTCTAGCTTCATGTTGCTCATCTACTATGATAGTGTTATTCATGGCTTCCCCTTCTTTGTTAGCCATATACTTTTCCAATCCCTATCCTCTAACAATATGAACTACTTTGAACTCTACATCATACTGTAATAATTTTTCCATCCATCTTGCAGGACTACCTAAAGGTTTAGGTTGAGTGAAAACATCTTTAACAATAATGTAGGGGATACAAGCTATTACCTTGTTGGATCCAAAGATACATTTGAAATGATCTAATGCCTTGATTAATGCATAAGCCTATTTTTCTAGCATAGAGTATTTTAGTTGAGCACCCTTCAATCCTACACTCATAAAGGCTATAGGCCTTTCATTTTTCTCTTCATCCTTCTGAGCTAGAACTGCAGCAATAGTATGTTCTGAGGTAAATGAGTAGATTTTGAAATCTCTAGAGTAATCAAGGCAATTTAATATTGGAGCTTGAGTGATTGCATCTTTGATCCTCTAAAAATCTGTAGTATTTTCTTCTATCCACCTTATTTCCCCATATTTCTTGATCATGTCATTAATTGGCTTAGCAATCTGAGCAAAATCAGGGATAAACCTCCTAACAAAGTTAATCTTCCCAAAGAATGATCTAACTCCCTTAAGATTTTTAGGAGGGGGAATTTTAGTAATTACTTCTATTCTTTGTGGATCAATGCTAATCCCATCCTTTGAAACAACATGCCCAAGTAGTTTACCTTGTGTGGCCCCAAACACACATTTTTTAGGATTCAAAGATATGCCAAACTCTTTGCACCTATCAAATACTTGGGTTAGATGTGTAAAATGATCTTCAATATTTTTGAAAAAACTATAATATCATCGAGATACACTACTACTATCTTAAACATTAGCCCCTTAAATGCAACATCCATGGCTCTTTGAAATGTTGCCCTTGCATTCATCAACCCAAAGGGCATCTTGAGGTATTCAAATGTTCCCCATGGTGTAGTGAAAGTGGTCTTATGCCTATCCTCTAGATTCACTGCAATCTGATTGTAACCTGAGAAGCCATCTAATAAAGACATTCTTGATGCCCCAACCACTACTTGAAGCAACTGCTCCATGTTAGGAAGTGGATAGTTATCTTTGAGTGAGCTCTTATTCAAATTTCTAAAATCAACACAAATCTTGATTTCACCATTCTTTTTTCTAATTGGGACTAGATTTTCTAACCAAGAAGAAAATCTCACCTTCCTAATTATCTTAGTATCCAATAACTTCTGCACTTCTTTCTACATAATTGGATGCAAAGTGGGATTGAAATTTCTTTGTTTTTGCCTGAAAGGCTTGGTATCTTTTTGAAGGGGTATTATGTGAGTCATTACCTTTGTATTGAAAGTCTTCAGGTCTTCATAACTCCAAGCAAAGACATCAATGTTCTTTTTCAAGAATTTGATATATTGTTGCTTCTCTTTTCCTGATAGAGCCTTATTAATCTTAACAAACTTGGGCTCTTCCTCTATTCTAATATTAACATCTTCTGCTTCAGACTCCTATACCAGAGGTTTATATGCTCTATCAAAGTCATCAAACAAGCTCTCTAAAGATACCAACCCCCTAGGGATCCTATTGGTCTTCAATTGTATGACTTCTATGGGTTCTCCAATAACATCCTTCAGTTTTTCTTCATCACTTTCATCACAAATAATGTCAGAGAATTCATTTTGCATAGTCATAAAATCATTAATGTGTATATCATCATGAAAAACTTGTAAATATACCACATTATCAGGGATAGATGGCTTATAAATAGATATGGTTGGGAACCTATCCATAAACCAAGTGTCTATCTCAGGGCTATCTACTCTAGAAGCATTAATTACCAATAGATTTACATTGTGATTCTGTGCTCTAGGAATATATTGTAGATCAAAAGCTAAGAATCTATCTATTTCATCCAACACTACTTGCTTATATTGCTTTAATCTAGGGTGCTTCATTTGATATTTTCCTTTGATTTATTGAATTATTAGCTCAACATCCCATCTAATATTAAGGTAATTAATACCCAATTCCTTGGCTTTCCTTAGCCCTAGCAATAAAGCTTCATACTCTACAACATTGTTTGTACAAGAAAATTCTAACTTGTATGGTATGCCAAGATAGTTCCCATTAATATCTATCAACATTACCCTGACTCCTACTCCTGCCTAAGATTTTACCCCATCAAAGGTCATAGTCCATAACTCAAAAGTCAGAATTCTATCAGTTTTTACATCCACTTTAACCTTCAGTTTTGGATCCATATTCTCAGCATCGGGCACTTCCAATAAGAAAGGAGAATGCCAAATAGAGTAAACCCCCATATATTTTTCCTCAATAGAATTCATGATATTAACCATATTATCATTAGGATCTCTAAATTCAACTAAATATCTATTGAAGGGTTCTCTTTTCAAGATGACTTTTTCCTTGCCCTACATTGGGATAGTGGCATATGACCAATCTAATTGAATAGTACCACCTAGTTGCTCTACCCAATGCCTAGAGAGTAGGATGGAAAAGAAAGGGTCCACATCTACAACTATGACATCCATTACCACACCTTTCTTAGGATATTGTTCAATATGGACAAGAAGCCTAGTGATAATGCCTACACAAGGTACTCTCCTATTATCCATTACAAAAATAGGGGGTGCTCTTTTTGATAAATCAAGCCTAACTGATCAGCTACTTGTTTTGACATCACATTCATGGAAGCACCACTATCAAGCATGTAGTTATGAATAACATATTGGTATCCATAGCCTGATGTATACCTTAGTGATATGTAGAATGGTTTAACTAAATATGGGGCTCTAATTGCATTATTCTCAAGGCCTATGGGGGCTTGAGGCTGACATCCTGATTGATCAGTTAACTTGAAGGCTCTACATACTTGATATCGGTACTTTGGGATGGTCATTAATTCCCCAAAAGTGATGCTGACCTTCTGCTTGGAAACCTCTATACCTAGATCAAACTAATATTTCTTATCATCAATCCCTTTTCTAGATTTCTGATTAACCAAGTCATCTTGTTGTTTTTGGATAATTTCTTCTGAATCAGGCTCTTCAGGAATCATTTGTTGCTTCATCTAATTTACCTTTTTCTATGAAATCACTCTTATGGTTTTCTCTTTTTGGGTAGGCCCTTCATCAATTCTTTCCTCCACTATTCTATTCCTAAGATTAATAGCATGTATTCTCTCTAAAGACTCAACCTCTTCTGTTGTAGGTATAAGCTTCCCCTGCTTCATCCTATCAAATCTTGTATTAGGAGACTCACCTGAGGTTGATGCCTCTCCAAAGACTAAGGCTCTTTGTTCATGATTATTGGCACATATGTCCATATCCCTTTCAAATTCCTTTTCTCTGACCTCATCCTCTTGAGTCCAACATACATTAATTCTAATATCTTCTTCTTCAAATTCAACATTTAAATCAACATTAGAATGTAGATTTAGATAAATACCACAATCAATAGGGTTATGTGGTGCATCACAAGTAGAGCAATAGAAAGGATGATCTGATGCTATATTGTTAGATGGTATTGGGTTTGGAATAGAATCTAGATCTCTTTCTATTTCTTTCTTTTTCCAATTTCCATTTCGATTCTTGTTTCCCTCTTCATTTCCATTGTTATTCCAGTTTCTATTGAAATTCCTTCTGAAATGAGGCCTGTTATCTACCTATTGTCTATTATCACCCTATGAAGTTTTAGCAATGTTATCTTTACCTTTTTCAATTCTAGCCAATCTATTATTCAAAGTGGTAAACATCTCACTCAATTGATTTGCTATTTTGTTCATAGGATCTTGATCTATTTTCTTAGGGATAGAGAATTCAACCTTCTTGGGCTTTCTTTCAGGTTGATTGGGCTCTAAAGAGTATGCTTTCATCTTCCCACTATCAATCATATTTCTTTCTATTTCAATAGCCCTCTCCATACATGCATCAATGGTGGTTGTGGCTTGTTGTCTTAATTCATAACTAAAATCTCTAGGGAAGGCATTCTTGTAAAAATAGATGGATTGATCATCATTTGGCCTTAGTGCTACTAGAATCTTATTTCTGGTCTTAAAGAATCTCCTATTGAAATATTCCACTGATTCATTTTATTTCTTCTTCATGGTAGCTAATTCTATTAGCAAGGATTGTTCATTCTTCCTCTCTCCATATTTCTTGAGGAAAGCTTGCTCCATTTCTTGAAAATTATGGATAGTGGTAGCTCCAAGGTTGTTAAACCATTCTCGAGCATCTTTCTCCAAATTTTGGAAAAATAGCCTAAGGACAACATCTTCATCATCTACCTCAAGACTATCCATGGCATACAAAAAATCCCTAATATGATCTTCACCGGTGACAACATTATTTCCTTGAAATTTAGGCAAGTACTTATGAGCTTTACCAAGGAGGGGATTTAGATTTGGAGGTAAAACAAAAGCTCTATACCTATTGGTTCTCCACTGATTGACATTTTGGTTAGCATTAGGAGCTACCATACTCACTATAGGTTGATTTACTATGGGTATAGGGGGGACTGATTTAAACCAAGAATTTGGACTAGAAACAAGAATAACATGAATTGGAATTGAAGTTTTTTCATGAGATTTGAAGAATACCTCAGGATTCGACACTCCAACAAGCAATTCTTTGCCACTTCTTCTTGTAGATGCCAGATCCAACTCCTCCTTTCTTGATTTTCAAAGTTTTGAGTTCATTCAGAGTCGCCAACACATGTGTGCAAAGAAAGAGCAAGATCTTCAACAATACTCAAGCCAAGATTGCTTAGCTTGATATCCTCTCAATTCTCACAAATTTTACTCAAGGGATTTGGGAAAGACTATGAAAAATACAAAATGCAAAATAGTACTAAGTTTATCCTCGACAACAACACCAAAAATTGTTGGGGAAATTCTTGCACCCTTGGATATTTGTCACACTGCAAGACTTCCTTGATCCAATCAACACTGTGGACTCTGGTGGATCCACCTCTTTGACTTAGGAAAATATTATCCTAAGACTCTAGATAGATCGAGTAAGGTAAGGAAACCCTAGAGGTGAGCCTATAATACTTCTCATATGCTCATGCTCATCCAGATTTACAAAAAAAAAGAAAAACTGTAACATAATATTTGACCAAGCTTCAAAGTAACTCCCAGCTAGTGCTTCAATCAGTAGACCAGTGCCTTATCCATTGGGTAATTGTAGCAAGACTTAAAACACTGATATGAAATGGAAAGAAAGAGAAGAAGATAAAAACTGAGCCAACCACATTCATTCAAATAATGCAACAAAAGTGATTGAACATGCCAGTGAAGGAAGGCACCATTTACATATTCAAATGATGTAACATGTAAACAAGACAACAAACAAAACTACACACAAAAATGTTGAAAGGAGGAAGCAGGATTGTATTAATGCAAAAGATCATTACAATGGGAGTCTGATCAAGATAACCAGATCTCACTAAGAAAATACAAATAAGTTCTCCATTCAAATGATGCAATAGAGAACTTCAACTCTTCATTCAAATGATGTAACAAAGAGCCTCCTGGCTTTCGGCCTCAACCACTAGAAATGATCTCAGTAAACTGGGCACCTCCTTAGCAAAAACCTGCACAATAATGGAGAAGAAAGAGGGGTGACTAGACAAGACACAAAAAAGAAAAATACAACTGACAAAGGATGGACACTCTGGTATACCTCTTGCAGAATTTTACTATGCAAAAACTTGATCCCCTTTTTCTATTGCAACACCTCTTTCTTATAGCTTGATTATTGGTCTCAATTGGCTCTCATTCAAAGCTCGATGATGGCCCATAATTGTTATAAATGCAGTTACCTCCATGATGGCCCATAATTGCTACACTTGCATCCATCTATTTTGTACCATTAATTGCAATTTTGGTGGCTCTTATTTGCATTTTGAACATGGTCTAACTATAACTATTTTTATTAAATTTTTTGTGATAGCCCATAATTATGGTAATCGAATTCTTGCTCTATTCTATTCCATTAATTTCCTCTATGTCATGTTATCAGGGCCATTAAATCATTTAATTATCCTTTATCCATTATAAAAAATTAAACCTTAGGACTACTTTAATCAAAATTTTAATTAATTCATAAAAAAAACTTTAGTGCTATGCAAAAAAAAATGCTTTCAAGCACCTAACACTAGCCATTGGGCTGGTTTAATTATAACTTTAGCCATAATAGTAAAGAAATATTTAATCATTTTGCTTATCCATAGTCTCACGAACCATCCACTTAATTGGTATCAATAAGTGCTCAGGCCTCCCTTGTGGACCCTTGCGTTAGTACTACCAAATGGTGCCTCTAGGTTACCCACACACAGGAGGTTACTTGACCATTGTAAGGTAGTCGAATCACCATGGGTACCTCCATACCTTTAAATCATATGGCATCCAACCCACACTTGATATGGGATAAAAATAATGAAACTAGGCAATAATCATTGCACCCACATGCGTGCACCTCTACTACAAAAAACTTATTGCCATGCATCACCATAGGTTTGGAGTGATCAAAATATTTTGATATCCTCCACTTCGTCTGATCTATATATCCATATTTGCACCATTGGATTTTCTACACACTTGAACTTGTCTATCACACATTGCCACATGTCATACTTGGGTTGGAGCACTTAGACCTTTCAATGCCCTATGATCCATCTAATATATGCACCCATATCTACACTATTGTATCTATTACATACATGAACCTGCCCATCACACACCACCATGTGTCATGCTTGGGTTGAAGTGCTTACACCTTTTGATTCCCTCTACTTCATCCAATCTGTGTACCCATCTCTACATTGTTGGATCTACTATGCACCTAAACTTACCTATCACACACCACCATGTGTCAACATCAAATGCCTTCTATCCTATGCACCTAACTTTGCTCTGTTGGATATTTGCACTCACTTGAATTTGACCTTTCAACCTTGGTAGATCATGGTGGGGATGACATGGCAGGAAAAAAATGGATGCATGCTTCAAGCTTATATTAGATTTTTTTTAAAAGAGGGGGATGATGCATGGGACCTAGTGCATTAGGCAAAAATGGAAACCTTAGGGGGTTAGATTAATATTTCCACATAGCATAGGACTTAGGGGAATAAATTACAATTCAGACGGTGAACAAAGGTGCCAATGACTAGTTGATGAGGTGCTCAACAACTAGTAGAGAATAATAATAAAAAATGAATTAATTAATTTGATTAAACCTTAGAAATATAATGGGGCAAAAATTAAAAGACCCATTCTTAGGCCTTTGGAAAATAAAAGATGACCATGAGGCCCCAAAAATTATTTTGACATAAGACTTTAGACTTAAGAAAATTAAGTCCTAACTTTTGACGACATACATACATACATCTATCTATCTATCTATCTATATATATATATATATATATATATATATATATATATATATATATTCGAAGGAAGGATACATGACTTACAAAGACCAAACTTTTTGAAAAGACCTTTGAGCACGTGAATTTTACAAAAATATAAAGGGAGACAAAAAATTGCAATAATTGAAATGGACAAAAGATAAAAAGGATCATTCTAATGCAAATTGACCAGGGGATTATTACAAATTTTGAAAGGACCACAAAAATTAAGGAGAAGCCAATATTTGATCTAGACATGAAAACAAAACGCTAAACCAAGGACTCCACAAGGTACCAAAATTTGAAAACTAGGAGTAAAATCAAGTTGGATTTTGAGGATTGTCCTAACATGCCCTTCCCCTTTAGAAAGCTTTATCCTCAAAGTTGAAAGTGACGAAACTACTATTGGAGCTGGTGAAGAGCTTCCCACATAGCATATTCAGGTTGTAAACTATACCATTGGACAAGAAAATTAATGGTGACACACCGACAAAGGTTACGCGATCTATGGTCAAGAATGCATTTAGGTTCAAGAAGGATAGAACCCTCCTAATTTATATTTGGAAGTGTAGACTACACCTAGGCCTTGTTGCCAAAAACTTGTTTTAGGGAAGACACATAAAACTAGATGAATTTTGGAACTAGTTGAAAGGGCTAGTTTGTAGGCTATCGACCTGGTCTATTGGAACACCTGATAATATTTTGTGAAAGTTTTTGATAACCTTAAATCTAGAGAGAGGATTATTTGTATGATTGCAAATGAATAAAAACCATATCTCCAACATCAAATATACTCTTAGTGCAGTGTTGATCAACTTGTTGTTTCATATGATTTTGAGTTATGCTCAAATTGACCTTTAGTTTTCCAAGAATGAAATCATGCTGGCAAAGAGTCAAATCCACTGCATGAACTTTGGAACTGCCTGAAATGTAAGATTATGGTGCTAGTGGAGGTTAACCATAGACTAATTAAAAGAGAGTCACCTTAGTGGTAGTGTGATATGTTGTGTTATACCACCAATCAATGAAAGGAAGCCACTTGACCTACTATGCAGGATGTTCAAAGGTGAAGCAAAAAAGATACGTTTCCAAGCATTTATTCATAATTTTAGTTTGGTCATCAATTTGAGGGTGATAGACCAAACTCATATTGAGTTGTGTTCCTTGAAACTTGAATAATTCTTACCAAAAATGACTAGTAAATGTAGGATCCCTATTAGAGACAATGGACTTAGGCATTCCATGGAGATGAAAGATAGAGTCTAGGAAGGTTTGAGTGATAATGGATGTGGTGTATAGGTAGGATAGGGAAAATAAATGAGCATAATTCACAAGACGATCCACTATCACTAGAATAATTGATTTACCTTTATATTTAGGAAATCCTTCAATGAAATCCATAGAGATATCCATCCAAACCTGATCAGGAATCAGTAATGGTTGAAGGGTACCAAGATAACTCATAATTTTACCTTTTATACATTGGAAATGATAATATTCAACCTCAAAAGTATGAATACCTTTTTTCATGCTTCACCAAAAAAGGTATGCTTGGTCCGTGTATAAGTCTTGAGAAACCTTGAATTGCCAGCTATTGGAGAAGTATGCATTTCTTGAATAATAAGGTCTTTATCTATGACTTATTCGGTATGATAATATGATCATGGTACCATAAATTGTGGCCATCCCAAGTATAGCTAGAGCATGAATGAAGATATACTTGAAGTATGCAGATGAGAGTTTCCAAAGAGGAATCCTTGATTAGTTCCTCATGTAGTTGATGAATCTACTGAGGATGTGGTGTGAATATAGCATGTAGAATAACCCATTCTTCATGTAATCAGGTCAAAGCATTCATGACCACAATTTCCTTACCCTTATTATAGGAGATGTTGTAATCATAACCCAAAAATTTGGAAACCCATTTTTTCTACTCTAGTGTGGCCACCCTTTGCTCTAAGAAATATTTGAGACTCTAATGATTAGTCTTAATGGAAAAATGTCTCCCAATGAGATATGGTTGCTAATTATTGATGGTATGTAAAATGATAGGCATTTCCTTCTCATAAGTAGGCTTACCCAAATTTTAGCCTAAGAGCGCCTTTCTAGTGAAGTCCAAAGATCTACCTTCTTGCATTAAAACTACCCCAATGCTAGTGCTTGACGCATCACTTTCAATAACAAAATATTTCAACAAATATAGCATTGCTGACACAAGGTTAGTGGTCATGACAAAATTCTAATCGATAAAAGCCTTTTCAAGAGGTTTGGTCCATTAAAAAGAATTCTTCTTGAGCATGGCAGTCAAGGGGAATGCTATCTTGCTATATTTCTCCATAAATTTCCTGTAATAGCCCATGAGTCCCAATAAACCATGAATTCTCTTTCGGGTATGAAGTAGACCAACTTGGACAACCTAAATTTTCTTGGGATCAACCTAAAATCCATCCTTAGTGATAATGTGATCCAAGTATTCAATCTCTTGTTGGCCAAAAGAGCATTTGGACATCTTTGCATAAAGTTGATGGTTAAACAAAAGTTTGAGTGTTTGATCTAAGTGTTGAATATTCTCTTCCCATGAATGATTGTAAATCAATATATCATCAAAAAATACTAGAATGAATTTGCAAAGGAAAGGGCAAAAAATAAAATTCATCAAACTTTGAAAGGTAGAGGATGTATTGGTTAGATCGAATGACATAACTAGGAACTCATAATACCCTTCATGCTTTTTGCAAGCTATTTTTGGAATATTCTCATCCATGATTCAAATTTGATGATACCCTCACTACAAATCCAACTTGGAAAAATGTTGAGCCCCATGCAACTCATGAAGTAGTTCATAAATAACTAGAATTGGGAATTTATCTTTAATAGTGATCTTATTGAGGTCTCAATAATCGACACACAAGCACCAAGTACCATCATTTTTTGTACTAATAACACTAGCAAATAATAGGGGCTAAATGGAATGGATAACCCTAGTAGCATGAAGCTCTTACATAATTTTCTCAATCTCTAATTTTTTAGTATAAGGATACCTATATAGAAAGAAATTAGGAGGAATATAATGAGGAATAGATTGTATTGCATGATCATGTGAGAGATGAGGAGGTAGTCCTTTGGGATCCTAAAAAACTTGAGCATATTCATTTAATAAACCTTGAAATTGCATGGGATGGTCCCGTTCCCTTTTGTAGGGCCACTGGTAGCAAAACATTGTGCCACCACCCCATGAGAAGATATTTTTAACAAATTTTCCATTATATGGGTATAAATGAACTGATTTATGCCAACCTTCATGCCACATAAGGTATATTACTGCATATCTTGACTAAACTTTATCCATAACTCTACAAAATCCCATAAAATTGGTCCTAACACTCACAACCATTGTGCTTCCAAAACTATATCACACCCACCTAATGGTAGGGCAAACATGTAAATCTTGAGATTATAGTACTCAATTTGAAGTTTGACATTAAAACATTTTCCTTTGTATGGTAGGGTGCTTCTATTAGCAATCATAACTTCAAGTTATATGTACTACTAGATTCAATGCAAATGATGACCCATTGTCCTTTGAAGTGGTCAATCACTTTCATTGTTTAGGAAGTGGATAATCTTGCTTAAGCATGCACATATATTTTTGGTGGGGAGTCCTCTGGATCAACTATCTGATTTGTGGTTTCTTCCTTATGAGGATCCTCTTCTTCCTCTAAATATCCTATAGTTGGTGCTTCATCCATATCTAACAGATATAGTTTTAGTTGCATACACTTGTGCCTCTTGTAATACTTTTCATCACAATTATAACATAGCCCTTGTGCCCTTCTACTCTCCATCTCTTCACAAGTCAAATTTTTATGGTTGAAGATTTAGTGGTAGGACTTATCATTGGCTTGGATGAAAAAGATGACAAATATTGAGAAAATTTAGAGGTGTGTCCTAGAGCCTTAAAATTTTATTTTTCTAATTTAGTTGATTGTATTACCTATGGTAATGTTTGGGGTCTCAATAGTTTAACCTTAGCCCTAATATTATCCTTCAAATCACTCACAAAACAACTTTGGAAAGAATTGATAGTTAAACTAGTGGTATGATTGGCAAGTTTTTCAAATTGAGTTTGATACTATCAAACGTTTAAGATTTGTATAAGTTTAAAAAGACTCTTGTAAAATCTTCAAAATCACTAAGACCAAAGCGAGTGAGTAGACACTCAAGATCTTGTCAAGAAAGGTCAGTTTTGGCCTTCCTAAGCAATAGAAACCAATGTAGTGTATTTGATTCAAAATTTAAAGAGGCAATGGTCAACCACATGTAGCATGGGATATTATGAAGACTAAAATATTGTTTAGCCTTACATATCCACCCCTCAAGATCTTTTTCATCAATTTTTGGAAGTCTAATTTTGGAAATTTAAATCCATTGTGATCTGGTACATTCTGCTAGTAGTAACTTGTACTTGTATCCTATTGATCCTAATCACCAAATGTATTATTAAAAAAATGACTAGCCATCTCTGCCTTTATGTATTTCTATGCCTAAGTGACCACACTCATAGTTTCCTGGAAGTTTTTGAGTTGTGTCTTTATCTCGTCTAAGCTATGAGTGATTAAGAACCATATTGTTTACCCATAGTATCCAATTTTTGAGAAATTTGTTTATCTAATTCTTGTTGTCAAGTACCAATAGTCATGTTCTAAGAGCTATGTCTTGGTGATACTAAAAATAGAAAGGTGGTTTCAAGGGTTACTATTTTTAGTAAGGATCCCAAAAAGTGGTTTGGGTGCTATATATCAAAATTCTTAGCTCGATAAGATGATCACAATGAGCTATACACCACAACACTAGTTTTGGATACCCTTAGACTTTTTTTATTTCTCTTTTGTTGAGGTTTTTGGTGTGGTAATATTTTCCTTTAGAGGCTCAGTTCAAAAGTTAGATTCTGTGTCGACCAATCCTTTTTGACTATTTTTCCTATCTATTCTCACTACTAAGCACTCTAACACTATATAGACACCTGCTTACTTTAAATTTGTCACAAATATTCTATTTATTTTTAAATTTTTATTGTCATAGGTAACTATTTTGATACTAACAATTAATGACCCTATACTAACTATTATTGATGGAATTTCTTAACTATTACTAACACTGATCCCCATGTTCCCACTACCTTGAATCTGATAGTTTCTACCTACTTATTATATTCTTCTGTAAATTTTTGTGTGACTATTTTGTATGTAGGAATTCTAGAATAGGGATGTCTTCTTTGTATGCTCAATTTCTATAATAGGGTTATGGTATAGGTTCAATATTTACAGAACATAAATTACAAGTATTTTTTTTGCAAGTTGATATTCAACATAATAGGGTATGCTAAGCCAAGTGCATGTACTTACCATAGGTCCTCTATTATACTATAGTTATGAACGATAGTTCTCAGACCAATATTTTATGCCACTACTCAAGGAGGATTCCACACATACTCTTGAGCACACTACCTACCTATTTGTCAGTATGGGAGGGTAATAATCTTGGATTTTGTGTTTGGTACACTATGGATAATACAAGGCCAAAAATATTCCTAAGGACTAAAGGTCTCTCCTAATCCTAGGGGGTCTCCTGATATACCCAAAGATACATGGGAGCTCGGTTTCATAGATGGGTGTTGTCTGAGGCCTGGGTATTGGAGCTTGATTGTTTCTCACTTCACTAGATGCTTTACAGGAAATATAGATTATCCAATAATGACATAGGGTTTCTAACCTAAATAACTAATGCAAAAAAACATAGAGGTTGTATTTAAAAAAAAAGAAACTAGAAAAAAAATAAAAAAACATAATTTCTTATACCTAACAATCAGAATGACAAGAACTGTTGTAGTTGTAGCATAAAAAAAAATCTCGAAATCACTTTTATAACACTTTTTAGGAACCTACTATTAAAAATAAACACACAAATATTGCAAATAAACATAAAATCTCACAACACAACTATGAAATAGAAATGCAAAAATGAACAATCTCACAGATAACACAGAATTGCAGGCCACTTTGAGGGGGAAACCTCATTCAATAATTTCATTCAATTATGCAAAAATATACATGCATTCATGCTACTCAGTTTTAAATATTTCATCTACCACCTAACTCTCAAGGTTGGCTTACATGCAAAATGCCATCCGAGCTAGAATCTCCTACCTATAAAATAGTTACATTCTTGATAATAGTTACATATGATGGTGCCGCTTGTCTAGGTACTCCTAAATCCACAACTATTAAAAAATATTATCATTGGTGTTCCTCATATTTACAAAACATTAAACAATTACTATGGGTATCCCCCCATTTTCATAAGGAACATTACATCATAGTGTTAGGCTGGGGTCCTAACAATCAAATATAAGATAGCCATAATATAGTATGATCAATATATTAAAGTAAGAAGAATAATATGAGAAAATTAATATGTAAATCATGGTTTTTAATATATCAAATAATATTCATTAATAAACATCAATATGAATGTAACTAGATTGAATCATACATGTACAAAGCATGTAGTACAACTTACAATATTAATTGCTCAAATGTATGTAATCTTTATTACTCATTTTTCTCTTAAAAATATAGCTCTTGACTCTCTACACTTGATAATTGTATGATAATAATATTACACTTGATGCTTCTCCATGGAGTAATATATAGCCATAGTAGAATGACTCTTTTACTACTTGCATATGCCATGTATCGTGACTCTTGGTTCCTCTAGTTGACACTTGCATACACATGAATCTATCTTGTATGCACACATTAGGCATGACGCTTCACTTAGCACACTCTAATATAAGGACACTTGTTCATACTTACATATAAGAAACTTGTGCACATAAACCTACATTACACTTGCACACATACTAATATGACACTTGTGCATTTCTTGCATATACACACTTACATAAAACTTGTGTATTTCCTACACATTACAACATTACATAAAATATTACTCATACTCTAATCTAAGACTCAACCCTAATATTATATTTACAAGATGTACCATGAAGGTCCCATGGGGGTACACTAGCATGTACCAAATAATGTAATATACTCCAATAGGACTGATACTAATCCACACTATTGATTCAAGATATTTTTGGTGCTAACTCTTTAGTATAGGTCACAAAATATCACAAAACTAAAACACCAACTCCATATTTCATTATTCAATTCTAAACTAACAAATGGCTTATAGTCCTCGGTTCTCAACACCTCTTTGTATAGTATAAGTTCAATCACATATCCATTCAAATGCTAGCACTAAATGCAAAGAAAGTTAAATATGTAGTTCATGAACTATTCCTAAAATTACTTCTTGATCATTTGGAAACTATAGAGTCTCATCTCCAAATTGATTTATAATTGTATTATCTTATATAAAGTTTAGTGTAGGAACTCATCAATACTTTTTTGATGTTTTTTTGCTCTGCATGTTTCTCTTCTATTCTTGCATTTCTCCTTTCTCTACACTATATTTTATTTCTATCACTATAGAAAAATAGAGTGTCTTGTACTCTATAGTGTTGCACCCTTGTATTAAACATTTGTATAGTTGCTTTACATTCAATACAAGAGCCTTGTATTTTTAGTACATTTATCTCATCATTTGTAATTATGTTTATTATTTTATATGATATGTATTTCTTCATTGATTCTAAAAGGGAGACAACTTTATACCTTGCTCCCTATAACATATCTCTAAACATAAATTTTAGGAATCATAATTTGGTTCTAGGAGTTGTACTCTATGTCACCACATCCTAGGCTCCATGGCGTGAATCAAGGGGTAAGATATCTATACATGTAAATATATTACAAATGGATATACACACCGCCATAAGTCACAATGCATTTGAGGTATATCTAGATTTCTAGCCTAGTGCTATAGTGGATGTTATATTCCATATTTCCATTAGCATCATGCTAGCAACATAGATTAAGGAGGTAGAACTCCACATTTCCATTAGCACCTTGCTACCAAAATATTTTAATGAGGTAGACAAGGTTGGTATATTTTTACAATAGATGTAAAATATTTAGAATCAAGTTTAGGAGATCTTGTAGTACCAAGCATAAAAACATGAAGAGTACTATGATCAATACAAGACTCCACATGCTTTTCAAGTTGAAAGTTGAAGTATCTCACTTTCCAAGTACTTTCTAGTTGTTGTACATATATTGTATAAATATTAGTGTAGGAAATCCTTTTTGCCTTCTTGGTATTTTGTTGGCCTGTTTCCCATTTATATTTTATTCCTATATTTCTCCTTTCTCTATAGTTTGTTTCTACAACTATAAAAAAATAAAGTGTGATGCACCTTGCAACACTAGACTCTTATATTATTATGCCTAATACAAGAGCCTTGTATTTTATAATGTATTTGCATCATCATTTGCAATTGTATTTATTATTTTGTATGAGGTAAATTTCTTCATTGATTTTAAAAAGGAGATACCATTGTGCCATATTTTTGTAGCTTAACTCTTAATATAACTTTTTGGTACCATAAAATTATTCTTGGAATTATCCCCTATGCTACCGTATCTCAGGACCTATCATGTAGATCAAGTGGTATTAGATCTATATATCCAAATTTACTATAACTATACACACCTTTAAACTTCATAGTATAATTTAGACATGCCTAGGATTCTAGCCTAATATCCGGTGGATGTTTCATTCCACATTCCCATTGGTGTTATGGCATTATCAAAGGTTAAATAGGAGAAAAAAGATGCTATTTTTTGCAATAAGTGTAAAACATTCAGAATTAAATTTAGAAGATCCTCTAGTGCCAAGAGCAAAAGTATAATAAGATCCATGATTAGCATAGGACTTACACACTTTTTAAGTTGGAGATATATATGGATCCATATGAAGAAGGAAATTTTCTTTATACCACACCAAAAGATCAAACCATTGTGTTATGGTCCTATTATTTAGTGTTAGACATGTAAAAACATTTCTCCTTGATTTGTTGCCTTACTTGTGGATGCATCAAGTATTTAAACAAAACTAGAATATTTTATCCTTGATTTGTTGTGTTACTTGGGGATGCATCAATTGTTTAAACAAAACTTTGCAAGCTATACTTTATTCTCCTATTAGAAAAAATGACACTACCTAACAGATTTGGATCCATCTTTGTTGAAACTTATTACAATAGAGTAGTTGATCAATATGAATAAGGGATACTCAACTTTGCAAGGTTACAAAATAGGTTGGTTTCCTTTACAAACTAAGTGGTACATATTTGAACAACTCAGGAATCGTTTTTCATAGTTAGAGAATGACATTGTGGGAACCATTGCTATCAAAAAGGGGTAAATAATTTGCATAAATAAAAGGGCTTCTAAGAGTTCCAAGGTGGATGATGACTATATATCAAATTATAGAACTTGGAACTTATATGGGCTCTTTTCCAGATGGGCTAGCACCAAGCCACACTATAGCATCAAGACTTATTTGGTGCCAAATTTCTTGCTCCAACCTTAGTCATTCCAATGCATAAAAGAAAAAAAACTTAGCTTCCAACTCCATATATCATTGTTCAATTTCAAATTGACATAATTCCTTGCAATACTAGATGTCCAATACCTCTTTGTATAGGATCAATTTTATCACATGTCCATCCAAACACTAGCTCCATATGTAGAGGAAGCTAAAGAGGTAATTCATAAACTATACTTGAAATACATTCCTAAACAATTGGAAGTTGAAGCATCCCACCTTCTAAGTACAATATAACTATTATAGGGTAAAAGCTTAGTGTTCTAACATACTTTAGTAATAGCTAGGTTTATTGACGATAGGTCACCAATATAACTTTGAAGGATTAAAATGAAGTCAAATCATATCATTTTGTAATAAATATTTATTATAATATAAATTCTACACACATCTAGTTTTATTATGATTACATTTTTTTATATATTTATATGATCTCAACTTTTATGTTGGCTAGGTCATTAATACAACTTTAGAGGCCTCACATGAATTAAATAATATCATTTTATAATAACATTCTCAACCAATTTTATGTTGGATGGATCATTAATACAACTTTAGAGGCCTCACATGAATTAAATAATATCATTTTATAATAAAATTTATGTAAAATTAGTTATTGAAATGTAAATTCTAAATATATACATTTTATTTAGTTTGATTACAACTACATGTTTTTCATTTATTGATTATTAAAGTTGAATCTGAAAGTAAAAAAACCTTTATCTTTAGGCAAATATAAAAGTTAAAAAAACATATGAAAAATTATAAATCATATCTCACACTAGATCTATTTGTCTACTTTCATTCTATATATAAAAATATAAAAACTAATTGATTGATGTTTGTTTCCCAATGTATCTATACTCAATAATTTATCAAAAAAATTATATTCTTTGAATTGAAGATAAATAAAAATTTAAATACGTAAACAAATATTATATGAAAATTATATCAACACCTAAATCTATTTGCATAGGAAACATATTCATAGAATGCTTGTTAAAGTCTCATGTTATATAGAATCACCTGCCACTCTTGTTCAATCTGTCCTAATAATATTTTTAAAAATAAGCACAATTTTTACTAAAATACATAATTTAATATATCTATTAATTTACTTTTTGAAAAAAAAATTATATTCATATTTTATTCTTTATTTATATTATTGGATCAATTTACAGATTTCTTAACTCTTAACTAAAATTACAGTTATTCCTTAAATGAATTTAAACATACTATTAATATACTATTTTAAAAAATTCATATTACAAAATAAGCTAAACTATATTACTATTACCTGCTCAAGCAAAATTGACTTTCTAGATTGCCTTTGTTCTGCTCCTATAAATTGTTGACCTTCTAGATTACTATAAATTGTTGATCTTCTAGATTACTATTACCAAGGCTAGCTGGAAAATACACTGCAGACTATCTATATATAAATATACACACGTGTTGTCAATTTAATTCTAGGCATAAAAGTCATAAACGATAGTATTAAGAGGTGGGTGTAGCCAAGTTAGTCAGTTCTGAAGTTTGGTGGAAAAATATTAATATTATAACTGTTTTTTTTTTTCATTTTTATGAAATTGTGTTTATTAGTAATTTTGAAATATCAAATATGATGATTATAATAATCGAACGAAAGTAAGTCAAGCATAATTCTTGATGTCAATCCTTACAAAGTTTAAGTTTTGTGAAACAGATTAGTATCTAGATTAAAATTTATGTACATGACAGATTTCAACTTATAATTTTATGGGAGATGGTAATAAATTTCATCAATTTATTAACTTTGGTTAGATTTTTGGTAATAAATGCATACAAGCAACACCACAAGCCCTTACAGCTTTAGTATTAACGTGTACACTATTTTTGCTTTACTATTTATTTGTAAACTATTTTATTACGTTAATCATCGTCACATCCCATCCTTATGAAAGCATGAATCACAGTCAACGTACTGAACCAAACGAATTCAATATTTGAAATTTAAGGCGTATAGTTGGATTGTTCCTCACTACTAACAATCGTAAACGGTAAAATTTCTAGACCAGTGTGCATTCAACCCGTTTGGTTGTTGAACTATCTGTCCTTATCTTCATTAAACTTTCTTTAATGAATTTTCCATATTCAACAACGTCACTGTGGATGGTTGACAAAACGAGCATAAAAAACGTGTTGTCTTTCATGGGGACTGACAAGCTATAATTTTCCATATACAAGAGGAAAAGTTAATGGGCGCGTAGTTTGAATGGTGTGAATAGGTTCTGTTCCAATGTTTATCCTTCTGATTTATTTATTCGAGTTCAAGAGGTTTGGCAAACTAAAACGTGTAACGATCAATTATTATTTTTGAACTAAATGTACTAATTTTAATAACAATATGCAGATTGTTATATATTTATATAACTTCACAGCTCATCCTTTGTGGGAGGTAGGCTTTCAATTCAAATCAACAAACTTTTGAATTTAATTATGCAGACATAAAAACAAAACCGTGTGTCCTAACATAAGCAGTGCTAATATAGATGGTGGATGGAATTAAAATCTTGTAACATTTCTTAGAATGGAAATAGACCAATGCCATGCCCGCAACAATTCCTTGACCTCATCATCACAATACCTCCTAGTCAACGAAGAGTATAGGTGATAATCCGGTGCAGTTATTTGTCCATACGTGTGCATCTATATATTTATTTTATTTGACAAGATAATCCAGTGCAATTATTTATCCACGTATATGCGTACGTGTGCATCTATATATTTATTTTATTTGACAGTTTTAATTGTGTCGGTAACGTAGATTCTTTAGATTTTTTTTCTAGCCTAGTTCTCTAATGGAAATTATCTTCCATGTTTTTTTCCCTTGAAGATAATGCATGACCTCTTCTATAGTGATTATACCATGCAATATTTGCTTACCATTAAGAAAATCACTTTATTCATTTGAGATAACATAATCTAGAATATTTTTAATTTATTTTTTATAAATTTTGAAATCATCTTGTTATAAAGTATTATAAGACAAAAAAATCAAAATATAATATCTCATAATTTTTAGAAATTAATGTAATAAAAATGAAATTGAGCTTATTTCTTATAACCATGTTTTTCCTATCCTATTCAACCACCAACAACATATCTCTCTTCAACATATCCCAAATGTTTTGAAATCAAGTTGTGAGAATTCTTTTGGGAGTGATGCCTTATAATGGTGGAAAGAAAAAAAACCTCCTCTAGCTCCTCCATGGAGATCTTCCTCTATGATTCTATATTGTTTTGTGTAATAGTTGATGGAATATTTTTAAAAGCTCACCTTTTTACTCCTTATCCTTCATCACTTATGATAACATATCATTATAATAATTGATTGATTATTTATGTTTCTTTCTCCTTAATATGTCTTCCATCTAGAGTTGAAATATTTATGATCCACCAAAAGGACAAAAATATTTTTGCAATAAACTTAAAAATAGTATTTGTATCATCTTCACTAAGCTATCTTTAATATTATTTTGGGACAAATATGACTGTTTATATTATTATATACTATGGTAATATAATAAGAGCAAAGTAGGAGTTTATCTAAATATTAAGGGGGATGATGTCAATTCATTATCAACTTGAAGACCTTGGTGCATATCTAGGATCTTTTCCATATGGATTGACACCAATCCACACTATTAATTCAAGATTTGTTTGTTCCCAAATCTTTAGCATGAGTCACAAAAGCTCACAAATCTCAAACACCAACTCCATGTGTCACAGTATGATGTTAAAAAGACAAAATACTTTATAATATTAGGTGCTCAACACCTCTCTATGTAGCATAAGTTCAACTGCATATCCATCCAAACACTAGCACTAGATGCAAAGGAAACTAAAAAGGTAGCTCATGATATTTTTTTTAAAATTGCTCCTTGATCGACATGAAACTAAAGCATCTCACCTTCCAACTACTTTATAATTGTATGTCTTATATAGCATTATAAAATAAGCTCATTTTATAGGCTAAATGGTATATGCTTATATAACTCATGCATTTTCTCATAGTTGGAGGAAGCCATAATGCGAACCATTGTTATTGGAGGGGGTAAAAATAATATAATAAAATAAGAGGTGATCAAAATCCTAAGGGAGATGATACCATTACATTATAAACTTGTTTATGTTGGTACCTATATGTGCTCTTCACTATATGGGATAGAACCAAGCTACACTATGGTGACAAAACTTCTTTGGTGTCAACTCTCTAGTTCCATCTTTAAAAGCATCAATTCTAAAAAATTGATAGACCTACCAATTGTATGTCATCATTTGTTACTAGAGTTATAGAATATATTACAACATCAGATGCTCAACACTTCCCTACATAGGACCATATCAACCACTTGTCCATCTAGACACTAGCTCTAGATGCACAGGAAGCTAAAGAAATAATTCACAAACTATTCCTAAAATTGGATTATTAATCCATTGGAAGTTTACGTTCCAATTACTTTGTAGTTGTTGTACATATCTTGTATAAATATTAGTGTAGGAAATCCTTTATGATTTCTTGGTATTTTGTTGGCCTCCTTACCATTTATATTTTGTTCCTACATTTTTCCTTTCTGTATAGGTTGTTTCTACAACTATAGCAATATAGAGTGCCATGCACGTTGCAACACTAGAGTCTTAAATTATTATACCAAATAAAAAATATTATATTTTATAATACATTTGCATAATCATTTGTAATTGTGTTTATTTCTTTGTATGAGGTAAAATTTTCATTGATTTTAAAATAGAGACACCATTATGTCCTATTTGTTTTAGAATAACTTTGAATATAACTTTTTGACACCATAAGATTATTCTAGTCGTTATTCCCTATGCTACCACATCTTGGGACCTATGGTGTAGATCAAGTGGTATTAGATCTATATAGCCAACATTCCTATACCTATACACACCTCCATAGTTCATAGTCTAATTTAGGTATGCCTAGGTTTCTATCCTAGAACCCTTGTGAATTTTTCCTTCCACATTCCCATTGGCACTATGGCACTAGCATAGGTTAAATAGTAGAAAAATGATAAGATTTTTTTGGAGCAAGTGCAAAATATTTAGAATCAGTTTTAGAAGATTCTATATTACTAAGAGCAAAATTATAATGAGATCCATGATTAGAAATTTAATTCCCACAATTTTTGGGTCAGAGATAATATTTGGATCCATAGAGGAGGATTATTTTTTATACCACACCAAAAGATCAAACCACTGTGTTATGCTCCTATTATTTAGTGTTAGATAATATTTTTATTCTTGATTTGTTGCCTTACTTGGGGATGCATTGAGTGTTTAGTACAAAACTCCTCAAGCTATACTTTATTCCCCTATTAGAACCAATAATACTATTTAATAGATTTAGATCCATATTATTTGAAACTTATTACAATAGATCAGTTGATTGATATGAATAGCAATAGTATTGGCTAAGGGATAATAAACCTTTTAGGGTTATAAAATAGGGTTTGTTTCCTTTACAAGCTAAGTGGTACATGCTTGAACAACTCAAGAAGTTACATTGTGGGAATCATTACTATCAATACTATTATTTTGTATCATTTTGTAATGAAAATTTATGAAGTGGTAGATATTGTAATGTAAATTCCACACGCACACACACATATAAAAGCAAAAGTAAACTCTTATCTTTACGCAAGTATAAAAATTATAAAAACATATAAAAAATTATAAATCATTTCCTTACATTAGATATATTTGTCTACTTTCATTCTATATAAAAATATAAAAAAAATTATTGATATATATATATATATATATATATATATATATATATATAAAAGCAAAAGTAAACTCTTATCTTTAGGCAAGTATAAAAATTATATAAACATATAAAAAAATATAAATAATTTCCTTACACTAAATGTATTTATCTACTTTCATTTTATATAAGAATGTAATAAATGATTGATGTTTGGTTTCTAACATATCTACTCTCATCTTTCTCTCTCTCTCTCTATATATATATAAGCAAAAGTAAACTCTTATCTTTAGGCTAGTATAAAAATTATAAAAACATATAAAAAAATATAAATAATTTCCTTACACTAAATGTATTTATCTACTTTCATTTTATATAAGAATATAATAAATGATTGATGTTTGGTTCCCTAACATATCTACTCTCAATAGTTTATCAAAAACAAAATTCCTTTAGTTGAAGATAAGTAATAAGTAAAATATTGAAAATAATAATATATGAAAATTATATCGACACCTAGATCTATTTGTGTAAAAAACATATCCATAGAATACTTGTTAAAATATTCTTATTATATGAAATTATTCATCACTCTTACTCAGTTTATCTTAGTAAAACTTAAAAAAAAAAAACAACCTCTATTAAAATACATAATTCAATATATCTATATATTTACTTTTTGAAAAAAAAAGTTTACTTATATTCTATGCTTAATTTATAATATGTGATCAATTTACACCTTCCTCTAATTTTCAATCAAAATAAAATTTATTCCATATTAAATTTAAACATATTTTATTTTAAAAATAAATGTTGCAAAATAGGCTAAAAACTATGTTAGGATACATACTTTTACCCTACACATATCTTATATAAAGTTTAGCACAAAAACTCCTTTATACCTTTTTAGGTTTTTTTTGGTATTATCCTTCTCATTTCTCTTCTGCTCCTATATTTCCCCTTCCTCTACTGCTCCTATAAATTGTTGACCTTCTAGATTATTATTACCATGGCTAGCTGGAAAATATACTGCAGACTATCTATATATAAATATACACACGTGCTGTCAATTTAATTCTAGGCATAACATGCCATAAAAATCATAAACGATAGTATTAAGAGGTGGATAGCATTAAGAGGTGGGTTTAGCCAAGTTAGCCAGTTCTGAAGTTTGGTGGAAAAATATATATTATAATAACAATTTTTGTTCATTTATATCAAATTGTGTTTATTAGTTATTTACAAATATCAAATATGATGATTATAATAATCGAACGAAAGTAAGTCAAGCATAATTCTTAATGTCAATCTTTACAAAGTTTTGTGAAACAGACTTTCATCTCTTAGTACCTGGCAGATCGTAATAAATTATGTACATGACAGATCAACTCACTAGTTCCTGGCAGATCGTAATAAATTTCAACAATTTACTAGCTTTGGGTTAGACTTTTGGTAATAAATGCCTAAAAGCAACACCACAACCACAAGCTCCTACAGCTTTGGTATTAACGTGTACACTATTTTTGCTTTACTATTAATGTGTAAACTATTTTATTACATAACCATCATCATATCTCATCCTTATGAAAGGATGAATCAGTCAACGTATAGAACCAAACAAATTCAATATTTGAACTTTTGAAATTTAAGGCGTATGGATGGATTGTTAGTAAACGGTACGCTTTCTAGACCAGTGTGAATTCAATCCGTTTGGTTAGATTGTTCTTCACTACTAATAATAGTAAACGGTAAACTTTCTAGACCAGTTTGCATTCAACCAGTTTGGTTGTTGAACTATCTGTCCATATCTTCAACTTTCTTTAATGAATTTTGAAGCATTTATAATTCAACAACGTCACTGTGGATGGTTGACAAAACGAGCATCAACTTGTTATTGTTTTGACGCAAGCGGACATCAAAAACACGTTGCCTTTCATGGCGACTGACAAGCTATAATTTTCCATATTCAAGAGGAAAAGTTAATGGGCGCGTAGTTTGAATAGTGTGAATAGCTTCTGTTCCAATGTTTATCATTCTGATTTATTTAGTCAAGTTCAAGAGGTTTAGCAAACTAAAACGTGTAACGGTCAATTAATTTTTTAAACTACATATATTAATTTTAATAACAATTTGCAGATTGTTATATATTTATATCACTTCACAGCTCATCCCTTGTTGGAGGTACTCTTTCATGTGTACTGGTTATTTCAATTCAAATCAACAAACTTTTGAATTTAATTATGCAGTCCTAATATAGATGGTGGACATAATTAAAAACTTGTAACATTTTTTTAGAACGGAAATAGACCAATGCCAAGCCCGCAACAACTCCATGACCTCATCATCAGAATACCTCCTAGTCAACGAAGAGTATAGTGATAATAAGATACAAAATCAGTGATAAAAATGGGAAACCTGTAACAGAACGACCTGAAATGGTTGATTGGAATTCTCTAAAAAAATTCCTTGGCAAATTTGTTTTTCTAAAACCATCCATAATCGAATAACATCATATAATACAAAAGCTAAATTTTGACTTTAATCAAGTGATAAATAAATAAACAATATCCAGTTTATTTTGTAATTACTACGTGATGAGTGGTTAGATACATGAGTAAATTTTGATCCCCTTTTGTCAACAGAGGCATAGCAGGTGTACGGAGTTCTTTCAATTTTAGAAGGGGTTGATAAGTGGGTCTGGGGAAGCAAGAATACCAAGAAGCGGGGGAATCGTTTCTCCAGAATTAGCAATTAGGATATTTAACCCTTTAAGGGGTGAGCTTTTTCCTCACTCAAGATAATTCAGTGCAGATATTTGTCCACGTGTATGCATACGTGTGCATTTATATATTTATTTGACAATTTTAATTGTGTAGGCAAGGTTGATTCTTTAAATTTTTTAAGAAGGTTATTGGACATGGTAATGATAAATTTTATTTTATTTATTTTTATTTATATAAAAGAGTTGGTCACAACTATATTATTTTTAGTAATTTATTATTTTTAGCAATTGAAGTAAGGTTGTAGTTTTGGTAAGCATTTATTAATCCAACTAGTTATAGGAGAAAACTTATAGGTTAGAAACAAACCTCAAAAGCCGTTCTTAAGTGGTTGGTAATACCTTTCCATTCAGGTATACCATTATATAAAAGAAAACCACAATTTTTTTTGTATCCTCTTCTCATCATAAACAGTAAAAGTTAAAACCATAGACCTCCACTCAATACCTTCTCCACGGATTTATACCCAAATTTAATTACGGAAAATGTGGCCCCAATATACTGCATGGCTACCTACAATTGTTTCCATTATGTCAAGGTCTATTTCTAGACAGGGGACGTCAAAGATTCCTTTACCACCATTCTCAGCCAGGCAAAATTTCAAGAATCTTGACAAAGAAACAGAGCAGTTGCAACAGCTTGGAGGTTTTGATGTAATCTAGTTTATCTGCTTAACAAAAAACCTGTCTGTCAAAAGAGGTGGCGATGTTTAGCTCGATACTTTGTATATAAAAAAAATTATATACATAAAACAATTTTAAAAAGTCAATGTATTCTAACAATTTCAGCACCCAGGAGACTAAGGAGAGAAAAGAGAAGCTCTGCCTAACAAGTTTGATGGCTACACTAAAGGGACAGCGGGTTGTTAGGGATAGAAAGGTTATTGGTAGATTCTACATATTTTTTTACTTAGTTTTTAAATTAAAGTTTATAAGGTTTCTTTCTGAACTTTTAAAGCTTAAAAAAAATCAATCTTTTTGTTCTAAAAATAATAAAAAACAGGGAATTTTTATTTATGCAAAGTTAAATGTTAAATGCTAGATGTTGTATAATTTTGTTGTAGGTTATTTTTTATTTATAAATATATAAGAAGTATACTTTTAAATATAAATAAATAAATAATAGAAAACAGTATTTACAGTATAAAAACTTTCTTGAAATTAAGCTCTAACAAACTAATTTAAGAAGTACTTTTTGTCATTGCATGCTTTTTTTTTGATAGTCTTATATTTCAAAATTTTCATAACATAAAATTTAAGTTTCTATATATATATATAAAATTTGGTTTTATTACAGCTAAATGTTTTTCAAATTTTATACTTACTCGTAATTTTGAAAATGATATCATATATATAGGGATAAACTATAATGCTTAGGAACTTGCCTTTATGAATTGTAGTATTACAACCATGCTTGGAAACTTATCTTATGAACCAATAAATTTTTTTTCAATCTATTCAAAATTGTGTCTCAAAGTTTCTTTTTCCAAAATTTTGACTTAAAACTCTATATTTTTTGCAATAAACCATTGGGAATCAAGGGTAATTTTTAATAGAAATAGTTCTAAATTCTTTTTGCATTAACCAATTGCATAATAAACTTCTCACAACATGATAGGATTGATTTGAATTCCTCAATATCATTGATAAAAGGATGACCTAAAAAATGTGTTGTCAACAAACTAAAAAAATGTGTTGTCAAAAAATTGGAGATGAGATTCAGAAGGACTATTTTTTTGTAACCTAAATACCTTTTTTTTTTTCTTCTATTTATGAAGAGATAAAGACATAATGGGTCACCTTAGTGGAGTCCATTATTTGATTCAAAGTATCTAGTGAGGGTCCCATTGATCAAAATAAAATATTTTAGAGTGGTATAACAATGTCTAATCCATTAATAGGAAGCTTAATCAAAATTATTATTTTGATAGTATCACATATAAAACTCCACTAAATCCTCTCATATGTGCTTTGCTTATATCCAATTTCAATAGCATGCCTAGTTTTTTTTTCTCTAAATATTTAAAAGAATGCATGCCCTCTTCTATAGTGATTATACCATACAAGACTTTCTTACCATTAAGAAAACCACCTACTCATTTGAGATAATATAATATAGAACATTTCTCAATCTATTTTCCATAATTGTGAAATCATCTTATAAATCTTGTTATAAAGTATTATGGGACAAAAAAATCAAAATATAATGTCTCATATTTCTTAGAAACTAATGTAATAAATATGGAATGTAGATATGTGGTACCCTGGTTAGACGGATGGTGGAGTGGAGTTGGAGGTAGCAAAGATAGATTTTGGAGATCCGTTCTGGTCTGGTGAGTTTGATGTTGTGGGGTCTTGTGCTACGTGGGACCCTAATAAGATTCAATCTAGGCTGGTTGGTAAGGGGTCTCCTTCCTCTGATATTTCCTATGTCAAAGTGGTGTTGGATTCTGATATTTGGGAGGAGTTTTTTCCTTGTGAAGTTGATGTGCAATCCTTTAAAATCAGTATCCCTAATTTCACGGTTAACTCTCTTCTGAGTCAGGGATCTTGGGATCTGGTGGAAAAGTTTACAGGGGGAGGTCAAAGTTGGATTCCTTCAAATGGTGGGTGCTAAGTGGTGGCCGAAGGGCTCTCTCGATATAGCTATGCTCCCCCGTATTTTTTTCCTTATCAAACTCTCTTGTGAATATGATTCGAGAAAAATATTGGAGGGTGGCCCTTGGTTTTTGGCAAGTGTGGTATTTTTCTTAGATGTTGTGGCTTTGATTTCAATTTGGCATTGCAAAGAGTTAACCTGGTACTGGTCTGAATTCATCTACTTGAATTATCTGTTTATTTATGGCACAAAAGTGTCTTCCAGGCTGTGGTATCGATGATTGAGGACTTCGTATCTTTTGATAAAGTCTCTCTTTCGTTCTTTTGAAGGTAGTTTGTAAGAATATGCATTATGGTGGACATTGAAAAAGAGCTTTCAAGCTCAGTTGAACTTGTTTTGCACCTTGGAAATTGGTCATAATTAGTGGTTTATGAAAATAAGCCTTAGGCTTACTAGATTTGAGGGTTTGGTGGACATCATCAGAATTTGTTCCCTTAGAAAATACTTGGGAAACCTTATGTTAACCATGAGTTGCAATCATCGTATCATGAGGTGGTGAAGAAGAATAAAATTTGGCACAAAAGACCTCATGATGCTTCCAAGAGCAAATAGATTATTTCCTCTCAAACGAACCTGAATGTCATTGGTGGAACTTCTGGTGTTTTCTCCAGGAATAATTCCAAGTTAAATTTTGAGGTCCTGGGGTATCTCTGCTCCAAAGTAATCTAGAAGGTGTGATAATTTTAGAGCCTACGGAGAATGGAAACGTTGTTCCTCTTAAGAATTTGTTTGAATGTCTTGATTCGGTTGGGACTAAGGGCTTCCTTGGGGCTTTTGATATGGAGATTTTGTCTCCAAAAATGGATTACAAAGTATCTTCTCCTAAAGAGGTTATGGCATCCCCTATGGATGGTTTTGTTAGCCCTATTAGTTGTCCTAAACTTTTCATGGAGAGAGGATCATCTGGCCCTAAAACTAGTAGCTTATCTTGTATTACCCCAGGCGATAAATAAAAAGTGGTAAGGCCTAAGAAGAGTGAGTTTGATTCTGCATCAGCTATTGGGGCCCTTCCTGGATTCAATTTGAATAATTTTTTAAATTTGAGGCGTAGCAGTAGGCAGCTCGATTTGGACGCCTTTAAAATCACCCCTTCCAAGGGTGCTTGAGATGTTGCGGGTGCTCTACCTCCTGCATTGCTTCTGTGTTCCCTGGTGCTTCAAGGTTTCCTATTTTCCGAATTTTGGTTTTCTTCAGGTGGTTTTCAGATCCCAGAGTAGTTTTTGATTAGATCTTCCCTGAGGCTCTTTTATTTATTATTGTAGATGTCATTTATTGCTTGTCAGGGGAGTGTTCAGGGTTTGAATTTGAAGCATCCACTTTGGGCGCATGACTCATTTTTATTTTAAACTCAATTTTTTGTGGGTACATTGTGTGTTGGTGTACTTTTTAGTCAGTGTTGTAAGGTTTTTCAGCTTATTCAATTCTTTCTCCATTGGTTTTTTGGGTTTGTTGAAGTGGCTTTTCAAGGTGGAGTGCAACGCACATGCTTATGTGGTTCATTCTTTTTGTTTTAGATCTTCTGTTTTGCTTTTTCCAGAGCTGTTATAAGTCATGTGCTGTAAGTCCTTTTTAGTTATGCTTTGGACATGGTTGCATGGTGTACGCCCTTTGTAGTGCTCCTATGGGAGTGGTTGTACAACTATGTGATTGTTCGGTGTAGTACTCCTTTGGATATTATTGTAAAATGTTATGGGATGACTTTCAAAACCCTCTAATTTATTAATAGTACCAAAAAAATGTAATAAATATGGAATTGATATTATTTTTGATAACCATATTTTTTCCTATCCTATTCAATTGCAAAAAACATATCCTAAATTTTTTGAAAGCAAATTGTATTAATTCCATTGGGAGTTATGCCTTATAATGGTGGAAAGAGAAACAACCTTCTATGGCTCCTCCATGAAGATATTCCTCTATGATTCTATATTATTTTGTGTAATAGTTGATGGAATATTTTGTAAAAGCTCACCTTTTTACTCCTTATCCTTCCTCACTTATGATAACATATCATTATAATAATTGATTAAGTATTTATTTCTTTTTTTTTTCTCAATATGTCTTCCATCTAGAGTTGAAATATTTATGATCCAACAAAAGGATAAATATATTTTGGCAATATACTTAAAAAATAGTATTTGTATCATCTTCACTTAGCTATCTCTCATATTATTTTGGGATGAATATAACTCTTTCTATTATGATATATTATGGTAATATAATATGATCAAAGTAGGAGTTTCTCTAAATATTAATGGGGATGATGCCAACTCACTATCAATTTGAAGACTTTGGTGCTTATCTAGGATCTTTGCTTGATGGATTGGCACCAATCCACACTATTAATTCAAGATTCGTTTGTTGCCAACTCTTTAGAATGAGTCACAAAAGCTCACAAACCTCATACACTAATTCCATATGTCATAGTTCAATGCTAAAAAAATAGAATTATTTATAATGCTAGGTGCTCAACACCTCTCTATGTAGGATAATTTCAACTACATATCCATACAAACACTAGCACAAGATGCAAAGGAAACTAAAAATATAGTTCATGATTTGAAAAAAAAAATTAATTCTTGATTGGTATGAAACTAAATCATCTCACCTTCCAATTGCTTTATAATTGTATATATTTTATATAATATTTAGTGCAGAAACTCCTTTATATCATTTTGGTATCATTGTGTTTCTGTTCTATTATTACATTTCTCCTTTCTCTATACCATATTTTGTTCTTGTCGCTATAGAAAAATAAAGTACCCTATATTTTGTAGTGCATTTACATCATTGTTTGTAATTATATATATTACTTTATATGAGATGCATTTCTTCATTGATTCTAAAAGAGATACAACTTTATTCCTTAATCCCTATAACATGACTCTAAACATAATTTTTAGATGCCATTATTTGGCTATGGGAGTTTTATTCTATATCACCACATTTGGGCTCCATGATGTGACTCAAGAGGTATAAGCCTATACATGCAATATTTCTACAAAGGGATATACACACCTCCGTAGGATACAATCAATTTTAGGCATGTCTAGATTTCTAGTCTAGTTCCCTAATGGAAATTATCTTCCATGGTTTTTTTCCCTCTCATATATTGAAGATAATGCATGACCTCTTCTATAGTGATTATACCATACAAGATTTTCTTACCATTAAGAAAAATATCTTATTCGTTTGAGATAATATAATCTAGAATATTTCTCAATCTATTTGCCATAATTTTTGGAATCATCTTATAAATATTGTTATAAAGTATTACAAGACAAAAAAAATCAAAATATAATATCTCACAATTCTTAGAAACTAATATAATAAAGATGGAATTGATCTTATTTCTTATAACCATGTTTTTCCTATCCTTTTCAACCACAAGCAACATATCCCTCTTCTACATATCCCAAATTTTTTGAAAGCAAGTTGTGAGAATTCCATTGGGGGTGATGCCTTATAATGGTGGAAAGAGAAACAACCTCCTCTAGCTCCTCCATGGAGATATTCCTCTATGATTCTATATTGTTTTGTGTAATAGTTGATGGAATATTTTCAAAACCTCACCTTTTTACTCATTATCCTTCCTCACTTATGATAACATATCATTATAATAATTGCTTGATTATTTATTTTTCATCTTATTCCATCTAGAGTTGAAATATTTATGATCCAACAAAAGGACAAGTATATTTTGGAAATATACTTAAAAAAATTATTTATATCATCTTCACTAAGAGATCTCTCATATTATTTTGGGATAAATATGAATATTTATATTATGATATATTATGGTAATATAATAAGAGCAAAGTAGGAGTTGCTCTAAATATTAAGGGGATGATGTCAATTTATTATCAACTTGAAAAAATTGGTGCTTATCTAGGATCTTTGCCAGATGGATTGGCACCAATCCACACTATTAATTCAAGATTTGTTTGTTGTCAACTCTTTAGCATGAGTCACAAAAGATCACAAACCTCAAACACCAACTCCATGTGTCACAATATGATGCTAAAAATACAAAATGCTTTATAATGTTAGGTGCTCAACACCTCTTTATGTAATATAAGTTCAACTACATATCCATCCAAAAACTAGCACTATATGCAAAGGAAACTAAAAAGGTAGCTCATGATATTTTTAAAAAAATTTCTCCTTGATCGGCATGAAACTAAAATATCTCACCTTCCAACTACATTATAATTGTATATATCTTATATAATGTTTAGTGTAGGAAATTTTTATATCTTTTTGTTATCATTTGTGTTTCTCTTATATTATTGCATTTCTCCTTTCTCTATATTATATTTTGTTCATGTCGTTATAACAAAATAGAGTGCTCTATACTCTATAGTGTTCCTATCGCTATAGCAAAATAAAGTGCCCTATATTTTCTAGTACATTTACATCATCATTTGTAATTATATTTATTATTTTATATGACATGCATTTCTTCATTGATTCTAAAAGAGATACACCTTTATGACTTGATCCCTATAACATAACTCTAAACATAAATTTTATGTTCCATTATTTGGTTCTGGGAGTTGTATTCTATACCACCACATATGGGCTTCATGATGGTATATGCAATATTCCTACAAAGGGATATACACACCTCCGTAGGATATAATCAATTTTAGGCATATCTAGATTTCAAGCCTAGTTCCCTAATGGAAATTATCTTCCAAAATTTCATTAGTGCCATGCTACCAACATAGATTAATGAGGTAGACAATTTTGAGAAGTTTTTACAATAGATGTAAAAAATTTAGAATGAAGTTTAGAAGATCTTGTAGTACTAGGAATACAAGTACAAAGAGTGCCATGATTAGTACAAGGCTTCACATACTTTTCAAGTTAGATATAAAATTTAGCTCCATTTGAAGAAAGAATACTTTTCTAGCCCACACTAGAATATCTAACCACTATGCTATGGTTCTTATACCATTCAATGCTAGGTAGGTAAGAATGCTTTTATCCTCGACTTATCACCTTAGAGATGCATTTAATATTTCATTTAAAAATCCTCACGTCGTACCTTTCCTCCCTTATTAGAGCTAATGGTAGTATACCATCTAAGATATTTCTATCTAGCTTAGTTGGAACCTATTATAGTATACCAACTAATTAATTTTCCTAGTAAGAGTATTCACCAAAGGATACACAACTTGTATAATATTATAAAATAAAGTTATTTTATAGGCTAAATGGTATATGCTTAAATAAATCATGCATTTTATCATAGTTGGAGGAAGCCATAATAAGAACAATTGTTATCAGAGGGGGTACAAATAATCTAAGAAAACAAGAGGTGATCATAATCCTAAGGGGGATGATACCATTACATTATCAACTTGTTGATGTTGGTGCCTATATGGGCTCTTCACTATATGGGCTAGAACCAAGCTACACTATGATGGTAACATTTCTTTGGTGTCAACTCTCTAGTTCCATATTTAATAGCATAAATTCTCAAAAATTGATAGACCTACCAACTGTATGTCATCATTTGTTACTAGAGTTATAGAATATCTTACAACATCATATGCTCAACACTTCTCTACATATGACCAGTTCAACAACTTGTCCATCTAGACACTAGCTCCAGATGCACAAGAAGCTAAAGAAATAATTCACAAACTATTCCTAAAATTGGATCCATTGGAAGTTGACGTGTTTGACCTTCCAATTAATTTTTAGTTGTTGTACATATCTTGTATAAATATTAGTGTAGGAAATCCTTTATGATTTCTTGGTATTTTCTTGGCCTCCTTCCCATTTATATTTTGTTCCTACATTTATCCTTTCTATATAGGTTGTTTCTACAACTATAGCAATATAGAGTGACATGCACCTTGCAACACTAGAGTCTTATATTATTATACCTAATAAAAAAACATTATATTTTATAATGCATTTGCATAGTCATTTGTAATTGTGTTTATTGTTTTGTATGAGGTAAAATTTTTCATTGATTTTAGAAGGGAGACACCATTATGTCCTATTTTTTAGAATAACTTTGAATATAACTTTTTGACACCACAAGATTATTCTAGGAGTTATCTTCTATGCTACCACACCTTGGGACCCGTGGTTTAGATTAAATGGCATTAGATCTATATATCCAACATTCCTATAACTATACACACCTACATAGTTCCTAGTCTATTTTAGGTATGCCTAGGTTTCCATCCTAGCACCCTTGTGGATGTTTTATTCCACATTCCCATTGGCACTATGGCACTAGCATAGGTGAAATAGTAGAAAAATAATAAGATTTTTTTGGAGCAAGTGCAAAATATTTAGAATAAGTTTTAGGAGATCCTATATTGCTAAGAGAAAAATTATAATGAGATCCATGATTAGCATTTGAATTCACACACTTTTTGGGGCAAAGATAGTATTTGGATCCATATGGAGAAGGATTGTTTTTTATACCACACCAAAAGATCAAACCATTATGTCATGCTCCTATTATTTAGTGTTAGATAATATTTTTATTCTTGATTTGTTTTCTTACTTGGGGATGCATTGAGGTTTTAGTACAAAACTCCTCAAGCTATACTTTCTTCCCCTGTTAGAACCAATGATACTATTTAATAGATATAGATCCATATTAGTTGAAACCTATTGCAATAGATCAGTTGATTGATATGAATAGCAATAGTATTGGCTAAGGGATAATCAGCCTTATAGGGTTACAAAATAAAATTATTTCCTTTAAAAACTAAGTGGTACATGCTTGAACAACTTAAGAATCTTTTCCCATAGTTATATTGTGGAAATCATTGCTACCAAAAAGGGGCCGATAATTTGTTTAAATAAAAGTGTTTCGTAGAGTTTCAAAGTGGATGATGCCTACACATCAACATATAGAACTTGAAACCTATATGGACTCTTCCAAATGGGCTAGAACCAAGCCACACTATTGCATCAGGAATTTTTTGGTGCCAACTCTCTTTCTCTACCTTAGTAATGCTAATGCACATAAGACAAAAAAATCCTTAGGTGCCAAACTCCATGTTTCACTATTCAATTTTAAATTAACATAATTTCTTACAACACTAGATGCCCAACACTTATTTATGCAATATCAATTTAACCACATGTCCATTTAGACACTAGCACCATACATAAAGGAAACTAAAGAGGTAATTCACAAATAATTTTTGAAATAAATTCCTCAACAATTAGAAGTTGAAGCATCTCACCTTCTAACTATGTTTTAGTTGTTGTAGGACAAAAACATGGTGTTCTAACAAACTTTAATAATAGCCAGGTTTATTGTTGATACGTCATGAGTATAGCTTAAAAGGCTTGAAAATAAGGTCAAATCATATTATTTTGTAATGAAAATTTATAAAGTGGTAGATAGTGTAATGTAAATTCTACACACACATACACAGACACATATATATAAAAGCAAAAGTAAACTCTTATCTTTAGGTAAGTATAAAACATAAACAAATATAAATCATTTGCTTACACTAGATGTATTTGTCTACTTTCATTCTATATAAATATATAAAAAAATGATTGATGTTTTGTTTTCTACACAAATAGATCTAGGTCTAGGTGTTGATGTAATTTTCATATATCATTATTCTCAATATTTTACTTATTATTTATCTTCAATTTAAAGATTTTTTTTTGATAAATTATTAAAAGTAGATATGTTGAGGAACCAAAACATCAATCATTTATTATATTTTTATATAAAATGAAAATAAATAAATATATCTAAGGAAATAATTTATAATTTTTTCATGTTTTATAAATTTTTATACTTTCCTAAAACCAAATATAAGAGTTTACTTTTGCTTTTATATATACATATGTAAAAGTAAAAGTAAACTCTTATATGTATTGAGTCGAGTTTGAATAGTGTGAATAGCTTATGTTCCAATGTTTATCATTCTGATTTATTGAGTCGAGTTCAAAAGGTTTAACAAACTAAAACGTGTAACGATCAACTAATGTTTAAATTAAATATATTAATGTTAATAACAATTTGCAGATTGTTATATATTTATATCACTTCATAACTCTGGGAGGTACTCTTTCACGTGTACTGTATATTTCAATTCAAATTAACAAACTTTTGAATTTAATTATGCAAGCAGCAAAACAAAACAGTGTGTCCTAAAATAAGCAGTGCTAATATAGATGTTGGACGGAATTAAAATCTTGTAACATTTTTTTGAATGGAAATAGACCAATGCCATGCCTCCAACAACTCCATGACCTCATCATCAGAATACATCATAATACCTCCTAGTCAACGAAGAGTATAGTGATAATAAGATACAAAATCAGTGATAAAAATGGGAAACCTGTAACAGAGCTGGACATGGTTGATTGGAATTCTTTACAAAATTCCTTGGCACATTTGTTTTTTTAAAAACATTCATAATCAGAAAACACCATATAATCTAAAAGCTAAATTGGGTCATCAAAGGGTGTTAACTCAACTAAATTCTTGAATTTAATCAAGTGTTCAGATTATTTTAGTATCTTTAAGTGATAATCATTAATAATATGATGATGACAATGTTTGTTTTTCAGCTATATAGAAGAGTTGGTCACAATTACACTATTTTTAGTAATTGATAAGTTCATAGTTCAAACCACATGGGCTGCTTTTACCAAACCTTTTCTGCCTCGCTATTGTTGAACCTATTCTGCCTCGCTATTGTTGAGCAAGCGTGAAGGGAACCACTGACCGTTGAGCAAGCATGAAAGGAACCACCAGTCATTCGGGATTCATACTGTCATCGGTCTGGCGCACACTCAAAAGATTCAAATCAGACTACTACTTTGCAAATAGGGTGCCCCCAAGGTTTGAACCTGGGTGTCTTTTTGGTAAATACCTGGCCAGACAAGCACTTACCAATCCACCTAGCCCTCAGGTGCATAAACCTTATGTTAAGAAAAACCGTTCCACGTTGCCAGGACTTTCCGTTCCATGGGGTTATCAATATGAGTATGCCCCTCAAGTTAGTCGGGTATTTTTTGTATTCGGTACAGGTCGTTAGGCTTGAACCTCGAACCTCCTTTTGAGGATGGAGGGAACTTGTCATTAAGGTACTTGGTGCGGATAAAACCTTATGTTAAGGAAAACCATTCTACATATCCCCTGGAGCCAGGACTTTGGAACTTGTCATTAAGGTACCTGGAAAACCATTCTACATATCCCTTGAGACCAGGAATTTCCATTCCACGGAGCCTGTCCTTGGCCAGACAAGCGGTTACCAATCCACGACCAGAACTTTTGTTCCACGGAGCCTATCATTGGCCACCCAAGCAGTTACCAATCCACGACCAGGACTTTCCATTCCACGGAGCTTGTCCCTGGCCAGACAAGCAGTTACCAATCCACTTATCTCTCGGGTGCATAAACCTTATGTTAAGGAAAACCGTTTGGAGCCAGGACTTTCCGTTTCATGGGGCCTGTCCCAATCCACCTAACCCTCGTGTGCATAAACCTTATGTTAAGGAAAACCGTTCCCCATATTCTCTGGGGCCAGGATTTTTCGTTCCATGGGGCCTGTCCCACTCAGGTATATCCCTCAGGATAGCTAAGGTTTTTTTCTTATTCGACGCAGACCACCAGGATTGAATCTCGGACCTTAGTCCGGACCTCTTTCTAAGGATTGGGGGAACTTTTTAGTAAGGTACCCATAAAACCTTATGTTAAGGTTTTTTTCTATTCGGTGCAGACCACCAGGATTGAATCTCGGACCTCAGTCCGGACCTCTTTCTAAGGATTGGGGGAACTTTTTAGTAAGGTACCCATAAAACCTTATGTTAAGGTTTTTTTCGTATTCGGCGCAGACCACCAGGATTGAATCTCGGACCTCAGTCCGGACCTCTTTCTAAGGATTGGGGGAACTTTTTAGTAAGGTACCCATAAAACCTTATGTTAAGGAAAATCGTTCCTCGTATCCTTGGGGGCCAAGACTTTCCATTCCACGGGACCTATCCCATCCGGTATACCCCAGGTTTGTCGAAGGTTTTTATATCTAACACAGGCCGTGAACCTCCTTCCGAAGATTGAGGGAACTTATCAATAAGATACTTGGTGCGAATAATTACTAAACGATAATATGAATGATTAAAGTAAAACTTTGTTAAAGATACATAAATAAATTCAAGTTATAATAATTTATTTATAATATTAGTAAGTGATAATGATCTAAAACCTGCAAATAAGGGGAAAATTTTGAATCCCAGAGGCATAGCCAGATGTACGGAGTTCTCTAAATTTTAGAAGGGGTTGAAGCGCGGGAATCGTTTCTCCAAAATTAGCAATTAGATATTTAACCCTTTATGGGGTGAGCTTCTTCCTCACTTAAGATAATTCAGTGCAGATATTTGTCCACGTGTATGTATGTGTACATTTATATATTTATTTGAAAATTTTAATTATGTGAATAATATAAATTATTTAAATGATTGGACCGTCTTAACTGATATCCAAATTTAATTATGGAAAAGGTGTTTTAACTTTTAAAAAGAAAGAAAAAGAAGGCTACCGACAGCTGTTTCCGTTACGTCAAGGTCTATTTTTAGACTGGAAAGGTCAAAGATTCCTTTACCACCAATCCCAGCCAGGCAAATTTTCAAGAATCTTGACAAAGAAACATAGCAGTGGCAACAGCTTGGAGGTATTGATGTGAGCTTTCTGTTTATCTTTTTCAAGAAAACCTGTCTCTCAAAAGAGGTGGCGATGTTTAGCTGGATATTTTGTATATAAAAAAAATTATATACATACAACAATTTAATAAAAGTCAATGTAAACTCACAATTTCAGCACCTAGGGAGAGAAGAGAAGCTCTGTCTAACCAATTTGAAAGGTACACTAAAGGTTATTGGTAACTTGTTTTAAGTTTGGTTTTTTGATAGATAATATTTTTTATTTAAGTTTTTAAAGTAAGGTTTATAAAGTTTCTTTATAAAAAAACAAATTCAAAAGTTATTAATGACATATAAAACTTGTATAGTTTCAATTGCATGAAGGAAGCTGTACTTTCAAAGTTTTCAAAAAAAAAAATCAATATAAAAACAATAGAAAATAACTTACATAATGTTAAAATATTTTAAGAGAATTTTTGATTTATTGAAGTCAGATGTTGATGCTATATAAACTAGTTGTCCCTTATTTATCTATTTATGAATATATAAGAAGTATTTTTCCAATATTTTTAGTATTAAAAACTTTCTTGAAATAAGCACTAACAAACTAATTTGACCCATGTTTTTGTCATTGCATGCTTTTTTTTGTTGGTCTTATATTTCAATTTTTTATTACATAAAATTTAAGTTGATTTTTTTAAAATAAATATTATATTTGTTATTAAATTAATTAGATTATATTTTAGTGATATTATTATAATTATTTTTAGCTTTTTTTCAATATAATTTTTATCTTAAAGTATTATTTTTATCTTATTTTGAATTTCCCTTAATACCTTCTAAACTTTGAATTTTATGGATATGAATATTGATTAAAGTATCTACCACCTTATATCCTTCTTTATTTCCAAGATACTACCTTCATCAATAATTGATATTTGATATAAAATGACATTAACTCAATCGGTTATATTCCTCAAGATACATGCATAATTTCCAAACTGTTGTAATACCACTCTGTGGTCATGATATAATACGAAGGCATTTTAATCCCAAATAACCAAATAAATAATAATAATAATAATTAATATTTGATATTAATTTCTATATCTATTTTTTTGAGGAAATTAATAATAATCAATAAATTTGCTTGAATTTGAATGTATCTCCATCATTTTTTCAATGACAATATCAATCTTGATAAGAAGTGCTTTAGCCTCTGAATAGTTTTTCTTTGAAGTTCCATATAATTTTGAGTAAATGAGAAGAGTTTTGCTTTTTATTCTTTTATAAAACACCACATCCATCCAATAAGATAACTAATAATCAAGCCAAAACTTTATAGAATCTCTCTCATTGATTAAACAATTGATATGTGTTTTGATTAACCGTAAACTCTCTTATATGAAGTTGTATGTTATTGAATCTCTAGGGTAGGTTTATTTCCTTTATAATATTACTACACCCATAAAACCTATAATTTTTTAAGCAACATTTTTTCTTTAACACTTTTCTTAATATTTTAATAATTTGTAGTCGTGGTTTGCACCTAATGCCAAACTTATGAATATGCAATTTTACAAGCCCACCCCTATGATATTATTTCTTTTTTGAACCATATCCCATATTCAAATAGTACACCTAAATTTCCCCTCACATCCAGTCCAACTAAAATATCTAGGAATTTTGTTAAAGTCAAATGTTATACCTACTAGTAATATTGAAAATGACATCACATATATAAGGATAGACGATAATGCTTAGGAACTTGCTATTATGAATTGTACTCTTACAACCATGCTTGGAAACTTATATTTGGAACCAATAAAGGAAAATTCTAATCTATTCAAAATTGTATCTCAAAGTTCCTTTTTTCAAAATTTTGACTTAAAACCCAATATTTTTTGCAATAAACCATTGGGAATCAAGGGTAATTTTTAATAAAATTAGTTTTAAATTTTTGTTGTACTAACCAATTGCATAATAAACTTCTCTTAGCATGATAGTATTGATTTAAATTCCTCAATCTCACTGATAAAAGGATGACCTAAAAAAAGTGTCATCAAAAAATTGGAAATGAAATTCAAAGGGACTATTTTTTGTAACCTAAATACCTTTATTTTTTCCTTCTATTATCAAGAGATAAGGATATAATGGGTCACCCTAGTGGAGTCCATGATTTGATTCAAAGTATCTAGTGAGGGTCCCATTGATCAAAATAAAATATTTTAGAGTGGTATAACAATGTCTAATCCATTAATAATAATCTTAATAAAAATAATTATTTTGATAATATCACATATAAAACTCCACTAAATCCTATCATATGTGATTTACTTATATTCAATTTCATAAGCATGCCGAGTTTTTTTCCCTCTAAATACTTAAGAGAATGCATGACCTCTTCTATAGTGATTATACCATACAAGATATTCTTATCAAAATATAATATACCATATTTCTTAGAAACTATTGTAATAAAGATGGAATTGATCTTATTTATTATAACCATGTCTTTTCCTATCCTATTCAACCACAGGCAACATATCTTAAATTTTTTGAAATCAAGTTATGAGAGTTCCATTAGGAGTGATGCCTTATAATGGTGTTAAGAGAAACAACCTCCTCTAGCTCCTCCATCGAGATCTTCCTCTATGATTCTATATTTGTTTTTGTGTAATAGATGGAATATTTGCAAAAGCTGACCTTTTTACTCCTTATCCTTCCTCACTTATGATACCATATCATTATAATAATTGATTGATTATTTATTTCTCTTATTTTTCCTCAATACGTCTTCCATATAGAGTTGAAATATTTATGATCCAACAAAAGGACAAATATATTTTGGCAATACACTTAAAAAATAGTATTTGTATCATCTTCATTAAGCTTTCTCTCTTATTATTTTAGGATAAATATGACTCTTTATATTATGATATATTATGGTAATATAATAAGAACAAAGTAGGAGTTTCTCTAAATCTTAAGGGGGATGATATCAATTCATTATCAACTTGAATACCTTGGTACTTATCTAGGATCTTTTCCAGATGGATTGACACCAATCCACACTATTAATTCAAGATTTTTTTGTTGCCAACTCTTTAGCATGAGTCAAAAAAAGCTCATAAACCTCAAACACCAACTCCATGTGTCACAATTTGATGCTAAAAAAACAAAATGCTTTATAATATTAGGTGCTCAACACCTCTCTATGTAGGATAAGTTCAACTACATATCCATCCAAACACTAGCACTAGATGCAAAGGAAACAAAAAAGGTAGTTCATGATATTTATTTAAAATTCCTCCTTAATCGACATGAAACTAAAGCATCTCACCTTCCAACTACTTTATAGTTGTATATATCTTATATAATGTTTATTGCAGGAAATCCCTTTTATCCTTTTGGTATCATTTGCGTTTCTCTTCTATTATTTCATTTCTCCTTTCTCTATACTATATTTTGTTCCTATTGCTATAGCAAAAACAAAGTGCCCTATACTCTATAGTGTTCTTGTCGCTACAACAAAATAAAGTGCCATTTATTTTGTAGTGCATTTACATCATCGTTTGTAATTATATTTATTATTTTATATGAGATGTATTTCTTCATTGATTCTAAAATGGATGCACCTTTATGCCTTGATCCCTATAAAATGACTCCAAACATAAAATTTAGGTGTCATTATATGGTTATAGGAGTTGTATTCTATGCCACCACAACTGAACTCCATGATGTGAATCAAGAGGTATGAGATATATACATGTAATATTCCTACAAAGGGATATACACGCCTCCATAGGAAACAATCCATTTTAGGCATGTCTAGATTTCTAGACTAGTTCGCTAGTGGAAATTATCTTCCAGATTTTCATCAGGGCCATGCTACCAAAATAGATTAAGGAGGTAGAAAAGTTTGAGAAATAGATATAAAACATTAAGAATCAAGTTTAGGATACCTTGTAATACTAGGAATAAAAGTACTAAGAGTGTTATGATTGGTAAATATCTTTCGAGTTAGAGATAAAATTTGGCTCCATTTGAAGAAAGAATGCTTTTCTAGCCCACACTAGAATATCCAACCACTATGTTATGGTCCTTATACCATTCAATGCTAGGTAGATGAAAATTATTTTATCCTCAAATTATCACCTTAGATATTTATTTAATATTTCATGCAAAAATCCTCTTGTTGTACCTTCCTCCCTTATTAGAGCTAATGGTAGTATATCATCTAAGATATTTCTATCTAGCTTAGTTAGAACGTATTATAGTATACCAACTGATTAATTTGACCAGTAAGAGTATTGACCAAGGGATATACACCTTGTATAACGTTGTTAAATAAGGTCATTTTATAGGCTAAATGGTATATGCTTAAATAATTCATGCATTTTTCCATAGTTGGAGGTAGTCACAATGGAAACCATTGTTATCAAAGAGGGGATAAATAATCTAAGAAAATAAAGGGTGATCAAAATACCAAGGGGGGTGATACCATTACATTATAAATTTTTTGATGTTGGTGCCTATTTGGGCTCTTCACTAAATGGGCTAGAATAACACTGCACTATGTTGTTAATAATATTTTGATACCAACTCTCTGGTTTCATCCTTAATGACATCAATTCATAAAAGCTGATAGACGTTATATGTGAACTTTGTATATACCCTTTTGATGCTAGGATAATAGAATGTCTTACAATATCATGTGCTCAACACTTCCCTACATAGGACCAATTCAACCATTTGTCCTTCTAGACACTAGCTCCAAATTTACAAAAAGCTAAAGAAGTAGTTCACAAACTATATTTGAAATTGTTTATCAATCCATTGGAAATTGAAGTGTCTCTCCCTCCAAGTACATTCTAGTTGTTTTACATATCTTGTATAAATATTAGTGTAGGAAATCCTTTTTGCCTTCTTGGTATTTTGTTGTCCGCTTTCCCATTTATATTTTGTTCCTGTATTTTCCCTTTCTCCATATCTTGTTTCTACAACTATAGAAAAATAAAGTGTGATGCACCTTGCAACACTAGACTCTTATATTATTATACCTAATATAAGAGCCTTTTATTTTATAATACATTTGCATCATCATTTGCAATTGTGTTTATTGTTTTGTATGAAGTAAATTTTCTCATTGATTTTAAAAGGGAGATACCATTGTGCCTTATTTTTGTAACATAACTTTGAATATAACTTTTTGTCACCATAATATTATTCTTGTAGTTATCTCCTATGCTACCATATCTTGGGCCCTATGATGTAGATCAAGTGGTATTAGATCTATATATCCAACATTCCTATAACTATGCACACCTTCATAGTTCACAGTCTAATTTAGACATGGCTAGGATTATAGCCTAGGACCCTAGTGGATGTTTCCTTCCACATTCCCATTGGTGTTATGACATCATCAAAGGTTAAATAATAGAGAAAGGATGAATTTTTTGTAACAAGTGTAAAACATCCATAACTAAGTTTAGGAGATCCTATAGTGCCAAGAGCAAAAGTATAATAACATCCATGGTTAGAATAGGACTTCACACTCTTTTTAAGTTGGGGATATATTTGGATCCATATGGAGAAGGAATGTTTCTTTATACCACACCAAAAGATCAAACCACTATGTTGTGTTATGGTCCTATTATTTAGTATTAGACATGTGAGAATATATTATCCTTGATTTGTTGCCTTACTTGAGGATGCATCAAGTATTTAAACAAAACTCCTCAAGCTATACTTTATTCCACTGTTAGAACAAATGATACTATCTAACAAATTTAAATTTATCTTAGTTGAAACATATTGTAATAGATTAGTTCATCGGTATGAATAGGGGTTTCTCAACTTTGTAGGGTTAAAAAATAGGTTGGTTTCCTTCACAAACTAACTGGTACATGCTTGAAAAACTGAAAAATAATTTTCATAGTTAGATGCTGACATTGTGGGAATCAATGTTACCAAAAAGGGGCAGATAATTTGCACAAATTCCAATGTGGATGATACCTATATATCAACTTATAGAAGTTGGCATTTATATGGGATATTTACCAAATGGGCTAGCACCAAGCCACAATATAACATCGATACTTATTTGGTATCATATTTCTTGCTCCAACCTTTGTGATTCAATGCATAAAAGACCAAAAAAACTTAGGTGCCAAATCCATATGTCATTGTTCAATTCGAAATTGACATAATTCCTTTCAACACTAGATGCCCAACACCTCTTTGTATAGGATCAATTTAATCACATGTCCATCCAAACACTAGCACCATATGAAGAGGAAGCTAAAGAGGTAATTCATAAACTATACTTGAAATAAATTCCTAAACAATTGGAAGCTAAAGCATATCACTTTCTAAGTACATTATAACTAACATACTTTAGTAATAGCTAGGTTTATTGTCGATAGGTAAAATGAGGTCAAATCATATAATTTTGTAATAAAATTTATGACATGGTAGGTATTATAAAGTAAATTCTACACACATATAGTTTTATTATGATTACATTTATTTATATATTTATATGATAGCAGGGTCATTAATACAACTTTAGAGGCCTCACATGGTTTAATTAATATCATTTAAAAATAAATTTTATGTAAAGTTAGTTATTGAAATGTAAATTCTAAAATATATATTTAATTTTATCAAGCTACATGTTTTTCATTTATTGATTATTAAAGTTAAATCTGAAAGTAAAAAACTCTTATCTTTAGGCAAGTATAAAAATTAAAAAAACATATGAAAAATTATAAATCATATCCTTAAACTAGATCCATTTGTCTACTTTCATTCTATATAAATTATAAAAACTGATTGATGTTTGGTTCCACAACATATCTACACTGAATAATTTATCAAAAGTTTATATTCCTTAAATTGAAGACAAATAAGAATTTAAATATTGATAATAATATTATATGAAAATTATATCAACATTTAAATATATTTGCGTAGGAGACATATTCATAGAATGTTTGTTAAGTCCTCGTGTTATATGGAATCATCCGTCACTCTTGCTTAGTCTGTCCTAGTAAGAATTTAAAAATTAAAGACAACCTCTACTAAAATACATAATTTAATATATTTATTTATTTACTTTTTAAAAACAAAAATTATATTCCTATTCTATACTTCATTTATAATATTTTGTCAATTTACACTTTCCTCTAATTTTCAACCAAAATAACACTTATTCATAATAAATTTAAACATACTATTTTAAAAAAATTAACTAAACTTATGTCAAAATACCATACTTTCATATAAAGTCTAGCACAAAAACTCCTTTATACCGTTTTAGATTTTTGGTAGTATCTTTCTCATTTCTCTTCTGCTCCTATATTTCCTGCTCCTACATTTCCTTTTCCTCTTCTGCTCCTATAAATTGTTGACCTTCTAGAATACTATTACCATGGCTAGCTGGAAAATACACCGCAGACTATCTATATTTAAATATACACACTTGCTGTCAATTTAATTCTAGGCATAACATGCGATAAAAATCATAAACGATAGTATTAAGAGGTGGGTTTACCCAAGTTAGCCAGTTCTGAAGTTTGGTGGAAAAATATATATTATAATAACAATTTTTGTTCATTTATGTGAAATTGTGTTTATTAGTTATTTACAAATATAAAATATGATGATTATAATAATCGAACGAAAGTAAGTCAGGCATAATTCTTAATGTCAATCTTTACAAAGTTTTGTGACACTGATTTTGATTTCTTATTATCTAGATGAAAATTTATGCTTTACTATTTTTATTACATAACCATCATCATATCTCATCCTTATGAAAGGATGAATCACAGTCAACGTATAGAACCAAACGAATTCAATATTTGAAATTTAAGGCGTATGGTTGGATTGTTCCTCACTACTAATATTAGTAAAGGGTACGCTTTCTAGACCAGTGTGAATTCAATTTGTTTGGTTGGATTGTTCCTCACTACTAATAATAGTAAACGGTGAACTTTCTAGACCAGTGTGCATTCAACCCGTTTGGTTGTTGAACTAACTGTCCATATCTTCAACTTTCTTTAAGAATTTTGAAGCATTTATAATGCAACAACGTCACTGTGGATGGTTGACAAAACGAGCATCAACTTGTTAGGATATTTAACCCTTTCTTGGAGTGAGCTTTTTCCTCACTCGAGATAATTCAGTGCAGATATTTGTCCACGTGTAAGTCAGTGCAATTATTTGTCCAAGTGTATGCATACGTATGCATCTATATATTTATTTTATTTGATAATTTTAATTGTTTCGGTACGGTAGATTCTATAGGAATCTACCTTACCGACAGAGACATCACACTAACAAAAATAATAATTATTGGACTTTCTAAAAAAAACCTAAATTCAATTAAAAAAATATCCCTAATAAACCTCCTTTTTCAACTTTAAAAAAGAAAAATAAGGCTACCAACAGCTGTTTCAATTACGTCAAGGTCTATTTCTACACTGGGGAGCTCAAAGTCTATCTTTCAAATGATGATGAAAAACGTTAATAAGACGCCTATTTTCTGCTTAATAATAAACTGGTAGATCTTATTGATAAAATTCCTTTACCACCAATCCCATTAAGGCCAAATTTCAAGAATCTTGACAAAGAAACATAGAGGTGGCAACAGCTTGGACGTTTTGATGTAATCTTTCTGTTTATCTGCTTAACAATAACCTGTCTGTCCAGAAGAGGTGGCGATGTTTAGCTGGATATTTTGTATATTAAAAAAATTATATAAATAAAACAATTAAAAAAGTCAATGTAAACTAACAATTTCAGCACCCAGGATAATAAGGAGAGAAAAGAGAAGCTCTGGCTAACAAATTTGAAAGCTACTCGAACCTACTCGAAAGGGACAGCGGGTTGGGAGGGTAGAGTGGTTATTAATAGACTATTAATTTGATTTTTAAACGGACACTAAATTAGAATTTATAAGGTTTTTTTTATGAAAAATAAATTCAAAAGTTATTAATGGTTTATCAAATTTATATATTTTCAATTGCATGAAGGAAGTTGAACTTTCAAAGCTTCAAAAAAAACCAATCAGCTTGTGATCCTTGTTTTGGCCGGTATGAAGTCCACGCGTTTCATTAATGGTTTTTTATTTGATGTTCTACATTGAGCTGTCTTTATGGGTTAAAGACTTTTGAGTATATGAAAAAGGATTACTAGGAGTTCAAGGTTCACTTTCTAATAGAATTTATTTATAATAAAGCTATTATGAAACTAACATTTGATGTTTATGTGGTATTTATAAGGACTTGGTAGTAATTCTTATGGTGGTTAGAAGAACAATTCATGTTTAGTTTTTTTGAGGATAACGAGTTATTGTTATTGGTGTAGAGCATGTTACCCATAAAGCTCAATCATGTGGGCAGATAGAGGGATCAAAACTCAAGACAGGAAAAGAAAGTTTGTAGTGCATTTACATCATCGTTCGCAATTATATTTATTATTTTATATGAGTGCATTTCTTCATTGATTCTAAAATGGATACACTTTTATACCTTGATCCCTATAACATGACTTCAAACATAAGTTTTAGGTGCCATTATTTGGTTCTAGGAGTTTTATTCTATGCCACCACAATTGGACTCCATGATGTCAATCAAGATGTATCAGATCTATACATGTAATATTCCTACAAAGGGATATACATACCTCCATAGGACACAATCCATTTTAAGCATGTCTAGATTTCTAGCCTAGTTCCCTAAATTTTTATTAGCACCATGCTACCAACATAGATTAAGAAGGTCGACAAGTTTGAGAAGTTTTTATAATAGATGTAAAATATTAAGAATCAAGTTTAGAAGATCTTGTAGTACTAGGAATAAAAGTACAAAGAGTGCCATGATTAGTACAAGGCTTCACATACTTTTCAATTTAGAAATAAAATTTAGCTCCATTTGAAGAAAAAATGCTTTTCTAACCCACACTAGAATATCTAACCACTATGCTATGGTCCTTATCTCATTCAATGCTAGGTAGGTGAGAATGCTTTTATCCTTGACTTATCACCCTAGAGATGCATTTGATATTTCATGCAAAAATCCTCACATCATACCTTCCTCCCTTATTAAATTTAATGGTAGTACACCATTTACAAAATTTATATCTAGCTTATTTGGAATCTATTATAGTATACCAATTGATTAATTTTACCAGTAAGAGTACTCACCAAGGGATACACTTGTATAGCATTATAAAATAAGATCATTTTATAGGCTAACTGGTATATGCTTAAATAAATCATGCATTTTTCCATAGTTGAAGGTAGTCATAATGGGAAACATTGTTATCAAATGGGGGGCAAATAATCTAAGAAAACAAGGGAGAGATCAGAATCCCAAGGGGGATGATACCATTACATTATAAACTTGTTGATGCTGGTGCCTATATGGGCTCTTTACTAAATGGGCTAGAACCAAGTTGCACTAAGTTGTCAATACTTCTTTGGTGCCAACTCTCTAGTTCCATATTTAATAGCATTAATTCCCAAAAGATGATAGACTTGCCAACTTTATATATCATCATTTGTTACTAAAGTGATAGAATATCTTACAACATCATATACTCAAAACTTCCCTACATAGGACTAGTTCAACCAATTGTTCATCTAGACACTAGCTCCAAATGCACAAGAAGCTAAAGAAACAATTCATAAACTATTCCTAAAAATACTTATTAATCCATTGGAAGTTGATGTGTTTGACTTTTCAATTACTTTTTAGTTGTTGTACATATCTTGTATAAATATTAGTGTAGGAAATCCTTTATGCTTTCTTGGTATTTTGTTGGTCTCCTTCCCATTTATATTTTGTTTTTACATATCTCCTTTTTGTATAGGTTGTTTATACAATTATAGCAATATAGAGTGCCATGCACCTTGCAACACTAGAGTCTTATATTATTATGTCTAATATAAGAGCCTTCTATTCTATAATGCATTTGCATAATAATTTGTAATTATGTTTATTATTTTGTATGAGGTAAATTTCTTCGTTGATTTTAAAGGAGAGTCTGGTAGCTTTCCTAATGGATTAAATCACATCAAACTTATTCTAGGATCAAGAATAAAATAAACCAATGCTACTAATAATATCAACAATCTCTCATAACAATGAACAACAATATCTCACAAAATATAACTCAAATATGCACAATATACAAAGATTACATTAATGATACAACTTGGTTATAATGCATGGAGCTTTACCTCTAATATATCATTTTCATGAATTTTTAGTTCTTTAACTATTGCTCTCCTCTTTCATTCGATAGATGCAACCTTTCATATTATGCTAGTAAAGATAAAGCTCTCAACTTGCCACATATCATGTGACTCTTCATACTTTATTGAAACTTTGCACTCTTTCTCATATTACCACATACATTATATCTAATATTGCAAGGGGAACCACATAATGTAATATCTCCAACATCCCCCATGTATTATATTATTTGGTAGGAAGGCTTTTTGCCTTTAATCCTTGATTCTTCTTTCTTTTCAATAGTTAGCTCTAACTCTATCATGGGTGGATAAATAATCTGTGTCTACCTCTGAATCAATGTATCTAAGTTACCTCTGGGTCTTTATCTCTAGGCCATTGCATCTGGGTCACTACCATTGGATATGCCTCTATATCACTACCTTTGGTTATTTACCTCTAGGTCACTCCCACTAGATCACTACCTTTGTGTCACTACCTCTGGATCACCTTTAGATAATCATTATCTTTGGGTTATCCATTATAAAATCATCATATCTATAGGATCATCACTATATATGATATATTCCAAGCTATGCTTAGGTCTTCTTTTATATTTGTCTTCTATGGGAACTCTTTCCATGGATCTCCTTAATCTGCTTTTCAATTTCTTATAGATTGCCTTCTATTCCAAATATATTCTTGGAATAGGTAAACTCAATCTATCTTATACTTTTCCTGAATTGATTCTTTTTCAAAAAATTTAAAACTTATTCTTCACTAGTTATTCTTCAACCTAGTGGTATTGATCCTTATCTTCACTAGTTTTCCTTCAATCTAGTGGTAATACTTATCTTTTGTAACTTTTCAAGTTCTATGCAAAAAAACTTTGATTATACTTGGTTTTCATTTTGTAGAAAACATAAAATATTCCTTTTATTTTATTCCATTCATCTATGTTTATCTATCCATAATTCACTTCTACTTTGTAGTCTTTATTTTCCTTTTGTAGATAGAATATTTGTGAATGATTATGTGCTCCACAAACTTTACAATTATAAAGATTCCAAAATCTCTCTATCTTATGTCCATATCTACCACAATGATTGTATCTATTTTATGTTACAAAATTCCTTTGACCATTTTATCCTTTATTGCAACCGATTCTATCAGTTCCTATCATAGATTTGATACTATTTCCTATTACAAATTTAGTTCCTTGCTCATTATTGCTAGTCAGCCTTGTATAACCAAGACCTTCACACTTTGGTCTTCTTTCTGATACAATTGACTTTTTCATTCCTTGTTCATATTTTCCTAAACATGTACCTTTATATCCCATTTTACGTAACAACTTTGAACCAATTCCTTTAGTATATTTTTTAAAATGACCTATACAATCATTATACTAATTTCTATCAATATCAATACATTTTTTTTTAATATCAATACAAATTTGAGCATCACTATTTGTATCATCATTTGAATTCATTCCTTCATCAATTTTGATAACATAAGTTTTTTCTAAACAATCATGAACTATATTCAAATCACTTGTGTCACATATAACATCTATTTTTGTAATAGGTTCTTTTATTTTGTCATGAATTCTAAATCACTAGTGTCATTGCTTGCATCACAATATTTTCTTTTATTTGACAAGAATCATAACTTGCATCTTTTCCATTTTTAATAAGATCACTAGTATCATAACATGCATCTATCATCAATGGTTTTACTTCTATAAAATCAACATAAATTTATCATTATGGGCCTTAAGTCATTTGTATCACAAGAAGCATCTTTCATTACTGACTTGTTCTCTCTTTATTCAACCATTTATTTTTTCTCATTAAGAGTGATAATTATTTTGTAGACTATTCTCCGTAGACTAACAAGTATAGTAATAAAATATTCATAACCATCATTAGCATCATTAAGAACATGTTGCATATATTTTTGAAGTATTGAAAATCCCTTTTTTTCTGCTTCACTAGTAATATCAACAAGCTTATTGTTCAAAGTATTTGTTTCATCAATAAACTTGTTCTTCAAATATTTAATCATGTCATCTTGTCTTCTATTCTTATATTTTAGAACTTCATTAGAAATTAATGCCATATATATCAAATTTCCTATATCACTAGGTAATATAAAACCACTTTTAGAATCTTTATATGCCTCATCAAGCTTTGCATTCAGATAACTACTAAGTGTTAAGAAATTTTCATTTTTGATTTCTCTTAACATTGATTGTAAGACACTCTTTTCACTTATTTATGTATCCTTTTCAATTTCTTCTATCAAGTGTTGTGTATGGCATTTTAATCTTTCCACCCTTTTTGAAATTTCTTGAATGTCTAATTGTTTTTCTTGGACATCTTGAATGTATATTTGTTCTCCTTGGAAACACAGATTTTCTACTTTAATTGTTTTTGACATCTCATGTCTTTGTATTTCAATTTTTTGATCATTTGTATTCTTTTTCATTTGCTTTTTCTTTGCCATGTTTCTTTTGAAGTAGACTACCTTATATCTCCCTAGTTTGATGTATAATCAAATAATAATTTTGATGAAGAACTAATGATAATTTGGATGCAATTTTTCAATTTTCCAAAACCTATGTTGTATACCTTATATCTCCCAAATTTCAAATATTTAATTGAATAAATTCTAAATTTCACAATCCTAAGTTGATGTTGAAATCCTTTTAACTCCCAAATAAGAAATTTAGAAATTTTTTAGACTAATATTTGCAAATTTATTAATCCTACTTGGATTTGTAATGATCCCCACGGTGTTACAAAGCATTTCTAACGTCAAAGTGTTTTGACTACCACTTGCAACAACTTGTATCATTCCATTTTATTCCACTCGCTTGGAGATGTTATAATTTGATGTTGTATCTGTCGACTATTTTGGTGCTCATAAATGTTCTAAATGGTGCTTCCACTATGCCAAACTATGGTCTTGGTGCATGCAACCTTGGTGAATCTCCTCATCGGTGACTAAAACAACTAACATACATTGTCTCACTGTCTCACCAATAATTATTTCAACTATTTTTAATCTTAGGTGATTAAAATAATGACTCCTTTCAAACACAAGGCTCGTGGAACCTTAGCTCTTGATGTAATTTGGCCTCAACCATGCTTACTCATGTTTCAATGGGTTTCTTTCTTAGACCTTACCTACTCATAACCTACAGCTAAGGCATTTCCTTGAACCTACAATCATTTTTGAAAGATGGTCACTACTATCATGCATCATGTGCTGACAATACGATGAAGTTGTCTATAGATCCACAAAGTGTTATAGCTCGACATAGAGGACACCTATCCAAATGTGTTCCTATGGAAGCAAATTTCATGACTGCTTCCTCCTTTCGCTACATGTGAATCCTGATCTAGCTTCTTATCAACAACCAAGATTAGGTTTCCAAAAATTGTAGCATCATGGTGAATCATTACATTGATTGAGGAGAAAGAGTTCCTATCTAGTTATCAACGAGGACTCAATGGTATTTACAAGCTTATTTTTTTTAGCACTTTGGAATTTAAATCTAGCAACTTGGGTTCGAATCTTAGTGGGACCTCTAGTCAAACTCTCACTCTATCCTTCACCATAGTTGGCATCTTTTTTAACACAAAGATTACTACCCAAATCTATAAAAATGTAGTTCCTTTGCTTCTCAAATTTTTTTTCCAAAGATCTTTAAATTTGTAACTATTATCTTCTCAAATTAATGCTCAAAATTATTTTTCTTTTCTTCAACTTGTTACCCAGTGTAAAACACTATTTGGGCTTGTCATCAGATGGTGATGATTGTTCCAATACCTTCACTCAAAGTCTCCATTTATCTAATACCATTTTTAGATTTCCTAATGTATTAACTCACAATAAACTTATTCCAGGATCAAGAATGAAATAAATCAATGCTACTAATAATATCAATAATTTCTCATAACAATGAACAATATATTATAGAATATAACTCAAATATACACAATATATAAATATTACATTAATGATACAACTTGGCTAAAATACATGGAGATTTACCTCCAATATATCATTTTTCATGAATTTTTAGTTCTTTAACTATTGCTCTCCTCTTTCATCCGGGAGATGCAACCTTTCATATTCCTCTACTAAAGATAAAACTCTCAACTTGCTACATATCATGTGACACTTCATACTCTCTTGACACTTTGCACTCTTTCTCATATTTCCACATACATTATATATAATATTGCAAGACGACCAAATAATGTAATATCTCCAATAGAGACATCATTATGCCTGATTTTTTCATAGAATAACTTTGAATATAACTTTTTGGCACCATAAGATTATTCTAGGAGTTATCCCCTATTCTACCACATATTGGGACCTTTGGTGTAGATCAAGTGGTATTAGACCTATATATCGAACATTCCTATAACTATACACACATCCATAGTTCATAGTCTATTTTAGGCATACCTAGGTTTCCATCTTAGCACCCTAGTGGATGTTTTTTTCCAAATTCTCATTGGCACTATGTCACTAGCATAGTTAAATAGGAAAAAATAAAATGATATTTTTGCAATAAGTGCAAAATACATAGAATCAGTTTTAGGAGATCCTATACTGCCAACAACAAAAGTATAATGAGATCCATGATTAGCATATGACTTCACACACTTTTTGGGTCAGATATAATATTTATATCCATATAGAGAAGATGTTTTTTATACCACACTAAAATATCAAACCATTATGTCATGCTTCTATTATTAAGTATTAGATAATATTTTTATTCTTGATTTGTTGCCTTACTTGGGGATGCATTGAGTATCTAGTACAAAATTCCTCAAGTTATAATTTCTTCCCTTATTAGAACCAATTATATTATATAATAGATTTAGATCCATCTTAGTTGAAACCTATTGCAATAAATTAGTTGATTGATATGAATAGCAAAAGTATTGTCTAAGGGATAATCAACCTTATAGGGTTACAAAATAGGGTTGGTTTCCTTCATAAACTAAGTGGTATGTGCTTGAAAAACTTAAGAATATTTTCCCATAGTTAAAGGCCGACATTGTGAGAACCATTGCTACCAAAAGAGGTAAATAATTTGTGTAAAGAAAAGTGTTTCTAAGAGTTCCAAGGTGGATGATGCCTATACATCAACTTATAATACTTGGCACCTAATGGGATTTGTTCCAAATGGGTTAGTACCAAGCCACACTATGGCATCAAGATTTTTATTTGTGCCAACTCTCTTGCTCTACCTTAGTGATGCTAATGCACAAAAGACAAAAAAAAACTTAGGTGCCAACTCCATGTGTCACTATTGAATTCTAAATTGACATAATTTCTTACAACACTAGATTCTCAATACCTCTTTGTGTCGGATCAATTTAACCACATATACATTTAGACACTAGCACCATACATAAAGGAAACTAAAGAGGAAATTCACAAATTATTCTTCAAATAAATTTATCAACATTTAGAAGTTGAAGTATATCACCTTCTAATTATATTATAGCTATTGTAGGACAAAAGCATGGTGTTCTAACATACTTTAGTAATAGATAGGTCTATTGTTGATAGGTCATGAGTATAACTTTCAAGGCTTGAAAATAAGGTCAAATCATATTAATTTGTAATAAAAAACTATAAAGTGGTAGATATTGTAATGTAAATTCTATACATACTATAACCAAAATAACTGAACACAAAATGTACAAGATAAAATAGAGAAGGGATTGCAAAAATTGATTTTTCTTTTTATTAATACAGGGGATCCTAAACTCCCAATTTTACAATGCTTTTGGTTTACCCCAATGTCTTGGGGGTAATGTTACAATAATCTCTCCCTCTTCTGAATACAAGGATTTGATAATGGGGGGATCTTCCAACTCTTCAACAAGCTACTATGTGTTCTTTGTTTCTTCTGCTATATAGCTCCAAGGGTGAGTGGGCTTCTGATATCCAACAATGGGACCACTCCAGATTCAACAAATCTCCAAGTACCTATCTCTAGCACACATGACAAAGCAAATGAGGGTTAGTAGCACTTGTTGATCAAGATATAAAACACTATTGTAAACCCTAGCTGTAGAAAGATGAAATACAATATAGAAAATAGAGAAATAAAACTTAAGATGCCTCACTAAAAATCAAGTTTTTACCAATCTGTTTATCTTGCTTTTCTGGTTCTGTGCAATCGCGGATGCACGGTTCTAGATGGTCAACTGTGAGAGGGCGGTTATGCAACCACACGAGGGTGGTTGTGACTATGTAACCACAAATGAGTGGTTGGGATTGAATGGTAGAAAAATCCAAAAGATGAGTCTAGGGCTTCAAATCTCTGGTTTCCTTGGGATGCATGTGAAATCCTAATGCAATTATAGTAACCTGATGGTGTTTTTTCTCAGTCCCCTTTGGTTTATGGGGTATGGTTGCTTTTGTAGGCCATTTTGGAGTTTTGGAGGGAAAGAGAGGTGGCAAGCCAAAATTTCCAAGTGGTAATCCAAGGCTACCAAATGGAAGGGTAGTTAGAGTGAGTCACTTGGGGTGTCTCACTTAACTGGGGTGATGTGGCTACAAGTGGAGTGAGGTGTGAGGGATGTCCCATGTGAAGGGACAAGGGGGACATGAGTGTGTGAGATGTGGCAAGGTGAGGGGTAGTGGTGGCTAGGACACATGTCTAGTGAATAGGTAAGGTATCCTAGGGGGGTTTTCCAAATTTATTAAAATCTAGAAAATAGGATAATGTGTAGGATTTATACACCTAAGTTTAGACTTAGGTATATAACTATATTATATAGGATTCTGTGGTGGGATGCAGGATCTGGTTTTTATGAATGCCTAAGTTTTCGTGTCTACAGATGCCCCTTTTTGTACCATATTGTGTAAAACACAATGTGGTGTAAAAATAAGTGACACCTATCATTATTGGATGGATAAATGAACTCAAATCTTCTCAACTCTCAAGAATGAATGATTTTTGAAAATTTTGATTTCTATTTTTTTTATTTTTTTGCTTACCCCCTCAATTGGCGAATGGGTAAAGAATAAAACCCACGAGTCAATTGACCAAATATGGATGATAAAATGGGTGTATGTGATGGATGCAAATGTGTGAAATTGAATATCAACTTGATGCTCTAAGTTTGGGATGGTCATTATTGTAAATTTACCTTTGGTTTATATGATGCGCAAATATCATGGTAAAATCACCAACCACATTGGGAGTTTGGGAGCCCAAGCATCTATTAGCAATTATTGTTGATAGGAACCAGACACTCTAGGAATTCAACACTTGTAGGGATTTTGGTGATTCTTACCAAATTATGATTTGATTGTTTTTCGCTTTTGTAACCCAACAAAAGGATCTTAGTTATAACCTTGTGCAAATTAGCTTGAACAGATCCACACTAAAAATTGAGGAGTTCAACTGATTTAATACCACATGTGATGATGTTGGATGGTTATGAGTAAGTGTCCTTATGGTGAGCTACCCATCCTACCGGATTGCATGGATTTCTAGTTGTTACAACCACTAGGTGTGTAAGATAAGTCACTCGATACAAGGGTCACTTAATGATGTTGTTGATGATGTTGTTTGTGATAATGAATTTGGTGATGTGATGAATACAATAAATTTGGTTGTTTTTGAGAAGGTGATTATTATTGTTTTTTGGCTAATCGTATGAGCGCAATTGGTTCTCCCTACAACCGCACATCCATAGTTGCCACCACCAATCACAGGTGCATGGTTTCACGTGCTCGTGAAACATGGGCACGTAGTTCCGATCACAAAAAGTAGCTATAAATAGGACACTAGAAATTTTATTTTTTTCATTTTTACGGTTGAGTTTCTGAGCAGTTGAGGAGCTAAGTGAGTGATGGATCCTGGTGGTGAGATGAGCAGAGTGGGTGTGGCTACAGAGGGTGGAGTCTCAGTTGGAGTGGAATATGGAGTCTGGTATGCCGAGGTAGGTAGTCTAAACTCTTAGTTTAGTTTTATTATGTTTTTTTGTGTTTGTTTTTATTATTTTTTTTGTGTTTATTTTTTTTAATACACTAAGAGGGGGTGGTACAAAGTTTTTTTTTTTTGATAAGGGTGTAGGCAGAAGTTTTTTTTTTGAACAAATGAAGATGTTTGAGATTTTTTTTTTGTGTGGAAAATTAACATAAAGCATGAAATGTTTTTTTGTATTTTCTATTTTTGGAAAATTGAAATAAAGCATGAAATATTTTTTTGTTTGTGTTTTCTATTTTTGGAAAATGAAAATAAAGCATGAAATGTTTTTGTGTTTTTTGTTTTTTTTAAATGAAAATAATGCATGAAATGTTTTTGTGTTTTCTATTTTTGGAAAATGAAAATAAAGCATGATATATTTTTTTGTGTTTTCTATTTTTGAAAAATGAAAATAAAGCATGAAATATTTTTTTGTGTTTTCTGTGTTTTTTTAATGATATTTGCATTGATATGAATTTTGTTTGTCCTTTTTCAGGTTAAGTTTATTGAGGCACGACACAGATGGCCTCGTGGAAGGGCCCCACAAATGATGATTGAAAGCTGCTGGAGACTGTGGGGTTGGTTGGGTATGGGCAGGTTGAGACCATTTGGGTAGACGAGGAGTTCCTATCGACCCTAGTGGAGGGATACGACCTTGAAAAGGGGTCATTTTAGCTTTCAACAAGGGAGTTTACCATTACCCTAGATGATGTTTATTGCATCTTCCATGTTCCTATCGAGGGTTCACCAATCTAGGTGGGCCACAACAAGGAGGAGGTATTGAGACACATCTATGGAAATGACTAGAATGTAGACTATAGCAAGGGAGGGATCCCGTATATTTAGTTGTTCAAGGATGATCAGTTGGATGTACTTTAGAATTTTGTTATGTACATCATAGGTAACATGTTTTTTCCTAACAACATGGGATCCTGGTTCCCTTAGAACTAGGTGGGGCTTGTATTACGTCTAATTACTGAGCCTTAGATTTATGCATGGGCTTTCGATATTCTATGCTAGATATATGTGGATCTATATGAGATGAAGAGGCAGGAGCAGAAGGGACTTGGGTGTAGCCTACTACTTTAGTTGTGGGTATGGGAGTATATCAGAGTTGCTTGACCAAAGGATATACCTTATGAGTGGTATCACTCACTTACTTGTGCTTCCCACTAGTATACCAGCATGGAGACTTCAAAGAGTCATCCTATCCATAGTGGGTAGGATTATCAGGACTTGCTAGGTGGTATGATTGAGGGTGACATCTGCTAGAGACATAGCAACGAGAGTAGGGGGTGAGTTGGAGCTAATGTACAACCTATAAATATCGATTCTAGGGCTATAGGAGATGGAGGATATGGAGGTAGCATTAGTGGTAGTGGATGTGGGGGTGATGGAGGTGATGGAGGGTAGGATCATCCTCCATGGGACACTAAGGATGGGTGGGGGATTCTCTAGGCTAAGAGAGATAGTTTGGCAGATATTGTAAGTCTCATGATGTAGATATCATGAGGCTGTAGGGTGAGGTTGCTCTATTGTAGAGCGAGGTGGATGGGCTATGGAGTGAACCTAGTGGAGGTGGGGATGTTGCTATGGTTGCGGTTCCTCATGTTGAGATATCCTAAAGAGTAGTTCACTAGGTTATAGATTTAGTTGTTGCACGGAGGTGGGCTACCTATGTTACTATGCTTAAGGATAGTCTAGGTCAACATAAAATTTTGCTACCTCTACCTCCTACTTAATCAGTGTCTGGATCGAGAAGGCAAAGCGAGTCTAGACTTAATGATTCTCAGTCTTGGGTTCCTAGCTTCCATGTTCTGTTTGATTCTCAAGGATAAAATCATGGTCCTCGTAGGAGTCATGGTGGCTCTAGCTAGTAGCACTTTATTTCCTCTTTTTTTAATTTTTATATTTATTTATGAGCCTTCGTGCTCTGATATATACATCCTTCGAGCATTTTTGTACTATGCAATTCATATATATATATATATATACATGGCTTTATTATGATTATTTGTATTACGCTTTTATCTTATTTTATGTATGGATGCATATGAAATGTTGTGGTGATAGATGGAATGAATGATGAATGCTTATGTTCTAATAATTATTTGGTTTGTTATGGACTTTCGCTTGATCAACTTTATTCTTATCTCTTAATCAGGGGTACTAACATTTGGTATATATAAATGAAATGTATAATGAGATATAATAATATAAATTATATTAGATGGTTTGGATAGATGATGTTTGGCTATTTTGCAAAGACTCAAACATCTTAGTGACTTCGAACAAACTAGTCTATGATCTCGCAAATCTTCGTGATACTAAGGTTGTCTAAGTGGTTTTAAATTTCTCAAGGACCAATTGCTTGTGCAATGATTGTTCATTTCCCATTATGAGTAAGGGCTGACTAATAAATTGTAACTTATACCAATAAGCTATCTCATATATGAGCATCCATAGGTCTGTACAAAATAAGGTCGTTAATGTGACAGATGTGGTGCCATGCATAAGGATACCCCATTTCCAGGCGGTTTTTATTCAACCCATTGTTGTAATGAGGATCACCCCATAATTTTTGAGACACTAAGAGTTCCAAGGATTCAAGCACCTTTTCCTTGTTTTATTGCATTGGATTTTGGTGATTTTATTTTTGAGTTTTCTCATTTTTGTGTTGGAGCAAATTGGATTTTTATTTACTTTTTTTTTGGGATACTTTCTCATTTTGAAGAAGAGCAAGGGATTTTTTTGCTTTGGGATACTTGCTCGCATTGAGGAAGAGCAAAGGGATATTTTATTGTTTTTTTTTTTTGAAATGCTTTTGGAGATACTTGCTCATTTTGAGGAAGAAAAAGGGATTTTTTTGGGGGGGGGGATGAAGGTAGAGCTTGTCCTTTTGTCAACTTTGTAGAATTATAGACCATGTGCATAATTGGATGAACAGGGCAAACCTTTCACTTTATGACAATAGCAACTTTTGACTTCGTAATTCCTATGCTTCACAATATTTTTATGTGTTTTTATGTGCGTGATCCAAAATAAAATTTGATTGACTAGGAAAAAATTATTGCTTCTAAATATTATTTGATTTTTAATGGAATTTGTTCAAAACACTAGGTGTGGCTGAGTGATTGAAAACATTTAGACTTTGTTTATGGATAAATATGGTGTGTAATATTTTGTGATACTTTCACTATAAGCTTTTGAAAGTTAAAAAATACACTTAAAATAGTCAGTGTCTACGTAATCATTATTTCTAATTATTATACTGTTTCTATCATAGTTAACATGAATCCCTTAATTATCAAAAGATCATAAGGAAAGTTGCAAATTATTGTTGCTGATGGAGTGATGGGTAATGTTTTTATGTAAGGTGCCCTTAATTTTGGCAACAAGACATTAGTGGACTAGCTATCATCCAAATTAACCAAATGATACCTAACATGATGATGGTATGAATAAAATACATCTATGTAATGAGGTGGAATGCATGGATAAATGTATAAAATACAATGAATAATATTTATTTTTTTAGACATGTATATGTACATATAATTCTTTTAAGTTGGCTCAAGTTGTTCTCGTGGAAGGAGCATCCAAAATCTAGGTTGATAGATAGGATATATTCTGATGTAGTACTCATATCTCTCATAAATGAGCACTATTGTGTCTACATCTTCGGAATCCCCAGAGGCAATACATAGGACATCAAGTTCCTCTCTGAAGTCTTCCTCATAGTCATCATCAAAAATGTAATCATCAAAAATATAATCAATCATGGTTGTATGCAATGTAATATCTGAAAAAACCTCATTTAGATAAGTTGCAAAGTCAGGGTCCAAATACTCGTCATCACTTTCATCATTTTCATCACTCTCCTCATCCTCCTTTTCGAACTTGAATGTGAGTCGTTGGAATGTATGCTCAAAAGAGAATTTTGAGGTTGATGGCCTATATCCTAAGCTAGAGTGATCATGTACTTATCAATATTTGATCTTAATAATTTTATGTGGACCCTATTCATATCATCCGAGACCAAATCCCTACCAATTAACCCTATAAAAATATTGCAAGGGAAAATCTGGGTTGGATAGATATTCTAGGTTGGCACAAAATTCCTGTATGGGTTCCTCATTAGGAGGATATGGATTGGATGAAGAATACACTCCCCCATATACAAGGTTGATTCTATTTAGCTCAAAACCCATTATATACACTGCACCTATAGCTAGAGGTAGGTCACGCGAGTGACCATAATATCTGATAGACTTGATAGGTTGTGTTACTGTGACACTCTCAACTATGTACTCATTGATACCTGGATTGGTGATATGAACTGCAACTTGATCCGATTGGGATGTATATGGTTCAGGTGTTAAGGTGAATGCTTCAATGGTGGATTATGGCTTGGATGGAGGTGATGGTTCACTCGACAATGTTTCTTCTCGGATAGGATACCCTATCTGCGAGATAATGGGTGGTGAGATTCAAGTTGGATTTGGTTTGATGGGATTGTTAGTGGTTGGTAGATTTGGTTGGGATGAAAAGGTGAAGGGTGTTTGTGATGCGGCTAATGAAGATGATGTCTGGTTAGTGGGATGATTAGGTGTGATGGAAAAATGATATGAAGTGGATGAGGGTTGACTTGAGTTGATGCTTTGGGATACAAAAGTAGGATCAACTATTGGCAAAGACTCTAGGATGGGTGCTTTAGATGAGGTGTTATTAGTTGAGGTGGCACGAACAATGAGGGGCTGAATAGAAATATGGGTGGATGGAAGCAATGGCTCATATGGATTGGATATCAAGTTGCAGTACTTGAAGGGCTCAGTGTCAGCTTGAATGCAATGGACTTTTCCCTTATGCAAATATTTCAAACATTGGTGTAATTTCAAGGGAACACACTTTAATTTTGTAATTTAGGGATATCCAAGAAGTATGTTATATTACATTACCCCTTACAATATGTGGAAGAGTACATGGATGGTTTTTACCCCCACTGTTACAGGTAGAACTACGTTCTCCATAGTGGAACACAAAGCATCATTGAAGGCCTGCAGGGTGAAGGTGGATGTGGTGATATGGGATGATGGCTGGTTGAGATGCTTGATGGCTGGGATGGTGATGAGATTGATGGAAGAATCGATATCAATGAGCACTCTCTTAAATGGTTTTCTATCAATATGAGACACAATATGCAATGGAGGATTAAGTAATTGTGATGATACACTATTTTCCTCAAAGTCATAGAATGCTATTGAGGGTTCCATGCAATTATGGACACTCTCCATAAAAGTGTTGAAGGTGTTAGGATATTTCATTTGTAGTTCAATGGACTTTAGGATTTCCATCAATACCTCATGATGTGGGGGAGATTTTTGTATGAGCTCATCTATTAATAGTTTAGTTGATGCCATTCTTAGGCTCTGTGTCAACTAGATTCTCAAGGTGATTATTGGTCGATATGGATGATTTGGATTATGAATGGGTGGAGATGGAATGGTTGGGCCTAGTTGTATATGTACACTTGGTTATGCTATAGGAGCTGGTGTTGTTAGAATTATTGAAGTTGTCATTGATGTCAAAGGCATGTTGAGTAGAGCTTGGGCGAAGTAATCAAGGAAAATACATTTTGAGTAGAGGTTTGAATATTTAAATATTATAAAGTTGAAATATTTAAATTAAATATTTAAATATTTAAATTTAAATATTAAGAAGGTAAAGTTATGTTTCAAATATTATTGTGAATGGCCAACCTCCTTGGGCGCCAAAAGGAAATGAATGGTTTGATATATAAATAAAGCAAAATTTCATTGTGGAAAGGTGTCTCGATTGAAAAAGTATACCTTCGATATAAGTGTGCATTGCAGAGAACATGGAGAAGGAGCAAAACATGTGGTGGCAATGGAAATGGTAGCACAGTATAAGATGTAGGAGCTTGACGGTGTAGTAGAGTTTGAAAGACAATGAATAGCATGGAGGCTTAAAGAAAGAATACAGTAAGAGCACAATGATAGCATTGGTTGCACACACCGAGGAAGTTCTACCATAGTAGAAGATGAATACTTCCGATAAAGTAAAGATAATGATGGCTCCTGTTTTGATAGCAATGGTAATAGCACAATAGGAGAAAGTGTTGGTAGTGTGAAGGTATTTTTCTTTCATTTGATATTGTGAGACAAGTAGTGTAGTGTGTTGGTAGTGTGAAGGTATTTTTCTTTCATTTGATATTGTGAGACAAGCAGCGCAGTGTGTTGATTATGTGAAGAAGCTTTTACTCTCATTTTGATCGTGTGAGAAAGTGCTACTATGTGAAGAATGTGTGCATGTAAAATTGAAAGGAACCCATATTTATGGTAGAAGAGAAGACATTACATTAGAGCCCAAAGAGACATCCTCATTCTTGGAGAGGTATGCTCGGTTGATTGTCCCACCTGAAGAGACCAACAACCATTCATTTACCATGTAATAGAAGCACTTTTCACTTGGAGAAAAGACACACGAAGGAGATTGTAGACCAACTAGTTCAAAGAAAAGTATTTTGCTAAATTTCAATAGGAATATTGTATGTTGTGAGCAGATTTATGTAATGCAAATATTGACCGTCTATATCATCGAGCTAGGGCATGAGATTGCTAATATTCAAGCATTGAAGAGGGATTTACCAAATCAGACTGATGCAGTGGAAAGTGTGAAGGAGAAAAAAATTGGTGTGGCTCAAAGTGTGAAAACAAAATTTTGAGCAAGGTGCAGCAAAAGCAGTGCAAAAGGATTGTAATTGTTGTCAACACAGACAGAGTGATGCAGTTGAAGCAGTTCAGAGGTCAGTCAGATCAAGTGCAAAAAATCTCAAGAAAAACAGAGGGGACCCGAGATCCGAGAAATTTGCGAGAAAAAGACAAGGAAGAAAACTGTCGCGATATCGCGACATGTTTTCTGTCGCGATTTCGCGACATGGTTCCTGTCGCGATTTCGTGACATACCGGAGGAGAGAGAAAGTTCATAAGAAAATGTCACGATTTCGCGACATACCGAAGGAGAGAGAAAGTCCATAAGAAAATGTCACGATTTCGCGACATATCCGAGGAGAGAGAAAAAGCACGCCAAAATGTCACGATTTCGTGACATGTCTGAGGAGAGAGAAGATGCAAGTAAGATTGTCGCGATTTCGTGACATGGCTGAGGAGAGAGAAGGCGCAAGCAAAATTGTCACGATTTCGCGACAAAAAGGATGAGAGAGAAAGTGCATGAGAAAGTGTCGCGATTTCGCGACATGTTGGAGGCAAAGCAGCAAAGTGAAGAAAGCGTAGCGATTTCGCTACATGTTGCAATTTCGCTGGTGAAAGCGAAGAAAAGGCACTAAGTAAGGAAAGTGTAGCGATTTTGCTACAGGCTCTAAATGCAAAGGATGAAAGATGTAGCGATTTCGCTACAAGCTTGAAACACTAAGAACAAAAGTGCAGCGTTTTTCTAACTGTTTCAAAAGGCAAGGTAAAAAGGTGTAGCGATATCGCTACAGGTTGAAAGTGCATAGTGCGGAGGTGTAGCGATATCGCTACAGGTTGAAAGTGCAAGGTAAAAAGGTGTAGCGATTTCGCTACAGGTTGAAAGTGCAAGGTAAAAAGGTGTAGCGATTTCGCTACGAGGTTGAAAGTGCAAGGTAAAAAGGTGTAGCGATTTCGCTATAGGTTAGAAACACATGTTGGGAAGGTGCAACGATCTTGCTACGAGTTCAAAGTGCAAAGTGGAAAGGTGTAGCGATATCGCTACACGTCGGAGTTTCACTAGCTAGCAGCAAAGAAAAATGCTAAGGCAACAATGGTGTAGCGATTTCGCTACATGTAAGGTCTTCGCGGCTGCATGGAGTAAAAATTGTACGAAAACCAAAAAGTGTCACGATTTCGCGACAAGGTGAACGAAAAGCCATTGCAAGCCGAAAACGTCACGATTTCGCGACATCTTAGAAGATGACGTTAGCAAAACCAAAATGTGTCGCGATTTCACGACAGGGTGAACGAAAAGCCATTGCAAGCCGAAAACGTCGCGATTTCGTGACATCTTTGAAGATGACGTCAGCAAGTTTAAAAATGTCACGATATCACGACAAGTTGCCATAGAAGCCTCAGGAAGCCAAAAGTGTCACGATTTCACGACATCTTTGAGGATGACGTCAGCAAGTCTAAAAATGTCGCGATATCGCGACAAGTTGCCAGAGAAGCCTCAGGAAGCCGAAAGTGTCGCGATTTCACGACATCTTTGAGGATGACGTCAGCAAGTCTAAAAATGTCGCGATATCGCGACAAGTTGCCAGAGAAGCCTCAGGAAGCCGAAAGTGTCGCGATATCGCGACAAAGTTGAGGATGACGTCAGCAAAGCAAAAAATGTCGCGATATCACGACAGGTAATGTTTTGGCGAGAAAAAGGTCTAAGAGGCATTCAAAGTGACAGGTGTCAAAAAGGTGCCAGTTACGATAAACCTAACTGGAGTCAGATCTGCAGTTCAAAGTGACAGGTGTCAAAAAGGCACCAGTTACGAAGAATTAACTGGAGTAAGATCTGTAGTTCCCAGTGACAGGTGTTGAGGAAAGATTAGAGAAAAATGCTACAGCTGTGAGCTGAAGTTAAAAGGAAAGTTACAAAGCATTGCATTTAAGACGTGAACGGCTATTGCAGAGCCGTGATGCAGCATGGCCAGCTAAGGTAGCAGTTACAAAAAGTAGCTACTGAGCAATGCATTGAATGTCAAACGGCTGTTGCAGGGCCGTAACAAAGCATGACTGGGAAAGGTGGCAGACTCACAGGGAAGCTACGTTGTATCGAGAACTGATTGCAGTGACATTGGTCAGTTGCGTATATCAAAAGGTATAGTTGATCATAGGAGATAAAAGATACACAGATTTTAACAGAGAAGAAAGAAGAACATCAGAGAGCCGAGGTACGCAGAAAGCCTGTCAGGATACCAATCAGAATGTGCGAGAGAAAAGGCTGTCAGAATGTCAGAATGAGTCGATAAGAAAGCGGCTAAAAGGTGGATCGGGTCGGAGAAGGATTATGACACGTCGATTACAGCCGAGAATGCATGAAAATGTTGGAGGGAAAGTTAAACCGTTTGAAATTGAGCCGTTCGAAGAAATCAAGTATATAAGGATCGAACTGGCATAGTGAGAAGGTTACTGTGACTGTGTTTTCATTGTGCATTTAAAAGGTCTCAGTGAGTAAGGGTGCTGTAAGCAAACAGCCTTAGATCAAAACCTGCAATTCTATTGAATATTCAAGAGAAAGGTTTTAGATTAGATCAGAAGATATTGAGTCTCTAACAATTCTCTCTATGCTTCTGTGAGATTTTTGTATGTGCTGTAGACCAGTAAGGGTCTTGCAAAAGAGAAGGCATTTTTATGTCCATTTATCTTACAAAATAGAAATCCAAGTTGGTGCTTGGATAAAGGGGTTGGTGCTCCTATCCATTGCGAGCAGATAAATCAGGGGTTGGTGCTCCTTCCAGTGGGTGCTTGGTAAACAATTGTAAATATTGAATCCTTGCAAAGACTGGATTTGGATTGAAGTCCAAACAGTCATTATTTGAGGAGTAGCCACATCGGTGAACCTCGTAAAATCCTGTGTTGTGTGATGCTCTTGTGTGATACTTGCATTATCTAGTTTCAAGCTTGCATTATTAGTTTTAAAAGTTGCAGATTTAAGTTTTTAAGTAGTTACACTGATTCACCCCCCCTCTCAGTGTCATTGTGAGAATATCAATTGGTATCAGAGCCAGGAACCTGTTCAAGCTTAATCAGCTAAGGTGTTCTTGGGAGAGGTACAATGGCCGGTGGTGAAGGTTTTTCTTCTAACAAAGCTCCTCTATTTGATGGAACAAATTATTCTTTCTGGAGGCTCAGGATGCAGACTTATCTATGTGCATTGGGTTATGACATTTGGGAATCTATTGAAAATGGATACACCATACCCACTGTTCCTCCAACAGATGCGGTTGAGAAGAAAAAGTTTGAGAACAACTCGAAAGCCAAGAATGCTATTATGTGTGGATTGGTCGACAGTGAGTTGATACGCATCATGAACTACAAATCTGCTAAAGACATATGGGACAAACTGCAAAGCATTCATGAAGGAGACAGCAAAATCAAGGAAGCTAAGCTGCAAACACATCGTGCCCGATTCGAAGCATTAAAGATGACCGATGATGAGAACATAGAAGCTTACATGTTGAGAGTAAACGAAATCATCAATGCAATAAGAGGACTTGGGGAAGAAATGGAAGATGCGGTTGTTGTGAAGAAGGTACTGAGAACTCTCAACAAAAGGTTTGATGCAAAGGTTTACGTTATAGAGGAAGCAAAAGATTTAAATATTTTCAGTATGGATGAAATGCATGGTTCTCTAACGACTTATGAAATGAGGATTGGACAAACTAAGCCCTCCGACAGAGAAGCGACCTTCCAAGCACGAGAAAAATGTAAAATCTAAACAAGAGTCCGAGGAAGAAGAATATGCGAGATGAAAATGAAGCAAACTTTGTTAGGAAATTAGTAAAGGGAAAAGGAAAGTACGAGAGGTAAGTTATCGTTCAAATGTTTTAAGCTGTGGAGGCATCGGGCACTTTGCGGAAAAATGCCCAATGAAGGAGAAAAATAAAAATGATGAAGGAACACATCCAGAAAGAAATGTCCGGAAAAAGAAACCACATTTTAGAAAAAGGAACTTCAAGAAGAAAAGTTTCCTTTCCCGGAACATTGACTCTTCCGAAGACAGGTTCTGTGAGGACTCGAAGAAGAAGGCGGTGAAGCCTTGTTCATGGCTTTTGAAGAACAAAGAAGCTGAAGAAACCCAAGAGTGTGAAGAAAAATTAGAGGATGAGGCTGAGATAGATCCGGAAGGTGAGTTGGTTGCTTGCTCTTGAAGAGTTAAGTGCGAAAGGAGAAGAAATAAAAAGACTTCAAGAAAACTTGAGGATGCTTGGGAAATTAATTATAAGTTTGAAAGTACAAACTGAAGAATATAAGAAAAAGTCTGAAGATTTTGAAGCTCGACTAACCGTGAAAATAAATGAGTGCAACAAGCTAGAAGAAAACATAGTTGGATTAAGGTTGCAACTAGAAGAAATGAATCGGAAACTGAGTTGTCATCATAAATTTGAAGACAGTTCTGCGAAGCTGAACAAAATGTTGAATAATCAAAGGCCCATGGGTATCAAGTTTGGTTTGGGCTTTGATGAAGGAGAATCCTCAATGGACTCAAAGGCTATAACTGTAGAACCAATAAAGAATAAAGACAAGATCAAGGTTGATAAAGATAAACCGTATCAGGCAAAAGAAAACAACAAGTCCAAGTTCGAAAGGAGTGCTACAAATGATGGATTCACTAAAGTCTCTCATCAAAGAAGGAGAAGACCCATGGCTCCTACCTCCACATGGCAACAACCATTTCCCAGGTACACTCGTTCCTTTTCCGGTTATTGTTTTAAGTGCAATGCATATGGTCATAAAATTTCAAGTTGTAGATATAATGTAGAACAAAGAAATTTTACTAGTAGAAATACTTTTTCTCCTTTGATAGATTATGCTGTAGAATGTTATAACTGCCATAACTTCGGCCATATTGCAAGAAATTGTCGTAGCTCTTTTGCAGGAAATAAATATCAGGAAAGAAAATATCACTCAGTTGGATCAAAACAGTACAAAAAATTTCCCAATAAACTGTCACAAGCAAATGAAAGGGAGAAGGTGAAGAAAGTAACCAGATCTGCTGTCAAAACTCGGTGGAAAGAAAAGGGACAACCGAAGAAAGACAAAGAATCCCTGATCGTTCAAACAACTCTCAAAGCACGGAATAAATCTGCTCCTTGGATTCTAGACGGTGGATGCTCCGATCATATGACGGGAGACAAACAAAAGTTTGACAACCTACAGACATACGAAGGTGGGTCTGTAAAATTTGGAAACAATGATGGAGCAAAGATAGTGGGTAAAGGATCGGTTAAGTTAAGTGATGGTAAAATCAACTCTAAGGAAGTTCTTTTTGTGGTAGGACTAAAGCATAACTTGTTGAGTGTAAGTCAGATTTGTGATAGAGGTCATGAAGTAATTTTCAAGAAGGAGGGCTGTGAAGTAAGGAAGACAAGAAATGGAAAGTTAATAGCCACTGGACTGAGAACTTCTAGAAATTTGTATACTCTCTCGGAGACTTCAGAAGGAGCCTGCTTGGTTGGTCAAGAAGAAGAAAACTGGCTGTGGCATAAAAGACTCGGTCACATAAGCTTTGATAATCTGATAAAAATCAGCTCAAAAAGAGCAGTAAGAGACATACCCACTATTGGTAAACCATCAAACAGTATATGTGAGTCTTGCCAAAAGGGGAAGCAAACCAGATCTACCTTCAAAGCAAAAGAATATTTCACTAGCAAGCCATTAGAACTGATTCACACTGATTTGTGTGGACCCATGAGGACAGAAAGCATAAATGGATACAAATATTTTATGCTGTGTATAGATGATTTTTCCAGAATGACATGGGTACTCTTTTTGAAACAGAAGTCAGAAGCCTTTGAGATGTTTAAAACCTTCAAAAATCTGGTTGAGAACCAATCTGGAAAAAGGATAAAGTGTTTGAGATCTGATAGAGGAGGAGAGTTTATTTCAGAAGAGTTTGCAGAATTTTGTGAAAGACATGGAATAAGAAGACAGTTCTCAGCAGCAAGAACACCTCAGCAGAATGGAGTAGTTGAAAGAAAGAACAGAACTGTACAAGAAATGGCAAGAACCATGTTAAGAGAGAGCAAAATTGCTGACAAGTTACGGAAAGAGGCAGTCCATACTGCAGTCTACATTCGAGAATAGATGTATGTTGAGGCCGCATGAAAGCAAAACACCATATGAGCTGTGGTTTGGCAAAAGGGCTACGACAAAATACTTCAAAGTGTTTGGCGGCAAGTGTTACATTAAGAGAACTGAAAGCAATCTTGGCAAGTTTGAAGACAAAGTTGATGAAGGAATATTCCTTGGGTACTCAACTAAAAGCAAAGCCTATACATGCTACAACAAAAGACTTAAGAAAATAGTGGAGAGTGCGGATGTGAAGGTTGATGAAGGCAAGAAACAAGAAATCAGCAATAATGAAAACTACCCAACCTATGAAGAATTTATTGAAGAAGATGAAGATCAAGAAAAAGAAGAGAGACAGAAATCAGATTCAGAGGACTTAGAAAGAGATGAAAATAGAAAATACAGAACAGGCAGTTGGCAGAAAAATCATCCCAAAGAGCAGATTATTGGGGACCCTACAGTTGGCATTCAGACAAGAAGAAGAGTAGTAAATAACTATTCTCTGTTATCCAGTATTGAGCCCAAGAATATTATTGAAGCAAGCACGGATGAAAGCTGGATGGAGGCAGTAAATGAAGAACTAGATCAAATTGAGAAAAACAAAACCTGGGAATTAGTACCAAGGCCTAAAAATAAAAACATAATTGGTACTAAATGGATATTTAGAAACAAACTGAATGAAGATGGACAGGTTGTAAGGAATAAAGCAAGATTAGTCTGTAAGGGATATGCCCAAGTTGAGGGGATTGATTTTGAAGAGACTTTTGCACCCGTGGCCAGACTTGAAGCAATAAGACTATTTTTGGCTTTAGCTGTTCATAAGAACTTCAAGGTTTATCAGATGGATGTAAAATCAGCATTTTTGAATGGAAATCTTGAAGAAGAAGTATATATTGAACAGCCTGATGGTTTTCAACTTTGTGATAATCTTGACTTTGTTTGCAAGCTGAAGAAAGCATTGTATGGCTTGAAACAAGCACCTAGAGCTTGGTATGCAAGGTTGGACAACTATCTCACTAAGCAAGGATTCAAGAAAGGTATGGTGGATAGCAATTTATATGTGAAAACTGAAAATGGCAATTTCATTGTCCTTGTTGTTTATGTAGATGATATAATTTTTGGAAGTAGCAATGATGAATCATGCAAAGACATAGCAAAAAAAATGCAGAAAGAGTTTGAAATGTCTATGATAGGTGAACTTTCATATTTCCTTGGATTACAAGTTAATCAAACAGAAAAGGGAATTTTTATCTCTCAAATTAAATATGTGAAAGAAATGCTGAAAAAGTTCACTATGGAAGATAGTAAGCCAGTGAGCACCCCCATGACAACAAGCTGCAAGTTGAGCAAGGATGATAACTCTCCAGATGTTGATCAAACAATGTACAGATCAATGATAGGGAGCCTGCTGTATTTGACAGCCACTAGACCGGATATCTTGCAGGCTGTTTGCATGGTTGCAAGATTTTAGGCTAGTCCAAAAGAGACTCATGTGACAGCAGTGAAAAGGATTTTTAGGTATCTCAAAGGTACTATGGAGTATGGGCTGTGGTATCCAAAAGGAAAAGACTTCACTCTCTTTGCATACTCTGATGCTGATTGGGCAGGATGCATTGATGACAAAAAAAGTACAAGTGGAGGAGCATTCTTTCTTGGAAACAAATTGGTTGCATGGCACAGTAAGAAGCAAGAATCAGTCTCTTTATCCACAGTCGAGGCCGAATACATTGCAGCTACTACATGCTGTACACAAATACTATGGATGAGACAAACATTGAAAGATCTAGGAATTCACTTCAATGAGCCCATTTCAATCAAATGTGACAACACTAGTGCAATCAACATTTCAAAGAATCCGGTAATGCATTCCCGCACCAAACATATTGCAATCCGGTATCACTTCTTGAAGGATAAGGTTGCGAAGGAGAGGTCAGATTGGAGTTTGTTCCCACTACGAGCAAGTAGCGGACATATTCACCAAACCTTTACCAAAGGAAGTATTTGAATACCTTCGGAAGAAGTTGGGAGTAGTCACACTTCCCAAGCACCGACTAGCTATGGGAAATACATTCTCGGGGGGAGCATTCAAGTTATTTATGCTCGAGAATGTTGTGCATAGACTCGGGGGAGTCTGCAGCAGCCCTTTGGCATTATTGGCAAAGGGGGAGAAGAATTTGAGCAAGGCTACAAAGTGTTGCCAACAATTCCAAAGGGGGAGATTGTTGAGCAAGGTGCAGCAAAAGCGGTGCAAAAGGATTGTAATTGTTGTCAACACGAGATAGAGTGATGCGATTGAAGCGAGTTCAGAGGTCAGTCAGATCAAGTGCAGAAAATCTCAAGAAAAACAGAGGGGACCCAGATCCAGAAATTTGCAGAAAAAGACAAGGAAGAAAACTGTCGCGATATCGCGACATGTTTTCTATCGCGATATCGCGACATGGTTCCTGTCGCGATTTCGCGACATACCGGAGGAGAGAGAAAGTTCATAAGAAAATGTCACGATTTCGTGACATATCGGAGGAGAGAGAAAGTCCATAAGAAAATGTCACGATTTCGCGACATATCCGAGGAGAGAGAAAAAGCACGCCAAAATGTCACGATTTCGCGACATGTCTGAGGAGAGAGAAGATGCAAGTAAAATTGTCACGATTTCGCGACATGGCTGAGGAGAGAGAAGGCGCAAGCAAAATTGTCATGATTTCGCGACAAAAAGGATGAGAGAGAAAGTGCATGAGAAAGTGTCGCGATTTCGCGACATGTTGGAGGCAAAGCAGCAAAGTGAAGAAAGCGTAGCGATTTCGCTACATGTTGCAATTTCGCTGGTGAAAGAGAAGAAAAGGCACTAAGTAAGGAAAGTGTAGCGATTTTGCTATAGGCTCTAAATGCAAAGGATGAAAGATGTAGCGATTTCGCTACAAGCTTGAAACACTAAGAACAAAAGTGCAGCGTTTTTCTAACTGTTTCAAAAGGCAAGGTAAAAAGGTGTAGCGATATCGCTACAGGTTGAAAGTGCATAGTGCGGAGGTGTAGCGATATCGCTACAGGTTGAAAGTGCATAGTGCGGAGGTGTAGCGATATCGCTACAGGTTGAAAGTGCAAGGTAAAAAGGTGTAGCGATTTCGCTACAGGTTGAAAGTGCAAGGTAAAAAGGTGTAGCGATTTCGCTACAGGTTGAAAGTGCATAATGCGAAGGTGTAGCGATTTCGCTACAGGTTAGAAACACATGTTGGGAAGGTGCAGCGATCTTGCTACGAGTTCAAAGTGCAAAGTGGAAAGGTGTAGCGATATCGCTACACGTCGGAGTTTCACTAGCTAGCAGCAAATAAAAATGCTAAGGCAACAATGGTGTAGCGATTTCGCTACATGTAAGGTCTTCGCGGCTGCATGGAGTAAAAATTGTACGGAGGCCAAAAAGTGTCGCGATTTCGCAACAGGGTGAACGAAAAGCCATTGCAAGTCGGAAACATCGAGATTTCATGACATCTTAGAAGATGACGTCAGCAAAACCAAAATGTGTCGCGATTTCGTGACAGGGTGAACGAAAAGCCATTGCAAGCCGAAAACGTCGCGATTTCGCGACATCTTTGAAGATGACGTCAGCAAGTTTAAAAATGTCATGATATCGCGACAAGTTGCCAGAGAAGCCTCAGGAAGCCGAAAGTGTCACGATTTCGCGACATCTTTGAGGATGACGTCAGCAAGTCTAAAAATGTCGCGATATCGCGACAAGTTGCCAGAGAAGCCTCAGGAAGCCGAAAGTGTCGCGATTTCGCGACATCTTTGAGGATGACGTCAGCAAGTCTAAAAATGTCGCGATATCGCGACAAGTTGCCAGAGAAGCCTCAGGAAGCCGAAAGTGTCGCGATATCGCGACAAAGTTGAGGATGACGTCAGCAAAGCGAAAAATGTCGCGATATCGCGACAGGTAATGTTTTGGCGGGAAAAAGGTCTAAGAGGCATTCAAAGTGACAGGTGTCAAAAAGGTGCCAGTTACGATAAACCTAACTGGAGTCAGATCTGCAGTTCAAAGTGACAGGTGTCAAAAAGGCGCCAGTTACGAAGAATTAACTGGAGTAAGATCTGTAGTTCCCAGTGACAGGTGTTGAGGAAAGATTAGAGAAAAATGCTGCAGCTGTGAGCTGAAGTTAAAAGGAAAGTTACGAAGCATTGCATTTAAGACGCGAACGGCTGTTGCAGAGCCGTGATGCAGCATGGCCAGCTAAGGTAGCAGTTACAAAAAGTAGCTACTGAGCAATGCATTGAATGTTAAACGGCTGTTGCAGGGCCGTAACAAAGCATGACTAGGAAAGGTGGCAGACTCACAGGGAAGCTACGTTGTATCGAGAACTGATTGCAGTGACATTGGTCAGTTGCATATATCAAAAGGTATAGTTGATCATAGGAGATAAAAGATACATAGATTTTAACAGAGAAGAAAGAAGAACATCAGAGAGCCGAGGTACGTAGAAAGCCTGTCAGGATACCAGTTAGAATGTGCAGAGAAAAAGGCTGTCAGAATGTCAGAATGTTAGTAAGAAAGCGGCTAAAAGGCGGATCGGGTCAGAGAAGGATTAATGACACGTCAATTACAGCCGAGGGTACATGAAAAGTTGGAGGGAAAGTTAAACCGTTTGAAATTGAGCCGTTCGAAGAAATCAAGTATATAAGGATCGAACTGGCATAGTGAGAAGGTTACTGTGACTGTGTTTTCATTGTGCATTTAAAATGTCTCAGTGAGTAAGGGTGCTATAAGCAAACAACCTTAGATCAAAACCTGCAATTCTATTGAATATTCAAGAGAAAGGTTTTAGATTAGATCAGAAGATATTGAGTCTCTAACAATTCTCTCTATGCTTCTGTGAGATTTTTGTATGTGTTGTAGACCAGTGAGGGTCTTGCAAAAGAGAAGGCATTTTTATGTCCATTTATCTTGCAAAATAGAAATCCAAGTTGGTGCTTGGATAAAGGGGTTGGTGCTCCTATCTGATTGCGGCGAGATAAATCAGGGGTTGGTGCTCCTTCCAGTGGGTGCTGGTAAACAATTGTAAATATTGAATCCTTGCAAAGACTGGATTTGGATTGAAGTCCAAACAATCATTATTTGAGGAGTAGCCACATCGGTGAACCTCGTAAAATCTTGTGTTGTGTGATGCTCTTGTGTGATACTTGCATTATCTAGTTTCAAGCTTGCATTATTAGTTTTAAAAGTTGCAGATTTAAGTTTTTTAAGTAGTTACACTGATTCACCCCCCCCTCTCAGTGTCATTGTGAGAATATCACAAAAATGGTGAAAAATAGTGCTCATTATGATATCATCCATAGGAAAGGAAGAGTAATGATTTCACATGAATTTAGTATATGAACTATTGGTTTAAGTAATAAGTGCAAGCCGGTGTGTTTACATGAAGAGTTCATAGAAACCAATACAAAAGTTATAGATATTTCCAGCATGCGACTTCAAATTAAAAATTGTGAAGTTACTCTCCATCGGATGGTGTAGCTAAGGTGGTTTTCTTTTTGCAAGTAAGGACTGCACTCAAGATACTTGGGTTTGAGTCACGCACAAGTTCTTTTGAAAAAAGGAGATGCAATTATGTTCGTTTGATATTTTTGTTAATAGTTATGAATGTATAGTGAGTTAATTCTTTTCTTAAAGTGGTTATTTATTTGAAGTAAATATTTTACAATAATTATTGGTTTTATAAAGTGGGAGGTATAAGGAATTATTAGATACATGGTATGATAAAATGAGTTAAATTTTTTTTATTGTTTTGACATACACATGGGAATAAGTAAATGAGTGTAGTTTCAAGAAGACCTTGTGACATAATTATGTGTAGTCCTGTATGGCATTATTGATCATATTTTGAGTAGATTTGAGTGGTATTTGTGATCAGTTTTGAGAGCATATTTGAGCAGTATTTGTAATCAGATATTGGAGTAGAATAGAGTGAGGTTGGTGCCTCAAGGGGATTGGTGTCTCCTATGGGTTGGTGCCCACAAACTTGTATAGGGGATTGGTCTCTCCTGTGGGTTGGTGACCATAAACTTGTTATGGAAATTGGTGTCTCCTATGGTTTGGTGCCCACAAAATTGTATAGGGGATTGGTGTCTCCTGTGGGTTGGTGCCCATGAAATTTATTGAAGAAAAATATAAGCAATATTTTTCTGTGGTTTTCTCCCGAGGGTGTTTCTACGTAAAATATTTGTCTCTTATGTGTGTGGTGATTTGTGCATTGTTTAATTACTACATTGATATTATTTCAAGTTATTGCTTTGGGAAGAAAAGAGATATTTTTTTCTTATACTATTCACCCCCTCTCAATATAAGCTTGTGTTTCTTCAATTTGTTTTAGAGCAGGTTCCTTCATGAAAGCCTAACAACTTGAAGAAAGATCTTAAAAAAATACACATGGCCATAAAGGTGAAAGAAGATGCTCCTATTTTTGAAAAAAAGAAGAGGATAAAGATCCAAAAAATGAAAAGGAAGATATAGTTCACATAGAAGAACTTGTTGTTGCTCTTAAAGAGGTGAAGATGCTTAGAAAGAAGAACTCAAGATTGAAGACTCAAGTACAAGAGGATGATGTAGCATAGGGGTGAAGTATTCTTGGGTAGGGAGGTGATATTTCAGGACCAAGAATGATCAATAGTCAATTCCCAACTTGACTACCAAATCATACAATCGTACCATCCTCTGAACTACCCCTTGCGATAGCTAAACAACTTGTACGTATGTCAAACTCTCACACTATACGATTACAAATCATACAAGGGCATGAATTATACACTTTTACACTTAGTAAAAGTTACATATTCAGTTTTTGAAGTTGTCGTACACAGTTTTGTAACTATTCAAGTCAATTCGCTCAAATTGCTAAATTAGATAAGTTGATCTTTGTGGTTCAATTTGCCAAATAGAGTAAGTCGACTTGGTATGGTTTGTACAAAATCTGGTGTACGATCAACAAAAACTGATGGTATAGTTAGGTGCCAATTTAGATGCTCTAATGCCTCAATCTCTCTTAGGGATGTTTTGTAAGGTTTTACTATGCCAATTAATCCATTCTCCGGGTTGTGCCAACCATCGCAAAGGAGTTAGGGAGAGATTCCATCCAACCAATTACATACAAAAATCATACAACAAGACTCATAACATCATTATCCACATCGCCATGCTCACTGGTCATTCCTTAGATTCCACTAGTGTTAACCTCTGTCAAGGAGTTGCAACAATACATAAAACTAAGCTAAAACAATAACCAAAAAATACACATACATCAAGATTCCAATATAGATAATCAATCATCATTGCCAGGATCATACATGATGTGTAATGATTCAGTTCCATTCCATTATAGCATAAATGTCATTATGACAAGGTTATTCTATCAATATCTTATAATAACTCAAATATAAATTAGCAATTACAACCAACAAGTACTCTATTCTACCTCTTAGCAATGAGACCTATAATTTTTAAAATGGGGCCTTATATAACATTGCCCAAGCCATTCCGTTGGTTCGACTTTTATACACACCCTGTGAAGAATGAGCATGAAATCCCGATAACACTTATAAGGGATAAATCCCACTCACTTTAGGATCTTGTTGGATATCCAAGGTGTGAGTTACAGAGTTGGGTCAAATGTCTATTCACTCTTTTTTCGCTTCTGGAATAGTTTCAAGTGGACTGTCTGTTACCTTACAACGGGTTCTGGACTTTAGTTCAGTAATATTTTGGAATTGGTTATCTTTGTGGACAATCGGATTTACAATCGGTTCTTTGATCTAGCTCTTTATGTGTTAGCAGATTTAAATAAAAGACAAATTTAAAAGAAAATAAAAATGGATCATTCAATCGGTGGAACAGAGAGAGTAGGGCAGAAAGAGAAATTTATCTAACTTAGTTGCAAAACCAAAACTACCAATTTTAGTTATACCGGTTAGCTTCACAATAGAAAAAATCAAAGAGGAAAGTGTCCAGACTTTCTAAGATCACCTTCCCCTAAGAGCATAAGACAGAGACAACAACAGATCTAAAAGAAAATCACAAACGAAGGGAAGTCAGTTGAAATTGGTATCTCTCACTAGCAGACCTAGCTCGCACAATGAGGACAGAGCAATTAGAACAGGCCTGAACCTTAAATCTGTAACTTTCCCTAGCATACAATAAAAAAAATGAAGCCTAGTAGCATACCCAATCTTTGATAACACAGATCTACAACATAAATTAAATAAACCTTAATGAAACAAAAACAAAAGAAGATGAACTTATCGCAGTCTGAAAGAGATTAGGCTCCTGGCCATGCTATCACAGAAAAATAAAACTACACCAACTCCAGGTCCAGAACAAAGCATTCAAACAAGATTTGCAGGAAATTGCTCCAATAGCTTTTATTTCTAAGTTTTTGCCTCTAGAATTTACATTCAGAAGAAGTATTTATAGACTCAGGACAGACCCTGATCTTTTTAGAAATATCTTCTTCTCAAACCCTAAATCTTATCCTCTAAACCCTACTACCTAGGTTTTACAATATAAGGCCCTTTAAAAATAGAGTTTTGATAAACCCTAACCACTCTACAAATCTTAGTGTAGTTACTTGCCATAAATGGAGAAGGCATGATCTGATATTATTCTCATCCATCTGTAACTGCAAGTAAATATCTTCATTTTTTGGCCGGCTGGTGCATCTGCCGGGAACGTCTCATTAATTCCTCAGAGAAATTCGGATGAGTCATTGGTTTCTCTGACATTTTATCTTCGCAGAGCCGCCTCTGAGTTGAAATTCTCTGCACGCCATTACTTTCACCATAAATTCTCTTGTTAAATGCGTCCATCGGCAAATTTCGGTAACTGTGTGTAGATATTTTCATTTTTCGGTCAATTTTTGACATATTCCATTAAATGAGGCAGCTGCTTAGTCACCGTAAAGTCTCTTTGCGGCCAGATCTATAAAATCTGGATGGACCAGAAATTCTCGGCATCCCCCATTTCTATTTGATGGCCTTCGCTTGATCCGCGCTTATTTTGTCTTTTTCGCCATTACTTCTGCCAGTATGCAACTGCCAACTCGCTTTCTGCAAAAGACAAACAAGGATTAGTATTTTAATATTATTAAATTAAAACCTTAATGTTCATTATATGTCGGCTTTATTTATTTTGACACGTGTCGCGAAATCACGACGTCCCCCTGCATTCTGCTTTTTCCAAGCTCTTCTGTCGCGAAACCGCGACATGTCACGATTTCGTGACATGTCGCAAAATTGGACGTCCCTTGCACTTTGTTCTCTTCTTTCTTTTGTGCGCGTGGCCTTTCTTGCCGCGAAACCGCGACATGTCGCGATTTCGTGACATGTCGTGAAATCGCGACGTCTTTGCACTTTGCTTCTGCTTAACTCTTCTCCGTGAAATCATGACATGTCACGATTTCGTGACATGTCATGAAATCGTGACGCTCCCTTTTGCTTTTAGTTCGCTTCTCTTTATCTGTCGCGAAACCCTGAATGTCACGATTTCGTGACATGTCGTGAATTCGTGACGGTCCTTACTTGCTTCCATTTTTGTTTTCTTCGTGAAACCGTGACATGTCATGATTTTGTGACATGTCGCAAAATCACGATGTCCTCCTGACTTGCTTCCATCTTTGGTTTCTCTGTCATGAAAGTGACATGTCGTGATTTCGTGACATGTCGCGATATCGCGACGTTCTCCACTTGCTTTCTTTCCTTTGTGGAAAGTGAATATCGCGATTTTCCTTAAATGCGACGTGACGTTTCAAAAAGTGGAATCGCGACGTTCTCCACTGGTTCAAAATGTCGTGATATCGTGATCAACAAAAAATATGTCGTGATATCGTGACGTTTCCAAAAATGGAAAATGTCACGAAATCGCGACGTTTTCCCAAGTTACTTCCACTTAGAAAATTTTTCAGAAATTGTAGGTTGACTCTAATGAATTTATTCATCTGCATTCTGCATTTTACATATTTAGTGAAAGATTTTCTTTACTCAAAAATGATTCTAACATTTGAAAAATGAATTCTAAAATAAATCAAAGCCAGATGCAAGCCTACTTGGATACTTTGGTATATGCAAAACTTGAAGAAGAAGGAGGCAAGCAAAAATTTGGAATTAAAACCTGAAAAACATCAAGAGGGTCCCTACGGCAAAATGAAAGCTAAATATTTTCAAAGGATGGAATTTCATTTTTTTAGTGGGGGTGTGTTGCTTCTCAACAAATGGCGATATCTACGGGGAAAATAGTAGCACTATTTTAGAACCGAGGACTCTAGTTTCAAAACAATATAGACCATGTACCATGCTTTGCCACAAATATTCTTCAAAATAATTTAACTACTACCCGATAGTTGTTAAAATTTCCCAAGGACATACTAGGTTGAATCACTTAAGGAAGATTTCTGATGTGCAATTATAAGCGTATAAAACTTTCTTCAAGAATGACTGGGCCTTCGAATGTTGTACTCGGATTGATCAGCTTTTCTAGATTGTGAAAGGGGAAACCGAGTAGGGCTCTGTTTACTAGTTTAGCCTTTTACAGCCCCGACAGAGTTACTCTTTAGATTTTCACGACCCTGATCCACAACTGTGAGGTGGTATCTACAACTTGGTAAAAGAAAACATCTTCTGGAGCCTTGGCTATCTCTTTCATTACATAACTTCTTCTCTTTTTTTTTTTTTTGTGGGAAATAAAAGAGTGCCAGTTTTATGTTGCCTTGCTCAACTTTCACCTTCTCTCTCTCTCCTTTGAAATATACCGAAATCTGAAAAGCCTTGCTAAAAAATAATTTTTTTTAATATTTCATCGATCTGGAACTGCTTCAGCCTGGGTACTGATAGCCTCTATGGACACTCAAATAATTTCATGAATCAGAGTCCCCTCTTACGACCAACTTTTCTTGGATTCCCCTGGGAGTTTCTCCGACCCAACAAGTATAGTAGTTTCTTTATAATTAAAATAATTGTGGCAAGCAAGACACAAAATCCAATTATCTTTCTACTGTTGTTCCGAATAACAAAATAGTTCCACTATTCAGTTTAAGCGAGACTATCTCTTAATTAGAATAAAACAAAATGAACACAGGATTTTGAACTCAGAATAAAAACAATTTTTAAAGGTTGATTCTTTCTTTACTGCCCAGGAAAAACTTAAAAAAACAAGAATTTTAAAAGCTAAAAGAAATTTGTACAGACCCCAAAGGATAAAACACAGAACTTTAAAATCAAACAAAATAAAATAAAAACAAACTACTTTGTACAGACCCCAAAGGATAAAACACAGAACTTTAAAATCAAACAAAATAAAATAAAAACAAACTACTTCAAAGCTTATTTACAATATATACACATGTTACAATGTCTTTGTGATTTATTCAAACGATGTATTGGATGGAACAGCTGAGAAATAATGCTTTAGGTATTGACCATTAACAGGAAGGTTCAAAAAATTACCCTCGAGGTCCTATAGACAAAATGCATTATTACCTAGGATCTCGGCAATATGGTATGGCCCTATCCATAGAGGTTGCAGCTTTGTGTGTTTACCTTTCTTTTCATGGGCTTTGTCCCATAGAAGCACCAGGTCTGCACGATTGAAGGCCTTCACCCTGGCCCTTTCGTCAAGCCAGTGCTTGATTGTCTCTTGGTGTCGACTAAAATGCTCCACGGCTTGAAGTCGTCCACCCTACAAATCAAACAAGTCCAACACACGAGCTTTCGTATCTGCATGATCAAAGTAATGTAAAGCAAATTTTAATCCTGGTACTAATGCTTCATATTCTGCCAAATTATTCGTGCAGGGAAACTGCAAGCGATATGACATAAAACCGGTTTGATTTTTTGGTCCTTTAAGAACAGCCCCTGTACCAGAACCTTGCTTAGATTTAGCTCCATCAATATGAAGCATTCCAACTTCATTATCGTGATCTTGGTGAGCTTTAACCGGTTTCTCCCTTTGAGTAGTTGTCAAATTATAAACCCCGATATAACAACCCTCAGCAAGATTAGCAGTCTCATTCTTGGCATTATACTCTGTGATCATGAGTTTATACCTTGGTTCTCTGTTGATTCTTAATTGATTTGCAAAACCATTCCAGGGTAACCACATATGCGAAAAATCAGTAGCCAAGTACCCATTCAAGGATTTTGACCAATCCCTGCTCGAAGCATTTCGTATCCTACAGGAATATCCACCACCTGAATGTCAATTCTGTGTTGCGCTCTCGGCTCAGATGCTAGCTGGATGTGTATATTCTGAAGTTCACCTACCACTTTAACCTCGGACTTATCCAATTGGATGACTCTCATCTCGGAGTTCATGGGGGTCAAACCCAAGCTGTTGACGAGATGCCTAGAGGCATGACATTGGTTGAAGCACCGAATCTACCGGACAGTTGTGTAAGTTTTTCCCAAATATTCGGACAGTCAGTAGAAAAGGCGGAACTTCAGTCTTCTCTTTATACATGGCCACATTTGCATTTGCCATCTTCTTTCCCTTTTCCAAAGGTTTGGTAGTAGGTTCAGAATATGTTTTGATCAGGTTATCCCTTTGTTCAAAAATTTGGGCCAACTCATGGAGAGTGATATTAGCTTTGATCTTCTTCATGTCCTCCACTATATTATATCCCTTATTGAGTGGAGGGACAAATGCATCTGGTCCTCTCGGATTTCCTCCCTTGGGTGGGGATGGGTTATTGCTTGAAGATGGATCTGGAGGAACATTGTGGGAGTTGTCCGGAGGGGTAGATGTAGTGTTGGGCTCCGGATTTCTATTTTTGAGGTTGTAGTTGTCCCTCTTGTACTGTTGAAAGGCTTGCACTTCATCCATGGGTAGCTCCACAACATTCTCTGATTCTTCTGGGAAAGTGAAAGAATCTAACACCATAGCTGCACTATGTTTGGATGAACTTGGAGCATCCGCAGTTCTTTGATGTTCAGGAGAAACCAACTCACCAGATAGAGCTTCAAAGGCATTACAGAACTCCAAACAATCCAATTCCCCATGTTGAGAAGTGGCATGTATCCTGCACCAGTTAGGCAAAGCCAAGTCACAAATATTTACATCATGCCCTTTACCTTTATAATCCTTATTGGGTTCGTATGGGGGTCGAGTGAATCTATTTTGTTGATAAGGAAATCTGTTTGGGTTTTCGCCGGTGGACACTTGCCTTTTGAAAGTCAAAAAGTCATTTGCCAACTTTTGGACCACCCTTGAAACTTCCTCAACTCTTGTGTTATCAGATTCTTTATCCGGATTCTGTACATTTTCAGCGAGTGTTACAGCCAATGGATTTCTTGATGGTGGAGTTTGATGTCTCGACAACATCATCTGATGTGGTATGGGATTGAAGATAGGGGTACCTTGTGTGACCAAAGGAATTTGATGAGCATTCAGAGGTTGAGGTCCCAATTGTCTTTCCAGAACTAAAGCTTCTTTGTAAGCCTCTGTTAGATTGGTAATAGAGGCATCTCTTTTCAAGAAAATAGAAGTCATTGGATCTAGAGAATTCCTAAAAATTTCTAATGCCAGGTCTGCATTTGGCACATAATAACCAGTCAGTCTACCATAAGCCTTCTGAAATCTGACATTGTAAGATCTGATGATTCATTTATTTCTCTTTTAATACCAGAAAATTGTTGATATAATACACTGGGATCTATCACTTCACCAAACTGTGATACAAAAACCTTTTCCAAGTCATTCCAACTGGTAATAGAATCGTTAGTGAGATTTAAAAACTAGTCGTATGCTCCCTCCTGGAGAGTGAAAGGGAACAATCTGCAAGCCACATCTTCATGCTGTACATTTAACAATTTTAGAGCATTCTTGAATGCTACTAGGTGTTCTTCTACTGTCCTAGTTCCATCATGCTTGTATCTGGGAAGATATCTCTCGGGATTTCTGGGAAGGTCATGGGCTGCACCCGGATATTTAAGGCGAGTGGAACCCAACCGGTTTGCCATTACTACTTGATTGACGTTGATACTTTCAGTTGTAGTTGGAGTAACTACAAGTGGTGACAAAACTATTCCGGACAAGGACTTGGCCCTTCCGAGGTCTGCTTCTTCTTGGGGTTTCTAACTCAGGCACAAGGAGCTCTCCGGCTCTGGAGTGGGACCTTGTTACTCTATAAGTAGAATCCAACTTTTTCACCAGCAACTTACAACCTTACAATCCTTAACAAACTACTGAACTTCAGGCCCTCCTTCTAGCGCCAATTTTAAATGTTGGTTCGACTTTTATACACACCCTGTGAAGAATGAGCATGAAATCTCGATAACACTTATAAGGGATAAATCCCACTCACTTTAGGATCTTTTTGGATATCCAAGGTGTGAGTTACAGAGTTGGGTCAAATGTCTATTCACTCTTTTTCGCTTCTGGAATAGTTTCAAGTGGACTTTTTGTTACCTTACAACGGGTTCTGGACTTTGGTTCAGTAATGTTTTTGGAATTGGTTATCTTTGTGGACACTCAGATTTACAATCAGTTCTTTGATCTAGCTCTTTATGTGTTAGCAGATTTAAATAAAAGACAAATTTAAAAGAAAATAAAAATGGATCATTCAATCGGTGGAACAGAGAGAGTAGGGTAGGGCAGAAAGAGAAATTTATCTAACTTAGTTGCAAAACCAAAACTACCAATTTTAGTTATACCGGTTAGCTTCACAATAGAACAAATCAAAGAGGAAAGTGTCCAGCTTTCTAAGATCACCTTCCACTAAGAGCATAAGACAGAGACAACAACAGATCTGAAAGAAAATCACAAACAAAAGGGAAGTCGGTTAAAATTGGTATCTCTCACCGGCGACTTAGCTCGCACAGTGAGGACAGAGCAATTAGAACAGGCCTGAACCTTAAATCTGTAACTTTCCCTAGCATACAATAAAAAAAATGAAGCCTAGTAGCATACCCAATCTTTGATAACACAGATCTACAACATAAATTAAATAAACCTTAATGAAACAAAAACAAAAGAAGATGAACTTATCACAGTCTGAAAGAGATTAGGCTCCTAGCCATGCTATCACAGAAAAATGAAACTACACCAACTCCAGGTCCAGAACAAAGCATTCAAACAAGATTTGCAGGAAATTGCTCCAATAGCTTTTATTTCTAAGTTTTCGCCTCTGGAATTTACATTCAGAAGAAGTATTTATAGACTCAGGACAGACCCTGATCTTTTTAGAAATATCTTCTTCTCAAACCCTAAATCTTATCCTCTAAACCTTACTACCCAGGTTTTACAATATAAGGCCCTTTAAAAATAGAGTTTTGATAAACCCTAACCACTCTGCAAATCTTAGTGCAGTTACTTGCCATAAATGGAGAAGGCATGATCTGATATTATTCTCATCCATCTGTAACTGCAAGTAAATATCTTCGTTTTCTGGCCAGCTGGTGCATCTACCGGGAACGTCTCATTAATTCCTCAAAGAAATTCGGATGAGTCACTGGTTTCTCTAACATTTTATCTTCGCAGAGCCGCCTCTGAGTTGAAATTCTCTGCACGCCATTACTTTCACCATAAATTCTCCTATTAAATGCGTCCATCGGCAAATTTCGGTAACTGTGTGTAGATATTTTCATTTTTCGATCAATTTTTGACATATTCCATTAAATGAGGCAGCTGCTTAGTCACCGTAAAGTCTCTTTGCGGCCAGATCTGTAAAATCTGGATGGACCAAAAATTCTTGGCATCCCCCATTTCTATTTGATGGCCTTCGCTTGATCCGCGCTTATTTTGTCTTTTTCGCCATTACTTCTGCTAGTATGCAACTGCCAGCTCGCTTTCTGCAAAAGACAAACAAGGATTAGTATTTTAATATTATTAAATTAAAACCTTAATGTTCATTATATGTCGGATTTATTTATTTTGACACGTGTCACGAAATCGCGATGTTCCCCTGCATTCTGCTTTTTCCAAGCTCTTCACGTCGCGATTTCGTGACATGTCGCGAAATCACGATGTCCCCTTTGCACTTTGGTTTTCCTCAGGCCTTCTGTCGCGAAACTGTGACATGTCATGATTTCATGACATGTCGCCAAATTGTGACGCCCCCTTTGCACTTGCCGTGAAACTGCGACATGTCACGAAATCGCGACGTCCCCTTTGCACTTGGCCGCGAAACCATGACATGTCACGATTTCGTGACATGTCACGAAATTGAAATGTCCCCTTGCACTTGCCGTGAAACCGTGACATGTCATGAAATCGTGATGTCCCCTTTGCACTTTGCTTCTGCTTAACTCTTCTGCCACAAAACCACGACATGTCATGATTTCGTGACATGTCATGAAATCGTGACGTCCATTTTTGCTTTTGTTCCGCTTCTCTTTGTTCGTCGCGAAATCGTGACATGTCGCGAAATCGCGATAGTCCTTACTTAGCTTCCATTTTCATTTTCTCTATCACGAAACCGTGACATATCGTGATTTCGAGACATGTCGCGAAATCGCGACATCCTCCTGACTTGCTTCCATCTTTGGTTTCTCTGTCACGAAACAACGACATGTCGTGATTTTGTGACATGTCACGAAATCACGACGTTCTCTTGAATTGCTTCCATCTTTGCCCTTTTGTCGTGAAACTGCGACATGTCACGATTTTCTCTACTTAGTGCTTCTGGTCCAAATATGTCGCAATATCGCAACATTTTCTACAAGCTTTTCTTTTGGTCCAAACCTGTCATGATATCGTGACGTTCTCATCACTTGGTTCTTTTAGTCCAAATATGTCGTGATATCGCGACATTTTCTACACTTGCTTTCAACCAAAATATGTCGCGAAATCACGACGTTTCCAAAAATGGAAATGTCACGAAATCGCGACGTTTTCATTACTTAGCAAATTTTCCAAAAATTGTAGGTTGACTCCAATGGATTCATTCATCTGTATTCTGCATTTTTACATATTTAGTGAAAGATTTTCTTTACTCAGAAATGATTCTAACATTTGAAAAATGAATTCTAAAATGAAATCAAAGCCAGATGCAAGCCTACTTAGATACTTTGGTATATGCAAAACTTGAAGAAGGAGGCAAGCAAAGTTTGGAATTAAAACCTGAAAAACATCAAGAGGGTCCCTACGGCAAAATGAAAGCTAAATATTTTCAAAGGATGGAATTTCATTTTTTTAGTGGGGGTGTGTTGCTTCTCAATACATTCCAAAGTGGTTCCTGAGGAAATTAGGTATTTACAACTACCCATGTACAACTGAATTCATTAATTCAGCCTTTTACTAAGTCTAACACCTTAGTTAGCAAATATATGCACCATTTTACCATGAAATTACATTTCCCATGCATTTGGATGAATTTCAGTGTGCCTTATATGATTTGCCACTGCCTTGTATGGTTTGTCAATCCAGTTGTATGGTTTGGTTCCCTAGATGTACAATTTACCCCTCCTGTACAGTCTACAAAACTTGGCAAACTATAAAAACTGAGCAAATCCTCTTTGATCACTTCTTCTTCTTATGGGATGTGGATTTGCTACCTACATCTGCCCTCGCCTTTACTTTAGTCGATGTCCTCGTCGACTCATTCTGCTTCTTCCACTATGCTTCATATTTTGTCGATGTCCTTGTCGACTCGTTCTGCTTCTTATACATTTATTTACCCTCACTGTATCTATCTTTTCTCAAGGTGGAGACTATTTTATGATTTTCTCCTCCTCACTATCTTCTATATTCATAATCTCCTATTGAGATTACTACTTTTCAACTTGTTCTTGGGATTTTTATGGTTCAGTAGAGCCCAATATTGTTCTTCGATATTCTCTTGGGCTACTTCTTGTTCTATACTACCCACTTGTTGTTCTCCCATCACTTCTTCCTCCTGATCATATTGGGTATTCATTTTTGTGACCCGTTCAACAAGTTATTTTTCTTGGGATGCCTCTGTATTTTTTGATGCATCCTTCTTACTTCAGCCTCCTCTCACAATATTATAATGAGGCTTCTTCTTGGACTCATCCTCCATAGTATTTATTCTAACTTTTGTTTCCTCCTGAATAGTGGCTATTCCTTCTTGCCCTACTTCAAATCCTTTAAAAAATTCAGAAGCATCCATCTGCTCAAATTGTTGGAAGATTTGTAGAGATGTCATTATTCTTTCTTCCTCCATCCAACACAACTCATCCAATTCCATCTCTTCTAAGTCTTACTGTTATTTTTCTTATTTATGCATTCTCAGTGCAGGCTCTTCTCATACTTCTAGATCTGGTTTACTAGCCATTTTTTCATGTTGTCTCCTTGTCATTATCTGAATTGGGCTTCCTTGCCTCCTCTCCCTTTCTTGAATGAGAAACTGCTCCTACTGTCGTTGCCTAGGTACTTACTATTTTAGCTCTGGTTACAACCGTCTAGACCTTTTTCTCATATGGTGTACATCCTCATATCCATCTAAATTAGTATCCTCTTGAGCTCTACTGGTTTGTTGCTTGCTCCTCATTTGATATCTCTCTGGGTCTCTTTTGCTATTGGTACTAACTTAGCCCACCTCAATATTGTCGACTGCCCTCTCCTAATTTCTTGAGGTGGCATCAATCTTGAAAATTGGACCTCTACTTCTGTGACCACATTTAATAACAATCCAATAGCATGGAAAGTCATTCCAAATTTCTTTGGCCTCTTTGTTAGTGCCTCATGCATTTTTATTTCTAGAAAGGTACCCCAATCATATTGAATTCCCTTGGTGATACCCTCTACATACTGTGCTATCCACATTGGCATTTTTGTGGCCCTTATATCTCCTATCAGTTAAGCCATGATTGCATTCATTGCACACAGACAATGTTCCCATTTCAACTGGCTCTGTTTAATTCCGCGTGTTCCTGCACCTAAGATCTTTGCCTCTGTCAGTGAAGTGATAGTGGTAAGTGTAGTGACGAGGCAATATGCCTCTATTGGATCTACCAATATCTTTGCTACATCCATACCATCTTCGAGAAATCCAAATATCTTCTAAAATACCTTTGCTAAGATATCCACTTTCACCGACCTCTTGCCCACATTAACATAGGTAGTTCGGGTTGCAGGGTTATACACCTGAACTATCTACAATAGATAGTTATGGAAGAAGGATTTGTGAAATGGTGGAACTTGTGTAATTATTTCTACACAAGCATCCTCGAACATTTTCCTCTAAGGATGATTCTTACTTATTTCATCACTCCATCACTTCCTACAGGTATCTGCCCCATGCTGTATAAATGTGATATTTGTGACCTCAACCTGTCCCTCTTCCTGTCCACTGCTCAAATTCTCCTCCTGATATTGCAAGTGTACCTCACTTATCATTTCTCTCTATGAGGTTATTTCTTGTGCCATTCTTCCCTCTCTGTGCCTTGGTGGTGTTCTGTGTAGATTAGCCTGCCAATGTCTCTTCCTCCTCCATGACCTATATCATCCTCTTCTCCAAGGATGATTACCATGCCACTTGCGGGATTGAAACTTACACCCTTGGTTTTTCTATGGGTATGCTTCTCTCTCATGCATGGGGACCTGGTGACATCTCTACCCTATTTGCTACAATCCACATTAATCAACATCCAAATTATTCTATTGATATCATTCCTCCAACATCTCACCGATTAACTTGACATCCACCATTACCATTTTGCAATCGAAATCATACCAAAAATTGTACAAATTGTTGTAAATCGTACGATATACGATTCTTTGTACCCTTATATGGTTCTTACCTTCCCAGCCACTTCTAGATCGTACACTACTTATTTCCTTCCACAACTCGATTTTCAACCCATCAGTATTCAAACCATCATATCTCTTCCAAATCATACATTCGTAATATAAAATCATACATTACAATACTACTCAGTACAATGTTGCTTTTAGACTGCCTTCCCCTTGTGATTCCATACGGTTCCATATGATTTGCTAAGAACTACCTGAAATGGCCTAAAAATCACCAAAATTATACTATTTTTCTTTGAAATTGTACGTTACTCCTTTGAAATCATACAACATGATTTCTAAAACCCTAGGTTGTAAAAAATTCAAAATTCTAGCCCCATTTACTAGATCTTTCAATAACCCATTTGCCGAATTGCCCTGTTCCTTTGTTTTAGTTTTTTTTGTGAGCAATTTTCCAACTCCTTCACCTCTAGTGCAATTTATTTCCCCTTGATGAATTTTTGGATGTACTTTGATGACTGTACAGATTGCACCTTATGTCCTTTGCTTTTTCTAGCTCTAAATCCTATGTTTCTAGGGTTTAAATCTTCTCTTTTCTTGCAATTTCCATAGCCCAACTCAAATTTCTCACTTCTCCGAACTCTAATCTATCATTATTGCCTCTAAGTTTGTACTTGGACGTTTTTTGCTGTATTTTCTTTTTATTTCTAATTAAAATTTGAATTTTCTCTTTTTAATGGAGTAAAACCCTAATTTCTCTCTCTTGGGCTAATTATGCTAAAAATAAAAAGTACTCCTTGGTGCTAATCAGGATGTGTCCTTCTAATTATGGATTTTTGATGAAATTTGGCTGCCCATATGGTCTTCTCCATTCAATTGCATGCTTTCCACCTTCGTCCTCCAGAAAAATTTGAATTCACTTGTATGATTTAATGAAATTGCTAGTTCTGTCTTCTATTTAAAGCATTTCAAAAACCCTAACTAAACCCTAAATTGTTCCACTTTGCACATTTTCCTTCCATATTGCATGGATGATTGACAACTCAACAATTTTTTGAAATTTCATCTTTTTCCCCCGCTTTTTCCTCCAACCGCTGCTTTTTCCCGTGCATGCCGCATTAATTGGTTAGTTGAAAATCATACAACCTGGCCAAAATCATATAGTGTATGATCCAAATTGTACAACATATTCCCTTGTATGATTTCATATACCTTTGTGTTGATTTTACTTGTACGATCTCCCAATTTGTATAATTTTAGCCTCAATTTTTACTTGTACGATATTTTTTTTTTTTGGTAAGTAACAGTATATTTACAACAGGTTTTTTGTTGAAGGATCCCAAAACCTTAGTTACATAGGAAGCCGTGGCTACAATTGCGAGTAAAAATTGGGGTTGCGCCCTTGGGCAACAGTCTGGGGCCCAGGGCCCTAGTGCCTACAAAAAGATAGACTAGCTATGAGACCAGCACTACAAACTTTGGTCTGTGGCCACCAAAACATGGAAAAACTGCAAAATAGCAAATGCCAAAAACGTAAAAACCTGCTTGTCGCCGCTCCGGGAGGCCCTATGGCCAGGCATGGCCTAGACTGGGCCTGACCTGACAGAGCAGCTCCTCTCCCTGTCAAGGCCATTGCCCAGCCTGCGACGGGTTTGACCAAGGTATTGGCCGCTGAGGAAGCCGCTTTGGGAGCCAATCGTAATGTCAAGGAAGGCCCTGGTCGTCAAATTCTGCATCTTGCTGTTGGAGTCAAAACTGACTTCGGTGGCCTCCAGGACCTCCACCTTGGCCTTCTTGGAGCTGCCAGTAGCCCTACTGCTACCTGGGGCTGGGCCTTTGCGACTTGAGTAGAAGTCGGGGCCCCGCCTGGGCCCTAGACTGGAGTTCTGCATTTTCAGGTGGGCCAGCGCCTTTTTGGAGAAGGGGAGCCTTCGGGGGAGGGGGTCTCCTTTGATTTGGAAGTTGCAGGGGAAGCACGGGGCACGTCCGTGCAGCTTCGGGGCCCCGACATGGGGTGGGCTAAGTGCCTGGGCCCTCATTGGTGCTGGAATTGTCTTGCGATACTATTTGGGCCAAGGCTTCAGGGAAGTTCATGGTCCAGGTAGTGAAATCTTCTACTGCGGTGGCCTGGTTGGCCATGAAGTCAGCTGCCCTATTACCTTCTCTGCACACATGCCAAAGGGCGTGATCAGGGAGCCCTTGGAGAATGGTGTGGAATTCTTGGATGGAATTGTGAATGCACCAATAGAAACTTCCCAGGCTGTGGGCAAATTTGATTATAACTTGGGAATCACCCTCGATGATGACTTTTGGGGCAGACTCCTTGAGGGTAGTTAGCCCGCTGAGGAGAGTTGCTGCTTCGATGAAGTTGTTGGTCTCTATGCCAAGCGGAGCAGCGTACACCAAGATCAGGGCCCCGTGACTATCGCAGATGACTCCACCCGCACCCGAGGGCTCGGGATTTCCTTTAGAAGCTTCGTCAAAGTTAAGTTTAACCCATCTAGGAGGGGGGGCAGTCCACCTGGTCACAAAACTATGGGAGGGGGCGGGGGGGGCCGGGGGGGGAGCTGAATTTTGAGGGAGGATAGGAGGGTGGCCTTGCCCAGTCGTCGGGGTGCCTCAGTCAAGGGGATGGAGCGGGAATTATCAAGGGCAAAGGTCACTGCCTTGGTCGCTATCCACTAGAGGGAGTAGGCCAAGGAGGAGAAGGCTCTGCTATTGTGCTCCAGCCAGAGTTTCCAAAGCATATGAGGAAGGCAGGAGCCCCAGAGGAAGCAGATGAAGGGATGGGCAAAGGGGTTGGGCCACTGAGACAAGAGGTCAGATATGGAGTTGGGGGCCACCCACTGGATAGAGAACTGGGAAAGGATGAGGCCCAAGACTTTGGACGAAAAGGGACAATTGATGAAGAGGTGATTAGTGGACTCCCAGGCAGCACAACAGAGGAAGAATCTATTTGGGATCTAAAAGCCCCTCCTGATCAGATTCTCAATCGTCAGGATCTTGTTTTGGATGGTCGCCCAAATGAAGTGGCTAATTTTGGGGATCAACTTCTTGGCCCACACCTGTTGGGTTGGAAAGGGAGCCTCATTAGGGACTCTTTGGATATTATAAGCATATTTGACAAAAAAGACTCCACTGGGAGTACCATGCCAAATGCATCTATCAATTCCTCTGGAGGACAGGATGACAGTCACCTTGAGAAGGCAGTAAAGCCTAGCAGCTTGGAGCAGGTGCCTAGGATCTAGGATGGGTTTCCAGGTAGCCCGCCCCTGGTTCTGGGTAATATAGGCTAACACTCTAGGCCCTCTGTCCGCAAGCCCTGGTTTGAGGATGAGAAGCTCTCTGTCAGCAGTCAAGGCCTCATCATGAATCCATATGTCTTCCCAGAAGTCGATCTTGACTCCGTCCCCGAGGATCCATCTGGTCCCTTTCTGGATTATGTCTTTTGTGAAGATCAGGGACTTCCAAAAGGCTTATCCATCTCGAGGCTGAGCTTCATTGAGGAAGGGGTGGTTATGACATTATTTTATGTGCATGATGCTAACCCACTCATCAGGGGCATTGGTATGCACCTTATAGGAGTGTTTGGACAAGAGGGCCTTATTCATGAGGACCACCCGCCTGAGCCCGATCCCTCCCTCAACTTTGGGACGATAGACCAAGGGCCAGGAGACCAGGGGAATCCTCTTCTTATCTTCGTTTCCTGACCAGAGAAATCATTTCTAAATTTGTTCGATGTGAGCTGTAATGGAGGCCAAGATTCTGAAGACCGACAAGAAATATATAGGAATGCTTTGTAGGACTGTTGCCAAGAGGGTGGCTCTGCCATCCTACGAGAGGAGGTGACCTTTCCAAGGGGCCAGATTTCTTTGAATCTAATCAATCACCCCACCCCACAGGGCCTTGGAGGATGCACCTGTGAATAGGGGAAGCCCGAGGTATGAGGAGGGAAGGGAACCAGGGGTGCAGCCCAATATCTGCCCGATTTTGATCTTCCTAGCCAAGGGAGTATGGATGAAGAAAATATTGCTTTTCTAGAGGTTGATTTTCTGCCCGGCCGCCTCCTCGTACAGGGTCAAGATACGCTTGAGGGTCTTGGATTGAGGGATTGAGGCAGAGGTGGTGAGGATGGTGTCATGCACGAACTACTGGTGGGACATAGGGGGTAGGCCCGGCGTAGTCCTGATGCCCAAAATGAGACCGTGGGTCATAGAACCTAAGATTGTATGCCCCAGGGCCTCAGCCAGGATGATGAAGAGGATCGGGGATAGGGGGTCACCTTGGTGGAGGCCTCTAGAACTGGGGAAGAACCCGACAGGGGACCCGTTGACGAGGATGGAGAACCACGGGGAGGACATGCAGTTGCTGATGATCCTGACCTAGGAGGGGTGGAACCCAAACTTAAGGAGGAACTTGGATAGGAAAGCCCAGTCAACCCTGCCAAAGGCCTTGTTCATATCCAACTTGAGTAGAAAGGAGGCTTTTTTGGATAGGACGGCTGAGTGAATGGCCTCGTGCATGATTATAACACCGTCTATGATCAGTCTGCCTTTGATTGAGCTGCCCTGATAGGGGGCAATAATCAGGGGAAGGATATCCTTAAGGCGGGAGGCCATGGATTTAGTCAAGATTTTATACAGGACATTGCACAAGCTGATGGGGCAAAAATCTGAGAGGGATCTGGTTGCCTGGGTCTTGGGGATTAGGGCTATGAAAGTGGAATTGATACCTTTGGGGATGGAGCTGGCAGTCTGCAGGTCCCGAATGGTTGTACACACTTCTTGCCTGACGATATCCCAAAAATATTGTAAGAATTAAGGGGGAATCTGTTCAGGCCCGAGGCCGCCTCAACCTTCATGGAAAAAATGGCAGCATGGATTTCAAAATCAGATAAGGGCTGCATAAGCATATTGTTTGCCATGGCCGAGACGGAAGAAGGAATGTGTTCTAGAAGGGATTCAACTGCTTTTGAGGACATGGGGGGGCTATCACCCAGGAGCTCCTAGAAGAAGTGGGTGGCTTCAGCCTGGATGTCCTCTTCTTCCTTGATGTTTCTACCGTCGCTGCCCACCAACTCAACAATTCTATTGGAACCCGTGTTCCTGAGAGTCGACATGTGGAAGAACTTAGTGTTTGCATCGCCATATTGGATCCATAGGGATCTTGACTTCTGCCTCCAAAAGGTTTCTTCCCTAGCCATAATGTTGTGATACTCACTGAGAGCAAGGCGTTCCTCTTCCCTGAGCCGTGGGTCTTGGGAGCTTGCTTGAAATTTGGACTCGAGGTCTTCAATTTTATCTTTAAGAATCACTTTGTTTTCAAAGATATTACCGAACACCTCCTTATTCCAAACCTTGAGTTTCTCTTTGAGGCATCTCAGCTTGTGAAAAACTTGTTCAACGGGGCATCCAGGGACTGGGGGAGCCCACCAACAGCCTACCTAGGCCTGAAAGTCAGGGTGATGCAGCCACATGGACTCGAATCAAAAAGGCCTCTTTAGGGAGGGGTGATGGTTAGTTTCGAGGAGGAGGGGACTGTGATCAAACTCAATTTTGGGAAGGGCCAATAGGATGGCATCGACAAACATGGGGAGGGATTCCTTGGACAAGAAAACTCTATCTAGTATGACTTGTATATGATTTGTTCCCACTCTTCTATTGGACCAAGTGAACTTGGCTCCTTTTAGATTGATGTCCATGAGCTCATTGAGGGCAGTAAAGGCTCCAAAGTCCTCCATACTATTTCCCTGAACCGCTAAGCCCACACTTTTATCAGAAAGGAATAGGGGGATGTTGAAGTCCTTGGCTAGCATCCAGGGTAGGGGGCAAAGGCTTCTCTCATCAAGCTAATCTCCTTCCATATGGTAGCTTTCTCAATGGGGTTGTTAAGAGTGTAGACGTTGGATAGAATCCACGAGCGCCTTGACTTCATGCAATGGACCAGAATGTTGATTATTCTGGGAGACAAAGATATAAGTCTTACCTCAAAATACCGGGGGTCCCACATGCACAACAAACCCCCGATTGAGCCAACCGCTGGGGTAGATAGGGACTCGCAATTGTGCCAGGTAGCTTGGGCTACACGTCGGGCAACAGCATCATCTATTTTGGTCTCCTAAAGAAGGAGGAAGGATGGGTGGTGATCCCTGTGAAGTTGGTTGAGGATCCTTTTCTTGGGGCCCCATTTAGCCCCCTAATATTCTAGGTGATGAGCTTCATTTACCACCCTTGTGGGGTTGCTTGCCCCCCTTCCTAGCCTAAGTGGGGGGTTTGGGCTGGATGGCATCCATATTGGAGAAGCTTGTGCCAACAACAGAGAGAGTTGCCTAGAAGCCATTGGCTATGTCATCTTCAGTGAACCTTGTCTGCTGGTCACCCAGGGTGCGCCACCCTCTTTTGAGTTTGCTACCAAAGTCTGTGGCAAAAGTCCTAATCTAGGTCATCTTGGGGTTGACTTCATTGGGCCTAGATGGAGAACTAGCTTTGATATCTTCATCTGACCTATCAGATCCGCACTCCAAGGGAGGAAGCCCAGCAGGGATCATCGAGAGGGGCAAGGGGGGGTCAAGGGGGGGATAGCGAGAGTGGGGGGGATAAGGGGGCCTCGACAAAGATGGAATCTAGTGGGGAAAGGAGCCCGGGCATCTTGCATGCCTGGAGGGGGGCACAAGCAAGGGCCTACGGGGCGGGATTCAAAGCGGGTAGGGAGGGAGAACCTAGGATTGGGGCCTTGAAAGATGACCCAGGGGAGGGAGCAACGGAAGGGGAAACCTGGGGGAGACCGTCCTCTATATCGGGGTCCACATGAGAGTCATTTGGGGCAAGAGGGGGAGCCTCCTTGCTAGTCTAGGCCTAGGATCTGTGGCCATCGTGAGGGGGCCCTCGAGACGGGGCCCGACCTGATCGGGAAGAGAGTTTGGGGACAGGGCCATCAGCATTTTTGGAAATTGGGCATTGGTGGGGGAGGTGGCCTTGAGTGTAGCAGGTGGGGCAGAATGCAGGTTTGTTTTCCTAGATTAGGGGATGGTGCCACAAGAAGGACCTAGACAAGATGGTCATCGAAGAGGGGAGTTCAGATTTGAGATTGGCATTGACGCAAAATCTGGCATGCACCATACAAGATCCTGCCTTGGTAGCGGGGTCAAAGGCCACCAGGTCCCCGATCGACTGAGCAATGAGTCTTAGGACATCTTCGTGCCATAGGTGAAAGGGAAGGTCTAGGAGACAAACCCAGACCGAGGTAAAATTGATGCTTTGGGTGCTGGGGTGGAAGTTAGCTCCATAACGCCTAAGGAAGAGGCTTTTGTGCCCCAAAAACCAGGGCCTACTTGACATGATATTTTTAGCGTCCTTGCTATTATTTAACTTGATGATGAAGAAACCCTTGGTCAGGGCAACCAGCTGAATATGCCTGGACACCTTTCATTTGGTAGCTGCCCATCTGCAGAAGGTTTCCATGTCTGGGCACCCTCCCAAGAATTTCCCTACTAGGGATGCAGAGGAACCAACTACCAAGGAGGCATAGACCTCCTCTTGAATAGAAATGTGGGTGCCCTCGAGGGAAATCCCTAACCCCAGGGCCCGAAAAGGGACCCTGGTGCCCGCCAAGATCTGCTGATAGGAGGGTTTGTTCCCTCTCAAGACAGAGACCTACCCAGGATCAGGGGGCTTTTTCCCTAGGCCTATGCTCACATCGAGGCTGGCCTGGGGGCCAGGGCCCAAGATGCTGACCCCTCCTTGGCCACCAATCAGATAAGGCACAGAGCCATCCTCTGGGCCCGTCGAGGGTCCTTATGGTTCGGGACCGGGACCTGATGTGCTTGACCCCGATCCCACCTAGAAACCTACACCGTTATCTAAGCCTAACCCCAGCCCTATGTCCGTACCTGCTCCAGCTCCTGCTCCTACTCCCGCTTTCGCCATCCTACTTGTACGATCTTTATACTTAGAGAAATTTTCAAATTTTCTTTCTCTAAAGAGGTCATCGTTTTCTATTTTTAACCACTTCTTTCTTAATTGCATCCCGAGGGATTTTCACAACTAAGGCACTTTATTTTTCTTTTTATTTTATTTTTCTCTCTTTTTTTTCCAATCCTAATCTATTTACACATACCTTCTTGGAAATCATACAATGACATTCACTTGTACGATCCCATAAATTTTTTCTCTTAGGGATTCAACTACAATGTTCATAGCAGTTGTGTCACCTATTGATATTTTTTCCCTAGGCTGATTCACCTCCTCTTATGATGTTACCGAATTCCCTGGCCTTCTTCTTCCATGTGTATGATTTGGAATTGTACAATTGCAAGTTGGAATATCTTCACTTGGTGTCCTTTCCCCTTGCTACATAGGTGATTGATCCCTTGATAGCGGTGTCCTTAATACCTTACTATCATTTGAGAAACTTCTCCACCTATCCCTTTGGATCAGTTCTGGCTCCAGAATTGGTGATCGGATTCTCATTTGGACCTAGTTTCTTTCATATGCAAACTGTACTCTTTCCCTATTGGTAAGGTCTCTTTCACGCGAGTGTCTCCCCCATCATATTCCTCTTGGCATTGGGTTTCTCTATGTCAATGGTGATTCCTACCTTCTCTAGATTAATCCTCTACCACCCATACCTTGTTGATATGGTTGTCCCCATGTATGTTGCCTTGTGAGATTTGGTAACTTACCCCTAATTCCTTGTCATCCTTGCAGATTCCTAGTCCAGTTCAGATAAGCTAAGGGTGTATCTCCTAGCCATATTGGAGTAGGGGGTCAAAATATTCCCCAACCTCTTCCTCCTCTAATTGTAACATCACCTCATCTTTGTTTATTTCATCATTGAATACCTCTCCTCCTTCTTGGCTTAAGCCTTAGGGGTCTTTCTCTATCTCTTCCTCCCATTGTTCGGGTATCAAGAGTTATTTCGACCAACTCAATATTGGCTAGTGGACTTCTACTTCTTCTACTTTGTGACAATTTTCATAGTGCTCTAATTCTCCGATCCACATGGGCTAGACGATGTATCCATATTATTTCATCAAAGTTTCTTTGTGGGGATGATGTTGCCAAAAATTCTCTATATGCATCCAAAAAGTCTATCTTAGAACTTGAGGTGATTCTGATTCTCCTCTCTCTGTTCTACCCAATTTGTTGGTAAATTTATCATCGTCTCTAATCTATGTACTTCTCTCCTTTGTCTTCTCAACTATCGATAGGCTATTATATATTCTTGTGGTCCATGGTTTGTTTAATGTCCTTGTGATTGTCCTATTTATCGTTGTCTTATTATACATGCTAGGGGATCATGGTTACCTCGAGGGTTCTGAGGATTCATTGGGCTATTATCTTCCTCACTAATTCCTGTACTAGGTTCCATTACGAGCCAAGGTATACCTTCACTACTGGAGTCTGTCAAATCCAACAGTGTATTACCTTGTGGTTCGAATGATGTAGTTGCCTCTTCAATATCTTGCCACATCATCTTTGCATATTTGTTTGTCATAGGTGGGTCACTTGGTGGTATATACAAGCTAGTGCTTGCACCACCCTTTCCTCTACCACTTCTCAGGGTTAACTCCTCGACCTCCTCAAGTTCCCTTTCAATCTCTTGTAGCCTAGCTACCCTTTGTTCCTCCAACCTATAGATCATGGCATCCAACTCCTGGATAATTTTCTCTATCAATATTGCAATATGACCCCTCAACGTTTGATACTCTTCTTGCAATTGATGAGTCTGTAATTGCATTCTTTGTTGTAACAACCCTATCTGAGCTAATGGAGTAAGTCCAACCAATTCTTGATCAATGGTCTCATTCCCTTTGTCCTTTGGGACTTCCATTTCAAATGTGTCCACTCTATCTTCATATCATACTGTTAGCCATATCCTTTGTCGACCTTTCATTTGCTAGGGTAGTTTCCTTCATTCAACCTAGGGGAACATCCTATTTTTGGGTGACATTACTATCTCCTGATATTCTCTTCTATCTAGGGAATCCATTCCTTGTCTTCTTCAACTCTTTCAGTTCCATCAACAAATCTAACATGTACTCATAATATTTTTCTTTCTTCGAGTCAAGGTACCAACTCTTGCTATTCTATGGTTGATCGTAGTTCCTCCCCTTATAAAAATAAGTGTGTGATTCCTATGTCTAGCTCTTCCTATGATGGATCTGGCTCACTCTGAGCTTCATCTTTGGTTTTTGCTCGTCTTCGTCATTCCACTTATTCTAAAGCAATGAATAAACACTGTACCTTGTAAGGCTTCAAATTTGAGCCATTTACAGTATCGTCCACTTCTATCCCATTCAAGTTTTACAACTTGACTGCTCCATTATTCATTACTTTTACTAATTTATAAGGACCAAGCCATAACATCTTCAGCTTACCTAGCTTGATTTTACATCGTCCATATCACATCTTTGTAAGACACCATAACTTCCCATTTTATACAGTAATCCTACTATTATCTAGAAATATGTTGACTTCATTATTATTTTCTTCTTCTCAATTGCCATCATTTCCTGTGGTAAATCTCTTGTGGATAGGTATTGGCCAACCAAATTGTACCATGATGGAACAAAATTGATGGTGAACAATTGTGCATCTAGAAATTCATTAGGAACTCCTATTCTTGTAGGTTCTCCTAATCATATCTGAGACAACTGGTCTGCAATCATGTGCTTCTTACCAAGCCTCGCCACTACTCAAAATATAAACTCCTAAAGGGTGACGAGCCACCTACTGACTCGTACCTGTATCATCGGCTTATTTATTAAGTAAAACAATGCTTGATGGTCAACATAGAAGGCAAAGGGATTTGCCAATAGGTAATGCCTAAACTTATGAACTACATATACCATTCCCAAAGCTTCTCTTTATGTTGTGCTATAGTTCCTCTCTGGCCTTGAAAAAAGGTGACTAGCAAAGAAAATAGTCTGATCTAGCCTAAATTGTCCTTCTTGTGCTAAGGCACATCTAATTGCAAAATTGGAAGCATCAATGTGGACATGGAATTCCTTATCCCAGTTTGGAAACACCAAAATTGGACTACTCACAAGCTTAGCCTTGAACTCCTTGAATGCTCCTTGGTTCTCCTCCGTCCACCTAAAAGGAAAATTCTTTTTCATCAAGGAATCGAGTGGGTAGGATACATGTGCATAATTCTTGATGAACTTTCGGAAGTACCCTGTTGATCCAAGGAATATTTTTAGTGAACTCACATCAAATGGTTCCTCCATGTGTAATATCACATGGATCTTATCAAGATCTATCTTCAATCCTTCACTGCACACAATATGTCCCAAAATTTTCCCATACGGTACCATCAGAAAGCATTTCACTGGATTTAATGATATTTATGCATTTCTACACCTACTCATACATTCGCTGAGGGCAGGAATATTTTCCTTGATATTCTCGTAAATGGACCAATCATCCAAAAATGCTTTAAAAAATCATGTTTCTAATTGATAAAATATATACAGTATGATGCGCTTGAATGTAGCTGGGGTATTACAGAGTCCAAATGACATTCAATTGTATGCATAGATGCCATTATCCACAATAAATGTGGTCTTCAGGTTATCCTTATCGACTATACTAATTTTATTGTATCCAGAGAACCCATCCAAAAATCAGTAAATATCATGTCCTGTGACTTATTCCAAGATGGAATATGTGAAGAGGATAGGGAAGGGGTCCTTAATAGTTACAACATTCAGACTCCTAAAGTCCACAAATATTCTGATCTTGTATACTTCCTTCTTCAAGGTGATCACTATGGGTGAGACCCATTCACTTTTTGTCACTCTGAAGATAATTCCTACTTTCAACATCTTTTCTATCTCTGCACTCACTAATACCGCATATTTTGGGTTCATCCTATATGGTCTCCTCATCGGTTGAGCTCTAGGAATTAGCATAATCTTGTGGACACATAATTTTGGTGGTACTCATTTTAGGTCCTTATATGTCCATGCAAAGACATCCTTATATTCCAAGAATATCTTAAAAGCTACCACCTTCAATACAGGATTCCAATCATCATCATAGTGAATCATCCTAGGTTCTTCCTCTGTTCCTAGATTGATGTCCACTATCTGAGGTCCTTCGTATTTGATATTTTTTGGTTCACTTGTAGCTTTCTCTACATTATCTAGGTGTGCTAGTTTTGTATAAACCTCTGCATCACCTACTATATACTCTACAAAACCTTTTGAAAATATCCATTTCTCTTCTGCTTCCTTCTTAGGTTCTTGGCTAACTTCTGGTTTGTCTTATTTTTCCTTGATCTCCTCTAATTTAATACAGAGGCAGTTGAGCTAAAAAATTTCATACTTCTCCATTTACCAATGAATAAGTCCACTATTAGAGTGAGCTTCATCTTTTCTACAATATTCTAGGTACAACATTCTTTCTTTGTCAGGTTCATGCCCTTCATCCTCTGAGGAAATTTTTGATTCATACGTCATAGCTACATCCTAACTAACTCTTTGATTAGATATATTAATAATGTATTTGTGTTGTTCCTTCTTAAAAGTGATCTAATTATTCCTCCAGTTGTGATTGAATTTGGATACTCGTAGCCAACCTCTCCCCAAGAAAGTGTCATATGCAGGTTTTTGCATTGTAATTGCAACAAAATCCAAGATAAATTCTTGTTCAACTATCACCACTTGTTGTGTGGTCAAGACTCACTTTGTATCGATGCCATTATGATCAGCACCATATAGTCAAAAGCTCGATGTCCATAGATATGGAGCACCTATTTCAAGCCATGTTATTTCAGGTAGCACATTGATGTTGGATACTCCATCCACAATAACTTGTGTCAACTTGTGCCCTAGGATCTCCATATGAACTAATATAGGTTTTTTCCTACATAAATCATTAATACGGTTGGATACATGAACTGATCCTTCTGCTATTTCTCCTGAATTGGTTGGCTTTGCACTTCTATCATATTATGCGGTTGTATTTCTTCCACCATTTCTTTCTGCAATGCTGGAATGATTTCCAGCAAGTATAATACTTTAACTTCTACTGTGGTATCCAAAACCTATGTTGCTAGATTTTGCACAAATATCTCCTGATATGATGGTTTCCTTAGTTCCTTACCAGTTGTTGATCTACTCACTTAGTATTTTTAGCTTCCTCTTGCAATATTTTTCTTGCTACTTACCAACGTTGCTTTTCCTTTGATGGATCTGGATACTTATCCTTCTTAGCCTAATTCCTTGTCACGGCTAAAATTTCTTGGGTATCCTCCTTAACTTGAGGAATATCTATGTCCAAATAACTAACATTCTGTAGGTTACTCGAACTCACCTATTTTGGACAATTCTCTTCTTTGTGGTTCCCTAGACCACACCATATACACATATGTGTAGTGCTTGCTTGCGATGTTTCTTGTCTTTGAGATGTAGGACAATTTTTCACAAACTGCCCACATTCTTGGCAATTGCGACACTTTATGATCGGTATTCCTTTCGAGTCATACTGCAAATGACTCTGTCCTCCTTGTTGATTACCTTGATTCAGTCTTCCACATCATTTTTTGTTTCTATAATTACCATTTGTTGCTTATTGCTCGCTTCCCTAGGCCTTCGGTTTCTCTTCATGCTCTTGGATTGACAATACTTGTGGATGTACTCTTGTATTATATGGGCATAACATTACTTCATGCCCCATCACATTAAAAATATGGCAATAGTCATTCCTTGGAAACTTCACATTTGTATGGCCTTCTATTTTGCATTTTGTGCACCACATATCATTTCTGTTTGGTTTGTTCTTTTATTCTTTTATCAGTTTATCAAAATCCTTGCGAAATGATGCTACTATCCAATGTATAGTGTTGTCTTCTCCACTATCTGAATCATTCAACTTGCGATGAGATTAAATTCATGTATACATTTGTTTTGATTCACTCTCAAAATTCTTTGCATGCTTAAGTGCTTCTTCATATGTTTCTGATGGTACTACCTTCATCTTTTTCCTATATTATCTTATCAACTAATTACTTTAGTATGCGATTATAGGAATTCACATCTTCATTAGATTTTTACTTTGTCACGCAAAGTTCTATCAGAATGTCTCCATCATCCTTCAAAGGTCAAAATTATTTGATCAACTTCTCCTTTATCTGATTCCAAGTATAAAAATCTATGATATTTTCTCTCTTTAAATACCAATCAATTGCCAATCCTCTCATGGTAGTAGGAAATAAAATTACCCAATCCTCTGGTCTATCCACTCCATTTTCTTTCCAAATGGTTATGCAAGTTCCTATGTGTCGTGTTGGGTCTTCCTTACCCTCACCTAAAAATGGTGGACATATCTGTTTGGCTTCCCTATTTGCCATCTTAGGAGAGTCATCACTCTCACTTGAGGTGTCTCATGGAACATATGACTGATTCCTCCTTGGGGTGTCTACTCCCATTGTCATCAAAAGTGTCAATTCAAGGTACCTTATTTTGTCCTACCACTCGATGACCAAAATCTTGTGCATCTTCACTTGGAAACCTCCTTCGCTGATGTTAGGGAGATGGTCTTAGTATTTCCTCTTGAGACATCACATCCCGTTACTCTGGTGCCTGACTCCCATCCTCTACACTCCCTTGCAACCCTTCTACCACTTTCTCAGGTGTCACCATCCACTCTCCATCCTCTTGCACTTTTTCTTTGTCAACCCTTGCTGCTATGCTTGGCGGTTCTACTTCCTCGTCTTTCGTATCTATCAACAACACCTCAAAGTCTCCTTCTTTTGATGTCCAAACTTACTCTATTTTTGGTTTGTGAGTACTCCGATCTGAGTTACTTGTGTTTTCTCTCTAAGAAATACTCATTCTACTAATTATTGGAATATTTTCTCATGCTTCTCATCTCCCACAGTTTCATGCACTAGTGTCTATCATTCACCTCCAACTTGTAGTATCACACTTCGTCAATTTGACCCGTTTTAACAAAAAATCCAGATTCGATAAGGCAAAGACACCAAATTTAGCATAGGGGTGCAGTATTCCCAAGTGGGGAGGTGATATTTTAGGGCCATGAATGATCAATAGACAATTTCCAACTTGACTACAAAATTGTACAATCGTACCGTCCTCCGAACTACCCCTTGTGATAGCTAAACAACTTGTATGGATGTCAAAATATCACACTGTATGGTTAAAAATCATACATGGACATGGATTGTATGCTTTTGCACTCAGTAAAACTGATATATTTAGTTTTAGAATCTGTCGTACATAGTTTTGTAACTATTCAAGTCAATTCCCTCAAACTGCCAAATCGGGTAAGTCTATCTCTATGGTTCAATTTGCCAAATCAGGTAAGTCAACTTGGTATGATTTGTATTGACTCTAGTGTACGATCGATAGAAATGGATGGTACATTTAGGTGCCAAATTAGATACTCTAATGCCTCAATCTCTCTCAAGGATTTTTTGTAAGGTTTTACTATGCCAATTAATCCATTCTCCAGGTTGTGCCAACCATCGCAAAGGAGTTTGGGAGAGATTCCATCCAACCAATTACGTACAAAAATCATACAAAAAGACTCATAACATCATTATCCACATAACCATGCTCATAGATCATCCCTCATATTCCACCAGTGTTAACCTCTATCAAGGAGTTGCAACAATGCATAAAACTAAGCTAAAACAATAACCAAAAAACACACATACATCAAGATTCTAATATAGATCATCAATCATCATTGCCAAGATCGTACATGATGTGTAATGATGTAGTTCCATTCCATTATAGCATAAATATCATTACAACAATGTTATTCTTTCAATCTATTGAAATAACTCATATATAAATTAGTAATTACAACCAACAAGTACTCTATTCTACCTCTTAGAAAATATACCTACAATTTTTAAAATGGGGCCTTATATAACGTTGCCTAGGCCATTCCAAATCAGTTCCTAAGGAAATTAGTTATTTACAACTTCCCATGTATAACCAAATTCATTAATTCAGCATTTTACTAAGTCTAACACCTTAGTTAGAAAATCTATGCATCATTTTACCATGAAATTACATTTCCCATGTATTTGGGTGAATTTTAGTGCACCTTGTATGATTTTCCACTGCCCTATATGGTTTTTCAATCCAGTTGTATGGTTTGGTTCCCTAGTTGTACGGTTTGCCCCTCCTGTACGGTTTACAAAACTTGGCAAACTATCAAAACTGAGCAAATCCTCTTTGATCACTTCTTCTTCTTTTGGGAGGTGGATTTTTTGCCTATAGATGAGGAGACAAAGGCAATGCTTTCACAAGATCTCACTGAATTAAAAGTGAAAATTGAAGAGGAAAATTGAATTGAAGAGACTATGTTTGAGCAGTTAAAGGCAAGAGTTGGAATGTGAAAAATTGGAACATGAAGTTATCTCTCTGAGGAAGGAAGTGGAAGAATCTAATGATAAGCTAAATCAATTTGAGAAAAGCACAAAAATCATGGATGATATTATCAAAGCACAGAGATCTTCAGTTATAAATATTGGACTTGGTTTGAAGAAATTCAAAAGAAACAAATGCGGAGTCAAGCTCAAAAGGAACAAAGGCATCAAAGAAAATTATTAAAGAAGAGCCTAAGACCTATGTTGATGTGTTGAGAAGTGGAAGCATCCATAGGAAAGGAAGAGTAAAAATTTCACATGACTTCAGTATATGAACTATTGGTTTAAGAAAGAAGTGCAGGATAGTGTGTTCACATGAAAAGTTCATAGAATCAAATATAAAATTTATAGATATTTCCAGCATGTGACTTCAAATTGAAAATTATGAAGTTACTCTCCATCAGATGGTGTATATGAGGTGGTTCACTTTTCGTTGGTAAGGACTGCAATAAAGATACCCGAGTTTGAGTCACGCACAAGTTCTTTTGGAAAAAGGAGATGCAATAATGTTCATTTGATATTGTTGTTAACAACTATGGAGGTATAGTGAGTTAATTCTTTACTTAAGGTGGTTATATTATTTGAAGTAAATATTTTACCATAATTGTTGGTTTTATAAAGTGGGAGGTATAAGGAATTATTAGATACATGGTATGATAAACTGAGTTAAAAAAGTTTGTTGTTTTGACATACACATGGGAATAAGTAAATGAGTGTATTTTCACGAAGACCTTGTGATAAAATTATGTGTAGTCCTGTATGGCATTATTGATAATATTTTGAGCAGATTTGAGTGGTATTTGTGATCAGTTTGGAGAGAATATTTGAGTAGTATTTGTAATCAGATATTGGAGTAGAATAGAGTGAGGTTGGTGCCTCAAGGGGATTGGTGTCTCTTGTGGGTTGGTGCCCACAAACTTGTATAGGGGATTGGTGTCTCCTATGGGTTGGTGCCCACAAACGTGTTATGGGAATTTGTGTCTCCTATGGGTTGGTGCCCACGAGCTTGTATAAGGGATTGGTGTCTCCTATGGGTTGGTGCCCATGAAATTTATTGAAGAAAAATATAAGCAATATTTTGTTGTGGTTTTCTCTCGAGAGGGTGTTTCCACATAAAATATGTGTCTCTTATGTGTGTGGTGATTTGTGCATTGTTTCATTACTACATTGATATTATTTCAAGTTATTGCTTTGGGAAGAAAAGAGAAACTTTTTATCTTATACTATTCACCCCTCTCAGTATAAGCATGTGTTTCTTCAATTGGTTTTAGAGCAAGTTTCTTAGTGAAAGCCTAACAACTTGAAGGAAGATCTTACAAAAACACACATGGCCATAAAGGTGAAAGAAGATGATCCTATTATTGAAAACAAGAAGAGGAGAAAGATCCAAAAAATGAAGAGGAAGCTATAGTTGACATAGAAGAGGAACTTGTTGTTGCTCTTAAAGAGGTGAAGATGCTTAGAAAGAAGAACTCAATATTGAAGACTCAAGTACAAGAGGATAAGGAGACAAAGGTAAAGTTTTAAAAATATCTCATCAACTTAAAAGTGAATTGAAGAGGCAAATCGAATTGAAGAGATTATGTCTGAGCAGTTAAATGCAAAAGAGTTGGAATGTGAAAAATTAGAACATGAAGTTATCTCTCCGAGGAAGGAAGTGGAAGAATATAATGATAAGCTACATAAATTTGAGAAAAGCACAAAAATCATGGATGATATTATCAAAGCACAAATATCTTCAGGTATAAAGACTAGACTTGGTTTTAAAGAAAGTCAAAAGAAACAAAATGCAGAGTCAAGCTTAAAAGGAAAAAAGGCAGCAAAAAAAATTATTAAAACAAAAATCCTAAGACCTATGTCGATGTATTGAGAAGTGAAAGCATCAAGAAGGAAGAAAAAAAGCATCATGATGGACCAAGGTCCATCACAGAAATAACAATGAGAGAACCATACGGTCGTATCCTCCAAGGTAATCAAACATGTTTCAATATTTTTTTGGGGTTATTGCTTTTCATGTCATCAATTTGGTGATAAAGTTATATATTGCAGGGTTCATTCTAAAAATGATTTTGGCTTCACCAAGAGGAATTTCAATTATTTGCCCCTCTGGATTACAACATCATTTTTTACAAATGTAATAATTTTGGGCATACAACTAAATGGTGTATAACGATGTTTCCTCAACTTCCAAAATCAAGCAAGGAGGAAGGTCAAAATATTCAAAAGGATTTAACCTCCAAAGTTTAGAAAAAACAAAGGAACAAGATGTTGGACATTTTGAGCTCATTTAGTTGTCATTGATGTCAAGATGAAAAGTTGTCAAAATATTATTTTATAAGGATATTTATACATTGTGATGGCAGAATTAAGGTTTTTATTAAAACCATGGTGGCAGAATAATTTACATCAAATCAGTGGAGTTCAAAGAAAGGTTTAAATTTTATCTCAAGAAGGCTTTAATTTTTATTAAAGTCAAAGGTTTATAAAAATAATTTATAAAATTTAAATTCTTTTAGAATTTAAATAATTTATAAATTATAAAGGTTTTAAAGAAGCACCGACATCATCAATTTAGTGGAGCACCGATGTCTATGGAAAAAGGTGGAAATCATGTATAAATACCATGCCAAAGGACATTAAAACTTACCCTTCTTCGATTAAATTTCATGCGACCAAGAGAAAGAATAATTCGTGCAATCGTTGAGGAAGAAGACAAATTCGTGTTGTCTTTTAGCACTAGGGAAAAGACGAAAAGGGAGGGCTTAAGGCCTCACTCCCATTGGATGTGGTGGTCCATTGGCAGCATGCATTTTGCGAGAGCATTGGGAGTGGAAGTGACCACGATCGATTCGCGTGGAGGTAGTTGGCGTGTTTGTCTTGAGCGCTACGGAGGAAAATATTTTGGCACGCGCTCGTGTGAGCGCCAGGCTTAGAAGAAAGAGCACAAGGTGCTCTTAATATTCCAAGCGTGCATCTAGCACACGCGGTGGTCTAGCCCATGGCTAGGGCACACGAGGAGGCAGATATTGGGGGTTCGAATCTCATAAGTGGCAAAGGTATTTTTGTTAAATAAATTTTTATTTGCCTAATGTTTTTCCTAAGGTAAAAAGGGAGTTATAAGGGTAGAATGAAAAGTTGCATGTTTGGTAATTGATTTATGTTATTGGAGTTATAAGGAAAGTGGATTTGATTTATGCCAAAGTTCTTCTTGCTATTAAAATTTAATTAAAGAGGTTTTTGAGTTAAATTTTGGTGGATGTTAAATTTATTTTAATTGGGAGATTATAAGGTGTTATTGGAAAATATTTTTATGTATGTTGATGGTTGTTTTTATAGATGGAGTGATAAGGTGTAATTGAGCTTTTGCATTATATTGTGAGAAATATTTATCTTCTAACCTCTTTGAGTTTGGCATAGAAGTGGTTGTGGTTGTGGCAGATTTATGAGATCCCTTAATCATCAAGAAAAAGGTATGAGTACATTCTTCCATAATTGAGTTGATTGATTGATTTTCTGAAAATAAGTTTGGAGTGAAAAGGATTTGATTAGGGCTTCCTTATTGAGTGTGTTTGAGTTAATGCTTCAAGGTTTTTTGGGTTAAAGAGTTGTTATGTGAACCTTGTTTTATAAGCATTGTTGTTGAAGCCATTGGTTGTGAGAAGAACTTGAACTAGGGTTTGAGTATCATTGCTATGTGAGGATTGTTTTATAAGCATTGTTGTTGAAGCCATTGGTTGAGAGAAAAACTTGAACTAGGGTTTGAGTATCATTGCTATGTGAGGATTGTTTTATAAGCATTGTTGTTGAAGTGAGTTGTTGAGCAAAGAACTTGAACTAGGGTTTGAAAAGAACATGAGTATCATTGTTATGTGAGATTTGTGGTTGAGCATTGTTGGAAATATTTTGAGTTGATGTTTATATGCTTGGACTAGGGTTTGTGAGCAAGGATTATTTCATTGAGTGATTGGTTGAGTAGAGTTGGTTGAGCCTAGTCAAGTGGATGTGTGAAGTGATTGTTCAAGTTCCAAATTATAAAAAAAAGAGAAAAAAAAATAAAATTAAAAATAAAAAAAAAAAAAAAAAATTTTTAATATTTTTATTAAAAATTAAAAAAAAAAAAAAAAAATTATATTTTATATAAAAAAAAAAAAAAAAAAAATATTTTTAATTTATAGAATTAATTTAGAGAAAGATTGGGGGGGGATTGAGGAAATATTTTGGGGAAAATTTAGGGAGGAATTAAAGAGAATATTTGGAAAAGTTTTGGGGGGGACTTAAAGAAAAATTTGGGAAAGTTCTTGAGAGGACTTATAGAGCATATTTGAGCAAGTTCTAGAGAGGACTTGTAGAGCATATTTGAGCAAGTTCTAGAGAGGACTTGTAGAGTATATTTGAGCAAGTTCTAGAGAGGACTTGTGGATAGATTAGTGTGAGATTTTGTGGAAGCTTACAAGGTAGATTTGAGATAAGTCTTTGAGAAGACTTGAGAGCAGAGTTGATTGATTTGTTCAAACCTTGAGTTAAGGTTTAGGGTAGATCCAATAGAGTTGAGTCAAGCCTTGAGTTAAGGCTTGAGGATAGAGATCGAGGATAGATTTGTGCTAGATCGAAGGACTATGTTTAGTGTAGATTTGAGAGCAGAGTTTGGTGTATATTTGAGGATAGGTTTGTGCTAGACCAGAGATAGAGATTGAGCAGAGTTGTACTAGATCGAAGGACTATGTTTAGTGTAGATTTGAGATAGAGCTTTGGAGGTGATAGAGCAGAGAGGATAGTAGTCTCTAGTGGATAGAGATCCATTAGCCAGGGTAGTGAGGATAGGTCTTCTGAGTGGGGACAAGAGTCTTCAGTGGAGAGAGATCCACAAGCCAGTGTAGTGGAGGTAGTAGTCTTCTAGAGGATCACCATCCAGAGTAGAGGAGGAGTTCTCCTATGGATAGAGATCCATGAACTTGATTTAGGGGATTGGTGTCTCCTTTGGATAGAGGTCCATAAACATTGTAATAGGGAAAGGATTCCCAAGAGATTGATTGAGAAAATTTTAGTGAAATATTTTCTCCATGGAGTAGCCCACATTGGGTGAACCATGTAAATTGTGGTGTCTCTATTGTGTGTGGTGATTTGTGCATTGCTTTGATTACTGCTATTGATATTGCTATCTATACATTGCATAATATTGATTTGGAAAGAAAAGTAAAAAGTGGTCTTATACTTTTCACCCCCCTCTCAGTATAAGCTTGTGTTCTTCAATTGGTATCAGAGCGGGTTCCTTCAGAAGAGTTTAACAACTTGAAGGAAAAGCTAACAAGAACACAATGGATTCTAAGAATGTGTCCTCGGATAATTCAGCACCAGTATTTGATGGAAGTGACTATATATATTGGAGTATGAGAATGAAGATCTACCTGATGGCACTTGGCAATGAAATTTGGGAAGTAGTTGAATTTGGATATGATCCCTTAATTAATCCTCCTATAGATAAGGAAGGTAAGCTCCTACAACATTACAATTCAAAAGCAATGAATGCACTTTTGAGAGGTTTGCATAGAATAGAGTCTATGAAAGTTATGCATTGTCAAACTACAAAAGAAATGTGGGATAAATTGCAAAATATATATGAAGGAGATAAATGTGTCAAGAAAGCAAAGATGCAAAATCTCAAAGGAAAATTTGAAGAGTTAAGAATGAAGGATGAGGAAAACATTAGTACTTATCTACTTCGAATTGATGAGGTTGTTAATGCTATGCAAGGACTTGGAATGAAGATTGATGAATCAGATGTTTGTGATAAAGTTTTAAGAACTCTTCCAAAAATATTCAGTGAAAAGGTTTCTTCTATAGAAGTGTCAATGGATGGTGATACTTTGACAAGAGATATGTTGCTTGGTATTCTTACAATATTTGAGATAAGAACAAAAGAGGAACCAAATCCCCAGAAAGAAGCAACATTCAAAGCAATCAAGAAGACAAAGGGTAAGAAGTCAGAATCAAGCAATGAGTCATCCAGTGATGAAGAAGCAAATTATGGCAGAAGGAATAAGGATTCAAGAAGATCTAGAGATACAAGATCTATTAAATGTTTCAATTGTGGAAAGTATGGTCATTATGCAACTGACTATCAAGAAGCTAAGAATAACAATGATGAAGAAAAATAGGATCACAAGAACAGGGAATCAAAAATATACAGGCACCAAAAGAAGAGCAAGGATGGACAAAGCAGACAAGGAAAGAAGTTCTTTCAAAGACAAAAGAGAAGCTACTATGCGGATAAAGCAAGTAAGTACTCAAGTGATAGTGATGCTAGTTTTTCAGACAATGATAGAGATGAAGTCCTATTTATGATTGAAGAAAAAGAACAAGTTAAGAAAAGGACTCCAATAATTCTCAAGTGTTTTAGATGTGGTAACTTTGGACATCTTGAAGATAATTGTACAAGGGATGGTTATAGTTTCAGTGATGATGAATATGAGGATGCACTTGAAGGACCAGATGAAAACCTTCTAATGGCATTAGAAGAAGAAGTAGGTGATCCTATAGAAGACAAGCCAATAGAAAATAAAGATGTGGACAAAGGTAAACAAATAGAGGAATATTCAGAAAAGGATGGATATGATCTCAAGGGAGAACTTATTTATGCCCTTGACATGGTAAAGAAGGTAAGAAAGCAACACTCTAAACTTGAAATTCAGTTTCAGGAATGTGATGAAGAGAGAAGATTGCTTATAGAGGATTTAGAAAATTCAAAGGCTAAGGCAAAAAGGTTCAAAGATAAGTTAGAAGCAAAGATCTTAGAATGTGAAAAGTTAGCACAAGAAGTGGCACTACTGAGAGAAGATTTAGAAGACTCCAAATTCAAGCTAAAAGGGTTCAAAAATAGCTCAAAGAACTTGGATAAGTTCATCAAGATACAAAAGCCTACATCAAGCAAAACAGGTCTTGGATTTGAACAGGTTCAAAAGAAATGGGAAGGAAATTCAACCTCAAGTTTTGGAGGAGAAGAAACTTCAGATGAAGATACTTCATAAGAAGATAGTGTAAAAGAGAGTGAGACATCTGAGGATGAGTTGGACAATAGAGAGTTCAACAAGGACAGAAAAAAATGCAAAAAAAAGAGAAGAAGAAGAAAAAAAATAGGTCAAGAGAGACTAGGAGACCAATGAGGTCAAGACAAGGAGGCTTCAATGGAAGATGCTTTTCATGTCACAAGTTTGGGCACATGGCTTCACAGTGTAGGACACATGAAAGACAAGAATATGGAAACAGATAACTTTTCCATGGGTATTGCTACTCATGTAATCAGTTTGGTCACAAAGCAATGAATTGTAGGGTTCATGATAGAAGAGGATATGGCTTCACTAGGAGAAATCCTAAGACATTTGCACCTCCAAGGAATAATAACATTAAGTGTTATAAGTGCAATAATGATGGTCACACAACAAAGTGGTGTAGAGCAGACATTCCAGAATCAAGCAGGAACAGGAACATGAATAGGAACATGGATATGAACAGGAACATGAACAAGAATAGGAATATGGATATGAACAGGAATAGGAATAGGAACAGGAACATGGACAGGAATGTAGACATGGACAGGAACATGGATATGGAAAGAAATAGTCAGAGGAATCAGAAGGATCATATAAGAAGAAGAGAGGATAAAGGTAAAGAATAGTGCTTTCTAGGAGTAGAAATACTCCCACCCTAAAATTAACCACCTCAAGAGGAGGTGGGGGAGGGGCTAAGCTAAGAGGCTCATTCTTAGCCCCGAGCCCCAAAGGTGACCCTTTGCCATTGATGTCAAAGGGGGAGAGATTTGAGTAAGGGGGAGAGATTTGGTATTTGAGAGAGCATTGTCCCAGGGGGAGCATAACAAAGGAAAGGTCAAGTTTTTGGTAAAAATAATTTGGGTTGCCATCAATGACAAAGGGGGAGATTGTTGGACATTTTGAGCTCATTTAGTTGTCATTGATGTCAAGATGAAAAGTTGTCAAAATATTGTTTTATAAGGATATTTAAACATTGTGATGGTAGAATTAAGGTTTTTATTAAAACCATGGTGGTAGAATAATTTACATCAAATCAATGGAGTTCAAAGAAAGGTTTAAAGTTTATCTCAAGAAGGCTTTAATTTTTATTAAAGTCAAAGGTTTATAAAAATAATTTATAAAATTTAAATTCTTTTAGAATTTAAATAATTTATAAATTATAAAGGTTTTAAAGAAGCGTCGACATCATCAATTTAGTGGAGCATCGACGTCTATGGCAAAAGGTGGAAATCATGTATAAATACCATGCCAAAGGACATTAAAACTTACCCTTCTTCGATTAAATTTCATGCGACCAAGAGAAAGAATAATTCATGCAATCGTTGAGGAAGAAGACAAATTCATGTTGTCTTTTAGCACCAAGGAAGAAGATGAAAAGGGAGGGCTTAAGGCCTCACTCCCATTGGATATGGTGGTCCATTGGTAGCACACATTTTGTGAGAGCGTTGGGAGTGGAAGTGACCATGATCGATTCACGTGGAGGTAGTTGGCGTGTTTGTCTTGAGCGCTATGGAGGAAAATATTTTGGCACACGTTCGTTTGAGCGCCAGGCTTAGAAGAAAGAGCACAAGGTGCTCTTAATATTCCAAGCGTGCGTCTAGCACACGCGGTGGTCTAGCCCATGGCTAGGGCGCACGAGGAGGCAGATATTGGGGGTTCGAATCTCATAAGTGGCAAAGGTATTATTTTTGTTAAATAAATTTTTATTTGCCTAATGTTTTTCCTAAGGTAAAAAGGGAGTTATAAGGGTAGAATGAAAAGTTGCATGTTTGGTAATTGATTTATGTTATTGGAGTTATAAGGAAAGTGGATTTGATTTATGCCAAAGTTCTTCTTGCTATTAAAATTTAATTAAAGAGGTTTTTGAGTTAAATTTTGGTGGATGTTAAATTTATTTTAATTGGGAGATTATAAGGTGTTATTGGAAAATATTTTTATGTATGTTGATGGTTGTTTTTATAGATGGAGTGATAAGGTGTAATTGAGCTTTTGCATTATATTGTGAGAAATATTTATCTTCTAACCTCTTTGAGTTTGGCATAGAAGTGGTTGTGGTTGTGGCAGATTTATGAGATCCCTTAATCATCAAGAAAAAGGTATGAGTACATTCTTCCATAATTGAGTTGATTGATTGATTTTCTGAAAATAAGTTTGGAGTGAAAAGGATTTGATTAGGGCTTCCTTATTGAGTGTGTTTGAGTTAATGCTTCAAGGTTTTCTGGGTTAAAGAGTTGTTATGTGAACCTTGTTTTATAAGCATTGTTGTTGAAGCCATTGGTTGAGAGAAGAACTTGAACTAGGGTTTGAGTATCATTGCTATGTGAGGATTGTTTTATAAGCATTGTTGTTGAAGCCATTGGTTGAGAGAAAAACTTGAACTAGGGTTTGAGTATCATTGCTATGTGAGGATTGTTTTATAAGCATTGTTGTTGAAGTGAGTTGTTGAGCAAAGAACTTGAACTAGGGTTTGAAAAGAACATGAGTATCATTGTTATGTGAGATTTGTGGTTGAGCATTGTTGGAAACATTTTGAGTTGATGTTTATATGCTTGGACTAGGGTTTGTGAGCAAGGATTATTTCATTGAGTGATTGGTTGAGTAGAGTTGGTTGAGCCTAGTCAAGTGGATGTGTGAAGTGATTGTTCAAGTTCCATAAAACAAACTATTCTATATTCTGAATTGAGTTGAGAAAGTGATTGAGCATTGAGTTGAATTTGAAGCATATTGAGTCTCTAACAATTCTCCTTATGTTTCTAAGAGAGTGATTGAAAGTAATTGAGCATTGTGATTAGTATAGAACATATTGAGTCTCTAACAATTCTCTTTATGTTTCTATGAGATTGGACAAGTTCTGTGTGGACTTGTTGAGCAGATTTGAGGTAAGTCTTTGAGGAGACTTGTGGACTGATTTTGTGTGAGCTTTTGTGGAAGCTTACAATACAGATTTGGATAAGTTCTTGAGAGGACTTATTGAGCATATTTGGACAAGTTCTAGAGAGGACTTGTAGAGCAGATTTGAGCAAGTTCTAGAGAGGACTTGTAGAGCATATTTGAGCAAGTTCTAGAGAGGACTTGTGGATAGATTAGTGTGAGATTTTGTGGAAGCTTACAAGGCATATTTGAGACAAGTCTTTGAGAAGACTTGAGAGCAGAGTTGATTGATTTGTTCAAACCTTGAGTTAAGGTTTAGGGCAGATCCAGTAGAGTTGAGTCAAGCCTTGAGTTAAGGCTTGAGGACAGAGATCGAGGACAGATTTGTGCTAGATCGAAGGACTATGTTTAGTGCAGATTTGAGAGTAGAGTTTGGTGCAGATTTGAGGACAGGTTTGTGCCAGACCAGAGATAGAGATTGAGCAGAGTTGTACTAGACCGAAGGACTATGTTTAGTGTAGATTTGAGATAGAGCTTTGGAGGTGATAGAGCAGAGAGGATAGTAGTCTCTAGTGGATAGAGATCCATTAGCCAGGGTAGTGAGGATAGGTCTTCTGAGTGGGGACAAGAGTCTTCAGTGGAGAGAGATCCACAAGCCAGTGCAGTGGAGGCAGTAGTCTTCTAGAGGATCACCAGCCAGAGCAGAGGAGAAGGAGTTCTCCTATGGATAGAGATCCATGAACTTGATTTAGGGGATTGGTGTCTCCTTTGGATAGAGGTCCATAAACATTGTAATAGGGAAAGGATTCCCAAGAGATTGATTGAGAAAATTTTAGTGAAATATTTTCTCCGTGGAGTAGCCCACATTGGGTGAACCACGTAAATTGTGGTGTCTCTATTGTGTGTGGTGATTTGTGCATTGCTTTGATTACTGCTGTTGATATTGCTATCTATACATTGCATAATATTGATTTGGAAAGAAAAGTAAAAAGTGGTCTTATACTGTTCACCCCCCTCTCAGTATAAGCTTGTGTTCTTCACAAGAAAAGGAGAAGTCTATGTTGGTACAAATGGATCTTCATGTGCAAAATGAAGGAAATTAGTGGTACATTGATAGTGGTTATTCAAGCCACATGACGGGTGAGAAATGCAATTTTCTCTCTCAAGGAAATAAATGGAGGAACAGTATAATTTAGTGATAATGCTTCTACCAAAATTGTTAGAAAATGAATTTTGAGTCTGGATAATGGAATATCAAGGACATAGAATGTGTTATATGTTGAAGGGTTAAAACATAATTTTCTAAGTGTGATTCAAGTATGTGATCAAGGAAATACACTCACATTTCACCCAAATGAATGTGAGATCAGGAAATCTAAGACAAGAAAGCTTATTGTAGATGCTTGTAGGAATGCAAACAATCTCTACATGTTGAATGAAATTAAGGGAAAAAAATATTTTTTATCATAAGAGGATGAGATATGGTTATGGAATAGGAGAATGGGCCACTTGAACTTTGACAACATGGTGAAAATAAACAACAAACAAGTAGTTAGAGATTTTCCCAAGATAACCAGACCCCCAATTCTCCTATAAGTGCCATCAATATTTTGAAGAATCTGGTGATGCATTCAAGGACCAAACACATTTTGATCAAGTATCAATTTTTGTGAGAGCAAGTGACTAATCAGTAAGTCAAGTTGGAATACATTTCTACAAAGGAACATATTGCTGACATCTTTACCAAGCCACTTCCAAAGGAGACATTTTTGTATCTCAAAAGTAATTTGGGAGTAATTTCACTCCCATATCATAATTAAATGTCTCAGTTAGAGTAGGCAGTAAGGGGGCGTTGTAAAGTGTCTTATCATTTAGCCCCAAGGAGCCTTTGCCATTGATGTCAAAGGGGGAGAATTTTAGTAAGGGATAGTAGCTTGTCAAAGGGAGCAATTTGTGATCATGTTGCAATAAAGGATAGTTTCTTTGCAGGGTTGCCATCAATGACAAAGGGGGATATTGTTAGAATTATTGAAGTTGTCATTGATGTCAAAGGCATGTTGAGTAGAGCTTGGGTGAAGTAATCAAGGAAAATACATTTTGAGTAGAGGTTTGAATATTTAAATATTTATTTAAATATTATAAAGTTGAAATATTTAAATTAAATATTTAAATATCTCAATATTTAAATATTAATAAGGTAAAGTTATGTTTCAAATATTATTGTGAATGGCCGACCTCCTTGGGTGCCAAAATAAAATGAATGGTTTGATATATAAATAAAGCAAAATTTCATTGTGGAAAGGTGTCTCGATTGAAAAAGTATACCTTTGATATAAGTGTGTATTGCAGATAACATGAAGAAGGAGCTGAACACACAGTGGCAAGGGAAATGGTAGCATAGTAGAAGACACAGGTTCTTGATGGTGAAACAGAGTTTAAAAGATAGTGAATAGCGTGGAGGCTCGAAGAAAGAATACAACAGAAGAGCACAATAATAGCATTGGTTGGAAGTTCTACCATAGTAGAATATGAATGCTTTCAACAAAGTAAAGAAAATTATGGCTCCTGGTTTGATAGCAATGGTAACAGTGCAATAGGAGAAAGTGTTGGCAGTGTGAAGGTACTTTTATTTCATTTGATATTGTGAGACAAGCAGTGCAATGTGTTGGCAGTGTGAAGGTATTTTTATTTCATTTGATATTTTGAGACAAGCAATGCAATGTGTTGATTGTGTAAATAAGATTTTACTCTCATTTTGATCGTGTGAGAAATTATTGCTGTGTGAAGAATATGTTTTTGTAAAATTGAAAGGAACCCACATTTATGGTAGAAGGGAAGATGTTACATTAGAGCCCAAAGAGATGTCCTCATTCTTGGAGAGGCACACTCGGTTGACTATCCCACCTGAAGAGACCAGCAACCGTTCATTTTGCGTGGAAGAGAAGCACTTTTTGCTTGGAGAAAAGACACACGAAGGAGATTGTAGACCAGCCAGTTCAAAGGAAAGTATTTTGCTGAATTTCAATAGGAATATTGTATGTTGTGAGAAAATTTATGTAACACAGATATTGACCATCTATATCATTGAGCTAGGGCATGAGATTGCTGATATTCAAGTGCTGGAGAGGGATTTACCAAATTAGAGTGGTGCAATGGAAATTGTGAAGGAGAAAACAATTGGGGTGGCTCAAAGTGTGAAAACGATGATGGTGACAAATAGCGCTCATTATGATATCATCCACAGGAAAGGAAGAGTAACGATTTCACATGACTTCAGTATATGAACTCTTGGTTTAAGAAAGAAGTGCAGGCCAACATGTTTACATGAAGAGTTTGTAGAACCGAATACAAAAGTTAGAGATATTTCCAACATGCGACTTCAAATTGAAAATTGTGAAGTTACTCTCCATCGAACGGTGTAGCTGAGGTGGTTCACTTTCCATTGGTAAGGAATGCAAGCAAGAGACCTAGGTTTGAGTCATGCACAAGTTCTTTTGGCAAAAGGAGATGCAATAATGTTCGTTTGATATTATTGTTAATAGCTATGGAGGTATAGTGAGTTAATTCTTTACTTAAGGTGGTTATATTATTTGAAGTAAATATTTTACCATAATTGTTGGTTTTATAAAGTGGGAGGTATAAGGAATTATTAGATACATGGTAATGAAATGAGTTAAAATAAAGTTTGCTATTTTGACATACACATGGGAATAAGTAAATGAGTGTAGTTTCAATAAGACATTGCAAAAAAATTATGTGTAGTCCTGTATGGCATTACTAATCAGATTTTGAGCAAATCTGAGAGATATTTGTGATCAGTTTGGAGAGTAGATTTGATAAGTTTTTGTAACCAAATATTGGAGAAGAACATAGTGAGGTTGGTGCCTCAAGGGGATTGGTGTCTCTGTGGGTTGGTTCCCATGATATTGTATAGGGGATTGGGGTCTCTTGTGGGTTGGTGCCTAAAAAATTTATTAAAGAAAAAAATATGCAATATTTTATTGTGGTTATCTCCTGAGAGGGTGTTTCCACATAAAATATTTGTCTCTTATGTGTATGGTGATTTTTGCATTATTTCATTATTGCATTGATATTATTTTAAGTTATTTCTTTGGGAATAATTTTTTTTATCTTATATTGTTTACCCCCCTCTCAGTATAAGTGTGTGTTTCTTCAAGTTTTTCTTGGGTTGTCTCATTTGCTTGTGTGCGATTCATTTTCCTTTATCCTTGAATGACTACACTGATAGCCCCCAAAAAACCTTGGTATATTGATGAAACATGATTAAATTGATTGGGAGGAACTATAGAAGTTGATGCTCCCACTGCTTGTTTATTTACCTGATGATGAGGTAATAATGTTTGATGTATTCCAAGGTTTTGATTTGGTTGGGATAAGGGGTTATCAATCTTGATATTTTTCTATTTAAGTAAGTCTTGCACAATGTTCTTAAAACCAAAGCAATTTTTAATGTCATGACCTTTATACCGATGAAAGATGCAAAAAATATGCTCTTTGTAGTTTCTAGTTTTTTGCTTATTCAGATCTTCAGGATTCATTTCTAGCAATGTGAAAGCTTGTGCCTCATACAATTTTGGAAAATGAATGAACATGGTTCAGGAAATGGGGTGTAAATGTGTTTGGGCCTAAATTGATTAAATTACCTTTTTATAGGTTGAGATTGGTTCTGTAGTTGCTGTGGGGGTGGAACCACTTGATAATTCTATTGTTGTGTTTGTTGTTGTTGTTGTTGTTGGGGTTTTTGTACTTAGACTTGGGCTTGTTGAATTTGTTGTGAAGGTTGGCCCAAGACTACTTGATTAACTTGTATGACCTTGGACTGGTCATGGTTATTACCATTTTAATTCTTATTCTACCATTCTTTCATTTTTAGTTCGATATTGTCCTCATGAATTTTGATCTGTTCTATTACTTGAGCTTGGGTGAGTGCTTTGTCGAATATTCTATATTGTTGTAGTTGTAATAACAAGGAGATATGCTTGGCACAACTCCTCATGAATATTCGTGTTAAATTTACCATAGGGAGGAAGAATGACAATTTGGTCATGATTGCCCTCTAGTGGTTATGGTTGGGGGGGACAACACCCAAGATGGATCTTGAGTGAAGAAGGTGTGTGGTTGATATGTTGATGGTTGGTTCTGATCTATCCTCGATGAATGTTGCTATGGGTCAATATTAATGCTTCAATTAGTATTATCCATGATTGGTTGCTGTAACTGCAAGAATGCTTGTTGTATGGTATTCATAGATGAAGATGGTATGTCCATGTATATGGTATATGGTTGGGCTGGTTGCATAGCAACCATGTTAGTGGATGTAGGTGGAGGGTACATGGTAAAACTTATTGCCATTGAACGGGGAATGTTATGAGACATGGGATCTATGGATGTAGTGGATGGGATGGATGCAGGGACTTGCAAAGCAACATTGAATTGTACTTCATATAGGGGTTTGGTGTAAGAAATGTTATGATTTGGAAAAATAAAGGGTTTTTTGTTAGATGATGATGGTTTATTATGATCTAGGGCAACAACAATCAATTTAACGAATGGATTCGTGAATATTCGGTTGGACTACTACGGTTGTGATAAGATGGTTTTCCTACTATGGTGGAGGAAATATGCAAGGTGGAATGGTAAGCGGTGGTAATGATAGAAATACCATACTAGCTACATTCAGGTATAGCCTAACAATGTCCATGTCCACATATGTGACATGATCATTCCATGGCGTAGGTGGCTCACTCCTAGGAGTATCAAGGATGGCAGTATGAGTAGCCCTCTACATAACATCTATGTCCAAGATAGGGGTACTAGTAGAGGTTCCAAAATTTTGGTTTAGGGACACAGTAGGGGCTACATTGACTTGCCCTACCACCAAAGTGTTAGGGACCTGACAAGACTAAGATGGAGGATCCATGGAAGAAGGCAATTGACTTTGAATTTGTGCTAACTTTCTGACTTGGCTATGGGTTGTTACCATATGCTAAGGGTGAGATGAATTATAAAATGTAAAGATGTGTGCATGAATATGTGATGGAAGCACAAAGAAAAATATCATGCAAAGCAAATAAACAAACAATTTTGCTCCTAAGTTTTCGCAAAGTTTGATTTTTGTTTTTGATTTTTGAAAAGTTTCTGATTTATTTTTGAAATTTTTTTGGTAAAAAAAAACTATGTGCAAATGTTTAACCCTAAAATGAATATATGAATTTCACCTATATGCTCTCACACACTAACCCAGTGATGAAGTATAAGTTGTGAAACCCACCAGGACTTGATGATGAAACCTAAATTTGATGAGGGAGCCTAGGTTCTACCGACCCTCACCCAGTTCAATGTGGGCAGCGATACACCAACCAAAGAGGAATACATATTATTTTCCATAGCTACGATGGTTCTTGGATTAGCATTGGCTAAATAATGGGGTAATATTGTTGGGGTTGGTGGTGAAGTCCACAATTTGCCAACGTTCATGTGCAAGTATGTGAAGGCCTTGTTTATTATTGTGTAATGCAAGCTAACATGCAATTCTATTTATTGCCTAAATGCAAAAAGTAAAAACATACAATAGTATATAGAAAAATATCAGGGACTGAATGACTAATTTTAGGTGAGATCTATCATATTTTTAAAATACAGAGCCAACCACCGATGGGCGGTTAGGACTGGTCAACTGCGACTGCACGATTAACCAACCATGCACACACATTTGAGAATTCCCAATCGTGGACCCATGGTTTCAATTGTATGCCATAAAATGAGGTATAGCAGGTCTAAGACCCTAAATGATCTTGGTCTATTCCTAATTAGGCTATGCAAATGCTCTAATGACTAAACTAAAATGTAAATTTCTTTGATTTTTAAATTAAGTATGCCTATCCTAAGACCTAGATGCAAACAATGACAAATAGAGATAGAGACTCTTATTTAACCTAAAAAAATTCTAAAATAGTAGAAAATAAATGAGGGTTTTAGATGTACACACCTATTATCCTTTCACTGCTCCTTCCAATTCTTTCAACCGTAGATCCACAATTTTAGAGTGCTCCGACCACTAGTGTGTGATTCCAAAAAAACCCAATCATCGGTGCATAGTTCGTTCGATCTGTAACTGCATGCTTGTAGTTGCTCAAGCATAGAGCCTAATCAACATGGGTTCTGTATCCATCTATTTTTGATTTCCAATCTTCATGTGACCAAGCTCCATAAACTTGCAATCATAGAAAAATACATATTAGTAACAAATTTTAGAAAGACAATGACAAATACAACCTTAGGGGGTCGCATTGTGATCACCATTTCTGTAACAAAAATAACTAAAAAAAAATGTATGAGATATAATAGAGAAGATATTGTAAAAATTGATTTTTCTTTATATTAATATAGGGGACCCTGAAATGTTGATTTTACAATGCTTTCAATTTGCCCCAATGTCTTAGAGGTAAAGTTATAATAATCTATCCCTATTATAAAAATAAAAATTTAATAATGGGGGGTCTTCCATCTCTTCAAAAAGCTACTGTGTGTTCTTCACTCCTTCTGCTATAGCTCCAAGGATGAGTGGGCTTTTGATATCCAACAATGGGACCACTCCAGCTTCAACAACTCTCCAAGTACATGTCTCCTGCACACATGACAAAGCAAACAAGGGTTAGTAGCACCTGTTGATCAAGATATAAAATACTACTATAAACCCTAGTTGTAGAAACATGAAATATGATATAGAAAATAGAGAAATAAAACTTAAGATGCCTTGCTAAAAATCAAGTTTTCATCGATCTGTTCATCGTGATTTTTTGGTTTTGTGCAACCATGGATGCATGGTTCTAGCTAGTCAACCATGGGAGGGCAGTTAGGCAGCCACATGAGAGTGGTTGCAACTGTGTAACTGTGAATGGGCGATTGGGGCTGAATGACAAAAAGCTCCAAAATATGACTTTAGGGCTTTAAATATCTGGTTTCCTCGAGATGTATGCAAACTCTTGGTGAGATTCTGGTAGCCTAACAATGTCTATTCTTATCCTCATTTGGTTGATCAGGTATGGTTGCTTTTGTAGGCCATTTTGGGATTTTGGAGGGAAATATATTTTGTAAGCCATAATTACCAAGTGGTAATCCAGGGTTACCAAATGGAAGGGGTAGTTAGAGTGAGTCATATGGGGTATCTCACTTAACTGGGGTGATGTGGTTGCAAGGGAGGTGTGAGGTGATGAGTGTTGTTAATATCATCATTTAATATTATGATTTTTCAAATCTGAGGTGGTGTCCAAGGTTGTCTATAATAGAATGTTAGGGCATATTACAGTTCAGACATTCAGATTACAAGTATTTATTGGGTGAAACAGATGTTGGTTTAGCCTTTTGGTGTCACACTAAACCTAATCTATAGAATGAAAACTAAATTAACTTGCAAGAATTGAAAACTAATTCTAATTTGCAGAAATTGAAATCTAACTACAATTGCAAGAATTGAAATTGCTAAATTGAAATGTTGTTGAATTGAAATCCTAAATTACACTTGCAAAATTGAAACCTAGTTTACTCTTGCAGAATTGAAATGATAGAATTGAAAAATTGCTAAAAATAAAAGCTAAATTACATTTGCAGAATTGAATATTGCTTTAAAGAGAAATACACATGCTAAAAACAATTACCAATGTCCTGCTACAGGAGGTTGTCAAGCTTCTATTGCATTGGCTAACAATAAAATGAAAACTATTGGAAACTAGTAAAATTGCTAAAATAGAGAAAGATAAGGAACACATGAAAAAAGGGAAATAGGAGAAAAAAGAGAAACACAGGTATAAAATATTTTTCAGCGAACACACATATTGGCTACACAAAAACAAAATCAAAAACATGAAAAACATCATAGTAATTCAAAACAAGAAATGGAAATTAACAAGCATCTTGCTAAATCTACTGCAACAAAGTTGCAGAAAAACCTGTCATAAAAGTCCTCCTTCTAGGCCTGAAAGTGGGCCCATGCTTCCTGATCTAGAAGAAGGTGAAGAAGCACTCACTAACTACTTAAAACACTCACTCAAAGCTCACAAAATAAACACAAAATATTGCACTTTATTTATGTCAAAACATGTTGAATTGTTACAAGAAAAATGTTGCACTATGTCCTATTTGTTGCTACTAACTACTCTCCTACTAACTACTAGCTCAACCAATGAGGGAGCTATTATTTATAATACTCTATTACATGTATCTCATGCTCAGATTAGCTATGTTGTTATTTCTCAATGATTTACCAATAGTTTTGAAACTAAATTAGTCCAAATTAAGATAGTTTGTGTTGCAACAACACTCATTGGCCCTTGGGATGCATCTCCAATGGTGGGAGTGCATTGGATGAGGTTAGAAATGTTCTTGTACACCTGTATCCACCTTGAAATATCATTTCCCTACCATTTTGGGTGCTCAAACCTTCATTTGACTAAAATTGGCTACTTTTCCCCCTTATTCTGGAGCATCTTCGGAATATCAATAGTAGAAATAGAATTTATGCTCAACTACAAAAAAAATGGGTAATAAGGTGGTTTTAAGTGGATGGGACATATCTCCTATCCCTTAGAAATCATTTCCAACTGCTGCCCCCCATTTATATTGACAAATTCTATGACTTCCTTAATAATTGCACAATTCTGGTTTTTGTATGTATTTTCTAGTTGTTCCTGCTTTTTAGCCTTTTTGTCTTGTTGCTCCCATTTGTACCACATGGAAATTCTTCCAAGTGGATCAGGAGTCATCCCTAACCTCCCTCATCTATTTCCAAGTATTTTCCTCCTCTTTAGTTGACAAATTCCAAGTCATCAATAAAGTGATAGCTTGTTGGTTTTTGTATGGTTGTTTTTTTGCAGTTGATAATTTGTTGCACAGTTAGAGAAACTTGGTGCCAAATTGCATTTCACACAATTTGGAAGGTGGTAAAAGCATTCAAATATTATTTTGAGGTTATAAACAACAACACACAACATTTGGATTTTGAAATGCACATTTTATTTGCTAATTAATCAAACTGAAATAGTGCAAAAAATACTGCACAACTGTCCCTGTTTTGTGATGCCCTGTTGTTATCCATTTAGACTATGTGGGAATGCTTCTAAATAGGTTATATGTCTTATTTAGTCCCTCTAAATACATTCCATCCATTTTCTCATGCTTTTCTTGACAACTTCAAGGTGCTTCTTCAATGTGATAGTTGGCTGATTTTTGTATGTTGCACAAAACTTGTCACTGCCCTATTTTGCAGTAGAGATTACTTTGATGCCAAATCACTTGAAAACTTTAGTTTTGAAATGGGATGACACTTCAAACATGCTGGAGTTAGCCAAATATCTGAACATGCTTGTCTGCTTTATTTTTCTATGTTATTTTCACCAACAAAATCATGTCAAAAATAGTCACAAAATGCTGAAAATAGTCAAAACAGGGGTATAGTGTTCCTAACATAAAATCATGCAAACACTTAACAAATAATATATTCTAATCAACTATTTGGCAATTAAATTTGTCATGTTTGGTAATATGATAGTTTTTATATGTCAAACATAGTGTAACAATGAGGTATTTCTAGGCCTCATCATCCCCCCCAGCTTGAACTGATGCATGCCCTCATGCATCCTAGTAGGCCATAGTAATATGCAGGTTTTATCTTTTTGAACAACATCCTTTGCCACCTGAGAAATTTTTGCAATTTTTGACAAATGATAAAGATGCTACAATTTTTGAAATTGTTGCAATTTTCTGAAAATGGTTCAAAATGTTGAAAAATTTGAAAGTACTGCAATTTTTGAAAATGTGATGTTGAAAACATGAAATTGTTGTACTTTTCTAAAAATTGTTGAACAAGTCACATTACCTGCCACCCGAGAAATTTCTCCTTGCTGCACTACACCAAGCATTTTGCAATTAAGCACATGTATTTCACTTTTCTACAACCTTGCAATTTTTCAATTTTTGTAGTTCCTGCAATTTTTCTTTTCTTCTCTTTTTTATTTTTAATTTTGCTCTTTGTTTTTTTCTTGCATTTTTTTTATTTTTTTTTTCATTTTCAACTTGCAATTCTTTGATTTCTACACTTTCATCCTTCAATATTGCAATTTCTGCAATTCCTGTAGTTTTGACTCTTTTTCTACCTTTCTACAAGTTTTAGTGCTGCAAGGTACCTCTTAAAGGCTTGGTATCATGTGATTCATCTTGCAATAGCCTTATTGTGTTTTTCTAATGGAACCATATCTGGTAGATGCACTACTACTGGTGGAATTTTCTATCTTGACAATATTTTAGCCTAGATACCTATTTTTGTTGTTTGCACCTTTGAAACAAAATTGATAAAATTTTGATTTTGAAATGCTTGAGGGATGTACTTACTTGTGGTAGAGCTTTAGGGAACTCAATATCTGATGTGCCCTACTTGTTTTACTATTTTACAATATTTTTAGGAATTTTTGGCATAATTTTTGTCTCATTTCGAAGATCTTCGAAATGAGACAATTATTCTAAGGATGTCTCTGCTCATTCTAAAGATGCATCTAAAAATGCAGAAATGACCTCCTATGCAAAATTTAGCTGCATATTCTATTGTGGGCCCATCTCTAGGGTGTGTAAGCCTTCCATAACATCAAAAATCCCTTCTCTATCCTTTTTTTAGATGTTATTCTTCATTTTGTATGTTGTTATTTTATTGCAGTAGTAGTAAAACAGAATCTTCAAGTGCATTTTCTAGATTATCCTCTTCATATTTATGAAGCATTTGTGGGGTATCAACTTGTAGTTCTCCTTCTGAAACCTGCCCTACTAATTCAAATAGAATTGCTGCCATGTCTGTCCCAAAATTAGGTTTTTGCATAGTTTTGAAGTTCCCATGCAACTAAGGGTAGAAGGGGGTGTTTCTTGACATTTTGAACATGTTCCATTTTTAACTTGCCAATATTGTATGAATAGTTTATGCCAAATACCGATTATCATACACTAAATGCTAAATGCTTACTATGACTAAATGCAAGAAACACATACCTTACTGTCCTAAAAATTTATCATGCACCTTACAAGTTGCTTCCAATGATTGTTAGCAAGCTATCTAAAAACATAAACATAACACCTGTGCAGTGTGAGATTTGTACAATGGTGGAACAGAAGTGGGTGGATCAAATCAAGGCAATGCACGCCGAAAAACTGGTTTTCATGCAAGCCAATTCAGTAGCACCTCCGAGAAGGTTTTCACTACTGAATTATTCATTTTTTTATATTTTTTCCTTGTTTTTTATCTTTCTTTTCTCTTTTTTTTTTTTTCATCAGAAGAGGCTGCCATTTCTGGTTTTCAACCAACTTTTGTCCTTTTTTTTCAAGTGCTTCAATGAGAGAGAATGTCTCTCATGAGGCTACAATGAGAGAGAATATCTCTTACTCTTATTTGGATAAGAACAATCCTTATTCTACAAAAAACATCAATTTTTGTATAAAAACACCATATTTTTATGTTGAAGGTTGCAACAATGATGCACCCTTTCTTTCCATATGAGTAATAAGAGCCTTCTTATGTCATCATTAACTCCTTATTGCTGGAAATGAAGTATTGACTTCATTGTTCCTCCTCCATGCTGAAATTGATGCTTGTCCTCATGTATCTCCATTTTGTGGGACATGCCTTTTGCTGCAATTTTTTTGTCTCTCTCGCTCTCTTTGTCTTTTCTCTCTTTTTCTTTCTCTCTCTCTCTCTCTTTTTCAAAATTTTCTCTTGTCTTGCTTGTGCCCATGAAGGAAGTTCACAAACAAGATTATTCTCTTTTTGCTTTTCTTGTATTTTCTTCTTTTTTTTTCAAACTTTTTATCATCACTCTAAATCTGACATGGAAGAGAAATTCTCCTCCATCCTGTGTACATCCAATTGTTCAACCTCCTTCAAGAACTCCTCCTTAGTTAATGGTGTATGGTATACCCGAAGGCAGTGTCCATTCACTACTAACTTCCTCCATGAATCATCAATGGGAGAAAGAAGCACTGCTCCATTTCTAAATATTTCTTCAATCAAGTATGGTTCAAGCCACCTAGTCTGCAACTTCCCAAGAACATCTTCATAACAAGAATTGAACAATAAAGCCCAATTTTCTTGCTGAAATTTTTGTTGCTGAATATGATTGTCATGCCACAACTTTTGCTACTCCTGAATCACTTTTATTTGATGCAATGCATCCAACCAAAGTTCATCAAATGCTTTAAGTTGTAGAATCCTGTCAATATGTACTTGCAACAATTCAATTCCAATTCCCAAAGATGTTAAAAGCATTAGTAACTCAATTTCAACAGGAAAATATGGTTTCTTATCATAAACCAGTTCATACAATGTGAAACTAAGTATGTCTAACATATGATCAATAAATGGAAAATGGTCCTTATGTGTGAATGTATTCAGTTCTTGATAATCTTCACACACTCTTAGTTTCCTATTTTTCTTTGGAATAATAACTAATGGAGGAACCCATCGGTTATCAAAAATTGGATAAATGAATCCAACCTCTAAGAGTTTTTTTATTTGAGTTTTGATAATATCTCTTAAGGTAGGACTCAATTTTCTTTGCAGTTGTTTCACAGGTTTAACATTTTCAATATATATCCTATGAGTGCATACATCAGGATGAATTCTTGACATATCCTTGTATTTCCATGCAAAGGGATTGAAATGTTGTTTCAAAATAGCAAACAATTTTGCTTTTTGTTCATAAGTTAGCCAACTAATAATGTTCAAGAATTTTCTTAGTTGTATTTCAATTTGTTTCATTCCTAGGAGGATAGAATTTACCCCTTTGTATTTGCTTACTAAGGAGTTCAATGGAAGTAAATTTTTTGTGTAAATTTTCTATTTCTTCTCCCCTTTATCCAGGGTTGATTTTTGTGTTTTTGGACTAAAGTATTCTTGTGTTTCTCCATTGATTTTTATCTCTTCAATAATGGGTGGAACAAGCTCAAGTAAGGTCTTGTTTGAGCACAATTGGATGTTGTTGCAGTCAATAACATTTCCTACAATATTTTTACTAGATTCAGCTACATAGACAGGGGCTACCTATCTTGTATTATTTAGATTAGCCACAGGTTGGGCTAGAGGTGGTGGTTGTTTTACCTCCTCTATTTGTTGTTGTTGGGATCTCTCTTGAGAAAAATTTGGACTAGGCAACAAATTTTGTGTTTCTATGATATTTCTGAGTTGTGGAAGTAAATGGTATTTATCAGTGATATGTCCTTGTGAAAAAATGCTACAAATAGCTGATATAGATGTTTTTTTTAAGGGATAGTCTTGTATATCTGCCATGATGTCTTCCCAACACTTGGTACAAATTTGTTTATACTACCCTGATGATATGGATACAAAAAGAGGTAGTACAAGCAGATGGCTCCTCTAATTGTTTTCAAGAGATCTTATGCTTCCTGATAATGAGGATGATGAATTTCTTTCAATTTTATTAGGAATTTCAAACATAGGCAATTTAACCCCTAAGTGTGAAGATCACCTCCCTATGGTTTCTTGCTTGTTTTCTAAATGGACTAAAATGCAATTTACCAAAAATTGTTACTTATACCAGTCATTTATCCAGATTTCACTCTGAAGTTCACAACTTAGCACACTTAACAATTATTGGGCTGCTTTTACCCTCTAACAACACCATGTTCCCTAACAATGGTGCCAAAAATGATGCATGTCATTAATAGCATCATTTAATCTTATGATTTGTCAAATCCAGGGTGGTGTCCAAGGCTGTCTACGATAGAAGGTTAGGGTAGATTACAATTTAGACATTCAGATTACAAGCATTTATTTGGTGAAATAGATGTTGGTTTAGCCTTTTGGTGTCACACTAAACCTAATATGCAGAATGAAAACTAAATTAACTTGCAAGAATTGAAAACTAATTCTAATTTGCAAAAATTGAAATCTAACTACAATTGCAAGAATTAAAATTGCTAAATTGAAATGTTGTTGAATTGAAATCCTAAATTACACTTGCAAAATTGAAACCTAGTTTACTCTTGCAGAATTGAAATGAGAGAATTGAAAACTTGCTAAAAATAAAAGCTAAATTAAATTTGTAGAATTGAAATATTTCTTGAAAGAGAAACACACATGCTAAAAACAAGGAGGTCGTCAAGCTTCTATTGCATTGGCTGACAATAAAATGAAAACTGTTGGAAACTAGTAAAATTGTTAAAATAGAGAAAGACAAGAAAAAATTGAAAAACAAGGGAAATAGGGAAAACAAGGGAAACACAAGTATAAACTATTTTTTTAGCTGACACACATTGGTTGCACAAAAACATAATTGAAAACATGAAAAACATCACACTAATTCAAAACAAGAAATGAAAATTAACAAGCATCCTGCTAAATCTGTTGCAACAAAGTTGCAGAAAAACCTGTCATAAAAGTCCTCCTTCCAGGCCTAAAAGTGGGCCCATGATTCCTAATCTAGAAGAAGGTGAAGAAGCACTAACTAAATACTTAAAAAACTCACTCAAATCTCACAAAATAAACATAAAATACTACACTTTATTTATATCAAAACATGTTGAACTGTTACAAGAAAAATGTTGCACTATGTCCTATTTGCTGCTACTAACTACTCTCCTACCAACTACTAGCTCAACCAATGAGGGAGTTATTATTTATAATACTCTATTACATGTATCTCGTGCTCATATTAGCTATGTTGTTATTTCTCAATGATTTACCAATAGTTTTGAAACTAAATTAGTCCAAATTAAGATAGTTTGTGCTGTAGCAGCACTCATTGGTCCTTGGGATGCATCTCCAGTGGTGGGAGTGCATTGGAGGAGGTTATAAATGTTCTTGTACACCTGTATCCACCTTGAAATATCATTTCCCTACCATTTTGGGTGCTCAAACCTTCGTTTGACTAAAACTAGCTACTTTTCCCCCTTATTCCGAAGCATCTTCGGAATATCAGTAGCAGAAATAGACTTTATGCTCAGTTGCAACAAAAAAGGGTAATAAGGTGGTTTTAAGTGGATGGGACATCTCTCCTATCCATTAGAAATCATTTCCAACTATTTCCCCCCATTTATATTGACAAATTCTATGACTTCCTTAATAATTGCACAATTATGGTTTTTGTATGCATTTTCCAACTATTCCTGCTTTTTAGCCTTTTTGTCTTGTTGCTCCCATTTGTACCATGTGGAAATGCTTCTAGGTGGATCAGGAGTCATCCCTAACCTCCCTCAGCTATTTCCAAGCATTTTCCTCCTCTTTAGTTGACAAATTCCAAGTCATCAATAAAGTGACAGCTTGCTGGTTTTTGTATGGCTATTTTTCTGCAGTTGACATTTTGTTGCACAATCATAGAAACTTGGTGCCAAATTGTATTTCAAATAATTTGGAAGGTGGGAAAATAATTCAAATATTATTGTGAGGTTATAAACAATAGCACACAATATTTGGATTTTGAAATGCACATTTTATTTTCTAATTAATCAAACTAAAATAGTGCAGAAAATACTGCACAACTATCCATGTTTTGTGATGCCCTGTTGTTGTCCATTTAGACTATGTGGGAATGCTTATAAATAGGTTATATGTCTTCTTTAGTCCCTCTAAATACATTCCATCCATTTTCTCATGCTTTTCTTGACAACTTCAAGGTGCTCCTTCAATGTGACAATTGGTTGATTTTTGTATGTTGCACAAAACTTGTCACTGCCCTGTTTTGCAACAGAGATTATTTTGATGCCAAATCACTTGAAAATTTTAGTTTTGAAATGGGATGACACTTAAAACATGTTGGAGTTAGCCAAATATCTGAACATGCTTGTCTGCTTTATTTTTCTATGTTATTTTCACCAACAAAATCATGTCAAAAATAGTCACAAAATGCTGAAAATAGTCAAAATAGGGATATAGTGTTCCTAACATAAAATCATGCAAACACTTAACAAATAATATATTCTAATCAACTATTTGGAAATTAAATTTGTCATGTTTGGTAATATGATAGTTTTTATATGTCAAACATAGTGTAACAATGAGGTATTTCTAGGCCTCATCATGAGGGATGTCTTATGTTAAGGGACAAGGGGGACATGTGTGTATGAGATGTGGCAAGGTAAGAGGTAGTGATGGCTAGGACACATGTCTAGTGAATAGGCAATGTATCCTAGGGATATTTTCCAGATTTATTAAAATTTGGAAAATAGGATAATATGCAGGATTTATACACCTAAGTTTAGACTTATGTATATAACTTTATTATGCAAGATTGTATGGTGGGATGCAAGATGTGGTTTTTGTGAATGCCTAAGTTTTTATGTCTACACATACATACATAAATGCATACATACATACATACATATACACACACACACATATACATACATATATATGTATGTAAAATATGTTAACATTTTATGCTTTCATGTAAAATCTCAAAGTGCAATACACAACCTCTATAGTACTTTCTTTCTTATGATGTGCTAGAAACCCTAAAATGCACAAGAAAGCTTCCATACTAATTTTTTATTATAGGTTATAGGGTCAAACCTATTGGTCAAAGAGCTCCCTTAGGAGGGTGGAGACCACGGTTTAAATCTCTCAGGCCTTATATAATTGGAGGGAGTATAGCGCCAGTGTCACCAGCTACATTAAAAAGTTTACCCAACATAACTAGAGGTTACAGTGGCAACAAGGAGCAGGATTCGTACGCACGATGAGGCGATGAAAAAATGTAACGAGGTATTGATTCCTCTAGTATAAGATAAAAACAAATCTTTATTATGCTTCCTTTTAAAACTTTAAAGTGTAAATTAACTTATTAAAAAAACTTTAAAGTTTAAGGGAAAACCTTTATAATTCTTTTGTTTTTATTGTAATAAAATTATTTTATACTACTTAAGAAAAATAAATATGGTCTACCTAGTTTCAATTTTACCTATTTCATGTTCTTTACTTTTAACGTTGACTTTGCATATTCTTTCATAGCTTTAATTCCTTCTAAATTTGAAATTGAATATTACAACTCATCATCCTATGCATCCTTATTAGTTTCTTTTAATGTTTGCTCTAAATGAAACTTATTGAATTCACCATCTAATGAGGTAGAAGAGGTTTCTTTACCTTTTTTTAGGAGTGAAAAAATCTTGATTTGAGCCATATTTTGCTACAACATAATTCCCATTATTCAATTTCGAATTTCTCTTATGATAAAAACTTTTAATATTTTTTCTCAATTATTTTGACTTTGTAATATCTTTTAATGTGTCTAATTCCCATTCTTCAATTTTAAATTTATCTTATGACAATTTAAAATATATATATTTTTCTCAATTATTTTGGCTTTGTATTCTCTTTTAATGTGTCTAATATTATGGTATTTATGACTTCACAATGCAGTATTTCAAAATCCACATGTTGAAACCATTATCATGATTAAGATTTAATCACAATGGATTTTGGCAATGAATTTAAAATATTTATGATAACAAATATTTATATACACAAAATATTATTTCACTCCATTAAAGTGCCTTCTTAATGAACTCCCATATAGTGCTATCAATTTTATACAAAACCTCATTATTTAAAGTTGATACAAAAGTAAAAAAATCTTGAGGAAGTGTTGTAAGAGTTTCCATCTCCATAAAAAGTATTACCTCATGTATTAAATACAAGCAACCCATAAAATATGGTCTCTTACCCATATTCTATTCTTGAATTTTAAATTAGACAAGATGAAGAGGAAAATTTGTTTTAGAAGGAAAGCCATTAAATAATTTAATCTCAATCTCACTTCATTTTAATTTGCTTTGAATCCTTAAAAATCATTTCAATATACTTTTAACTTACATTCTGATCTTATCATTTTAAGAACCAAAATATCATGTTTGGTCCATGGGGCTTATTGTCTAGGCAACACTTTATCACATGGATTTATAATAAAGGTTTTTAGATAAAATGTTACATCAACATATTTCTAGATATTAAAGGAGATGAAAAGGTTAAATATAATATATTTATTGATATGATTATTGGGGTTAAAGAAATTTAAAAGTAATTTAAAAAAAAATAAAATACCAGTGACTAATATTTGTTAAATATGCAAAAATATTATAGATATGAAATACAATTTTAAGCATATTATTTGTGTTCTTGGCATAATATAAATTTTTTAATGATATACTTCCTGTATATTAAAACAAGCAAGCATTTTAAACATAGGAGGTGATAGCAATGTGGATGGTTTGATCGAAAAGAGATAAAAATAATAAAATAGATACATCTAAAAACTATAGAAAATAACAAGTATTTTGATAAGAAATATGCATGGGGTGTGTATTAATAATAGCTAATTAGAGCTACAAGCTTACTGTAGTGGTGAGGGCTTTGGCATATCTTTAAGAGGTTCGAGGTTCAAATCCCACTCAATATGAGGGGACCACGAACACTCATAAAAACTTGTGTAAACTCATTGAAAAACAATAGAGAACTAGAAAATAAAGAAAGAAAGTGTATTCAGTTCTAGCAAATCATCTATTGCTTGGACATGGATTCCTAGAGAAAATAATTTTTCATTTTGTTGTTATGGATAAAAAATTACTTCCATGACCTAGGGCATCCCTACTTCCAACTAGGTATCCATTAAATGCCTTTCTTCCTTACTAGCATATATTTCTTCTCAAGAATCATTTATTTTATTTTTTTCATTGATGTCTAGAGCAAAGAAATCAAAGGTGATGCTTTTATAAATAATTTATTTTTTAAAAATAATTATAAATTATTTAAATATGTTAAATAATAATTATATTATTAATAATTATAATCAAATTACATGACATAAAGTGGTTAAAATTATAGGCTTTTAATGTGGAGATCTAGCTTCAAATATTTATAGATGATACACCAATAAGTGCTTAGATATTATTGTATCAATATTATTATTTGGTTTGTTAAAAATACCATGATAACTCAATCATGATGTAACACTACCGAGACTAATTTTAATTCCATATAACCAATTAAAAAGTTTAATTGTTATAAAAATCATGTTATAAAATACTTTGATTTTTTTAAATTTTAAAATAAGCTATATGTGGATTTTATGGGATCCACTTCCATAAAAATAACAAAATATTCCATTTGTTTTTAGGTCAACTAAACCATAACCAAAAGGTATACTTAATTTATTTTTCTATCAAATATATTTGTCATCTTCCTCAAAGTGTTAAACTTTCATAATCAATTACTTGACATCATTTTTATTAAGAGATAAAATCTCACATGGCTAGTTGCCTTCTAAAATTTGAATTTAACCAAGATGAATATGAACACCATGATTGGATAAATTATTTGTTACTTGATTTCCTTCTATATAAATACTCTCACATTAGCAAGAGATTGCTTCCAAGGATAGTTAATGAACAACAACAATAATATTTTTTTATCCAATCCTTACATCTGCATTTGTTGATGGTTCTAATGATAATTTTTGAATCCTCCTCAAATGAAATATATGCTCATCCTTTTTCCAAATGTAATTTTAATCATTGTAAGAAGTTCCCTATTAGATTATATTATATTATTTGGTACATGCTAATGTACCACCTTGGTTACATATTTAGATTAGGAGTGCGTCTTAGATTAGTGTGTAAGTAAATATTTTAAGTAATGTAATAATATGCAAGAAATGCAAAAGTGTCTTGTGGTTAAGAGTGCAAGTATGATGAGTGTAGATGTGAGAAAGTTTCCATTATGTAAGAGTGCATATGTGTCCTTAGAGTATAAAAATGAAGAGTCTCAAGAAGAGTGAAGGCCAAGAGTACTCCATATGAAGAGTCACATCCCATTATATGTGTCTATGTGTGTGTGTTTGTATAACACAATGTAGAGTGAGAGTGTGTAGAAGTATGGTGTATTTGAGATCTTTATTCTATATCAAGATACGCATGAGAATTTGTTAATACCAATTTTATGAGTTGTTATAGAAATTATTTACGGGTTTTATATGATTAGAATATTGCCATTATCTTATATTCATATAGGATCTTTATTTTAGATCTTGTAGTTATTTTGCTTTAAGTATTAAGCATCAAAAGCTAACAATGGTATCAAAGCCACAAGGGAGATTAATAGGAGATAGGGAGAGCCACAAGGGAGATTGAGAGGAGATAAGGAGATTTCATTTACAAAATTTAAAAGTTTCAATTTGGCTAGAGTCTTTCCACGGGGTTGTAAAAAAACTCATGAAGACTAGGACTCAACATAGATTTCTTTCCACTAGATTAAAGGATAACTAGTGAAGTTTAATGATTTCAGAATTTTTGAGATTTGGATGTATTTTGTTGCTACTGTATAATGTTTTTTTACAAACAAATAGTTCTCAAAGTTTGAGAAGCTTCCTACAACAAACAAATAAGAATTTTACCTTTGATCCTAAAAGTCTATGTGCTTTTATCATGTAGGGATTAGTTTTGGAGTTACAACAAAAGAGTAGACATTGAATATTAAGGAGGTCCAAGAAAGAGGTCCCATTGAAGATTGAAAATTGAATATTGAGGAAGACCCAAGAAGGAGATCTCCATAGAAGATAGAATATTGAATCTTGAGGAGACCAGATAAAGAGGTCCCATAGAATATTGAAGACTACAAATTGAAGGAAGAAGAGAGAAAGAGGCTAGAGAAGTCCTATTGAATATTGAGAAGTGAAATATGGAAGGGAAAACATTAGATTTAATATTGATAATGCAATAGTTTATAGACAAATCTATAGGCTAAAGATAACCTTAGGAGATAATAGTGCTAACAACTAACTAATGACGACAATGTAACAATGATGTCGACACTAACATAACAACATAGTCAAATTGACTACGATGACTAACTCACCTAGATATTTACTAACAATGTAAATATCCTAAGGTAAAAGTAAATACAAGTGGTAAAAGTAACAAAATACTTTTTACCATATGGTAAATAAATTCTACCTAATGTAGGGAAAAGGTAAATATCCTAAATGATGGAATATTACTCTAACATCCCCCCTTATTACATTATTTGGGTAATGTATATAACTATCCCAATATAGTGAAAAATATGTTGAACTATTGGTTCTTGCTCTATCACAGTGCTATGGCTGCTCCTAAGCAAAAAATGGGTCATTCCTCACTTTGTCTCCACATCAACTAATGTCCTAATTTGTAATCTTGTCATCCAATCAGATTGCATGGGTAACCAACCACTACAACCACTAGGTGTAGTAGAGATCACGTCATACGAGGTTCATTTAAGTACAATATGATTTTACAAAAGTTTTGATAAGGTAGCTAAGGTGTCGGTCATTGTCGAAAATGCACCCTTATAAGTTTCTCCCCTTGTTGAAAAAACATGTAATGAAATTTTTGAAATAAGTGTGACTAAGGTGTCGGTCGCTGCCAAAAATGCACCCTTATAAGTCTTCTTTTCTTTTTACAAAAAATTGTGTGAAGTAAGAAAAGAAAAGTTTATCCCCCTTAATTGCAAAAAATGTGCAACTCAAGAAGCTTTGTGAAGGATTGTACAAAGATTGCCTCCTAGGAAAATTTTTCACCAGAAAATTCTCTCCTTTTGTTACAAGTACTTCAAACAATGAGAGTTTGCTATTTATGAAGCCTAAAAGAGGTACAATAACCCCTTTATTGCTAGTACTTCAAAATAAACTTATGCTATTTATAAAGCCTAAAAAAAAGAGAGCGAAAATGGTGCTTGCTTAAGGTAACAAATTTGTTTTCCATCTACAATACTATTTTAGCCATGAGCACTTTGCGTGCTCTTTTTGAACCAGAATCAGAATCAGAATTAAACACTTCACTAGAAATATTGCCTTTGTTTTGCTTCTGTGATGTGCCTTTGCCTTTCTTGTTTTTCTTGTTTTTAAACCAACACCGATTGGTGTCATGGTTATCCTTTTTACAATGTGAGCAAAACCTCTTTTGAGTTTTCTTTTCCTTACCTTTTGAAGATGATCCTCCCTTCTAAAAGTTTCCTTTATTCTTTTCACCCTGATTATTGGAGTAAAGTGCATTGTTCAACACTTCATCACTTTGGAGTTGATTTACTTCATCTTTTTAAAGCAAATTGACTAACTCCACAAATGTGACTGATATTTGAGATACATTAAGGGATGTAATCAATATTTTATAGTATTTAGGAAGAGCCCTCAATATTACTAAAGTTAGAATAGTATCTTCTACTTTGGCTCCTAAAGCATTTAGCTTTGACTTCAGTTCAGACACTCTGCAGAGGAAGAGTTCTACTAATTTGCTTGACTTCATATGGAGTATATGAAGTTGTGATTGAAGGTTTAGAACAGTCGATTGATTATTTCCTTCAAAAATGGTACAAAGTGCATTCCATGTATCTTTACCAGTTTTAGCTTCACTTATGTGAGGATGGATCTCATTAGTAGTTGCCAGGAGTATCAACATGAGAAGACGATTGTTCTTTTTGTTCCATGTGTTTTGATCTACTCCTGCTGATACAGGTCTTGATTTAGTGCCATAAAATAAATCCCATATTTCCTCTACAGTCATGATGTCTTTCATCTCAGTTTTCCATGTTGAATAGTTAGGACCTTTAAGCAATTGTGTATCATTTAAGTATTTGTTAATAGTTGCCATGATGAAGGTCCTAGAATATGCACTAATATGGATATTTATTTCACTCTTAAATGATATTTAATGGCACATGCCTGAAAATACTCTTGAAGAGAAATAATTAGTTTGAGGAAATTAAGCCAAACAAATAAGAAGTGGAAGATAATTCACTCAAAAAGATATTTAATGGCACCTACCTGAAAATCCTCTTGAAGAGGGATAATCAGTTTGAGGAAATTAAGCCAAACAAATAAGAGTGAATTAGGGGTTTTTGTTTTAGGAGAGAATATCAAGTGAAATTGGCTTTAAAACTGTGCAATGGTTGACACAAATTATTGTGAAATTTTGGGGTTTGAGTGTTCTTGATTTTATGAATTTATAATTACAAAAAAAATGCAATAATCAAACAAGAATTACCATAAAATTCTTATCACATAGTGTCGGATACAACTGAAAATGCACCTGATTTGCCAATGAAGGTGTCGAGTAAAATAAAAAATACACCTTTTAATTTTTGCAACAAAATTTGGATTTGTTTTGTGCAAAAAATTGATATATTTTTTCTCCTCTTGTTTTCCAAATTTGCAAAGAACGGGGCATGAAACAATTGCCTTTCCTTTTTGTTTTGCAAATTTAACAAGTTTTATTTTGTTTTTAAGTGCTCCTCACTTTTGTGTTATAATTTTGAAAATAAGTACAATTTCTTGTCTTCCCAGCTTTGTTTTAAAAAATTAACAAAATAGCATTAATTTCAAGTCCAGTTGACACACGACCCATGTTTAAAAGGCTTCTAGAACCAGTAGACACACAACTTGGTTTTAGTGGACCCTTCGAGGCTTCAATAATCAAAAATTGGAGGGGTGTTAGGATTGAAAGGTTCTCAAATACTCATAGGACCATAACTTCGATCCAAGACCTTCCAAGGTTTAGTGTAAGTGTTAAATTGAGATAAACATCTTTGATGATCTCGAAGCATATGAAAAAAATGAGATCTTATTGTTCATCGTCGAATTTCATTCCTATTTCTTATAACTCTTTTATTACAAAGAGCTTTCTTGATCCAAGGATTTATATTCATGAAAGAAAACTTGTACCATTTAACTTTGATTGCCTATGGACAATCGACCAACCATGAAGGACTTTTGTCATGCAAGCTAGCAAACTGGATCCTACCACATCATGCCTGAGCCAAAAAAATAGAATCTACCATGTCACCCTACCAAATAGCCAATCATAGATGGCCACATCAGCATGCCAAAGAATCAATCACTTAGAGCCATGTCAGTAATTCTACCTCTGTAGTCATGCTAGTCATATTGCTAACTAAGCCAGTCACTTAGAGCCACGTCAGCAGTCCCACCTCAGTAGTCATGCCTGCTCGATGTCCATGTCACTACGTCAAAATTTGTGTTGAAAAGTCTATGTCAGAGGGAGTTAGCGATCATTAGTTCCTGAGCTGGCAATGTCAGGAGATCTATTTCAACAGGTCTGCATCAGATTCTGGTGCGTGTAGTTTGTGTTCCCCATGGTCAACTGTCAGGAGGACAACATCGAAGATCGAGGGCACTCCTTACCTCGATCTATTATTATGTGTATAGCATCAGGCCATGGTTGTTTGAGTTTAGCATCACGTGGGGATCCTACACAACCAACATGTGCCTATCATGTCTGACAGTAAGAAATTGTCATATCTATGGGGTTGCGGGCTAGATGTTGTCGTAAAAGTAACAAACTACTTTTTACCATGTGGTAAATAAATTATACCTAATTTAGGGAAAGGGTAGATATCCCAAACGATGGAATATAATCTAAAAATAAGGAGGAGACCCAAGAGAAGAGGTCCCCATCGTAGATTTGAGAAAGAATATTGAGGTGGTCTAATAAAAAGGTCCATTGAAATTTTTAAGGAGAAAAAAGGAGAATAGAGAAGCCCTATTGAGAAATTGAGTAATTGGGAATTTGAGAAGATTTAAAGAAAGTTTGAGATAGAATATTTCAAGAAGAAGAAACTCCTAAAAAGAGGTAATCACATAAAAAATTGGAGAAGTATTATCATCCAACAATAAGACCAAAAGGATTTGTGAAATTGATTTAGGGAGAAAATTTTTGGCAAGAAGTTTACCAAATTTGAGAAAGTATTTTTGAAGACTTAAAGCCATTCAAATTCTTGAATAAGAGGCTAGCAAAGAGGTCAAATTTGAAGACATAATTCAGTGGAAGCTAAGGAGGATAAAGACTATTGAAAGAGGCCACAAATTGACATTTTTGGAGACAACCATTAAAATTTTGAAGGCTGATTTTTGAAGAAGAAGATTGCAGATTTTTGGGGCAGAATTTGAATATTTTCAAGAGAACAAGATAGAGGAGAAGAATTTGAAATTTTGGATCAACATTGGAAGATTTTATGACTATAAATTTGTGCAACATTAGGAGATAGAAGAGCTACGAATTGGAGAAGTTTTGGGAATATTTGAAAGTGTTTTTGGATAGCTTCTTGAAGGAGGAATTAATAGCAATTTAAAGTAGATAATTCGAGGAGACAAAGGAAATTTTTGGATAGCAATAGTGTAGGTTATTGAGCAACTATTTTTAGGAGCAAAGGAGCTACAATTTCACCATTTTGGGCAACAAGCTTGGTGAGCAAAAAGGTAGCTATAAAAGTGTTTTATTAAAGCATTAAATAAAGTGTTTTATTAGCTACATATTCAAGTTTTAAAGCCATAAAAAATAAATTCAAAGTTGAGTGTCTCCAAGCTAAATAAGGAGACATTGTTGTCATATTCAAACCTGCAAAATACAACATAAAGTAGAGTTAAAAATAACTTAAAAGGACAGATAGGGAGAAGGAAATATTACATAGTGAATACCATTTTTTTAAAGATAAAATAGTGCAACATTATTGAAGTATTTAGAGGATGAATAGAGTTCAAGATAAGACAATATTAAAGGTATCTGAAGACACCAAAAAGAAGCAATAAATATTGTAGGATATAGTGGTTTGAAGAAGACACCAAAGAAGTGGCATCACTACCAAGAAAAATTGGAGGAGCCACCATATTGGAGGAAGAGGCCACTATTACTAAAGAGCCAATGAAGAGCATTGGAAAAACACCACCATTATGTAGAGAACAAATCCTAGGAAGATTGTCATCACTCGAGAGGTACTAAACACCACATAGCTAAATAAAAATCATCCACCATTGAATGAGTTAATGCCATTTCCACCAAGAAGCTAAAGAGATCTCTTTGATTTCAAAGAGGATATAGATTTTATAAAGGAAGGTGAATGGTTTTCTAAGAAGTTGCAGCATGGGAGAAAATATCTTTTGGGATTCTGAATAAACTCTATTCAATGTGGAGTGGTCATTGAAGAGAAGACAATGAGGAGTTACTTATTACCCATGCCATTTGGAGGAGGAATATTGTGTTACATTAATTAGATTAAGTTGAAATGTTTGAGTAGCACCCTGTAACATCTACCATCTCTAAAAATATAGAGTGCTACTTGTTGAATTAGGAGTGACAACTATATTTTAGAGGTGATTGAAACATATTAGGTCCTCATAAATTCAAGGGAATTAGACTCCATTTGATACATTACCATTCAACATCAAGCTAAGCATGACATTTTCATCCATATTCATGGAGAATCAGATCTGAGTGTGGTAGAGTGGAGAGAAGCATCATACATGTGGTAGAGGAGTGAAATTTAATGGAAGAGCACCATTCAAGGGTAGTTCAAATGTCTTTGATCAAATATTTCATGCTTCAAGTTGGGAGGTAAAACAAGTTATTTAAAATTTGATTATTTACCCAAGTTAGGAGTTATAAGGTTGGATAATATTATTATTTTCTAAGGTAGAAGGAAAATTAATCTATTTTCTTATAATATTAATTTAATTATTGGAGAGATAAGGCATAAAAGTGAAATTTGAAACCTTACAGGCATTATTAGTTATTTTTGGATAGTTTTGAGAAGCCTTGAAATATTTTTGAGAAATTTTGGAAATTTATTTCAAGTTTTGGGAAGACATTATAAAGTTCTATAATTGAATTAGTGAAGCATTTTTAATATTTGTAAATATTTTGATATTTGGAGAAATAATATTTCCTACATCAAATTAGGAATAATATTTTTGCAAATACATTTTACTAAAGTTCTAAATTTCTAATTTTGGAGTTATAAGGAATTCAACATCAAATTAGGTTTTTGAAATTTAGAAACCATATTATTGAAATTTGGGAGATAAAAGGAATTCCACCTAGAGTTTTGAAGAATTGAAACCTTTATCAAAACTATTGTTTGATCATTATCCAAAAATTAGAAAATAAAAGGTATTCATATAAAGAGTAGAAGTTGAAGATTATATTAAAATTGATATTTAAAATATTAGGGAGATATATGGTAGTCTACAAGTGTTATCATGGCAACAAACAAATTCTCTTTCAGAATCTTAACTTCTTAAAGTTCCTAATTACACTTAATGGAAAAACAAAGTGAGTTCAATATTGATAGTAGAAAAGATTTGGTATATTGTTAAAGGAGTGAAAAATAAACCTACTTAAGATGCTAGAGAAATATAAAAGTATGAAGAAGATGAAGCAAAAACACTCATGATAATAAAATTTGCAATTACAAATGATATACAACCATACATTAGTTCAACAATAACTTCTACAGAAGCCTGGAATACTTTAGACAAGATATTTGAAGAGAAGAATAAATCTGCTATCTTGAATCTTCAAACCCAATTGTATTCTCTAAAAGTTAATAGTGGTGAAAGTATAGAATTATTTCTAAGAAAAGTGGCAGATATAAAAGAAAAATTATTAACCATAGGATAAAAGGTAGAAGACAAGTTTTTTGTTCAAGTGATTCTAAGAGAACTACCAGAAAGCTAAAAGCATCTAGTCACATCTTTAGAAATTATAAGTAAAGATACATCATTTGATGGGTTAGTAAATATACTAAAAGAATATGAGGTGGAAAATTTAGTCAAAGAAATGACTAAAAATACCTTAATCTCAAAAGATAATCCACAAGGAAATATTGCTTCATTCTCAAGGAACATATCAAAATGGAATAATAGATATTGTAAAGTATGCAAGAAAATAGGACATAGTATAAATTATTATAGATTCAATCCAAGAAATCAATATCAAGAGAATCAAACAAATCTTGGAAGCCAAAAAATTTGGTCATTTCAACAAAGATGATATCAGAATCAATATAGACCATATTAGCAATATTTTAGCATCAATATACTTCTCAAAATCAATAAAATCAACTTCAACTACAATATAGAAGGAAATCAAAAGGGGAACTTAGTTCAAGATATTTAGGAAATTCAAGAACTGGAAGAACCTACAGGAGAACATGAAGTTAAAGCACTTTCAAAAAAGATAATATTTTATGAAGATACTAATTATTTTCTTGATTATGATATAGACAAGGAGCATAATGAATAAAGTGGAAAAAAGCACAAGTTCCAGAACCAAGACAAAGACCATATTGAAGATGAAATTCTTCAATAACCAAATAATGTAATACAAGGGGGTGTTAGAGTATATTACATTATTTGGTACATGCTAATGTACCACCTTAGGTACATATTTAGATTAGGAGTGTATCTTAGATTAGAGTGTGAGTAAATATTTTATGTAATATAATAATGTGCAAGAAATACACAAGTGTCTTGTAGTTAAGAGTGCAAGTATGATGAGTGTAGATGTGAACAAGTGTTTATTATGTAAGAGTGCATATGTGTCCTTAGAGTAGGAAAGTGAAGAGTCTCAAGAAGAGTGAAGTACAAGAGTACTCTATTTGAAGAATAACATCCCATTATATATGTGTCTATGTGTGTGTGTTTGTATAACACAATATAGAGCGAGAGTGTGTGGAAGATGGTGTATTTGATATTTTTATTCTATATCAAGATACTATTTTTGTAAGCATTTGTTAATGGTAATTTTATGATTTGTTGTAGAAGTTATTTATGAGTTTTATATGATTAGAATATTTATCTTATATTTCATATAGCAACTTTATTTTAGATCTTGTGGTTATTTTGCTTTAAGTACTAAGTATCAAAAGCTAACATTCCCTAGCCTCTGCATAATTGTTAGTTAAATTTCCATATGATTATGAGTAAGAAAGCATAATTTTTCCTTTATTATTTCAAAAGAAACCACTTCCACTAGAATTTCTTGGATTTCCTTTGAAAGCAACTTTTGTTAAACCTATTTTTTGGACATTTCCATTTTACCATAGGTCGAATAAAATCCTTTATTTTAATGCCATTGCTATAGATGACCCTTCCATGTATATTCATAACCAAGTGTATAGCACCTCTTTCTTCTTAGTTGACATTTCTCATGGTGAGCATCATATCTATAAATATTCTACAAGAGAGGCAATAATATAGATCCAAACGTGGGTATGATTTGATATTTAATTTTAAAAATTGTATATTCCTTCCAAGCCATAAAATTTAATAATTACTGGTAGGACCAATCCTCCATAAAATATGTAATGCTTTAGCTTTGAAACTATTAATCCAATTTTTTTTTAACTTTTTGAAACTATTAATTTTTTCAAAAAAGCAACCCCAAATGGTGTGAGCAAGGGGATAATGAAGAACTAAATGGTTTGATGTTTATAAATCATTATCATAAAAGGCATATCTAAAATTTAAATGATACCCTATTCTTTGTAGAGTCTTTCTAATACAAAAATTTATTCTCATTAATAGAAATCATTCAACAATATGAAAAAATATCAAATCATTCATCCATAAATAATTATCCACAATAATAATCCACACAATGAGATAGAGATAGATAATACCCTTAAGGTAGGGCAATACCAATTATACTCCTTAAGTAAGGAATAACTCCATAAGATATCCCAAGGTAAGAGCACCAATTAGAGAGGGAAAAGTCCCATAAGCCACTTTGTGGGAAAAGAGGATTTACAAGTAATACTTCATATGATGATCTTCATGATGATTATAATGAAAATATCCCTTATTTATATACCCATATTCTAATTCTACTTTGGGGAGCCAACTATTAAAACCTTGTTCCACTCATTATTATGATATTATATTATAATATAATAAACCTTGGGTTATGTGTGGCCCATGCCAACCCTTATACAATATAACATCATATCCCCATACACCTATTCCTAGGCAACATTGCACCCTCATTACAAATGTTTTATCCTTGAAACATGAGAATAAACTAAATGATATGACCTTCTAAGTAATGCTAATAATTGGTACCAATATTGATCATCCATCCATCCAAGTGAAATCTTGACTGGTGGTGGTCTTTAATGATGCCAAGTTACCATTGTGCCACTTGAATATCCATAACTACACTATTGGGTCTATGCTTCTATTTATATACTTTGATAATTTGAATTATGGATCCAATTGTTCCTCGATGTTAATGTATTAAAAAATAAAATCATTATGCTTTCTCTACCAAACACTTCCATACTTGGTGTATTTCTGACTCTATGTATATCCATAATAATATTGATTTCCTAAGCCATACCTCCAAGATTATTGCCACTCAAGGTGGTGTGTGTGGTGATATGTTTCCACATTAATCTAACATTTTTTTTCCTTTGATTCTTTAGCATTTTGTTTCTTTATTTTAAATTCATATTTATACTCTTCTCTCTTGTTTCCTTCTTTTGGTGTGCCCTTGTATGCTTCTAACATAGATTCCTTGGACTTTGATGCTACTTTTTCCATGTAATTTGTTGCTACTACTATTGTAGATTCAACTTTTGATTCTTCTATTGGTTTCTTAACTTGTTTTCCTACCATAACTACTTCTTGTTTCTCCTTGGATCCTTGCTTCCGTTAGAATATTAATGTGAATTTTGTTTGTGCATGTTATGACATGTGTCCTTGACACTTGTCATATTCTCATATAGGCCTCATGCCTATATATTATAATCATTCTTGTATCAATATCATCTCATATTTTTCATTCCCAAAATTTGGTATTATAGCAGGCTTTCCCTACCCTGTAGGTTTGAGTGGGGATTTCCCTCATGGAAATCCCCCCCTCCTTTTCCCCTCATTTTTTCTCCCATTTTTTTTTCTTAATACTGAGGTAGTATGCTCTTCATACTTTGATGTATGGATAAAAAATTAGATGGTTAAAAGAAAAAAAAGGGCCTTCTTCCCCACTAGAATATATTATTTCTATACGTAGAAGTAATTTCTCTTTAGAGAAATGAAAAATAGGAAACTGAAATATATTCTCATTTAATCTTGTTGAGCGGGCATTTATACGAAAGATTGTAGGATCTAAACCTACACGTGATTCTGCACAACCCCATTGCAATCCAGATTTGGCTTGCTCTCATACTCCAAACTCGGTCCATTATGGCTCTTTATATCCCCTTTGTTGCCCACTATGGCCCCATCATGGCTCTACATGTTTCTGCCTGCACGCAGATATTTATTACCATGTGTTTCCCCAAAGCTTTATCCAGAGATTCATTGCTACAATTTTTTTGATCATAGGGGAGATAAAGACCGTCAGATAGTGGAAAAGGTCAAGTCAAATGATATTGCTCAAGAAGTAGAAATAATAAATATAAGTGCATATCCTTTCCATAACACTGTTACTGAAAATGGGGACATTGATATTTCTAAGCTTTTGGAGAAGCCAAGGCCAATAAATATTGAACGCTAGAGGTATTTTGAGGAAATATTTATGACCGAGATATCTTCTAGACTTTCTCCTCATATGTATTCCAGAACTATGGAACACCAACACTATGAAGGAATCCTAACAATTTACAACTAAAATTATCTGGAGGGCGTGATTCCATCAGAGTTGACAAAGATGAAACCATTGACATCACTAAATGTGACATTGAATAATCTATCACTAGATCATCGTGTTGGCATTAAGGCGGTGATAGTGATGGCATCGTAGGAAAAATACACCAGTGCTACAGTTTATATGGCCCTCGGTGATACATATGGGCCATAGTGCCCACACCCATCTTCCTAAATCTAGGTTCAAATTTGTGTTTGCAATAAAGTTTTCTTAGTTGATGATGTTGTTTACAATGTGGACGTGAACCCTCCTGATGTGGTGAAAGTAATCCCCAGTGGCAAATTTGAAGGAAGGTCAATGGTTTTTTGACAAGTGTGCAAATAGTGCACATAGGCACCAACAATTTTGTGATAGTTTTATGTGCATTATTCATGGTGACTCTCATTTTTTATGGATATTATGTGTTATTTGTTATGGTGGCACTGCATCTTGTTGTGGGTGTAGAGAGAACCGTAACACCTTTTTCACTAGAAGGGCAAGTCGATACTCATCCTTGCTAACAGTAGTGCATGGAAGACATGTCCTAGGTTACTACAAGTCACCCTCATAATGGATAGAATGGCAGCCTATTATATTGCAATAAGCCTAGTGTTAACTTGGCACAATTTTTTGTTGAACAAACTTTAATTAAAATTTGCCTACATTAGAAGTTAATTTATCGATATTGAGACTACCATACCATATCTTCATCACCCATAGTAGTAGTAATTTTGAGCAATTTATATTTTACTATGGTATGTTATGCATTTGGAGCTACAGATAGTCGTTGATATCTTTTAGAAAGAAGGGGTCAATTTTGTTTTTTTTTGGTGCATGGTTTCATAAAAAATTGTGACAAGGGGCCATGTGGAGCGATGCACTCCATGTACTATTTGTTGCTGCATTTTGGAGATGCATGCAAGAATGCACTGATCGTGAAGTTTTTGATCCGATGCATGTCGATGAAGTTAACATTCTTTATATTTACAGTGCAGTTTTTCACCAGTTGTATCTTGATATTTTTGGCCACAACACAACACTAAATCTTGGGTGGCTTGAGCATGTATATTTCAACGTTTGAAGTTCATAAATGATCCTTGTTTGTTCAATTTGCCCATGATTTTTAGGCTCGTTGATATTGTTGTTGGTGATCTATTTGTGATCTAATTGACTTTGTACATTGTAGTGTGGTTACCCACACTGGTGTTGATTTTTTTACTATGAGAATATTACTCTCCTTCATACTCTGTGATATCTTCATATCATTAACATGGTGAAAAATATTTGGCCCTATGGAGGAATATTTTTCCATGAAATCACTTGTTGCACAATGGGATTGATCGTGTTCTAAAATAAGGCACAAATAACTAAGGTGAGCATCGGGAGCACAACAAAGTAGTGTACCACCCATCTATTATTCAGTATATCAAACTGATTGACATGATTCACATACGTATGGGGTAGGTCCTATTGATTTTAGACACTAGCACCCTTCCTGGTACCGACATGCTCATTGGAAGTTGCCGATCCAGTTTGGGCTTATGTTCATCAAGTTGTAATAAACATGCCCACATCATGCTCACTAAAATATTTCTTCCTGCTCAATATCCCCAGTTGAGAATGAAGTATTCCATCAACAAAACCTCCTTAGCCCAGTCACAATAGCAGGTGTCGCAACACCACAATACTAGCATTAGGCATACCAAATAGTGTAGTGATTTCTTGAGATATTTCTTGAATAGTGTTTTTTCTCACGTCATCTTCAGTTTCAGATCTACCAAAGAATAATGGGAGGTAGTATGCAAAGAGGTGAGAATTGGTGCACAAATTATGTATTTTTTGGTATGGATCCTCCTTTCATGCTTTCATGTGATTGAACGATGTTTTTTGCAAACGCTTCATGGTGGAAATCATGCATGTCATATGATCAAATGATGTTTTTTGTACTACATAATATTTTTGCTGCACGCGTGTCATCAACTAGGAGGATTTAGAAGTTCCTCAAGACCACATCGTGTTAGGAGTGGGATACACTTCTCTTATAGAGCATTCCCTCCTAGGGGCCCACCTTGGTGACTTGTACTACACATGGGAAACACCCATAGTCACATTGCTCCACACCAACATCTGTTCCTTTATCTTGCATAGCTATGGTTTGGTATCCCTCCCAACGTTTGTCGTTGATAGGTAAAATATATTGTAGAATAATGGTTTAATATTTTTATAAAATGGCTGATAAAACAGGCCTGAGTGTTGTTCTTTTTTTATCTTTTCCTATAAGACCCACTGAAAACCAATTCCTCATGCATTTTAAAATGCATTCAATTTCCCACATTAATAGATAAGAGCATTTTATTTAAAATAAATGGAATATATTTATTTATGGGGTATTTTCATAATGTGGAAGGACCAGTTTATTTTTTTCTATTGTATGAGGACTTTGTAGTGCTTGTAAGTACTGGCCGACAATATGGTTTTCTTTGGCCATTTTTTATGTTATTTCCACAATGGAAGTGGAAGGCCTACATGGCCATTTATTGTATTTTTTTAAAATTTCAGAAAGTGGAAGGTCCACATGGCAATGTAATTTTCCTGCGAGGGAAATTTTTAAAACCATTGTAGCATTGGCAATGGATATCCTCCATATGCATTTCTTTATTATGCTTCTCTTGAAACCTTAAAGTATAGCATATACACTCTACTACTTTCATTTTTATTGCAAAGAGAGGAATATATGCTACTTGAGGAAAATAAATATGATTTGCTTAGACTAACATTTTTTCTACAAACAAATAGAAGCAAACCATTAGCTCAAATCTTATACAGAAATATAAAGACAATAAAAGAGATTTAAGACACATGTAGGTACCATAAATAATTACCATCCATATATAATATTGCACAACACTCCAATAAAAAAGGAGGAGTGTGAGGGAGATATTTATAACAATACTAAAAGCCCCTAATTACATCATAAATTTTAACCTAAGCTAACATAAAAAGTGAGATTTAGGCTAATGACATATTAAATGAGGTTTAACCTTAACAAGGTTAACCATGGTCCATTGGGCTTACACAACAAAATATGACAAGATAATAAATACATTACATAATGAATTGCCTTTAGGCCTATTAAATACATTGCACAATGTCATATCTTGGCCATGAATCAAATTATGAAATCAACATCGCCCATAATCTAAGCTAAGGGGTCAAGGAGATAAGATATTAGTGACAATAACATCTTCCTCCCCATAATGGATGCTCTAATTAACATCTATATTTTGACATAGTTTCATCTTGATCACTCCATCATCTAAAATATATTGCTACAAAAATATTTCTTGCAAAAAAGTCTCCTTGGACTAGACCATAGTCATCACTGTAATTATTAGACACTCTTGTACACAACCACAAAACACTTTTTCTAAGAATTCAAATGAAGAAGAAGAGTTAAAAACACCACCTCATTTAAAGATAAACTCTTTCAATATTCCATTACCATGTAAGGCATGTATTGAAAGTACAACTTTCCTATTCATGGCAAGCATTAAATTATTTGAAGACTTCCTCTTGCATGTGTACCACCTAATTTTAATAACCAAAAGAGGCATTAGATGAACCTTATTAAAATAGGAGTTGCAACAAACTTCCTCTTGGTTAAAAATTTGCCTAAGTAGATGAGTTATAGTCCACTCCTTTTGTTACACTTAGCCAACTAAGTAGGGGCAAGAGTGTGATGGAGGAGGATTCAATTGTTGATATCTTCTAACATCAATGATATTTGTTAGCTGATTGGTAAGCATGACCTTACTGACTAAGAAAATTTTGGATCATTTATGTAGAGGCTAGCGATGTGAAAGCATATTACCTTTAGAAAAATGGTTTATCTTCTTTGTATGAGTATTACTTCTTTTATCCTTTCTTCATACTGGGTGTCAAAGATATTTTTTCTTGATGTCCATATTTTCTTATACATATCACTAGACATCAAGTTTCTTTTCTTGATCCTTAATATTTTATTGTTGGATCCCCTGCCTTGGATTTATTTTACATATGACATTAATTTTGGTTTGTCAGGTATTCAAGCTTCTGATGATGATATAATTGCATCCTAAAGTTTGGTACCTTTGAAAGTATTTTTGAGCATGATGCTAGATGTCAGATCCAATACCTTAGAATATTTCTTGCTTACGCATTGCTTCATACTATGTCAAACATTTTGTGCTACCTTGCTGACATCATCATTATTATCCATCCGAATTTGCTTCATTTATTTTTCTTTTTATCTTAATATTAGATGTTGGATGCCAAAGCATTGACATGCTTCACTTTGCTCCTTCTATCAGATGCTAGGTTTTTACTATGCCTTTGCTGACATTAGTATTGTGAAATGTCTAACTAGTTTTCTTAACCAAATTTTCATGATTTTTCTTTGTGTTGCTAGATCCATTGCCTAACATTTTTTACTATATAACAAGATTGTTCTTATTGCTTTGTATCATGCTTCACTTAATCTTGCTTTCAGCCATACCTTTACGCTCTTCATACTTTGGGCTAGTTTTATACTATCTTTTCTTATTTGTATCTACCATAGGGGCTTCATTCAATATTGAAACTATTGTATCTTAAGTTGTTGCATACCATTTGTTGTACTATCACCTTAGAAAAATAACTACATGGCTTGGATTAGACCACATTGTGGATGTAGGTGATGAAATTTACCTACATTATTGGTGACTTTCAAGGATTTTTGCAAAATTAAGAACCTAGTATACCTTATGTATGGGATAACAAAGATATTGAGAGGAAATGGAGCTAGAATATAATATGATCAAGTATAGGGGAGTAGGGAGAGACAAAACTTAGAGTTGTGAAGAATAAAATGGTTTCAGAGAAAGGGATTGATGTAGCCAAGATAGATATGTAAGGGAGATTAATAGATTGTGCTACTACAACAAGGCTTCTAAAAAAAACTTAAAATAAATCTTAATATATATTACATTTCATTTGCCTACAAAATGTGTGGTGCATTGCAACATACAAAGGAAGAAAAGTACTAGAGGAAGATAAGGTTGAGGTTTATAGGGACTTTGGGGGGCAAGGAAATTATTGGGGAGGTGAAGGGTTCCATAAAATGGGAAGAAAATGATAAATATGGAAAAGGGAATGCTACTAGAAAATTAAGGTGTAGATTCTAGTGGTGAGATATTCAAGCATATAGGGTGTAAATTCATGAAGGCAAGGTGAATATGGACTAGATAAAAGAAAGAGAAGAAAATGGAGATACCTATATGTAAGCACCTCCAAAAAATTTAAAAAACTCATGAGCATTTTTTGCTACAGCTAATGCTGCTTCATATCCAAAACAATAGCTTTAGATGATGTTCACTGGTGCAAACTACCTTAGACAAATATTCCAGGTGCTTAACAATTATTTTCCCTTTACTACTCTGTTTCTTGTAAAACTATGTATGTAGGAACCTCTAGGTTGTTGAAAACCATTTAAGTCATTGATACTTTAACAAAATGCATGACTACCTAAAATGATCATAAAACTACATGCATTAGATGACCTTATGACATGATTTTATAGCTACATGTTGAAGTCTGGGACAACTAGATCTTTAATTTAACTAGATTTTGTTAGTGCTAAAATTGATTCCTCAAATATCATTATCCATGAGACCATCCTAGTTTTTTTATTTTTCTCTTTTATATAGCCAATCAGAGCTTTATGTCATGACATTTTCATTAATTCATCATGTGCTTTCTTTCATAACCTTGTTACTAAAACATACATATACAGTCATAACATGAATCTATCTTTTCAAACTTCATTATCAATATGCCAATGTGTTTTATGATATCATTATGATGATCGTTGGCACCTACTTTCATCATGAGGATACTGAGATCATCAATTTTTTACACTACAATAGTCATATTAAATTACTACAATTATTTGTGAAGGATGATTTGGGCTAGTTTTTCATTGGGCTACATAGTCGAGAAAGTGATAAAAGTAGAAATAGAATGACTCATGGAATATGGGAATTATGAAAAATATCTGAGTGGTATGAAGGATACTAAAAAGTGATGATGATGGCTAGAGGGAAGAAGAGGAGAAAATATGATAAATTCATACCTAAACATCACACATTCTGAACCCTTCTTGTAGTTCTCTGATAGTTGCTTGGGTGTTTTCTTCACCTTTCACCTATATTGGTATTTGCTATGTTGGATTTGAATACCAAGATAGTAAGAGAGGTGAAGCATCTCCCATTTCATTCTAGAATTTCTTCTAATTATTGCTTCTCTTGCCCTTGCTTTGTCTCAGCAGACCCCACAAATTGAAGAGAGGTTTGGGAATGAACATCATAGCTGGTTAGGCCTATTGAAAAATAAGGATTTGCAAGGTTATTGACCCATTAGATCATTGGAATCCAAGCATTTCTTATTTTCATATTTTTCCTATGGACCTTTCTATTTCAACACCATTTAAATGTCCTTGAGAAAGGGCAAAAACTAAAAACTAGAGGGTTGTATCTAATGCTATTGGACTTCTTTGTAGGCTAATAAAAGTGTAGGTATTGTCAATGGAGGAGCAGTCCTAGACAACACCAAGATAATATTAGCTAACACCAAAAATTTTTTATCTAACATTGAGATGGTTCTTGGACTACCATCAATTAACATACTAGATTAGCTAACACTGGGAAGACTAAGATTGATCTTTTTTATTTGACATTGTCTTACCTCTTTTGGGCATAAGGATTTTTAAAGTTGACTATAGATTCTGCCAAGAAATATTTTTCATTCTATTATTTTACTAATGCTTATCCAACATAGACCCTCAGGATGAAATTATTCCTCAAGAGTTTCATCCTAAGGGAATCCCTACCCAATGACTATTGGGTAGGGAATCCCCTTTAATAGGCCTTTTTTACTTGAAGGTGTCATAATTATAGCTCATACTATCAATTCTAATTATGTTCAATTTTCAACGAGCAACATATTCTTCTAATATTTATCAGAGCAAGTGATATGCACTGCATGTTTTTAAAAATTATTTGTTATCCCTCCTAATTGACTAGCTTATTATTCTAGTTGATATGCAACTTTTATTTACTTGTCAGCCTATTTACACAAAATTTTGGCATATCTTTGTATGCTAGTTGTGCGTGGTTCTTTATCTCTTGCATCTAAATCTACAATGACCCAACTAGATAGTGCTAAATTTGCACTTTTTCCTTTGAAATTAACCTTGGGAGATGTAACTCATTTTATCAAGGTTTTGCCATTGACCTGACTCTAGACTTGTGTCAACTTCCTAAGCTTCTCAAAAAGTGGTATTGAAAATAAACACCAATGTCTTTTCTTCATTTATTGAATGGCCAATTACCTTTTCAATACACAATATTCTATGTATCATATCCCATGTTAACTATATATATTCTAGTTGGAAATTGGTTACCAGTTTGGGATAAAACCTAGAATGCTCTTGAACATAGTGTCAGTTTCCTTGTGGTTGTCTTGTAATATTTAGATTTACTTTTTGGAAAATGTGTCTAGCTAAATGATACAAAAAATAATAGTTATCCTATAAATTATGGTAATTCTCTATAGGTGACAACCATACTACTTTAGATCCACTCAGTATTGACCTACTATTGATTGGTTGTTTCTCATATTTTGACCAATTAATTAGTTCTACTTTGACTAGGTGTATATTCTTTTCTTCTTGATATTTTCCAATATGGTGGGGCTAGAGGTTTTCAACTTGAACTCAAACCTTATTTTGAATATAGATAATTATCATATGATATTATGCTAGGTGTCATCCTATCTATCCCAATAAATATTTGGATAATCTCATCTCAAATGTTGGTGACAAATCAATGAGCAACACATTTTGAATTGATGCTAGATATAGCAACCTATGCAACAAAAATAAGATTTCTTTGATGAATCCTACATTTAGGAATATTCTCCCTTTTATTTGTAGTGTTCCAAAGTCAATTTTATTGTATTGTATACCCATGGCATCATAGACTACTTGAGGCATCATGAAAACATCAAATCCTAGTTTGAATGCATAATTGTGCAACACCCATCCTTCTTAGCACATTGATACGCAAGAAGGCACAACATCATTTTTTACCAGAACCAAGAGATGACTATTTGTGTGCTAGTATGGGATTTAATCTACACATCAAGTTGACCTTTGGGCTATGCAATGTAGTTTCAGTAATATTTACATGATTGAACACTAGCATAGCTTACCCTAGTATTTTGGCCTCTAAAATAGTACTACCTTGGGATATACCTTTCAGTTTGGATTCCTTTTGAGCTAGTTCTCCATAGATTTTTACTATATCCTTCCTTTGTGATTTTGTTATGTCTAGATAGTATAATGTTTGGGAAGCCTATTTTATTTGATAATGTGGGCATAATATTTTTGAGTTACATTGCTTTAGACATTTTTCTAGAATTTGGGGTATCATTAAATTTATCTTCATATGATCCAACTTCCTTCTACCCCATTTCATGCTTCACATTCTCTATGTTTTAATCATAAGGATTCCTATCATGACAATCCATTCTTATATCTAAGTTTTTCAACCCATTATACAACATTGTTCTATTACAATTGAATGGCCTAGGTTCATTATGAGAGCTACAACTTCCTCTAAATTTTAATTTACCCTTATAAGAGAATTCAACTGATAGTTTTCTTTACTATGATATTTAGATATTGATCCATTGAGCTTACCCATACTAAAATCTTCCTCTTGTTGTTCACTTTTGTATTCAACTTCATAATATTGTTGCTCATTTTTTGCTAGCTCATTAGTAAGGTGTTGGATGATATTTATTATTTATTAAACTAATTGGGTTGTTGATAAACTTTTTGTATGCATTTTATTCTCTAAATGATAACATAAAGTCGCTATATCTACAACAACCAGTGGTTGTGACAACCATAGGCCCATTAGGGGGGTTCATGGTTCTAGCTAATAGGGCAATAGTGTATGTATTTAATTATATCTAGGAGGAAGTTTTATTACTAAGATTAACACATTATTAGCTTTAATGGCCATCTAAAAAAATTGGGATTTTTTTTTCTTATTGTATTGCTAAATTTGTAGGCTCAAATATGGATCTAGAGCTTGAACATTGTAAATATAAGCCTATGGTTGAGATGGTCTCACCTCATCGAGAATCTTATCCCATAATTTTTTGAATATGATGTTGAAAAATAGGAGCTTATAGGCCATCGAGGTAAGTGCCTTAACCTTCAGTTTTCATTTCTACTATTAAAATTTGCTCAAATTTCTTGCTTCCCTTGTTTGCTTAAAAGGTAGGAAGATAGGTTTCTCTTTTTCATAAGCACAAAAACAACAAAAAAAAGAATAAAAACTAAAAAATAACTAAGTAGAAATGCACCTCTATGGTTTGATTTCTTCTAGCCTACCTAATGGGTAGGTTATCATTTAGGGAATGCATTTTGTAGGTTAATTTTTATCTAGCTTTCTAAAAGTAAAAACGTCATCTTCTTACATTTAGTGAAAGATCATTGAGTGCTTCATTGTTTACTTTTTTTAAGCTTAAAAGGAACCACACACACCATGTTCCAATTAAACACTAGTGAATTAAATTTCATCACCAACCACTAGTAGAGATCAATGATAGTGTGTTTTACCTCCATCTGTTATCTCAAATCCCATGAACCTTATTTTTTTGGCCAAGGTTGGCTTCAAGATTTGACGTAGCTTAGAAAATTTGTATGTACTTCTCTTCAGAGGGGATAACATTGAGTAAGTGATTACTAGGTGAGGACTGGAAAGACCTGTGCTCATCTTCATACTTTGGTGGATTTACATGATCGAAATTTCATTTTTGATTGTTGAGCTACGAGCATACATGTGAAATCCACTTAAACACAAGAATATCATCCAAAAAGAGAAAAACATGTGACATAAGGTCTTATTTACAAAAAATAAATCTAAACACACAAAATAGCTTAGGGAACACACATAATCCTTAAAAGAGATAAATATTTATCTTATTGTGTGTTTCCATTCTTGTGTGTTGCTTTATTAAAAATTTGTAAAGGAGATAATCATCTAGGGTTTGGTAGGGAATAGCAATGGTGTGTACCCATAGCCAAGCCCACTCAAGGGTGGATGCTATGAAGAGTAGAATAGGATAAATGAGTCATCTTCGATTTAGCCCAAGGACCTAGTCATACCTCCTTGGCAGCCTTCTACTCACCCAAGTCCTAGAATAGCAATTTAGGAACATACCCTACAAAGAAGCCCTATGCGGGACACCCGTACAGGTTTTGATATTAATCTAGGAGTGTATTCCCAATATTTAGACACTTCACATGTCTTCTTTGATGAAAGGTAACTATGCACTAAGGCGCTAGTATATAGAGTAGTAACACACATCCACATGCCTTCTAGGTCTAACACACCCACTTACGGGCAAGAGCTAGAGTACACACATTGGGCAGGGCCAATTGATCACACTTCACCCTTGAATCATCCTAATAGGTTATAGTAGCCTAGGTACTAGGATGATTATGATACTCATCGCTCAGGGTGACCCAACTTAGCCCTTCCCTTCCTCATCAATGAAGGAAGGCATGAGGATATCCTTTATTATACTCAAGACTAGTATACTACAGAGGCATGATGTGCCTCTACACCAGTAGAATATAAATATCACATGCTTAAACCTAAACCTCAAGTGAACGTGACTACCCTCGATCAAGGGAAGTGCATGATTGATATCTCGAATCATCCTGAGTGAGATAGGCCTCAAGAAAATGCTACTATACCTCCTAGGCCCCACATGGTAGAACATATCAATAAAGTAGTCACAATATATATCGAACACCAAGCATAATTCAAGCAACTTCGGTGAGACAAAGAACACTTGGACCACTTGTATAAAATAGAGAATGCAAGGATTGAACAACAAACCAACAAGCTATTTCAGAAAACCTTACACAAGAGGGTTCCTATACTTGATACCCATAGATAGGAAGTCCATTAGAGGCAAACCACTTTCATCCAAGATAGGCCTATTATGCCTTATGCAATATTACCTCTACAACCTCCTAGGCTGAATTGGGACTTGCCTCCCCAACCAAACATAGAGCACCTACTACAGGAAGTTACCCCTCCTTATAGGCCACCTTAGGAGACACCTTATGGGGCTTACACTGAACATGAGCCAGAAGTGGAATATCTTGAGACACCTTATCAAGATAGGGGGTGATATTCCACCACCCTGTAATAGACCTAAGGTTACTCACCCTCTACCATAGGATTGAAGCAAATATGAGGAAACCAAGTCGTCTGACATATATAGGGTATTGCTAGAGCACCTAGAATCAGTGGAGAACAATACCTCTAAGTTTGGGTCCCATAAGCCCACTCTATGCCAGTTGCATAGTCAATCACTCCATCCTTTAGTACCTACCCCTTCATATCCATATGAGTTTAATATTCCTCATCTAGATACCTTTAAGGGAGATAAATATGCATAGTAGCATTTTACCAAGTTCCTAATCCAATTCTTTGGCATCTAGGATAATGATACCTTGCTATTAAGGATATTATTGACTACCCTATCTAGCCCTACTATGGAATGGTACACCCAAATATTGAAGCATAGCATCCACAATATTGATCAGTTCATAGATGCATTCCTAGAATACTTCATCTTCAATACCAAGTAGAAGGTGACATTGACTGATCTTGTAGGGTTAAAACAATTTGATGATGAGACAATGGAAAACTATGGCAATAAGTGGCAAGTGCTACTTTCCAAGCCACCATACTTACTACCCATTATGTATTTAACTCAAATTTTTGCTAAGAGCTACTTAAATCCAATCTCCTTGTTGTTGCAACTCCAACAATATCCCACTCTTGAAGATGCTCTAGCGCAAGCTAGAACAATCAAAGACATCAAAATTCAAGAGGGAGATATTGTGAAGCCTCGCAAGAAGGAATGGAACAAGAATACAAATAAAAACACAAGGCAACCTAAGCTGACATTAGTCAAACAAGTTGCCATTAGTTTTCCAAGGCCTGCACAACCAACGCCACCTCAAAAGCCCAATTATCAGGCCAAACTTAGAAATTACAAGAAGGAAAATCAAAATAACCAAGGGTATAATAAACAACATTTCCCTAAGTGATATTTTATGCCCATTACTAAGTCCATGGACACTTTTTTTGAGCACCCTTGTGCATCTAAGGCAATTAATCTACCTGAGAGTCGATCTATCCATCCAAATGCATCAAAATCCAAGGAATACCTAGAAGACCTATACTATAAGTTTCATAGGCAAAATTGGCATGATGTGCAAATGTGCTATAAGTTCAAACATCTAGTACAATATATTATTGATAGGAATGACCTTCAGGTCGATAAACCTATCACGCTAAACAATCAATAGATGGGTATTTTTAAAGACCCATTACCTACTCACATGAAAAATGCAAAGATAGTACCACAAGTGAATGGGGTCCGTCACACACCCCCTAATCAAAGGTACATCAGTATGATCAAGATTGTGATGAGTAAAAAGTAGTACCCAAGTCCAGTCACACCACTCTTGAATTCAAGTGACGCTACTTCAATGTCACAACCTTTGCCACCTCCACTCTCGAGCCTCCCACATCTACCTGTGGTCACGATAAAGAGAAAGCTTAGTCATAGCTTGAGAAAAACATCTACCTGGCTCTCCATATATGGAATTATTCAGCAATATCCACCTCATTGAGAATCTCTAATGGATATCCCCAAGGTGATTGAGCTACAACCCTAGGAGTCTAACTCCTTTAACAATTGTGGGGCATGTTAGACAATGTACAAAACCAATGATCACCTTTCAGGAAGATGATCTCAAGATGGTTCTAAATGATATGGTGGATCTCCCCTTGCACATAATTACATGTGTAAATGGAACACCCTATAAAAGGGTCTTGATTGATATTGGCTCATCCAGTAACATCATCACTACAATAGCTCTTAAACATCTTAGGCTCCCGACATCTCATATTGTTGCGTCTACCTACACTATGCCACATCTTGGAGTGTGATATAGTATACAATATCTTGCTAGGTAGTTCTTGGATTAGGTACATGAAGTGTGTACCCTCCACATCTCAACAGTGTCTCAAGTACACCTATGAAGGGTACGTCCATGTCATATTCGTAGAACTTGAGCCATTAAAGTACTACAAATTGGTGCAGTAAATCCCTGAGTCAACCTTACCATCAACCCATCTAGATTTTATATTGAATGCATCCATCCAAGGTTTGAATCCTTCACCATAATCTTCAATCAACCCATCACCATCTTCTGCCATACCATACTCATCATAGACACCCCTAGATATTCCTTCATCATCGTTGAATCCTCCATTGAGGAACATGAGGAAAAGTCCTATTTATGAGATCCCTCCAACCATATCCACCATATCCATAGGTGATATGCCTAGTATAGTGGACAAGGATACACCCTGATAGGCAAATATTGAATTAATTCAAGCCTCACACTTGTCCCCTCCTTCTCCACCACCACAAGTCATAGTGCATTTAGCTACCACTGGTCTAGGAGAATACCTAGTTAGGAACATCACAACTACTCTTACCATTGAGTTGGTGCAAGACATGGGTCGACCTTGTCTTCCCATAGGTACCATTATGCCTCTTGTCCTACCCTTGAATCAAAAAAAAATTATTTATGGGGGTCTCGACTATGGAATAGAGCCCTATCAGTAGTAGGAAGAGGATGAAGAACCCTTTTTTGAGGATATCAACTATATGTCCAACCCTACCTTTGCCATGAGATACCTTCATGTCTATAATTTGCATGGTTATGGTTTGGGCTTGTATGAGCAATGCACCCACATTATTTACCAACCACAATATCAAATACCCTATGATAAGTCTAGTTTGGGATACAACCAACTTGTACTCCTTAAAGTCCTCACTGATAGCTTACAACACCTGAGACTGAACTATAGGGATGAGCTTGCACGTGACCCCTACGCTAATCCCAATCAGGTCTATTAACTAGGAGACTACTTCCCCATACCCATAAGATATCAGGAGGCATCTTGCGATGTCATCCAATCCTATGAAAGAGGTAAAATTTCACATACCCTTCCACATGATCATGAGGAAGAAGATCAAGGGTCTCCTTACAAATGTACATCTGATGATGATTTAAATTATGAAGTGACTTCCATCGTCTATTCTAGTACACATGTCGATTATGTGTGGATTGTCCTATTGTATGATGAGCATGAGTGTTATTTTCATATATTTTCCTTGCACGACCCTATCTAGTGAGAGTTTATCCGTGTAGAAGGGCAAGCTCACCCACATCCACATCAACCACCTCTAGTCATCCTGCCTCCACTGCAACTACCTCCACAAGTCTTGCGACACCCATATGTCAATAAACACCATCATCCACCTAGGGAAAATCATTTTTCCATTAACATGATTTCCATAGACCTTTTTGTGCCCATGCATGATCCATATAACCCATCAAATCTAATGCACCTCGACTTGGGGGTAATTGAATTTGATCAAGGAGATTTTCTCCCATCGCATTTCGAGTACTGACCTTGTGATGAGATGTTACAGCCATTTCATTTCTCTCCAAGGTCTACTCACAATGTCTTTCATGTTGAGGAGGAACCTGATGTTCCTATCAATGATCTAAACCTAGTGGATGACAATCATCTGATACCTACTCCCCATAAGTTGGAGGAGGGGTCGCATATGTCAATCAAACCAATGATTGATAAAGATATCAACTTGGATCTCAATAATCCTTAATGTATCAAGTTAGGGGAAATATTCTCCCCTATCGAGTAGGTTGATTACATAGCCCTTATCACCAAGAAGAAGGAAGATTTTGCATGGTCCTCCAAAACTCTAACTCAATATGGAATAAAATTGCTCATGGATGAATGGGAATGTCTCTACTTCATTTCCTAATAAGTCCATTGTGGCTAGAGTGCCCCACGAGAATGAGGATTTCAGCTCATTTCTTCCATGAAACATCCACAAAATCATCAAAATCCTCTAAAAAATGCTCCATTTTTAATGGGTAAAATTAAAGGAAACCCTAACCAAGTCATATGGGTTAAGCCAATCATCTATTTTATTGCTATTCATTCCCTCATCGACCCATCACTTGAGAGGGTAGTCATACTTAACAAATTCATAATCAAAATCAATAATCAAACACTCAATCATGCAAATTGCATTCGTCCAACAAATCTTTGAAAAAGACAATCATGCCCCTAATTGACATAGCAAAAAAGAAAAAAAATTAATTAAAAAAATTCTTGGTATTCTTGAGCATGAAGGATCATAGGCCTGCCTCCTTATAGACTGAATAATATCCAAAATCAAGTAAACCAGACATGAAAGGTTATACTTGAGTCAAGTTCCTTAATAATTTAATATTTTAGTCATCTATTTTTTCTCAGTGTTGTGTTGCACACAACACATCTCAAAAAGAGGTATTTGTAGACACTAAAATCATCTAAATCCTATTAGGCGACCAAATAATTGGCTAATTTGACATCATATAGCACCCTTGGGCAACCCTCAGAGGTTATATAGTGGTTATAACAACTTTTGGAAGGTTTTAGCCCACCTTTAGGAATTTTTGGGGCATGTAGGTATGGTCGTCCCACCTAGGGATGACCATATTTCATGGCTGTCCCACCCAGGGATGACCACCAGTGGTCATCCCTTGGTGGGATGACCATTGTATTTGACTCTAAAATAGTCAAATTTTAGACAAATGGCACCCAGAAACTACCATTTATCTTTCCTATTCAAGAATGCATGCCTAAGGGTGCAAAATCCTTATGACATGTTGCAGAATAGAGGCCAAAAAGGGAGATTCCTCTCCCCTACAATACATGCCAAGTTTTGGACAAAGGGTGCATCTTGCCCTGCATGTCCTTGCATACCCATTTGGCCATAGGTCCCTTTGGACTATAAAGTGGATCCATTTTCCACCAAAAATAGAGGGAGGAGTTTTGCAACATATGCAATGAAGTGCTGCCAATATTTCCCCTCAACCTTTTGTACCCATTTTCCCTCAAAATATCTACCTAGCGAAGGAGGTTCTTGAGTGATCCAAGAGGCACAATTTATTTATAAAACTAAACCAATTGAGTGAATTTCACCCCTAAATTTTATGACACCTTTGAGATATTTTTTGACCAATTCTTAGTGGAATTGGTGGTAGAAAACCAGTAGATCTGGTGGTCGTCCCACCCTAGGATGACCCCTAATCTGTGATAGTCACCACCATCCCTAGCAGGGATGGTCCCATATTGAAGAAATATTTTTCTAATATTTTTAAATAGTATTTTTCTAGGATAGATCAGGGACATACTATTCAAATTTTGTGCAATTTGGAGCTATATTGAGTGAGATATCATGTTTTAGTATTTTGCAGGTTCATTTGGCCCACCCGAAGATGTGCACAAATATATGATAAATTTTGCTAATATTTTTACATGGGTCCTCTCTAAATCTTATTTTATATATGCTACCCAAATTTTGTGTGATTTGGAGATTTTTAGGACCAGAAATCACCCATTTTGTGTTTTATAGGCTTAATAGGCACACCACGTAATCGAGCGAATCCGGTTGCACTTTTTTACCATTTTCACTTAGATCAGTCCAAAATAACTTTTTATACATATTTATAATATTTGGAATCATTTGGAATTGTTTTGGATGGTCACATTGCATATTTCCACTTTCTAGTCTATTAGTGCATGTATTGCTTTTGCATGCTTCATAATCTGCATATGCTATTGACAAAATCTGGTTTTCTTGTGTGTAGGGGCAGGTATTACAGTGCATGAGGAAGGAACATTGGAACAAAATATCAAATAACAAAGAGGCAACATCATAGGCCTGCCCACTTCGATCGTGGGTACGAGGAAGAACGTTGGAAGTGCACCAAAGTTATTGAAAGGATTTGATCCTTGGGCACCCTTTTGTAATGAGTGTATAAATCTAGATCCCTCAAAGGGAAATTTATGTAACCATGATTTTATCTATCAAAAAATAAATAATAGCTCTATTTCATGCATTTATTTTGTCTTATCATGCTTACTTGAATGCGCCTTTTGTAATGCTTAATCAAGAATAGCGATAGATGCATCTTGTTTAGCATTTTTAGGTGCATCGTTTTTCCCTTAATTTAGTATGATTAGATTTTGTGATCTAGATGTGTGGATGCACTATTATGTATGCTTATATGGATGTAGTGGTTAATGTTAATGTTGGAAATTTTAAGTCAAAGTTGTCATTGATGTCAAGAAATGAAGTTGTCATTAATATTAAGGAATAAGCTACTATTGATGTCAAAGGTCAAAAGGAGCAATGCAAAAGGTTGATGGTAGAATATTTTCAATATTTATTTTTAATATTATGTGAAGCATAAGTAAAAGGTTTTATTAAAAACCATGGGTGAGAAAATACAAGGTTTTTATAAAAATCCGAGGAGGCTTTTAATTTCAAATTAGAAAGCCCAAGGAAGTTTTAATATTTAATTTATAAATATTTAAATTCAAATTGAATTTAAATTTTATAATTAAATATTATTTATTCGAATTGATAAAACCTAAGATGGCTCCAATATTTAACAAAGCCAAAATATTTAAATATTAATTTATAATATTTAAATTCTAGTGAATTTAAATAATTACAAAATTTTTTTTGAAGTCAAAGTATAGGCGTCGACTCCCAATGAATTCATTTCCACCGACGTGCATGGGAACTAGGGCAAAATGTATTTATACCTTAGCCAAACATTAGCTTGGAGGCCTCGATTAATGCATCCGTGATTTGTGAGAAAGAAAACTTGTGCACTGTGTAAACCTGAATTTCCATGTGTTAAAAATATTGAGGAGCTTGGTTTCTAGCACCATCCGGTGGCTAGCTCAGGTGGCATTGGCCTGGCACTTGTGGCAGAGAGGTTACGGGTTAGAAACCCGATGGCAACAAGGTTGGAATTTTATATTTTGCACTTCAGTTTTAGCAACAACAAGGGAGAACTTAGAGTGCATGGGAACTCTAGCTCCCACATGAGCACCTTGCTCATGCGACAACCAAGGATGTGGCTAGGGTGCTTGTGGAGGCATCCAAGGTACAATTTTTGAATTTAATTTTTATTTGCCCTAAGTTTTTATGTGAGATAGTTGGGATGCATAAGGATTAAATAAGGTTAATATTTCTATGGTGATTTTTCATGGTAAAATTGTGAAGGGAGTTATAAGGATTTTGATTTTATTTCTAAAATAAAGTCTTAATTGTTATATTTGCATATTGGTGTTAGAGTAATATTCCATCACTTGGGATATTTACCATTTAATCCACTAGGTAAAAGAGTAGTTACTTTTACTTTTACTATTTACTTTTACATTCTAGATATTTATCATTCTTATCCTAGGTTAGTTGTTAATCAGTTAGCGCTATTTCCTATGGTTAGCGTAGTTAGCGTTAATGTGGTTAAACAACCTATTTTGTAACCTATATTAGCCTATCTATTTCCTAATGTTAGGCTAATGTTTTTCTCATTAATATCATAGTGCAAACTATTCCGCTCACTCTCTTTACCACATTGGAATCAGAGCCACAGGAGGGAGCTAGAGGGAGGAAGCACAATGAAACTTCATTCCACTGGACAAGGAGAAGAAGTGCAACGAGACATCCTTCATTCCGCTGGAGAAGGCGAAGGCGATCGCGTAGGAGGAAGCACCATTTTAATTTGGTGACTTTAATTTATTTTTCCTATCTTCCTAAAGTTCCTAATGTTTGATTTATTTAATACCAAAGACAGAGGAGGTGGAGATTTTCCAATAATTTTGGGCCACCTTACCCCACCTCAATAGGTGAGCTGAAGTGGCCCGCAGGTGCAAATATCCTGAGGAGAAGGGCCTATTGATGTGGCAGCCCGTAGCTATCAACAGGAGGGTAGACACGCCCTCTCAGGTTGTCGACCACCATGTGAGGGCAAGCACGCCCTCCGTGGGAGGACACAGATCTCGATCGATGACTAGGACCCAAGAGGGCAGGCGACCCTCCAATCCCTGATCAACATGAAAATTGGGTTCGACAAGACAGACATCTGTCAGACGTGCACAGGACATAAGACTGACGTGGACACCTCTGACGTGACCTCGGGCACATTTCTTGAGGTGATGACATGGATAGACCCGAGTGACATGGGCAAACACATGGTCAAACCCGAGTGACGTAGGCGAAATGACTGGACAAACCGACACGTGGCACTTGACCTAACCTAACACAAGTGGGCGATGCGTGGCGGATAGGCCACGCACCACCCAACCAGACCAGCCGTGACACATGGCGATGACAAAAAAAAAAGCAAGGACAGAATGCTCGTAGGCAATCAACCAAGTAAGGGCTTCAAAGCCCTTTTAAGGCCCACACCATCTCCCGCGCGGGCAATGTGGGATAAATCCCACAATTTTTTCCATGCCCGCACGAGGAAAGAAGGGAAAGGGAAATTAATTCCCTTCCCTTCACGTCGGGCCCTGTAGCCCGACCGGCCAAGGGGGTCGGGCTAAGGCCTTGGGCAGCGGGGAGTCACGATTTCGACTCCCGCCGACCCAAAAAAGGCATTCTTTTGCCTTATAAAACAAAGCGGCGCCCCAAGGTTAGTTTTTTATTTTTTAATTTGTTTTTTAATTTTTTATGAAAATTATTCGTATTTTTTTTAATGATTTAAATATAAATTTTTGTTTTAAATCAATTTTATTTTTTAAACTTGATTTCTTAAAAACAAAATATTTTATTTTTATTATTAAATAAAATGTTATGATTAATTTTTATTTAAAATTTAGCAAATTAAAATAAAGTATAAAGGACCTATTTTTGCAATTTTCAAAAACAAAATGAGCTTTTGTTTTCTCCTCAAAAGGGGGATATAAGACATTTAAGAGCACCATTTTTTTTGCAAAATTAGGGAACCTATTTTCTTCTAAAAACCCTTGTTTATTTAGCATAAAATAAAGGATCAATCTTGAATTCTTTATTGCAAATTGTAAACACAAGGGGACTTAAAATTTTGTAATATTAAAAAGCAAAGTGTGCATTTGTTTTCTCCAAAGGGGGATATAAGACATAAAATTGCACATTCATTTTTTGCAAAAATTGAGAAGAAATTGAAGACCTTGGGTCCACTAAAACTAAGTCGTGTGTCGACTAGTTCTGGAAGCCTTTCAAACGCGGGTCGTGTGTCGACTTGTCTTGAAAGGAGTGCTCTAAATTCTACATTTTGTAAACATTAAGGGGGGATAGAATTCAGTTTTTTGATTCTATTGTTTGCAAAATTGTAACAAAAAAAGGGGGATATTTCAGAGTAAGAAAGGTGCATTCTCGATTGAACTCGACACCTACTCTTAAAAATTGCTTGTACTAGGTGCATTTTCGGTTGCATCCGACACCTAGAGTGATAAAAATTTGGGTTGCTCTCATGTTTTGATTATTGCACTAACACTCATGTTTTTGTGTGCAATTAAACAGTCAAATACAACATTAGAAGAAGCATTTCACAAAACCCAAACTTCACTCAAAAACCATGCTAAAATTTGCATAGGTTAAAACAAGTCATTTTTTTTTACTCCCCATCAAAGGTCAAAAATCCAAATCACCTTGATTCACTCTCTTTGTTTGGCTTAATATCCTCAAATTTTTCATCCTTCTTGAAGGGTGTTAAGGCAGGTGCCATTAAATATCCTAGAGGGCAAAATCAAAAGTTTTTTCACAAACCTACCCCTTTTTTATTTGCTCTATTTGTTTGGCTTAATTTCCTCCAACTTTTCATCCCTTGGTAGGGGTGTTAAGGCAGGTGCCATTAAATATCTTATAGAGGCAAATTGAAAACAACTTCCATATACTCTTTTGAGGGTATAGTGCAAGATAGAACCATCTTAGTCCTATCAAATTTGAAACCTAAACCATGGCCATGATACACAAGTATCTCACTGAGAGCCAGCTGCTCAAAGGTTCAAATTATTCAGCTTGGAAGACTAAGATGAAAGCTATCTTAACTGTAGAGGATTTGTGGTCAATAGTGGATGGAAGTGTCACTAGACCTCAATCACCTGGAGCAGATCAAAGAGACTTTGATAAAAAGGATAAAAAACTATCCTTAATGATCTTGCTAGCTATTACTGATGATATCCAACCTCATATAAGTGAAGCTAAAACTGGAAAGGAGGCATGGGATGCCTTAACTACCATATTTGAGGGAAAGAATCAATCCACGATTCTTAACCTTCAAACACAGCTTCATACACTTCACATGAAATCTGGAGAAACAGTAGAGCTCTTCCTCTGCAGAGTGGCCGATTTGAAAACAAAACTGCAAGCCTTAGGAGAAACTATGGAAGACAAAGTCTTAATCTCAATTATTTTGAGAGCTCTTCCTGACTCCTATCGAATGTTGATTACATCCCTTCAAGTCTCTGGTAGGACAGTGACTTTTGTAGAGTTGGTGAACATGCTTCAAACTGAAGAAGCTAATCAATTCCAAAGAGATGAGGCATCCAACAATGCACTTTTCTCACATAAACAACAAGGAAAGAAAAAGTGGAATCAACAACAAGGCTCTTCTTCTAACAAAAACAAAGGTCAATGCCAAGACACTAAGAAGAAGAAGCAGTATTGTAAAATTTGTGACAAAGACACTCATCAAACCAAGAGATGTTGGTTTAAGAACAAGCCTCCCAAAGAGAAAGGTCAAAAGAAAAACCAAGGCAATGTTGCAAATGAGATGTCTAATACAGATTCTGATTCTGGTTTAGAGAAAGCACACAGAGTGCTAATTGCTAGAATAGTTTTGTAGAGGGAAAACACATGTGTCCCTTGGGCAAAAGCACCATTTTCTCTCTCTCCTCTTTTTGGCTTCATAAATAGCATAAGTATTTTGTTTGAAGACCTTGCAATAAGGGGTACTTGTACCTCTTTTAGGCTTCATAAATAGCAAATTCTAGGTGTTTGAAGTACTTGTAACAAGAGGAGCGACTTTTTGTGATGTAAAATTGTCTAGGAGGCAATATTTGTAAAATCCTTCACAACACTCTTGCATTGCACACTTTTTGCAATTGAGGGGGGATATAAATTTCTTTTCTTCACAATTTTTGTAAAAATGGAAGATGGCTTATAAGGGTGCATTTTTGGCTTTGATCGACACCTTAGTCACACTTCCTTCAGAAATTAATTACACTATGTTTTGCAACGAGAAGGGGGAAACTTATAAGGGTGCATTTTCGGCAGTGATCGACACCTTAGCTACCTTATCTTTTGCAAACTCATATTGTAAAATGAATGAACCTCATATGAAGTGATCTATTCTACTACACCTAGCGATTGCAGTGGTTGGTTACCCATGCAATTTGGTTGGATGATGTGATTACCATAAGGACATTCGTTGGCATGAAGACAAAGTGAGGAATGACCCACTTTTTGTAGAGGAGCAGCTAGAGCACTGTGACAGAGCAAAGAACCAGCAGATCAAAACATCTTCTTCATTGTATTGGGGTAGTTATATACTTTACCCAAATATTGTTGTATAGAGGGATATGTATGTATTACCCAAATAATGTAATAAGGGGGGATGTTAGAGTAATATTCCATTACTTGGGATATTTACCATTTACTCCACTAGGTAAAAGAGTAGTTACTTTTACTTTTACTATTTACTTTTACATTCTAGATATTTATCATTATTATCCTAGGTTAGTTGTTAATCAGTTAGCGCTATTTCCTATGGTTAGCGTAGTTAGCATTAATGTGGTTAAACAACCTATTTTGTAACCTATATTAGCCTATCTATTTCCTAATGTTAGGCTAATGTTTTTCTCATTAATATCATAGTGCAAACTATTCCGCTCACCGAAGAACACAAGCTTATATTGAGAGGGGGGGTGAACAGTATAAGACCTCTTTTTACTTTTTCCTTTATACTTCAAAATAGTAAAGCAATATACCCAAAGCAATATCAAAGCAATGCACAATATCATCCACAAAGTGACACCAATTTTAACGTGGTTCACCCAGAATGGTTGGGCTACGTCCACAAAACTTTTCTCTAAAAGTTATCTCAAAGTTCTTTGGGAATCCTTCCCAATTACAATGTTTATGAGCCTCGGCCCAAAGGAGATACCTTCCCCCAATCAAAATTTATGAGCCTCTCCTCAAAGGAGATACCTTCCCCTCTGCTCTGGAAATGATCCCTCAGAAGATCAATCGCCTCTACCTCTTGCCGACATGTGGAACTCCTTTCCATCGAAGACCTCCTATCCTCAATGCTTAGCCTAAGAGACCTCTGCCTTCTATGATCACGTCCATAGCAGCTCAACAACCTGTACCAAACATAGTCAGTCGGTCTAGTACAAGTCTTCCTCTATCTGTCAGATCTGTCCAACTCTTGAACAAATCAATCCTCTACATACAAGCCTTCTCAAAGACTTGCCAACTATCCTCAGGTTCTTCTCATAGAACCAATGCACCTCTGTCCTCAAGTTCTCTGATAGAACTATCAAACTCAGCTCACAAGTCCTCTGCTAGGACCTGTCCAAATCTGCTCACAAGTCCCCACGGAACCTATTCAAAACTTCTCACAAGTCCCCATCGAAACCTGTCCAAAACTGCTCACAAGTCCCCACCGAACCTATCCAAAAACTGCTCACAAGTCCCCACTGGAAACTGTCCAAAAACTCAGCAAGCTCACCAAGAAAAACTTTCTTAGTAGGAAATCACAAAGTGAATTGTTAGAGACCCAATGTGATTTGTCAAACTCATAGAAGCATAAAGAGAATTGTTAGAGACTCAATATGTTCTATACTCAAATCCCAATCTCAAAACTCAACTCAAATCAACTCAGCTCAATCTCAATCTCAAATCTGAAAACTCAACTCAATATCTGAAATGGATAGGATAGAATGTTTTCTTTCAAGAACATGAAACCCCAACAATTGCCAACTATGCAAAGAATCACATAACAATGATACTCATGTTCTTTTCACCATCAATTAGGGTTTCAACAACAATGCTCATCAAACAAGGTTTAGTCAACCAACACCATTCAACTCAACATCAACCTTGAAGCATTCAACCAATCATCACAAGAAAAGGAAACAAGTAGAAATCCTTTTCCCTCCAAATATATTTGAACAAAACAACCACCAACACAATATCACCAAATGCAAAGAATAACTTGCTCAAATCAACTCAATGGAGTAAGCCCAATATCATGAATCAAGTAAAGCAATAACTTGATCAAACAACCTCTATGGAAGCAACTCAACCATCAAACTCAAAACAACCAACCAAGGGTTCCACCAACTCAATGCAAGTAGCAAGACTCACAAACATAAACCCTAGTGCACAATGCTTCCACTACCTCAAACCAGAATTATGCATTCACCAAAACTCTCATCAAGGATAACAATGCATAAGAAGTCTTCAACAAACCAGAAAATAGGATTTACACCCAACCAAAGGAAACCTAGTTGAAAACCTTTTCACTCCAACCTTATTTCAGAAAAACATACACCAATCATACTCATAAGGAAAATGTGCCCATACCTTTTTGGAGTAGAAGAAAATTGATCCTTAAAGTTGTCACCACACACAACCCTCAAACTTCCAACCAAGTTAGGGTTAGAACCAAGATAAATGAGCATATATAAAAACTTTCCTTAATACACCTTTTAGCTCCTCTTCTTTAAAAACAACCACCAAAGAAGCCAAAAACACAACAACCAAAACTTACACCTTATATCTCCATTTTTAAATTTAGCATAGCAAAAGACTAATCTCAAAAATACAACCAAAGAAATATCCCCTTATTTCTCCTATGTCTTTTAAACAATGCTAAACAATGCCAAAAATCATATCAAGAAAATAATCACACCTTATAATGGCTGCCCTTGAAGAATCCGAAATTCACGGCACAAAACACGTTTTAATAAAAACGTGACTAATCCATGCATAGCTCCCTCCACGGGGATCGAAATGTAGACCTCCGCCTACGCAAGGCCCAAACGCAGCCTTCGCTGCCACTAGCCCACAAGGGGCTTACGAAGTCCAAGACGGACTTCCTTCCACATAAACGGTCAAGCTTTTCGAAAGCTTTTCAAACCACGAGCTCTCCTCTTTCGCAGCGTAAACAGAACATTCGATCGCAGCCAAACCAATTAATTGCCTTCGATTTTCCAAGTGGGTTTAACCTTAGGAACCTTCTCATATTTATAGTCCATACGTGGACTTTAGAACACGTCGGCTGCAAAGAAAAGTAATTTTGAATTTAATCGAAATTTGCTTTCTAAAGGGTTTAAAAACCCTTAAAGTATTTTTAATAAATTAAAAATAATTTCTCCCTTAATTAATTAAATAATTAATTAATTAAAACCTTGAAGGGTTTTAAATAATAATTAAATAAATAATAAAGAGAACCTCCATTGGTTTTAATAAAAACCATTGCCAATGGAATCTCTCCGGATTCTCTTAAAAATATTCTCTTGGAATCTTCCACCTTTGAAGCCAACACATCCTCTTAACATTAATGTCATTTCCTTTTGACATCAATGACAACTCATAGACAAGAAGCTAGGATCTCAAACCCAAAATTGCCAACAATCTCCCCCTTTGTCATTGATGGCAAACCATGCTTCTCAACAACACAGAAACTCAACATAAATAGCTCCCCCTGTCTTGAGGCTCTCCCCCTTACTCATATCTCTCCCCCTTTGTCATCAATGGCAAAGGGTCACCTTTGGGGCTTGGGACTAAGAATGAGCCTCTTAGCTTAGTCCCTCCCCCACCTCCTGTTGAGGTGTTTAATTCTGGGGTGGGAGTAAAACTCCCAATAGGCATTGATCATCATCAGTGTCTATAGCTGCCTTACCATGTCTTCTCTTGTTCTCCTTGTCCATATTCCTGTTCCTATTCTTGTCACTGTTCCTGTTCCTGTTATCATTCCTGTTCTTATCCATGCCTTGATCCTTGGACCTGTTCATACCACTGTTCCTATTCCTGTACCTTGGAAGTTCAGCTCTACACTGTCTAGTTGTGTGACCTTCATTGTTGCACTTATAACAAGTAACAATGTTATTTCTTTTAGGCATACCTGTTCTTTGAATCCACCTATTCTGACTAACCCTGTTCTTGTTATTAGCCTTGCAAAAAATTGCCTTATGCCCAAACTGTTTACAAGAGTAGCAATACCCTTGAAAGAAATTACCACCTCTGAAACTGTCATTTACCTTCCTTACTTGAGTCATGCAATGTGAAGCCATGTGACCAAACTTGTGACAAGCAAAACATCTGCCATTAAACTTTCCTGTAAATGACCTTCTAGGTCCTGTAAACTTTCTCCCCTTTTTCTGTTTCCTATTTTCTGTTTCTGTGCATCTATCACTCAAGGACTCCTTTTCTGAAATACTTTCCTCATCAGAACTCTCTTCCTTTTGGAGTCTCTTACTAGACTCTCCAACTTGTTCCTTGTGTGGCTTAACAAAACCAAGGCCTGTTTTATCTGTTGTCTTTCTTTGACCTTTGATGAGTGACTTAACCTTTTTGGAGCTATCTTGAAACCTCGTAAAGCTTATCCTTGTACTCTTTAGTTTCCTCTTTCAAAGAAGCCATTTTCTGTTCTAACTCATTATACTCAAGAACCTTAGACTCTAACTCATCCTTGAGTTCTTGTGTCTTAGCTATAGAGAAGTCAAGACTTTCTATAAGATCATCTCTCTCCATACAACATTCATCTAACTTATCCTTGAGTCTAGCATTCTTCTTTCTTTCCTTTTCCAAAACACTAAGAGCACTAATAAGTTCACTTTCAAGATCCTTTATTTGATTTCCTTTTGAATCATCAAAGCCTTTTTCAGATTTCTTATCACTAGAGGTGCTACCCTTTTCAAAAACCATACATGCATCTTCCTTATAGTTTTCTGAAGCATCCTCATACATACTAGAAACCAAATCATTATTTGTGCAATCATCCTCAAGGTGACCAAAATTTCCACATCTAAGACATTTCATGATAATGAATCTATGTTTCGGTTCTTCCTCTTTTTTGATATGAACAACATCTCATTTTCATCATCACTTGAAGAACTTTCACTATCACTACTAGAACACTTACTTGCTTTGTCTAGGTAGAAACTCTTCTTGTGCTTGTGAGAATACCTCTTTCCTTGATTGTTGTGCTCATCTTTGTTTTTCCTGTGATGCTTGTGCTTTTCAGAATCCTTGCTCTTAGAATCCTGTTTATCTTCATCACTTTCATTCTTGGGAACAGATACGATCGGTAGCATAATGACCAAACTTTCCACAATTGAAACATCTTATATTTTTCATACTTTTGTGCTTTCTAGAGAACTTGCCTTTCTTGCTGTAATATGCCTCTTCATCACTAGAAGACTCATCACTATCTTGAAGTTGTTTACCCTTGGAATTCTTGGTAGCCTTGAAAGTTGCCTCTTTCTTGACATCAACCTTCACTTGAGTTCTCAACTCAAATGCTTGCAAGTATACTATGGAGCTCATCCTTTTTCAACTTATCCAAATCTTTAGCTTCCTCAATAGCAGAAATATTTTCACTAAATCTATTAGGAAGAGATCTTAAAATCTTATCACAAACATCATTTTCAGCAAGCTCAAGACCTAAGTCTTTCATGGAGTTAACAACCTCATCCATACGAAGCATGTAGTCACTAATATTTTCATCATCATTCATCTTGAGTTGTTCAAACATACCTTTGAAGTGTCTCAACTTGGCCTTTCTGACATTTGTATCACCTGTATGAACCACCTTCAACTGATTCCACATTTCACTAGTTGTCTTGCAGTGAATCACTTTGGTGAGATCTGCTTTCTGTAAGCCTTTCAGGATTGCATTCATTGCTTTTGAATTGTTGTGATGTAGGAGCCTTTCTTCTTTAGTATTAGGACCATGTTCAGGAATAGTGTACTCATCTTCAATCACTTCCCAAACCTCATTCCCAAGTGCCATTAGATGAACCTTCATCCTTGCACTCCAAAGACCAAAATCTGACCCATCAAGAATAGGTGTTGCATTGCCACTTGAATGATCCATTGTGTTCTTTACTAGCTTTTCCTTCAAGTCTGTTAAACTTTTCGAAGGCACCTGCTCTGATACCAATTGAAGAACACAAGCTTATACTTGAGAGGGGGGTGAACAGTATAAGACCTCTTTTTACTTTTTCCTTTATACTTCAAAATAGTAAAGCAATATACCCAAAGCAATATCAAAGCAATGCACAATATCATCCACAAAGTGACACCAATTTTAACGTGGTTCACCCAGAATGGTTGGGCTACGTCCACAAAACTTTTCTCTAAAAGTTATCTCAAAGTTCTTTGGGAATCCTTCCCAATTACAATGTTTATGAGCCTCGGCCCAAAGGAGATACCTTCCCCCAATCAAAATTTATGAGCCTCTGCTCAAAGGAGATACCTTCCCCTCTGCTCTGGAAATGATCCCTCAGAAGATCAACTACCTCTACCTCTTGCCAACACGTGGAACTCCTTTCCATCGAAGACCTCCTGTCCTCAATGCTTAGCCTAAGAGACCTCTACCTTCTATGATCACGTCCACAACAGCTCAAGCAACCTGTACCAAACATAGTCAGTCGGTCTAGTACAAGTCTTCCTCTATCTGTCGGATCTGTCCAACTCTTGAACAAATCAATCCTCTGCATACAAGCCTTCTCAAAGACTTGCCAACTTGTCCTCAGGTTCTTCTCATAGAACCAATGCACCTCTGTCCTCAAGTTCTCTGATAGAACTATCAAACTCAGCTCACAAGTCCTCTGCTAGGACCTATCCAAATCTGCTCACAAGTCCCCATCGAACTGTCCAAAAACTCACAAGTCCCCATCGAAACCTATCCAAAATCTGCTCACAAGTCCCCGAAACTGTCCAAAACCACAAGTCCCCATGAACTGTCCAAAAACTCAGCAAGCTCACCAAGAAAAACTTTCTTAGTAGGAAATCACAAAGTGAATTGTTAGAGACCCAATGTGATTTTTCAAACTCATAGAAGCATAAAGAGAATTGTTAGAGACTCAATATGTTCTATACTCAAATCCCAATCTCAAAACTCAACTCAAATCAACTCAGCTCAATCTCAATCTCAAATCTGAAAACTCAACTCAATATCTGAAATGGATAGGATAGAATGTTTTCTTTCAAGAACATGAAACCCCAACAATTGCCAACTATGCAAAGAATCACATAACAATGATACTCATGTTCTTTTCACCATCAATTAGGGTTTCAACAACAATGCTCATCAAACAAGGTTTAGTCAACCAACACCATTCAACTCAACATCAACCTTGAAGCATTCAACCAATCATCACAAGAAAAGGAAACAAGTAGAAATCCTTTTCCCTCCAAAGATATTTGAACAAAATAGCCACCAACACAATATCACCAAATGCAAAGAATAACTTGCTCAAATCAACTCAATGGAGTAAGCCCAATATCATGAATCAAGTAAAGCAATAACTTGATCAAACAACCTCTATGGAAGCAACTCAACCATCAAACTCAAAACAGCCAACCAAGGGTTCCACCAACTCAATGCAAGTAGCAAGACTCACAAACATAAACCCTAGTGCACAATGCTTCCACTACCTCAAACCAGAATTATGCATTCACCAAAACTCTCATCAAGGATAACAATGCATAAGAAGTCTTCAACAAACCAGAAAATAGGATTTACACCCAACCAAAGGAAACCTAGTTGAAAACCTTTTCACTCCAACCTTATTTCAGAAAAACATACACCAATCATACTCATAAGGAAAATGTGCCCATACCTTTTTGGAGTAGAAGAAAATTGATCCTTAAAGCTGTCACCACACACAACCCTCAAACTTCCAACCAAGTTAGGGTTAGAACCAAGATAAATGAGCATATATAAAAACTTTCCTTAATACACCTTTTAGCTCCTCTTCTTTAAAAACAACCACCAAAGAAGCCAAAAACACAACAACCAAAACTTACACCTTATATCTCCATTTTTAAATTTAGCATAGCAAAAGACTAATCTCAAAAATACAACCAAAGAAATATCCCCTTATTTCTCCTATGTCTTTTAAACAATGCTAAACAATGCCAAAAATCATATCAAGAAAATAATCACACCTTATAATGGCTGCCCTTGAAGAATCCAAAATTCGCGGCACAAAACACGTTTTAATAAAAACGTGACTAATCCATGCACAGCTCCCTCCATGGGGATCGAAATGCAGACCTCCACCTACGCAAGGCCCAAACGCAGCCTTCACTGCCACTAGCCCACAAGGGGCTTACGAAGTCCAAGACGGACTTCCTTCCACATAAACGGTCAAGCTTTCCGAAAGCTTTTCAAACCACGAGCTCTCCTCTTTCGCAGCGTAAACAGAACATTCGATCGCAGCCAAACCAATTAATTGCCTTCGATTTTCCAAGTGGGTTTAACCTTAGGAACCTTCTCATATTTATAGTCCATACGTGGACTTTAGAACACGTCAGCTGCAAAGAAAAGTAATTTCGAATTTAATCGAAATTTGCTTTCTAAAGGGTTTAAAAACCCTTAAAGTATTTTTAATAAATTAAAAATAATTTCTCCCTTAATTAATTAAATAATTAATTAATTAAAACCTTGAAGGGTTTTAAATAATAATTAAATAAATAATAAAGAGAACCTCCATTGGTTTTAATAAAAACCATTGCCAATGGAATCTCTCCGGATTCTCTTAAAAATATTCTCTTGGAATCTTCCACCTTTGAAGCCAACACATCCTCTTAACATTAATGTCATTTCCTTTTGACATCAATGACAACTCATAGACAAGAAGCTAGGATCTCAAACCCAAAATTGCCAACACTCACTCTCTTTACCACAATTGGAGGAGTAAGACTTTTAGGGTGTTGATTTTATTTTAAAGGACTTTTGCCAAAGATGTTATCGTGAAGGTAATTGTACTAATCTTGTTAAGGTGTTTGATATTATTTGAAAGTTGGAGTGATAAGGTGTATTTTTTTTTATATTATTTTGTATTGTGATTCCTTGAGAGAAAAATTATTATCTTCTAACCTTATTGATATTGGGAAAGAAGTGTTTATGAGTGTGGCGGATTTGTGTGGTTTACTCCTCATAAATAAAAAATGTATGGGTAAATTCTTACTTGGTTGAGTTTATTGGTTGGTTTTCTAGAAAATAACTTTGGAGTGAAAAGGACTTGATTAGGTTTCCTTATTGAGTTGTTGAGCTATATGTGAATATTTCTTTATAAGCATTGTTGAGTGTGTTTTGAATTAATGCTTCAAGGTTTTATGGAATAAAGAGTTGTCGATAAAACCTTGTTTGATAAGCATTATTGTTGAAGCCATTGGTTATGTGAGGAACTTGAACTAGGGTTTGCAAAGATCATTGTTATGTGAGATTGGTTGATGAGTGAGTGTTCATATACTTAGACTAGGGTTTGTGAGCAAGGATTATTTCATTGAGTGATTGTTTGTGTAAGAGTTGGTGAGCCTAGTCAAGTGGATGTGTGAAGTGATAGTCCTAGTTCTATGAAACAAATTGTTCTATATTCTGAATTGATTTGAGAAAGAGGTTGAGTGTTGATGAGTGTGAAACATATTGAGTCTCTAACAATTATCTGTATGTTTCTATGGTAAAGAGAGTGATTGAAAGTGATTGAGTATTGTGGTGAAGCATATTGAGTCTCTAACAATTCTCTGTATGTTTCCAAAAGAGTGATTGAGCATTGAGGTGAATGTGAAGCATATTGAGTCTCTAACAATTCTCTATATGTTTCTAAAATGTGATTGAAAGTAATTAAGCATTGTGGTGAATAAGAAGTATTTTCAGTCTCTAACAATTCTCTTTATGTTTCTATGAGATTGAACAAGTTCTAGTGTGGACTTTTTGAGTAGATTTATGGCAAGTATTTAAGAACACTTGTGTACTGATTTGTGTAAGTTTTTGAGGAAGCTTACAATATAGATTCAGGTCAGATTTGGATAAGTTCTAGTGAGGACTTATTGAGAAGATTTAGACAAGTTATTGTGAGGACTTGTTGAGAGCATATTGGACAAGTTCTTGAGAGAACTTGTGGATATATAAGTGTGAGCTTTTTTGGAATATTACAATGCATATTTGAGACAAGTATTTGATAAGACTTGATAGTAGAGTTGATTGATTTATTTTTCTTGAGTTAAGTTTTGGGGTAGATCTAGCAGAGTTGATCTAAGATTGATTCAAGCTTTGTGTAAAGGCTTGAGGACAAATATTGAGGATAGATGTGTGCTAGACCGAAGTACTGTATTTAGTGTAGATCAGAGGACAACGATTGAGGAAAAATTTGCTAGACCGAAGGACTATGTTTAGTGTAGATCAGAGGACAAAGATTGAGGATATATTTGTGCTAGACCGAAGGACTATGTTTAGTGTAGATTTGAGATAGAGCTTTGAAGGTGACAAAGTATAGAATATTATAGTCTCCAGTGGATAGAGATCCATTAGCCAAGGTAGTGAGAATAGGTTTATTTAGTGGATAGAGATCCATTAGCCATAGTAGTGGGGGCAACCGTTCTTCTAGAATATCACTAGATAGAGCTAAGGAGAAAGGAGTTCTATAGATAGATATCCATGATATTGATTAGGGGATTGGTGTCTCCTTTGGATAGAGATCCATAAATATTGTAATAGGGAAAGGATTCCCAAGAGATTGATTAAGAAAATTTTAGTGAAATATTTTCTCCGTGGAGTAGCCCACATTGGGTGAACCATGTTAAATTGGTGTCTCTATTGTGTGTGGTTTTTTATGCATTGCTTTGATTACTACTATTGATACTGCTATATTTACATTGCATAATATTGATTGGGAAAGAAAAGTAAAAAGTGGTCTTATACTTTCCACCCCCATCTCAATATAAGCTTGTGTTTTTCAGTTAAATTAATGTTTAGATTTGTTCCATTGATTATGCATTTAATTTTTGTTATAAGATATGTTGGATGTAATGTGTATGTAATGCATTAATTTCATAGGGATGGTCTAATGCAAATGAACTTGTATGCTTTAATCATTTAAAACATAATGAGTGAATCTATTTGTATTTAACACACTAATGGTAGACACCACATAATGTATGAGAATCATGAATAAAAATGTTAATCCTTATCATAGGAATTAATCATTTATACATCTATATGTGAGATGATATGATGTGAGATGCAAGGTTTTTCTCTATGAGGTTCTTTAAACTAAAATATATGCATAAATTAGATAGTGGCCATCTAAATATCATTGCTGATATCCATTTGGTATCTATCCTATTCTATGCAGACCCCTTAATAAACACAAATTCATAAGGGGATGTTTGAGGTTTTCCATGAGACTCAAACACCCTAGTTGATTGATAAAAGTTGTATAATGACTACATAAGACTCTTGAAAGATACAATATTATTAATAAAACCTAGATATTCACTATCCCTATGTGTGCAAAGTGAATATATTAGGTGAGGCATAAGACTACCACATTGCCAGGTGGGTTTCATTCAACCCATTGTTGTAATGAGGATCACCCTATGGTAATCATGATCCTAAGTTTGGAGACTGTTAAATTAGACTACTAAGCAATACAAGCCACTTAAAACTAGCTCATCCAAAATTTGACATTGATCTATACAAAATAAGGTCGCTAATGTGACAGATATATCACCATGTGTAAGGCTACTCATTTCTAGGTGGGTTTCGTTCAACTCATTACTGTAATGGAGATCACCCCATGGCTTTTGAAAACTAAATATTCTAGGGATTCAAGCTTGTTACCCCCTTATTTTCTTTTGATTGCTTGGGATACTTGTTCATGCTTAGTGGTGAAAACCACTGTTTAGTTTGCATTTTTATTTTGTTTTGAGAAAGGGATTTTCTTAGTGATGAAAATCACTATTTATTTTTTTTTGCTTTGGGAATTTTCTCATTTCTATGGAAGAGCAAGGGATTGTTTTAGGTAGGGGGAGCTTGTCCTTTTGTCAATGATCAACATTCTAGAAAAAACCTTTTGCTTAAGGTGACCAGGACCACTTTGTAGTGTCATATTTCTTTGTTCAAACTAGAATTATTAATGTGTATCATTGTATTGGGATTTTGACATATGTAAGGTACTTATCAAAACTAGACCTTACCTTCTTAAGCCAAGATAAATTTCTACACAATCTAAAAGGATAACTAGGTGTATCGCTCCAAATTTTTTGCACCCCTACCTTCAGGCTATTGGATCCGCGCCCGGAAGGAGGATGGGAAAAGGATGGTGCGGTACCTCGGACGAGAGGACTTTGCGAAGGTCCCGCCTCTCAAGGGAGGTGCATTTTGGTGATTTTTCGACGGATGGTGGGTTCACCAGGAAACATTTGACGGTAGTTTCCACGCCTAGGTTTTGGGAATGAGTTTTGATGAGTTTGTTTTATTTTTAAACATTCATCCTAGGTTTGGCCGAATGATTCTAACTTAAACTACATGAAAATGCGATTTAAATGCATACAACGAACAAAAAGGAAAACAGGAACAGAGAATTTGCAGGAGGCCAATGAAAATTACCTGATCCGGAAGTCTGATGGAGTTTCTGAAGCTTGAAGCAGTCTGGATCGTCCGCAATTCAACATAATCGCCTTCAATTTGATAAAATCGTCTGAACTGACAAGATCGTCTGAAATCTGATGAATTCGTCAGACGAATTCATCAGAGACCTGCAAAACAGCAAATAGATGCGAAATACGAGAAATTCTATTTTGCAAACAGGGGAAAACTATGTAAAACAGTAATATGAGTGTTGAACAATATACAAGAACAGAAGTAAATGCAAATAACCGTGTTTAGATAGCAGAATATGATCTTAATCCGTAAACTTAGACAAAATGGGTGAACTCCAAATGCAATATAATATAAAAACTGAATAAACAATTTAATTTACAACATAAAATGGCAGAGAAAAGAGATAGAAGAACAAACTCCAGGCACTGATTGCCTCGATGTGCGCTGCAGTCGAAATCGTCTCGCATCAGTACGAGATCGTCTCGAATTTGACGAGATTGCCTCCGATCTTGACAGGTTCATCGGCTGCGATAGGTACTGGCTCCGGCTGAAAACCAGTGGTGTACCTGCAATGAAATGACTATAGGACTAATGCAAAATATGAATTACGATGTTTTAGAGCATAAGGGTTCAATTTGCATAAAAATTCAGCCAGGGGTTGGGGAGGGAAAAGCCTTAGAGTTAAATAGGCATAAGATAGTTGTTGGGAGGTTGGAGATCATCCCAATTTGGGAGATCTCCAACGGGGAAGGGTCCCAACGGTGCAGACACGCTTCTGCCCGGATTGGAGACCCGTTGGAACAGATTCCAACTATGCAAATTTAGTTTTGCGACGAAATCGTCTGGACATTCTAGTCCGGGACGAAATTGTCAAATCCAGGGCGATATCGTCTGATCGGAGACGATATCGTCAAACGGTCAAAACAACTGCTAAAAATGGCACGAAAAAGGAGGAAACGGGTTTCTCGGCGGTTAACGGGCGGTTTGGGAGGTTAAATTTGAATTTAAATTTATTTACTAAGGTGAATGTAATTATTCCAATTTTACTGTGCCAATTTTAGGGTTTGCCCCCTCTTTAGCGAATTTTCCGAAGAAAATGCGTTAAATATGAGTTCTTATCGTTCTACGAGAAAGCAAAAAATTATTCCCATTTTTAGGCGACGATTCTTGGTCGAATCGTACGACAGCTTACTATGGTTCCCCCTCCGTGTTTTTACCCAAATCGAACGTTTGAGGTAAAAACACGGAAAAGCAAAAATTATTTGTTGAATAAAATTAAGAAAAATAGGGTAAAACCCTAATTCATTTGTTACTGTTCATTTTTACTGTTTTGAGAGCTCTGGAGCAAAAATGGTAGAGACAGCACATAGATCTATAGAGGTCCATCGCGGTCTACGGGTAAGAGTCTAGACTTAACTAGGATGCTTTAATTTAATTTGATATGCTTTGTAGGTGATTTTTAGGTGAATTTTGAGCATCGCGGCCGTTTTTGGCCATCGACGTCGTCCGGACGAAATCGTCCCTAGTTCGACGAAATCGTCTCAAGTTCGTCAATTTCGCCCAAGGACGAAATCGGTGAAAAAGGGACGATTTCGTCAAATTAGAGACGATTTCGACACGCAAAATCAAAGACGATTTTGCTCAAATGTCGGACGATATCGGCCAATAGTGGGCAATATCATCAATTGCAAAATTTTGATCTTTAAGTTACATTATTGATTGCTAAAATTGTTATTAATGATTGTTTGTTGTTTTGATGTTTATGCTTGCAGAGAGGATTACTAAAGAGCAGGGAGTGGAAATATGGAGGATTAAGAGATGACTTGGCCACTCTGACATAGGCAGAGCGAGATCAGCTAGTACAGGCTGGCTTACTACATGTGGCAGAGATGCCACAAGTATCTAGAGACATGGGGCTACTGACGGCCCTAGCAGAGACGTGGTACCCGGCTCTTCATGTTTTCGATTACCGACAGGGGAGATGACTCCCACACTAGAGGATGTATGGAGGATTCTTAGAATCCCCATACAAGGGAGGATGATCACACCTACGGCCAATCAGGGCCACGCGATGGGACGACTCTGCGGTGACCCGAGCTTTGCCCTGGAGAAGGGCGGAGTGAACATCGAGGCACTACGCCAGATGCCTGGGGCATCTACACTGACACGAGTTTTGGCTGGGGTGGTTGGTGGACTTCTGCTGTGCCACCAGAGCGGCTGCAGGGTACCATGGATGCTGGCAGATGTGATCTGCGACATGCGTGATCATGGCTACAGATTTGCTTGGGGCAGCTTTGTTCTATGTCGATTGTATAGGATCCTGCATGGGGTCGTATACAAGGGCGGCCGATGTCTGGTTATGACATCGCTCCTATAGGTTTGGTGCTGGGAGCACATTGCGATGCGGAGGCCGGTAGGGCTTCCACTGACAGGGGTTGACGGGGAGAGGCCCCGAGTCTTCTACTGGTGGCTCCGGAGAGGGGCACAGCGACGGATCGACCTGCCGGTGTCCCGGAGACTACTAGATGACTTGGTCCCAGACCAGATCACCTGGAGGCCATGGAGGCAGCATCCAGGGTGGGCAGAGGACGCACAGGAGCTAGCTTGCATTGGGTGAGTCTACTGGATACAGATGGAGAGGGGAGAGGTGGAGCTCCACCGCTATGACCGAGTTTTACGACAGTTCGGTCTACAGCAGGGGATCCCATCTCTCAGGGATTACAAGTTTTCTCGGACTGTCCGAGATAACACCACGGTTAGCGGGGCTCCAGACATGCAGCGATTTTGGAGCCAAGACTCAGATGATGCCCCCATCCAGCTAGTGGATGGAGACGATGCAGGAGTAGCCGACAGCTACGATGCCTGGTATGCAGGCATTCGCCCTCCTCGGATGACGAGGGCACAAGGACCGATCCACGTAGTTGTGCATCAGATAGGGAGGCGACACCAGGCGGTGGTAGAGGTAGCCCGGGGTCATGACAGAGGAGAGTGGAGGAGGCCACAGGCACAGGAGAGGCCGCGACAGAGGGAGAGGGAGAGGAGGGAGGTGAGACCCCCATCTCCACAGAGGCCACCATCGCCTGATAAGGGCAAGGGTGTGGACATTGGAGAGAGTAGTGAGATGGATACTCTCCGGGCAGAGAGAGATCATCTGCGAGCTTAGGTGTAAACGTTATAGAATGCAGTTGCATAGCACCAGGCTGAGGTGTCGCAACTATGAGAAGAGAATGCTCGTCTCAGGGCATGAGGCGAAGGGGTAAGCACTCAGGAGCTACTGTGATCGGTTTCTCAGACCGCATTCTATCAGGCGCTATACTACCAGGTGGTGCCAGAGGGCCAGAGGGTACAGCTGCCACCTGCCATAGCAGATCCTATCAGGATAGGGTCGACAAGGAGCTCATCCCGGTCGATGACGAGGACTCGCAGTACCACACATACTGCGATGGGACCACCTCGTCCTCCGTAGGGCGGGGGAGGAGATGAGGCCGAGAGCTCTAGAGGCTCTCGAGGCTAGAGGGTAGGATACTGCCACTGACATTGTATTATACTTGTATTGATAGAGGATTGAGTATGCCGAGGTACAGATTGTGGCATACCAATCTAGTTTTGATGATGTATATATTCTGTTGATATATATAGATGAGATATTTTTTGATCATATGACTTGTCTTATGTGATGCTTATGATGCTTTTTATGTTTGATTGATTGATTGAGTTGATTGATGTAATGATTTTATTGATGATTCATGTAATTATGTCGTTTTGGAAAATATTATAACTTGGATTTCATGCTATAAATATTTTAAATGAAATAATCTGATGTAACAAATTGATTGGTTGTAATGAAATGTGATAAAATAAAAAGAGATTTCTAACAATAATTTCAAAGGACATTGTCGCTATTATAGACCATTTCATGGAGTCGTTGCTCACTCGGTCGTCAAGCTAGTCCCAAGATAGAAATATTGTTAAAAGAAAAGAGTGCTTAAGAGACTGTCTTAAGACTTTGTTGTGATGATGCAAATGATGATGATGATGGTTTGCTTTCAGATTTCCATAAAAATATTATGCATAAAATATTGTAAAATAATTTTTGCTAGGCATAAATTCCTAAGTGTGATAAAATTGTTGAATAATTCCTTAAGAATTATACCATCATTGCAAAATGCAAAGGTTGACATAATGATATGAAATAATAAAAATGTGTTTGCTTTTGAAAAGCATAATTTGTGTAATAGAATGAAGACATATGGTTTTTATGAATTTTGATAAATTGGAGAAAATATTGTTACAATGGTTTTCGCTAGGTATAGAATATGTAGGTATAGACTTATACCATCATCGCGAAGATCAAAGAAAATAGTTTTATTGCATGGTTGATTTTTAATGAACAGAAAAGATGAAAATGAGGACTTGCGCTAAGCATAAAACTCCAATTTTGGTTTTGGAATTATACCATCGTCGCGAAATTCGATAAGATATATATGATATGTTTTAATTGAAATTTTTGATTTCTTCTATTATATAGTTGTCTTTGTGGTAAATAATTGTACTTGATTATTCCAAACAAGTTGCAAAAATAATATTTCAAAGTATTTTGAAAAAATCAGATTTATAAGGAATCCCATGTGCATAAGTGAATTCATTGCCAATCTTGATTTATCATAATGATAGACAAAATCTCTCAAATACAAATGTGTGTGCAATTGTATGGTTCGATTACGATTTTGAGCAAGATACTATGATACAAGTGATTTGAATAAACCAAGTGTTCATTAACCATGATGTAGATGCATATAACCATACTAGGCTACTATGTAGATCGGATTATCAAGAGCTAGCTAATCCATAAGCAGACATAGGTCTGTACAAAAGAAGGTCGCTAATGTGACAGACATATCGCCACGCTAGGAGTTACCCAAGGCCAAGCAAGTTGGGCACAAACCACCTGTTATGGGGCTTACCTCACAGTTTTTGAATAATTGAGAATTCCAGGGATTCAAGCTCATCAACCCTTCTTTTTTTTTTTCAAAGGGTAGGGAGAGGGATTTTATTGCTTTCTTGCTTTCTTTTGAAATTTGCTTATTTTTATTTTGCTTGATTTTTGAGATAGTGCTTGAAATATTGCTGGAATGATATAGAATAACATTTTTCTTTTCTCTTTTATTTTTCTTGAACTTTTCTTTTCTTTTTCTTTTTCTAGGGATACTTGCTCGGATTAGCTGTAGAGCAAGGGATTTTTATTCTGGGTAGGGGTGAGCTTGTCCTTTTGCCAATTCTCAAAGATTCTAGACCATGTGCATGATAGGATAGCAGGGGAAACTTTTCACTCAAGAAATCAGTTCTACTATGTAGCAAAACATGGAAATTACAAATATAATCATTTTATTGTGAAAAGATGTGCTTGGTTTAAGTAAATACCAAGATCAATTCTCTATGCTCAAAATTTATTTAATTGATTTTTGTGAACTTTGATATGAGAGAGATTAGTAATCATGCCAGATAAAATCAAGATATTTATTATGTGTGTGCAAGTGAGGGATGCCAAATAAATGCTAGTTTTATCCAAAATAAGTTGAAACATATAACTGCAGTAATTGTAAGAAAATAATGATTTTGAGAAAGTTTTGAGAATGTTGACTCTCTCTTTATTCTATATATTGTTTTGGTTTCGAAAGAGTCAAGCATATAGCTGTTTTTGGATTTTTATGTTGATTTTTGTTTTAAAGCAAAAGAAACTTTACAAAATAAATGTGATAAATATTTTTGAAGATTTTTGAAGATTTTATGAATGTTTTTGAGGGTTTTTTGAATAAATTGAAAGAAATACACGATAATGATTTTGAAAAAATATATACATGGATGAAATAATCAAATTTATGAATAATAACATTTGAGATGTAAAATATTCATGGGTTCTTTAAGTTCTTTACCATCTAAGGTAGATAATTTATATGCTCCTGATTCAAAATTTGTAGTAATGATGTATGGTCCAAGCCAGTTGGGCTCAAATTTACCTTTCAGTTCTTTGGTTGCATTTGTATTTTTTTGATTTTCTTTTAGAACAAGATCGCCAATCTCAAAGGATCGATGACGAACTTTCTTATTATATGCTATTTTAAGCTTGTTTTGGTATGCACGGAGATGCTCTAAAGCATTGATGCATTTTTCGTCTAGGAGTTCCAGTGACTGAGTCTGCCACAGCGCGATATTCATCTCCTACTTCGGTGTCTTGAAGTAGCAGAGCCAAAGAAGGAACTTCTAATTCAAATGGAAAAACTGCTTCGACACCATATACCAAAAAAAATGGTGAAGTGCCTGTGGGGGTTCGAACACTAGTTTGATAAGCCCACAGGGCTGGATATAATTGAATATGCCAGTCACGGCCAGTTTTATTGACTAGTCTTTTGAGAATTTTGATTAGAGTTTTGTTAGAAGCTTATGCTTGACCATTACCCTGAGGATAATAGGGAGTAGACCAGCGATGTTGAATCTTATATTTTTGACATAATTTTTTAACATCTTTATTTTTGAATGGAGTTCCATTGTCAGAGATGAGATTTGCAGGAATTCCAAACTTGCAGATGATTTGATTAAAAATAAATTTAGAGACTTGTGAACCAGTGCAGGAAGCTAAAGGCATAGCTTTGACCCACTTCGTGAAATACTCAATGGCGGTTATGATGAACTTATGTCCATCAGAAGACACAGGGTTAATTTTACCAATAATATCCAAGCCCCATTTAGAAAAGGGCCAAGGAGAAGAAATAGCCTGCAGCTCTTGTGTAGGCGCATGGACAAGGTCAACATGTTTTTGACACTTGTCGCAATGGCACACATATTCATGTGCATCCGTTTCCATGGTAGGCCAAAAGTATCCTATCCGAAGGAGCTTTTTAGCAATGACGCTACCACTAAAGTGTCCTCCACAAGATCCATCATGGGCTTCACTTAAGGCTGATTTAGACTCTTCTAAATTTAGACATCTTAATAGGATACCTTCAAAAGATCTCCTATATAAAGTATTGCCAATGATTACAAATCGACTTGCTCGTCGACATAATAACCGACGCTGGTTGCGATTAGAATTAGTAGGGAAAGTCCCATTTTGGAGGAAATCAAATATGTCTGTATACCAGAGTTCAGGAGTGGTTTCCTTGATTAGAAACACATCCAAAGGCTCTAAGCATGACTTATGTGAAGCGGGTTCCTAGAGTCGACGAATGATGATAGTGGCATATTCGTCGTCTAACTCCAAGGGCAAGAGAGATGCAGCGGCGGCCATGGCATCGGCTGCACGGTTGCTAGTTCGAGGAATGGCTTCCAAGGTAACTTGATCAAACAAGGCCATTAGTTGTAAAACATAGGCCTTATATGGGCGAAGTTTATCATCTCTGGTTTGATAAAATTCATTAATTTGGTTTATAACCAATTGGGAATCCCCAAAAACTAAGAGGTTTTTAATTTTAAGCGCTAAAGCAGCTCGTAATCCAAGGATTAGAGCTTCATACTCAACGATATTGTTGGTGTAAGCAAAGGTTAGTTTGAAGGACAGAGGAATAAGATGTTTTTGCGGAGATATTAAAATAATACCTGCACCAGTCCCACTCATGCATCGGGCTCCATCAAAGTATAAGGACCATAGCAGCAGCTAATTGATCTGCTATGATTTGACCCTTAACAGACTTATGTCCTATGAAGGTGAGATCAAACTCGCTTAGAGAAAGAACCCACTTGGCTATGCGACCCGATAAATAAGGTCGAATCATGAGATATCTTAAAGGATCATATTTGGCAATGACATATGTTTTTTGGCTAAGCATGTAATGTCATAATTTTTGTGTAGCAAACACGACTGCTAGACATAACTTTTCTAACGTTGTATAGCGAGTTTCATAACTGATGAAAGTTCGGCTAATATAATAATTAGCGCGTTCTCGTTTTTCATCATCAAGCTGAGCTAACATAGCTCCTAAGGCAGAATTTGAAGCAGAAATATATAAAAGAAATGGGCGATCAGATTTAGGCGGTGAAAGCACCGGAGGGTTAAGGAGATATTGCTTGAGAAGTTCAAAAGCTTCTCTACATTCTGTATCCCAATTAAAGGGTATGTCCTTCTTAAGGAGTTTAAGAAAGGGACCAGTTTTGTCCGCCAGCTTATCAATGAAGCGACGGATAGCTTGAAGTTTACCTTGTAAACTTCGTAATTCAGATATATTAGTGGGTGCGGGCATATCAGTGATAGCCACAATTTTGAGAGGGTCAATTTCGATACCACGTAAAGAAATTAAAACCCCTAATAACTTGCCGGATTTAACTCCGAATATACATTTTGCTGGATTTAATCAAATGAGATATTCTCGTAATCGATTAAAAACTTTTCTTAAATCGTCTAAATGATGATCTTCAATAAGAGAGCAAGCTATCATATCATATACATAATCATGTAGGATATCATGCATCATATCATGAAAGATGTAGGTCATGGCCCGTTGATAAGTTGCCCCGACATTCTTTAGGCCAAAGGGCATCACTTTCCAGCAAAAGGTACCCCAAGGGGTAATGAAGGCTGTTTTAGCCTGGTCTTCAGGAGCTATCCTGATCTGATTATAGCCGGAGAATCCGTCCATTAAGGACATCATCCCACTTTTGGCAGTAAAATCAATAATTTGGTCCATATTTGGAAGAGGAAAGTCGTCTTTAGGGCATGCAGCGTTAATATCTCTGAAATCTATGCAAACCCTAACTTTGGTGGCTTCTTTCTTGGTGACTGGAACTACATTGGAGATCCATTCAGCATAATCAATAGCTTGTATGAAGATAACATTCAGGAGTTTTTCTAACTCCCCTTTGACTAGCAGAGCCACTTTGGGATGCATTTTTCTAAGTTTTTGTTTAACGGGTTTAGCATCCGGATGGACCACTAGGTGGTGCATGACTACGAAGGGTCTAGACCCGGCATATCTTCATATGTCCAAGTGAAGACATCTTCATACCCTTTAAGAAATGCAATGTATTGTTCTTGTTTTTCTTGACTTAGTTCTGCTCCAATGTTGATTATGTGAGGGTTGTCCTCAGTTCCAATATTAATTTTAAGGACATTTTCTACCTCCATGTGTAGATCTCTTTCAAAATTAGGTGGGGCAGGTGAAACGCCCAACTCTTGTAACTCTTGTAAAGTTAATTTAGATAATTCGTTCTGAGGGTCGGTGGCCTCAAGTTGAGCTATGGTTGGTATAGAACCATCAAAATAAAACCCGTTATACAACATCTCTTCAATAGAGACATCATGGAAGATATCTCCTTCCAACTCTTCATCGGGGTCAGCAATCATTTTAGGGTATGCTATGGATAGCATGTTGCATGAAAATGGCAGATTTTTAAGAGGTAAATCAACATGTCTATCCAAATAGTATTGATAGCATATGAGATGATCATCATCCTCAAAAGGAAAGGGTTGACCCTTACTAGGTAATAGGCCCACACCACATCGGGCAGGCCATGGTTCTACCTCAAAAGGTTCTTTCATGCCATTTTGGAAAGGTCCTAAGCCTTTCCATTTATATCCCATTTTAAGCATCATGGGTTTAGCTTTAATATAATCGTTGGTAAAATAGCACCGAGCATATCCATCATGATGGGTTTTGATATTCTGAGGGATTCTTCCCCAGTCATATCCTTTGTACATGAAGGCGCAACTCCCGACTTGGTAAGTACTTCCCATAGGTTGTGGGAGGCCCAAAGTACGAGGAGATGGCGACAATTGATTTAAAAGGTCTGAATCTTGCATGAAATCATTCATTTTTTTTTATATTAAGATTGTAGATAAATCTGGTAAAATATCATCAGAAAGGGCATAAGATGTAGAAGGCTTATTACCTATGTTTTGAGATGTGGAAGGTATGATAGATGTGTCTGAAGGTTTTGAATTTATGGGATTAGAACTTGAAGAATTGGTTGTAGTTTTAAGAGCTTTTTGATGTTCTACAATGATTTGTTTAGCAGGTGGTTGATCTATATGGGAAGATGAAGTTAATGGAGGAGGAGTAGATGAAATGATGGGTTTATATTTCACAGTTTTAGATGAAGAAGAACTAGGATATGTGGATGACAGAGCGAGGGCAAAATTGCACTCCAACCTGGTTCCGCCAATGCACACATATTAAAAGGTCTAGGGTCACCCTGAATAGTGACCAACTGATTTTTAAACTCAAACTTAACACATTGGTGTAAATTTGATGGGACTGCTCACATGGCGTTAATCCAAGAGCGACCCAAAAGTATATTGTACGATCTTTGGGCAATGTACAATGAACACAGTTGTCTCAAGGGTTCTAGGACCAACTTGCAATGGGAGGGTAATGACTCCACACATTTCTTGTGTTTCGTCATTAAAGGCTTTGATAATCATATCAGTCTTCTTCATTTCATCACTTCTAAAACCAAATCGTTGGTAGAAGTCAAAGGTGCAGATGTTTAGAGATGAGCCATTATCAATCAGGACTCATTTAAAAGCTACATCCCCAATTAAAGTTGTAATATACAAGGGATTATCCTTGTGTAAACTGTGTTGTGGGATATCTTTATCCCGAAAGTCAATACAATCAATCTCTCGCGTGATGATAGTATTGGCCATAGCTTCGGGTTGGATGTTTTGAGGTACCATCATCTAGCTCAAAGTAAGCATCAATTCATCCCTATGGGTGGGGGAGGATCTTAATAAATCTAAAAGGGAGATTCTGGCGGTGGTATTAGACAATTGCTCATTAATGCTATAAGGAGGTTTAGTTTGAACAATAGGAGCATGACTTCCTTTATTAGGATTTTTCAGAACAAATGGAGCTGATCCATCATTCTGGTTTGGTTCTTGTTGGGGATTTTGAGCTTGTTGTCGAGTGACAACTTCGATGGTACCTACAATGTTATAGTGATGACGTTGAAAGGGTCTCGGTTGAGAGTTTATGGCTTGTTCATAAGGAAGGACTTCATTAGAAGAAGGTCGAGTAGTGACTCTTTTGGGAAATGGTTCTTCTGGAACATTAGCATCTGTGATAGGTTGAATAGGATCTGATTCATTTTCAGAACTATTCGATTGAATGGTGTCTACTTCACTCTCACTATCTGACTCTATATTGCTAGAATCAGAAGTTTGGAAATTATGTAAGAGCCTGGTTGTAACCAGGGATAAGGTTGTGTCGAATGTGTGAGAGTCCTGAACAGGTAATTGCCCGCTAATGGTTCCTACATATCGGGTAGGAGGGGGAACATTGTGATGTTCAATTTGATTGGCTACCTCTTTACCATGTCTTGGTAAAGGGTGTTGAAATATGTCTAAAGTTTGATTGGCATTCTGATTTTGATTTTGGGGAGCAGTCTTTTGGGTATTATTAGGAGGGTTTTGTTTAGGTTGGAAGGCTTGCACTTCCATTTCATTATTGTCAATAAAATCTTGTATTTTATGTTTCAATCTCTTACAAGCGTTGGTAGAATGTCCAGGACCTCTATGAAAATCACAGTGCAAATCAGCTCTATATCCGGGTATGCTTGGGTCAAGGTTCCCGGATAGTCGGCAATTGGATTAAACCTCTTTCAAGAAGTTGAGGTAAAATAGTTGATAAAGGTTGGTTTAATCTAGTGAACTCTCGAGGAGGCTTATCAGGAGGTTTCAAGATGAATTTTTTTGTTGTTTTTGTTGCATTGACATTAGCAACATTTTCTTGTCAGTGACTCCATCACCGACAACTTGTTTGTTTTTATATTGATTTCTAGATGTTTTCTCATCATCCTTCTTTCTAAGTTGGCCTCTCCTAATGAGGGCATCTTCTACCCTTCGAGCTAAGTCTATAGCTTGATCGAAGGTAGTCAAAGTAGTTGTTGATAGCTCATAAGAAAGTTGTTCTTGTAAATTGTTAATGAAAATGTCTAACATTTCCCTATAGGGTAGCACAAAGTGCAGTTTTCCTGTCAATTGTCTCCATCTTGCTAAGAAATCAGCAAAACATTCGTCTTTATCTTGTTTTAAATTGTATAGGTCTTTAATAGTTACATGCCTCTCGATGTAGGCACTAAATTGATGAAAAAATGACTCAGCTGTTTCTTCAAAGTTTCTTAAGGAATGAGTGGGCAATTGATAATACCACTCTAACGCCATTCCACCTAAACTTTTGGGGAACATTTTTAGTAATAGCAAGTCGTTATGCGATATGTCATGACATGCTATCCTAAACATGCGAAGATGTTCTATGGGATCTTCGGTTCCTTTATAGATAGGCAGGACGGGCATGGGAAAATGTTTAGGGTATGGTTGAGCTACCACTATGGGATCCAATGGTTGGCTACAAATCTCTCGATAATTATACGAGGGACGGTAGGGATCTATCTGGTCCATACGTGAAGCCAATTGTTTCACCATAGCTTCCAAACTACTAGTTTGCCCCCCATATTGATTTGGTGGGGCATTGCCATAAGTGTTATGGGCGTAGGATGGAGGAACATGCAGATTAGATGCCATGTTACTATTGTGTAAAACATTGGTAGGAAAGATATTATGGAGGAGTTTTGAAGTTGGATTGTGTTGTATTGTAGATTGTTGAAAGTTTGTATTTGGCTTTGTTTTAGATTTTTGTCTATTTAAAGCATTTTGCTCAACTGTTTGGAGGAAGGAAGTAGTGAAGGGAATTTTATTTTGTGCGGGAGTGATTTTAGGTTGAGTAACAGGTTGCTTAGGAGGTTGGGTGACTTGTTGTTTGGTCATGGCTTGGGCTATAGTGACCATATTCGCATTAGATGGTCCACCCTTATCACTTTCTTGATCAATGAAAGACAAAGGATTAGTTTGCATATCAATCGCCCGTTCTAAGACTTCTTGAGCATCACTAATTTCCCCTTTATCAATACGGACTGCCACATTAAGGATGTCGATATGTTGATTAAGAAATTTTTGAAAATGTTCTGCGTTGTCAAAAGTGATGCCTCCATTTGGAGCTATTCTAGGGGACGAAGATTCTTTAACACTTCCTTCTTGTTCCTTATCTTCACCTAAGTCTTCATCCGATTGACCTAGAGTTTCACCTTCCGGATTTGTATCTCCAAGAAGGACATTTGGGTTTTCAGTTGTATTTTGTAGCCAATCTTCTCCTTCTCCTAAAATTTCTTTACCATTCCTAAGTTTAGTCATGGTGCTAAGTTTTGATTTCAACAAATATATATATATATATATATATATATATATATATATATATATATATATATATATATATATATATGCAACAAATTAAAAGGTATATATTTATATATACCTAATGCAATATTGTAAATGAAATGTTTAAGTTTTTTACTATGTTTTTTTTTTTTTTTTGATTTTGATTTTTAGTTTTTCTTTGAAACAATATAATAAAAACAGAAAATGAAACAAGAAATGCACACAATAATAATAAGGCTGAAAGTAGATGAACTAATCTTCTATGAATAATCTATGAATATCATTAATAGGTTCAAGCTGTTCAGGGGTCATGAAATGTTCTTCTTCAAATTGAAAGTTTTCTTTTAAGAATTTGATGAAAAGGGCTATGGTAATATTGTCTATCTCAGATGTTGGTTGGAAATAATAATTCTCACGACAATATTTACAATATAACATAGCTCTAGGAGTTTTGTTCCATCTTCTCCTAACTATAAGATCATCTTCTAAGGAATCTATATGAACTAAAAATGGGCGCACTATAACGGTGCTTTCAAGATCTTCCCTGAAAGTTAAAACTTTTGCAGATACAAGAGCTCTACTATAGGCTAACCACCTATGGCAAGCTCTCTGAAGTTCATGATAGAACACTAATTGATGAGGATCCAGGATTCTATCCAAGACTAGCCTCTTAATCTGTTTAAGTTGTGTGGACCTAGATGAAATGATACTAAGTCTCTCGATAAGCTCGTCCCACAAGGATTGATTTCTACTTGCTTCAGGGACACTAAGGACAGAATTAACTTCTATGGCCGCTAATTGGTTTACTACGTTTATAGTAGCTTGCTAACCTCTTTTTAGGAGCTACCATCTAAACATGATTTTGAACCTTAAATGTTTTAAAATGCATCTAAATTTTTTTTTTTTTTGTCTTGTTTGTTTTTGTTCAAAAGGTTATGATGCATTCACGTCGGGTTCACCAAAATGTATCGCTCCAAATTTTTTGCACCCCTACCTTCAGGCTATTGGATCCGAACCCGGAAGGAGGATGGGAAAAGGATGGTGCGGTACCTCGGACGAGAGGACTTTGCGAAGGTCCCGCCTCTCAAGGGAGGTGCATTTTGGTGATTTTTCGACGGATGGTGGGTTCACCAGGGAAACATTTGACGACAGTTTCCATGCCTAGGTTTTGGGAATGAGTTTTGATGAGTTCATTTTATTTTTAAACATTCATCCTAGGTTTGGCCGAATGATTCTAACTTAAACTACATGAAAATGCGATTTAAATGCATACAGCAAACAAAAAGGAAAATAGAAACAAAGAATTTGCAGGAGGCCAATGAAGATTACCTGATCCGGAAGTCGATGGAGTTTACGAAGCTTGAAGCGATCTGGATCATCCGCAATTCAACAGAATCGCCTTCAATTTGATAAAATCGTCTGAACTGACAAGATCGTCTGAAATCTGACGAATTCATCAGAGACCTACAAAATAGCAAACAGATGCGAAATACGAGAAATTCTATTTTGCAAACAGGGGCAAACTATGTAAAACAGTAATATGAGTGTTGAACAATATACAAGAACAGAAGTAAATGCAAATAACTATGTTTAGATAGCAGAATATGATCTTAATATGTAAACTTAGACAAAATGGGTGAACTCCAAATGCAATATAATATAAAAACTGAATAAACAATCTAATTTACAACATAAAATGACAGAGAAAAGAGACAGAAGAACAAACTCCAGGCATCGATTGCCTCGATGTGCGCTACAGTCGAAATCGTCTCGCATCGATACGAGATCGTCCCGAATTTGACGAGATCGCCTCCGATCTTGACAGGTTCGTCGGCTGCGATAGGTACTGGCTCCAGCTGAAAACCAGTGGTGTACCTGCAATGAAATGACTATAGGACTAATGCAAAATATGAATTACGATGTTTTAGAGCATAAGGGTTCAATTTGCATAAAAATTCAGCGAGGGGTTGGGGAGGGAAAAGTCTTAGAGTTAAATAGGCATAGGATAGTTGTTGGGAGGTTGGAGATCATCCCAATTTGGGAGATCTCCAATGGGGGAAGGGTCCCAACGGCGCAGACACGCTTCTGCCCGGATTGGAGACCCGTTGGAACGGATTCCAACTATGCAAATTCAGTTTTGTGATGAAATCGTCTGGACGTTCTAGTCCAGAAGAAATCATCAAATCTAGGGCGATATCGTCTGATCGGAGACGATATCGTCAAATGGTCAAAACAACTGCTAAAAATGGCGCAAAAAAGGAAGAAACGGGTTTCTCGGCGGTTAACGGGCGGTTTGGGAGGTTAAATTTGAATTTAAATTTATTTACTAAGGTGAATGTAATTATTCCAATTTTACTGTACCAATTTTAGGGTCTACACTAGGGATGACTAAATGATTGGAAAACCCTAGTATACATCTTATAGCAATTGATTAGATGTGTTGAAAAACATAGTTACTCACAATGGAGATATGGATGATAATGATATGTAGATTCATTATTTGCATACAAACATGATGTCATTTGTAAGAATGTAAACACAACCTATCTTAGTGCAAGTGCAATGGATGAATATGCCTAATGTAATGAGACTAATGAGTGCATGTAAATGAAATGCATAATAGCATAATGCAAATATTTTTGTATTGTTTTTGTGTTTTAATGTTTTTTGATTTGTTTAAAATTTCCATGATTATTTTGTTATTTTTTGTGATTTTGATTGTTTTATGAATTAAGTATAAAATACCCATAAATGAATAATATTGAGAGGCTTGGGCTTCTCAACACCTTCTAGAAAATTTAGGTAATAGGTTCAAGGCCCTATGTTATCTATTACGATGAAGGAACCTAGCCAGTTAGCCATAAATTTATCTCTCAAATGAGGTGGCAAGTTTGAATTCTATTGGTTCTCTTTAAGCACAAGATCCCCAATCTTAAAGTCTCTTGGGTGGAATTTAGTATCATAAGCTTGTTTAAGATGAGATGATTCTAATAAATGTGAAGATGATCAAGAGCATTCACTCTTCATTCATAAATAAGGGTCAATTTATCAAGGTGACCTGGTAACGATGTGTTGTCATCGATGAACTCTTTCAATGAGACTCACAACGATGGAATTTCTAATTCTAATGGCATAATGGCCTCAGAACCATATACTAGTAAAAAAAAGGTTGCCCTAGTGGGTGTCTAAATTCTAGTGCAATAATCCCATGAAGCTAGAAGCAATTGAAGGTGTCAATCCTTATGATTCTACTTAATGGTTTTATTTAATATGGCAACTATGGTTTTATTCAAGGCCTCTGCTTGCCCATTTTCTTATGGATAATATGGTGTTGTAAAGCTATTTTGAATGTTATATTTAAATACTGAAGGCTGTACAACTTTGTTCTTAAATGATGTTCTATTATTTTATATGATTTTGGATGGAATACCAGCATGACATAATATTATGGAGTATGAAATCCACAATATGAGCTCCAGTCATAGTGGTCAAAGGAATTACTTCCACAAATTTTGTAAAGTACTTAGTAGCCATGATAATGAATGTGTGGTGGCCCGAATATGGAGAAGAGATATTCCCAATGAGATCAAATTCCCATTGAGAGAAAGGCCAAGCTGATTGAATCAATTGCAATATCTAAGATGGTAGGTACGATATATTAACATGATATCGACACTTTATGCACTTCCTAACATATGTGTAGCAATATTTATCCATAGTGGGCCAATAATAACTCATTATAAGGATGCGCTTAACAATAGCTATGCCATTGAAATTTCCACTATAGGAACCGTCATGATATTGTAAGATTGCCCAAGTAGATTCTTGGGGCTCTAGACAATGAAGGAGGACTACATAATAGATCCTAATATACATGATATCTCCTAGCAAGATATACCTAGTCACTTTCTATTTAAATGTTCATTTTTTAGCATACAATAATTCCTGAGGGATGCTTCCAAGTTTTAGGTAATATTTTAAATGGATGAACCAATCCTGATAAGCTTGAGCTTTGACTAAGTAAACAAATTGTTCCCATTGTGATTCGTTATGAACAAATATGGATTGGGAGACAAACTTATGATGAATAGTAGTACCATTATTTGAAGGACCCTACAAGATCAAGGACCCCCAAGATGCCTATTTTAGAAAGTTCTCTACTTTGTAGAACCACTCATGATTTGGTTCTATCTGAATCATGTGGAATGATTCCTTGTTGTTTAAAGCCTCATGCAACATCATTGATTGTGAGAGAATTTTGACATGGATGGTAGTAAAATCGATGGAAGAATTTTTAGGGATTAAGTATCCCAAAGATATGATTGTGTCCGCAAAGTGATTAGATGTACGAGGGATTGCCTCGATGTCATACTAATATAGTTGGGCTAAATATGTGTCAAAAAGCTCTTTATAAGCTTTCAATATGGGACATATACATTGATATAATTATTTCACTTGGTTTACTATGAGTAAGGAGTCACCAAAGATATTTAGATTCTTAATATTCATGGTGATAGTTGTTTGGAGATAAAATATTAGAACTTCGTATCCAACATTATTATTGGTGCAAGGGAAATCGAGTTTAAAAGACAAGGGCATATGAACTCCTTGTGGTGTGAAAAATACAATCCCTATGCCATCCCCTTGCTTGCACTTGGAACCATTGAATAAAAAAGTCATGTTTACTTTTTTATTCGATACTATAGGTTTGGGTGACTCTGATAATGCAAACACTACATCATTAGGTAATTCTATAATGAGAGGCCTATCATCTTGAAGAGGTGCCTCTATTGGCTAATCAACTATGACCTGACCTTTAATGGATTTTGACTGATGAACTCAAGATTGAATTTTATAAATAGCATGACCCACTTTACGGTACGTGTATTATGATACGTGCAACTCATCATATACCACAAATTATTTTCTTTGGATATGACATATGTGGTATGACTTAGCATGTAGTGGTGCAACATTTTGGTAGAAAAAACTATTGCTAAGTAGATATTTTAAACGTATGCATACTTAAACTCGTAACTTACCAAGGTGTAACTAATGTAATAGATAGCATTTTCTATGTTTTCTTTGTTCTTCTAGGCTAACATGGTTCTTAGGTTAAAGTCTATGGCATAAATGTATAGCAAGAAAGGCACACCTGGTCAAGGTGGAGCTAAAGATGGTGGTATCTCTAGGAATTATTTGATCTTGGCAAAGGCATTTTGACAATATTCATCCTAATTGAATGACACCCCCTTATGTAGCATTCGATTCATGGGTTGACATTTATCTGATAATTGTGCTATGAAGCATTTAATGGATGCTACTTTGCCCTATAGGCTACATATTTCTTTGATGTTTTTGGGGGGAAGCATTTCAAGTATTACTTTGACCTTTTTAGGATTGACATCGATCCCTATTTTGGAGACTATGAATTCTAGGAGTTTTCCTGATGTAACACTGAAAACACACTTCTTAGGATTCAACTTGGAATTATGCTCTCTCATGTGATCAAAGAATTAACTCAGAATGTCTGCATTCTCTTCATGTAATAATGATTTGGTGAGCAAATCATCAATGTAATCCTCTATAATATTATGCATGTAATCATGAAATATATATGTCATGGCCCATTGATAGGTGGCACCAGTATTTTTGAGGCCAAATGGCATAAATTTATAGTAGAATTTTCCCCATGGAGTGGTAAAGGTTATTTTATTTTGATCTTTAGGTTTGATCGAAATCTAATTATAACCTAAAAAACCATCCATGAGAGATAACATCTCATGAACTTTAGTTACATCTATGAGAGCATCTATGTTCAACAATGAGAACTCATATTTGGGCATTGCATTATTAAGGTATTTGAAATCCATGTAAAATTTGTATTCTTCCATTAGGTTTACCTATGGGTACCATGTTTGATACCCATTTTGGATAGTCGATGGGCTGAATAAAATCTACATCCAAAATTTTTGTAATTCATGCTTAACAATTAAGGCAATGGTTGGATGCACTTCTCGAGTTTCTACTTGACCGGTTTTATAGTGGGATCTAAATATAGGTTAAGTGTAACCAAATTTAGATCAAGACCTGACATGTATTTATATGACCAAGAAAAAATCTCAGACTTCTTTGTCAAAAGGGGTATGAGGACAACATGTTCCTCAGGAGATAGACTTTCTTCAAATTTGATTTTATTAGGATGGCTAGTATTGTTACCAATATCCATGTCAAAAGTCTCCTTGATTGACATATGGTATCCCTCCTAAAGTTGATGAGGCATAGGGATTAAATAGATATCATCCACTAGGTTAGGAAGATCTATCATTTCAGATTTGACCTCAATGGTATAAACATCCTGAGCATCACCTAGACAAAAATGAAATAGTTGAAGCATTTCTTAACATGGGAAGAATTCCTCAGGTGATGGGGATGATGCGATGTGATTAGCCTTAAGGTTGAGGTGTAGTTACTTTGAGTGGTCACTTGGATTATGGAGGGGTGTGGTTAAATCAATAGAAATCATGTTGATGGATAGTTGGTGATCTCCATGACCATAGTGGTATGACCTATCAATTTTTGGTTGCTCTAAATGCTCTATATTTAGATTAGGAGGCATTATAATCTTGGGATATTATCTAGGAGTAGATAGGATAATTGGATCCTCAAGTGGGAGCAATTATCTCTAGTTAGGTAGAGCGAGAAATACCTTGTGATAAATGTCATCTATATCTATAGGGGGTATAATAGACTCAACATATCCTGTAGAGTTGTTGATATGTCAATGATAAGTAGGATGTAGGTATGCGATTTTAGTTTCATCTTCATACTCATCATATTTGTCCACCCAATAATTTTCAAGAATATATTTTGATTCAGATTCCTCTTCTAGAATGGACTCATGATAGACTACAGGATATTCTATAGAAACCATGGTTACTGGGCGATGATCCCTCCATAAATAAGAAGTATTGGGGTCAGTGTATTAATTGTAATCAATATCTACCCTGAAGCCTAAGCTTAGGCATTGCAAGAAATAATCTAGGAGCTCATCTGGAATGCGTATAGAATAACCTAAACCAAACTTATCTATAGGCAAATGGTACTATGGTTGGAAAGGCATTCTATGGCCCTAATTGTATAAACCTAAGCCATTACCATGCCAATGGCAATGGTAGAAGTATCATAGAGCAAATTTTGGGTTCGACAAGTAGTAGATATTTCATGTAAAAGGTTCATCATCATGATTGATAATAGGAGAATGATTTGATATTTGGTCGAAATCCCTGTATATAAATTTGGTTTGGTTTGGTGGTACTCCCAAGAGCACCACCATTCCAATGGATAAGGAGGGAACACATGGTCTCCCCATATCTTGCATAGACTCGATAATTGGTGTAAATTTTATATTTTGAACCAATTATTTCATGATCCTGGGATTGACTAAATACATCATAATTTGAGGTGTGAATGATGTGGTAGATAAAGTAGGTGAAGTAATTTGAGGCACATCATCCATAATATTAGGTGATTCATCATATTTCATAGGAATCAGAATATTTACCATGGATACATGGGGGATGACTTCAGGATAATTGACCATGGGTTCTTTTAACTTTTGTTTTATCTTCATATTAGATGATGAATATGGTTAATCAGAAGTAGGTCTTGGTTTAGGTGATGGTAGTAGTACTAAAGTAGATGGATTAGCAAGTGATGCTCTAGGTTTATGCTCTAGATGTGTAATGGGTGAGCTAGGTATGATGTCCATATGCATTGATGGTAAGATGAATTCCCATGGATTGCTAACCTGATTGATGTACTTAAAGGGTTCATAATTTGATGGGATGACATGAATGTTTCCTTTGTGAATGTATTTAAAGAAATGATGCAAAATAGAAGGAACACATTTCATGTCTTATATCCAAGGATTATTGAGCAATATATTGTAGTGCATTGCACCTTCCAACACATGGCATAGGAAAAAAATAATTTTTTAGTCCCACCTGAATAGGCAAGACTATGGTGCCATTTATCAAATATAATGCATCATTTAATACTTTCAATATAAAAGTGGATGCCACTATGTGTGTTGTTGGAATGTTGAGATGCTCTAAGGCAGTCATAATTATTATTTTAATCTATGAGTCTGTATCGATCAACACTCACTTATAAGGTATTCTATTTATGCAAGCGATTATGTGCAACGGTGGATCTACTACATTAGTTGGTACTTGTTTAATATCATAGTCATAAAATGTGACCACAAAATCTTTACATTTCTAAATATGCCCCCACAAAATGAATGTGTTTGGATCTTGGGGTTGAAGCTCTACGGATTTTAGAATCTCCATGAGAAATTTTCTATGTTTAGGAAATTGAACAATAAGCTCATAAATTGAGAGCTTGGATGAGGTGATCTGTAGACTCTGAGTAAGTTTATTTCTAATGGTAATCACTAGTTATGTTGGTGGACCTTATAGTAGGTTTTTAACTACCCTTTATTAAGGCATAAAATGTATGCAAATGGGAGCTATAGGGGGCTCAAATTGATTATACCTTCTATTCTGTGTTACTATGTTAATCATACCTAAAAATCCATGTGTTGGTGGATCCGTATGTATCTCATTTACTTACCTTATTTTATTACCCTTGACCTCATGGGTGGCAAAGAAATATTTTAAAATTCCCATCTATTGATTATATGGGGTGAAAGGATTGTCTATCTGTAACTGGTTCTTATCGAGCATATGTTGTACTAGGTTTTTGAAACCGTAGCACCCTTGGATATCATGTCCATTTTGTGTATGATAAGAAAAATATTGATCCTCTCTATACCCTTTAGGCTTTAGGCAAGATGGATCTAGGAGGTAAATTTTTGGTAGGGTAATCATCTTGGCCTCACATAATCTATTAAAATGGGATGCCAAAGACTCAAGTAGTGGCATGTATGTGTGAGGCGTACAATGTTGATTGTCTTGACCTTGATTATATTGGTGTTGTTTGTTGTACTAAATTGAAGGGGGTTGAGTCTGATATTTAGGCTTCTATTACAATTTCTCTACTTTGGAAACATTTAGAACAATCTAGTTTACATGTGTTGGTTTTTACTGATTATGATTGTTGTTACATTTATTTTTGTTCCATTATTTCTTATGGATTTTAATGTCTCCCTCCTAAATCTTAATGTCTTCAATAAATTTGGCTTGTGCCAAAGCTTATTTGAATGTTTGGTATTGCTACAATTGTAATAAATGATATGTGCTTAGAGAAGCTCTTGGTAAACATCCATGTTAATTTAAAAATAGGGATAGTGAATGGAAATTTCAACATGATCTTACACCATCTATTTCCATAATACATGATTGGCTCATCAAAAAATTATCGTAGGTTCAAAAAGTCAGCCATGCTTACCTTATTTTTGACTTTGAAAGAGAAGTGTTCAAGGAAGGCATTCACTAGATATTCAAAGCTAGAGATGTTGTGTATAATGTAGACACTAAAATCATGTAAATCGGATAATATTGCCATGATGCCACTCTTATCGACACCATATGGCCCCATTGGGAAACCCTCAAGGGTTAATTAGGGGTCCTAACCACTTTTGGGAAGGTTTACCCCACTTTTGGGAGGTTTTGGGCCATGTAGCCATGGCCATCCCACCCCAGGATGGCCATAGTTCATGGTCGTCCCACCCAAGGATGGCCACAAGCAACCATCCCTGGGTGGGATGACCATGGTCCAGGCCCCTCAAAAATTCAAGGGCGGGACAAATGGCAATCAATTTCTACCATTTATCCCACCCAATGACTTATGACAGATTGGGAGACTATCTAGGCCATCAGGAACTACAAATTGGAGGCCCAAATTGGAGGCCTCTTCCACCCAATGCATGGCAAGGGCTTTGACAAGTGGTGGCACCTACCTTGCATGCCCCAACTTGCCCCTTTGCCCCTTTTTCCCTCTTGGGCTATAAATTGGAGTGTTTCCACTCAATTTTAGAGAGAGATCTTTGCAAGTATTCACCACGAAGTGCTACCGAGATTCCCTCTCACCTTTTGCCCTCGTATTTGCCCTTGGAAACTTCATCAATCGAAGGTATTTTCAAGGCATCCCCAAATACGCACATCCCTTCCAAAACCCATCCATTCCTATGAGTGAATTTACCAAATTTGATGACAACACCCCTAGGAGGATTCTAGACCAGATCCCATTGGAATTGGTGGCAAAAACCACCCTATTTTGTGGTCGTCCCCACCTGGGATGGTTAATAGTCCTAAATGGCTCACCCTGGGATGGCCATGAATTGGCACACAATTTTGAATCAATTTTAGTGTAGATCAATTTTAGAGTAGTATATTAGCATCATACTTGAATTTGGTGAAGTTTGGAGTAGTTTTGGACCATCAATTAGGGTTTTTGTAATGATAGTCCTAATTGGCCCACCTAGGGATGACCACAGATTCTGCTCATAATATCACTTCAATTTCTACATAGATCATTACAAAAGTAGATAATATACATCATGCTAAGTTTTGGTATCATTTGGAGTAGTTTAGCCCTATCGATTGCACTTTTTACATTCAATATTGCATGCATTTCATTGATATTATCTTAATCGCACATGCTATTAACCCATTTCAATTTCTTGTGTGTAGGTATAGGTATTCCAATGCATGAGGAAGGAGCTAAAGATTTGAAGAAGGATAGCTCATTCAGCAGTAACAAAAACCCATGCTTCAATCGTGAGTGCGAGGAAAACATTGAAAGCGCACCATAAGTTTGTGAAAGGATTGGATCCTTCAACATTGTAATTGAATTGTATCAAATTGAAAGCCCTCAAGGGGACATTTTGTAACCATATATTTGATAGATTGATCAATATAAAGAGAACCCCCCATTTCTTTCAAATATTTGTCATCTTTATGTTTACTTTATTATCACTTTTGAATGCTTGAATAGAACAATAGATGCATTTCAATTTCCCTTGATAGGTGCACCATTTTTCCACTCTACAGTGGTGATCATGGTGGGACCCTTGTCCCTTTTCATTTTTGCCATTTTTAACCTTGTTTTTGCACTTTGGATGTTGTAGGTTCTGGTCATTCTGGACTGAAATGACCCCTAAATTCCTAATTGGACCACCCTAGGGATGACCACAACAACCATCCCACCCAGGGATGACCCCCAAATTTGCAGCCATCCCACCCTAGGATGACCACAAAATAGGGGGTTTTCAGCCCAAATTTCTAGAAATAGCAACATTCTAGGCTTTCAAGGTAAGTGCCTAAACCTTCACTTTGCATTAATTCTGTTCAAAAAAGGGTAAATTTAAGTTTTTCATGTCTTTTCTTAGTTTATTGAAAGGTAGATTTCCCCTTTCCTAAATTTCAAAATAATGAATAGAAGAAAAATAGGAAAAATAATAGTTTAATTATGCATTTGAATGGTTTTCCTGCTTGTGACCTACCTAATGGTTAGGTTTTCATATAGGATAAGTATTTTGTAGGTTCTTTATTCATGCATATATTTTTGAAAGTGAAATGTTCTTTGTGCATTTAGTGAACTAGCATTGAATGCTCTCTTATTTTACTTTCTTAAAGGATAAAAGGAACCACACACACCACATCACATTTGAACATTAGTGAGTTGGAATTTCATCCCCAACCACTAATAGAGACCAACGATGATGGGTTTCATCTCCACCCATTGGCTCAAATCCTACGAACCCTATTTTTGGCCAAATCTAGCTCCAAGAACCATCTTAGCCATGGAAAATAGCATGCACTCCTCTTTAGAGGGTGTATCACTACCCATGGTCAATATGGGTGAGGATTGGTAGGACCTGTGCTCCCTGATCAGGTATGGGCTTCATCTCCATACTTTGGTTGGTTCATGTGATTAAAATTTCATTGTCGGTTGTCGAGCTATGAGTATATAGGTGAAATCCTTTAAAAAATTGAGAATTACATCAACAATATTCAAACACGTGAAAAGAGATTCCTTTACAAAACAACAAATCAAAACACACCAAATAGTTTAGGAACACATATAAATTTTTAAAAGAGATAAACACTTGTATTATTGTGTGTTTCTATTTTTGTGTGTTGAATCATTAAAATTTGTAAAGGAGATAATCACGTAGGGTTTAGAAAGAAGTAGTTATGGTTTGCACCCATAGCCAAGCCCACTCAAGGGCTGAAGCTATGGGGAGTAGGCAAGGAGATGTAGACCATCTCCGATTTGACCCTAAGGACTTGGTTATACCTCCTTGGTGGCCTCCTACTCGCCCAAGTCCTAGATTGTCAAATAAGGAACCTAGCCTCCAAGGGACCCCCATGCAGGACACCCCTACAGGTTGTGGTCCTAATCTAGGAAATTATTTTCCAAGTATAGACACTTCACATGCCTTCTTTCAAGAATGACAATATGCATTGAGGCACCAACACATAGAGCAATACCATGCATTCACGTGCCTACTCGGTCTACCTCGCACACCTATGTGTAGGAGCAAGACTATGCACCATGGGTGGGGCTAAATGATCACAATACACCCTTAGATCACCCTGATAGGTCTCCATAGTATAAATACCAAGATGAGTATGATACTCATCACATTGGGTAAGCCAATTCTACCCTACCCTTCCTCATTTATGAAGGAAGACCCAAGGAGAATCTTGATTATCCTCGATCACATCATTCGATGCAAGCACGATGTGCTTCTATGCTAGTAGAGTATAAAGAACATCTGTTTAGGAGTGAGCCTCAAGTAAATGTGACCTCTCTCAATCGAGGGAAGCTCATAGTAGATTTATCAGATCCTCTTGAATAGGATAGGTATCATGGCAATGATGCTAGGGCTCATAGGCCCCACATAACTGAGTAGATAAACCAAGTTGTCAAAAGGTATGTTGATCACCAAGCCCAATTTAATCAGCTTTAGCTAGATAAATAATGCTTGGATCTCTTAGATCATCAACATCAATTAGAAAAACAAAGGATTGAATAATAGATTCAAGAGACCTTGCACAATGGGGTTCCTACCCCAAGTACGCATAGGTAGGGGGTTCATTAGAGGCAACCCACTTTTAACCAAAATAGGCCTCCTAGGCCTAATAAAATGGTGCCTCCTCGACCTCCTAGGCCTAATAGAGACTTACCTCCTAGGCCAAACATAGATCACCTTCAGTAGGCATTAGTTCCTCCTTGTAGGCCAATTCAAGAAACACCTTACGGGGCCTATGATGATTTAGAACCAAGAGAGGAATACCTAGAAGCACCTTATGGAGGTATGGTTGATGATAATCAACCACCATGCCATATGCTTAAAATTCCTCACCCTACCCTATGGGGCCAAAGTAAATAAGAGGAGATTAAATCCTCGGATGTGTATAGAGCATTGCTTGAGCGCATGGAAACCATAGAGAGCAAGACAACTAGGTCTAGGCAATAAAATCCCACTTTGCGCTAGCTATGCAGTCAACCATTGCATCCATCTATCCCTTCCCCTCCATATCTAGAGCATTTCAAAATGCCCAAATTAGATAGATTTAAAGGAGAGGAATATGCACAAGAGCACGTCACTAGGTTCATGAACCAATGCTTCAGTATTCAGGATGATGATGCCTTACTCTTGAGAATATTTTTAATCACCCTCTCTGGCCTAGTAATAGAGTGGTATAATCAACTTCCAAGGCATAGCATCCATACTTTTGAACAATTTGTAGATGCATTCTTGGAATGTTTCACCTTCAATACTAAGAGAAAGGTGACCTTAATAGACCTCATGAGGTTAAAGCAATATGAAGATGAGTCAATAATAGACTATGGTAATAGGTGGTGAACACTTCTTGCTAAGCTACCTTACCTATTTCTAGTGTCTGAGTTGACTAGGATGTTTTCAAAGAGTTATTTAAAGCCAATATCATTATTGCTACAACTCCAATAGTATCAAACTCTTGAAGATGCTCTAGCATAGGCTAGAACCATAGAAGAAATTAAAATTCAAGAGGGGGAAATCGCAAAACCTCGCAAGGAGTGGACTAAGAACCCAAAGGGCAATCTAACACAATCAAAGTTAGTAGTAGTGAACCAAGTTGCCATCAATGTCCTAGGGCCTATGCAACCAATGCCACCTCAAAAGGTAAATTATCAGGCCCAACCTCCTCCTGCAAGTTATAACAACAACACTCAAGTGAACCAAGGGTAAAATCAGCAATGTCACCCTAGGCGATAATTTACACCCTTTTTTGAGTCAATGGACTCCCTATTCGATCATCTATGTGTGGCCAAGGTGATTACTCTACCTGAGATCTAGCCTATAGACCTGAGTATAGGTAAAAAAAAGCCTATGGGATGTCGTGAAGACCTATATTATAGATATCATAGGTATATTGGACATGACTTGCCAACGTGCTATGGTTTCAAAAACCTAGTACAAGATATGATCAAGAGGAATGACCTTCAAGTGGATAACCCTCTCACAACAAACAATCAACAAATGGGTGTTTTTAAAGACCCATTACCCACTCATGAGGTACAGGAAAATCCTACCAAGCAAGTAAATGAGGTCCATATGACACCCCCTAAACAAGGGTACATCAGGATGGTTAGCATTATGACAAGGAATAGATGCTATCCAAGTCAAGTTGCACCACCTATAACTTCAAGTGATATTCCTTCAATGTCATAGCCTCCACCACCTCTAGTGCAAAGCCTTCCACCTCATCTAGTGGTTACAATAAAAAGTAAGCTTGCTCAAATCTTACGAACAACATCGGCTAGAATTTCCATATATGAGCTTATTCAACAATCTCCACCTCATAGAGAAGCTCTTATGGATATTCTTAAGTCGATTGATCTACAGCCCCAAGAGTCTAACTCTTTTATCAATTTTATGGGGCATGTCTAGTAGTGTAAAGAACCAGTGATCACATTTCATGAACATGAACTCAAATCGATTGCAAGTGATGTAGTTGATCCTCCTCTACACATCATTGCATGTGTAAATGGAACACCCTATAAGAGAGTTCTAATTGACACTGGTTCATCAAGTAACATCATCACCACTAATGCTCTCAAACATATAGGACTTCTAACATCCCATATTGTTGCATCCACCTACACCCTCCAAGCATTCAATGATATGATATGCTCAATAGTTAGCACTATAGTCCTACCTATTTAGGTGGGATGTAAAACTATACCAATTTTGTGTCATGTCTTGGAGGGTGCAATGGCCTACAATATATTTTTAGGTAGACCTTGGATTAGGGACATGAAGTGTGTACCCTCCATAGCTCACCAATGTCTAAAGTATACTTATGAAGGGCAAGTACACGTTGTCTCTGTAGACCTCGAGCCCTTCAAATACTACAACTTGGTGCAACATATCCCTGAGTCGACCTTACCATCGACTCATGTGGACTTCCAACTGAATACATCTATTCAAGGTCCAATTCCCTCACCATCACCTTCCATTACTCCATTACCATATTCTTCCACACCATCATCATTGGCACCTTCAGAAACACCTTCATCATCATCCAATCCTCCGTAGAGGAACATGTCGAAGAGGCCGATTGATGAGATCCCTCCCATCATTTCCACCATTTCTATGGAAGAGATTCCTAGTCTAGAAGACGAGGAACCATCTCATGAGGTAAGCATTGAGTCATCTCAAGCCTCATTTCTATCTCCTCCACCTTCACCATCCTAGGTCACAGTCCATTTGGCTAGCACAGGTTTAGGAGAATATCTAGTGAAGAACATCACAACTATTCACATTGAGATAGTGCAAGATATGGGATGACCTCATCTTCCCATAGGTACCATTGTACCTCTAGGTATACCTCCCAATCAAATGAATTTCATATATGGGGGTATTGAATATGGAATAGAGCCATCTCCTCAACTAGAAGAAGATGAGGAACCTTTCTCTGAGGATATAAATTACATGTCCAATCTCGACTATACCTTGCGATATCTCCATCATGCCATTGGCATGGCTATGGTTTAGGGTTATATGAACAAGGCACTCATGTTCCTTTCCAGCCATAATATCAATTTCCATATGATAAATCTAGCCTAGGACACAACAAGCCTGTACCCCTTGATGTCCTCATAGAGAGTTTAGAATGCCTAGGTTTGAACTATAGGGATGAGCTTGCACGTGATCCCTATGCTAATCCTAATCATGTCCACTCTTTGGGGGATTATTTTCCTATAAATATGATAGATCAAGGGATATCTCATGATTTCATCCAATATTTTGAAAAATGTGAAGGTTCACATACACTTCCATATGATAATGAGGAAGAAGATCAAGGTCCCCTTAGGAATGGATGATAGATGATGAATCATATTATGGTGTAGCACCCATAAACTACCCTAGTTTAGATGAGGAATATGAGTAGGTCATCCCATTGGATGATGAAGAAGAATTCTACCTACGTATGTTCCTAGTGCAACATCCCATCTGGTGATAAATTTTGCCACTCGAAGAGCAAGCTCATCACCTTCCACATTGACCATCATCGGTCATTCCACCTCCATCACAACCACCCCTGTGAGTCTTGTGACAACCTGTTGTCCCTAGACCTAATCGCCCATCCAATGGAAGTCATCCATCCATCAATATGATTTCCATAGATCTTACTACACCATTGCATGATCTGAATAACCCATCAAAGCCATTGCACCTCGACCTTGAGGTAATTGAATTTGATCGAGGAGATTCTCCCCCATCTCCATCAGAGTATTGGCCTTGCGATGAAATATTACAACCATTTCATTTTTCTCCAAGATCTACTCAAAATGTCTTTCATGCTGAGGTTGAGCATGAGTTTCCAATTGATGATGTAAACCTAGTTGATGATATTCATTTGATCCCTACTCCACATCAGTTGGAAGAGGGATCTCATATGTCAATTGAGCCAATAATTGATAGGGATATCAACACAGATCCTGATAATCCCCAATTCATCAAGCTAGGGGAAGGCTTATCCCCTACTGAGCAAGCTGATTATACAAAGCTTTTAAAAGAGAAGAAGAAAGCTTTTGCATGGTCTTATAAAGATATGCTAGGACTAGATCCCAATTTAGTCATGCATAATCTCACGATTGACCCAAATGCAAAACCAGTTAAGCAAAAGCTATGCAAGATGCATCCAATAGTAGCCTTAATGGTGAAAGATGAATTACAAAAGCTGTTAGATGCCAACTTCATAATATCAGTTGATTATCCACCATGGGTTTCCAATATGGTACCTATCAAGAAACCCGATGGAAGGATTCACATTTGCACTAATTTTTGAGATCTAAATAAAGTGAGTCCTAAGGATGAATTCCCTTTGCCAAACATTGATGCACTGGTGGATGCCACAATAGGTCATGAGATGTTATCCCTAATGGATGGTTTCTCTGGATATAATAAAATTTACATTAATCTAGAAGACCAACTCAAAATGACATTCACAATGCCTTGGGGGACATTTTGTTATAAGGTCATGCCTTTTGGCCTCAAAAATGTTGGTGCTACCTACCAACGAGCTATGACTTATATCTTCCATGACTACATGCATAAAATTTTGGAATATTACATAGATGACTTATTGGCTAAGTCTTTACTTCGCCATGAGCACATTGATGTATTGCACAAAGTTCTAGATCGCCTCATCGAACACAATGTTAGACTAAATCCCAAGAAGTGCATCTTTGATATCACATCTAGAAAACTCTTGGGATTCATAGTCTCTAAATGAGGCATAGAAGTTGATCCAAATAAATTCAAGGTAATCCTAGAAATGCCTCCCCCTACTACTATCAAGCAACTACGTAGTCTACAAGGAAATGTCACATCCATCAAATGCTTCATAGCACAATTGTCGGATAAGTGTCGACCTATGAACAAGTTGTTACACAAGGGGGTCACATTTAAGTGGGATGATGAGTGTCAAGCCACCTTTGATGAGATTAAACAATATCTGGCTTCACCACTAGTATTGGCTCCTCCTCGACTAGGAGTGTCATTCTATCTATACATCTCAGCTACTGAGCTTGCATTGGGCACCATGTTGGCCCAAAAGAATGAATTGCACAAAGAATAGGCTACATACTATATTAGCCACACCCTGGTTAGTTATGAAATAAATTATGCATACATTGAGAAGCTATGCTTAGTAGTGGTTTTTACCACTAAAAATCTATGCCATTACATGCTCAATCATACCATGTATGTAGTATCTAAAGAGAATCCATTGTGATATATGATGAGTCAAACTTACCATAATAGTCGCATGATGAAATGGATTATGTTGTTGATAAAATTTGACCTTGAATTCATCGAAAAAAATCAATTAAATGTCAGGTCATAGCTGATCAACTCGTAGAGGATCCCCTCTAGGATGACTAACCTCTTAGCATAGAGCTTCCTGATGATGGAGTCTTTCAGGTGTCAGAATCACCTGATCTTGAAGAGCCTGAAGCAAAGGCTGACATAACTCTATTTTTTGATGGCTCTAAGTGCGAGCAAGGGGGTGGTATAGGAATTATATTTTTCACACCACAAGGGGCTCCAATACCCCTATCATTTAAACTTGATTTCTCATGCACCAACAATAATTTCGAGTATGAAGCTCTCCTCATAGGCCTTCAAATGATAATCACCATGAAAATAACCAAGCTCAACATTTTTGGTGATTCCTTGCTCATAGTGAATCAGGTCAAGGGAATATTCCAATGTAGATGCCCAATATTGCAAGCCTACAAAGCCCTAGTGGATAAAATTTTGGAAAAATTTGAATGGTATGATATTGAGGCACTCCCTCATTCATCTAATCATTTTGTGGATACAATGGCCTCCTTAGGGTATTTAATCCCGTAGAACCCTTCTGATGATATAACAACCATTCAAGTCAAAATGCTATCACACTCTATGACTAAGCATGAGGAGCTTAACTCCATGCCAAAAGTCCACATGATTCAAATTGAACCTTCTCATGAACGGTTCTCTCAACTTCACAATTGCTTAAATAATTCCGCTTGGGGGACTTTGTTCCCTCAAACTCCTTTTGATAGCAACACAATGCTATATTTACAAGTTCTCTCCCAATCAACATTCATGAGAGATGAACTTCAAAAGGATCAAGCAATTAATGCAATTGAGGCTTCTTCAAAACAATATTGGTCCATCCAGCTAAAATATTACCTAAAGCTTGGTAATATCCCTTCTAGATTGTCACATGCCACCAAGCATGCATTCAAGAAAAAAGTGGCAAAATATGTCTTACTTGGAGATATATTGTATCATCGAAGCTATGAGGGTATCCTCCTTCATTTCTTAGAGCATCAAGAGTTAGTTTGGGCAATCACCCAAGCGCACGATGGTACATGTGGTGGCCATTTTAATGGCATGGCCATCACCAAGTGCATTCTTTGCATGGGCTATTATTGGCCAACTTTAGAGCAATATTGTTGCGCTTATGTTAAGAAGTGCATCAAGTGTCAACACCATGCTAATTTGACACACGTACCTTCTCAGGCCTTACAACCGATTCAATCAGTTTGGCCATTTTCACAATGGGGGTTTGATTTAATCAAGAAAATCTCACCCTCTTCTTTAGGTCATCATACATTCATCATTATGACCATCGAGTACTTCATAAAATGGGTGGAAGTAATTCCCCTTACCACTATGATTGGACCTCGCATTATGGAGTTCATGTTACATAATATCATTTGTCATTTTGGTATCCCATCCAAAATAATTTTAGATAATGGGCCACCTTTTAAGAATAAGGATGTGCATGCTTTAACAACTAAATATAACATCCAACATAATTTTTCTATACCCTATTATCCACAAGCCAATGGGTAAGCTGAGGCATCAAATAAAATAGTAATTACAATCTTAAAGAAAATCGTTAAGGATAATCACAAATATTGGCATAATCAATTGCCTCTGGCCCTTTGGGCTTACCACACTAGTATTTAGACACCCATTGGGCAACTCTATTTTCACTAGTGTATGGTGCTGAGGCTATCATGCCCTTAGAGTTGGAAATCTTATCACTGCGCATATCCATGCAAGAGTTCATCGATGATGACACCATGGTAGGCTCACCTAGACCAATTAACTTTGCTTGATGAATGATGTGTTAATGCTCTTGAGCACCTATGTGTTTATCAAGAGAGGCTTAAGAGAGCCTATAACATGAAATTCCATCCTAGATACTTTTAGGTTGGTGATCTTGTTCTAAAATAGAACCAACAAAATTCTAACTTGCCACCCCATCTACGGGATAAATTTATGGTAAACTGGTTAGGTCCTTACATTATCACTAGTCATATTGGACCTAGAACTTATCACCTAGCTTCCATTGAAGGATGTGAGGAGCCTGAGCCCTTGAATATCCTTCACCTATGGCCTTTTCATGCTTAAAGCATCACATCCTAAAATGCTCCAAAGGTGTCTATGAACCCTTTGGTCACTCTAAATCTCCAAAGGTGTCTATAAACCCTTTGGTCACCCAAACTCTAAAGGTGTCTATAAACCCTTTGGTCACCCTAAAATGCTCCAAAGGTATCTATAAACCCTTTGGTCACCCTAAAATTCTCCAAAGGTATCTATAACCCTTTGGTCACCCTAAAATGCTCCAAAGGTGTCTACGAACCCTTTGGTCACCCTAAAATGCTCCAAAGGTGTCTATAAACCCTTTGGTCACCCTAAAATGCTCCAAAGGTGTCTATAAACCCTTTGGTCACCCTAAAATTCTCCAAAGGTGTCTATAAACCCTTTGGTCACCCTAAAATGCTCCAAAGGTATCTATAAACCCTTTGGTCACCTAAAATTCCAAAGGTGTCTATAAACCCTTTGGTCACCTAAAACTCCAAAGGTGTCTATGAACCCTTTGGTCACCTAAAATGCTCCAAAGGTATCTATAAACCCTTTGGTCACCCTAAAATGCTCCAAAGGTATCTATAAACCCTTTGGTCACCCTAAAATGCTCCAAAGGTATCTATAAACCCTTTGGTCACCCTAAAATGCTCCAAAGGTATCTATAAACCCTTTGGTCACCCTAAAATGCTCCAAAGGTATCTATAAACCCTTTGGTCACCCTAAAATCAAAGGTGTCTAAACCTTTGGTCACCCTAAAATGCTCCAAAGGTGTCTATAAACCCTTTGGTCATCCTAAAATGCTCCAAAGGTATCTATAAACCCTTTGGTCACCCTAAAATGCTCCAAAGGTGTCTATAAACCCTTTGGTCACTCTAAAATGCTCCAAAGGTGTCTATACTTTGGTCAAACTCTAAAGGTGTCTATGAACCCTTTGGTCACCCTAAAATATTCCAAAGGTGTCTATAAACCCTTTGGTCACCCTAAAATTCTCCAAAGGTATCTATGAACCCTTTGGTCACCCTAAAATGCTCCAAAGGTATCTATAAACCCTTTGGTCACCCCAAAAGCTCCAAAGGTATCTATAAACCCTTTGGTCACCCTAAAAGCTCCAAAGGTATCTATGAACCCTTTGGTCACCTAAAATGCTCCAAAGGTATCTATAAACCCTTTGGTCACCCTAAAAAGCTCCAAAGGTATCTATAAACCCTTTGGTCATCCTAAAATGCTCCAAAGGTATCTATAAACCCTTTGGTCACCAAAAATCTCCAAAGGCAACTATAAGCCCTTTGGTCACCCTAAAAAGTTCCAAAGGTATTATAACTTGTACAAAACCAAAGTATCTATAAACCCTTTGGTCACCCCAAAAATCCCCAAAGGTATCTATAAACCCTTTGGTCACCCAAAAAGCCCCAATGGCATCCACTAAGCCCATTGGTCAAATGTATATATATATATATATCAAAATCCAAAAACATCATTAAAATATCAAAAACACAAAAATATTGCATTGCATTACATTTCATATCATTGCATTATACAATCACTTGCATTAGGCATACCCATCATTGCATTTTGCATTTTAGAGTTGATCATACATGTCTAGCACCAAGTCTGTACACTAGGCATCCTTCAAAGATCAACTTTGTCAAAAGTCATTATTAATACCTATTTACATTATAATTATCATTTCCATCCACCTTCCATATGTGTGTCTGTTTCCCTTCACCTAGTCCATTGGTTATAAGGTATCTTTAGGGTTTTTGGTCACTCAACCATCTCTAGTTTTCTTTTCAGATTTTGTAGAAAGCTATCCTGATTTTTAGAAGGTAGAGTCTTGCTTTGATTGTACCTGGTGTAGCACCCTAAAATTGGCGCAGTAAACCTTAGCAAATAATTAAAATTACATTAGTAATAATTCAAATTCAAATTTTAACCCCAAAACCGCTCCCAAACCGCTTGCTGCCCGTTTCCTCATTTTTCGTGCCATTTTTAGAGTTTGTTTTGTCCGTTTGATGATATCGTCGTCGATCAGATGATATCGCCTCAGATCGGATGATTTGTCTGGAGAAGAACGTCCAGACGATCTCGTCCCAAACTGATTTGTGCATAGTTAGCTTCTGTTTCAACGGCGTCTCTAATCCGGGTAGAAGCGTGTATGCGTCGTTAGAGACCTCCCCCATTGGAGATCTTCCAAATTAGGATGATCTCCAACCTCCTAACCTCCCTCCTAAGCCTATTTAACCTTAGGACCCCCTCTTGGCATTCCCCCTGGCTGAAATTCCCTGTAACACGAATTCTACATGCATTAGACTATCTTAAACCACCATTTGCATTTGTATTTTTCCAAGTTTGTTTGCAGGAACTTCATTGTTTTTCAGCCGAAGCAAGCTCAGATCGTCACAGATGATCCTGTTCAATTCGAGACGATTTCGTACCAATCCGAGATGATTTCGACTGCAGTCAACATTGGGGGCAATCAGTGCCCAGGGTTTGCGTTTTCTCACTTTGTTTGTTGATTTATCCTGCATTTAGTTAAATTTGTTATTATTCCTTATTGTTATCGCATCTTGGAGTTCACCCATATAGCTTAAGTGCACAATGAAGTCATAATTTGTCATTAGAACGTCATAATCTACTTGAATTTTTATTTGTGATTATCACCTTAGCATCTATGTTGCCATTTTACACCATTTTTCTCTGTTAGAATAGTTGCATTTTTGGTATTTTGTATCTATTTCTCTGTTTGCAGGTCTCTAACAAATTCGTCTGATGAATTCGTCAGATCTCAGACGATCCCGTCAGATCTCAGACGATCCTGTCAAATTCCAGACGATCTGGACTGCTTCAAAAATTAGAACCTTCATCAGACATCCGGATCAGGTATGGTTCTTTAATCTAGCGTATTCTTTCTATTTTCTCATCCAAATCTATTTTTTGTATTTATTTAATTTGCATTTTCATAATAGAACACTTAGATTCATCTGGCCAAACCTAGGACTTGGATGTTTAAAGATAAAACTGAACACATTAAACACATTCCCAACCTAGGCGTGGAAACTGCCACTAAACGTTTCCTGGTGAACCCCACCATCCATCGAAAAATCACCTTAATACCCCTCCCCGAGAGGCGGGACCTTCAAAGGGCCTCTCAGTCCGAGGTACCGTCCCATCCTTTTCCCATCCCCCTTCCGGGCGCGGATCCTTTAGCCTGAAGGTAAGGGTGCAAAAAATTTGGAACGATACATTTTGGTGAACCCGACGTGAATAACATAGGCATCTTTCTGATTCAAAAATATAAAAAAACAAATATATATATATATATATATGTATACAAAAAAAAAAGTAACAAAATCATCATTTCAAGTTTGTATGTTTTAGATTCAATTCTAAATAGTAGATACTAAATATTACTTTTAGAAGTACTAAAGAAACCATGAGTTTTTACTCAAATCAATATGAGCCCATCAGTAATGTTGGAAGAATTCAGCCAAATACATTTGTTGATTATGACCAACCTCATCCCTATTCAACACCACCTCCATCACACTTTTCTCATTTTTCATCCTTACCCCAACAGGACAATCCCTTTTCCAATCCTCTTCATAACGATATTATCTATTCTCCCATATATCCATATTATGTCTATCGATCCACATACAATCCTCCTCCACCCTTTCAATATTCTTCTTTCAATACAACACATCCATTTCAACAAGAAAATACTTATTCTTCCAATTCTACCATGCACTCACCTCCTACTTCGCAATCTTCCTGTCATCATTCTACCCATAATAAAGAAAGTAGAGGTGAGAAACCATTAGGCCCTTTTATGACTGAATTCCTAAGGCACGTATCAAAAACCTCTCGAAAACCTTCATCACGTAAATTTACTAAGCTCAATCAACCAATGGATATAATTCTCAAGTATTTACTTGACACAAATAGGATTGAACTCCCTTCCATAAGACAACCTGATACCACAACAGATTGGTTTAAACCCGAGCTACATTGTGAATATCATAGAGTAGATGGACATATGACACAAAAATGTAAAGATTTAAGATGTTCAATTCAAGATTTGATTGATGAGGGTCTTTTTAATATAAAGGAATTACAATCTACAACCGATTATAAATCTCCAGTAAACAATCAAACTCCTACACAACAAATACCAATAATCAATCAAGACATGGGGATCTCCCAAGAACCCCTATTCAATTATCAACAACAAGAAACCAATCAAATATTGCATGTTAATGTGTCCCATCATGATGATATTACTAATATTGTAACAAAAACTACAAATGAGCAACCTCAAGTTCAATCAACTCAATCCGATATTCAAGATATGGATTCCTCATTTGACCAACCTTCAAAACTATCTTTGGCTCTAGAGAATGATCCAAAATGGAATGTAAGCATAGAAAGCTCATCTTTAGAATCAAAATCTCAATCTGAAATCCACTTTGATAGCCAACAACAAGTGATTAATCCTCAAGCAAAGATATCCCTTTTAGAAGTATTACAAAGTTCTCATAAGGAAACTTTGTTCAAGATACCTAGCCAACAATTTGTTCCTCATCATATTTTCTCTAAGAACATAATTAATGGTGTAAACCCTCTTGAGGTTAACCATATTTCATTCTATGATGAGGATATTCCTTCCTCTACTCCACAAGAAGACTACTATCTTTACATTACAGGATCTAGTAAAGAAACACCTGTTAAAACTATCATGGTAGATAATGGCTCCTCTCTTAATTTATGCACTTATCAATTATTCCAAAAACTCAAATCAAAGGAAGAAGATCTTAATGAATCAAATGTTATTATAAAATCTTTTAACAATGAAATTCAAGAAGCTCAAGGTACTATAATTTTTCCCCTCAATATTGGATCCAAGATCCTGGATACTTTGTTTTATGTAGCATATTGCCCTTCGCCTTACAACCTACTTTGAAGTCCTTGGATTCATACGATGAGGGTTGTCCCTTCCACTCTTCACCAATGTTTGAAGTTTGAACTTGCAAATAAAATTGTTACCATACATGGTGACCCAACACCATTTGAAGAATATTTAACGGTTGAAACATCAAGTTCTATACATTCTCTATTGTCACAATTATCTTCTATCCATCACTTTTCTTCATCCATATATGATCATCCTTGTTTACCAAATAACACCCATGCATATATTTCATATATGCTCCCTCCATCTTATCAAGACTTGGAAGATAGTGATAAGAATGAAGAACCTTCTTATCCTTCTGACATTTTATTTTGTAACATGATCAATTTTCCACATATAAAAGTCAAATATTTTGCTACATTATTCTACATTATAACAAAGCTTTTGTTATCACTACCTTTTATTCATCACCTTTTGTTCTTACCTTCAACACAACCAAATTATCCTTCAAAACCTCCTTTGATTTTGAAGCAACCTTAGACATGCTATACTCAAATAACCTTGTATAGTGTATATAGATCATCTTGTATATACCACCAATTTCATAAATTAAAATCAAAATATAATACAAAAACATCAAAATTGTCAAAATCTTCAAAAACATCTTTTATTTTGTACCTGTCAATTCTTGAAGTATTGCAGTTATATTTTCAATTATTTTGGATAAATTAGCATTTATTTGGAATCCCTCACTATCACAAACACATGAATAAATATCTTGATTTTATTTGTTATGATTATTAATCTCTCTTATATCAAAGTCCACATTGGCATTAAATAAAGTTTTGAGCATAGAGAACTGATCTTGTTATTTACTTGAACCAAGCATATCTTTTCACAATAAAATGATTACATTTGTAATTTCCATGCTATGTTACATAGTAGAAGTGGTTCTTGAGCGAAAAGTTTCCCCTGCTATCCTATCATGCACATGGTCTAGAATCTTTGAGAATTGGCAAAAGGACAAGCTCACCCCTACCCGGAATAAAAATCCCTTGCTCTACAGCTAATCCGAGCAAGTATCCCTAGCATAGAAAGAAAAGAAAAGTTCAAAAGAAAAAGAAAAAAGAAACAAGTTATTTCAGCATTATCTCAAATATCAAGTCACAATACAAAAATACAAAAAAAAAAAAAAGCAAAAGCAAAGAAAAAGAAAAAAGCAAAAGCAAAAGCAATAAAATCCCTTTCCCTACCCCTTGAAAAGAAAAGAAGGGTTGATGAGCTTGAATCCCTGGAATTCTCAATTATTCGAAAACTATGAGGTAAGCCCCATAACAGGTGGTTTGTGCCCAACCCGCTTGGCCTTGGGTAACTCCTAGCGTGGTGATATGTCTGTCACATTAGCGACCTTCTTTTGTACAGACCTATGTCTGCTTATGGATTAGCTAGCTCTTGATAACCCGACCTACATAGTAGTCTGGTATGGTTGTATGCATCTAAATCATGGTTAATGAACACTTATTTGGTTCATTCAAATCACTTGTATCAAATTATCTTGCTCAAAACTTGGTAAATGAACAATGCAATTGCACACACATTTGTATTTGAGAGATTTTGTGTATCATTATGATAAATCAAGATTGGTAATGAACTCACATACGCACATGGGATTCCTTATAAATCTAACTTTTGTCTTTAAGATACTTTGAAATATTTTTGCAAATTGTTTGGAATAAATTCATTTTCTTCTTTGAAGAACAGTTGTTTAGTATAAAGACAACTATATGCATTATCAAAAAAATCAAAATCATTTTCCAAAACATGCAATCAAGTTACATTTATATATATTATCGACTTTCGCAATGATGGTATAGTTCCAAAAACCAAAATTGGAATTTTATGCCTAGTGCAAGTCCTCATCTTCATATTTTCTGACTATTTCAAAAATTAAAAATCAACCATGCAATAAAACTATTATTTTCTTCTTTGGATTTCGTGATGATGGTATAAGTCTATACCTAAATATTCTATGCCTAGCGCAAACCATTGTACCAATTTTATTCCCCATTTATTTAAAATCATAAAAACATATGACTTAAATCATTATGTTACACAATTATGCTTTAAAACAAACAAACACCTATTCTATTTCATGTCATTATGTCAAACTTCAATTTTGCAATGATGGTATAATTCCTAGGGAATTATCCAAAAAATTTATCACACTTAGGAATTTATGCCTAGCAAAAGTCATTTTAAAATATTTCATGCATAATATTTTCATGGAAATCTGAAAAACAAATCATCATCATCATCATCATTTGCATCATCACAACAAAGTCTTAAGACAGTCTCTTAAGCACTCTTTTACTTTTAGCAATATTTCTATACTAGGATTAGCTTGACGACCGAGTGAGCGGCGACTCCATGAAATGGTCTATAATAGCGACAATGTCCTTTGAAATTATTGTTAAAAGTCCCTTTTATTTTTATCAAATTATCACATCACAAACAACCAACTTGTTTACATCAGATTATTTCATTTAAATTTTAAAAAAAGCATGACATTCAAACCATCATATTTCCAAATGGCATAATTACATGAATCATCGAATCAATCAATCAAAACATTAAAGCATCATACAAATACATAAGACAAGTCATATGATCAAAAAATATCTCATCTATATATATCTCAACAATATATGTACATCATCTCAAAACTAGATTGGTATGCCACAATCTGTACCTAGGCATACTCAATCCCCTATCAAAAATAATAATAAGCACTATAATCAATCTGTGCAGTGCAATCTATAGCAGCTAGCCTCGAGAACCCCTCGAGCTCTCAGCCTCATCTCCTCCCCCGCCCTGAGGTGGACGAGGTGGCCCCATCATAGTCCGTGTGGTGCTATGAGTCCTGGACTCTGATCGTGATGATGTCCTCGATGACCTCATCTCGATAGGCTCCGCAATATGGGCCGACAATGGTAACCTCTACCCCTCTAGCACCATATGGTGGTATAGTGTCTGATAGAATGTGACCTGGGCAATAGCCCATGCTAGATCCCGAGTGCTCGCCCCTTCGCTCCGTGCTCTGAGGCGTGCTACCTCATCTCTGAGCTGTGTGGCCTCCTCTCGATGTCGTGCAGCCTCATCCTGTAGAGTCTGCACCTCTGCCTAGAGACGGACAGTCTCCGCCTAGAGAGTAGCCATCTCACTACTCTCTCCTGTGTCCACACCCTTGCCCTTATCGGGCGATGGTGGTCTCTCTCTCCATGGAGAAGGGGGTCTCTCCTCCCTCCTCTCCCACTACCACGGCCTCTCGCTGAGCCTGTGGTCTCCTCTGCTCTCTCCCGCCGTGACCCCGTGCCACCTCAATGGCCGCCTGGCACCGCCTCCCCATCCGATGCACAACTATGTGAATCGGACCCTGAGCCCTCGTCATCCGAGGAGGGTGGATGCCTATGTACCAGGCATCATAGCCGTCAGCTACCCCTACGTCATCCCCATCCACCGACTGAATGGGGGCATCATCTGTGTCTGGACCCCAGAAGCGCTGCATATCTGGAGCCCCGCTAACTGTAGTGTTATCCCGGATAGTCCAAGAAAACTCGTAGTCTCTGAGGGATGGGATCCCCTGCTGTAGACCGAACTACCTCAAAACTCGGTCATAGCGGTGGAGCTCCACCTCTCCCCTCTCCATCCTTAGCCAATAGACTTTCCTGACGTGAGCCAGCTCCTGTCCATCCTCGGCCCACCCTGGATGATCTCTCCAAGGCCTCCAGGTGATCTGGTCGGAGACAAGGTCGTCAAGTAGTCTCCGGGACATTGGCAGATCTATCCGCCGCTGTGACCCTCTTCGGAGCCACCAGTAGAAAGCTCGGGGCCTCTCCCCGTCAATCCCTATCAGTGGGAGCCCTATCGGCCTCCGCACCATGATGTGCTCCCAGCACCAAACCTGCAGTAGAGATGTCATAACCAGACATCGATCGCCCTTGTATACGACCCCATGCAGGATCCTATACAATCGGCATAGTACAAAGCTCCCCCAAGCAAACCTGTATCCATGGTCTCTCATGTCGTAGACCACATCTGTCAGTAGCCATGGTACTCTACATCCACTCTGATGGCATAGCAACAGACCACCTACAACCCCAGCCAAAACCTATGTCAGTCTAGATGCCCCAGGCATCTACCGTAGAGATTCGATGTTCACTCCGCCCTTCTCCAGGGTGAAGCTCGGATCTCCGCATAGTCGCATCATCGCGTGGCCCTGATTGGCCATGGGAGTGATTAGCCATCCTTGTATGGGGATCCTCAAAATCCTCCATACATCCTCTAGTGTGGGAGTCATCTCCCTTGTCGGTAACCGAAAACAGGAAGAACCCGGATACCACCTCTCTGCTAGGGCTGTCAATAGCCCCATATCTGTAGAAACCTGTGGCATCTCTGCCACATGCTGCAAGCCGACCTGAGCCAGCTGATCTCGCTCTTCCTGAGATAGAGCGGCCAAGTCATCCCTCAACCCATCGTATTTCCATTCTCTGCTCTTTAGTAATCCTCTCTGCAACATAAACAACAAAACAATAAAAATCATTAATAAAACAATCATTAATAATGCAAGTAAAACAAAGTTCAATTTAATAAATGATGATATCGTCCACTATTGGACGATATCGTCCCAAATTTGAGCAAATTCATCTCCGATTTTTCCAGCCGAAATCGTCCCCTTTTTGATGAAATCGTCCCCATTTCGCCGATTTCGCCCCTGGACGAAATCGACGATATCGAGACGATTTCGTCTCGACGACGTCGACGGCCCAAAAATGGCCGCGATGCTCAAAAATCATCAAAATTTAATCTAAAAAGCATGAAATTCAAAATTCAAGCCTTCTAAACTAAGTTTAGACCCTTACCCGTAGCCCGCGCCGGACCTCTGTCGATCTGTGCGCTGTCTCGACCATCTTGTTTGCAGAGCTCTAGAAACCAGAAAATAAAAAATGAACAGTAAAAATGAATTAGGGTTTTTCCCTATTTTTTTTAATTTTATTCAAAAACAATTAGCAACAAATTTAATTTTGGCTTTTCCACATTTTTACCTCAAACGTTCGATTTGGGTAAAAACACGGAGGGGGCATCATAGTAAGCTGTCGTACGATTCGACCAAGAATCGTCGCCTAAAAATGGGAATAAATTTTTGCTTTCTCGTAGATCGAGAAGAACTCATCTTTAACGCATTTTCCTCAAAAAATTTGCTAAAGAGGGGGCAAAATGTAGCACCCTAAAATTGGCGCAGTAAACCTTAGCAAATAATTAAAATTACATTAGTAATAATTCAAATTCAAATTTTAACCCCAAAACCGCTCCCAAACCGCCTGCTGCCCGTTTCCTCATTTTTCATGCCATTTTTAGAGTTTGTTTTGTCCGTTTGACGATATCGTCGCCGATCAGACGATATCGCCTCAGATCGGACGATTTCGTCTGGAGAAGAACGTCCAGACGATCTCGTCCCAAACTGATTTGTGCATAGTTAGCTTCTGTTTCAACGACGTCTCTAATCCGGCAGAAGCGTGTCTACGCCGTTAGAGACCTCCCCCGTTGGAGATCTTCCAAATTAGGATGATCTCCAACCTCCTAACCTCCCTCCTAAGCCTATTTAACCTTAGGACCCCCTCTTGGCATTCCCCCTGGCTGAAATTCCCTGTAACATGAATTCTACATGCATTAGACTATCTTAAACCACCATTTGCATTTGTATTTTTCCAAGTTTGTTTGCAGGAACTTCATTGTTTTTCAGCCGGAGCAAGCTCAGATCGTCGCAGACGATCCTGTTCAATTAGAGACGATTTCGTACCAATCCGAGATGATTTCGACTGCAGTCAACATTGGGGGCAATCAGTGCCCAGGGTTTGCATTTTCTCACTTTGTTTGTTGATTTATCCTGCATTTAGTTAAATTTGTTATTATTCCTTATTGTTCTGCATCTTGGAGTTCACCCATATAGCTTAAGTGCACAATGAAGTCATAATTTGTCATTAGAACGTCATAATCTACTTGAATTTTTATTTGTGATTATCACCTTAGCATCTATGTTGCCATTTTACACCATTTTTCTCTGTTAGAATAGTTGCATTTCTGGTATTTTGTATCTATTTCTCTGTTTGCAGGTCTCTGACGAATTCGTCTGATGAATTCATCAGATCTCAGATGATCCCATCAGATCTCAGATGATCTCGTCAAATTCCAGATGATCTGGACTGCTTCAAAAATTAGAACCTTCATCAGACATCCGGATCAGGTATGGTTCTTTAATCTAGCGTATTCTTTCTATTTTCTGTCCAAATCTATTTTTTGTATTTATTTAATTTGCATTTTCATAATAGAACACTTAGATTCATCTGGCCAAACCTAGGACTTGGATGTTTAAAGATAAAATTGAACACATTAAACACATTCCCAACCTAGGCAGTGGAAAGCGCCACTAAACGTTTCCCGGTGAACCCCACCATCCGTCGAAAAATCACCTTAATACCCCTCCCCCGATAGGCAGGACCTTCAAAGGGCCTCTCAGTCCGAGGTACCGTCCCATCCTTTTCCCATCCCCCTTTTGGGCATGGATCCTTTAGCCTAAAGGTAAGGGTGCGAAAAATTTGGAACGATACACCTGGTATATATCACAATCTCGACATAATTTCACACTAATAAATCCAATTTTTACATAAGGAAAGATGAAACCTACAAAGTGGTCTGTGTAACTCTAAGTGAAAATTTTACCTTGCTTATCCCCCTATGTGAATGGTTAAAAAATATTGAGAATTGACAAAAGGACAAGCTCCTCCTTACCCAAAGAAATCAAAATCTCTTGCTTCACGCAAAATTGGGGAAAGTATCTAAAGAGAAAAATAAACAATGGTTTTCACCATTAGAAAAAGAAAAAAGTAAAATAAACAGTGGTTCTCACCACTACCAAACTACCTTGTTCACAAAAATAAAAATGATAAAATCCCTAGAGAAACTTAAAAATAAAAGGAAGGACGTACCTGAATCCTTGGGATTCTTAGCATTTGAAAACCATAAGGTGATCCTCATTACAGGTTGGGTGGTATCAAGCTTGCCTAGCAATGGTTATATCCTTACACATGATGATATTTCTATCACATTAGCAACCTAATTTTGTACAGACCAATTTTTGTATGCAAATGAGCTAGGTTTTGGTAGCCTGTATCGCCTAATGGTCTAATACAACTACATACAAAAATTAGGATAATGATACTTGGAGGGTGATCTTCAGTATAGATGGGCTGCATCGATTCGGTTTAGCATTGGGGTAACTTTATGCACTATCATAGTAATGAACCCATATGCACACACAAGGATATTGAATATCTTGGTTATCCTAGTAGATTTTTACCTTGCCAAAAGTCTTGCATAGTTACTATACAACTTTCGACTAGATCATTAGAGTGTTTGAGTCTCATAAAAATCTCACGGACATCATATAACATCCTATTATGCATATCATTTTCATATCATTTTATCACATTTTTGAGTTCACATGTTCATAATCCATCACATAGTCTGATGATAATGTTAAAATGCATAGATAAATTTTGTACAATCTATGGTACTCGTATCTAGTGTGTCAAATAGTAGTCATAATTCAACATACATATTAACAAATCATCCATTTCATTATACATATACTCATATACATATCATCAAATCACATCATCATAAAATACATGCATCCATGATAAACATCCATAAAAGCATAAATTAAGCAAACATAAACATTGCATACATCTAATAAAGTAGTAATAAAACACATGATGACAACAAAAAAACTCATATATGTATGGGAAAAAAAATACATCATCATCCAAAAGCTACCTGTAGGCTACAATAAAGTGGGTCCTCAGACCTAACACTATCAAAAATCTAAAAAGAACCAGAGTCTTGAAATCCATGGTCATGCAGGATTGACACTATGACTCTCACCCACACCCTTTGTCGACACATGTCAAGAGCTCCTAGATCTTCTCTCCTTGGCCCTATCTACTCTCCTCATAGAGCTAGGTACCCTGATCCTAGTTGATGACTATCTTTTGCCACTCCTCCTACTCTACTAGGAATCACTAGCAATAGAAAAAGTGGGTAAGTGCCCTCTAAGGTACACTATATCATCTTCCAAATATTGTGTGTAGGTGGTGTCCTCTTAGCGACACACATGGTACTTGCTTAATAAGGTTGGAGTTGTGTCACCTCTTCCTATAGCCTGGAAATCTTGCCACTACTAGATCCCCCATGGCTAGGGCTCCCTACCCTAACATGTAACTAGAGAGTAGCTAACTCTACTACCTGCCTATCAATATTAGCTTGGGTACTATGCACCTATGCTTGTAGGAGAGACCTCTCCTCTGTGTGTTCCATCTACCTCTGATAATATAACCCTATAGCTCAACAATAGTAGAATCTCATGATGCCAACTAGTATTGCACTCCCTACTCATAATATTCATCCTCACCATAGTCATCCTATGGATCCCCCACACCAATAAGATCTACCCACTCATTCTCTATATGAAGATGCATATGTTTCTCACCTATGTCTAGCTCCTCCTCATATAGAGCCTCCTCATGTCCATCATCTGGAGCATCCCCATGACCCTTCCCTATCACTATAGCTCTATTATCTCCTAGAGGTCCCTCACCCTGCCACTAGCGTATCACCCACCAAGAGTCATACTTTACTGTAGTCCTTGCATCAACTAGCTCAAAGATATATATTGCAATATTTGCATCCTATCCAAATACCTCAATTGTAGGCCAAGTGAGTGTCCTCTCATCTCTACAGCATCAGTAGATTACTGGCTTGCTAGGAAACCAATGGAAAATACCAAACTACCATATAAATTGAGCATATGGGATGTACTCTCGCTCGGTCTTGTGTCGACCAACTAACCATCACCCTTGCCTCACCCAGTGAAGCTATGACTCAACCTGAGGCCATTTTGGATAATCCATGTAGGATATCCAAGTAACCTCCTCTACCCTGATCCATGCAAATGACTATGCATAATGATCAATCATGCCTACATAAGGATGGCTCTGACCCTTCTCCTGGTCTTGCTAACATAGAATCCCATAGCCTATCTCCGTATTTGCAAGCTATGCCCGTGTCATCCAAGGAAGTCCCTACGATCAATCCAAAACAATGTGCTCCCATTCCCACACCTATAGTAGAAAGTTACATCCTAATTATTTCCACCCATAGAAGTGGATCTCATACAACTCATCATATAGCTATACCAGTAAAGTAGTTCCCCAAGCCATCACTAACGACCTCTCTATGGTGTACTCCACAAGTGAAAATGCTAACTCCAAAAGGTTCTAGGGGAACCTGGATCCTAAAAAGTCTGGTAGCAATATGTTGAAGATAAGAATCATTTATAAGGTGTGTCTCGTAGTCAATACCTCTACCTCATACCACAACTCCACTAGGATGCCCCCGCTAGGCAAGTCTCGTAGTGCCTTCAGCTAGTCCACTACAAATAATCTCTGTAATATCGTATCTCTAAGATCATGATGAGTAGATACAATTAGATGCCCCTCTATTAGAATGCACAAAATACTCTAACATAACTATCATCTCCCTAGCTAGTAAGTTAAAGGTGTTGTTGTTAGGGTCCTACAGATTTATCAAGGCTATCAAGTAGGCTCTATCTCCATACACTAGCTCTAACCGTGTCACTTGCTTAAGACCAATGGCATCAAGCCATTTCCAGTCATGATCTATCAATAACTCCCTATTAGTATAAAACATATTCAGAAATTGACACCAAATCTTGACCACCTAACATAGGCAAGCAAGCTAAACAAAAATGCACCAAAAATATAGTAAAATTGCCCAAAATGGTAAAAATAGCTCAAAAAAGGGACCTTTTTCCCCCAAATTTGTGGCTATACCACCCAGTTAAAGTTCTCAAATTGGTAGCCATCCCACCTAGGGATGGCCACTAGTGGTTGTCCCACCCAGGGATGGCCCCCAAAAATGCTAAAAAAGGGCCTTCTTGGCCCCCAAAAATAGGCATAAAACAACATAAAAACATAAAAAAATGAAATTAAATGGCACACAAACCAATAATAAAAGCACAAATTCCTAAATTCTATCACTAATATAGTTCATTTATTGAGATTTAATGTGTGTGGTTGGAAAATGTGAAAATAATTACATCTCTAATTTCAATAAAGTATAGGAGCAAATGCAACCCTTACCCATATTACACCAGTTTCATCGCTCGTTGAGTCTTTAGTCTGGATCATGGTGACTATATGATGGTTTCAGTAGTGCTACAATATTTCAAATCACTCTCCTACTCCTCACCTCTCAATTTTCCAAGTTAGAAATGTGAAAATGAGCTCATTTGACCAATTTTGAGCTTAAAAAGCACTAGGATGAGCATGGTCATCCTAGGGTGGTACAACCAGCCAATTGGACAACCGTACCACCCTAGGATGGCCATAAAATATGCAGCTGTCCCACCCTAGGACAGCCACCAAAAAATCCCACAAAACAACTAAAAAAGATCAAGAAAATGGCCTAAAAACCACCACAAATAGGTCAAAATTGATAAAATTCATAAAGGATCAAGATTGAACACAAATCACTCATGTATGAATCAAAAAATTTCTATCTCAATCTCCAATAAGGCCATTATGTTTATACCACTCCATGGTAATGAGGTATTCAGTTCTATTCTGCCATGAAATATCAACAAAACCATCAAAATCCTCACAAAATTGATAAATCTTACAATGGATAAAACTGAAGGTAATCCCAATCCAATCATATGGGTCAAGTGACTCATAAATTTCATAATTTTTCATGCCCTCATTGATTCATCACTTGAGGAGGTAGTCATAATAATGAATTCATAATCAAAATCAACACTTAAACACTCAAAAGTGCAACTTGCATACATTCAAAAGAATAATTGCCAAAGATAAATTTCAAGCCTACGTTGGGGTAAATAATTCAGCACAAATTCAAAAAAATAAAGTCTTGGTCTCCTTGAAGCCTTGGGACATGTATCCTAGGCTTATAAAACAAGGAACCAAGACCAAGTATACCCTAGAGCCCCTAAAACTATCATTATAGTGTGGTTGAAAGGTATACCAAAATCAATCCTTCAATTATGTCAAAAGCAAGGATTCCAAGAATGTGTGCTATTTCCAAAATGGATGCATCTAAATTTGGTTATGTTACTCAATAAACTTAATAATTTAATGATTTAGTCATCTATTTTTTCTTTGCGGTTTGTTTTGCACAGTGCATCTCAAAAAGGGACATCTGTAGACACTAAAATCATGTAAATCAGATAATACAGCCATGATGCTACTCTTATTGACACCATATGGCACCATTGGGAAACCCTGAGGGGTTAATTAGGGGTCCTAACCACTTTTGGGAAGTTTTACCCCACTTTTATGAAGTTTTAGTCCATGTAGTTCATGGTCATCCCACTTAGGGACGACAACAAGCAACCGTCCCTTGGTGGGATGGCCATGGTCCAAGCCCTTAAAAAATTCAAGGGTGGGAAAAATGGCAATCAATTTCTCCCATTTATCCCACCCAATGACTTATGATATATTGGAATATTGTCTAGGCCATCATAAAATGCAAATTGGAGGCCCAAATTGGAGGCCTCTTCCACCCAATGCATGCCAAGGTTGTTGACAAGTGGTAGTACCTGTTTTGCATGCCCCAACTTGCCCCTTTGCTCCTTTTTCCCTCTTGGGCTATAAATTGGAGTGATTCCACTCAATTTCAAGGATAACTCTTTGCAAGTATTCACCACAAAATGCTACCGAGATTCCCTCTCACCTTTTACCTCGTATTTACCCTTGGAAACTTCATCAATTGAAGGTATTTTCAAGGCATTCCCAAATACGTGCATCCCTTCCAAAACCCATCCATGTTTTGTGGATGTCCCCACCTGGGATGGTTAATAGTCCTAAATGGCTCACCCTAGGATGACCATGAATTGGCATAGAATTTTGAATCAATTTTAGTGTAGATCAATTTTAGAGTAGTATATTAGCATCATACTTGAATTTGGTGAAGTTTGGAGTAGTTTTAGACCATCAATTAGGGTTTTTGTAATGATAATCCTAATTGGCCCACCCAAGGATGGACATAGATTCTGCTCATAATTTCAGTTAAATTTCTACATATATCATTACAAAAGTAGATAATATGCCTCATGTTAAGTTTTGGTAGCATTTGGAGTAGTTTAGCCCTGTCGATTGTACTTTTTACATTCAATATTACATGCATTTCTTTGATATTATCATAATACACATGTGCTATTAACCCCTTTTAATTTCTTGTGTGTCGGAACAAGTATTCCAATACATGAGGAAGTAGCTAAAGAGTTGAATAAGGATAGCTCATTCAGCGGTAACAAAAACTTGTGCTTCAATCGTGAGTGCGAGGAAAACATTGAAAGCACGCCATAGATTTATGAAAGGATTGGATCCTTTAGCATTGTAATTGAATTGTATCAAATTAAGAGCCCTCAAGGGGACATTTTGTAACCATCTATTTGATAGATTGATCAATATAAAGAGAACCCCCATTCCTTTCAAATATTTGTCATATTTATGTTTACTTTATTGTTGCTTTTAAATTATTGATTAGAACAATAGATACAACTAATTTCCCTTTGTTAGGTACACTATTTTTTCCACTCTACATATATGTAGTTGATTGTACCACTCTAAGGTAGAGCCAGAGAGTGTTATAATAAATATTTGTAACAAAAAATCATCATTCTCTTGGATCTGAAAACACAAGTTCATGAAACTTGTGACGCGATATTGAGAAAAATCCCCTCTAAATTTGTCCAATTTAGGTATCTCAAAATACTCTAGATAAGATGAACTAAGCATAGATGGATTAAGGGGTTGATTATACAATTTGCACAGAGTGGGTTTTTGGTAACCTGCACCCTATTTCAGTGAGAACTTTGTAAACCTGTGATGAAATTATCTCATTCTCCCAAAGATATTTCTTGGGAGCAAGCAATGAAAGGTTCCAATTTGATTGAGGTGGTAGAATTTGATCATCTACCACATCCTCATTAGATGACGCATGATATTTTTGGTCTTTTTGACATACTTCTATCTCTTCATATACCTCATATTATGGTAGGTTTGCGCTAGGTGTTATCTTTGTCGAGACTGATGAATAGAGGTGTGAAGAGGATGAGTATTGGTTGGCCTAAGAGGTAAATATTGCTACTGCATCATGTACCTTGTGTTATACTATTATATATAAGTAATAGGCATGGTCACATCATCTTGAGCTACCCTATGTGATTGTTCTTTGCATAACCTCTATTCTAAAATTCTTTCTTCATATAGTCTATGTTCATACAACCATTGGTAGTGTAATATCTATTGTTCTATGTGCTCATGGTCTAAGCACTCTCGCTCATGATGCAAATCCTCCAGTTGAGATTGGAACAATTAATATCGCTAGCTATTATTAGATCTAGGTAGCCAATATATGAGATCTATAGTATGTAGCCGATAATTTATTGTCTCAATATGAGGGGTTTTGGCTATTTCAATTCTTGTAGAAAGGACCACTACCCTCTTACCTCAATCTATTGAGGTTGCATTTACTTTGTGTTTGACCCTAGGGGTGATGTCCTCATGTGAGTATGGTGTGGGAATATGGTGTGTTTGAGTAGAAAACTCTACATGCATATGAATAGGATGAAATAAATCTTCATCATGCCCATAATTAGAATAAGAATGAGTGGAAGAAGGTGCTCTACGAGATACGATAGGACCACACTACTCTAAGTGATTTAAATTGTGACTTAACCAAGGTTGGTTAGGAGTAGCTTCCCCATATATACTAAGCAAGGGCATGCACTCTACACCAATATTGAAAGTATTTGTGCATCAATTGGGTATATGAATGCATGCAACCCCTCTATTGGGTCCTTATATAGGAAAATATTGTCTAGAAGAAACATGTGATGGACAAGGTTTGATAAGATACTCATATTGGTCATGGGGAGGTCCTATAGGAGTCCTCCTAGTAGGGGTACCTCGATGAGTAGATCCCTCATGGGTAGAATTATCTCTGCGATGGCTGCCTAAATGTTTTTTAGGTAAACACAAGTCTACAAGACTGTATAAAAGGTATTTTGAGCCTTCACGTGCATTATCGGTAGTCTCATTATGTAACTGGATATGGATCTATGTTGTGACCAATTTATCTTTATTAGGCATTCAATTATAAAATAAACAAAGTATACAATATGTTTATCTCTTTTAATAATTCTTTGTGTTTCCTAAAACTGGCTTGTGTGCTATGATTCATTGTTTTTATTACCTTTCTCTTGTTCAAGTTTTTGATATTTGTTGATGTAAATACTTGAGTTAAAGACTTTTCACCTATACACTCTCACACATGATTTTGGTGATGAAGTCCAAACTGTGAAACCCACCAAAATATGGAGATGAAGCTCATATCCAATGAGGGAGCACATGTCCTACCAGTCGTTACCCAGTTCACCATGGTCAGTGAAACACCTTCCAAAGAAGAGTGAGTGCTATTTTACATGGCTACAATGGTTCTTGAAGCTAGGCTTGGCCAAAATGGGGTACGAATATTCATAATGCAAGCCAAAAAGGTGGTGATGAATTCCACGTTTGTTGGTTTTGATCAGAGGTTGGATGTCACTTCCAACTCGTTGATGTTTAGTTTGAAATGTGATATGTGTGTGGATTCATTTTATTTCATGCAAAAGGGAAATGCAACATAAATCACTCCATGATATTTCACTAATGCATAAAATACATTTCAAATTATCATATTATGAATAAAAACATTTTAATTTTAGAAAATTTGACTTGCAACCCTAAATGAAAATAACCTTTAAGCAGGCAACATGCAAGTAAAACCCTAATAATCAATTTTTTCAGGCTACAGTAGAGGTTTTCAGACACAAGAACAATTAGAAAGAGGGGCCATTGTACCCTAGGGTGGCTATTAATAGAGGCCACTATTCCCAAAAGCGGTCATAGGTAAATAATTTGAAAATTTTAAATTTTTGCTTATATTTCTCTATCAAAGCTTGAAATCTAATTTTTTTTTGTAAAAAGTAGTAAATTACCGTACTGAGATACTCATAGGTGTAGCCAACATTCGATGAAGATATCACGAAGTTGATTTTATAACTCTGATCTGAGGCAATTAGAGGGTAGAGCGACGAATATTATAGCTATCAAAGGGTAGGAAAATTGCACTTGTGAGCCCTTCTAACTCAGAATGGTGGTACCTGCAATTCAAGAAAATAATAAAACCATAAGTTAGAAATAAATAAAGATATTATGGGGAAAATTATTGCACATGATCACCACTATAAGACGTACAAAATATCTAACACTTAAAGAATTATGAAGTCAAATTGAAAAGATAACATAATATAACTGATATTCACACAATGACATTGAGAGGGGGGGTGAATCAGTGTAGCTATTAATATTCAAATCTACAACATTTAAAATTGAAGCAAAGAGAACTTGAAAACCAGAAAAGCAAATTGAACAAGAGAGCACACCACAACACTCAATATACCGAGGTTCACCAATTTGGCTACTCCTCAAAAATGACTGCTTGGACTCCAATCCAAATCCAGTCTTTGCAAAATACCAATTTTACAAACACTTTACCAGCATCTACTGGAAGGAGCACCAACCCCTTAATTTTTTGTTGCAATGAGATAGGAGCACCAACCCCTAGTACCAAGCACCAACTTGGACTGCAATTCTGAGCAATTTAAAATGACATAAAAATGTCTTCACTGTTTATACAACCCTGACTGGTTTGCAATAAAACACACTCTGCACACACTCACGGCTCTACTTATTTCTCTCTTGGCTTTCTTCTAACCCTCTTTTCTCTGTAATTTCACTCTTACAGTAGCAACTTAATTCTCTGCACGACTGTCCTTTTATAACCCCTTTTTCTCATTGAGACTCTTCGTCTTCTATCACTTTTCAATCCTGCATGCAGTCGAATGACATACTCTAACTGTTCGAATTCTTTTCTCCTCTCCATAAGCGGCTGTTCGAATCCTTTTACGATCCTGCATATACGGCTGTTTGAATGCTGCAAATACGTCTGTTCGAATGCTTTTACGATCCTGCATATTCGACTGTTCGTATTCTACAAATACGGCTGTTCGAATACATTTTCGATTCTCCATATGCGACTCTTCGAATGCTTTTCCAATCATGCATATACAGCTGTTCCAGTGCATTTCCAACACCTGTCAATGTGTAACTACAGATCTGACTCCAGTTACTTCTTACGTAACTGGCTGCATGATTTTCCTTTATGCTTTTTTGACACGTGTCACCTTGCATGCTTCTTCGGCATTTACCAGCCAAACTGTTTACCTGTCGCGAAATCGTGACATTTCTGCCCATTTGACTTTTTCTGGACTGTTGACCGCGAAAACCTGACCTGTCGCGATATCGCGACGTTTTCTGCCTCCTCGACCTTATCTTGGCAGGCACTCACGAAAATGGAACATGTCACGAAATCGTGACACTTTGCGCTTCCGTACACTCTGCTTCGCTTGTAGCCGCAAAAATGGAACATGTCATGAAATCGTGACACTTTGCGCTTTCATACACTCTGCTTCGCTTGTAGCCACGAAAATGGAACATGTCATGAAATCGTGACACTTTGCTCTTCCGTACACTCTGCTTCGCTTGTAGCCATGAAAATGGAACATGTCACAAAATCGTGACATCTTTCTCTTCCGTACACTCTTCTTCGCAAACTCCAGTGAAAATCTGACATGTCACGAAATCGTGACATCTTTCTCTTCCGTACACTCTTCTTCGCAAACTCCAACGAAAATATGACATGTCACGAAATCGCGACATCTTTCTCTTTCGTACACTCTTCTTCGCAAACTCCAGCGAAAATCTGACATGTCACAAAATCGCGACATCTTTCTCTTCTAGATTTTCACTATGTCGCAAAATCGCGACATCTTCTTTTCTTGCTTTTTACCATGTCGCAAAATCGCGACAATTATCCTTGAACTTTCTCTCTCTTCGGCCATGTCACGAAATCGTGACAATTTTTCTTGCGCCTTCTCTCTCCTCGGCCATGTCGCGAAATCGCGACATTTTTCTTTCTGCCTTCGGACTTCTCAACCTGTCGCGATATCGCGACAGAAAACATGTCGCGATATCGCGACAGTTTTCTTACTTGTCTTTTTCTGCAAATTTCTGAATCTGGGTCACTTCTGTTTTCCTGGAAATTCATTGTACTTGATCTGACTGACTTCAGAATTCTTGTCCATTGCTTCAACTGCATCAATTTCTGTCTGTGTTGACAACAATGACAATACTTTTGCTGCACCTTGTTCAACAATCTCCCCCTTTGGAATTGTTGGCAACACTTATGCACTCTCCTGTAATTCTTCTCCCCCTTTGACAATAATACCAAAGGGCTGCTGCAGACTCCCCCTGAGTCTATGCACACCACTCTGAGACAAATGTTGTTATAGTTAGCAAAAATCATAAATATAAGCAAAACTATAAGTATAGGCATAAATGCACCCCCTGAGAATGTGATCCCAAATGATAGTCAGTTCTTGGGAATTGTGACCACTCCCAACTTATTTCGAAGGTACTCAAAAACATCCTTGGGCAATGGTTTTGTGAATATATCAGCTACTTGCTCTGTAGTTGGAACAAAATCCAATTTGACCTCTCCTTCTGCAACTTTATCCTTCAAGAAATGATACCGGATTGCAATATGTTTGGTTCTTGAATGCATAATCGGATTCTTGGATATGTTGATAGCACTAGTGTTATCACATTTAATTGAAATTGGCTCTTTGAAATGAATACCAAGATCTTTCAACGTTTGTCTCATCCATAATATCTGTGTACAACATGTTGTTGCTGCAATGTATTCTGCCTCTGTAGTGGATAGAGAGACTGATTCTTGTTTCTTGTTGTGCCATGCTACCAGCCTGTCTCCAAGATAAAATGCTCCTCCACTGGTACTCTTTCTGTCATCAATACATCCTACCCAATCTGCATCAGAATATGCAATCAAAGTGAAGTCTTTACCTTTTGGGTACCACAACCCATAATCCATAGTACCCTTGAGGTACCTGAAGATCCTCTTTACAGCTGTCACATGAGTTTCTTTGGGACTAGCTTGAAATCTTGCAACCATGCATACTGCCTGTAATATATCTGGTCTAGTGGCTGTTAAATATAGCAGGCTTCCAATCATAGACCTGTACATTGTTTGATCTACATCTGGAGATTTATCATCCTTGCTCAACTTGCAGCCTGTTGTCATGGGAGTGCTAACAGGTTTACTATCTTCCATTGTGAACTTTTTCAGCATTTCTTTTACATATTTAACTTGAGAAATAGAAATGCCCTTTTCATTTTGATTGACCTGCAGTCCTAGGAAATAAGAAAGTTCACCAATCATAGACATCTCAAATTCTTTCTTCATTTTAGTTGATATGTCTTTGCAATATTCATCCATGCTGCTGCCAAATATTATATCATCTACATAAACAACAAGAACAATAAGATGGCCCTTCTCTGTTTTGACATATAAATTGCTGTCCACCAAACCTTTCTTGAACCCTTGTTTAATTAGATAGTTATCCAGCCTTGCATACCATGCTCTGGGTGCCTGTTTCAAACCATATAAAGCTTTCTTTAACCTGCAAACAAAATCTGGATTGTCACCAAGTTGGAAGCCATCTAGGCTGTTCAATGTAAACCTCTTCTTCCAGTTTTCCATTCAAAAATGCTGATTTTACATCCATTTGATATACTTTGAAGTTTTTATGAACTGCTAATGCCAGAAACATTCTGATTGCCTCTAGTCCAGCTACCGGTGCAAAGGTTTCCTCAAAATCAATGCCTTCAACCTGAGCATAGCCTTTATAGACCAATCTTGCCTTATTTACGACAACTCTGTCCATCTTCATTTAATTTATTTCGAAAAATCCATTTAGTGCCAATTATGTTTTTATTTGTTGGCCGAGGTACTAATTCCCAAGTTTTGTTTTTCTCAATCTGATCTAGTTCTTCATTAATTGCCTTCATCCAACTTTCATCCGTGCTTGCTTCGGCAACATTTTTAGGTTCAATGCTAGATAACAGAGAATAGTTCCGCACTACCGCTCTTCTTGTCTGAATACCATCAGTGGGGTCCCCAATAATCTGTTCACTGGGATGATTTTTCTACCAGCTGCCTGTTTTAAATTTCTTGTTTTCTTCTTCCTCTGAGTCAGTTTTTAACACATCTGGATCAATTTTCTGATTCTCTTCTATTTCCTTTTCATCATCTCCTTCAATGACTTCTTCATAAATAGGGTATTTTTCTTGATAAGAAATTTCTTGCTCTCTACCTTCATCAACTTTAACATCAACACTCTCAACAATTTTCTTTAGCCTCTTATTGTAACATGTGTAGGCTTTGCTTTTAGTTGAGTAACCAAGAAATATACCTTCATCAGCTCTATCTTCAAATTTATCGAGATTATCTTCAGTCCGTTTGATGTAGCACTTGCTACCAAATACTTTGAAATATCTTGCAGTTGCCTTTCTGCCGAACCACAGCTCATACGGTGTTTTGCTTTCATGCGGTCTTAGCATGCACCTATTTTGAATGTAAACTGCAGTGTGGACTGCCTCTTTCCAAAATCTGTCAGCTATTTTGTTCTCAGCCAGCATTGTCCATGCCATTTCCTACACTGTCCTGTTCTTCCTTTCTACAACACCATTCTGCTGAGGTGTCCTTGCTGCTGAAAACTGTCTTCTTATCCCATATTTTTGACAGTATTCTACAAATTCTTCTGAAATAAACTCTCCTCCTCTGTCTGATCTTAGGCATTTAATCCTCTTTCCAGTTTGATTTTCAACCTGATTTTTAAAAATCTTAAACATCTCAAAGGCATCTGATTTAGTCTTTAAAAATAATACCCATGTCATCCTGGAGTAGTCATCTATGAATAGCATAAAGTATTTGTCACCATTTATGCTTTGAGTTCTCATGGGTCCACACAAATCAGTATGAATTATCTCCAACGGTTTGCTGGTGAAGTATTCCTTTGATTTAAATGTGGATCTGGTTTGCTTTCCTTTTTGACATGAAGCACGAGATGCTATTTACTTGGTTTGCCAATGGTTGGTATATCTCTTACTTGCTCTTTTTGAACTTATTTTTGCCAGATTGTCAAAAGTAATATGACCGAGCCTCTTGTGCCATAGCCAATTTTCATCTTCCTGTCCAATCAAGCATGTTCCTTCTACAGTTTCTGAGAGAGTATATAGATTACCAGAAGTCCTTGATCCAGTAGCTATCAGTTTCCCACTGTGTGCTTTTCTCACTTCACAGCCCTCCTTCTTAAAAGTGACTTCATGACCTCTGTCACAGATTTGACTTACACTCAACAAGTTGTGCTTCAGTCCAATCACAAACAAGACTTCTTTTGATTTTATCTTTCCATCACTGATCTTGATTGATCCTTTTCCAACTATCTTTGCTCCATCATTATTTCCAAATTTCACAGAACCACCTTCATAATTCTGTAACTTCTCAAATTTTTGCTTGTCACCTGTCATGTGACTGGAGCATCCACTGTCAAGTATCCAAGGTGCAGATTTGTTCTATGCTTTAAAGGCAGTCTGAACAATCAAAGATTCCTTTTCTTTCCATTCTGGTTTGATAGCAGATTTGGCTACTTGTTTTGCCTGTGTCCTTTCATTAGCATGTGCCTATTTTTTAGGAAATTTCTTGTTTTGTTTCAACCCATTTGGTTTAGATTTTCTACCCTGATAATTCTTTGATGCAAAAGTGCTTCTGCAGTTTCTTGCTATATGTCCAAAATTATGACAATTATAACATTCAACTGCATAATTCATTAAAGGAGAAAAAATATTTCTACTGGTGAAATTCCTTTGAGGTACATTATGACTGCAATCTGAAATCTTATGGCCATAAGCATTGCATTTAAAACAATAACCAAAAAAGGAATGATTAAACCCGGGTGCGAGTCTTTGCCGGTTTGAAGTAGGAGCCATGAATCTTCTCCTTCTTGAATGTGTGACTTTTGTGAATCCATCTTTGTCAATACTCTTCTTGGGTCCGGCATTATTGCTTTCTTTGGCATGATTTGTTTTTTCTTGATTAACCCCGATCTTTTCTTCTTTCTTTATGGGTTCTACATTTAAGGCCTTTGAACCCTTTGATGATTCTCCTTCATCGAAGCCTAAACCAAATTTGATGTCGGAAGGCCTTTGGTTATTTAACATTTTATCCAGCTTTTACCAGTACTTTCTTCAAACTTATGAAAATAGCTCAATTTCCTATTCATCTCCTCTAGCTGTATCCTTAACTTAACAATGTCTTCTTCTAGCTTGCTGCATTCAACTGTCTTTACAGTTAATTGTTCATCAAGAACTTCAGACATTTTCTTGAATTCCTCTGTCTGTATTTTCAGATTGTTTATTATGTCAGTGGCATCCTCTAGTTTCTTTGAAATTTTTTTATTCTTTTTCCTTTCTGCACTCAACTCTTCAAGTGCAGCAACCAATTCTCCTTCCAGATACACTTCAGCCTCATCCTTGAAGTTTTCATCACCTTCCTGATTTTCCTCTATTCTCTCTTCTTCAAGTGCCATGAACAGAGCTTCACCTATTTCTTCTTCAGAATCCTCACCTGAGCTTTCTTCAGAAGTGCTGACATTCTTGGATATGAAGCTTTTCTTCTTGAAGTTGTTCTTTCTAAAATTTTGTTTCTTCTTCCAGTCACCTTTTTCTTGGTGTGACCCTTCACCATTTTTGGTTTTCTCCTGCATTGGACATTTGGCTGCAAAATGACCGACTCCTCCACAATTGAAGCACTTAAAAGGTAGCTTTCCTCTATATTTTCCTTTTCCCTTTGTGAGTTTTCGAACAAAATTAGCTTCTGTTTCATCCAGTGTCTCTTCATCCTCAGATTCATGTTCAACTTTTATATTCTTGTGTGCTTTAAAAGCAACTTCTCTGTCTAAAGACTTGGTTTGTCCTATTCTCATTTCGTATGCAGTCAGGGAACCATGCATCTCATCCATGCTGAAATTGTTTAGATCTTTTGCCTCTTCTATTGCAGAAACTTTGGAGTTAAATCTTTTGTGAAGTGTTCTGAGAACCTTTTTCACAACAACTGCATCATCAATTTCTTCACCGAGTCCTCTGATTGCATTAATGATTCCGTTGACTCTCAGCATATAAGCCTCTATGTTCTCATCTTCATTCATTTGTAGTGCTTCGAACTGTGCTCGATGAGTTTGCAGCTTGGCTTCCTTGATCTTGTTGTCTCCTTCATGGATGCTCTTCAGTTTATCCCACATGTCTTTTGTCGATTTACAGCTCATGACTCTTATCAGTTCACTGTCTACAAGCCCACACATTATGGCATTCTTTGCTTTGGAGTTGTTCTCAAATTTTTTCTTCTCGGTAGTATCTGTTGGAGGAGTAGTGGGTGTTGTGTATCCACTATCTACAGAATCCCAAATGTCATATCCCAATGCACTCAGATATGTTTGCATCCTGAGTTTCCAGAAAGTGTAATTAGTTCCATCGAACAAGGGAGCTTTGTTGGATGAGAATCCTTCATCGCCTGCCATTGTGTTTCTTCCAAGATCACCTTAGTTGATTAAGCTTGTTCAAGAAACTGGCTCTGATACCAATTGATATTCACACAATGACACTAAGAGGGGGGGTGAATCAGTGTAGCTATTAATATTCAAATCTACAACATTTAAAATTGAAGCAAAGAGAACTTGAAAACCAGAAAAGCAAATTGAACAAGAGAGCACACCACAACACTCAATATACCGAGGTTCACCAATTTGGCTACTCCTCAAAAATGACTGCTTGGACTCCAATCCAAATCCAGTCTTTGCAAAATACCAATTTTACAAACACTTTACCAGCATCTACTGGAAGGAGCACCAACCCCTTAATTTTTTGTTGCAACAGATAGGAGCACCAACCCCTAGTACCAAGCACCAACTTGGACTGCAATTCTAAGCAATTTAAAATGACATAAAAATGTCTTCACTGTTTATACAACCCTGACTGGTTTGCAATAAAACACACTCTACACACACTCACGGCTCTACTTATTTCTCTCTTGGCTTTCTTCTAACCCTCTTTTCTCTGTAATTTCACTCTTACAGCAGCAACTTAATTCTCTACATGACTGTCCTTTTATAACCCCTTTTTCTCATTGAGACTCTTCGTCTTCTATCACTTTTCAATCCTGCATGCAGTCGAATGACATACTCTAACTGTTTGAATTCTTTTCTCCTCTCCATAAGCGGCTGTTCGAATCCTTTTACGATCCTGCATATACGGCTATTTGAATGCTGCAAATACGTCTGTTCGAATGCTTTTACGATCCTGCATATTCGGTTGTTCGTATTCTACAAATACGGCTGTTCGAATACATTTTCGATTCTCCATATGCGACTCTTCGAATGCTTTTCCAATCATGCATATACAGCTGTTCCAGTGCATTTCCAACACCTGTCAATGTGTAACTACAGATCTGACTCCAGTTACTTCTTACGTAACTGGCTGCATGATTTTCCTTTATGCTTTTTCGACACGTGTCACCTTGCATGCTTCTTCGGCATTTACCAGCCAAACTATTTACCTATCACGAAATCATGACATTTCTGCCCATTTGACTTTTTTTGGACTGTTGACCGTGAAAACCTGACCTGTCGCGATATCGTGACGTTTTTCGCCTCCTCGACCTTATCTTGGCAGGCACTCGCGAAAATGGAACATGTCGCGAAATCGTGACACTTTGCGCTTCCGTACACTCTGCTTCGCTTGTAGCCGCGAAAATGGAACATGTCACGAAATCATGACACTTTGCACTTTCGTACACTCTGCTTCGCTTGTAGCCGCGAAAATGGAACATGTCGCGAAATCGTGACACTTTGCGCTTTCGTACACTCTGCTTCGCTTGTAGCCGCGAAAATGGAACATGTCGTGAAATCGTGACATCTTTCTCTTTCGTACACTCTTCTTCGCAAACTCCAGTGAAAATCTGACATGTCACGAAATCGTGACATCTTTCTCTTCCGTACACTCTTCTTCGCAAACTCCAGCGAAAATCTGACATGTCACGAAATCGTGACATCTTTCTCTTCCGTACACTCTTCTTCGCAAACTCCAGCGAAAATATGACATGTCGCGAAATCGCGACATCTTTCTCTTCTAGCTTTTCACTATGTCGCAAAATCGCGACATCTTCTTTTCTTGCTTTTTACCATGTCGCGAAATCGCGACAATTATCCTTGAACTTTCTCTCTCTTCGGCCATGTCGCGAAATCATGACAATTTTGCTTGCGCCTTCTCTCTCCTCGGCCATGTCGCGAAATCGCGACATTTTTCTTTCTGCCTTCGGACTTCTCAACCTGTCGCGATATCGCGACAGAAAACATGTCGCGATATCGCGATAGTTTTCTTACTTGTCTTTTTCTGCAAATTTTTGAATCTGGGTCACTTCTATTTTCTTGAAAATTCACTGTACTTGATCTGACTGACTTCAGAATTCTTGTCCATTGCTTCAACTGCATCAATTTCTGTCTGTGTTGACAACAATGACAATACTTTTGCTGCACCTTGTTCAACAATAACCAATGTAAAGTAAAGGAGATAAACTAAATGGTGCCCTTATTTATTCATATTTGAAAATAGTATTTACAAGAGGTTACAAAATATCCCTCTTAGGGATTAACCAATTTGATACAAATTACATCAAGGAACCAAATGATAGGTGTCTTCACAAGATCTTTGTAATCTCCCAAAATAGATTATGGAGGGTTTCTTAGTGACGTCTGCTTGATGATGTAAAGATTGAGGAATGTTTATAATAGTTTTCTCCCATGGAAACCTCAAATCTACACATAAAAGAACTTACAAGACATTATTAGAAAATGTGTAACCCCTCAATATGAGAACCATTTCCAAATCAAACCAATGAAAGGAAAATGCATAAAAAAATGAATAAATGCATATAAACATAATGAAAATATGCTAAACTATGTTAAAAACCAAATTAAATGCTACTACGACTAATATAAATTGAAAATAAAAGCAAATCATATGTGACCATGGGTCCATTGTAAGGTACGATGGCTAGCTCTGTTATCTGTCAGAGGGTCCAATAGTTGGCACAACAACCACTAAAAAAAAGGTTTGTTATTCATGCTTGATGTAGGGTGACAATCAATTTGACTATAAAATTGATGTTCAAGGGTATATCTCTTCGAACAATAATGGAATCATGGGAAATTAACTAAAAATAGGGGTAAATTATGATGTAAAATAGTGGTATTTGGCCTTCAAGCTCTCAAAAACTCCATTTATGGATATGCAAGCCTCATAATGTGATTTGGGTAGTACCTCAGTACATATGAGAGAGTGTTCTCTCTGTTATTCAAACTGGTAGCACTTCGTTGCGTCCAATTGATCTCAATTATCTCTATTTTGTGAATTTTTTGGGGACCTCTTATAGATTGTCCCAATTGGCATCTTAGCTTGTCGAGGAAGCTAAGATAAAAATTTAGTGAGGATTTTGCATCCCAAGTATCACTTCTGGAATCTTCCTCATGGTTAATCATTGCACACAACTGCTCTGTAATGGATTTGGCTTGGCTCAGGGAACCTAAGTTTGTTATAGGTAAGGCCATCCTCAACATGAATGACCCGATATAGGGGCCATAATTGGATCCAATTGTTGTTAGGACATCACTAAGGGGGATAACGGCCCAGGCTGTAAAGGGTCAGATTGCCCAATTTTAGTGGTTAGAACCACTATTAGGTCTTGAGAAGGCCCAAAATTAGTCATATGATCTGAAAATGTGTCCATATGAGTAGCCTCCTCAACATGACATGTTTTAGGTATCTACACTATTTGTTTATGAGAATTTCTCTTCTCCATATCAAACTTGTTGCCCTCTTCCTCCATTGAACTATCCTATTCCTCTTGAGATTGTCTTCTCTCATTAATTAATTTATTTTTTATGGGATGAATTCTCTTTTGCCTTGAGTGCATATAATTATAATGAGTTATATGGGATTGAATTGGGCCCCACTCATATTACATCATCACCACATAGTGGTATTACAATAATTATTGGTTGTTATCCATATTTCATTTGGCAAGATATAGAAACTAACTAGAGATCCTAGTAAACACATTGACAATAAATAACCATAGGTAGTTGGCTTAATAGTGGTGAAGAGACAAGGGGAGGATATGGTTGATCAAATTGACTACTCTTCAGGTCTCGTGGCAAGAATCTCTATTTTACCTATAGAAGAATTTTTGAAAAACTAGTGGAAGTCAGAGAAGGATTCCACTATTTTGGTTGAAGATCTCTCTAGCCAAAATGTAGAGAGGAAGACTAAATAGGCAATTTTATTTTTGGAGACCACTTCATAGAAGTATTTTCCCTCAATTTCTTACTCTATGAAAAACTATAATGCATACCATCCATTTGGTCCATATGTCGTTGTGGACAATCCTCAACTAGAAAGAGTACCTGTTAAGAGGACTTGCTATTTAGATTTAAATTTATACTTTAACAACATGCCTACATAGTTATTAACACACCCTATGGATATGTGCTTTGCAAAAGGTGATTTATAATTTATGGGAGTGAGGTCCTAGGAGGTTTATACAAAGATAAGTTATTAGGAGCATGCTAGAGGAGAGTCTAGAAATTTTGCTGGTACAAGATTTTGTGAAGGAAATATGGAAAGAGGGGAGTTGTTAGGTATCAATAAGGAGGTGAAAATTTCAACTACATATAACATAACCTCTACAAAGAAAACAAAAAAAAGTGTGTTAAGATCAGATAAGGATAAGTAAATTTGGTCTTAGGTGAAGATATTCTACATGATAGAGTTCTAAAAATGGAAGGTAAAACACTAATTGAGAAGTTCTATGGTAGATTATTCTTATATAAATTAGTTATTTAGTGGTTGGAGAGGGTGTGAAGCCTAGTATAGGGATATTATCATACTTTTCATGTATTGGTCAGAGGATGGTTAACCTTCTGCTTTAAATCGATGGATGATGTAGGTAAAATATTATAGAGTAGGTGGTACTAGGGTTATTATATCTTTGAAATGGTGGTATCCATGTTTTGATCTGAGAAGAGAGTCTAAAGTGATACGACCCATTTAGATCAAGTTTTTGGAATTGAATTTGGAGTTTTGGTCACCTAGGATTCTTATAGAAATTGGTAATTGTTTAGGGATATGGATGGATTTGGATCAAGCATGCTCGAATGGTTCTTTTGATTATATTGCTAGAACATTGGTGGATATGGATCTGCAAAAGGGTCTTCCATAGAATATAGAGCTAGAGATAAGAAAGTGGCATTACATGTAGATTATTGACTATGTGAATTGTGAAGATACCCTTTTAATGTTTATGATGTCATGTTTATGGTCATATAATGGAATATTATGGTATAAAATACTCATAAAGAAAGTGGAGAATAAAGTGGGATATAAACCACACTTCTATTATGAGAGTGATGGATCAATTAGTAATGTGGAGGGAGATAAAATCAAATAGGATTGTGGACCAAGAAACTCCTTGGAAGGTAATGCTGGTTTTAAGGAAGGTCATAACAATATTTTAGAAAATATACATTTATCAAAGTATTGGGATAGGGATGTTGATAAGGATCTAATTAGTGGATAGACAAAAGGATTGTTTGAATCAACATACATAAGAGAGGAGAGATCCACACATGTGATAAATAATTTTTCTCTTCCACATATCATATCTCTTGGTTTTTTAACCACTTTTATAAACCAAAGTAGACTCTAGGGGATGCAACATTCACCACACTTAATCCCTTGAATTTAGAGGAAGGAAGTCAAACGTACCTCTCTAAGGGAATATGCACAAGGTAAGGTGACTTACTGAAGTTACCAATATGTCACCCTCCAGAATATTTTAAATTAAATCCACTTTTAAGGACTACTTATCTTCGATCATCCTTCCTTGGAGCTATTTATAATAGACCTAATAGATACTTCCTTAGATCTAAAAAATTAGTAGTGTTTCTTAATAAGTTTGAAATGGCAAGAGGGATTAGCTCAGATACTAACACCATTCAAGTGATGGGAAGGAAATAAAATATCCAATGGGCTAAGAAAAAAGCTTTAAGGGAGGTTAAGAGTGGAAAATAGAAATCTACTGTAGGGGCACTTAGAGCATGTCATGCCCCTTATTTGGTAAATTAATGCTAACCCTTTCTCATAATACCTACGTTTTGGGTAGTAACTCTAAAAATACTGCCCTTCGTAGGTTAGTGCAGTTACATATATACAATATTTTTTTGCTTCAAGAGACTATGGGAGTAGGTTAAAAAATTGAAGGTCTACTTCATTCCATTTTAAAAGAGTGCGATATTCTCTCTTTAGATTCGAATGGTAGTTATGGAGGACTGGTCTTGGGCTGCAAAAAGAGGGCTTTTCAACTCATAAATTCTATTATTTTTATTTATGTATTAGGAGTTCATCTTTTCTTGTTGGAGATAGGGAAATCCTTAGTGGTACCCAAAATCTATGGGATTTAAGAGAACAAAATGTAGTATTGGGATGCAGTCTTACCAAATAATTTTCTAAAGTAGGGGAATATTATAGTAGGGTGTGATTTACATTGAATAGAGCTGAGGTTTGGGAGAGTGTATCTATATGTGATCCTCAAGCTAGTTTTTTAAACAAAAATCTGAATAGGTGGATTTGGTGGATGTGGAGCCTATAAAAATTGTCCCTACTTTGTGTAATAATAGGATAGGATATGATTATGTGGAAAACAATTTGGACAAATTTTATGTATTTGGTTCTCTTTTGATGGCCAGTGAGAGAATTAGATCTTAGGTGGATTCAGGAGGTATCTCATACCATTGTCCTATCTTTCTTCAAGTTGGAAATCTAGATAGAAAACCGCCCATACCTTTCAAGTTTAATTGAACTTGGTTGAAGAATAAGGAATTCTAGTCACTAGTTGAAGAAGAATTGAGCCCCTTTGATGCAAATATAGGAAGCTCAATATACTTTCAATTTATAAGTATTTTGAGAAAAGTAAAACCTACTGCATTAAAGTGGGCATACAATAAGTCTAGATAACAAAGGTAAGATATTCCTCTTTTAGAGAGTCAAATTATTGATATTTATGAGGTAGTGAATGAGGATGGTTTCTCAAAGGAATTCAAAGAAGTCATAAGAGCACTGGAAGAGGAAAAAAGTAATATTTTGTTAGATCAAGAGGCACAATGGAGGCTTAAGAGTAGAGTTATCTGGATGAATTTAGAGGATGAAAATACTAAATTCTTTTTTTAATTATGCCAACGATAGGAGGTGTATAAACACTATCTGTTTAAAGAAATTAAGAAGGTTAAACATGGTTGAGATTCTAAAATTTACCTCCTTTTATAGCTTTTTTGATGATGCTACAAATGAGATGCTTATTGAAGGAGTTTCCATATATGAATTAAAAAAAGTTCTTAGCACTATTCAAAAGAACAAAAGTTTGGCCAAATGGTTTGGGGGTTGAGTACTTTTTAGGTTTCTTTGATCTTATTGGAGAAGATCTACTAAGAGTGGTAGAATAAACTAAAGCTATATGGAAGATTCCAATAGATATCAATTTGACCTTTATTATTTTGATCCCCAAGAAGGATACTCCTGAATAATTTGATGATTTTAGACCTATATATTTGTGCAACTACCTATACAAAATTATCACGAAAGTAAAGGATATTATTGTATTGGATATGGCCAAGTTTATACTATAAGGAGATATTATTGCTAGGTTTTTTTCTAAAAGTATTTCTAAGGATAAATACTTGTGTAATGTGTTCTTCTTCTTTGTGTTTCCTTTGATTTTCTAAAAAATGATTTTCTAGATTTCATTTTGTTAGGGCATTATTTCTCTTCATTTGGTATGAGAGCTAGGTTGTCACTTGGTTTGAGGAGAAATGGTTTCAACCCTAGGATAAATCGATTCTTGAGTAGGATAAGTGCAGTGCATGAAATAATTTAAGTGAAGGAAAAATGATAGTAAGCACATGGGTAGATATGTGGTGAGTCAATAATGGTATATCTAGTGCGCTTTGGTAGTGATAGATTTGGTGAGCTTCGGTATGGTAGATCTAGTGAGCTTTGAAAGTGGTAGACCTGGTGAGCTTCAATAGCGATAGATTTTGTGAGCTTTAATAGTGATAGATCTAGTGAGCTTTGGCAATGGTAGATCTAGTGAGTTTCAATAGTGGTAGATATAGTGAGCTTTGATAGTGGTATATATAGTGAGCTTTGATAGTGGTAGCGGTAGATCTAGTGAGCTTTGATAATGATAGATCTAGTGAGCTTCGATAGTGGTAGATATAGTGAGTTTTGGTAGTGATAGATCTAGTGATCTTTGATAGTGGTAGATCTAGTGAGCTTTGATAGTGATAGATTTGGTGAGCTTTAGTAGTCATAGATATGGTGAGTTTCAATAGTGGAAGATCTAGTGAGCTTCAGTGGTATATTTGGTGAGATTTGGTAGTGATAGATCTAAATTTTAAGGTTAGAAATGCTTGTTATCATGGTTTTATTACAAAGTTGCTAAAAAATGTCTGAGATGGTTTATTGGTTGTACCATAATTTTTTGGGCAAGTATTAACTACTGTAATTTGTGTATCTTATACTTAAATAAGCTATTGTAACTAGTGTAGTTGTACCCAAAAGAGACTGGTGTGAATGCTAGTGATGGTTTCCTGGTGTAATGTTCTTATTGTTAGCTCCAATAATATTTGTAATGTTTTTAAAGTGGGTTTTTAGACTATTTTGTTACCTTCCTAGTATACGGTTTAGGGTAATAGATGAAACTAATGTGTTTAGAAGGTTGGAGGTAGATTTTAGGGTGGCTAGGAATTGGAATCGTTGAATATAGCTAGTGGAAGCTATAAGCCTAGAGGTTGGTAATAACCAGGTTAAGGTTACTTATCTTTGGAAGGTCTGGTTTTAGCTTTTGCCTATGAAGGGTTGTGTCAAAAATAATTATTTGTATTGCATAATTATAAATATGTCATTAAGGGAGGAATGTTGGCATTAAATGCTTATGTAATCACACATTTTTAATATGGATTAAATTCCAAGGATGAAGAAATTGAAGAAATGCATCATGTTCCTTATGCTAGAATTATTGACAGTCTGATGTATGCAATGGTTTGTACTAGACCTAATATTGCACATGCAGTGGGAGTAGTTAGCAAATATATATCCAATATAGGAAAACAAAATTGGACTGATATGAAGAGAATATTTAGATACTTGTGTGTAACTACAAATTATACTATGGGAATGGTTGTGCTTGATAGTTGAAAATAGGAGTTTTCAGCCCCTATGGAAAGTACATATTTTAATATATTAAACCCATGTTTTTATATTTTGGGTTAATATATTTGAACTCATGTTTTAATATATTTGGATTAACATATTTGAACCCATGTTTTTGCACCCATGGTATTGTTAAAGCTCTTCTCGTGTTATTGGTATATAGAATAGCACTTGCATGAGGGTTTGGAATAAGGAATGTCCGAACACCCCCCAAGGGGGGAAACAATTTGTAAGAATTGTAATTGCAAGTGGTAGAGCAAGCAAGAAAGAAACTAATGGATATTATTTTATTGGAGAAGGTCAAGTTTATACAATAAGGAAATATTCTTACTATTGTTTTTCAAAAGGGTTTCCTAAGATAAATTCTTGTGTAATGTATTCTTCTTATCTATTTTTCATTTGATTCTACAACAATTGCTTTTCTAGATTTTGTTTATAAGGATATTATTTCTCTGCATTTGGTATCAGAGCTAGGTTGTAGATTGGTTTGAGGAGAAATAGTTTCAACCTTGGGATAAATTATTTCTTGAGTGGGATAAGTGCATGGAAGAATCTAGTTGAAGGTAAAATTATGTGGAGAACACATATAGAGATCTAGTGAAAATTGGTAGCAGTAGATCTAGTGAGCTTTGGTAGTGGTATATCTAGTGAGCTTTGGTAGCAGTAGATCTAGTGAGCTTTGACAGTGGTAGATTTAATGAGCCTCAGTAGAAAAAGAATTGATGAAATTAAACAATGATAGATATGGTGAGCTTTGGTAGTGGTAGATCTAGTGAGCTTTGATAGTGGTAAATCTAATGAGCTTCGACAATGGTAGATCTACTAAGATTTAATAGTGATAGGCCTTATGAGCTTTGGTAGTAATAGATCTAGAGAGTTTTAATATTGGTAGATTTGGTGAGCTTCGATAGTGATAGATTTGGTGAGATTTGAAAATGGTAGATCTAGTGAGCTTTGATAGCAATATATCTGGCGAGCTTCGTAGGGAGAGCATAGTTGGTAGTGGAAACCTATCTGGAAGGTAAGGACGACTTTAAAAACCAAAACCTTTATGTGGCTAGTCCTAAATAATAGTCTTAAATTAGGATATTTTAATGAAGAGGGGGTTTCAAGGAGTTTGAGGTGTACTTTTTGTCATGTGGAACTTGGAATTGTCAACCATTTATTGGTTGGTTGTGCATTTACTAAGACTATGTGGAAGGAACTAGATGTGATTATTGAAAGTACATGTACTTGGCAAGGGGGCACATTTCGAAAGCTTTTATCCATTAGGAATATTTTTGACCTTGTATTATCCATAGTCCACAGAACACAACATTTCGGATGATTACCCTCTCATAATGTCAAAGAGGCAAATAGTGTGCTCAAGGGTATGTGTGGAATCCTCCTTGAGTAGTGGCCTAAAATATTGGTCCGAGCACTATTATTCGTCACTGTGGTATAACATAGCGCCTATGGGTATTACATACTCCCTTTATTAGCATACATTGGTTCCAAAAAACAAAATAAAAATAAAGTATCATTCCCTTGCAAATCAACCCATCCTTGTTCTTCTAACCTGCATTCACCATCCCCAAAAGTGAGCATACGAAGAAGGCTTTCCTTATCACAGAAAACAACTTGCATGCACCAACAGTCAAGAAATTTTTTTGCAAGTGTTTGAACCAACCTGTGGTTAGAATTTGAACAGTTGATACAGTTACAATAACATTCAGGATAGTAATAGTGGTAGTCGGGTCGACAGTAACAGTCCTCTATACCAGTCTAGAATTGTAGACTTTTAGTTTCAAAAATAGAGTTATCAGTGTCAAAAAATTCCCTAAGGTCAGAAGCAAAAACTGTGTCAGTAACCCTAGTATAAGTGATAGGAACAGATAATAGTGAGTGACATGGTGGTTAGGGTGTAGTATATAGGTCCGAAACAGTTGATCCCAGGTCCCAAATTCTAAACTACAACTCCAAATAAGAAACTGAAAACAACACAGGAAAAAGGAAGGCATTGAAATTTTATTAAAACAGGGATATATCTTCACAAAAAGCTCATATTGACTCAACAATTTAGAAAAAAATTCTACACTCTATTCCAGACAAAATTGTCCTTGGCAGCTCCTCGTCAAATTTTGCACCAAATTTCTAAAAATAGCAAATTTTGATTTTTCTTGCTAAGGCCATAACTTTTCATCGGTCCATCAAATTGATCCAAATTTTTGGGAATAGAATCTACTTGTTATTCTGCACAAAATACCCTCAAGGACTCATTTATGAAATTTTAAGTACAAGTGGAAGAAATTACCTTGACATTGAATTGCAACCAATAGGAGATCACACAAAGTCAAGAAATTCAATATATCTCCTCATTGAGCGCTCAGATAAAATAGCCACCGGAGTGGACCCTATCCTAAAATCAGTGTTGCAACTCATTTCCAAAATTAAATTTTAGACCCTTACTAAAAATAGTAACTCCTAAAAATTTGAGGTCTATTTTTAGTAACTCAGCACAAGAGGGACCACAATGGCAAGCGAAACTCGAGGACAACAACAAAAGGATTTAGACTTGGGCACATTATTGGCTAAACTGCAAAAATCCATTGCTGACTTGACCTCTGCAAACAAGAACATAGGCACAAAGATTCGAGAGCTTTTACTAGATCAGGATAACACTAGAATCTATTTAGAAGAACAACTCATAGAGATGGAGACCAAATTGCATGGCAGTACCAAAACTGAACACCATGCTAAAAACTTTGAACGAGGTCGATGAACACCAGATGACAATCATTTTGATCGGAATACAACCTTTAGAATGCCTAAATTAGACTTCCCTAAGTTCAATGAAAAGGATATCAATGGGTGGTTATGTCGGGTTGAGCAATTCTTCTGACTCCATAATGTCCCTGTCTATCATCGGGTTTAGATGGCTTCCTTAAACCTAGAATCTGAGGCCTTACATTGGTTCCAATGGCTACGGGTTAATCACCCTAACCTATCTTGGGAGGACTTTGAGTCCCAAATACTCACCCGATTTGGCCCTAATGATTATGATGACTTTACAAGTAGACTAACAAAGCTAAAACAAACCACCTCAGTTCGTGATTACCAGACCGAATTTGAGAAATTGGCCAATAAAACTAAGGGTTTGAATGAGGGAATTTTTATGAGTTGTTTTGTTAGTGGAGTACGATATGATTTCCAAGATGAAGTCAAGATGTTCAAACCCCACACCATGATGGAGGCTATTAGTTTAGCCTGATTGGCTGAATCTAAAATCTCAGCTCAAAGGCGGACATCGCAATTTTCACATAATCGACCTTCTTTCCCTCCTCGGGTCCAAAACAATACTAATAATAAACCTCTTGCTCCCAAGAGGCTGACTACAAAGGAAATGGATGCGCATCGCACCCAAGGGTTATGTTATAATTGTGATGAAAAGTTTACGAAGGGGCATAGATGTGCAAATAAGAGATTGTTTTTAATAGATGTGGAGGAACCGGAAAACAATGACCATGTGAATTTGGTGCATACAACTGAGGCACCAAATCCATAGGAAGAGGAACCATCAGAAACACTAGCAAAAATTTTAGTCCATGCTCTTGCCGGGATTACCACCCCACAAACCATGAAAGTTGTGGGTTATTTCAAAGGCCAACGTCTCACAATTCTTATTGGTTCAGGAAGTACACATAACTTTATTGTTCCTCAGGTAGCCAAACAGACCAACTACTATATACAATCATGCAATTATTTTTAAGTCATGGTGGCAAATGGAGGCATCTTACCTTGTAAATGTAAATGTCAAAATGTCAAAATTCAGATAGGGGATTATGAACTCAAGCAAGATATGTTCACCTTCCAATTGGGAGGATGTGAAATTGTGTTAGGATCTGAATGGATGAGCACCTTGCACACTTTATATTGCAACCTTGTAGAACTATTTTCACAAAATGGACAAACATATACCCTCAAGGGTATCAAGACTGGCCCTACACAAATTATTAGTTCCAATAGAATGGAGAAGTTGTTGAAAAATTCCTCTCGTGGGGTCATTGCACAAATATTTTCAATTCAACCACCCACTTCTATAGTAGATCCAATTCCAGTAGATTTGCAACTTGTTCTAACCAAGCACAATGGCATCTTTTTAGAACCAACTACACTACCACCTCATCGCTCTCATGACCATGCTATTCCACTACTTCTGAGTAGTGCACCACCGAACATCAGATCATACCGGTATCCTCATGCTCTTAAGTCAAAAATTGAAAAGATGGTATAGGAATTGCTTAAGGCACGTGTCATTCGATCCAGTACCAGTCCCTATTCTTCTCAAATTTTGCTAGTTCATAAGAAATATGTCTTGTGGCGATTATGCATAGACTACCGTGAGCTCAATAAGATCACCATCAAGGATAAATATCCCATTCCAATAGTGGATGAATTACTGGATGAATTACATAGAGCTATGTACTTCTCCAAGTTGGATCTTCGTTCGGGGTACCATCAAATTAGGCTCAAGGACGAGGATATTCCAAAAACTGCTTTCCGTACTCATGAATGTCACTATGAGTTCTTGGTAATGCCATTTGGTTTGAGAAATGCACCATCCACATTTCAAAGCCTTATGAAAAACATCTTTCGTCCCTTCATGCAAAATTTCATCCTGGTTTTCTTTGATGATATATTGGTTTATAGCCGCTCGTGGGAAGAACACCTTACCCATGTGGATCAGAAATTACAGTTATTGGCCCAACATCAACTTTTTGCTAAGAGGTCTAAGTGCTCCTTTGGTCTAACTGAAGTGGAGTATTTAGGACACATTGTTTCCAAAGATGGTGTCAAGGTCGAACCTAAAAATATTCAGGTAGTTCAAGACTGGACAAAACCCCACACTCTCAAAGGACTTCGAGGATTCTCAGGACTTACAAGTTATTATAGGAAATGTATTCGTAATTATGGGAATATAGCAGCTCCCCTCGCATCTATGTTAAAGAAGGACTCTTTCACTTGGACAGGACCCGCTGATCAAGCCTTTTTGGAATTAAAGCATGCCATGACCACCACACTTGTTCTAGCCATGCCAGATTTCTCTAAACCATTTGTCATTGAAAGTGACACTTCTGGTCATGGCATTAGGGCAGTATTGATGCAATAAGGGTGACCCTTTGCCTTCACTAGTAAGGTACTCTATGAGCGTAATTTGGGAAAATCTACATATGCCAAGGAGATGTTGGCCATCTTACATGTTGTCACCCATTGAAGACCATATCTCATTGGGTGCCATTTATCCATTAAAATAGACCATCAAAGTCTCAAATATTTCTTAGAACAATGGGTTGCTACCCTAGAACAACAAAAATGGGTTTCTAAACTCATGGGCTATGATTATGATATCACCTATAAGAAGGGCAAATAAAATCTTGTGGCTAATGCTCTCTCTCGCCAATTTGAGGCCCTCAGTATGCTATGTGCTATCTCTGCACCTGTCCCCCAATGGATAGGTTTCTTATGATAGGAGGTACTTCAAGATGCAAATCTGCAAGCTTTGATGGCTTCACTTCAAGCTGATCCAACTTCATACCCAGGATACAATTGGGATGGCTAGGATTTGCGTTATCACCAATGCCTTGTTATTTCTCGTGCCTTGCCACTTCACGACCTCTCCATGAAGGAACTACACACTACTCCCTCTGCAGGTCATTCTGGATTTCTTAAAATATATGAACGCCTCAAGCACACATTCTTATTGAAAGATATGAAACAAGACATCCATGACTTCGTGGCAGCTTGTGATACTTTCCAACATATGAAAGGTGAAAAAGTTCATTCTTTGGGTACTCTTCAACCATTGCCCATTCCAGATCAGGTTTGGACTGATATTTCTATGGATTTTATCGAAGGGTTACCTAAATCGGGTGGTAATTCTATTATTCTCGTGGTAGTGGATTGACTTTTGAAGTATGCTCATTTTTATCCCCTTACCCATCCTTACATAACCTCCACCTTTGCCCAAATATTCCTTGATTCTATTTTTCACCTTCATGGTATGGCCACCTCCATTGTGTCCGATCGAGACCCAACCTTCACTAGTCATTTCTGGCAAGAGTTGTTTAAGTTGCAGGGAACAAAGCTCAAAATGATTTCAGCTTATCATTCGTAAACGAATTGTCAAACTGAGATTATCAACAAATATTTGGAGACCTATCTTTGTTGCTTTGCATTAGATCATCCTTCTCAATGGGCGAAGTGGCTTCCTCTGGCTGAATGGTGGTACAACATGTCCTATCATACAACTACCAAACTCATTCCTTTTTGAGGCTATTTATGGACATCCTCCACCCACGCCTTATTCATACATTCCAGGAAGCTCTAGGGTCCAAGCAGTTGACATTACTCTTCGCCAGTAGATTGATGTCCTTCACCAGTTGAAGCATAATTTGGACATGGTCCAAAATCGGATGCAACAACAGGCCGACCATCATCAATCCAAGAATAGCTTTGATGTGGGTGATATAGTTTTTCTTCACTTGTAGCCATACAAACATTCATCCCTCCAAATTTGTAAGTGCCAAATAATTACTATAAAATTCTATGGGTCCTACCAAGTTCTACAGTAGATTGGTTCCACTGCTTAAAAATTGGCTCTTCCACTCACCTCCAAGCTCCATCCTATTTTCCATGTTTCGTCTCTCAAGAAAGTTGTGGGCACACAGGTACAAGTTCAATCAGCATTACCAGAATTGGATGAGGAAGGGTCCATATTACTTAAACCAGAATAGTTGCTAGATCACTACACCCGCACTCTCCACAATTGTACCATCATAGATGTCCTTGTCCAGTGGCATGGGATCCAGCCAGAAGATGCTACATGGGACCCTCTCCATCAACTCCAACACTAGTTTCCTTAATTTCAGCTTTGAGGACAAAGCTTTTCGAAGGGGAAGGACATGTTATGATCCTATCCTAACACCATGTTGTAATTCTCATTTAACTATGTAATAACCCACTTCCATTGTGGGGATCCTATTTTAATGTTATTATGCAATACTTAGTCATGTAGGTGGCAATAAAGGTACCTCGTCAAGTGGTACCATCTCATGTAACCATTTTATCAATATTGTAACCGATGTAGTAAGATACCTTGCCAAGTGGTACCATTTCATGTTGAAAGCACGAGGATACGAAAGCAAAATGGCGTACCGGGTGCGATGCAAACAAAAGCAAAACGTAACGCTAAGTCCTACGAACGAAAATGCATGAAAAGGGGAAAACAAGCGAAATGAAACGAGATGTAAAGCAAATGTAAAGTGCAGCCCTTTATTTTATTAATTTTCTCGAGATCAGGTTACAATACGTCTCCTCCCTTTTCAGGGGCTAGGAGCGTTAAACATAGTTTTGTCACACCACGGATGGTACGCTTTCTTCCGCGTGCCCACATGTGAAATGGGCGGGCCAAATGTCATCGCCGCTTGCATGAATGCATCTGTGCTTCCTTTCTGCCCCTCCGGTGTCGAGATCCTACATTCAAAAAAATAGCAAACGATTAAAAGCACCTACGGATGGAGGGAAACATGCGATCCCCAAGGCCTCCGGTTAATGCATGCATAAAATAATTAAAACTATAATCAAAACATATCAGAATGAGCTAAAATTTGGACAGAGGCATGAAAACATTACCAAGAACACACTACAAAAGGAACAGTCAAGAAATCTACCACAGATTTCTAATCGCTCCGGGGTGGGACGATTAGGACTATCACAAGATGTCAGAAAGTGACCTCCTAAATGTCCCATCCAGGGGCCTCCAAAACACCTACAAAGTTGGGGTTAGGCAAAACGGGGCATTTTGAGACGACCCAGAAGGTCGGATTTTGCAAATTCTACCTCGATCACCCTGTATCCGATGATGCTCCCTGTATGTTAATGAAAACGAAAAACACTGAAAACACAACCAATATTCATCAGAATGACATGAAATTTGAATGGCAGCCTATATGAGTGACCTAAAATGAAATGCAAATGAAATAGTAAAGAAATATGCTATAGATTTCTAATCACTCTGGGGTGGGGCGATTAGGACTACAACAGTGCGGGGGGCACCCGAGGGCAGGACGCCCACCGTTTGGGGCTTGGTTTCGGCACCAATCCACTTGGGATGGGTCCAAAACCTCCTAGGGGGTTGTGTCAAAAAATTGGGTGGGGTATTATGGCCAAATGTTTGGGTTTTGGGTCCGGATTGCGCTTCCAATGATCACCCAATAACCTCCCTTCCAAAAGAGAGATCAAGGATGTAAGAAGCACAAGCGATGGGTGAGGATGTAATTCGGCAGCACTCCATTGCTCCAAATGCTCCTGCTCTATCCTTTTTTGGGGTGAGAAGACTCACCATTTTATAGACCTGAGGGTCTCTTGTGAATGAGCATGCAGAGGCGCCACTTGGCCATCATGCCTTCTCAGGGGAGAGAAGATTCCTCCCTGATTAAGGGCTCCATGACTGCCTCTATGACTGCCCCTTTGAGCTCAAAAATGCTCACTCGCACTCCCATGCATTGAAGGTGGAGTTGAGTGGCGGATCTGAGCTACCATTTGTCAAGGTTTGACCTTTTTCCCATCAAACCTGCTATTCGCCCCACCCTGGAGCGAATGCTGCTAATCGTCCCGGGGTGGGACGAATACCAGTTTGTAATCATCCCAGGGTGGAACGAGTAGGGAGCAGAGTGCCTGAAAGGTGCCAAATTGACCTCTGACCTTCCAAAACTATTGTGGGAGTGGTTAGGACCACTGTTTAACCTCTGGGGGCTGCCCTAGGGGCTATGTATGTCAATTCGATCAGTGCTTGTCATCACATAATCGGATTGGTGTTGTTTTGGTGTCTACAGATGCCCCTTTTTGGGATGCATTGTGCATGGCGCAGTGCTGAGCAAAAATAGATAACCAAAGCACTAATGATTAGGGTTTCTCAGTAACCTAACCAAATTTTGATGCCCCAAGTATGGAAAGGGCACGCATTCTTGAATCCTTGCTTCGACGAGCTAAGGAGCTTAATTCAAGTGTTAACCTTTTTCGGTGAGGTGTTACTTGATCTTGGACATTGTTCAGTCATGAATAGGCAAAGGGCGCAACCTTTTGTCTGTGGGAACCTTGAGTTCATGATTCTAGAATGCCAAGTGTTTGATCAGCTTGTGATAATTGCTTGTTTGCTGCCCCAAGCAGGAGCGTGATTGTCTTTGTCAATGATTCTTTGAATGCATGCCATTTCCTTGATTGGGTGTGTATTTGTTGATTGGTGACTAAGTGTGACTACCCCCTCAAGCGACGAATCGATGAGGGAATGACCGACATGAGAAAAGCGATGAGTCACTTGACCCAAGATGACTTTTGTAAGGGTGCCTTCAGTTGTTTTCCATTGAATGCTTATGCAGTTTTCGAACAATTTGACCTATTTTTGGTGGGTTTTAACCCTTTTTGTGACGCATTTTGGAGCTGAAATTGTCAAAAATTCGTCCTCCCGTGGAGCGGTCCGGCTATGGTAGCCTTCTTAGGGAGTAGGATATTGACAATTTGTGACCCTAATGTTGGTTTTGTATGCCAAGAATGTCAGGTGCAAAGGCGCCTTTGTTCGGCAATTTTATTGCTATTTTTGGGTGGGTTTGGACCCTTTTGTGATGTCGTTTGGGGATGAAATTCTTGAAAATTCGTCCTCCCGTGGAGCGGTCCGGCTATGGTAGCCTTCTTAGGGAGTAGGATAGTGAGGATTTGTGACCCCAACATCAGTTTTGGATGCCAAGAATGTCAGGCGCAAAGGTGCCTTTGTTCGGAAGTTTATTGCTATTTTTGGTGCATTTTGGATGCAGTTTTTGTTGTTTTTGATTTTCTTGCTCTGTAATCGTCCCAGGGTGGGACGAATACCAGTTTGTAATCGTCCCAGGGTGGGATGAGTGCTAACTAGAGCGCTCATCCTAGGGTGGAACGATTACAGGCCTAAAAGCCTATATAAGGGCCAAAACTAGGTTTTGGGCTCATTTGCATTTGTTTTTTCTAGCGATTTGGAGTTGTGAGGAGGAGGAGGTCGAGTTCGCGTAGCGGAGCGCTATCAAATTTTATGGATACAATGAGTTCATGGACCGGATCATCCAGTGGTGGAGCCGAGGCGAGACCCGTGAGTGCTCCTCTTTATTTTGCTTGTTTTTATTTTCAAAAGTCGTAATTTACTTGATATGTCATTTTTTCGTTTAGACTAGAATGAAAACCCTAGGTTAAACTGTTTTACTTTGTTTTTGTATTTTGTTCGTTTAGACTAGGATGAAAACCCTAGGTTAAATTGTTTTATTTTGTTTTTGTATTTTGTTCGTTTAGACTAGGATGAAAACCCTAGGTTAAACTGTTTTATTTTGTTTTGTTTTTTGTATTATTTAAACTAAAAGTAAACCCTAGTTTAAAATTTTGTTTGTTTTTTTGTATTTGGCGTTTAAACTAAGATTAAAACCCTAGTTTAAAAGTTTGTATTTTGTTTTTTGTTTTTGTTTAAACTAAGATTAAGAAACCCTAGGTTAAAAATTTTTTTTTTTTTTTTTTTGTTTTGTTTAAACTAAGATTAAGAAACCCTAGTTTAAAAATTTGTGTATTTTGTGTTTTTTGTTTTGTTAAACTAAGATTAAGAAACCCTAGTTAAAAATTGTTTTTTTTTTTTTTTTTTTTTGTTTAAACTAAGATTAAGAAACCCTAGTTAAAAATTTGTGTTTTTTTTTTTGTTTTTTTTAAATAAATTAAATAGTTAATTTTTTATTTTTTTTTTTTTTGTTCATTTGTTAAATGTTTTAGTTGTACATTTGTTAAATGTTTTTGTTGTACATTTGTTAAATGTTTTTGTTGTACATTTTTTTTGGTTGTCATGTTTTTAATGTTTTTGTGTTGTTTTTGTTTTGCAGGTGGTGAAGAGTCGGTACCGTCAGCCGACGGTGTTTTTGGATGCATGGGAGGCGCTGACTATGGCGGACTGGGAGTGGCTTGATGCCCTTGGGCTCAAGCAGGTGACTCGGTTAGAGCCTGTGGTGGGGGATCGGGCATATCTGACTGCCCTGATCAATTTGTGGGATCCCCACACCAACACCTTTCATCTCCCAATAGGGGAGATGATAGTGACTCTTGAGGACGTTTATCGGATTCTATAGATTTTGATAGATGGACTGCCCATTCGGACTACTCCTCGTGATCAGCGGATGACTGTTGACACGGTGCTTTGGGCATGGGGTGGAGATGGGGGTGGATGAGGCGGTGGAGAGGGCAGAGGGGGACTGCCTGATTGGTAGGATTTTGGTGCGGTGGTGGCTGGAGAAGGGCGTGTTGGGGGTGAGGCATGCACTGCTCATGACTCTCATCTCCAACATGCTGTTGCTCGACTCATCTGGTGCGAGGTTCCCTTGGAACCTATTGGAGGTAGTTTTCAGACTTGTGGAGTGTCCGACGGAGGCACCCCTGATTATGAGGTGGGGTCAGACGCTATTGGCACAGCTTTATGATGAGTTGTACGAGGTCCATTGTCGAAGGTGAAAGGGGATTGGGTGCAGCTACCTGTTGTAGTGCTGGGGTGGCAGCACATAGCTGTGGAGCGGCCATAGGGTTTGTCGTGGACCACTCGGGCAGAGATGGTGGACAGGGAGATAGGGTATGCTGCTCTATGGTGGAGGTCAGAGGAGCAAGGGCAGAGTCGATGGTGGGCAGGTGTCGTAGGGCACTATGTCGATGCCTTCTCATGCCTTGCTCTAGGGGAGGTGTTCTGGCATCCATATCGAGACTGTCCAGCTTGGCCTGAGGTTGGGGAGTGGCTTCGGTGGGTGCATAGGGGGAGGTGGCTGATCGGGTGGCATGGGATCGAGTAGGAGTACTTCTCGTATGTTCGAGTGACTCGATAGTTTGGGGTGCACCAGGGATTTCCTGGTGAGCCTTTGATCTATCGATGTCGGGGTGATGAGAGGACTCTGGCCTGGCCGATCATTGAGCCGTTGGGTGAGGAGTCGGATGTAGTGATTGATGTCCCTGATGTGGACAATGTCGGGGTGACTATAGAGTATGACCAGTGGTGGACGATGCGGTGATGGTGGGGTGAGGGGCCTCTAGGAGGCATGGATGCGACAGCAGTAGGTGGTGAGGATGCAGAGGCATCGGGGAGGGTTGGGGCGCTCCATGATGATGCAGATATGGTGGAGGTTGACGACTTGATTGGGGATGACCTAGGGGTTCCGGAGCAATCGGATATATAGGATGTTTTAGAGTAGTGGGTGTCGAAGCAGCCCACCATCTCGGAGATGCCCATGCCTCAAGCAGTCCTAGGGGACATGGATGCTAGGTATCATGCTGAGATAGCATGATTGGAGGATCTATTATGGAGATGATATGAGGAGCATGGGGAGGTTCTACAGGAGAGGGATCTCCTATGGACTTAGTTGGTAGAGTGGGAGAATGCATTGGCTATGTACCATCGATGGGATGGGGACACAGATGCTTCATGGGAGAGGGATCTCTTATGGACTCAGTTGGCATAGTGCGATGATGCATTGGCTGCATACCATCGATGGGAGATGGATTTGGTCTGACATCGGATGGAGTTGGAGGCAGAGATTATCCACCTCGGTGGGCGGTTACCTGAGCTCATTGGAGGTGGATCTTCACATCGAATGAGAGATAGTGAGACTGAGCAGTCTGCTTCCTCTCATCACAGGTGGGTGGGTGAGGGTAGCGCTAGTGGGCGTGATGCGGGGGCTAGCAATAGCCACCCTGAGAGGTCCCATAGGACCCACACCACTGGGGTAGTTCCAGTTGCACCGATCCTACGTGATCATGGTGGCCGACTCCCTAGGCTTGGGGTTTTTGAGTTTTTGATGTTTTTGTGAGGTCAGAGGACCGATTTATTGTAGCCTACGGGCATTTTGGTGATATATATACATGACTTTCTTTTTGGTTATACACTTGTCATGATTTATTGTTTATTTTATGCACATTTTATTTAGTTGATGTATGCATATGTTATTATGAATGCGATGTTTCTAATTATATGATGTATGCATATGGAATGGATGGAATGATTTGTTGATAACTTGTCGGTGGCACCATAGACTGTATAGGATTTACTGGCTTTCTGTACTATGTGATGACTTTGCATGTGTATATTTTTTTGTTTGTATTTTTTGATGGTGATGTAAGAATGGAATGTACAATATTTGTTTTAGAATGTAGTTAAGGTTTTTCTGAGACTCAGATGTTTTAACTAACTAGCCAAGACTGTACATTTATCTTACAAGACTTTTGAACAAGGTATGAATCAGACTTGAGTTTGACCAAGTTATTTCACATCCCTGTGTGTGCGATTGAATTTGTTTATGTGGTATTTGTCAGGATACCGCCAATGCCAAGTAGGCTGTCCACCAAACCTGTACTGAGGATCACCTAATTAGCTCCACTAACTCCTTTGTTGTATTTAGTAAGATTAATCCATAGGACAATCTAAGGTACCATAAGCTAGCTCATCCACATGCAAACATTGGTCTGCTCACACGCAAAGCTAATGTGATAGACATATCGTCATGCGTTTAGGATACCACCATTGCTAGGTAGGTTGTCCACCAAACCCGTAATGAGGATCACCTAGATGGTTTTTTGAATGCTGAGAATTCTAGGGATTCAAGCTCAGGCATCTTTCGGTTGCTCAACTTGTTGGGATACTTGCTCTCATACATAGTGATAAAAATCACTGTTTATTTTTCTCTTTTGTTTTTCTTTTTGAGCAAGGGGTTTGAATAGTGGTGATAACCACTGTTATTTGATTTTGCATTTTAGGTTTCAAAGTTGAGCTCGTAGGTTTTTGGCTTGCGAATGGAATTGATCCCTTTTGGCTTTGGGGATGACTACCCATCCTATTTAGGGACGTGTAGTACGAATCCTTATGACTTTGGGGACCAAAGGTGATTGGGGATGTTACTATGTAATGGCATTGATCTTTTAGGCCTTGGGGATGACTACCCATCCTTGTCAGGGGCATGTAGTATGAATCCTTATGACTTTGGGGATCAAAGGTGATTGGGGATATGATTATGTAATGGCATTGATCTTTTAGGCCTTGGGGATGACTACCCATCCTTGTCAAGGCGTGTAGTACGAATCCTTACGACTTTGGGGACCAAAGGTGTTTGGGATTTTTGATAGTGGATTGAAACCACTATTTATTATGGGGAATTGGATGGGGAAGAGCTTGTCCTTTTGTCAATTCTCAGCATTCTCGAACCATTCACACAGGGGGATGAGCAGGCTAACCTTTCACCTATGGTACCCTAGACTGCTTTGTAGGTTTCTCTTGCATTCACACAACTTGGGAATTTTTTATGTGTTTTAACTTGTGTGGGGATGCTACGTAACGAGGTGTGATCCAAGTAAAACTCTACCTTTGTAAAAATCTGTCTGACTTTGTATAATTTTTGGCTAGAAATCTAAAGATAGCTGAATGACGAAAACCCTAAAGACATTAGGAGACAACTGACTATGATAAAAAAATGTGGATGGTGTTATTCTAGATGGATGTGTTTACAAAATGGACTGAATGTGGAAAATGATGGAATTGCCTAGCAATTATAGTCTATGGTGCTTATGACGTGTATGACCAACAAATATGCCATGTATGGATGCGATGCCTAATGCAGTTTATTATATTTTTGTGTTTTGATTTTTAAGAGTATGCATGGAAGTGAGATGCAATTTTTTTTGTTATTTTTGATTATCTTTTGTTTTTGTTTGTTTTTGAATATTTGTTTTTGACCAAGCGATTGTGGGAACCCTTGGAGCTTTTGGTTTGACCAAAGAGTTTATGGATACCTTTGGGGCGTTTGGGGGTTGACCAAGCGATTGTGGGAATCCTTGGTGCTTTTGGTTTGACCAAAGATTGTGGGAATCCTTGGAGCTTTTGGGTGACCAAAGGGATTATAGATACCTTTGGGGCATTTTGGGGTTGACCAAGCGATTGTGGGAATCCTTGGAGCTTTTGGTTTGACCAAAGGGATTATGGGAATCCTTGGAGCTTTTGGGGTTGACCAAGCGATTGTGGGAATCCTTGGAGCTTTTGGTTGACCAAGTGATTGTGGGAATCCTTGGAGCTTTTGGGACAATACCTTGGAGTTTGGGACAATTTGGAATCCTTGGAGCTTTTGGGGTGGGCTATGGCTCTCTAAATGTGGAATGGCCTCAAATGACTGATGTTCAAGGGTTCTAGTTCCTTGATTCCTTCAAGAGAGGTGAGCCGGTATGTTCCAGGTCCTATTTTACTATCAATTACATAGGGACCTAACCAATTTTCCATGAACTTGTCCCTTAGATGGGGTGGCAAGTTAGAATTTTGTTGGTTCTCTTTTAAGACCAAGTCACCAACCTGAAAGTCCCTCAGGTGAACTTTCATGTTGTATGCTTTCTTAAGTCACTCTTGATAGATACGTAAATGCTCGAGAGCATTGATGCATCATTCGTCGAGCAACGTAAGCTGGTCTAACCGGGCCTGCCATGTAGTGTCATCATCGATGAACTCTTGCATTGATATGCGTAGGGAAGGTATTTCCAACTCGAGAGGCATGACTGCCTCGAAGCCATACACCAACAAAAATGGAGTTGCCCCAGTGGGCATCCGAATGCTAGTGCGATAAGCCCAAAGAGCAAGTGGGATTTGAATGTGCCAATCCTTATGACTATCTGTGACCATATTTTTAAGGATGGCAACTAGCATTTTGTTTGACGCCTCTGCTTGCCCATTTGCCTACGGATAATAAGGTGTCGAAAAACTATGCTGAATTTTGTACTTTGTTGTCAAAGCACGCACATCTTTGTTCTTAAATGACATCCCATTATCCGAGATGATCTTGGATGGAATACCAAAATGACATATGATGTTATGTAAAATAAACTCCGCAATGCGGGTCCCAGTCATAGAGGTAAGCGAAATTGCTTCCACCCACTTGGTGAAGTACTCTGTGGCCATTATGATAAACGTGTGATGACTTGACGATGTAGGGGAGATCTTTTCGATTAGATCTAAGCCCCACTATAAAAATGGCCAAGCCGATTGGATCAGCTACAAGGCCTGAGAAGGTACATGTGTCAAATTAGCATGGTGTTGACACTTCATGCACTTCTCATACACAACAATCTCGCTCTAAATATGGCCAATAATAGCCCATGCAAAGAATGCACTTTGCGATGGCCATACCGCTGAAGTGGCCACCGCATGTACCATCGTGCGCTTGGGTGATCACCCAAGCGGACTCCTGCTGGTCCAAGCAATGGAGGAGGATCCCTTCATAGCTTCGATGGTACAAAATGTCTCCTAGCAAGACATGTTTTGCCACTTTCTATTTGAATGATCTTTTCATGGCGTGCGTCAATCCAAGTGGGAGGTTACCTAGCTTGAGGTAGTCTCTTATGGGTGTGTACCAATCCTGCTGATCAGAAACCTCGATGGTATGAACTGCCAATCCCTCTTGAAGTTCATCCCTAGCAAAAGTTGAGCGGGAATGGACTTGTAAGAATAGCATTGTGTTGCTATTAAGAGGGGTCGGGGAGAACAAGGACCCCTAGTTGGCATGATTCAGACTATCATGGATTCGAGAGAACTTATCTTGAGATGGTTCAATCTGGATCAGGTGGATTCCTGGCGTTAGGTCAGAGCTTGCACGCTCCATCATGGATTGTGATAATGTTTTGACTTGAATAGTTGTCATCTCACCAGAAGGGTCTTGCGGGATTAGTGACCCCAAGGAGGCCATAGTGTCCGCAAAATGATTCGATGATCGAGGGAGTGCCTCGATGTCGTACCATTCAAGATTTGCTAGGAATTTGTCCACAAGGGCTTTGTAGGCCTGTAGAACTGGGCATTTACATTGGAATACCCCTTTTACTTGGTTGACAATTAACAATGAATCACCAAAGATGTTCAAGCATTTGATGTTCATGGTGATTGTTGTCTGAAGACCTATGAGCAAGGCTTCGTATTCGGCATTGTTGTTGGTGCATGAGAAATCTAGTTTAAATGATAGAGGCATTGGAGCCCCTTGTGGTGTGAAGAATACAATTCCCGTGCCACCCCCTTGCTCACATTTAGAACCATCAAAAAATAGGGTTATGTCGGCCTGTGACTCAGGCTCATCAGAATCTGGCGATTCTGAGACATGGAAGACCCCATCATCGGGTAGCTCTATGGTCAGAGGCTGATCGTCTTCGAGAGGAGCCTCTGCTAGTTGATCGGTGATGACTTGACCTTTGATGGACTTTTGTCCAATGAATTCGATGTCAAACTCCATCAACAACATGATCCATTTCGTCGTGCGGCTACTGTGATAAGTATGACTCATCATGTACCGCAATGGATTCTCCTTAGACACAACATACGTCGTATTGCTCAACATGTAGTGGCATAGCTTTTTGGTAGCAAATACCACTGCTAAGCATAGCTTCTCAACGTATGCATAGTTAAGTTCATAACTGACCAGGGTGCGGCTAAGATAGTAAGTAGCCTATTCTTTGTGTAGTTCATTCTTCTGGGCTAGCATGGCACCCAGTGCCACCTCAGTAGCTGAGATGTATAAGTAGAATGACACTCCTGGTCTAGGTGGTGCCAATACTAGTGGCAAAGCCAAGTATTGTTTGATGTCATCGAAGGCTGATTGGCACTCATCATCCCAGTGAAATGCTACCCCCTTGTGTAATAATTTATTCATGGGTCGGCACTTGTCAGATAGTCTGCGCTATGAAGCGCTTGATTGACGTGACCTTTCCCTCTGCAGGCTTCTGAGCTGCTTGATGGTGGTTGGGGGAAGCATTTCAAGGATTGCCTTGACTTTGTTTGGATCTACCTCGATTCCTCATTTTGAGACTATGAAACCCAAGAGTTTTCTAGATGTGATGCCAAATACGCACTTCTTGGGGTTTAGTCTGACTTTATGTTCGATGAGGCGATCGAGGATCTTGCTTAGGTCATCGAGATGATCTGGGTGCAAAAGAGATTTGGCCAACAGATCATCCATATAATCTTCCAAAGTTTTATGCATGTGATCATGGAAGATGTATGTCATAGCACGTTGGTAGGTGGCGCCAACATTTTTAAGGCCAAAGGGCATGACCTTATAACAAAATGTCCCCCAAGGCATTGTGAATGCCATTTTTAGTTGATCATCGAGATTGATACGAATCTGATTGTATCCCAAGAAACCATCCATGAGGGAAAGCATTTCATGGCCTACTGTAGCATCTACCAATGCGTCGATGCTAGGCAAGGGGAAATCATCCTTGGGACTCGCTTTGTTTAGATCTCAAAAATTGATGCATATGTGAATCCTCCCGTCGGGCTTCTTGATGGGTACCATGTTGGACAACCATGGTGGGTAATCCATGCAGATGACAAACTGTGCATCCAACAACTTTTGTAGCTCATCTTTGACCATTAAGGCTACTGTTGGGTGCATCTTACATAGTTTTTGCTTGACTGGCTTGACTGTCGGATCAAGCGTTAGATTATGCATGACTAGCTATGGGTCTAGCCCCGACATGTCTTTGTAGGACCATGCAAAAACCTCCTTCTTCTCTTTGAGAAGGGCAATGTAATCGGCTTGCTCTTCGAGGGATAGACTTACCCCTAGCTTGATGATTTGTGGATTCATTGGATCAGAGCCGATGTCTACGTCAATCGTCTCTTCGAATGACATGTGGGACCCATCCTCCAACTGGTGTGGAGTTGGGATCAGGTGGATATCCTTCGCTGAATTTAGATCTACGTTTGGAACGTCGGGTTCCTCTTCAGCATGGAAGATATCTTGAGTTGGTCCTGGGGTGAAATGAAGCATCTCACCGCAAGGCCAGTACTCTGATGGGGATGGTGGTGAGTCAGTGTGATCCCATTCTATAGCATCTAAGTCTAGATACAATGGCCATGTTGGATCGGCTGGATTGTGGATGGGGGTGGTTAAGTCAATGGAGATCATGTTGATGAAATGATTTTGGTCTCCATTACCATGGGTGTGGTGACTCGGACTTCCTTGGTGATCTTTGTGCTCTGGATCTGGCTCTGGGGGTATTGGCACAAATGGATCAGCCCTATGTGTGGATAATAGGATGGGGTCTACCCTTGGCACTGATGGCTCTATGGGGTCTCTGGGCGGAAGGTGCTCTCTGTATACCTAAAGTGGCGGGTGAAGCAGTTGGTCCAACTGTGCTTGGTTTAGGTGCCACCTATGCCTTGGCCCCATGTTTAGTTGTTCAAACATGTCATCAATGTCCATGGGGTATTGTTGCTGCCGCATATGATTGAGATATGCCATCTCAGTCTCATCTTCATAATCACTATCAGAGATCCATAGGCCTTCGTTGGCTTCGATAGCTATTTGCGGCATGTGAGGCTCGTCTTGCTCGAGAAAATTGATCTGGTCCCATCGGGGTTGTTCCGCTCTCTATGGGAGGACCTGATTTTCTTGAGGTGGCCCTTGCTCGATTGGAGCATTCAAGGGGAACATTGCCAATAAGCTTTCTTGATAGTCATCCATGGGGGTCACTTGCGAATGATTGCTATCAGATTCGAAAGGGTCCCACGGTGCTACCTCATACTCTAACTCATCTTCTGAAGATCCTTCTTGACCTTGTCTATATCCCTCTTGTAGGTGAGTCCTCGAACTTTCTCCTTTCTCGATCAAAGGGAAAGGGTTGTTGAGGTCAACAAGGTTGGTTGTTAACAATGGGAGATAATCCCCCAATGTATATGTTGTGTTAGGATTGGCATATGGATCTTGTGCCAACCCATCCTTGTTGCCTATCCCTAGGCCTTGCATGTTCTCTACCAAGATGTCAAGGGGTAAAGGGTGGTTGAACCCTACTCCTGATTTGTCGTATGGCATCTGATATCTTGGTTGGCAAAGAACGCACACTCCTTGTTCATACCTGCCCAACCCATATCCATGCCAATTACATTGGCCAAGATATCTCAAAGCGAAGTCTGGGTTGGACAAATAGTTGACATCCTCAGCAAAGGGCTCTTCATCTTCTTCCTCTTGCAGGTAAGGTTCAATGCCATTATCGAGGCCCCCATATACAAAATTTGTCTAGTTTGGTGGGTAGCCTAGAGGAACAATAGTGTCGATGGGGAGGCGAGGTCTCCCCATGTCCTGCATGGACTCAAGTGTGGGTGTTGCTACAATGTTCCACACTAGGTACTCCCCTAGGCCCGTATTGGCCATCTCAATGGTGATCATTGGTGGTTGAGGGGGAGGGAATGGGAGTTCTTCCTGAGTCCACTCCATGTCGGGTGAACTAGGCATCTCGACTTCCATTCGGCTAGGCATCTCTTCGGTAGAGATGGTTGAGACTGATGGCGGTGCCTCTTCCAGGGGTTTCTTCCCATTGTCCTTCGGTGTGGCCATCGTAGGTGGCATCATTGGTGAAGGACCAGATGATGAAGATGGACCCAGCTGGGGATTTGAGGGACTTAACAGTGGGGATGCATGCGGAATCGGACCTTGTTTAGATGGATTCAACTAAAAATCCAAATGTGTCGATGGAAGGGTCGATTGCGGCATCAGTTGCACCGCATTGCAATACTTGAAGGGCTCTAAGTCTGTCGGGACTACATGCACCTGCCCTTCGAATGTGTACTTTAGGCACTGATGAGCTATCGAAGGGACACACTTCATGTCCCTGATCCAAGGTCGGCCCAACAAGATATTATAGGCCATCTCACCTTCCAAGATGTGGCACAATGTAGGAATAGTCTTTTGCCCTACTTGGATGGGCAGGACAATTGTGCCAACCATCGAGCATATCACATCATTGAATGCTCAAAGAGTATAGGTGGAGGCCACGATGTGAGATGCTAGCAACTTGAGGTGTTTCAAAGCCATTGTTGTGATTATATTACTGGATGAGCCAGTGTCCACCAACACCCTCTTATATGGAATCTCGTTGACCCATGCAATGACGTGCAGGGGTGGATCTGCCATATCACCAGTCATCGATTTTAGCTCATCTTCTCTAAAGGTGATGACTAGCTCGGTGCATCATTTTACATGTCCCACAAAGTTGTTGAAAGAGTTTTCTTCGTGGGGCTGCAGCTCGATGGCTTTTAATATCTCCATTAGAGCCTCCCGATGGGGTGATGATTGTTGGATGAGCTCGTAGATGGAGAGCCTAGCCGACGTGGTCCTTAAACTTTGGGTAAGTTTAGTCCGAATCGTGGCCATTGGTCTAGGTGGGGGAGGTTGTGTAGGGTGTTGTTGAGGTTGTGACGTTGATGGAACCTCTCCTGTAGCCATCGTGGGGGTAGCTGTGCTTGGGTACCTCTTGTTCCGAGTCACTATGCTTATCATCCCTACATACCCCTGCATGGGGCAGTTCTGTGTCACCTCATTGACTTGAAGGGTCTTTGCCTGCACATCATGGGCAGGCAGGGGGTCTTTGAAGACCTCCATCTATTGGTTGTTTGGCGCAATGGGATTATCCACTGCTAGCATCTTGTTGTCTATTAGGTCTTGCACTAAGCTTTTGAACTTCCAACATGCATAAAGGTCATGTCCCTTCTGTCGGTGAAACCTACAGTACAAGTCTTCCCTATAACCCTTGGGTTTTGGCATGTTGGGGTCTATGGGTCGACTCTCTGGCAGGTTTATCAAGTTTTCCATGGACAAGCGGTCAAACAAGGAGTCTTTAGACTCTGTGAATGGTGTGAATTGTCGCCTAGGGTGACGCTACTGATTTTTCTCTTGCCTATGATTTTCTCTTTCATAGCTGTCAAGAGGCACTGCCTGATAATTAGCCTTTTGGGGCTGTGTTGCTTGTGCAGGCTTTGGTGCATTGATAGCAACCTGATTGACCGTAGCGGGTTTCGGTTGCGTGGTCCCTATTTTGGCATTTTTGGGCCACTCTTTCTTGCATGGCTTGGCAATCTCGCCATCCTGTATCTTGATCTCCTCAATGATTCTGGCTTGTGCCAGGGCTTCCTCGAGAGTGGCATATTGTTGCAGCTACAATAGCATGGAGATCGACCTCAAACAACTTTTCAAGAACATTTGGGTCAGGTCGGCCATGGGAGGGAGGTAAGGTAGCTTTGAAAGCAACGTCCTCCACCGATTTCCATAAGCCACCATGGTCTCTTCCTCATACTGCCTGAGGCTAGCTAGGTCACTTAATGATGCCTTCTTCTTGGTATTGAAGGTGAAACGTTCGAGGAACGTGTCCACTAGCTGGTCTAGGTTACTGATGCTATGCTTCGACAACTGGGTAAACCAATCCGAGGTAGGGCCTATGAACATGGTTATAAATGTTCTTAGAAGCAAAGCATCATTGTCCTGAATGCCAAAGCATTGGCTCAGGAATCTTGTCACGTGCTCTTGGGCATCCTCCTCTGTAATGTCCCCTTCTAATCAGCTAGTGAGAGCACATAGAGACTAGCCTATACACGGGTTCCTGTAGGCTATGTCATATGGATGAGAGCCTTTGGAGATATTTGATACAACTTTTGTATTCTTAGAGCTTAGTTTTGGTGGTCGTTCAGGATCAAACAAAGCTAGGATGCTGGAATTGCTATTTTTAGCAGTGTTGGGTTTTAGGGTTTCTTGCCGAGCGGACATGGGGATGCTGTTCTACAACGAAATGGGTATCTAGAATATGTTTTAGTTGGTCATTTGGAGTTTCATAAGGCAAAGTTTTTAAAGTGCAAAGCTTGGATTTATTAAGTGAATTATTAAATTCATTATATAAAGTTAAAACTTTATATTATAATTAAAGGGGAAGAAATATGTTTATCCCACATTGACCACGAAAAAAAGAGTTTGCCAAGGAGGAGCCTATTTATTTGATGGCCTGGTCTCATTTCAGACATTATGGTTTATGTTATTTCTTCTCTTGGAGATTAAGGCCGGTGGTTGATATTTCTTCATCGAAAGGGATGAAAACCCCAATCGATAACCCGACGGACGAAACCCCGAAGGGCAGATCGGTTCCATTTTAGGGATCGACAGTGTGCATATTGTTGAAGTTCTGAGGATGGAAACCCTTAGTATTGGAGAAGGGATCTAGATGAAAACCCAGTTCTTGGCTGGTGAATTCACTCAGGATTCACGCTTATGTGATTCAATCAAAGATTCAGAGGTTTATAGTCCATCAGTTTGAGATAATAGCAAATTGGTATGTTTATAATGATATTATAAAGACATTTATCCATCTGGAATTTCTAAACATTGTTGTTAATTTGTTGATATGAATTAATAAGCTATTTTTGATTATGGGTGCTGCATAAAAATTGATTATTTAGTGTTAAGTCCATCTGGGTATCATTGCATGTTGTTGTTATTGGATTCTTTCATTTGGGTATTATTGCATGTTCAAATTAATCCATAATTATTGCAAAAACACCAAACATAGAATAGGACAGCTCATTACAGTGGTATCAGAGCTGGTTTTTCCTGACAACCTGTTCAAGGTTTCATTGCGAATTTTGTGAAGTCTTCTATCGAAGACAAAATTCTCAGGTTTGATTTGGCAAAAATAATTCTTTGTATGAAATTATATTGCTTGAAAATTTGTGGAGTATAGAATATTAGCAGAAGTTAGGGTTTGGTTGCCATTTTCAAATCTAGGGTTTCCAGTTTCTAGGTATTGGTGATTTGAATACCCATTTGGTTGATTTGGGCTTTAAGAGTTCTAGGTATTGTTAATTCAGAGCTCAGGCTATTCTGCCAGCCTGTGGAAGCCTAATTAAATTTTAGATTCATGGAGTCTTATAATGATTGGTCTAGGAGACAACATGATTGGGATAGGACTCAGAGTGAGATACAAAAATCCATCAGTCAATTAACTGCAATGATGCAAATTTCTCTACCTTTAGTTTTTCCTTAGGATAAGGTTGATTTTTCATTCATAAAGTTGCCGAAGAAAGTTGGAGTTGAACAAAATATTTTACAATATCCTAAAATTGTAGCTAATATTGTGGCTAATAAAGTTGAGCTCATTGTCCCAAAAAAGTTGGAAAAGCAGTTGATAGTAGCTATGTCACCTAAGTCAGCACCTATGGTTCCCTCTAAGGCTAAGGTTGAGCATCACACATCCAATAACAAAAAATAGATTCAATCTGTAGAACATTTCAGTAAAAGAATGGATGTAAGTTGTAAGCTCTATGCTTTGGGGAAACAACTTGAATCCCAAAAATTGTCAAAAGATGTTCTTCTTGACAGTCTAAAGGAAATGGATACATGTCTAGTTGAACTAGATCAATTTGATCATGAGGTTTTTAATTGGGCAACGAAAGTACCTATAATTGCATTAGGTCAGCATTGGATTATGAGACATGTAGACAAAGACGTGAGACTTGCAGTCACCTCTTGTCTCAGTGAGATCATAAGGATTATAGCTCTGGAAGCACCCTACAATGACGACATCATGGAGGGATTACAACTGATGGTTGATAGTTTTCATGGTTTGAATAACATCAGGGACCGATCCTATGGTAAGAAGGTTAGAATTTTGGAAGTAATGGCAAAAATTAGAATATATGTATTTTTGTTTGATTTAGATTGTGCTGATCTTAGTCTCCAGATGTTTTGACATTTTATGGCTTCTATCAGTGAAGATCATGAAGACATTATATCCTCTTACATGCAAACCATCATGGTATGCATCATTGAGGAAAGTGATGACTTTACCCAGCCCATATTGCCCAAGTTGATGGTTGTTTTGAGGCAAGGACAGATTACCTCTTCAGCTACACGTAAATTAGTTGACAATGTTTCCAAGAAGTGTGAGAAGAAGCTGAAACCTCTCTTGGTACAGGAGAAGTAAAAGAGACCGAGTGACTTATAGATGCTAGGACTACCTCTCAAAAGCAAGAATCAGTTGAGAAGAGAACATCATTGTTTCACTTGCCAAGAAGAGTGGTCACTTGGACATATATGTGGGCCCATAACCCACAAGTCCTAGGACAACTATAGTACCGAGGATAATGACAAGACAATAGTTGTGGAATTGCTTCCAGAGCAATCCAGTGAGGTCTGTGAGACCTTGGACATAAAGTATGATGAGCCTTGCATTTTTCTTGGCAACAGTTCATTGTTGCATGGTGTTTTTTTTCATGGTGAAGACTCCAAATTTGATGAGGATATTGATGTCGATGAAGATTTCTCCTGGTTAAAGTTAGAAATAGAACAGACCATCAAGTGGTTGGATGGTGGCTTTCCTGATGAGTTGGAGAGTTATGCTGATGAAGTAAATGAGAAGATTGATAGAGACAAATTTCCTTTTGATCAGGGTGCTGACTTGAACATTTAGACTGCTGAAATTCAAAATATAAACATGCCACCTCTTCAAGAAACTTGTGTGGAAGTATAGGAGGGCAAAATTGATGAAGATGAAGTTAATTCATCTTGTGGATCTCATTTTGGTGAGGGGCATAATGAATTTCATGATAGTGGTGAGATCATAGAGCAAGCTGATTCTGACATTGTTAAATCATCAGCTGGTGAGGATGTGCATGCAGTTGAAAATTCTTGGGTTGAGCATGAGTCAGTCCTAACTTCAGTGCACGAAGTTGGAGAGTGTAGTGTCAAAAGGAATGCTGATTCTGATCATTATGCCAAATATGGTAAATTAGAAACTTTATTGTGTGCTACTAATCACAATCCAGAACTTGATACAATGCAAAGTTGGAAGGATAAGTTGCAGGTTACATAAGAGAATATTGTCCAAACATTAATCCATTTGGATAGCACACACAACTTTGTTGAATATCTTTTGTGGACAGCTCAACTCAAAGATAGGCAGATAGGGTTGATTGATGTCTCTTATGTTGAAAGCATGCAAACTATTAAGGTAGAAACTATCAAGCATGCTTTGGAGAAAATAAAATCTAATTACTTGCAATTGTTATCTGATAGGGATTTGGCTATCCAAATTGTAGAAAAGATGTACCAAGAACTCACCAAAAAGGAGAAGATAATTAACAAACTTGACCTTGAGTTAAGTTTTGTTCACAAAGAAGAAAATTGGTCAACTGTTACAACGAATCAGAAGGAACAGCCCGATTTTGATGCTGACGTAGGTTCATTTACTTGTGTTATGATTGGCGAAACATCTCCTAACTTTTGTGTGTAGAATGTTGAGAGTTGTAGCACAGGTGATTGTATAGACCCTTCCATGGAACCAGTTGGTGAAGTTCAGATGGACTGTATAGTGAGGTATGCTCATAGTTTTTCTTTTAGTCCACATGTTGATGATTTGACCATGTCATATATGAATGGGAAGAAGGGTTGGTATAAGGAGTTATATGTATCACCTTGGCATGAGGTGCTCTTCCCTATAGTGGTAGAATCAGTTTCTTGTTGGGTTCCATGTTTGTCAGTCCAGAATGGGTACTCCGTTGAGTTGTAGAATAATTCAGTTGTAGTCAGAGTGGCACAGCAGAAATTATTAAATTTTGAGAATGATAAAATCCCTATTTGGCTATGGGATCCAGGAATTCCTCTGAGGGATGGATTGTTTTATAGAATGGCAGAGCTCGACAGTTACCAGGGCCAGTTGTATTGGTTTGGTGATAGAGCTTGACAGTGTTTTCAGTTTTCGGGATGACAGTTCAGGGCAGTGTCTTCATCATGAGACATTCTTCAGATTTATTTGGTATCCTGGCATATAGATCATATTTCTTGAGGACAAGCAATATTTGGGAAGGGCGGACTATAATGTCCCCTTCTAATCAGCTAGTGGGAACACATAGAGACTAGCCTATACATGGGTTACCGTAGGCTATGTCATATGGATGAGAGCCTTTAGAGATATTTGAGATAGCTTTTTGATTCTTAGAGCTCAATTTTGGTGGTTGTTCGGGATCAAACGAAGCTAGGATGGTGGAATTGCTATTTTTAGTAATGTTGGATTTTAGGGTTTCTTGTCGAGCAGATAGGGCGATGTTATTCTACAATGAAATGGGTATCTGGAACAGGTTTCAGTTGGTCATTTGAAGTTTCATAAGGCAGAGTTTTTAAAGCACAAATCTTGGCTTTATTAAGTGAATTATTAAATTCATTATATAAAGTTCAAACTTTATATTATAATTAAAGGGAAGAAATATGTTTATCCCACATTGAGCGCAAAAAAAGAGTTTGCCAAGGAGGAGCCTATTTATTTGGTGGCTTGGTCTCATTTTAGACATTATGGTTTATGTTATTTCTTCTCTTGGAGATTAAGGCTGGCGGCTGATATTTCTTCATCGAAAGAGACAAAAACCCCAATCGATAACCCGACGGATGAAACCCCGAAGGGCAGATCGATTCCATTTTAGGGATCGACAATGTGCATATTGTTGAAGTTCTGAGGACAGAAACCCTTAGTATTGGAGAAGGGAGATGGATGAAAACCCAGATCTTGGCTAGTGAATTCACTTAGGATTCATGCTTATGTGATTCAATCAAAGATTCAGAGGTTTATAGTCCATCAGTTTGAGATAATAGCAAATTGGTATGTTTATAATGATATTCTGAAGACATTTATCCATCTAGAATTTCTAAACATTGTTGTTAATTTGCTAATATGAATTAATAAGCTATTTTTGATTATGGGTGCTGCATAAAAATAGATTATTTAGTGTTAAGTCCATCTGGGTATCATTGCATGCTGCTGTTATTGGCTTATTTCATTTGGGTATTATTGCATGTTCAAATTAATCCATAGTTATTCCAAAAACACCAAACATAGAATAGAGCAGCTCATTACATCCTCCCCTCTAAATATTGCCAATTGAGGCATTTTAAAGTGTTCAGGGTATGGGGGTGCAGGCATTGAAGGATGCACAGGGTGACTGCAGAGCTGGCGTAAAGTGGGCTTTTGGGGCCCAAAAGTCTTGGTCTCCATAGACTCTAAGTGCTCTAGCAATTCTTTGTATGCATCGAAATATTTGATCTCTTCCTCCTTGGTTTGTTCTCATTGCAAATTGCGAGGAACTTGAGGCCTATGGAGGGGTAATCGGGTAACACCCCCCTGCCTTGGTAGGGCATTTTAGCCCGCTCTTCTTCTTGCTTGAATTCCTCATAGGCTTCTTGAGGAGTTCCTGGGCATGACCTATAAACATGGGTGGGTGCCCACGGAGGGTGCCCATCATTGGATCTAGGGGTGGTCTCCCGCTCAGGTCTAGGAGGTCTTGGAGGCAGCATTTGATAAGGTCGCGGAGACTTGTATCGCACCAAGGGGTTGTGCCTCTCATACAACTTTGTCCTATGTGTGCAAGGGGTTGGGACACTCTCAGGCATAGTGTTATGGAGAAACTTATCTGTTTAACACCGAATGCGTTCTTTGCTAAGGCGATACAAGTGCTCTAACTATTGTTGATCTTGCTCAAGCTGCATGATTTGCGTTTTGCGGGCAACATGTTTGGCAAATGCCAAGTCAATTTGTTTCGTCGTCTTGAGTCTAGGAGGCCTAGATGCCTCCCCTACACATCTATCTCGATCATGGTGACCTGAGATCTCTATAGGTCGCTTCTCTCTATCGAGGTTAGCGGTATTCACCCGAGTCTCTGGCCTCAGTAGGTGATCTTGATAAATAGCAGGTGCAAAAGCACATTGTTCCCACATTGTGTATTGCTCTTGAGGAATGTAGTGGTCTTCCTCATGCTCCCTTTCGTATATGTGAAAGGGGCGGGTAGAGTTGGCTCACCCTGTATGAAGAGCCTTGTGCTCTAGATTTGGCCTATTGTTTCTAACAGTAATAAGGGGCAAGGAAGGGATGATGTAATCATGTGGCCCCTCCTTATGGGACCTATGCTATTCTTGCACTTAATTGCATGGTGGCCACTCATAACGAGTGTCTAAGGGAGCCTTACCATTTATGTCGAGTGCCACGTGTAAGGACTCTTCCTGAAAGGGTCTATGTTGAATGGAAGTGCCCCTCGAAGGGGTGCCTCTATAGTCCCATTTTGTCATGGTATGATGTGGACTATTTTGTGGGTCAGACCACCAAGGTGGTATGACCAAGTCCTTGGGGCTATAGCAGAGGCGACTTGTGCCTCCTTGTACACTTTTCATAGCTTCTACCCATGATTGGGCTTGGCTACGGGTGTACACCATGGTGGTGTCTCTCTATAAGATACGTAGGTTTTTATCTTCTTTACAATTTTTTTTATGCTACACTAAACAAACAGGAGCCATACAAACAAAGAAGTGATTATCTCGTTTATTGATTAAAGGTGTGCCCTAGATCTGGTTTAGTGTGTTTTGATTTTTTTTTTGAAAGCTTTGTAAAGAAAATTCTATTGTATATGCAATATGAGGGCTCTTATGTCTCCCAAAATGGTCGCCCTTTCAATATACCACTGCCAGGCCGTTATACCAAACCTCTCAATATACCCACCCTTATGTGAGGGAAACTATTGGTACGCAAGAGAATAACAGTACGTGGAACATAGGCAGTACAAAAGGGGAATCACTCTATTTTTGACACCTACCATAGAAGACTTATCCTAATGCACTGGGAATCACCCCAGCTACACTTGGTCAGCTTTCGTCAAGATTTACATCTAGCAATAGTAGCGATCGGGGTTATGTATGCAAAAATTCAAGCCAAGGTGGTGATGAAATCCATCGTTGGTCTTGATCAAGTGTTTGGGTTTTATGACCAAATCCTTGATATTTAAATTACCACGTGGTGTGTGGGGTGCTTTTTACTTGCGCAAAGAAAGAAAACATGCAATAAAACTTTTTTATGCAAGCAAAGAAACTAAAAATTATAGAGACAGAAAACAAAAAATGACAGAGAGTGTTCAGACAACCTACCTCTTCTCTGCCCACACCAGATGCCCCTGAGTTTCTGCTCAAAAATTGCATAAAGAGCTAATCGTCCTGGGGTGGGATGAATAGCGGATCTGTATTCATCATAGGGTGGGACGAATGCCTTATTCGTCTCAGGGTGGCACAAATTCCAATCTATATTTGTCACAGGGTGGCATGAGCAGCAGTCTAGCGCTTGAAGGATTAACACCTAAAAGAAAAAACACACAATTTTGATCAGAAATTTGATCTCAAAATCAAGGGACAATGTCCCACTGTGATCACCACTGAAAGCACGAGGATACGGAAGCAAAATGGCGTACCGGGTGCGATGCAAATAAAAGCAAAATGTAACGATAAGTCCTACGAACGAAAATGCATGAAAAGGGAAAAACAAGCGAAATGAAACGAGATGTAAAGCAAATGTAAAGTGCAGCCCTTTATTTTATTAATTTTCTCGAGATCAGGTTACAATACGTCTCCTCACTTTTCAAGGGCTAGGAGCGTTAAAAATAGTTTTGTCACACCACTGATGGTATGCTTTCTTCCGCGTGCCCACATGTGAAATGGGCAGGCCAAACATCACCACCACTTACATGAATGCATATTTTCTTCCTTGCTTCCCCTCCGGTGTCAAGATCCTACATTCAAAAAAATAGTAAACGATTAAAAGCACCTGTGGATGGAGGGAAACATGCAATCCCCAAGGCCTTCGGTTAATGCATGCATAAAATAATTAAAACTATAATAAAAACATATCATAATGAGCTAAAATTTGGACAGAGGCATGAAAAAATTACCAAGAACACACTACAAATGGAACAATCAAGAAATCTACCACAGATTTCTAATCACTCTGGGGTGGGATGATTAAGACTATCACAAGATGTCAAAAAGTGACCTCCTAAATGTACCATCTACGGGCATCCAAAACACCTAAAAAGTTGGGGTTAGGAAAAAATGGGAATTTTGAGACGACCCAGAAGGTCGGATTTTGCAAATTCTTCCTTGATCGCCTTGTATCCGATGATCCTACCTGTATGTTAATGAAAATGAAAAACACTGAAAACATAGCCAATATTCATCAGAATGACATGAAATTTGAATGGCAGCCTATATGAGTGACCTAAAATTAAATGCAAATGAAAAATAAAGGAAATATGCTACATATTTCTAATCACTCCGGTGTGGGGCGATTAGGACTACAGTAGTGCGGGGGGCACCTCGGGGCAGGACGCCCACCATTTGGGGCTTGGTTTCAGCACCAATCCACTTGGGATGGGTCCAAAACCTCCTAGGGGTTTGTGTCAAAATTTTGGGTGGGGTATTGTGACCAAATGTTCAGGTTTTAGGTCTGGATTGCGCTTCCAATGATCACCCAATAACCTCCCTTCCAAAAGAGAGATCAAGGATGTAAGAAGCACAAGAGATGGGTGAGGGTGTAATTCGGCAGCAATCCATTGCTCCAAATGCGCCTTTTCTCTCCTTTTTTTAGGGTGAGAAGACTCACCATTTTATATACCTGAGGGTCTCTTGTGAATGAGCATGTAGGGGCGCCACTTGGCCATCATGCCTTCCTAGGGGAGAGAAGATTCCTCCCTGATTAAGGGCTCCATGACTACCTCTATGACTGCCCCTTTGAGCTCAAAATTTCTCACTCACACTCCCATGCATTGAAGGTGGAGTTGAGTGGTGGATCTGAGCTGCCATTTGTCAAGGTTTGACCTTTTTCCCGTCAAACCTGCTATTCGCCCCACCCTAGAGCGAATGCTGCTAATCGTCCTGGGGTGGGACAAATACTAGTTTGTAATCATCCCAGGGTGGAACGAGTAGGGAGCAGAGTGCCTGAAAGGTGCCAAATTTATCTTTGACCTTCAAAAAATGCTGTGGGAGTGGTTAGGACCACTGTTTAACCTCTGGGGGCTGCCTTGGGGGCTATGCATGTCAATTCGATCAGTGCTTGTCGTCACATAATTAGATTGGTGCTCTTTTGGTGTCTACACATGTAACCATTTTTTTCAATATTATAACCACCATTTGGTGGGAGATTCTAGCTCGAGTGGCATTTTGCATGTAAGCCACCTCTTGAGCATTTAGGCAGGGTTGCATGTAGTTTTCCTTTAAAAAGACATGAAGTCATGTACAAGATCATCCTTTTGCAAGCTAATGAAATATTGAAGGATGTTGCCTCCTAAAATAGGCCTGTGATTCAGTGTTACTGTGAGATTGTTTCATTTATGTAATTGATTTTTGCATAGTGATATTGAGTTATTTGATGTATGTGAGTTATTTTTTAATATTTTGTGTGTGTGCTTTATTTTAATAGTAGGTTCCTAACAATATTTTGACAGGGCTTGTCAAAGTTTTCCTCCTTTGACTGGGGCAAGGGGAATCCTATATTTTCATGATTCTCATTTCATAAATTTCAAGGCTTTCTTGGGTGTGGGTACCAATAACTATGTTGAATTAATTGCTTTGAAGTTGCTTTTGAAAACTGCACTAGATCATAATGTTCAGTAGCTCCAAGTTTTGGGAGATTCTATGGTGGTCATCAAATGGATGAAGGATCAGTTTAGAATGGATAACATAACCTTGTGACCTATCTTAGAATAGGTGAATCTCATAGTAGGTGTTTTCAACCTCATCACTTACCAACATGTATATAGAGAACACATTTCTCTTGTGGATGTTATATCAAAGGAAGGATTGCTTTTCAATCAGGGGTGTTGGGAGTGGATTAAAATTAAGGATGGTGTGACTATCGGTGAGGCATTGATTTTAATTTATGATGTTTAGGAAAAAATATATATTTTGGTGTTTGTTCTTTATGTTGAGATTATGCCTTATGACAACTATTGTTTTTATTTTGACCCATTGACCACTTTTTACTGTAGGGTTCTCTTATGTTGATGGTGCTATATTCTTAGAAAATACTATGAAATGATAGTTAGTACTATCTTTGATTCTCTTTTTAAGCCTTGGGCAACTATGCCTTATAATATTCTTTTCTCAATTGGAGTAGAAATTATGATTTTTTCTAAGGAAAAAAATATCATTTGGCAAGATTCAAAGCTAGGTCTACTCCTTGAAATATTGAGGAATTTAATCGATTGAGCTAATGCCACTTGATAGTACTTAAGTGCATATTGATATACCTCTTCAACTATTTTAATCTAAAGCATACCAATTTCATCTTGTATGGATAAACTTAGCCCATTTATGTATCTTCTCACTTTCTTATAATCATATTCAATATGGCTTGCTGTTATTATCACTTGATAGAATTATTCCATATAGTACCACACTCCCAACTCATTTTGATTTAAGTTTTATGATTTTCTGAACTCAATTTGATAATCTAAAGGAAAAACTAGTATTTTCATTTGGAAAAAAACCTATACCAAGTTTGAAATTTATGTTTTCCCTTTCATTGTCTCTCAATATCGACATGATCCCACCAAATTAATGGATGAAACTTTAATTGTGTGCATGCAAAATTTACTTGCTTTGGGTCCACCATAAATTCATAGTAAAAGAACTTCTCCATGTTTATTATTCAATCTCATGATTCTTTTGGGTTTAAATTTTTATTAAAAATGGGAGTATCTATATTCAGCTTACTTCCCATGTAGATATTACCTGAATCAACTACTGCTTTGATTCTTCTCCTTGTTCTTGAGGTTATGGACCAGTATCTTCCTCTTTAACGTCACTCACATCTTTAATATGAATATGCCTCCTTTAGATAATCTCAATTACATCTAATCTAGCTATGATTCCTCTCAACATCTCAGCTATGTCCACTGACTGGGGCATAAGAGTCTACGGTATTCATATTCCTTGGTGTGCTACCTCTCCTCTAGCATGTATTGTAGACCTAAGAAAACTTGGATTGATACTAAATTGATGTAGTCTAGGAGAGAGAGTCTAATGAAAGACTACCTCTTCTAGTAGCACAAAAAAAGCATGATAAACTCAAACAAAAACTGGAGCAAAAATGATATTTTGTTAAATTTCTTCTTGTCCATTAACATGTTGCAATACATCATATTTATGTTTTCCTATCAATGGAGATAAAGGTAAAATCTAGAATTTCAAAATTCATGTCCCTTCACCTTTAGATCCTTCCCTAACAAATTTTATTATTATTATTTTTTCCATCCTTTTATTTTTGTTCGAACTACCACATATTTTTGTAATAGTAGCATGATGATAACAACAAGATGATAGTAGCATGACAACAATAGCATGAATATAGCAACAAATTATAGTAGCATGATGACAATAACACAATGATAAAAAAAGTATCTCAAAATAAGGTGCATGCTCAACAAACCTATCTGGACAACATGCAATTGTTTCCTATTAGTGAAAATATTTTCTAGGCTGTATTTCATGAGCTCAAGCAGCCTCTAAATAACCCCTCATGAATTTAAATATTCTATCCTAGAATTTTAGGGGCTCTCCCTAACTTACCATAAGTTTTAAGTTCAAAATGTTGTTTCTGAAAATCATATTATTGTTCTTTTCCTTCAAGAACTGAAAGATACTAGTCACACTCTCACCAAATGTATGGATATCATTGGTGGTGGTTATGCATTTACCTTTACTAATTCTCATGTTAATAGTAAAGGAGATGTTTACCTTTCCATATCCAAGTCTATTTGTTATGCTATTCTAGACCATGATGAAGACCATGCTCATCATCGTGTGTGGGTTAGATTAACTCTTAACTCTCAGGTTATTGGATTTTGTTCTATCTATGCTACTAATGACCCTACCAATCATATAATCCTTTGGGAATGGTTAGTTGTTTCTATCTATCCTATATAATGGATCCTTGGAGGTGACTTTAATATGATTGAGAATCCTAGTGATAAAAGTTGGATTGGTAGTAGACCCCTTTCTAATGCTGAATATGGTAGTTGGTCGTTTTGTTGTAATAATTAAGGTGTGCATGAACCTCTATTTTGTAAAGCCTCCTCTCATAGAGATAAATAGTTTACATGGTCCAACTATCACCAAGGTTTTGCTAGGGAGCTTATTCATCTGGATAGATTTTATTTCAATAATTATTTCTTGGATAAATTCTCCATCCATGAGCAAGTTCACATCCTTTCTCACACTAATTTATCTTATCATCTTCCTATATCATCTTATATACAAAATTCATCTATCTCTATTAATTTTATGATGCTTCATTTCAAATTAAATGTGTCCCACATTGATAATACTACCCGTTGTCGCCTTGTAGAGCATATCTGGAATAGATTTCCTAGACCAACTAGTAATACTAGTTGGATCAAATGGTTTGAAACAGTGATTTCCAATACGATTTCATCCTTTATATGGTATGGGTGCTCTATTACCATGAGGAAGAATATCCAAGAGAGTTTCCTTCATAATTATATCTCTTATCTTCATTCCATACTTATGAAAGACCCTACTAACACTGTTATTCAATGTAATCTAGCTAATGTTGAAAATCAAGCTATAGTTAATGAGTCTTACCATGCTAGAGGGGCACATATTAGATATTGCCTCAATTGGATCTTCCAAGGAGACAAGGGAACTAATTTTTTTAACTACCTCATACATAAGAATATTTTAGAAAGGATCACTAATTTGGAGGACCCTTCAAGTCATTCTCTTTTCGACTCTAAAGAGATCATGAATATTTTTATAGTTCATTTCTCTTAACTTTTTATAGTGGATCCAATTGATGAAATCCAATTTATCTTAATGGAATATGTGTAGGAACATATTACCACCCTAATAGACCCCATTATTCATAATCAACTTAAATATCCTCTTTCTGTGAATGATTTGCAAACTGCTATTTTTCTATGAAGAATGACAAAGCTCCTAGCTTAGATGGTCTTCCAATGGAGTTTTATAAAAATATTTAGAATATTCTTTCCTATGATATTCATCATATTTACCTGGAAGCTCTCTATAACAGTTCCCTTGGAGCTTTTATCAATGCAAGTCTTATAAAGATAATTCCTAAAGGTATGACTCGTAACCAAATATTCAATTGGAGACCTATTACCCTTCTCAATATTTCATTCAAGATCATAGCTAAAGCTATAGTTTTAAAAATAAAAAATATTTCTCAAGCAATTTTTCATCTTGAACACTCTACTTTTCTTAAAGGTTGTTATATTTTAGATGATCTTATGATGGCCTAGGAAACTTTACAATGGGCTATCAACTCTAATTAATATGCCCTTTTGGTTAAATTAGATTTTGACAAAGCTTATTGTAGAATCATATGGGATTATATTCTTAGTATGTTTTCTTGGCTTGGCTTCAGTCCAAATTTATGTAATAAAATTGGTATGCTCTTTGGTGATGCTTCAGCTTGTGTTCAGGTTAATGGAGTTCTTTCCTCCTCCTTCTCTCTCTAATGGTATATCTGATAGTGTTGCCCCCTTGATCATTTTTTGTATGTTTTAGCTACCGATGCTATTGGTTATATTCTTCATAAGGCTTATTATGATGGCCTCATTCAAGGTATTAAGCTTCATGGGCATAAGCATGCTCTTAACTCTCATTTTGATGATGATTTCTTTCTTTTTCTTAAAAATACCCAACACGAGGTGGAAAAAACTGAAGATATTATTCAATTGTTTTGTGAGGTCTCTGGTTCTCGTATTAATGACTCTAAAATTGATGTCTTATATATCTCTTCATCTCCTCATGGATGCAAATTCTTAACTGAGTGGAAGATCATACCTCGTGGTATGATTGTGTATTCTTTTTGGGATTAATATCTCTCTAGGATTAATATATCTCCTAAGGATATGTGGATTTGGGTTATGGAAAGAATTCAAAAAAATTTAATGCTTGGCCAGCTCAGTTTCTTTCCTCAGTAGAAAGAATTCAAGTTGTGAATAAAATTATGGCAACCTCTCATGTTTATTATTCCTCTTGTTGGATGGCCCCCATGGTAACCTATAAGAAATTAAATCAAGCCATTCATAATTTTTTATGGACTAAATGAGATGGGGATGTGGGAATGATACACATATTTGGGAAACTTTGTACTCAACCTAAGGCTTTAGGAGGTATAGGCATCATTGATCCTCTTACCCAAAGAAAAAGTTTAACTACAAAATGGGTTTCTAGAGCCATAATTGATGATGAAAACTGGAAACACCTATTTTGTTATAGAATCTCTCTAGCTACTCATAAAGGTAAATAGAAAGAAACCCCTTGGGAGGATAAGATCATTAATGCATCTTATTTTATAGTTAAAGGATCTATTCCAGTTACCCAAAATTGGAAAGATTGGTAATTAGTTTCTCATTTATTGGTTTGGAAGTTTGACTCCTTGAGACATGGTCTGAGCAACGATCTAAATAATATTTGGTGGAATAAACTTATCCTCCATAATGATAAACCTTTAGCTTTATGTAATGCTATTCATGATCTAGCTTTTTTGAAGAAATGAATTAATAGAATTAGAGATATCTAGGATTCGGGTAGCTTCTCAATTCTTACTTGGAACCAGATCTGCAATTATTGCTCCCTTCCCTCTAGGTTCAAAGAGTCTTATGGATTAGTTAAGGTTTCCATCCCTTGTGAGGTCCTTATGAAGTTAAGAACAACTACCCATAATATTTGGAATGACTGGAGATGGCTTAATGGTCATATAATCTCTTCCATTACTTCTAGTTGGTTATACAAAAATCTTCTGTGTCCCCCTTATTTAGACTCTAAGCTCAATGTCAAGTGGCAAGTGAATTTTACCAATGCCCAATGGTAATTTCTTGCTACTCAAATTTGGAAATCTCCTATTGAATCCAAAACTCAACTTGTTGGATGGCAAATTTTGCATCAAAAACTTTCAACTACTGAAAGTTTGGCTACGATTTTACACATTCCCCTTCAATGCAATTTTCTTAATGCTTTAGAAACTCTTATTCACTTGTTTTGGTTTTGTGACATGGTTAAACAAATTTGGGATGTCTTCTACTCTTTTCTTTTTCCCTCTTTCACTTGATCTTGGAAGATTTCTCTGCTTAGTTTTCTTAGATGGATTAGTGTCACAAAATATGGGATGTTTGTAGACTCATACTTATCAAGCATATTTAGAAGTGCAGATGTGAAAATGTGTTTACTGGATCTACTCCTCCATGGGATATAATTTTAGCAGACTCGACCTTTGATATTTTTTTACATGTGGGACACATTCATTCCCAAGTATATGGAACCTCCGACACACCTCGAGATGTTATTTATAGACTTCATCAAATTTCTCATATGATTCAGGATCTTTAGGAGGTGCAACAAGAAAATAAGAAGAAGACATTTAACAATGATGAGCAGGTTTAGGTTTTGATTAATTTTTCTTCTTTGAAGACTTCAGAAGATATCATAGAAGACATGCCCATAATTTCTTCATATAACAGATTCTCCCACCAGGGTTATGCACAATGGTGAATTTTGCAATTTAAAGTGAATTTTAGGATTTTCACAAGTTTTATTTTGCTAAGTTTGGGACCCTAGAGGTCGACCCATTTGCCCAAAAATTACGAGATCAATTTTTTTAGGGTAAATTTGCCCCGGTACCATAAGGTTTCTTGCCTAATTTTCACCTTAAAATTATTAAAAAAAATTATCCCACCCAATTCACCTCTTGTACCCCATTATATATAGGTAACCTTGATAGCGACACTCATACAATTAAAACATTAATTTTATTCGATAGTGAATGATACAAAGCAAGCGACTGACACAACATGATTGATAAAAGGTGACTGACATGGATGATTGTGACAATCACCATGTGATAGTTGCCTTGTGACAATCACATGTGACAGTCACCTTATGATAGTCGCTTGTGTCAGTCACCTTGTGATAGTCGCCACATGGCGACTGTCACATGGAGACTGTCACATAGTGTTTGAAAATAATTTTATAGTTTTAAGCATCAATATATATTCAAACATAGGCATATTTGTACTCGTTGAAAAGCTCTTTTCAAGCCTGGTCTAACGAAACTATTTTTACAAAATTTTAAGATGATGTAATAGGTCAAAATATATCCAAAATTGATGTTACTTCCTTACCACCATATTTGGGGCTATTTTTGACCTATTAAATCATATTGAAACTTCATATAAAATACCACCATTAGATCAGGCTCAAAAAGTGCTTTCCAACAAGTACAAATATACCTATGTTTGGATATATATATTGATGCATAAAACTATGCAATTATTGTCAGTCACCTTGTGATAGTCAACATGTGATAGTCACCATGTGATAGTCACCTTGTGATAGTTGCCATGTGACAGTTACCATCTGACAGTCACCTTGTAACAGTCACCATGTGACAATTGCCATGTGGTGACTATCACAAGGCGACTGGCACAAGCAATTGTCCCAAGGCAACTGGCAATAATTTCATAATTTTAGGCATCAATATAATCCAAACATAGGCATATTTGTACTCGTTGGAAATCTATTTTTGAGACCAATCTAATGGTGGTGTTTTTATGAAGTTTCAATATGATTTAATAGGTCAAAAGTGACCCAAAAATGGTGGTAAGGAAGTAATGTCATTTTGGGATAGATTTTGACCTATTAAATCATCTTGAAACTTCATAAAAACATCACCATTAGATTGAGCTCAAAAAGAGCTTTCCAACGAGTACAAATATACCTATGTTTGGATATATATTGATGCCTAAAAATATGAAATTATTATCAGTCACCTTGTGATAATCGCCATGTGACAGTCGCCATGTTGCAACTGTCACAAGACGACTGACATAAGTGATCGACAATAATTTCATAGTTTTAGACATCAATATATATCCAAACATAGGCATATTTGTACTCATTGGAAATCTCTTTTCGAGCCTAATCTAATGGTGGTGTTTTTATGAATTTTTAGGATGATTTAATAGGTCAAAAGTGCCCCCAAATTTTTTTATAATTTACGTGCAAATTTTTTGAAAATTCACCATATTTTGATAAAAATTTGCAAATTTTGCCTTGAAGTTTATACACGATTCACCTTGATTCACCTCAAATTTATAATTACTTTTTTGGTACTACCCCTTATGCATAACCCTATCTCCCACAGATGAATGTTGATATCTAGTTTATTGCAGCAAGATATAGCTATAGTATTTTTGTTGATATTAGCTTCTATTTTTATGTATATTCAATTATGGATGCTTTACTCCTGATCCACCTCATTTTGTTTTTTAGTTGGTGGATAGTGCTAGCACCAAAATACTATAATGTTTTGGTTAAATAATTAATATAATCTAGTTTTTTTTTCAATAAAATAAAATAAAAATAAAATGACAACATGGTAGTAGTAGCAACAATACTTAGATGGCGGTAACTATTTATATTATTAAAATTATATAAAAGTTGAAAATATAATACTTTTTAAGTCAACATAAAGAAGAAAATTCTAGTGAAGCTATTCCTTGCACTTTCGACTTTTTAAGGCAATATAAACCTTTAGAAGATAAGTCTCATTTTGAAAATATGAAAAAGTGGAAGAGATTCATGAATATCAGAGTGTTGGAAAGAATGGAAGAAGAAGAAAAAGGGCATCAAACCACGAACTAAGAGAAAAAGAAACTCAAAAGGATATTGATCTCGGAAGCCAAATAAAAATATCATAGGTGTTAACAAGAAGCGGGGCTAAGCCCACTAACAAAAATAAAAATTATTGATGGTGAAAATGATATCATGTAATATTAAGGGTATGAATAAAATCCCTAAAAAAAGAGTTAAGGAATAAATAGGTTGTTATAGCCCTGAGTCTATTTTAATACAAGAAAAAAAATTAAGTAGTGAGGAATGTAAGGAGACTTTTAAGAAGATTTATAAGATAGATGATTGTTTAGTAGTTTCTTCTACAGAAGCTACAAACAATATTGCAATAGTATGGAATAAATGCAAATGGAATGGATAACTATTAGAAGCAAAAAGTAATTGGGTTGCTGGATTATTTTTTAGTAAAGAGGAAAACATCAAAGTTGGGATTATAAATGTATATTCTCCAACTATAGTTACTCCACATGAAAGATGTTGGAAGGACCTTAGTGTATTTTTATCAAATACACTGATGATTCAATGTGATCTACAGATTCTTGGGGGTGATTTTAATACAGTTATATCTCATTTGGAAAAAAAGGGTGGCATTCTAGGATGGTCTAAATAAATGCAATATTTTTATTCATTTATCAATTCAAATGACCTTTGGGATGTTAGTACCTCAAGCTTTCAATACACATGGGATAACAGGTGCATTGGAAAAAACATATAGTGGAAATATTGAATAGATTCTTGTTATCCAATAAATGGTTGTAAACAAAGTATACAATCTCTTCAAATATTTTATTGTGAGCAGGATCAGATCGCAAACCCATTCTTTTGACTTGTGAGTCACCTAACAATGATCATCCAAATCCATTTTTCTTCCAGTCTACGTGGCTCTAAGACCCTAAGTTTTTCCAGATGGTTATGCTATGGTGGGATGAATAAAAATTTAAAGGATCATGTATGTACAGGTTTGTTCAAAATTTGAAACATTTAAAGGATAAAATAAATATATGGAATGTCAAATATTTTGGTAACATTTTTAAGGAAAAAAACATTGAATCCAAGCTCCAAAATTTACAAGATATAGTAAAAAATTAATGGAATGGACCAGGATTCTTATGTGAAATAAAAACAATTACTTTCTTATTATCATAATGCATTGAGAAAGGAGGAGTCATATTGGTTCCAAAAATCTCGAGATAAATGCTAAAGGAAGGAGATAAAAATACAAAGATTTTTCATGCTATAGCAAAAATAGTATTTTCTATTCATCATATAAAAAATATTATAACTCCATATGGAAGAAATTTTGAGGATGAAGAAGATATAAGGAAGGAAGCAATAAATTATTTCAAAAATATTTTGTCAGATTCTAGGCAAGATAAGGAGGCACAAGAAAAACTTATGCAAAATATTCCACAAATTATCATTTAGAGACAAAAAGAAAGCTACATGAAGAAGATATCTATGGAGGAGATCCATGAAGTAATTTTCTCTTTCCATCCTAACAAGGCACTTGGCCCTGATGAATTTCTTGCAATTTTATTTCAATTTTTTTAGGATTTATTGAAGAGTGATATGTTAGATGTGGTTGAAGAGGTCCAAAAAAGGAAGGCTATAATAAGTGAGATCAATGCTACTTTTATTACCTTGGTTCCCAAAAAGGGTGACACAAAATATTTTGATAATTTTTGTCTAATAAGCCTTTGTAATATGATTCACAAGATCATTTCAAAAATTATGACAAACATGTTGAAGGGCATTCTAGGATGTATTATATCAGAGGAACAAAGTGGATTTATTCACAGTAAACAAATTATTGATGGTATAATTATTGCACAAGAAGCCATACATTCTCTTCATTCCATGAAAAACCAGGTAAGCTTTTGAAATTAGATATGAACAAAGCATATGATAGGGTTTCCTGGAATTTTTTACATGTTATTCTTCGAAAGTTTGGCTTTGATTATAGTTGGTATGAGTGGATTAAATTTTGTTATAACATTGCAATTTTTTTGTTTTGGTCAATGGTTCTCTTGTTGGGTACTTCAAGTCATCTTGTGGAATTTTTCAAGGTGATCCTCTTTCTTCTTATCTATTCATTATTCTACCAGAAGCATTAGGGAGAGAATTTTTAAAGGTAAAAATGGCAGGAAAAATCAAGGGTATTCAATTTGCAAAAAATGGTCGCTTTGAATCTCATTTCGAATTTGTTGATGACACTTTTCTTTTGGGTCATCCCTTAGTCAATGAGGCCATGGGGTTAAAATAAATATTGTCATGTTATGAGAAGGCTATGGGACAGTTGGTAAATACTTCAAAATCTAGGATTTTTTCATTAATACTACCCTAGATTTACAACAAATTATTTTGGATATTTTGGGGTTTAAAATTGAAAAATTTCCATCAATCTACCTAGGTATTCCTTTGTCTAATAAAGGAAATAAAAAGGAGCTTTGGATATATGTTTTGGATAGAATTAAAGCTTTCTTGGCAAGTTGGAAAGGTAACCATGGCACAAAGGCTACAACTCATAAAGACTACTTTGCAATCCATTCCTATTTATATGATGTCACTTTCAAGACTACCAATAGGTATTACATTAAAATTTGAAAAAAAATCAAAGAGAATTTCTATGGAAATGTTGTGAGGAAAAATGTAGGTTTCCTCTTTGTAAGTGGGAAAGGGTTTGCAGAGGAAAGAATATTGGAGGAGCAAACTTGCAAAATTGCAGATTTATGAATTTGGCATTAGGAGCAAAGCTTGGGTGGAGATTATTCAGAGATCAAAGAAATAATTGGGAAACAATATTACTAAAAAATATATAGGTTCTCTTGATGCAATGAAATTGTTTAGGAAAAGAACTCTACCCAAAGGATCAACATGGAACTTCATATCAGAGAGTTTGTAATTGAAAAAGAAATATACTAGATGGTCATTCAATGAGGGGCGTAATGCAAATTTTTGTTCTGATGCCTTATCCTCTCATATCTGACTCAAAATGGAAACCATTGGGTCAAACGTGCCTAGCATGTAAAGGTCAAAAAGTCAAAGATTATATTATTATGAGCAAAAACTCTAGATCATAGATTTATTTTAGTAACTTTGTTGAAGTAGAGGAACTCAAAAAAATTGTAAATGAACTTCAAAATATGCTTCTAGAGTTTTATTTATCAATTTTTACATGAAAAGATTAGTTGATTTGAAACTTATCAAAGGATGGTGGATACTCAGTAAAGTTGGGATATGAGTATTTAGAACAATCAAAATTTTCTTCTCCTAGAGATTTTCCTTGGAAGAATGTTTGGTCATTCGAGGCTCTTCCTAAGGCCTCAACATTTCTTTGGTTAGCGAGTTCAAAGTAAGATTCTTTCGGGAGAGAGCCTACAAAGAAGAGAATATTATGGACCTTTCAGATGTGCCTTGTGTGAGAAGAATTTAGAAATGTTACACCATTTACTTCTTCATTGTTCATTTTTCTTACACCATTTGGGGGTTTTAAAAAATATGAAATTATATTGGGTATCTCCATCAACATTGAAAGAGTTGATAAAAAGTTGGATAAATTATTTCAAAGCTAAATTATTTTGTATTCTTTAGAGGATTGGCCCTGCCATTATTTGTTGGAATTTATGGCTTGAAAGGAATAATAGATTTTTTTAAAATAAATATAAAAATGATGCTCAAGTACGGTGCCTCTGTTGCAGAATATCTAAAAACATGGTGCTCATCATGGGAAATCTCAATTGTAATAAAAGAAGTTCTAATAAATTGGCTACAATATTTAAACATACATGGAAGAATCATTTGCGACAGCCAAATTAAAAAAAAGGATCTATGTTGATCTATGGTAAAATAAAAATATTCAGAAATTGGGTTTATCAAAATTAATTTTGATGGTGCTTCTAAAGGAAATCCAAGAAAAGCTGGTGGATGTGGTGTTTTTAGAAATAGTGAAGGTAAAATTCTCCTCACTTATTTAGAATCATATGGAACTTCAACTAAAAACTATGCAAAGGCTAGGGCACTTATTACTTGGATTAAAATTGCAACATAAAAATGATGGAAATATATTTCAATTGAGGGGGACTCACAAATTATCATCAATGATATTAACAAAAATGGATGTGGAGACTGGATAAAAAATTATTGTTGATGTTCATCATCTATTACTAGAGGCAATATCCTGGCAGTATGAGCATATTTATAGAGAAGGAAATCGAGTAGTAGATAAATTAGCAAATTATGGTGTTGATCATATTGCGATAAAATTCAAATTTTAGAAGACAACTGGCTAAGTGAGATTTTATGTCTTAATAAAAATGATGTCAAAGAGTTGATTGTGGAAACATAGCACTATGAGGAAGTTGAAGAACATATTTAAGAGAAAAAATAAAAGAAAAATCGTGATAAAATTTTTTGCTATAACAAATACAATATTTTGGTATTTTGATGGAAGTGACCCCAATAGAAACCACATATAACCTATTAAAAAAAAATTAAAAAAAAAAGAACTTAAGTGTATACAAATATTTGATAAAAGTTATTCAAAAACATTTATCACATTAATATATATGTGATTATATCTTTCTATATTTTATAGAACTTCATGCCTTAAACATATAAAAATGATAGTAATATTAACTTTTAAATAAGCAATGAATAAAATGATGGATTTTGGTATTGTTAAATTTTAGTGTTTCCCATTATGGATTAGATATAAACATAATAGTAAATTATAATTATATATAAATTACAATTATAATTTCAATTTATGAATGAGTATATGTAATATTTTTAATTTTATCTATAAATTATATATTTTTTTATTGAGAAATACTTCTTATACACATCCACTGTGGGGATTGAACCCGGGTCACTGATAATGAAGTAATATAAAATCACGAATGAATATATGTATTATTTTTATTTAACTATAAGAAACACTTCTTATACACATCCACCGTGGGGATTGAACCCATAGTGAAGTAATATAAAATTATGAATGAATATATGTATTGTTTTTATTTAACTATAAGAAACCAATGAAATTTATATGACAAAAAGGAATCCAAAAAACTAGTTATACTTCAATTTGTGATAACATTGTATTATAAGTTAAATTATAGAATTAATTATACCTATATACTTGTATATATGGGTAAAATTTTGAAACTTAAAAACCTAAAGTTTGCATATTTTTTTTTTTTTTGTTGTTGTTGAAGAATACACTTAGACACCCATTGGCTTAATGTGAACATGGGTCTCCTTGATGAAGAGATATCAATGCAGTGTCAGTTAATTAATGTAAACATGGGTCTCCTTGAAGAAAATCCAAAGAAATACCAATGCAGTGTCATTTTTGGAACAAGTTCTATATGTTTTTAGTTTAAAACCCTTTTATGAAAAGTTTGATGTGGTGAGTATTTAAAACATCTCTATAATGTAACCACAATGTAATAGAAATAAAGGCCCATTTCTTTGTTGTTAAATATATACTTATATCTATAGTTTTGATTATTAATTAATTTAATTGTATATATTTATATTATTAAATGTTGATGTATTTCATGATGGTCATATAAACATATGAAAACATTGTGTAAGGATCAAGGCAAACAATATAGACCTAGAATATATACATAGAAAACTAAGGGTTGAAATCTATAGATAAATCCTGATATTTTATTAAAATCATTATAAAACAATAATGTAGAAGATGTAATTTCTTGTTGTGCCTATATTATTGAAGTCTTCCATCACTTATTTTTGGATTTGGGTGTTGTTTGGGTTCTTCCCAACTCACTAAAGGACCTAATTGTTCAATGGGTCTCCTTCTCCTCCCCCAACTTACGCTAGTTTTGGAAATTTGGGTTACCCTATATTTGGTGGCGAGTGTGGAAGGAAAGGAATGCCCATGCCTTTAAAAATATTTGCCATCTTGAGTCATCGGTCTCCTCGAGGGCCATTGTAGATACAATGGAAAATGTGAAAGCTTTAAAACTAGATTTGATAACTTGTTAAGGGGAGATCGGTTTGGAGAGATCTCTGGGTTTTTTAACTCAGCCTGAGAATACAGTGAGCAAGGTAAGTCCAAATAAGGTTAGCACGATTTGGAAACCCCCTCCATTGGTTGGCTGAAATTTAAATTCGACGAAGTTTCTAAAGGGAACCCGTGTCCAATGGGTGTAGGGGTTTTTTTAAAAACTCGAAGGAAAAAATCCTCCCCGCCTTTGCTAAAAAATTGGGTTACCAAACCAACCATTTCATTGAAGCTTGGGTATTATTTTAGGGTGTTTCCCAATTGAACTAGGTGAATTGCAAGAAACTAATCATAGAAGGAGATTCACTCAATGTTATCAACATGATTAATGGCAACCAAAATCCCTCTTGGATTATTGTAAATTTTATAATTGAAGCCAGGAGAATGATTCAAAATTTAGAAGAAGTCTAATTCAAACATTGATTCAGGGAAGGTAACAAAGCTATGGACTTCTTGGCTAATCAAGGTCTTATGCAACAAGATCTTCACATTTGGACAAATAATTTCCCAGATGGCCTTAGATCATTGGACAATGAATTCAGGCAAAGGTCAAACTTGAGTCAGAATACTTAGGGCGGGTGGCTGGAACCCTCCCCATTGGATGGTATTTTTTGAATGTTTTGGTCGGGCTTACGTGCCCAATTTTTTATCTCTGTTTATCCATGTAGGCCTGCAAACCCGAATTTTATCTCTGTTTGGCTTATGTGTCTGGGTTTGTTTGACTATTATATGATGATCTGGGTGTAGGTAGTTGTGTCCAAGGACTAGTTGACTTTAATGCTTGAAGTGTCCTCAGACTCCCAGTTACTTACTGAAAATTAGTTTCTTTTTGTTATAAGGTTTAGAGATCTTTTCAAAACTCTTTTTGTTATAAGGTTTGGAGGTCCTTTCAAAACTCCTTTCATCCAACTAATAAAAAAAAAATTATATAAAAATTTGAGTTCCTACAATAATATGATTTTGATATTTTATTTAAAAATCCAAATATATTACCAAAGAATATTATATAAACATAATCTAAATTCAATTTGTTTGACGTTAAGATAAGTAATAGTACAATTTATTATAACATTATTTAATGTTGATGTAAATCTTTAAGTTATTGTAAACATCTAAATGAAATTTAATGATCATATTGTCGCAAGCCCGAGTAAGTTACAGGTTCATTCATCTACAAAAACCTGTCAAATTTCAACTGATGACCTCATTCTCCACCACCATATGATGTCGAATCTTTCTGTTAATCAGATTTTACGAGTTCCAACACCGACTGACCTTGTTGTTCACAGAATATTTCAGCATTTCAATTACATACAAAATACATTCACCATCATTTCGTAGTTCTTATTTCAAAACAGAACGTAGCCTTTGTCTCTGTCAGTCCAATATGAGTTGAAAAACAGAAGTACCCCAAAGTCCAATAGAAAGATCCAAAAATCTCTACATCAAAATCGAAGGTCACTGCTACGACTGAGAAGTGTCGTTATTCTTCCCGAAAAACGTGTGTCCTAGCTGATCTGGCTGATGATGTGCAACCTTTGACACGTAATTTTCAACAGGTGTGCGTCTTCATCCGTGTTGCACAGCAACGAGAGGAATCTGCCATTACATTTACATTAACAATCTGTACCTTCTGTCAGTCCAACATGAGTTGGAAAAACTGAAGTGCCCCAAAGTCCAATAGAAAGATCCAAAAATCTTTACATCAAAATTGAAGATCACTGCTACGACTGAGAAATGTCGTTATTCTTCCCGAAAAACGTGTGCAACCATTGACAGGTATTTTTCATTAAATGTGCATCTCATGAATCGTAACAAATATCAATCCAGTCTTCATCTGTTTTACACAGCAACGAGAGGAATCTGTCAGTACATTTACATTCGCAATCTGTACCTTCTTATTCGCTCAGTATTCACGTTCCTCTATTATAAATCTTATCACTTACTCATTTTATTATTTCATTTTATTATTTGAGTTGTGAAATGAACGAAGTCACACATTCGGTGAAATAGGGCAAGAACCTCTAGTGTAACGTTAGATAACGGTATGTTTCTTCTGTTATTTTCCTCAAAAGGTCCATTACACCAAAGCAGAACGTACAATCGAACTAAATGTGATAAATTATAGACGGTTATTTAATTAAATTACATTTATTTAATGTTTTTGGATATTAATTTAAAGAGGGTTTTGAAAGGTTCCTGTAATCTTATACATACAGCCAAACTCTCAACCAAAATAACAATTTCCAAAATATTATACCTATTAGGAATAACAGAGAGAGTTTAATTCCTAATAACCATAATGATTCCGGAGAGAACTTAGAAAATCACAACGTTTTGAAGGCAAAACAAACTCTAACAAACTCCCAACAAAGGGCAAAGTGAGATCGAACACCCCTTCCAACGAGAGCCAAAGGGATGTCCGACTCCTCCTTACAAAAACAAAGCATCATGAGCCTCTTTCCTAGCAAGGGAGACTACGTCATTTCGGACATCGTTTTTCCACACCGAAAAAGCAGCACAGTGGACACCATGGTTGGCCAGCATATCGGCCAGTGCATTCCCCTCATGGAACACATGGCGAATGTTCACCTATTTAAAAGCATACAATAATATCCTAGCTTCGGCAATAAGATTGAGAACATTCCAGCTAGGTGTACACTCCCCTTTGAGCATCTTGATTATGTTCAATGAGTCACCTTCGATTTCCACATTATGATAGTCAGCATCCACTAACAATTTCACCCCATATAAGCTGCGTGAGCCTCCATAAAGTGTGAAGATTGGGAATCAAGGGGTTCAACAAATTCCATGAGGATGTCACCATTCTCATTTTGCACAACACCGCCTGCTCCAGCCTTGCCGGGGTTACCCTTTGAGGCCCCATCGAAGTTGAGTTTTAGCCAATTGGGAGCTGGATGGGCCCACTTAATTCCTACTCTAGGATCAGATTCGGGAGGGGGCCGAGGAAGAGGGCTCCAACCCAATTTAAATTCCAAATCAACTTTGTCGGAGGAGGAATGCGCATTGGACCGTTTATCCATAAAGGCATCCAAGACATTCTTCGACGCTATGTTAATGATCGTAGTACCCACCCTAACAGCATTGGTATCAACATCATTAAAAGCACGAGCATTCCATTCTATCCACACTCCTCACCACGCATGGGGAAGCATAATTTTCCACAACCAAGATAGTCGTTGGGACATGAATGACGAACACCATTGAAGGATGTTTTCAATCAACATACTTGGAAACACCCAATATATGTTGAACCAATTAAAAATAAACATAAATACCTGCCATGTGAACGAGAAGCTAAGGAGCAGATGTTGCATGGATTCCAAGTCTGATTTGCACAGATAGCATATGTTCACCATAATGCGATCCCTCTTTCGAATATCCTCCAAAGAAAATATTTTATTTTGATCCGCCAACCAAAAATAAATATTGATCTTTGGGATAAGTCTTTTAATCCAAATAAGATTCACTGGAAAAGGAGCCTCATATTTCGGGAGAAGGAAGGAATAAGCTAATTTCATAGTAAAGTCACCTTCAGCTTCCCCGCTCCAAATCAAATGGTCTTTGGAATCGTCCTGTCTGATCATAAACCTGTTGAGTTCCACTAAAAGTCTCTTCCAACTGACCAAATAGTTCTGGTTGGACACCCAATAGGGATGAGAATTATATGAACGCCTGCCATTAACAATAGGCATATATTGGGAAACCCAAATTTTGCCTTCCTCCATCGCTTTCAAAGCAAGAGCCCTAAGATTTGGGTCATCCAATAACGACTCTTGCCTCAACCAATGGTATTCCCAAAACTCGGCGTTTCTCCCATAACAAATGATCCACCTGCTTTTATCCTTCACAAAGTCCCTGATCTTCATTAAGCTTCTCCAAAAAATGGAGCCTCTCGAGGAGAGATCATCTGATAAGAAATAATTAAATTCGTATTTCATTTTAATGATAGAACACCAAGGTCCCTCGTCATTCGAAGCAACCAACCACCTTGATTTACCAACCAGGGCTCTATTCGTAAGTGTTGCTCTTTTCAAATTAAGACCTCCCTCTTTTCTCCTCTAACAAATCTTATCCCAAGTGACCAAGTGGTACTTGCATTTTAAATCCAATCCAGCCCAAAGGAATGTTTTACAAATACGATCAATTTTATCCATTACTTTAGCACAGAGCATGAACAAGGACATGAAATAAATGGGTATGCTTTGGAAAATGCTTTGAATAAGTATCACATTCCCTGCTTGGCTCAGCAACACCCCTTTCCAAGAGGCTAGTTTACATTGGATTATTTTAATCAAAGGGTCCCACAGTGAGTCTTTCATTCTCCCCACGAAGAGAGGTAGCCCAAGATAGGTCACTGAAAATGTGGTAATCCTACAATTGAGTATATTCGTAATCTTTGATTGCCTAGATTTTGAAGTGTTAACTAAGTAGAGAAATCTCTTCATAAAGTTGATTTCCTAGACAACAACCCTCTCATAAAAAAATAAGATCTTTTTAATATCCTAGGAAAAAAATACCAATGCACCACTAGCAATCAGAGTGTCGTCAGCAAATTGGTGATGAGATACATGTGGACATGGGAGAGCTAGACTAAGACCTACCTCCCCGCTAAACCTTCCAATCACTCTCCCCAAAGCCTCCGCTAGAAAGAGGAAGATGAAGGAGGAAAGCGGATCACCTTGCCTCAAACCGCGATGAGACTTAAAAAATCCAAACCCTAATCTGTTCACTAGAATGGAGCACCAAACTGAAGAAATACAAGCTAAAATAAGGGTGATCCACTGATCGTTGAAGCCAAAATTCCTCATGACCTCTTGTAAAATGGCCATGTCACTTTTTCATAAGCCTTATTGATGTCGATATTTAAAAGGAAAGCATCTCTACCATTGTACTTGACCGAATGAAGAACCTCATGCATGACAATAACTCCATCTAAGATTTTTCTAATTGACACAAAGGCACTTTGAGCCATATCAATGATATTCAGAAGCAACCCCTTGAGTCTATTAGACAGAGCCTTAGAGAGGAATTTATGTAAAGAATTACACAAACTTATTGGTCTAAAATATTTAAATGATGAGGCAGAATCCTTTTTTAGAATTAAGGCAATCAACGTGGCATTCAGGGATTTAGGAATCTCCGTCGATCTTTGGGCTTCTCTCAGAGCCTCCGCCACCTCAGACCCACAAATATTCCAATATTTCTAAAAGAACAATGGAGGAAATCCATCAGGTCCCAAAGCCTTTAAAGGCCCCAACTCCTTAACAACATTAAATATTTCATCATCTATGAGCGGGGCCTCCAAACCCGCATTCATTTCCTCCGTCACCAACATAGGAATGACATCTAACATAACACGTTCCACCATAAAATCCTGATTCGGGGGGACCAAGAATATAACTGAAGAAATTCACAGCCTCCAATCGAATTTCCTCGCTCTTCCTGATAGATCTACCATCCTCCTTAATAATCTCCACTATTCTATTCACTGCATGGTGGACGCATGAAAGAACTGCATATTCTTGTCTACTTATCTTAGACATAATTCTCTCAATTTTTGCTTCTAGTGCAACTCGATATCCACTTGTTTTTTATGATAATTGGCTAAGCACAACCTTTCCTCCCTTAAAAACACCTCATCAAGTCCCCGTGACTTAATATTTTTCTCTATTTTAGCAACCTTCTTTTTTAAAGCTTCCAACTCCCTAAAGATATTACCATACACGTTCTTGTTCCACCATTTTAATTGATGATGAAGCCTTCAAATTTTGAAGGTAACTTTAAAAAGGCTCGATCCCAATGCTTCCTCATCCCACTATTTTTTCATGCAATCTTCGAAGTTAGGGAAGTTGCACCACATTGCTTCAAAGCGAAAGGGTATCAAAACAAAAGAAGAGTTTTCAACAGTCTCCAAAAGGAGAGGATTATGATCTGATCCCACTCTGGGCAAGGTGGAAAGCACCGTACCCCCAAATAAATTGAGACTTTAAGATGAAACTAGCGCTCTATCCAGCCGGCTCAGGATCAAACCATTACCCGACCTACTATTACTCCATGTAAAATGCCCCCTTTCAAATCCACGTCTCGTAATTCTATGAAATATATGAAATCCTCCAGGTTAGCAAGACTACGCTCTTTAGGGCCACTTCCACCCCTTCTCTCCAAAGGATATATAGGGGAGTTAAAATCTCCAATCACTAACCAATGTTCATGAATGAAGGTTTGATGTATTTCTATCAATATCTGCCAAAAATATCTCATTTCATAAGTGGTATTCGAAGTGTAGATGTTGGAGACCACCCAAAATTGTGCCAAAAAAGAATATTTATCACTCTACATGAAGCAGAGATTACATGCCCATCAAATTTATGTGAATTCTAGAAAAAAGGAGTCCACCCGCTGTTCCCATAGCTTCACTGGCCATGAAACCCGAGTCCTTCCATACTGCCCTTTGGATCGATCTCCATGACTCGACCTCAAGCTTTGATTCTTGAATGCATAACATATCAGGGGCCAATTCTCTTCTAAAGGACGCCAATAAGTCCTTCTTAGAGGAGCTATTAAGCCCTCTTATGTTCCATGATCATATTTTCATGGGAAGGGGGAACTCACTTTATCTCCACCACCTATCGACGAGCTCAAGAAACCATCCAAGCTCAATCATTTTTCACCTTCACCAATTTTTAGAACTAGTCTAGATTGACCTCCGTTGGCCATAGACTCATTGGCCTTTCTTTTCCTGCTTACTTTAGACATAGGCCTTCCAGGTTTATAGGCCTTACCCAAATCCATCAAACATCTTCTGTGACTATGGGTTTTAGGGCCAGGAGAGCCCTTCTCCATTACCACCGACTGAGGAGACGGGGAAGCAGGAGCCACATCCATCACTAAATATTCATTTCTTACCATAGAGGGGGAACAACCATCCACATGATTGGTCGTACTAGGAGAGAAGGACAGACAAAGAGCCACTAAGGATTGTGGGCATTTCTTTAAGGACCCCATTGGGGTCGTCATCTGGGCTTTAGAGCACAATGGACCCAAGTTTTTTGCCAGAGCATTTAGACACTTGAAAGAGTTGTCTAAGGGGATAGAAGCCTCCGCCAGATTGACTTCCAAAAACAAGTCCACCTCTAGCCTATTAGAATTATCCATTGCAATATTTGAACACATCGGTTTGACCAAATCCTCCTTCCTAACCATAGGTGCCAACAAAGGGGAGGAAAGAGGGGGAGCCAAATTTTGAAGAGCCACCGAAGGAGCAGTGACTTCCTTGACCGACGGTGCATCAAATGATTTATTCTTCCATAGTCTTTACTTCTTTGAGGGGAAATACCAAAAAAATTTGCTAACACCAGAAATAGAGGCCGGTCTCTTCCATTTCTCCACTGTGGCCACAAATCCTTACGAGCACTGCACCCTAGTAGGGGCATCCCCCAAATTTATTTTGCAATGCAAAGATGAATGACCTATTGCCCCATAAGATGAACATGAAAAGCTAGCATGTTTGTATATGATTACCTGCTCCCACCTTCTTGCCAAATAATTGATCAAAATAGATTTTTGTAGCTCTTTGGACAAGTTCACGAGAATACTCAGGCGAACAAATTGCCTTTTGTCTTTTGACATGGAAGAGGCATCAAAAGAGATAAATTTCCCAATTGCATTGGCAATCTGTTTGAAGATGGAGTCATGCCATAAATAGAGAGGGACTTCAGGAAGATGAATCCAAACCAGAACCATGTCCACTTTGTGAGTAGCAGGGTTAAACCCAGAGTCCCATTCTTCAAATACAACCCACACTTTCCAAAAAACCACAACCCCTCTTCCAACACCCGATCAACATCATAGGGGTCCGACAGAGAAAAGAGAAAAAAGTTCCTTGGGAGAAGAGATAAACAGAGGCTACTAGTCGGCTTCCAACGGATGATGGCCCATATCTTTAAAGCATAAAAATTTAGTCTACTCCCAAAGAATTTTCCCACTAAATTACCAGATAGATTCACCAATGGAGAGGACATAGTTGAGTCAGAGTTAGAGACAGAGATTTCGAGTTGGGGATGAACATCTCCATCGATAACCCGATTGGATAAGTCTATATTCCTCCCATTCCTTTTGGGTGTAGCCTCCCCATTAGCTTGGCCACAAGGCTTTTCCAAAGAAAGAGGTTCCACCGGTTCGTCTAGAGCTTCCCCACCCGGATACCACATTTCATCAAAATCACACACTAGCAATGCAAAAGAGAGGACCAAATGAGATAACCACTTAGAAAACCACAAGAATCCAAACACAAACACAAACTGATGAAAGCCAGCCCAAGATCCACCAGAGCAAAGAGCCACAACCGTTTACATTTATTTAATTATTGTTTAGGTTTTTCCTTGAATATATAATATTTTCTATAACAACATTCTCATATGATATAAAATTATTCTTAAAGCGAAAAATATAATTTTTTTTTTGTTTTTATAATTCAACATATCCAAAAACAATCAAAATAATATATAATATAAATTAATCTAATAAATATGTGCACATTAAAATCAATCCATTGGATCCAATTATTATACTAAAAAATTTGGTTCCATCTAACTTTTCGTAGGCTTTGATCTTACTTTGTTCTATATAGTCTATTCTAACTATGAATGATGCACATGTTGATGATCTACCGTAAGAATCAATGGACTATAAATACATGAACATATAGAACTATTATAACACTAAGAATAGCTTTTATTGACCACTAAGCAATGTTGTTATATTGTTATAATTGAATCTTAAAATTTTCAATAACCCTTTTGTTTCTAAAAGTGTATTTTATTTTAATCAATTTCTTTTCTTTCTCTAAGGAAACATGTGCATATGCCTTTTTATATTAAGCATTACTTTCTCCAAAATTCTCCTCATTAATATTTAATGTTATCATTTTTAATTGCTTGAACAAATATCTCTAATATTCTTGCTAATCCATATACACATTCACTTCTATAGAACACATTCATGTGTCTTCAAACTTCTCATTTGAAATAGGACAAGGAGAAGCTATCATCCACAAAAATAGATATACAACAACTTGATAGTAGCAAAAAATCAAAGCATAAAGAAAGCAATACCCAAGATCTAGATGTACGTCCATAAGGAGCATTCAAAACCACCATTGGAGTGTTACAAAACTTCCACTGTAGTGTTGCTCGCAATCCTAGCTCAAAGTTGTCAAAGCATTGATCATTATCCTAGGTAGAAAAAAATCATATACCAAGCACCATTGAAGCATTGAGGAGAAAACACAACAAATAAAGAGTTAGAAATAATTCATTGAGGAATCTTGCAAAAATATGTTGAAGAGGAATCAAGAGGAAGGTACATGCAAAAATAAAGGGTGCCACTTGTTACCATTGAATAAATCCTAATGTATTTCATATGAGCGCTTAAAATAATACTCAAACCTTGCACACTTTAAAGGAATAATCAAAGGAAGCAATATACAAGAAGCATTGCTTGTGTTAGAAATGAGATGACATGTAATCAAGTCATATAAACGCTCAAGAAAGTCCTCAATGTTCATACTCCATCCAAAAATAAATATTACAAATATAAAAAAGAATCTACATCCTCCAAGCATTGAATAAAATGCCTATGACACTTGTCACTCACAAAAAGGAACTCCTTCCTATTTAAAGCACCTACAACCAAGGAGGGAAGCACATTTAGAGTAGCAAGGAGTTGTAGTGTGTAAGAAGAGTGAAGAGCATTTAAGGCTCTTGGTCAAGATATTCAAAGCAAGTTAAAGAATCCATATTTGAGGCACTAGCATTCAAGGATTGAAGTCAAGGGAGAATCAAATCCTACCATTGGTCATAGAACCCAAGAGAAGCATTAAATATTGTTGCCATCCACATCTAAATTTAGTGCCAATTACTTAAGATTTGTAGCATTATAAAGGTAAGAATTTACCTTATTTTAATTTGCTTTCATCAAAAGGAGTTATAAGGGTATAATATAAGGTTGAAACTATAGGGAAATCAACTACATTTGGAAGCAAAATTAAAGGATAATTATACAAAAAAAATAGCTTACTATTTGTAATTTAAAACATAAGAGAAACAAGAATTTCTACCTAGAAAAATTAAATTTCTATTATTGCAAATATTATTGTTTTCTAATATTTCAAATTAGGGAGTTATAATAAATACTTCACCAAAATTAGATTATTGTAATTTAGAAACATTAAAAGGCTATAAAATTAAGTTCATCAAGGAATATCAAGGGTTGTAATTAATTGGTATACTTATCTCAAAACCACATTAAAGGGATAAAAGAAAGCCAACCATTTGAACTTCATCAAATTAACAAGGACTTAGTTCAATAGGAGAAATAAGGAGTAATACAAGTTAATTTTTGCTATTTATAAAACTTTACAAAATCAACCCAAAATTTAACTACTATTCCCAAAAGCACTTTATCACTCATATTGCATATCCAAAATTACTAGGGAGACATAAGGTATTCTACACAACTTGATAATAATAGCATTTACAAAAGTTTATCAATTACTCGATCCATTTGGGTTTCTATAAAACCTAAATTCTATAAAGGTTTTATCAAATTAATTTACATCTCTTAACTAGGGAGATATAAGGACTCTACAAAATCTAAGCCTTGGATAGGTTTATCAAATTGGATCATTTACTCAATTTACTTGAGAAATATATAGTATTCTACTGATATTAAGGAAACAAAAATAATACTACACTTCATATACTAGGGAGACATAGGGGAGTCTAATACAAAGGATTCATCAAAAAATATCTTTAAAACTAGAAAAAAAACTAAAACTAAGAGATATGTCTACCTCAAGTAATATAGTAAACAATGCTATGAAAAAAACTATTAGAAATGAAAGAGCAAGTGTCATAAAAAGTGGAATCAAGAATTCACTTATAAAGTCTGGAGGAAACATAGACCTTACTTTAAAAAGGATGCATAGTGAAGCTTTAAAAGATAGCTTTGAAATGATGGAACATTATCTACATGCTCGACTCACTGAAGCAATTGATAATAGAAATAATTACATTCAATTTGCTTTAGAATATGGAAGCATATTATATATGGCACTACTTACATTCAAATTTTATAAGGATGAAAATGTAGAACAAAGAGAATTTATAGAATTACTTAAAATAAAAATAGAAATGGATGAAGCATCCATAGCAAAGATATTTTAATCCTCATGCAATATTAGTACTTCAAGTTCTACTAACACAAAATCTTAGCATGATGCTCTAAGCGTATGTTCAGAAGCTTCTATACCGGACATGGAATGATAAAGACAAAGAGAAAATACTCTTGTAATAATCTAGTGATAGTATATCTACCTATGAAAGTACTAACTCTAATAAAGAAGAAGAAGAGGAACAAATTCATGAAGGCATACAATGCAATGTGAATAAAAGATAATGCAAAGGACCAAATCAAGCTGAAGAACATCTGAAGACAAAGATCTATATTGAAGATTGAAATCTTCAATACCCAAATAATGTAATACTTGGGGGTGTTAGAGTATATTACATCATTTGGATCATGTAAATGTACCACCTTTGGTACATAGTTAGAGTAGAAGATTACTTTAGGGGAAATTTAGCTAGTTACTTCAAGCAATGTAATAAATACACAAGTATCAATGTGCAAGTTGTAATGTACAAGGTGTCCCCTTGTACAACTAGGTAGAGTGTTGACCAAGGAATCTATCTTCCTATATAAAGGGTCTCATAGTGAGTGATTATATAGATCAAGTTCATCAAGTTCATTATAGTAGAGAGTAGTATATAGTGGTAGAACTCCTGAATGAAGTACAATGTAGTTCTTTAGCTTATATCAATGGAGTAACCATCACCTCCATACTGCATTGTATTTTTTTCACTTTCTATTTATAGTATATTTTAGTCATATTGCAAAATTCCATTCTTTCATATTTTTTACTGTTTATTATGACCTATGATAGATCTCTCCCATTGCACATATATCCTCAAAAACTAACAAGATATAGGTGGATATTTAGGTAATTTATAAATTTAATTGATGAACATTGACTAAAGTTTTATCTAATTGAAACCACAACAATACTTACTAAAAATATTTAAATAAATTTAATATTGTTTTTTAAAAAATATATATACATATAATTATTAAAATTTTATAAAAGTTGAAAATATAATAGTTTAGTCTTTACAAATATTTGATAAAATTTCTTCAACAACATTTATCACATTAATATATATATGTGATTATATATTTCTATATTTTAAAGAGTTTCATGGCTTAAACATATAAAAATGATAGTAATATTAAATTTTAAATAGGTAATGAGTAATGGTTTTAGTGTTTCTCATTATGGATTTTATATAAAATAATAATAAATTATATATATATATATATATATATATTAAAATAAATTATAAATTACAATTATAATTTCAATTTATGAAGATACTTAGACACCCATGGGCCTAATATGAACATGAGTCTACTTAACAAAAACTTAAATACATACCAATACAATATCCATTTTGGAACGATTTCTATATGCTTCTAGTTTAAAACATTTTGCGAAAAGTTTGATGTAGTGAATATTTAAAACATCACCATTATATAATAAAAATAAAGGCCCACCCCTTTGTTCTTAAATATATCTATAGTTTTGATTATTAATTAATTTAATTGTATATATTTATATTATTAAATATTGATGTATTTCAGGATGGTCATATAAATATTTGAAAACATTGTCTAATCCGATCAGGGCAAACAATATATACATTAAAAAAATTAATGTTTTATTAAAATTATTATTAAATAATAATATATAATTATATGAATATATGTCCCTTAAAACACACAATGATATGACTTTAATTTTTATGAAGAGATTCAAATTCAAATCAAGGTTATTTTTTTTAATAAAAATGCATTACCAAAAAAATATTATATGAACATAATTTAAATTAAATCTCTTTGACGTTAAGTACAATTTCTGATAACATTATTCAATGGTGATGTAAATCTTTACGTTATCATGGACATCTAAATGAAATTTAATGATCATATGCATTCCTTGTCGCAAGTCCGAGTACGTTCCATGTTCATTCATCTTAAAAAAAAAACTAAAAAAAACAAATGATGACCTCATTCTCCACCACCATCTGATGTCGAATCTTTCTGTTAATCAGATTTTGCGAGTTCCAACACCGACTGACCTTGTTGTCCACAGAATATTTCAGTATTTCAATTACTGTTTTTTTTTGTAGTGATTAGTATTTCAATTACATGCATAATACATTCACCGTCGTTTCGTAGTTCTTATTTCAAAACAGAACGTAACCTTTGTCTCTGTCAGTCCAATATGAGTTCTTGGGAAAACGGAAGTACCCCAAAGTCCAATAGAAAGATCCAAAAATCTCTACATCAAAATTGAAGGCCACTGCTACGACTGAGAAGTGTCGTTGTTTTTCCCGAAAAACGTGTATCCTAGCTGATCTGGCTGATGATGTGCAACCATTGACACGTAATTTTCACTACGTGTGCATCTCATGAAAGTAACAAATATCAATCCAGTCTTCATCTGTTTTGCACAACAACGAGAGGAATCTGTCAGTACATTTACATTAGCAATTTGTACCTTCTTATTCGCTCAGTATTCAGGTTCCTCTACGTAATAACAATAGAACTATTTTTTTTTTGTTATCGGTAAACAGGGGTTTAAATTATAGGGATTGGTTTGTTATTGTTGACTTGGTATGAAAGACCACTTAGCTTGGAATTTGTACTTTCATCCTCAGTCTAGTGCTTGCTCACTCAGATAATTCAGATCAGATTACTACCTTTACAAAAGCGACAATTCAAATCAGATTACTACCTTGACTAACACGATAATTCAAAACAGATTTATACCTTTACAAACAAACTACTTTAAAATTTAAACCTAAATATCTTCTTAATAACTTTTTATTATAAATTTTATCACTTATTTTATTATTTGAGTTGTGAAATGAATCAACGTCACACATTCGGTGATCTTCTGATTCACTGAAATATGCCAAGAACTTTAGTGTAACGTTAGTTAACGGTATGTTTTCAAGCATATTTTTTCTACTGTTTTTTTCCTCAAAAGGTTCATTACACCAAGCAGAACGTACGATCGTATTAAAAATGATAAATTATAGAGGGTTATTTAATTAAATTACATTAATTAATTATAGTTTTGGTCTTTCCTTTAATATATATAATATTCTACTATAACAACATTCTCATATGATATCAAATTATTCTTAAATTAAACACTTTAAAAGTTTTTGTTTTTTTTTTTATTTCTCGTTTTTTTTTTCAATTTCTAGTTTTTTTTTTCAATTTCTTGTTTTCGTTTTTTTTTTTTAATTTCTAGTTTTTTGTAATTTAAAATATTTAAGGAAAAAAAATCAAATTTAGTAACATTAATTCATTGGATCGATTATTTATTTTTATTTTTGTATTAAAATTAATTTAAGATAGTTAAGTCGAGTGTAACAGTGTTAGCACAACGAAGGTGAGTGCAACAATGCTAGGTAGCAAAAATGAGTTGAGTAATGCTAGGGTAGTGAAGCCAAGCACATTAGTGCTAGGGCAACAAAGCCAAGTGCAAATTTATTGAAAATTAAAAAAACATCATTGCAAAGCTAGGGCAAGGAAGATGACGAAGGCGAGTGCAGTAGGGCTAGGGCAATGAAGTCGAGTGTAACAGTGCTAGGGCAATGAAGCCCAATGTAGTAGTGCTAGGGTAGCAAAGCCAAGTGCAATTTTATTAAAGATAAAAAAATATTATTACAGAGCTAGGGTAGCGAAGACGAGTGCAGTAGTGCCAGGGCAATGAAGTTGAGTGCAGAACTAGGGTAGTGAAGATGAGTGCAGTAGTGCTAGGGCAATGAAGTCGAGTGCAATAGTACTATGACAACAAAGATGACTGTAGTAGTGCTAGGGCAACTAAACCAAGTGCAATAGTGTTAGGATAGTGAAGTCGAGTGCAATAGTGCTAGGGTAGCGAAGTCAAGTGCAAATTTATTGAAAATAAAAAAACATCATTGCAAAGCTAGGATAACAAAGGTGGGTACAACAATGTTAGGGTAGCAAAATCAAGTGTAGTAGTGCTAGGGAAACAAAGCCAAGTGTAGTTTTATTAAAAATAAAAAACCTCATTGTAGATCTAGGGCAATGAAGGTGAGTGCAGTAGTGCTAGGGAGACGAAGTTAAGTGTAGTAGTGCTAGACCAACGATGTCAAGTGTAGCAGTGCTAGGGCAGCGAAGCCAAGTGTAACAATGTTAGGGCAACAAAGGTGAGTGTAGTATTGAGTAGTGCTAGGGCAACAAAGGTGAGTAATAGTGGAGAAGTGGTAGGGTGGTGCTAAGTAGTACTACGGTAGCGAAGGAAAGGATCAATGAAGAAGTGCTAGGGCAGTGTTGAGCAATAGGAACATGTGATGGATGTGGTCTATGATGTTTTTGGTGCTCAATGAAGTTTTAAATATGAAGGGGATGAGAACCTACTTTACGACGAAGGTAATGGTGATCAATGCCAATGTAATTCTAATGATGATGTGTAAGACCAATAGGAGTCACAAGCGATGAAGTTAGGCCCCCCTAGATCCTAACCCTGACCCTGACCATGACCTAGTTCTTAGATAATTGAAAACCTATTTTGCAGAGAAAGTTTACAAAAATATTTTTTTTTTCTCCAATTGTTTGATCTATCCCCTCACTTGCCTCATATCCTCTTATCTCAAACCAAGAAGTGTTGAAAATTTCAAGGTCTCTCATAAACCCCTTTGTCCCCTTGGAATTGTTTTCTTTCATTGGTAAGCTTATTGTCTCCCATCCTAATATGGAGTCAATTCAGAAGTAAGATACTTCTAAATGGCTCACTTAAGAAAATATGATGCTCATAACCCTCCCAAGAGCGTTATTTTTAGAAAAAAAAATAATAATCCTTCTGACACGAGCGGGATTATTGCAAAGGGCCATGGTTCTACGGTAGGAGAGACCTTTTCCTAAGAATGCGGGGTATTGAATTCAAACCAAAAACCTAAAGTATCAACTATGTAGCAATCTAGGTGATATTATCAGGTCTCCCTAGTCATTTCTAGCATGCGAAAGTGTTGCAAGGCATTGCTCAAGGTATTGAAGACCTGATAACTTTCGATCCAAATACTAAATCTAGATCAAGAATAATATATGTTTATATGTGTGTTATGTCCAATCTTGAATATGAGTTGTCGACTTCAAGAAATTAGTCTCGAACTCATGCAATAGACACCAAGTTATTGAGTATGAAAACAAACCCACATTTTGTTTAGAATGCAAAACATAAGGTCATATCAAACCCTAGTACCCATATTTGAAGCATAAGGAAGTGGCCCTTAGAGCCCCTAAAAGAGAACGAAATAGTCTAAGAAAAATTCTTGATAGCTCAACGATTTCTATTAAGAATATTCATGTTGTTTTTTCAAAAGGTAAAGAAGTCATGTCAAACCCTTCATCTAATGATCCTCCTCAGGGGGCCCCTTCTGAGCAAATCCAACATGAATTGATTTTGTAAGAGCTTGAATTAGAGGAAAGGATAATAGACCAAGTCCTTGTGGTGGAGGTTAATGAGTTTGGCAAAGTGGTGGTCCAAAATATGAACCCATCTAGTGATAGAAGGCTACACTAGGTTCTCCTAGAAGACTTAGTGAGAGAGAATTTAATACCTTTGAAGTTACTTCATAACTCCTATTAAAGCTTACTCACTTAGGAGCCAATCATTGAACTCTACTCCCCCTAGAAGCCTAGTGAGGCTCCTGGTCAGGAATCACAAACCTTGCTTGAGTTAAAATGGTCATCGTACCTAGGGGTGGACTCTTAAAGCATAGCCAATTCTAGACCCAAAACCAAAAATACCCAAAAATATCAGATTGATGTTGGAGGTAATTGTAAGGTAGGGAAATCCTCTAACAAAGCATTGAAGATCTATGAGGTAGAGTAAAAAATTATTGATGAATACAAATCCCAATTGAAGTTTGAGAAATGGAAGGATAGTAAAGGCAAACAACTAAAACATGACATATTTTTTAGCTCTCTCATTCTCTAAGTGGGAATAATGGCTTCAAATCTTGAAGATGAAGTTGTTATCATGGAATATCATAGGCTTGAATGGGCCCTCTATGCAATGAATTTTGGTGACACTTAGGAGAGAGGTAAGACCTAATGTTATATTTATTCAAGAAACTAATATGGATAGTTCTAATGTAGAGGTAGTTAAAAAATTAGTTTGGAAGGAGGTGGGTTTTACAACAAATTCTACCAATGGAGATTCTGGAGGTCCTTGTCTATGGGACCCTAAGAAAATGGATGGATCCATTCTATTTATTTTTGATAGAATGATTAATATTCTCATTTATATTAAGGACTCTGTGAAGAGATAAATTATGTCTAATATTTATGCCCCGAATATGGTCCCTAATAGAAATCTACTATGGGAATCTCTGAGTTGTATGAGAGAAACTTTCAAGGGTGAAGCTTGGATTCTCGCTAGGGACTTCAATGCCCCCTTATACCATTTGGATAAAAATTATGGTAGTGATTGTGGTTCTAAAAGTATGAAGGATTTTACTGCATTTATTAATAATTAGGAGCTGATGGATGTGGATTTGAAGGGATCTAAATACACTTGGAGTAACAGGTGTCTGGGTAATTAGAATATTTAGATTAGGCTAGATAGGGTGTTAGTCTCCAAGGAAGGTCTTCCAGTGTTCAAAGATGCATCCCTTTGCTCTCTCCCCAAAGTGGGGTCCAATCATAATCCTCTAGTGTTTGAAAAAATCCCATAGTCTAGTTTTTTTCCCAAATCCTTTAGGTTTAAGGGAATGTGGTTGCAACATCAGGGCTTAAAATCCAAAATTTTGGAATGGTGGTATCAAGGTTTTTTGGGCCCTCTTCTTTCTCAAGTGGATTCAAAGCTCAAATTTGTTCAAGCTAATATTAAGGTTTGAAACAAGTACATTTTTGAAAATGTGTTCTAGAGGCAAAAATAGTTGGTTGAACAGTAAAATAAAATTGAATTAAATTTGGAGTCAGGAAAGGTGACTAAAGGGGATAGACATAGGGAAAGAAAATTATTAGCAGATTTCCATAATGTGCTAACAGATGAAGAAAATTTATGGCATCAGAAATCAAGATCCCTCTAGCTACATGAAGCTGATAGGAACACAAAATTCTTTCACATGTCCACCTTAAGGTATATGAGAAACAATAGAATTGGAGAAATTATGAAATCATATCATGTTATCTCGAAGGATATTATAGAAATATTGAAAGAAGTTATCAATTTTTTCAAAACCTACCTTTTTTGTAGGGATGATATAGATCTTCAAGCTGAAGTGGGGTTGTTGCACCACATACTGACCTTGGTTTTAGATGATATAAATAAAGACCTCTATGCTCCCTTTTAGGATGATGATATTAGGGTTGTTGTCTTATTTATGGGTGGTCTGAAAGCTCTGGGACTTGATGGCTTTCCTTCTATTTTATTTAAGAGGTTCTGGCACATCATTGGTGGTGACATTTGTTAAGCTATGAGAGAAACTTAGGTGTCTAATTTAATTTTGACTAATGCAAACTCAACATTTATAGTTCTTATCTCAAAGTCGATGGGTGCTAAATATTACTTTGGATTTAGGACCATTACCCTCTGTAATACAATTTTTAAAATTCTCACTAAAACTATGGTGAACATGCTTAAAGTACACCTTTCAATAATTATTGACCATCCTCAAAGTGGATTTGTAGCAAGAAGATTAATTTTGTATGGTGTTATTACAGTGCATGAGTTGATTCATTCTATAGATAAAAGTAGAAGGTCAAGAAATTTCCTCAAACTTGATATGAATAAAGCATATGACTAGGTCTCATGGAGATTTTTGCTAAGAGTTCTAGGAAAATTTGATTTCAAGCCTTACGGGATTAGATTTGTCAGAGATTGTATATCATCAAAAAAATTCTCAATATTAGTAAATGGATCATCATATGGCTACTTTAGCAGTTGCAAATGTATTCATTAGAGGGATCTTATGTATTTGTATCTATTTATTTTATTGATCAAGTCTTTGGGAAGAGCTATGAAAGTGAATCCCATAGTGATGGAAATCAATCCTGCAGTTTCCATTAACCCAATCTCACACCATAAATGTAACAACCCAAGTCTAACTACTCTCCTGGTTGCCCAAAAAAGATAAGTAATTCTCATAATTATTTTTTTCCAAAAGTTTACTATTCACACCTAAAATTTCTTTTCCTAGATTCCAAAATATGGTTGTAGGTTGACATCATTTTGAAACATCCACTTATTTTAACATACATAAAGAATATAGCACAAGCATAAAAACCCACATTTGGGTTTAAGACTGTTAGAGCCAACCACCCAAGTGGATGATATCGACCAAATATCATTGAGGCTATATTTTATGGAATCAGTTACCCTAATTTATTATCTGCATATCCCATCATGAGGACCAAACCACAATAAGGGTTATCCTCTAGGGTCCATAACACCTATATAGGGGACACTTTTATCCCTTAGCTCATCATACAGAACCTTTGACTAAGTAGTTGACCTATACTAAAATGGTATGGAAGATGTTAGTGTATTTATGCCTCTATGATTAACTGGTGAATTTGTTTACCTGAAGGTAGTTAGTACCATGTCAATAACCTGAACTTGGACTTCATTACACATACTCATTGCAAATCATAGTGTTTTATCCCATACCAAACCCTATGGCTAATCTAGCTAAGTTCGATGAGCATGGAATTTATCACAGTGCTCTTCAAGCAACAACCTGGAAAAGGTGTCCCATACCACCTTCTCATCCTGACCTAAACGAGTCTTTTCTTTGACAAATTTTGTTAGTCATCATTTTCCTCAAAGCTTGTTGTGTGCATGCCTGCACATCAATATCTTTGGATGTTCACCTATTTTATTTTTGAGTTAAAACATCCTAAGGGTATCTTTATGTTTATTAAACAATCATTCCTTTTTCCAAACAAACATTTAATCCTATCTCAAATAAATAGCTTATTTTAATTAAAAATAAAAAGGAATAATTAAACATATTTCAAATAGGGCAATTTTCTAACCAAGACCAAATTACACTATTACTATGGAAATATTACAACTCTAGGGTACATATTTGATCCTTAATCATTTACCTATTTATTTGTTCCACAAATATGGTATTTAGTCTTTTCATGCACATCATTACACAAATCTGAAACTTAATTTATTCCTTCTAAATATGAAATTTGGAAACCACACCACGAGTATCACTGTTATAATGCTATTCACATTCTAAAGGTTTTATTAAATGCTTTCATACTTTAAAGGAAAATGTATCGATTGTTTCCCATCTATGGTGACACAATCCAGCTCACCAGGATGTGATTTTAGCAACATTCACAAGATGTCGTAAAGCTTACTAGCTACAATTGTTATGCTTTAGCAAATCAAAATTGTTTTCATGGTTCACCCAAAACTCCTCGAGGTGAAACTAAGGATTGTTTTTTTATTTATTTGATGATTATCTGTGACAACAATTCATAGCAAAGTAAAGTAAAATTCAAAAGCATAAGTCTTTATTAAATAAATATTAAAAAGACATTTATAACATATTTACTTTATCTCTCTTTGTCATATATTCACATTATTTTTTTCAAATCCATAGTAATTTTCACATTGAGCATAGTTACAAGAGGGCTTGACCTTTTTTTATCCTTTTTACACGAATAAGATCCTTTCTTTTTCTAAGGGTTTAAACTACCTTCAAATTAAAGTTAGCTGACACACCACACTGGATGTTTCTCTGAGACTTCACCACTCATAACTGTTGTCTTAACTTTCGATAACTATTCTATAGCATATTCAAATTTTTGAGTCTTTTCTCCTCCACCTCGTACGCATAACGTGTTATCATGGCATTCCAACAATTCTCAATATTTTGCCTTAACCATCAACAAACATTGGAAGTGGATCCCATAAGAATGGAGTTCTTTTAAAACATAGATTTGTCAACTTTAATCCATTTCTCTTATATTCTAAGAAAAGCTATAATAATAATAATAATATAAGCTATTTCACTTATTTTTTAACCAAAACAGAAATAATAATAATATAAGCTATTTATCTTATATTTTAAGCAAAACAATAATAATTGTTATATATGTTTCCACACGTGGAAAATATTTTTTTTAAAACAAAAAAACATTCCAAATACTAAACACACACATTACTTAACAAGAAAGCATACACATACCTTTTCAAGCTAGTGGCTCCCATCATCAATGTCACCTAGAGATATTTCTCATTCCTTCTCAACAAGCAACATTCAAACCAATATAAATCATGCAGATATGCAATTTACAATGCACCTAAATGATATGCAAGCATAAGTTTCCATGTGCTCATGAGCCAAATCATCACTTCCCTTTCTTACCTTTTTCCACTGACTTGCTTCCTTTCATTGTCATATTGCAGCTATCCTACACTCACGGAGACTATTAACAGTAACATGTTTCACAAGAAAAATGTAAGTCTATATACTTTTTACTTTATTTCATTAATCATGCGATGAGGATCATTACATCCTCCTCCACTGGGGATAAAATCACATTTTCTCACATTTTGCATATAATCACATCATAAATTATGTATAATATAATTAGTTTAACAAATACCATCATATATTCCAAAATATGTCACTTTGCATTATAAAATACTTGGCAACTACTCTACTTAGTACTACAACAAACATATTTTACTCTACTCAGTAATACAATAAACATATTTTATTCTACGTAGTATCCAGTTCCTTTTCCATTTGCATATATACATATATCCCAAAATCATATAAAATTTTATGATAAAATCTACATCTACTCAAACAGATAAGGAAACTTCTGCTGCATATTTTCCACATCTTTTGACGTAGTGTTTTTTTCTAAGTAGTGGTCCCATTGGACCCGACATTGCTTTATGCTTTATTTTCTCAAATTCTTGGTTCTAAATGTAAGTAGATGAACAGGTCAAACCTCAATATTTAATGGATTGGTCATATACAACTTGGAAATATCCAACACATGAGTAGGATTAGAAGTATATTTTCTAAATAGGGACACATGAAAGACATTATAGATTTTGGATAAGCTTGGCGGTAGAGCTAGTTTGTACGCTACAAGGCTTATCTTAGTGATAATATCAAATGGGCCCACATATATGGACTTAATATTGGAAGATTTTACAGGACTTTTAGTTGGCTTTACCCTTAAGAATACTCTATATCCCATATAATACTCTCTCAATAATATTTTGAGGTCCACGTAGCTCTTCTGGAGATATATGGCCTCTTTTAGCTTCTACTGAATTCTCTTTAATTGTTCTTCCATTTATTTTACCATTTTTATTTTTATCACTACCTGATCTTCTAGATTATCCTAATATAAGGGAGTTCTACACAATCTTCTATATAGGGCTTTAAATGGTGTCATACCTAGTGATGCATGATAACTGTTGTTATATGCAAATTCTACTAGGTATAAATAGTCTTCCCACGTTGTGTGCTGATCCATGTAATACATTCTCAATAAATATTCAAGCACTTGATTCACCCTCTCAATTTTTCCATCTATTTCAAGGTGATAAGTAGTACTGATATTCATTTTGGTCCCTAATGCTTGATGCAATACCTACCAAAATTCAAAGTAAAACCTGAATTTGTGTAAGAGATTATAACTTTTGGACAAAAGTGTAGCCTTACCACTTCCTTGGAAAACTTACTCACTATTGTGGGTCCATCATCTTGCACATTATTTGGTATAAAATGTGTAACTTTGGTTAATTTATCCACAATCACTAAAATTGCATCATGCTTGAATCTTGTTTTAGGCAACCCCACTATATAATCCATTAACACTATTTACCACTTTTGTGCAGGTATCTCATGTGGGTACAACTTTCCAGTTCAATGCAAGTAATTTTTCATTCTTTGACACTCTAAGCATTTTTCCACATAGTTGGTAATATCTTTTTTCATTCCTAGCAAAAAATAAGCTTTCTTTATATTTTTGTGAATTTTTGTCTCTCCTGGGTGTGTAAAATAGGGATTATTGTGTGCCCCCCAAGGATTGTTTCTCTCAATCCTATAGAATTAGGTACTACCAACATATTCTTAAAAAATAATCCCTTAAAAACATATTTTGCATTCCCTCCAGGTTCTGCCCATCCTGAACAATACATGATTGAAAAAATTTATATTTTTCTTGCCATACCTTAATTTTATCTAACAGATCATATTGTCATTTTTCCACTATAGTAATATGTTGTATCCTACTCAAATCATCGATGACCTTATTATCTTTACTCTTAATGTAGTCAATGCTAAAATTGTATTCCACCAAGAATTCCATTCAACGTCATTGCTTGGCATTCAATTAGGGTTGGTAAAGATGTACTTTAGAATATAGTGATCAGTATTTAACTCAAATGGTTTTTCTAGTAGAAAATATCACCAAATATTTGGGGCATGCACTACTGCTTACAACTCTAAATCATGAGTGGTGTAATTGACCTCATGTATGTTAATTATCCTGGACTCATGAGCAATAATCGCATCGTTTTGGATCAAAATCCTACCTAACCCTTCAATTGATGCATTTATACAAATTGTAAATTTCTTTTTAGGGTTAGATAATTGGATCTGTGTAGTTTTCAACCTTTATTTCAAAACCCAAAAATATTCTTCGCATTTCTTTGTTCATTTGAAGCTTTTCCGTTTTCATTGCAGGTTCGTAATGGGTTGGGTAATTCTTGAAAACCCTATGATGAACCATATATAATACCTTGCAATTCCCATATAAATTTGCACCTTTGTTACATTATTAGGTGTTGGCCAATCAATAATTGCTTTAAATTTCTTGGGATCCACTGCAATCCATTCGATAGAGACAATATATCCAAGATACTACACTTGTGGAGTATAAAACTCACATTTGGTCAATTTTCCATATAATTGATTCTTTCTAAGAATTTCTAGAACTGTTATCATATGTTGAACATGGTATTATTTATTCTTGGAGTAGACCAAAATATTATCCAAAAACATGAGTACAAACTTATCAGTCGTTCTCTAAAAATGATATTCATGAGATTCATGAATGCGGTTGGGGTGTTGGTTAGCCCAAAAGGTAAAACAGTAAATTCAAAATACCCATACCTTGTTCTAAAAGTTGTTTTAGAAGTATCTTCCTCTGTTATACTTAATTTATGATAACTAGACCTTAAGTCTATATTATAAAAGATGGTTGCTCCTTTCAATTGATCAAACAAATCATCAATTCTTTGTAACAAGTACCTATTTTTAACAATAACCTTATTCAAAATTTAATAGTCTATGCACATTATTAAGGTACCATATTTCTTTTTAAAAAATAGGATAGGAACTCCCTAAGGTGACACACTTGGTTTGATCAACCCTTTCTCTAGCAAATCCTAAAGTTGTATTTTGAGCTCTTGCAACTATATGGGTATCATTCTATACGGTGACCTCACAATCGGTGCAACACTAGGTGACAATTCAATTGAAAAATCAAATTTCCTCTCAGGTGGTAACCCTGGTAGATCCTCAGGGAATACATATTTTAATGATCCCAATATTGGTTATCTTTGGAAGAGGTCTGATTCCTTTAGAAACTCTTCTTTTCTATTAAAATTAACTATGAAGATCATACCTCTATTTTTAATAACCTTTTTAACCTGCATTACAATCAATAAGTGTGGTTTAACTTCTCTTCAACCATAATTAATTCTAATATTTTGATTAGATTCATCCAAAAATTCCATCCATATCTCCTCAAAATTTAAAAGAGCCTTACGTGATTTTAACCAATCAAATCCTAAAATGATTCAAATTCTTGCAAAGGTGCCACATACAGATGCCAATTAGTATTTCCTTATGGCTATGATATGTGGGGGTCAAATAGACATTGGTTAACATGGTAGGTTTACCTTGATCCATACTCTAACTTCCAATAAATGGCAAAAAATCCAAGTCTAACAAGCATATCCCTCACTAATCTAGATGAAATAAATCTATCAATTGACCCACTATCTATTAGAATTTTCACATTTTTATCAAAAAAGTCTCCATTCATTAAGAAAGGAGTAATTTGACCGTCAAGTTCATAACTACCTATGGTTGCAAAGATTTTATGGCTAGCTTCCTTTGGAGCTTTCGGGGGATGATCTGCTCTTAGTGGACATATGTTGGCATAATGAGCTCCTTGACATACTTAGTATTCATTTGGTGGAGCTTTATTTTCCTTGTTGCTATTATCAATTTTGTTGAAAGGTATGGTTTCCCTATTCCTTTCTTGACCTACAGGTTTCTGATCATGTCTTATGGGAAACTCTTTGGCATGTCTCTTGAATATACCACCTTGATAATTAGATTTAATTTTACCACCTTAATTATTCTAATCTCCTCCATTGTATTTCTTATTTTGATCTTTCTCGCACCTCATAAAACCAGAATTTTTTTGCTTTTTGAGTTCATCTTTTCTTTTTCGGATAAATTTTGGTAGTTAAAATATGTCTTTCTTATTTCCTGATTAGCTTCCTCTTTTCTTGCCAAATCAAATGCAGTAGGTAAATTGATAGGATTATGCATATTTACCACTATCATAATTCTAGGATGTAATCCCAGAACGAATTTCTAAGTTTTTATTTCTTCATTGCTCTTATATTGGGATGCATATTGTAAAAATTTAATAAAACTTTGGTGGTACTCTCGTACCGTCATGATTTCCTATCATAAATTCAAGAATTCCCCAAATTATTCTACATAATATTGTCTTTTCAAGAATGTATCTCTAAATTATTTGACAAAATCCTCCCATTTGAGGTTAGCAAAATCTACTTCTTGCCCTTTATTATAAGATTTCCACCAATACAGGGATACCTCAGTCATATTCATAACTACAAAAGTAATCTTAGATTTAGAAGATAAAACCACTAAAGAGAAGTAGGACTCTAGTTCACTTAACCAATTCTTAGTTGATTAACCATCACCCTTTCTAGTAAACTTGGATATTACGACCTTTTTCAAGAAATTATCCAATTCCTTACTTACCCTAGCCCATCCAAAACTAGATCTCTTAGGTTTCTTAGGTACATTTCCTGATATTCCTAATCTAGTTTCTCTTCCCCTAGCTAAGTCTTCTATGACCTACTATTGTTGGACAATAAATTTGTGTTGATGAGCCACGTGGGTTTTCTATTGGACCATCTCATATGTGTTTGCAATAATTTTGTCGCTTTTGCAAGGTTCACTTCCTCCTCACTAGTATCATTTAGAGGAATATCATTTACCCTTTTCAACCTTCTTTCATGTTGAGGACCTTCTTGTCTTCATTCTTGGTACCCTTATAGATATTTCAGTGACTTCCTCCTCCTTTCTTTAGGTAGGATTTTCCAAAGATCCACCTAATATCATTCATTTTATTTAACCTATAGGTGAAAGTGGTAGATCATTAGATTACATTAGCTAAATATTCATATTCAGAGTCTTCTATGATAACATATGTAACAACCCAGGTATAACTACTCTCTTGGTTACCCAAAAAAAGATAAGTAATTCTTAGAATATTTTTTTTTCCAAACATTTACTATTCAAACCTAAAAATTATTTTCCTAGATTCTAGAAGATGGTTTTAGATTGACATTGTTTTGGATCATCCAATGATTTTAAAACATACATAAAAATATAGCACAGGCATAACAAACCATGTTTGGGTTCAAGACTATTGTAGCTAGCCACCCAAGTGGATAAGATCAACCATATCCTGTTGATGAGATATTATGTGGAATCGATTACCCTTATTTATCTCTACATATTTCAACATGAGGATCAAACCACGGTAATGGTTATCATCTAGGGCCTATAACACCTATAGGGGAAATAATTTTATCCCTTACCTCATCATACTAAACCTTAGACTAACTGGTCGACTTGTTCTAAACCAGTATGAAAGAGCTTAGCATATTTATGCTTCTGTGATAAACTGGTGAGTCCCTTTACCTAAAGGTAGTTAGTGCCATGCCAATACCCTGACCATGGACTTCATTACATATACTAATTGAAAATCATAGTGGTTTATCCCATACCAAAACTTCTGGCTAATTCATCTAAGTTCAATAAGCATAGAATCTATCACAATGCTCTTCGAGAAACAACCTGGAAAAGGTGTCCCACACCATCTTCTCATCTTGACCTGATCGAGTCTTTTCTTTGACCAATTCCATCAGTCATCAGTTGCCTCGAAGCTTGTTGTGTGCATACTCACACCTCAACATATTTTAATGTTCACCTATTTTATTTTCAAGTCAAAACATCCTAAGGGTCTCTTTACGTTTATTAAACTATTATTCCTTTTTAAAAATAAGCATTCAATCCTATCTCTAATAAATAGTTTTTTTTTATTAAAAAAAATAATAATAATTAAACATATTTAAAATAAGGCAATTTGCTAAGCAAGACCAAATTACACTAGTACCATGAAAATATTACCACTCTAGGGTACATGATGCAGGAGCATCCGGAGGCAAAGGGCAATCTTGCATCACCCAAAAATGCATTTTCTTCTAAGTACTGAAACTGTCGCGATATCGCGACGCTTTTTGAAGAAGGGCTCCAGCGGGCCAAAATGTCGCGATATCGCGACGCTTTTTGAAGATGGGCTCCAGCGGGCCAAAATGTCGCGATATCGCGACGCTTTTTTGAAGATGGGCTCCAGCGGGCCAAAATGTCGCGATATCGCGATGCTTTTTGAAGAAGGGCTCCAGCGGGCCAAAATGTCACGATATCGCGACGCTTTTTGAAGAAGGGCTCCAGCGGGCCAAAATGTCGCGATATCGCGACGCTTTTTGAAGAAGGGCACCAGCGGGCCAAAATGTCGCGACATCGCGACGCTTTTTGAAGAAGGGCTCCAGCGGGCCAAAATGTCACGAAATCGTGACATTTCTCAAGCAGCGTAGTCGGAACGCCAAACTGTCGTGAAATCGTGACACTTTCGAGCCAAGGTGTACGAAACGCAAAGATGTCGCGAAATCGTGACATATCCAGAGGCAAGGTTCAACAATGCAAAGATGTCACGAAATCGTGACACTTCCAAGCCAAGGTGTACGGAACGCAAAGATGTCGCGAAATCACGACATATCCAGAGGCAAGGTTCAACAATGCAAAGATGTCATGAAATTGCGACACTTTCGAGCCAAGATGTACGGAATACAAAGATGTCGTGAAATCGTGACATGTCACGGTTTCGCGGCCCGAAACGAAGCAGCAAGTACGGAACGCAGAGATGTCACGAAATCATGACATGTCGCGGTTTCACGGCCCAAGGGAGGAGAGCGAGTAAGAAGGGCCTAGACGTCATGATTTCGTGACGTGTAGCAAAATCGCGGCCCCAAGGAGGAGAGAGAATCCCAACGTCAAAATGTCATGATATCACGACCAAGGGGGAGAGAAAAATCGTGGCCACAAGAACGCTCACGACGTTGACCAGCCGGCGACTGCAGAGACCAATGCAAGGGGACACGTGGCATGAAGTGACAGGTGGCTCGTGAGTATGGAGCGATTACAGGGACACGTGGCACCAAACGACAAGTGACCAGGCGCATTCCCTGGTATGATGTTCTGAAGGCTTGACAAGCGGCCACAGAGCACTCTGCCACCCCAGACCATGATAATACGGGGCATCTGGCAGAATATGGCATGCGACTGCAGGGCATACATGTGGATGGTTAGAGGGAGGCCCGCACTTTGCGTAATGATGGAGAAGGATGTGGCGGTCGAGGATAAAAGGCACACATGCATTGTATTGTGGGGACGCTGGCCCATTGATTTTTGGGGGGAATTGCTGGGTATTGCAGAAGAGACCTCTTTTTTTTTTTATGAAGCTTGCTGGAATTTTGCCTATGCATTGTTAATTTCTACATTCTTGTTGTGTGTTGTGCGTAGCCCTATATCAAGTGGTATCAGAGCGGGTTGGTTCTGAGAGTGCAAACCGATCGTCGACAGTGAGGCAGTTTGCGCCAGGACGTGGTTGTGGGTTGCGAAGGAAAAGCAGGATGCCTCCGCATAGAGGACGTGGTATTGCGAGGAATAGGCAAGCAAGAAGGGAGGAGGTCGATCTAAGAGCCCTGCAGAGGCAAGTTGAGGCCCTGCAAGAGGAAATAAGAAGAGGAGTCAAGCCGAGAAGGGAAGAACCCAGCGAAGATGAAGTGTGGGAAGAAGAAGTTGCTTCTGATGAGGAAGAGGCCTTGGATCCAGCAGAGGCTAGGCTATATAGAGCCATCTCCCAGATTGGGAAGAAGCCAAAATTTGACGTCTCGACTTACTCTGGAAACCTCAACCCTGAGGATTTGATAGACTGGATTAATGACATGGAGGAGTATTTTGAATATGAAGAGATATCAGATCCAAATCGGATCAGGTTTGCGAAATCCAAGCTGAAGGGACATGCTAGCATCTGGTGGAAGGGAGTGCAGTTAGAAAGGAACAGGAGGGGAAAGGAAAGGATCACTAGATGGGACAGGATGGTAGAGAAACTCAAGAGGCAGTTCATCCCTGCAGACTATGAGCTGGATTTGTTAAAGAAAATGCAGAGTCTTCGACAGGCTAATAAGACTATCAAGGAATATACTGAAGAGTTCTTTCAAATCGCCATCAAAATTGGCCATTCGGAGGCGAATAAGGAGAAGGTCGCACGTTATATCAATGGATTGCGGACCAGCATTCAAGAAGAGCTGGGGCTGGTTAGAATGAGCACAGTAGAAGATGCATATCAGTTTGCATTAAAAGTGGAGGAGAAACTAAATAGAAGATTTGATGGTAAGCAGAGAGGGAAGGATAGGGGTGGAAGAGCTGGTGGAAGATACAAAGATTTTGGGAAAGCTAGAGAAGCTAGCAGCAACCAAAGGCAAAAATATGTGAAGGAGGAGGATGCCCAATGCCCACGCGGTCAGAGCAACAACTACCCAAGAGGAAGAGGTAGGTCGGGGCGAGGGTTTGGAAGAGGTGTCTTCAGAGGAACCTGCTTCAACTATGGAGAGGAAGGACACAGGGCATACAACTGCCCGTAGCATCAAGAGAGGCCAAACCGAAGACCCGAGGGTCAGGCCCGAGCTATTGTAGCAGATGAAGGTGCAGAGTATGAGCACTCAGAGGAGGCAGAAAGAGGGGAAGCCATGACCATCAGAAGGGTCCTGTTAAATGAAGAAAAGAAGGGAGACCAAAGGAATAGCCTGTTTCGGACAAGATGCAAGTGTGCAAGCAAGGTATGTAATATCATCATTGATAATGGAAGCACTGACAATTTGGTTTCGGAGGAAATGGTTTCCAAGCTGCGGATGGAAAGGAGAAAACACCCGCACCCTTATCGGATTGCATGGCTACAAAAGGACCATCGGGTGCTGGTGAGTGAACAATGTCTGGTGAAGTTCAACATTGGAACTTACCAAGATGAAGTGTTATGTGACATCTTGCCCATGGATGCATGTCACCTACTGCTTGGGAGGCCATGGCAGTTTGATCGAAGTGCTGTCCATGATGGTCGAGCTAATACCTATTCTCTGTCAAAGAGTGGAGTTCGCCATAAGTTGAAACCCCTGAAGGAGGCTGATGAGAAGGTATGCAGCAGTGCACGAATCTGTCTAGTTGATGGCAAAAATTTTTTGGAAGGCCTGAAGCCGGATCATGTGTGTTATGCTATAATCCCCAGAGTTAGGGAAGAAGGATGCAAGGAGATTCCAATGGAAGTCATGGGACTGTTAGAAGAATTCCCTGATATCATTTCTGACAATGTTCCTGAAGGTTTACCACCTGTTAGGAGGATCAGTCACCACATAGATTTGGTGCCTGGGTCGAGTTTGCCAAACAAGGCTGCACATCGAATGACACCTGTGGAAACTGAGGAGTTGAATCGACAAGTTCAAGACCTGTTGAAGAAAGGGCTGATTAGAGAAAGTCTCAGTCCATGTCTTGTACCAAGTAGACTAGCACCCAAGAAGGATGGAGAATGGAGGATGTGCACAGATTCAAGAGCAATCAACAAGATCACCATTAAATACAGATTCCCACTACCAAGGATGGATGATATCATGGATTGCTTGAGTGGAGCTGAGTACTTCACAAAAATTGATTTGAAAAGTGGATACCATCAGATCCGCATTAGAGAAGGGGATGAGTGGAAGACAACCTTTAAAACCAGAGAGGGGCTGTATGAGTGGTTGGTCATGCCATTTGGGCTAACCAATGCACCTAGTACCTTTATGAGGTTGATGAATGAAGTCTTGAAAGAATTTTTGGGCAGATTTGTGATTGTTTACTTGGATGATATACTGATTTTCAGCAAGACCTTAGAGGAACACCTGGTGCACATCAGAAAGGTGTTTGAGAAACTGTAGGAAGAGAAGTTACTGATCAATCTGAAGAAGTGCAACTTCGTGAAGAAGGAGCTGGTATACCTGGGCTTTGTTATATCAGCTAACGGTCTCAAAATGGACCCAAAAAAGGTGAAGGCTATCCTAGAATGGCCTGTCCCAAGGAGTGTGACCGAGGTTAGATCATTTCACGGTCTGGCCAATTTCTACAAAAAATTTATTAGAAACTTTAGCGATATTTGTGCATCTCTTACTTGAGACAATGAAGGGAAACAAGAAGGAATTCCAGGTGGACGAGTTGGAGAAGATAAAAGCTTTGCTATTCTGAAGAAGAAGGTCACTGAGCAACCCGTCTTAGCACTTCCAGATTTCAATAAGGTGTTCCAGGTGGACTGCGATGCGAGTGGCAATGCGATAGGAGCAGTATTGAGCCAAGAGGGTAGGCCTGTTGCATATTTCAGCGAGAAGCTCAATGATGCCAGGTGAAAGTATTCGGTATATGACCAAGAGTTCTACGCCATAGTGCAAGCGCTCAAGAAGTGGAGGCACTACCTATTGCCGAAAGAGTTTGTTCTCTATACCGACCATCAAGCGCTGCAGTATATTAACATCCAGGGTAAATTGAATCAGAGGCACCTCAAATGGGTAGAATTCTTGCAGAGCTATACCTTTGTGCTGAAGCATCGAAGTGGAAGATCCAATAAGGTGGCAGATGCATTGAGTAGGAGGCAATGTCTGATGACAGAACCGAGAGTGGAGGTTGTAGGGTTCGCTGAGCTCAAGAACTTATACCCTACAGACCCCGATTTTGTAGAAGCTTGGAAGGCCTGCACTACACCGGTTATGTTGGATAGGAGTAGGTGGTTGGATTACCTGGTTCAAGAGGGGATGTTGTTCAGAGGGAACCAATTGTGCATTCCAAGGAGCTCAATGAGAGAGAACCTCATTAAAGAAAAGCATAGTGGGGGTTTAGTCGGACACTTTGGTCGTGACAAGACCATCTCATTGGTTAGTGAAAACTATTACGGCCACAATTGCAGCGAGGATGTGGCAAAGTTTGTGCAGAGTTGCGAGATTTGCCGGATGGCAAAGGGTGTGAGGCAGCCCTACTGGTTTGTATCAACCGCTACCTATACCCGAGTGGCCGTGGGAAGATATTAGTATGGATTTTGTGCTTGGTTTGCCTCGGACGCGAGAGGGGAATGATTCCATCTTTGTGGTAGTGGACAGATTTTCTAAAATGGCACATTTTATCCCGTGCCGAAAGACTAGCGACGCGGTCCATGTAGTTGGTTTGTTCTTTAAGGAAGTGGTACGCCTTCATGGGCTGCCAAGAAGCATTGTGTCGGACAGAGACACCAAGTTTGTAGGTTATTTCGGAAGACCTCGTGGAAGAAACTGAAGACGGAGCTAAAGTTCAGTTCTGCATATCATCCCCAAACAGATGGCCAAACAGAGGTGGTCAATAGGAGTTTGGGCAACCTACTGCGATGCTTGGTAGGGGACAAGCCCAAAGGATGGGATCTAGTTCTATCGCAAGCTGAGTTTGCATATAACAGCTCGGTCAATCGGAGTACCAATAGGTCACCCTTCCAGATTATCTATGGAAGTAGCCCGAGAAACGCTTCAGAATTAAGAAGGCTAGATACAAGGGAGAAATGCAGTGCTGAGGCAGAAGACTTTGCTGAACACTTGAAAGGAGTGCATGAAGAAGTGACAAGACACATTGCCAAGATGAATGCTCGGTACAAGGCAAGGGCGGATCAAAAATGCAGAGTTAAAGAGTTCCAAGTAGGAGATTTTGTCATGGTCTATCTGAGGAAGGAGCGGTTTCCTGCCAAGACCTATAACAAACTAAAAATGAAGAAGTTTGGGCCGTGCAAGATCATTGGCAAACGGGACTCGGGCAATGCCTACGAGGTGGAGTTACCTAGCGAGCTCAACATCTCCCCCGTGTTCAACATCTCCGATCTGGTCAAATATCATGAAGGAGAAAGCAGTGAGATGCCAAGTTCGGATTTGTGGAGCATTCCAGCAGTCATCCCAGTAGCAGACAAGATAGAAGAAGTTCTTGATACCCGTGAGGGTCGCAGTACTCAAAACAAGAGTTATTATGAGTATTTGGTCAAATGGAAGGGCAGGCCCATAGAAGATGCAACTTGGTTGTCCAAGGCAGAGGCTGATGGCTTAGGTCTACCTCAGAACGGTCAGAAGTGAGGTCACTTCTCAAACTCACCCCGGGTGTCTGATGCAGGAGCATCCGGAGGCAAAGGGCAATCTTGCATCACCCAAAAATGCATTTTCTTCTAAGTACTGAAACTGTCGCGATATCACGACGCTTTTTGAAGAAGGGCTCCAGCGGGCCAAAATGTCACGATATCGCGACGCTTTTTGAAGATGGGCTCCAGCGGGCCAAAATGTCGCGATATCGCGACGCTTTTTTGAAGATGGGCTCCAGCGGGCCAAAATGTCGCGATATCGCGACGCTTTTTGAAGATGGGCTCCAGCGGGCCAAAATGTCGCGATATCGCGACGCTTTTTGAAGAAGGGCTCCAGCGGGCCAAAATGTCGCGATATCGCGACGCTTTTTGAAGAAGGGCACCAGCGGGCCAAATGTCGCGACATCGCGACGCTTTTTGAAGAAGGGCTCCAGCGGGCCAAAATGTCGTGAAATCGTGACATTTCTCAAGCAGCGCAGTCGGAACGCCAAACTGTCATGAAATCGTGACACTTTCGAGCCAAGGTGTACGGAACGCAAAGATGTCGTGAAATCGTGACATATCCAGAGGCAAGGTTCAACAATGCAAAGATGTCACGAAATCGTGACACTTTCGAGCCAAGGTGTACGAAACGCAAAGATGTCGCAAAATCGCGACATATCCAGAGGCAAGGTTCAACAATGCAAAGATGTCGTGAAATCGTGACACTTCCAAGCCAAGATGTACGAAATACAAAGATGTCACGAAATCGTGACATGTCACGGTTTCACGGCCCAAAATGAAGCAGCAAGTACGGAATGCAGAGATGTCGCGAAATCGTGACATGTCGCGATTTTGCGGCCCAAGGGAGGAGAGCGAGTAAGAAGGGCCTAGACGTCACGATTTCGCGACGTGTAGCGGAATCGCGGCCCCAAGGAGGAGAGAGAAGCCCAACGTCAAAACGTCACGATATCGCGACCAAGGGGGAGAGAAAAAGCCTTGGAGCAAATACGTCGCGATATCGCGACAAGAACGCTCACGACGTTGACCAGCCGGCGACTACAGAGACCAATGCAAGGGGACACATGGCATGAAGTGATAGGTGGCTCACGAGTATGGAGCGATTACAGGGACACGTGGCACCAAACGACAAGTGACCAGGCGCATTCCCTGGTATGATGTTCGAAGGCTTGACAGGCGGCCACAGAGCACTCCGCCACCCCAGACCATGATAATACGGGGCATCTGGTAGAATATGGCATGCGGCTGCAGGGCATACGTGTGGATGGTTAGAGGGAGGCCCGCACTTTGTGTAATGATGGAGAAGGAGGTGGCGGCCGAGGATAAAAGGCGCGCATGCATTGTATTGTGGGGACGCTGGCCCATTGATTTTTGGGGGGAATTGCTGGGTATTGCAGAAGAGACCTCTATTTTTTTTTTATGAAGCTTGCTGGAATTTTGCCTGTGCATTGTTAATTTCTACATTCTTGCTGTGTGTTGTGCGTAGCCGTATATCAGTACATATTTTCTCCTTAATCATTTACTTGTTTATTTGTTCCACAAATACGGTATTTAGTCTTTTCATGCCCATCATTAAAAAACTCTAAAACTTAATTTATTCCTTCTAAATATTAAGTTTGGAAAACACACAATGGGTATCACTACTATAATTCTATTGATGTTATAAAGTTTTTGTCAAAGTCTTTCATACTTTAAAGGAAAAAGTCCCAATTGTTTTCCATCTATGACAACACAATCTAGATCACCAAGATGTGATTTTAGCAACATTCACTGGATGTCATAAATCTTACTAGCTACAATTGTTATGCTTTAGCAAATTAGAATTATTTTCATGGTTCACCCAAGACTCCTTAGGGTGAAACTAAGGACTGTTTATTTTTTTCTATTTGATGATTATCTATGACAACAATTTTGAGCAAAGCAAAGTAAAATTAAAAATAGAAGTATTTATTAAATAAATGTTAACAAGATATTTATAACGTATTTACTTCATCTGGATTTGCCATATATTCACATTGTTATTTTCAAATACGCACTAATTTTCAAATTGAACATAGTTGCAAGAGGGATTCACCCTTTTATTTTCTTTTTACATGAATAAGATCCTTTCCTTTTCTAAGGGCTTAAACTACCTTTAAATTAAAGTTAGTTGACACACTACAACGAATGCTTATCTTCTGAGACTTCACCACTCAAAATTGCTATCTTAACTTCTGATAACTATTCTACAACATGTTCATAATTTATTATCTCTTGTCCATGAGTTCTCGGTACTGCCAAACCCAAGTTCACACAACATATTTGGTCATAGACTAACCTCGACAACTACTACTTTCGTATAATATATAGCCCACACAAAGTAAAATATGAGGTACTACAACAAATCAAATACGACTCATGGTAGATGATCATGCAATCTACTATGCACACATGCATTCTATACTATCATAGAATCGTACAAAAGTTTACGAATCTCCTTGCTGGAGACTTAATCAAGGAATTACAATGTATTTTATCCTTTTAAGACTACCTATATTTTCTCAGGTAGAAATTCTACGAAACCTATTTTGCACAACTAGAGTTGTTTCCATGTATCAAAGGAAGTAAATAATTCATAAATACTTTCTTTCACTTTTAAAACAAACCAGTTTACTCATAGCAACATGGAAGCACTTTCCCTAAATCCCATTGCTTTCAGAATATAAAATAACGCAACAACATGGAAGTAGTTTTCAGCATTCCATTGCTTTCAAAATACAAAGTAACACAACAACATGCAAATACTTTTCCAGCATTACATTGCTTTCAAAAAATAAAGTAATACATCAACAGAGCAAAAATTTTCTAGCATTCAATTACTTTTCAAAATACAAAGTAACACAGCAACATAGCAACACTCTTCCGGCATTACTTTACTTTCAAAATACAAAGAAACATATTTTATTTCTTAAACCACAGCATAGGTAAATTAACAGTTTTCTTCTTCAACATAACTAGAGAAGTTAAACATATTTTTCCACACTTAAAAACCATGGAAATAACATTCATTATAATGAAATTATACCAAATGATCAACTTGGTTTCCATGCTTTCCAACCGACATAGTTCATTGTTCTTTGATTCCCACTTCAGATGTCTCATTTCGGATGTTTGTTTTCATCTCTCCTTATTTTCTCCATCATCCGTTATATCTTTTGTTTTTCCCTTTAACAAAATAATATGAGGGAAACTTGGTGAATTGTTTTCCTCTTCTCTCATGCACAGTGCTAGATTGTCGAGTCTTTACCACTCCACCTTGTACGCATAACATGCTATCATATAATTCTAAAAATTATTGACATTTTGCCTTAACTATCAACACACATTGGAAGTGCATCCCACAAGCATGGAGTTTTATTAAAACTTATATTTTCTAAATTTCAACCATTTATCTTATATTCTAAGCAAAGCTATAATAATAATAATATAAGCTATTTCACTTATATTTTTAAGCAAAATAGGAATAATAATAATATAATCTATTTATCTTATATTTTAAGCAAAATAACAATAATTATTATATATGTTTCCAAATCCCTTTATTTTTAAACAAAATAATATTCGAAATATTAAACACACACATGTCTTAAAAAATAAGCACACACATGCCTTTCAAGCTAGTGGGTCCCATCATCATTGCCAACTAATGATATTTCTCATTCCTTGCTAACAAGCAACATTCAAACCAATATAACTCATGCAGAGATACGATTTAAAATGCTCCTAAATGATATGCAAGCACGAGTTTCCCTGTGCTCTTGAGATAAATCATCACTTCCATTTATTACCTTTTTCTACTGACTTGCTTCCTTTCATTGTCATATTACAAATATCTTGCACTTTTAGATACTATCAGATGTACCATGTTTCACAATAAAACGGTAAGTCTATATACTTTTTACTTTCTTTCATTAATCTTGTGAGGAGGTTCATTACAATCAATTTGTAGATTACATGTTATTATCCTTTTTAGCTTCAATTCCTTAGGCTAGAACTATCAAATATATCCTCCAGGACTATGAAAGAGTGGTTGGGCAAAAAGTAAGTTTGAGGAAAAGTAATATGTTCTTCCTAAATACTCTAAGAGTTCTTGTTGTTGTAACTTGAGAAATATTCATCTCCTACCGAAGAATATTGTAAAAAGACTCTTATGGAGGGTATCTCAAGTTCAAAGGGAAATACTACTTTGGTGCCATAAACTAAAGTGTATGGCATTGCCCTTGTGGAAGTACACACTTGTGTGATATGCCCATAAGGCAGGGTAGAGTTGCAAGTGCCAATCTCAACCATTTTTGTTTACTAGTTTCTTGAGGATATTGATTAAAATTTTGTTGGATGATTCAAATTGTCCATTTCCTTATGGGTAGTATGACATGGACCATTTTTGTTGATTTTTCTATTTGGTGCACTTTTCAAAAACTTTATCATTTTTAAAAGGGGTTCCATTATTAGCGATTAGGGTAGAAGGTATACCATATTGGCTAATGATTTGATTTAGAATAAACTTTAATACTTGAATACCTATTGTGTTGTATATGGACATTGCCTCAAGCCATTTAATAATTTTTTTTGTAGTTGTGATGATGAAATTATGTCCATATGATGATTGAGGGTTGTTATTACCTATGATATCCAATCCCCAAGAAGAGAAGAGCCAAGAAGATATGATTGGTTGAAGTTATTGAGAAGGGGCATAAATAAGGTTGTCATGTCATTGATACTTGTCATATTTATTTACATAGTTGTGAGCATCCTTTTCCATAGAGGGCTAATAATAGTCCATTCTAAGAAGCTTCGTGACTATGGATAATCATCTAAAATACTATCACATGCTCCATCATGGGCTTCTTTTATGATAGCTTGGGCTTCATTTGTATTTACACATCTAATAAGTATGCCTTCAAAGAAGTGTCGATATAAGATATCCACAATGATGACATACTTACAAGATTTTAGCCTAAATTGCCTTCATTTCTAAGAGTTAGAGCCTTCAGGGAATGTTCCTTCTTGGAGAAATTTAAAGATGTCTTGATACCAAGGTTCTTGAGGCATAAATATTTCAATATTGTAAATGTTAAGTGGTTGTAGGTATGATTCTAGTGTAGAAGATTCATTGATTAATATTATGATAATAGAAGATTCTTCATATTCCAACCCTAAGGATATGAGAGATGCAACTCTGGCCATAACATCAATGTAATGGTTTCTAGATCGTGGTATGGATTCTATGGTAGTTTGGTTGAAGTGAGTTTTCAATATATCTACAATATCTTTGTATGGTTTCAATTTCTCATATTTGGTTTGATAAGTATCGTTCACTTGGTTGATGATAAATTGTGAATCACTGTATACTGTTATGTTTTCAATATTTAGTTTTTTTTTGGCCCTAAGACGTAGGATGCATGCATCATATTTTTCTATATTGGTAGTACATGAGAAGTGAAGTTTTAAGGATAGTGGGATGAGCTACTATTGTGGAGCAACTAGGATAATTCCTTCCCCTGTGTCTTTTGTGCATCTAGCTCTATCAAAGTATAAGACCCAAGTTTTAGGCTCTTGGGATTCTATTGAAAAGATCGTTTCATCTAGAAAGAATATGCTTATGGTATGTTTTGAATCTAAATGGGACGCAACAAGTTAATCAGCTATAACTTACCCCTTTAGCGATTTTTTGTTTATAAATTCTATATCAAATTTATTTAGGGATATGAACCACTTTGTGGTCCTACCAGATAGGTAGGATTATGTCATAAGGTAGCACAATGGGTCTACCATTTCTAAGACATAACTCTTTTGAATAACCATGTAGTGCCTTAGTTTGAGAGATGAGAAGACAACTACCACGTAAATCTTGTCTAGTGGTGTGTAGCAAGTTTCATAGTTTACTAAAGTTCTAATAATGTAGTAGATTACCCTTTCTCTATGTTGTTCATCATATTGAGCTAGTAAAGCTCTAAGAGAATATTTGATAGCTACTACGTATAGCAATAGTGGTTAATTTAGGTTTTATGGTACCAAGATAGGCGGTGTCAAGGGATAAATTTTTAAATATTTGAAAGGTTTTTGACACCCTTCATCCCATTCAAATTTTATTTCCTTCTTTAATAATTTTAAAAAAGGTTGGTATTTATCTACAATTTGTGATATGAATATACATATGGCTTGTAGTTTACCTTGTAAGCTTCATAATTGAGTTAATTTTGTAGGTGATGGCATGTTTGTTATTGCTATGATTTTGGAGGGATCAACTTCAATCCTATAGTGAGATATGATGAATCCCAATATTTTTCTTGATATTACCCTAAATATACACTTGTTCAATTTTAGTTTGACTCTATAATCTCATAGTCTTTTAAAGATATGTTTGAGATATTAAGAATGGTTTTGTCTCTTTTGAGATCAAACCAATATGTCATATATGTAATCTTCTACAATTTTATGCATAAGTTCATGTAATATAAATGTCTTGGCCCTTTGATATGATGCTCCTACATTTTTAAGGATAAATGATATGAATTGATAGTAGAAGGTTTCCTAAGGGGTAGTAAATTTTCTTTTAGATTGATCTTCTGGTGCTATCGTAATTTGGTTGTAGCCTAAGAATCCATCTATTAAGGATAACATCTCAGATCCTGTAGTGAAGTCAACTATCATGTTTAATTTTGGCAAAGGGAAATCATCTTTTGGAAAAGCATTATTTATATCTAAATTTGATGTAAATTTGAATGTATCCTTCCTTATTGACAACAAGAAGGATGTTAAATATCTAATCTGAATAATCTATAGCCTTTATAAAGCTGACATGTAGGAGTTTTTTTAACTCATATTTTACCGAAAGAGCAACTCTTGGATGTATATTTCTTAATTTTTGTTTGATAGATTTGGAATTGGGATGCACTATCAAATGATGAACCACTAGTGAAAGGTCAATTCCTAGCATGCCATCATATACCCAAGTAAAAATGTTAGAAAATTTCTTTAGTAGTATTGTGTATTCTATTCATCCTTCTTAGGTCAATACTTTTACAATATTGATAAGGTGAGGGTCCTGATCCATTCCTATGTTGTCTTCTATCATTTCTTCTACCAAGGGTTATAACTCATCATTGAAATTAAGAGGGATATCTATTATCCCCAAATATTTAAGTTATTGTAGATCCATGGATTTTTGTTCAAATTTAAGAAGTTCGGTTGAGTTTAAGTTGAATATTTGTTTAAAATATTCTTCTATATGATGATAATCTAAAAAATATTCAAGACTCTCTTTTATTGTTATTGATTCTAGATGAACAAATTCTAGCATGTTGATACTACTAAATCGTATGGCTTTGCAAGGTGTTTAGTTAAGCAACAACCATAGTTTTTCTTCATCCTAATCACCCCATTGGAATCCATGTATTAACTTGGGATAATTAGCTTTATCATTTTATTCTAATAGAGGATAAGGTTCATTTTTGCTAGGGATGAATCTGATACCACATCATGTTGGCCAAGGCTCGGTTTCTAGGGATTCCTTAATACCCTATTTAACATGACCTATATTTTTGCCTTGGTAATCCATTTTGGAAAGTATTTTTTTAGCTATGGAAAATAAATGTGACATATAACATGTAGCATATGTTCCTTTGCTAGGCATGAAGCTATGTCCTTGGATATTTTCATCAAGGGTGGTTGCCCCATGAATGAAAGTACAAGATCCTATTTGTATTTTAAGTCCTTTCCTATTGCGTATGCCTATATCACATGGAGATAGATACATACTTACTAGTTCTACAAAGGAATCTGGTTTTTAATGAATGAAGTTGAATTGATCATTGGAAGAGGATAATTGGGGAGTATCCTCTAATTTTATGAGAGGTTCCTCTAATATTTCCTTTCCCTTATCTATTTTTTGTTGATTGCTTCACTTATATGATTGTATGGAAGGGAAAATATTAATCTCTTGTAAGTTGATAGAGTTGCACATATCAAAAGGCTTTGGATCTTTAGGGATATGGATAATGCTCCCTTGATATTTGTATTTGAGGCATTAATGTAAGGTAGAAGGCATTGCCCTCATAGTATTTTTTCAAGGTCTTTCGAGGAGCATATTATAGGTGACATCACATGATATGATATAAAATAGGGTGTTTAGGACACGAGGACCTAATTTGATAGGTAAAGTGATGGTGTTGGTTACCTATCATTCAGACGATTTCAGAATTCGTCCCTGGGTGAGACGAATATTGAGCAAAGTGTCTAAATGTGCCAAATTGCTTCCTGACCTTACAAAATTGCTATGAAAGTGGTTAGGACCACTGTTTGACCTCTGAGGGCTGCCCTGGGGGCTGTGTTTGTCAACGCGATCAATGTTTGCAGTCACATAATCGGATTGGTGCTGTTTTGGTGTCTACAAATGCCCCTTTTTGGGATGTGCTGTGCATAGCGCAGTGCAGAGCAAAAATAGATAACCAAAGCACTAATGATTAGGGTTTCTTGGTAACCTAACCAACTTTTGATGCCCCAAGCATGGAAAGGGCATGCATTCTTGAATCCTTGCTTCTGACGAGCTAAGGAGTTTGATTTCAAGTGTTAACCTATTTTGGTGAGGTGTGACTTGAGCTTGGACATTGATCAGTCATGATTAGGCAAAGGCCGCAACCTTTTATCTTCAGGGGAACCTTGTGTTCATGATTCACGAAATTCCAAGGGTTTGATTGATTTGATTGTTGCTTGTTTACTGCCCCAAGCAGGAGCGTAATTGTCTTTGTCAATGATTCTTTGAATGCATGTCATTTTCCTTAATTGGGTGTGTGATTTTTGATTGGTGACTAAGTGTGACTACCCCCTCAAGCGAAGTGGATGTGAGAAGGTGAATCAAAAGGATGCAAATGGGTATTCAATTGGACAACACTTCGTTGCTTGAAATCGCCTCCAATAGTCCCTCCTTTGGGTGAGAAAAGTCTCACCTTTTATAGACCCATGGGGTCTCTTTTGAGAGGGAAGCATAAGTGCCATGTGTTGGTCATAGGTGCCATGTGGCGGTTATGTCTTTCGATGAGGGAGGAGAGTCCTCCATGACTTGGGCTTTCATAACTACCCTTGTGACAGTCCTCTAACGACCTATATGTCCACCCACACATGCGTGCGAGGTAGGAGTCATCAACTGACTATCTTGGGCTACCACTTGGCACCATTCTTCTTTTTGCCCGTTAAACTTAGAATTCATCCCTACTAGAGACGATTTCAGAATTCATCGTGGGTGAGACGAATTACAATTAGTATTCATCCTTGGGTGAGACGAATACTGAGCAAAGTGGCTAAATGTGCCAAATTGCTTCCTGACCTTACAAAATTGCTATGAAAGTGGTTAGGACCACTGTTTGACCTCTGAGAGCTGCCCTGGGGGCTGTGTTTGTCAACACGATCAATGTTTGCAGTCACATAATCGGATTGGTGCTGTTTTGGTGTCTACACATTCTTCATTTTCAAAGGCTCTAATGATGAGGTTCAATTTTTGAAAATCATTTTCATTTAAGTCAAAATTTTGTAAGAATTTGATGTTGCATACGTTCAAGGATGATCTATTTTCTATTAATAATCTCTTGATATATTTATCACCTATTTCAGTTATTATGTAAAGAGGGAAATCCCCTGATATGGTTTCAAGACGAGTATCTTCCTCATGAAAGGGTAAGATAGCATTGTTCACTCCAAATAGTACGACCATGTTGGCAATATCATTTGGATATATGTCTTGACGAAATTCTTGTTCACTTAAGAGTTTCAATAGTATTTCTCTATGAGCAGGAGATATATTTAGTAATTCTAAAATGGAGATATTTGTAGGTACCTCCTCTAATTGTTGGCAGAGATCAAGGTGTTTTGAGAATATGTGAGGACCAAAGGTGACTTATTAGGGATATTGATATTTACTATCAAGATGACCAATGAAGGCTGATCCAAACGTTGATTATTTGCTTGTTGCCTAGTCACGACGTGGGAAGACCTTTATAAATGAATGGTTTCTACGAAGTTGGATTATTTTCGATCATGCATTGGTAAGGGGTCTTGAAATATCTTCATACCATTGTTAGGATTTTCTATTTTATTGAACGTTACATTTCCTTCCTCAATGAGGTCTCTGATAATGTTCTTTAAAGTTCTAAATTTTTTGGTAGTGTGTCCTTCCATTTTGTGAAATTCATAATATTCATCTTGTCTATACCAAAAAGGTGCTCCTTCAGATAGATCCCAAGTCTTTATAGGTAGAAATTCTATTAATTTAGAATCAAGGAGCATTTTTAGCATAGAAGTTTGAATATATTTGATATTCATATATTGTATTTGGGGTTTGTATTCTATTTGGATAATGAAATTTTGAGGAGTATTCTGAGAAGTATTTACATTATTGTTTTGATGAGATTCGGTTACACTGTCTCCTACAACATGCTTGTTTTTGTATTATACCTTGTTGGGGGGTTTTTCATATTCTTTATTGTTATAGTTGAGTTGTCCTCATATTATGAGTACAACTACTATTTTAGCCATGTCTATAGCTTCTTTGAAGGAGGTTAAGTTCGTAATTTCCATAGGATATGATAACTCTTAATGGAGGTTTCGTAAAAAAATATGTAAGAGTTCTTTAGGAGGAGGAATATATTGAAGTTTTCCCGCTAAACCTCTCCATTTGGCCAAGAAATTCAAGAATTTTTATCTTAGATTTTTTAATTTGGTAAAAATATTATCATTTATGTAGATAAAAAATTGTTTAATGAAGGATTCCATAATTTCTTTGAATTTTATGATGAAGTGGTGAGGTATTTGAAAGTACAATTCTAAGGCTAAACCACTAATACTTTTAGGGAATAACCTAAGGAGAACTTTTTCATCATGATTGATGTCACTACAAGCTACTTGAAATAGCCTTAGATGGTTAATGGGGTCTTATATTTGGGGGTTTCAAAGTTCTTTGGAAATGGATGATTAATAATGGTGGGGTATATTAGCTTATTGTAGAACTCTTCAAAATAGTACTTTAACTTAGATGATTCTTGAATATAGACAATTTGACATTCAAGTTCTTCAAACTAAAAGTCCCTCTTCTCTAAGTCTAATATTTTAGTGTTGATACATTTAATGTAATTTGATGAAGGGTTTGATTGTGTACGCAATGTTAATGGTTGCATAAGTGGTTGAGTGAAGGTTTGCAACATGAAAGGTATATTCATGAGATTTTAAGAGTTTTTAATGGACATTATGGTGGGAAAGACTTGACTAGGTCCCCCATTATGAGTGTGAAAAGAATTTGTAGTATTAGTTGCATCATTAGGAGTTGTTGAAAATAGATTTAACATAGTGGTAATCCCCATAAATATGTTTGGAGGTGTTTTAGAATCATTAGGTTAAGCCATATCCACATTAATACTTACCAAATAATTTTATGTTTTATTGATTTGAGCAATGGTTTTGATCGTTAGAATATTCGATAATATCATGCATTGTGGTGGATTCTCTTTTCACTTGTTCTCTAAGTTCATATCTAAGAAAATCTAAGAAGATGTCCTTATTTCTTTTGATGTATTCTTTGACACGATCTATAGTTTAGAAATAAATTCGTCCAACAATTTTTTCATGTTCCATAGGTTCTTGTTGTGACCAAGTTTTTACTTCTTGTTCAATTTTCTCATGAGAAGATTTCTCATCGGATGTAGAAGGTACACCCTTTTTTTGGGTGTTGTAAGGATGTTGATACATGGTTTGAGAGTTTGGTTTCAAAGGGGGGTTAATTTATTAGAGTTTTGTTTCTAGAGTACTTATAGCAAAGAAGAGCAGATGTTCAAGATCCTTATGTCACCTTGATAAGCATCCCTCCTTATGACTCTCGCTATTCCACCATGATATGCTAGCCAAAGAAAATTGCTACCCTAAAGTTCATACTTTGGTTTTCTCAAGGGGTCATTATCCTTATCCCAATAGGATTAACAATTGGTTATGTTCTTGTTATATTAATTTAATGTGATGTAAGCTAAGTAAGCAAAATATATGATCTTGTTTGAGTTTAACAAAATTTTATCTTTGTTAAGGCAAAAGGAGTATTCATGTCAAGTTCACCAAATATGTAGATGATAGGAAAAATCATGTTCTTTTCCATTTAAGTCTAATTTAATGTCAAGTGTGCATGGGAGATATTCGTTAGAATCTCTGCTTTCCCACTTGAGCATCAATTTCCAAAGGAGACCCCGAGAATTTGAATATTCTCAACACAAATAGACTTCTACTTAATTATTTTTCTTATTTTGTGTGGAAGTTGATGATACACTTGTTTGATCAGTGTTTTATGGGTTTATTCATAGAAAACACCCAAGGTTTTGGATCACTATCTATTTCAAATTTATTTGAGCCTTAATGGTTATTTAAACCTAAATCATCAATGATCATATAAATGCAATTATAAGGCTTTCATCACACAAATGCATGCAAACAATAGCTATCCTATATGCTTTTAAAGTTCGAATGAACTAGCTAGAAGTATTTGATTTTTAGTGTAAAATAAGGGAAAATGCAAGAAGACAAGTTAGCCTAAATGCAACTAGTTGATTTTTTGTTCTTTGTTTATGTACTTAAAAATTATTAGTAAGATAATATTAAGTCTAAGGTTCCTTGATTGACTAATTTTAAGGTATTTTGTAAATAAATCAGAACGTTTTGTAAAGAAATTACAAGGTTTTGTAAACAATTAGGGTTCCTATTTAATATTCTTTAATTTTCTAAAATAAAAGTTATTTATCATGCAAAGTAATAATAATCAAGAATAAAACACAAATAAAATCAAATTGCACTGCTAAGGAAGGGCCAAGTGGTCGAATTACCTCTCCAAAAATTTGTTTGTCAAATTTATTATCTTTTGAGGTAGATCACAATGAGAGATGGCAATCACAAGATGCAGAAATATGAAAGAAAGTAAACTCATGAGATTTCTAAAATATGCTATAAATATAAAAGATGAAAATGAATACAATATTGCTATGGAGGAAATGGACACTACATGCAAGATGCTATAAAACCATAATGTGTTTCATTACTAATGGAGTCACCCATTACTCCTACTACTACCTACTGACTTGCTTTTAAAACTCTTACAATGAGGGCTTCTTATAATGGAGGATAGATTCCTTACCCAACACTCTACCTACATGTACAAGTGACACCTTGCACATTTACAACTTGCACATTGACACTTGTGCATTTATTACATTGCATGAAGTAACTAGATAACTTCCCCCTAAAGTAATCTAATTTGTTAAGTATGTACCTAGGAAAGTACATTTATATGATCCAAATGATGTAATAGACTCTAACTCTATCACCCCCATGTATTACATTATTTTGGTACTAAATACTTTTGGTCTTCAATATGGATCTTCATCTTCATTTTGAACTGTGTATCCTTTCTCCGAATTCTTTGTAACCTATTCAAGCAAAAATGTTACATTTTTTGATAGAGCTTTCTCCTCATACTTTTTTGAGTGTTCATCCAGTTCTTCAATTTCTTCTATCCTATGAACCAGGTTCCATTTTTTAATTTCCCTTTATGTATTCCAATTGAGGATAATTGGTTGGTCACTAAAATTGATACTGACAATAATTCCTTTGATACTATCTTGATTGAAATTGGTTTCCATTGTTTATCTGATTTTCTTGATTCTACTTTCTAGGATTGTACCTACAATAACCGGTGCTATGACCTTTATTTTTGCATATCTGACAATACCATGTTCTTAATCCTTTTGTTGATGAAGCAATATTTCCCTGTGGATTATCTTTTTATATCAATGTAGTGTTAGTCATCTCATATTTTATAGTATGTTCCACTTCATATTCTTGAAGAATATTGAACAAGTCATCAAAAGAACTATCTTTACTTAATATTTGTAGAGATGTAACCAAATTTTTATAGTTGTCTGGAAGTGTTCTCATGGTTACTTAAGTAATGATTTCATATTTAGGCTCCTATCCAAGAGTTAATAATTTTCATTTAATATCTGGTATCTTCCTTAGAAAAAGGTTTATGCTTTCCCCACTACTCATTTTTAAGGAATGTATTTGAGTTTGTAAATGAATAATGGTGGCTTTATTATTCCCTTCATATGTTATTTCTAAGATTTTCCAAGCTTCAGAAGATGTTTTTTTAAACTGATATAAGGTTGTATTTCATCAATGATAGCAAATTTTAGAATCATTTGGGATTTTGAATCATTTTCCTCAAAGTTCTAAATCTTAGTATCTCCTATGGTAGGTTTATTTGTTTTCCCTTGAACAATATTACAAAGTTTTTCATACATCAAAATTGCTTTAACTTTATCCTTCCATGAGAAATAGTTTGGCCCTTTGAGTAGTTGAGATTCAACTAGGAATTTTTTTCTAGAAGTCATCGTATTATCTTTTAACAACTCTCTATATTTTGTGGACTTCCTTACATATCCCTAATGATGAGATTTTACAAACCTAATAAATTTTTAGGTTTTTTAGAAATATTACATCTACCCAATAAATTTAGAACTTGATAAGTTTTTATTGATTCTAATATTACCAAGTTTTGTAGAATACCTTATGACTCCCTAGGATGTTTTGGATAGAATGTATTATCAATATAGTGCTTTTGTAAATTGTAGTTCAAGTTTAAGTTTATTTTGTAAAATTTTGTAAATACAAAAAACAATATTTTTATCTCCTTATTAATACTATTGAACTAAGCACTAATTATTTTAAGAGGTTTTGAAGTTGGTATTTATTTTCATTTCTTTAAGTGTTTTGAGACAACACTATAAAAAATCAAATTTTGAAGACTTTTGATAAACCTCTTTAAATACCCCTCTTTGATTGATTTAATTTTTTCTAATTTTCAATTCCTAAGTTGATGTTGTATTCCTTATAACTCACAAGTTTGAATATATATATATATATATATATATATATATATATATATATATTTGGAAGTTTTTTTTTTATAATAATAATATCCCTTATTCCTCATTGATAACTTTTGCAAATAATAACAAATCTAAAGTATGTTTGTTTAATATGTTTCCTTATAACTCCATAAACCTTATGTTAAGACAAGCATAAATATTTTACCTCAATCGTTCGTCATTTTTGTATATTGATATATCTATAGCTACGTGATGTGTAGCGCTTGTGACCATGTAGAGCCCTCTTTGATCGGCTTAAACTTTTCCCTTGATTAGCGATTAAAATTTCTACAATATTATGAATTCAAATATCTCTCACTGGTCTTCAAATATCTCTTGTTGTTCTTCTTCTCAAATATCTTCCTTACACTATTGAATGGTGTATAGACGTTTCTCCTTGAATCATTAACTTGGTTTTGACTACTCCCTGCTCTGCTTGATTGTGTTCTGTTGTTGTGTATTTCACTCTTCTAGGTTGGAATCTTAAGAAGTATGGGCTTTGTGAAAAGTGTCACATGAAGTGTTACGGTCCAACTCCCTTCGACAATGATGAGTATTCTTTAGTAGTGAGCATTTCTTTGGAAATGAGCATTTCTTTGGTGGAGATAGATGTTCCTTCAAAAATTATGAGGTTTGTGGTAACCTCAAATGAATTTCAACTCCCTCCAACTGAGTTTAACTCCCTTTAGGTGAGCGCTTGAATATTGGTGGATGTAGGGAGTTCATGCCAAGTGGCTTGCATATGCAAGCTTTCTTTCTAACAATCCAAGCAAATCTAATTTCTCATTTATCCTTTCACCCTACATGAGCTTGTTATTTATTGGTATGCAATATTTCTTTTGCAATATAGCTTGGAGAGGACAATGGATGGCTATATTTGGATAGCTTCACAATCTTATGGCACACCTTTGATATCTTCTCTTGGTGGATGCTCGATTTAATGGATACCTTAGGTATAACTTCCTCTCTATATGCACTTGTTTGCATGTTTCTAATGCTAATTTATTCCTTACTTTGTCGTTGGTTAGAACATCCAATGCTTCATATTTTACGTAGATACTCCTTCACTGAATTTTGTCCTTTCTACATACACATGAGTTTTAATATATTTTTCCAATGGCTCTGATATTTCAGGTGACACACTACCTTATAGGGCTGCTTCTAATGGAAGAAAAATGGTGTTTTTAAACACCTCAACTCCTACACGCATGAGCTCTTCAGTAGATATTTCTTTGGCTATAAATTTTCTATTCGTATAGGCTCCTTCACCTGGTTACAACTCTATTGGAAAAGGATGTGTGAGCTCTCCGATAGCTCTTACTTTTGGCCATAGATGTACTCCTTATGTGATCTTTGGATATCTCATTTTTTTTTTTGCAAACCTATTAGATAAAAACGTCCTTATACCCCCTATAAATGGTAATTCCTTTGTTCTTCCAAGGAACAAAGGAGGTGCCTTTTGTAATATGTAATTTTACACCTTAAAATGAATAATATTTATAATACTTCTTGATTCTTTTGGATTATAGTCAATCTAAGCTATTGAAAATGAGGATTCATGTACTTTGTGCTTGAAGAAATAATCCTTTTATTTTTCTTGAGTCTTGAGACTACCAAGGTATCGATTTGAGGCTTCCTTCAAGGATTTCAATGGTGGTTTTTCTACTCCACCTTTCTACTTGTAATGGTGACTTCTTTTGGCCACTAAAGTGCTGCATTTTTTCTTTTGTGCTTCTTAATCAACATAAACAAATATAGAGCAACTAGTTTTAAATAGAATAGTGCTTAATAGATGCAATATAAATGGTAACAATAAATTCATCTTATTGCCCCACTAATTTCTTAAATATGCTATTAATAATTCCACTACAATGTTTCAAATATAATTTGCAAATTTCACTATAAAAACAATTGTAGGATCTAATCTTCTTTTTCAAAATATAATATAGGTAGTTGATAGATAGTTGTAATGTCGTAATCTAATAAACTCTAAATTAATGTACAAATGAACCTTAAATTAACTTTTCATTTTGCACTTCTTTGAAGACTTATAATGCAATCTTCCTCTTTGTAATTTTTGATCTAACATAAGGTGCTTTAACAAATTTGTTGAGTAATATGAATAATAAATTCACTTGCACCAATAGTTGCTTACCTTTTTGATAGTTATAGATCAGGCTTGTTGCTTTTTGTACCTTTTGTATGCTTTTTTGAGTAGATCCTCCTTCACCAAAAAGAGGTTTCAAACTTCATTTCATAAGATTGGTATTTGGTGATTTGGCCTTCTCCTTTCTGCTGTGGATTTAGAGGATTCTTTGGAAAATCCTGAAGTATCTTGGTTTTGACAAAATCCTTTTATCTTCAAGTCTTCTCATTGAATTTTGACTTCAAGTAGGATCTTTTTCTTATCAAGATTTTCAATGTCTTGAGGTCTTTTGTATCTTCTTTGGAACTCCTTTCCAATTCATCTTCTCCTGATTGGGCTTATTTTTGGATGGTGACAATTGTCCCAAGTATTTCCCTTGTGATAAAGTTTCTCCTTGATGGAGAATTTCTCCAATGAGTTCTTCTAGAAACTCTTTGATGATCTTGCTTCAAGAAAAATGCTTTTCTAAGACTTTTTCCTTGAGACCTCTTCTAGGTCTTTGATTCTATAGCTACTTTGGTCTTCCTTGAGGTCTTCTTCTTCTAGAATTGAGATCTCCTTCCTGGATCTCTTGATTTTGTTGCTTCTAGATCTAAATAGGTTCCTCTTGGTCCTTCTCGTCCTTCCAAGAATGAAAGCTTCTTCAATGAGATCTTATCCTGAGATCTTTTTCTTCAAGTTTTCTTGAGGTGTTGGATTATTATGAAGCAAATACTATGATGTAGGAAGTTTCTCAACTTCACCAGATCTCCTATTTCATGAAAAAAATGATTAGTACAAAAAATTGAATCTGCTTCTGAATTAGGTACTCCTTTTTGGAGTCTTTTTTAGGATCAGGGCTTCTTTGGCCCTTTTTTGGATTAAAGCTTCTGTGGCTTTTTTTCAGATGAAGGTTTTTGTGGTAGTTTTTTAGATCAAGGCTTTTGTGGTGTTTTTAGATTAAGGCTTCTATGGCATTTTCATATTAATACTTCTATGATATTTTTATATTAAGTATTTTGTGGCCTTTTTTCTATGAAGTTGACTTTACCAATAGAGATCTTCAATATCTAGTCTTCACTATGAATCATTCTCCTAGAGTCTCTTATGTAGAATTTTTCTTTTACAATAACTAATCTCTACACTATGAAGATACTTTGACCTTTGGGAAACAAAGATGAAATCTCCTACCTTTCTATTATAGGAGGTGTCTCAATCATCTAAGAGTTAGTTTCTTGTAGTAATAAGAACCTTCAGGTAATAGTTACCAAGTTCCAGATATTCTAGATGATCTTCACTAGATGATTTGTCAATCTAGTGGGTTGAATATTGAGTCCCAACCTTCATGTGTTTTCCTATAACTCTATGGAGAGACTCTAGTAAAATACAATCTTAGTACTTTATAAAAATAATATTTTTTTAGTCCTCACTTGTGACTCTCCCTAATTATACTACCTAGAATCTTCTAAGAATTTTTAACAGTGATTGGTCCAATGGCACATTAAGTTGACAAAAAAATCAGACTCTTTAATAATGGTGGTATTCCTATTAACCTACTATGACTAGATCTAGTGTGGGTCTAATACCATTGTTAGCTTTTGAGGTAGATCACAATGAGATATGGCAATCAAAATATGTAGATATATGAAAATAAATTCACGAGATTTCTAAAATATGCTATAAATAGAAATAATGAAAATGAATACAATATTGCTATGGAGAAAATGGATACTCCATGCCAGATGCTACAGAATAATAATGTGCTCCATTATTAATGGAGTCACCCACTATTCCTACTACTACCTACTAAATTTCTTATCAAAATATTATAATGAGGGCTTCTTATAATGGAGGATAGATTCCTTGCCCAACACTCTACCTACATGTAGAAATATGAAAGAAAGTAAACTCATGAAATTTATAAAATATGCTATAAATTGGTGAGTGAGAAGTCCTTCCTAGGATGGTTTTGAAGGAGAAATTGGTGAGTGAGATGTACTCCCCAGGTGAATTCGTGGTTAAGAAGAGTAACATTCTTCACAGACTTCGATTATTGGATATCAAACAGTGCGCAATATGGAGTTCCATCAAGATGGTATTATATTATGCAGAGGAGGTGGCTCAGATGTCCGATGGGATTATTTTTGAGTTTGATGTTGTGTTGTAGAACTACCTCGGTTCTTCCATAGGTCTTCTCGAGATTCTTCGACCGCTATGGCCCTCCTATTTTGTGGTGTTGTTTATTGTGTGTTCTATTTTGTGCTTTGTTGTTTCATGCTATAGTGCACTGGTTTTCTTTGCTCTTTTCTCTTTGTTGTAAAACGTTTAGAGGCAACTTTCAAAATCCTCTTCTCTTAATATTATAAAAAAATAATTGTAGGTATAAGTGGATGTTTAGGTAATTTATAAATTTAATTGATGAACATAAGATAGAAATTTAATTTTGTCTAGAGTTTTATCTAATTAAAAGCAAAACAATACTTACTAAAAATATTTAAATAAATTTTATATTAAAAAAAATATTAATAATATACATATAGTTGAATATATAATGCTTTAGTGTTTACAAATATTTGATTAAAATTCTTCTAAAACATTTATCACTTGCATTTATCACATTAAGTGTGATTATATCTTTCTATATTTTATAGAACTTCATACCTTAGACATATATTAACTTTTAAATAGACAATGAATAAAATGATGGATTTTGGTATTGTTAACTTTTAGTGCTTCCCATTATGAATTACATATAAACATAATAATAAATTATAATTTTATATATTATAATGGATTATAAATTACAATTATAATTTCAATTTATGAATGAGTACATGTAATATTTTTATTTAACTATAGGAGACGAATGAAATTTATATGACAAAAAGAGAATCCATAAAATAGTTATACTTCAATTTGTAATAACGTTGTAATATATTATATTATAGAATTTAATTATACATTGTTATATATATATATGAATAAACTTTTGAAACTTAAAAACTGAAGTTTTTTTTATGTTCTTGTTTCTTGTTGTTGTTGAATATACATAGACTTAATATGAATATGGGTCTTTTTGACGAAAACCTAAAGACATATTAATGTAATGTCTCTTTTGAGATAATTTTTATATGTTTCTAGTTTAAAACCCTATTATGAAAAGTTTGATGTGGTAAATATTTGTAACATCACTATAATGTAACCATTATGTAATAGAAATAAAGACGGCGTTAAATATATACTTATATTCATAATTTTGATTATTAAATAATTAAATGGTATATATTTATATTATTAAATGTTGATGTATTTCATGATGGTCACACAAACATTTGAAAATATTATCAATGGGATCAACGCAAAAGATATAGAGTTAGAATGTATGCATAAAAAGCTAAGGGCTGAAATCTATAAATAAATCTTGCATTTTATTAAAATTATTATAAAACAGTAATATAATATAAGATGTAATTATATAAACATAATTTTTTAAAAAGATCATGCTATAACTTTGATCTTTCATTTAGCGATCCAAATTGGTGCTTAGTGAAAATGTATTACCAAAACAATACTACATGAACATAACTTAACTTCAATTTCTTTGACGTTAAGATAAGTAATAGTACAATTTCTTATAACATTATTCAATGTCGATGTAAATCTTTACGTTATCACGAGCATCTAAATGAAATTTAATGATCATATGCATTCCCAGTCGCAAGTCCGACTACGTTCCATGTTCACTCATCTAAAAAACCCCACTGATGACCTTATTCTCCACCACCATCTGGTTTCGAATCTTTCTGTTAATCAGATTTTACGAGTTCCAACGCCGACTGACCTTGTCCACAGAATATTTCGGTATTTCAATTATATACATACTAAATTCACCATCATTTCGTAGTTTTAATTTTAACGTACGTAGCCTGTCTCTGTCAGTCCAATACGAGTTATTGGGAAAACATATGTACCCCAAAGTCCAATAGAAAAGTCCAAAAATCTCTACATCAAAATTGAAGATCACTGCTACGACTGAGAAGTGTCATTGTTTTTCCCGAAAAACGTGTATCCTAGCTGATCTGGTTGATGATGTGCAACCATTGACACGTAATTTTCACGCGTCTCATGAATCGTGACAAATATCAATCCAGTCTTCATCTGTTTTGCACAGCAACGAGAGGAATCTGTCAGTACATTTACATTAACAATCTGTACCTTCTTATTCCCTCAGTATTCACTTTCCTCTATTATAAATCTTAACACTTACTCATTTTATTGTTCGAGTTGTGAAAAGAAACAACGTCACACATTCGGTGATCTTCTGATTTACTGAAATATGTCAAGAACTTCTAGTGTAACGTTAGATGACGGTATGTTTTCAAGCATAATTTTTCTACTGTTATTTTCCTCGCATGGTCCATTACACCAAAGCAATCGTACTAAAAGTGATAAATTATAGAGGATTATTTAATTAAATTACGTTTATTTAATTATTGTTTAACTTTTTTCTTCAAAGTATATATAATATTTTTCTATAATAACATTCTCATATGATATCAAGTTATTCTTAAATTGAACACTAATATTTTTTTTTTTTAAACAATTTATTGTCTTTATAATTCGAGATATACAAAAACAATCAAAATAATATATAATATAAATTAATCTAATAAATATGTGCATAGTAATATCAATCAATTGGATCTAAATCATTGTAAAAAATCTGGTGTCATACAACTTTTCATAGGTTTTGATATTACTTCGTTTTATATAATTTATTCCATCAATTCACATGTTGATGATCCACCTTAAGAATCAATGGACTATAAATACATGAACATATAAAACTATTATAAAGCTAAGAATAGCTTTTATTTACCACTAAGCAATGGTGTTATATTGTTATAATTGTCTCTTAATTTTTTCAATAAGCCTTTTGTTTTTTGTTTTTTTAAATTAATTTATTTTCTTTCTCTAAGAAAACATGTGGGTATGTTTTTTATATTAAACATTACTTTTTTCAACATTCTCTACATTAATATTTAATACTATCATTTTTAATTGCTTAAACAAATATTTTTAAGCTTCTTGCTAATCCATATACACATTCACTTTTATAGAACACATTCATGTATCTTCAAACTTCTCGCTTGATTACTCATTTAGCAAGCTTTGTTGAATAACTTGCTTGATCATGACCTACCTGCTAATTTATTTTTTTCTTCAACATAAGTGTAATCCTATGAATAAAACAAAATGATCCTTATGATAACCTTATAATTATACCTGTTTGCACGAATATTTATTTTCTACAAAATTTGTGCTTAACATATTCATCTCTCTCTCTCTTTCTCTCTCTCTCTCTCTCTATATATATATATATAACTTCATTAATTTGTATCTTTATTTTTCTTCTCTCTGATTTCAAATATTCTTATTACATATCTTCATATTTCTTCTATCATGTGCGGAACTTTTGCTTCTACCACACATAAAATTCATCCAATGGTTATCATCACTCCACTTTTCTCTTTGGAGATATTCCTACTATTAAGTTTTTTCTTTTAGAGATACTCTTGTTGTTGTTGCCCTCTTAAAATTTTTGTTATTTTGGCTCTTATTCCTTATTAAAAATATGAATAAAATATAAATTTGATATATTGAGGTTACTTTACTTTTAGTTTTCCATTTAATTTTCAACCTCTCTCTTCAGTTTTTTAAAATTTCTATTTCTCAATTAGGGTGGATTATTCAATGTGTGCATTTATTATAATCATTTCTCAATGATTAAATTAATGTTTTTTTTAAATAATTAATGTATACTTATTAGAATATTTATCTTATTTCTTGATAACTTTGCAATCTATTTTTTTGATATTTTTGTTTCACTTTATTACATTTATAGTTACAATTTATTTTATAAACACATTGGCAATAGTCATACTATATATGTGTTATTATATAGTAGGGCAAACACATTTTTCAAATTATAAATGAGTGAACATCTAGAAAACATACAAAAGTATATACTTTTTAAATTTTATTTCAATACAACCCTATAGGTGGTTTTCATTATTTGAATAAAATTATAATAAATCATAGATTTATTTCATAACTCATTAAGATGATAAAATATTTATTTAATTGGTTATTTGGAATTAAAAATAATCCCACTTGTATTATATAATGACTCATAGTTTAGTTATTATGCATATATCCCTTAATAAGGTATAAACATGAACTTTCAACTTTTTAATACTATTAACCTATTTATTATAGTTTTGTGGTTGTAGTTAATCTTTAGGAAGGAAACTAACAATTTGGAGCTAGTAAAACATGAAGGAATAACAGTGCAAATTGTATTGAAATGTAGATTATAAATAATACATTGAATGCCTGGATAAGCCCGAAGGTTACGGAATCACCCGAGGCTGAAATAGAACTTGTTATAACAAATAACAAGTAATGCCTAAAATATAATAAGCACTAAATATAATGTAATAACAAAGATACACTAACATCCCCCCTTATTACATTATTTGGGTAATAGGATAACTACTAGCTATACTAACATCCCCCTGATTACATCATTCAACAATACAAAGAGAGTTGTGAAACAATTCAAATTTGACATGTGCAAGTGCCTTAGTGAAAATGTCTGCAACTTAAGCATTTGTGGGAATGTACTGAAGCTGAATTCGGTGCCTTGGAACTTCATCTCGAATGAAGTAACATTGTGTGTCAATTTGCTTGGTTATTTCATGATGTACTGGATTCTTGACAAGGTTTAGAACATTCTCATTGTCACAAAACAAGTGAATTGGATATTTCGATGGAAGACCCATACTTGTCAAAATGCGATGCAACCATATCACTTCACACATAGCTTCACGTGCGACACAATAATCTGCCTCTATAGATGAGATAGCAACCACCTATTGCTTCTTGTTGTGCCATGATACAAGATCGGATCCAAGATGAAAAATATATCCTGAATTTGACTTGCGATCATCAAACGACCCGGTATAGTCGGAGTCTATGTATTCGTGCAAAAATAATTTACCATTCCTCTTGTATTCTAGGCCATATTCCATAGTACCACAAACATAGTGAAGAACACATTTTGTTGCTTTCCAGTGAGTAGTCTTAGGTTCTTGCATGAACCTCAAAAGATAGTTAACAACAAACACAATATCTGGCCTAGTGTTTGTCAAATATATGAGACTCCCAATCAACTGGCGATAAAGAGTACCATATACCTAAGGTGAATCATCATACCACGATAACTAAAGCATTGGTTCCACCAGAGTTGCCATGGGCTTGCAATCAGTCATGTGATATTTTTCTAACAATGTCTTGGCATATTTTTTTTGAGACACCTTGATGTAGTGCTCCTTTTGGATTACTTCCAAAACAAGATAATAATGGAGAAGTCCGAGATCTATCATCTCAAAAGATTTACACAATTCAATTTTGATAGTAGAGATCATAGTTTTTGAACTCCCTGTAATGAGCAGATCATCAACATAGAGTACAAGCAACACCATCTCATAACCTTTTTTCTTAAAATAGAGGTTTGCATCTAATGGACATCTCTTAAATCCATGTTGCAGGAGGTGATTATCTATTTTTATATACCAAGCTCGAGGAGCTTGTTTCAAACCATACAAGGATTTGACCAACTTGTAAACTTTCTGCTCTTGGCCTTCCACTTCAAATCCTTTAGGTTGAGTCATGTAGACTTTCTCTTGGAGATCACCATTCAGAAAAGCACTCTTGACATCCATTTGGTGAACTTTCCACCCATATTGTGCTGCCATAGCACAAAGAACTCGAATGGTGGTCATCCGAGCAATAGGTGCAAAAGTTTCCTCATAGTTAATGCCTTCCTTTTGAGCATAGACCTTTGCAACAAGACAAGCCTTATATTTATTAATTGTTCCATCTAACTTATACTTGACTTTGTACACCCATTTGCAGCCTATGGGCTTCTTTCTGTATGGTAGATTTACAAGCTTCCAAGTTGTTGAGCAAGGTGCATAAACAATATTGTCATTGTTGTCAACTCAGATAGATAGATCAATTGTTGATGCAGTGGACAGATGTTCAGAGGTCAGCCAGAACAGGTACAGTCAATTTCCAAGAAGACAAAAGTGGCCCAGATTCAAAAAAATCAAAGAAAAAGACAAGTAAGAAAACTGTCGCGATATCGCGACATGTTTTCTGTCGCGATATCGCGACAAAAACGAGGAGAGAGAAAATGCTGAAAAACTGTCGCGATTTCGTGACATGTCGAGTTTTCGCTGGAGGAGAGAGAAAATGTGTCGCGATTTCGCGACAAAAATGAGGAGAGAGAAAATGCGAAAAAACTATCACGATTTCGCGACATGTCGAGTTTTCGCTGAGGAGAGAGAAAATGTGTCGCGATTTCGCGACAAAAATGAGGAGAGAGAAAATGCGAAAAAACTGTCGCGATTTCGCGACATGTCGAGTTTTCGCTGGAGGAGAGAGAAAATGTGTCGCGATTTCACGACAAAAATGAGGAGAGAGAAAATGCATAAAAACTGTCGCGATTTCGCGACATGTCGAGTTTTCACTGGAGGAGAGAGAAAATGTGTCGCGATTTCGCGACAAAAACAAGGAGAGAGAAAATGTTGAAAAACTATCACGATTTTGCGACATGTCGAGTTTTCGCTGGAGGAGAGAGAAAATGTTGTCGCGATTTCGTGACATGTTCCATTTTCGCGGGCGTCGAGTTTTCACGGGAGGAGAGAGAAAATGTTGTCGCGATTTCGCGACATGTTCCATTTTCACGGGCGTCGAGTTTTCACGGGAGGAGAGAGAAAATGTTGTCACGATTTCGCGACATGTTCCATTTTCGTGGGTGTCGAGTTTTCACGGGAGGAGAGAGAAAATGTTGTCGCGATTTCGTGACATGTTCCATTTTCATGCCAGCTTGCCAAGAAGAAGACAAAAAGCTGTCAGAGCAGCAGTTCTGCTGTCAGAGAAGTAGGTTCGGCTGTCAAATTTGTAAATACGTAGGTAAGGTTGATAGAGCCATAAAAAGGTAGGTAAGACGGTCAGAGCTGTAAATAGAAAGATAAATCTGTCAGAACATCGGATTTACTTACAAAGAGCCGAAAAAGCTGTCAGAGCAGTAAAGTGGGCAGATAAGTCTGTCAAAGACACAAGTAAGCTTTTAAGGCTATTAACAGCGTAGTATGTTGTGTTGTAAGTATGCTTTACGTGTACAGAAAGTTAGGGTTAGGGTTGAGCTCTACACGTGGCAAGAGTATTGTGACTTGCCGGATAAAAGGAAAAAGGTGCTGTGAAAGCTAATTAATCAAGAGAGAATATTTTGCTGAGAAAAGTGCAGAGAGTGTATTTTCTAGAGAAAGTACAGAGAGTGTATTTTGCAAAGAAAATACAGAGAGTGTATTTTGCAAAGAAAATACAGAGTGTATTGTGCAGTGAAAAGTACAGAGAGTTTAGTGCAGAGAAAGTACAGAGTGCTGTAAAAGTTCTATAAAAGTATAGAACAAAGTATTGTAAAAGTACAAAATAGTGTGCTGTAAAAGTACAGAAGTCAGTGCTATAAAAGTACAGAACAGTGTGCTATAAAAGTACAAAATAGTGTGCTATAAAAGTATAGAGCAGTGTGCTATAAAAGTATAGAAGTCAGTGTTGTAAAAGTACAGAATAGAGTGTTGTAAGAAAGAATAGCAGAGTTGTAAGAATATGAAGTTTTTGTTATAAAGGATTTAGACCAGTGAGGGTCTTGTTGTAGAGAAGGCATTTTTATGTCAAAAATTTTGTTCAAATCTGAAGTCCAAGTTGGTGCTTGGTATTAGGGGGTTGGTGCTCCTTTCTGTTGGTGCAGATAAATTGTTTTGTAAAGTTGGTGCTTTGCAAAGGCTGGATTTGGATGGGTGTCCAAGCAGTCTAATTTTTGAGGAGTAGCCAAATCTGGTGAACCTCGTTAAATCTTGTGTTGTGGATTGTTCTCTTGTTTATTTGTTGTATCTGTTTTCAAGTTCTCTCTGCTTAAGTTTGAAAGAGTTGTAGATCTATTTTTAAATTGCTACACTGATTCACCCCCCCTCTTAGTGTCATTGTGTGAATATCAATTGGTATCAGAGCAAGGTTCCTGTTCTAGCTTAATCAGCTAAGGTGATCTTGGAAGATTCACAATGGCCGATGGTGAAGGATTTTCATCCAACAAAGCTCCTTTGTTCGATGGAACTAATTACTCTTTCTAGAGACTCAGGATGCAGACTTATCTGTGTGCTTTGGGTTATGACATTTGGGAGTCAATAGAAAGTGGGTACACAATATCCTCTACTCCTCCATCTGATGTTGCAGAGAAGAAAAAGTTTGAGAATAACTCCAAGGCAAAGAATGCTATAATGTGTGGGTTAGTAGATAGTGAACTGATAAGGATCATGAGCTATAAAATAGCAAAAGACATGTGGGACAAACTGCAGAGCATTCATGAAGGAGACAACAAGATCAAGGAAGCCAAGCTTCAAACTCATAGAGCTCAGTTCGAGGCTTTAAAAATGAATGATGATGAGAACATAGAGGCCTATATGCTGAGAGTCAATGGAATTATTAATGCAATTAGAGGACTCGGTGAGGAAATAGAAGATGCGATCATCGTGAAAAAGGTATTAAGAACTCTTCACAAAAGATTTGATTCTAAAGTTTCTGCTATAGAAGAAGCTAAAGATTTAAATTCTTTTAGCTTGGATGAAATGCATGGTTCTTTAACAGCATATGAAATGAGAATAGGGCAAACTAAGCCCTCTGACAGAGAAGCTGCTTTTAAAGCACACAAGAATATAAAAGCTAATCAAGAATTTGTAGAAGAAGAGTCTTCAGATGAAACAGAAGCAAACTTTGTTAGGAAACTAATAAAGGGAAAAGGAAAGTACAGAGGTAAGTTACCGTTTAAGTGCTTCAACTATGGAGGAGTCGGGCACTTTGCTGCTAAATGTCCAATGAATGAGAAAAACAAAAATGATGAAGGGACACACCAAGAGAGAAGTGACTGGAAGAAGAAACCACAGTTCAAAAAAAGCAACTTCAAGAAGAAAAGTTTCATATCCAAGAATGTCAGCTCTTCTGAAGACTGCTCCGATGAGGATTCTGAAGAAGAAGCAGGTGAAGCTCTGTTCATGGCTTTTGAAGAAAGAATAACAGAGGAAAAACTGGAATGTAATGAAGTACCTGAGGATGAGGCTGAAGTTTATCTGGAAGGTGAGTTAGTTGCTGCTCTTAAAGAACTGAGCACAGAAAGGAAAAATATTAAAAAGGTTTCAAGAAAGCTTGAAGATGCCAATGAAATAATAAACTGCTTGAAAGTTCAGACAGATGAATTCAAGAAAATGTCTGAAGTTCTTGATGAACAATTAACTGTAAAGACAGTTGAATGCAGCAAGCTAGAAGAAGACATTGTTAAGTTAAGGATGCAGCTAGAGGAGATGAATAAGAAATTGAGCTGTTATCATAAGTTTGAAGAAAGTACTGTAAAGCTGGATAAAATTTTAAATAACCAAAGGCCTTCCGACATCAAATTTGGTTTGGGCTTCGATGAAGGAGAATCATCAAAGGGTTCAAAGGCCTTAAATGTAGAACCCATAAAGAAAGAAGAAAAGATCAAGGTTGATCAAGAAAAAACAAATCATGCCAAAGAAAGCAATAATGCCAGACTCAAGAAGAGTACTGACAAAGATGGATTCACAAAAGTCACACATCCTAGAAGGAAAAGATTCATGGCTCCTACTTCAAACTGGCAAAGACCTGCACCCAGGTTTAATCACTCCTTTTCTGGTTACTATTTTAAATGCAATGCTTATGGTCACAAGATTTCAGATTGCAGTTATAAGGTAGCTCAAAGGAATTTCACTAGTAGAAATGTTTTTTCTCCATTAATGAATTATGCAGTTGAATGTTATAACTGTCATAATTTTGGACATATTGCAAGAAATTGTAGAAGCACTTTTGCAGCAAATAATTATCAGGGTAGAAAATCTCAACCGAATGGGTTGAAACAAAACAAGAAATTTACTGAAAAACAGGCACAGGCTAATGAAAGGGGAAAGGCAAAACAAGTTGCCAAATCTGCTATCAAACCAGAATGGAAAGAAAAAGAATCTTTGATTGTCCAGACTGCTTTTAAAGCTCAGAACAAATCAGCACCATGGATACTTGATAGTGGATGCTCCAGTCACATGACAAGTGACAAGCAAAAATTTGAGAAGTTACAGAATTATGAAGGTGGTTCTGTGAAATTTGGAAATAATGATGGAGCAAAGATAGTTGGCAAAGGATCTGTCAAGATCAGTGACGAAAAGATCAAATCAGAAGAAGTCTTGTTTGTAATTGGTCTGAAGCATAACCTGCTCAGTGTAAGTCAAATCTGTGACAAAGGTCATGAAGTAGTTTTTAAGAAGTAGGGTTGTGAAGTGAGAAAAGCTAACAGTGGGAAGTTAATTGCTACCGGATCAAGGACTTCTGGAAATCTATATACTCTCTCAGAGACCTCAGAAGGAGCTTGCTTGATTGGACAAGAAGATGAAAATTGGCTGTGGCACAAAAGGCTCGGTCATATCAGCTTTGACAATTTGGTTAAAATAAGTTCAAAAAAGGCTGTAAGAGATATACCTTCCATTGGCAAACCACTAAATAGTATTTGTGCTTCTTGTCAAAAGGGAAAGCAAACTAGAGCCACATTTAAATCAAAGGAGTACTTTACCAAGAAACCCTTAGAACTAATTCATACCGATTTATGTGGACCCATGAGAACTCAAAGTATAAATGGTGATAAATACTTTATGCTTTGCATAGATGACTATTCCAGAATGACCTGGATATTCTTTTTAAAGCAAAAATCTGATGCTTTTGAAATGTTCAAGACTTTCAAAAACCAAGTTGAGAATGAAACAAGAAAGAGGATCAAATGCTTAAGATCAGATAGAGGAGGAGAGTTCATCTCAGAAGAGTTTGCAGAATACTGTCAAAAATATGGGATCGAAGACAGTTTTCAGCAAGCAAGGACACCTCAACAAAATGGTGTTGTTGAGAGAAAGAACAGAACTGTACAGGAAATGGCTCGGACAATGTTAACTGAAAGCAAAATTGCAGACAGATTTTGGAAAGAGGCAGTCCATACTGCAGTTTACATCCAAAACAGGTGCATGTTGAGGACTCATGAAAGCAAAACCCCTTATGAGCTTTGGTTCGGCAAGAAGGCAACAACAAAATACTTCAAAGTCTTTGGCAGCAAGTGTTACATTAAAAGAACAGAAGATAATCTTGGTAAATTTGAAGATAGAGCTGATGAAGGTATTTTTGTTGGCTATTCATCAAAAAGCAAAGCTTACAAATGCTACAATAAAAGGCTAAAGAAAATTGTAGACAATGCTTGATGTTAAATTTGATGAAGATAGGAAACAAGTTGTCAGTTGTGAAAATAACTACCCTATTTATGAAGATGTTATTGAAGGAGATGAAGAAAAGGAATCGAAGAGAATCAAAAAATTGACCCAGATAATTTAAGTATTGATTCAGAAGTAGAAGAAAACAATAAATTTAAAACTGAAAGCTGGCAGAAAAATCATCCCGGAGAACAAATTATAGGGGACCCCACAGTTGGTGTTAAGACAAGAAGAAGAGTAGTAAGTAACTACTCCTTGTTATCCAGCATTGAGCCCAAGAATATTGCTGAAGCAAGCACAGATGTAAGTTGGATGAAGGCAATAAATGAAGAACTAGACCAGATTGAGAGAAACAAAACCTGGGAGTTAGTACCACGGCCTGTAAGTAAAAACATAATCGGTACTAAATGGATTTTTAGAAACAAATTGAATGAAGACGGACAGGTTGTAAGGAATAAAGCAAGATTGGTCTGTAAAGGCTATGCTCAAGTTGAAGGTATTGATTTTGAGGAAACTTTTGCACCAAGTGGCCAGACTTGAGGCAATCGGAATGTTTCGGCTTTAGCAATCCACAGGAATTTCAAAGTTTATCAGATGGATGTGAAATCAGCATTTCTGAATGGAAATCTTGAAGAAGAAGTATATATTGAACAGCCAGATGGTTTTCAACTCGGTGATAATCCCAACTTTGTTTGCAAGTTAAAGAAAGCTTTGTATGGCTTGAAACAGGCACCCAGAGCATGGTATGCAAGACTTGACAACTATCTCACTGAACAAGGGTTCAAGAAAGGTATGGTGGATAGTAACTTATATGTCAAAACAGACAATGGCCAACTTATTGTCCTTGTTGTTTATGTTGATGATATAATTTTTGGCAGCAGCAATAATGAGTCATGTACAGACATAGCAAATAAAATGCAAAAAGAATTTGAAATGTCTATGATTGGTGAACTTTCATATTTCCTCGATCGCAAGTTAACCAAAGTGAAAAGGGCATTTTTATTTCTCAAGTTAAATATGTGAAAGAAATGCTGAAAAAGTTCACAATGGAGGATAGTAAACCTGTAAGCACTCCCATGACAACAGGTTGCAAATTGAGCAAGGATGACAATTCTCCAGATGTAGATCAGACCATGTACAGATCCATGATTGGAAGCCTGCTGTATTTAACAGCCACAAGACCAGATATCTTACAGGCAGTTTGCATGGTTGCAAGATTTCAGGCTAGTCCAAAAGAAACTCATGTGACAGCTGTGAAGAGAATTTTTAGGTACCTCAAGGGTACTATGGAGTATGGGTTATGGTATCCAAAAGGAAAAGACTTCACTCTGATTGCATATTCAGATGCAGATTGGGCAGGTTGTATAGATGACAGAAAGAGTACCAGTGGTGGTGCATTCTATCTTGGAGACAGGTTGGTAGCATGGCACAACAAGAAACAAGAATCAGTCTCTCTATCCACAACAGAAGCAGAATACATTGCAGCAACAACAAGCTGTACACATATTTTATGGATGAGACAAACACTGAAAGATCTGGGTATTAATTTCAAAGAGCCAATTTCAATTAAATGTGATAATACCAAGTGCAATTAACATCTCAAAGAATCCGGTTATGCATTCCCGCACCAAACATATTGCAATCCGGTATCACTTTTTGAAGGATAAAGTTGCAGAAGGTGAGGTTAAATTGGACTTTGTTCCAACTACAGAGCAAGTAGCAGATATCTTCACTAAACCGTTACCCAAGGAAGTTTTTGAATATCTCCGCAGTAAGTTGGGTGTGGTCACACTACCCAAGAACTGACTAGCTTTTGGGAACACATTCTCAGGGGGAGCATTTATATATTTGATTATCAGCCCTTTAATATATATTTGTTTGCTCTTGTTTGTATTTTTTGCTAACTTTAATAGTGTGTGCTTGAGAATGTTGTGCATGGACTCAGGGGGAGTCTGTAGCCCTTTGGTATTATTGTCAAAGGGGGAGAAGAATTTCTGGAAATTGAACATGTGTAAATTGAACATGTGTTGCCAACAATTCCAAAGGGGGAGATTGTTGAGCAAGGTGCATAAACAGTATTGTCATTGTTGTCAACTCAGACAGATAGATCAATTGTTGATGCAGTGGACAGATGTTCAGAGGTCAGCCAGAATAGGTACAGTCAATTTCCAAGAAGACAGAAGTGGCCCAGATTCAGAAAAATCAAAGAAAAAGACAAGTAAGAAAACTGTCGCGATATCGCGACATGTTTTCTGTCGCGATATCGCGACAAAAATGAGGAGAGAGAAAATGCTAAAAAACTGTCGCGATTTCGTGACATGTCGAGTTTTCATTGGAGGAGAGAGAAAGGTTTCGAGGAGAGAGAAAATGTGTCGCGATTTCGTGACAAAATGAGGAGAGAGAAAATGTGTCGCGATTTCGTGACATGTCGAGTTTTCATTGAGGAGAGAGAAAATGTGTCGCGATTTCGCGACAAAATGAGGAGAGAGAAAATGTGGAAAAACTGTCACGATTTCGCGACATGTCGAGTTTTCGTTGGAGGAGAGAGAAAATGTGTCGCGATTTCGTGACAAAAATGAGGAGAGAGAAAATGGGAAAAACTGTCACGATTTCGTGACATGTCGAGTTTTCGCTGGAGGAGAGAGAAAATGTGTCACGATTTCGCGACATGTTCCATTTTCGGGCGTCGAGTTTTCATGGGAGGAGAGAGAAAATGTTGTCGCGATTTCGTGACATGTTCCATTTTGCGGGTCGAGTTTTCGGAGGAGAGAGAAAATGTTGTCGCGATTTCGTGACATGTTCCATTTTCGTGGGTGTCGAGTTTTCACGGGAGGAGAGAGAAAATGTTGTCGCGATTTTGCGACATGTTCCATTTTTGCGCCAGCTTGCCAAGAAGAAGACAAAAAGTTGTCAGAGGAGCAGTTCTACTGTTAGAGAAGCAGGTTCGGCTGTCAGAACTGTAAATACGTAGGTAAGGTTGATAGAGCCATAAAAAAGGTAGGTAAGATGGTCAGAGCTGTAAATAGAAAGATAAATCTATCAGAACATCGGATTTACTTACAAAGAGCCAAAAAAGTTGTCAGAGCAGTAAAGTGGGCAGATAAGTCTGTCAGAGACACAAGTAAGCTTTTAAGGCTATTAACAGCGTAGTATGTAGTGCTGTAAGTATGCTTTACGTGTACATAAAGTTAGGGTTAGGGTTGAGCTCTACACGTGGCAAGAGTATTGTGACTTGTCGGATAAAAGGAAAAAGGTGCTGTGAAAGCTAATTAATCAAGAGAGAATATTTTGCTGAGAAAAGTACAGAGAGTGTATTTTGCAGAGAAAGTATAGAGAGTGTATTTTGCAGAGAAAATACAGAGAGTGTATTTTGCAGAGAAAATACAGAGTGTATTGTGCAGTGAAAAGGACAGAGAGTATTGTGTAGAGAAAGTACAGAGTGCTGTAAAAGTTTTGTAAAAGTACAGAATAGAGTACTATAAAAGTACAGAAAGTGTGCTATAAAAGTATAGAAGTCAGTGCTATAAAAGTATAGAATAGTGTTCTATAAAAGTACAAAATAGTGCTGTAAAAGTACAGAGCAGTGTGCTATAAAAGTACAAAAGTGCTGTAAAAGTACAGAACAGAGTGTTGTAAGAAAGAATAGCAGAGCTGTAAGAATATGAAGTTTTTGTTATAAAGGATTTAGACCAGTGAGGGTCTTGTTGTAGAGAAGGCATTTTTATGTCAAAAATTCTGTTCAAATCTGAAGTCCAAGTTGGTGCTTGGTATTAGGGGGTTGGTGCTCCTTTCTGTTGGTGCAGATAAATTGTTTTGTAAAGTTGGTGCTTTGCAAAGGCTGGATTTGGATGGGTGTCCAAGCGAGTCTAATTTTTGAGGAGTAGCCAAATCTGGTGAACCTCGTTAAATCTTGTGTTGTGGATTGTTCTCTTGTTTATTTGTTGTATCTGTTTTCAAGTTCTCTCTGCTTAAGTTTGAAAGAGTTGTAGATCTGTATTTAAATTGCTACACTGATTCACCCCCCCCTCTCAGTGTCATTGTGTGAATATCACAAGTTTTGTTTTTCATCAGAGACTAATACTCAGCATCCATAGCAGCCTTCCATTATGGCTCACTAAGGGCATCTTGCACCGAAACAGGTTCATGTTCATTCAGTGAAAACATAAACACCCTGTCCTCATCTATATCCATATCCTATGTTGGTCTCTCTAGACCAACATAAAGTTCCTCAAAATATTGACAAAGATCATCAACCCCAATAGTCTTTATTGATGCTCTCTCTTGTCGAGCCATGCTGTGAGTCTAAGGTCTATCCAAAGTCAAATCAGGTGGAGTAGATAGCTTGGAGTCTCTTATTGTACTTGTATACAATTTTGGATTCTTATTCTATGATTCTGAAGAAGATGGAGAAGAACCTTCAATCTTTGATGATGAAGGAGACTTCTCAACTTTAGATTCCACAAGATCTAGGTATACATCTGATGTGCGTTGTGATGTGAAAGCCTCATAAAAAACAACATATCTACTGACATGAATCTTCTTAGTCAAGATATCAATCAAATGATAACCCTTAGAGTGTTCATCATAGCCAAGAAGAATACACTTCAATGTCTTCTCATCTAGCTTCTTCCTTTTCTCTTTTGGTATGTGCATGAAAGCTTTACACCCAAAAATGCATAGATGAGAAATGGAGGGTTTCCTACCCTCCATGCTTCCTGTGGAGTCATTCCTTGTAGGGCCTTTGTGGGTGCCCTATTCAATAAATATACTATTGTGGTGACATCTTTTGCCCAATATTGTTGCCCAAGACTAGCTCTTGTGAGCATACAACGAACCATTTCCATGATGAAACGATTCCTCCTTTCAGCAACTCCATTTTGTTGAGGATTATAAGTAGTAGTTAACTGTCTCGTGATCCCATGCGCAGCCAAGAATGCAAAAAATTCTTTAGAGGCAAACTCCCCCCTCGATCTGAGTGGAGAGTCTTTATAGAAGCCCCTGACTCCTTCTCAACAGATTTCTTGAATTGTTGAAAGAAACCAAATGCCTCAGATTTTAGAGCAAGAAATAACACCCACATTTTTATTGAGTAATCATCTACAAATAACTAAAAATACCTCTTCCCCCCATAATTGATGGGTGTGAAAGGACCGCATAGATCAGTGTGAATCAACTCCAGAGGTTTTTTTGCTCTTGTAGAGCTTTTCTCAAAAGGAAATCTATGTTGCTTTCCTTCTAAGCAGTCAGAGCACACTGGTAATGTGGTAGAAAGGGAAGGAAGACCCTTTACCATCTCATACTTAGCTCAAGTAAGTAACCAGAACTAAGATGCCCATATCTCTTGTGCCATAGGGAAGTTACCTCCTTTGTAGAGACTGTCATGGCGACATGTGGAGTAGAGATAGCATCTAAGGCAAATAAGCCATGCTTAAATGAAGCGGTTGCAATGTTCTTACCCCTCTTGGTTATAGAACAACACTTCTTGCCACCCGCAACACTAAAGTTCACAACTATATCTTTGTCTAGAATTTGTGTGATGGACAATAAATTGTTCGCCAATCCTGGAACATAGAGGACTTTTTCAATATGATACTTGCCATCAGAAAGAGTGATTAAAATAATACCTTCTACCTGAACCTTGTAGGTTTTATCATCAACAATAGTGACAGGTTTGCCCTCTTTGGCCTCAAAGGACTCAAACCATGATTTGTCACCAGTCATGTGCTTACTAGCACCAGAATCGACATACCATACAAGATCCGTCTGCTTGGAGTTTGTGGTAGTCATGAGCACCTTGTGTGCCCACTTAGAATCCGAGTCAAATTCTTCAACAACAACATTCACTTTGGGTTGCTTGTTCTTTTTGTGTGGTTTGTTCTGGCCTTTCTGTTTAGGTTGTTTATTCTTATGCCAACATTTGTTTGTATCATGACCCTCTTTGTCATAGATATTGCAATATATTTTTGGTTGTTGAGGTTGTTTCCCTTTTGAATCCTTTTGAGAACTACCTCCCTTCTAAAAATTACCCTTCTTCTTGTGTTTCCCCTTCCTGTTGGTGTATAGGGTAGTGTTAGAAGAATCATCTCACTGTAGTTGGCATGCCTCCTCTTCTTGAAGCATATTAACCAACTCTACAAAGGTAAATTTCCATTGGGACACTTGAATGGAAGTGATCAAAACCCTATAAGAATCAGGTAAAGCTCTCAATACAATTGAGGTAAGGAGCTTGTCATCAACTGGTTCTCCCAAAGAATTCAACTTTGCTTTCAATTTAGACACTCTGCAAAGAAAGAGTTCAATTGCCTCCCCTTGCTTCATGCTTAGACTGTGTAATTGAGATTGAAGGAATAGAATAGTGGAATCATTATTTCCCTCATATATAGTGTTAAGGGCATCCCATGCCTCTTTACTATTTTCACAGTCAGCAATATGGTGTTGAACTTCATCAGACACAACAAGCAAGATGAGAACTTTGGCTTTGCTATCTTTCTTCTCAAAGTATTTATGATCAGCAGATGGAGTTGTAGCTCCAGCAGTAGATGAAGGTCTTGTTGTTGCTCTAGATACAACATCCCATAAGTCATCCATTGCTAGGATTACCTTCATCTTGTTTTTCCATGGTGTGTAGTTAGGACCTTTCAACAATTGATGAGAATCAGTCATTAATTTTGCAGACATTGTGAAGGTTCCTTATAACACTAGTTGGTCCCCCTTTCGATATACCTTTTTCTAGGTTGTTATACCATACAAAATACCCACCCTTACGTGAGGGATACTATAGGTATTTAGAAAGATCAAGAAAAAAATCACCCGCCCTTACATGAGGGAAACTATAGGTGATTTTTAGATATCATACGATACGTGGTACTTAAGTAGTACTAAAAGGGAATAGTCTCATTGATGGTACCTAACATAGAAAGTCTTCAATACTCATGCGTGGGGCGTAAATTCCCCTAAACACTTCGGATTTCAAAAATTTTGTTAGGATTTATGCCTAAACACAAGAACTATTAGGGTAAAAAATGGAGTAAAAAAATGTAAAAGATGGTAAACTTATCTCTCCCTGAATATTTATAGAGAACAAGCTCAGATGTCATTTTGGTAGCTATATTAGGCGGCAGATACAGTAGAGCAATCACGACAGCTTTACCTGTAAGTGTTGGCCAGAGGTATCACAAATAACAAACGCTGTAGTGTAATAAATTGCATGGATGGGTTTTAATTATTTCATGGACTTAGGGAGTGAATTTGATTTTAACTTTTAATGATGTAGTGCAAAGCAAGAAAAAATGCAACATACAACATAAAAGTGTCCATAGAAAAATAAACCACTAGGTGTTAGGCGCTACTGAAAATGCACCTTTACAATAATGCCAAAAATTGCTTTTTCAAAAAAATACTCTCTATCCCCCCTTGTTTTTTTTAAAAAATACTCCCCCCTTAGATTTTTCCAAAAAAAATGGACTCCCCCATTTAAAATTTTTCTTTATAAAGCATTTTTAAAACATTCTTTTAGAACTAAAGTAAAAAAAAATAACTTTATCTTATATAGTAAAAAAATATTTTTTTGTTTTAAAAAAAAATAACTTTAAACTATTATAAAATAAATTAAAATGTTATTAATTTTAATTTTAATTAAATAATATTAAAAAAAACTTAAAAAAAAAAGTATACCTTTCTTTTGGGGGGGTCGACAGGACTTGAACCCGTGAACTCAGGGCTCCCAGAGCCCTACCGCTTAGCCCACAACCAGATGGGCTAGCGGGCTGATTTGGAAGGATCAGGAGAGCTCTCCCCCTTAGAGGATTAGGTTAAATCCTTTCTTAACACAACATCACATCCACATCTCCACATGTGCAATGGATGTCCAAAATCCCTTGACGATACCACCGAATCCTTCTCAGCTCCAACAATGATCGATAGTTAATGTTTAGATCATTGGATGATCAGATCCACTTGCACTGCGGGTATGCCAAAAATGCAAACTATCTTGGCTATATTAGAAAATAGACTATCTACAAAAATGCCTACAATAGACAATGGTTGTGCAAGATTCTCTATCTTAGCAGGTTGTATTGCTTTACGAGCATAATAAATATTTTTTTAAGATGATCTCTATCATAGAACAAAACTACGTATCATGTAGTTTCTTGGTAACCAAAAACAAAGGATTAATCCCATATGTGGGATACTATGAGATTAGGAGTGCAATGAAACAAATGACACCCACATAGTAATGTGTCTGCCTCTGGGCAGATTGTATTTTATCAAATAGTCATGCACGAATCTCCTTTATCACAACGTTGCCTAGGTTTTGGTCCACCGTGTCAATGCTATCCACGTCAGCATGTCGGTCTTCTGGCCAGTTTATCAGCATCCACATAGGTGTCCAGTCACACAATGTACTTGCTATCTGCATCCAATCATCGATCAGGTTCCACGTGTCATTGTCGCATCATTATCCCCTTGTTAGGACAAATGTGATCTATCCACACATCAGTCAGTATGCTTCTTTAGGTCAACTGCAATTCATAGTTTGGTCCTCCACATGATCAAATTCATCGATTGAGGTTCTATCCACTAGGTAGGGTCGCCTGATGAGTTTATCTAGCACATCATATGTTACCTCAGCCTATAGATCTATCATGTCAGATACATGGCGGTCCGCATCCAAATTAGAATGTCAGATCCTATTACGATTTCCAAGTCAAATCACATGGTCCAAGTGCTATTTTAGCAGAATAGTGGTCCTCTACCAATTCCAGTAGGTTGTTGGCCTGCCTATCACAACCTTCACCAATAGAAAGGAATGTTACTGGGATGTTCACAACCTCACGCTGAGATCGAGAGTTTAGGCCTCTCTCACCCCACCAAAAATGTAGCTCTCAGGTGGAGCGGATCTCCTGCTCTGATACCATGAAGGAAGAATAGTGCAAATTGTATTGAAATATAGATTATAAATAATACATTGAATGCCCGGATAAGCCCGGAGGTTACGGAATCACCCGAGGCTGAAATAGAACTTGTTATAACAAATAACAAGTAATGCCTAAAATATAATAATCACTAAATATAATGTAATAACAAAGATATGCTAACAAAACAGACTATGATAACACCATGCTTTGAAAATATTATTCTACCTACATGGATATAGTAGTGGTGGAGTTTTGGTATTACGAAGATCACTACATAAAAATTACAAGAATAAGTATGTTAGTGTAATATTTCTATTTACAAAAAAATATTAAGAAGATCTAGAAAATAAAAATTATAGAAAGTTTGAGATCAGCATGTTCGATCAAATATATATCTCATCATCAATTTGTAGATGATATCCTACTTTCTTTTCTGGTGTCGATTCCTCAAGCCAAAGTGGTTAAGTCAATTATTGTAGATTTTGAGAATGTAGCTGGTCAAAAAGTAAATTGTAGGAAAAGTTGGATTTTCTTCTTCAATATTCCCCTGATTAGATAGAGAAGGATTACTGAGATTCTGAGGTTAAACATTGGATCCTTTCCTTTGTCATACCTTGGAATACCCTTTTCAAAGGAACTTCTAAACCTTCCCTTTGGGAGGTAGTCATTGAAAGGATTTAGAAGAACCTAGTAGGCTGGAATGGTGCCCTTTTAAGTCAAGCCCAGAAAGTTATGTTGGCAAAAGCATTTTTTTAAAGTATCTCATTGTACTTATCTCTTTTCCCGAATTCAAGAAAATTTTTAGAAAATTTGAATAGATCCAGCATTCATTTCTCCAGTCTGGTGCTGATGACAAAAAGAGATTTCACTTAGTGGTATGGAATCCAGTATTTAGTAAGAGAGAGGAAGGGGGTTTAGGCTTTAGGAGGTTGAAGGTATCAAATAGAGCTTTGATAACTAACCAAACTTAGAAATTGGTCCAGGATGATAACATTAGTTGGGTTAAAATTATGAAAGCCAAGTAATTTCGTAACAATGGTATGTTCTTGAAAACCCATTGCTGTCCTCAAGATTCTACTTTTTGGTCTAGTTTGGTGAAATATTATCCTGATATTTATAAAGGTCTAATATGGTTGTTTGAATATGACCAATACATTGAATTTTTGAGAAACCCCATGGTTCTCTAGTTCTCCTTTAAATTCATGCATGGATTTCACTGGGCTAAAACCAATCACAGATCATTTTTTAGAACTAAAGTTTGTGATTTTATTGAAGTATCCAATGATAGTCTCTGATGAAAATACTTTAACTTGATCTTTCTCAAGTTGATAAATTAACCTTCAAATCCCTATTGGATTCCATTACATGGATTCTGACCCTTTGTAAGGGTTTTCCAGATAAAATTATTTGGGGAACTACCAAGGATGATATTTTCTTTGTTAGGTCAGCTTACCTTTTCTTGGATTATGGTATGGACCCTTTGTTCCCTGTGAACAATATTTGTATTAAAAAACTCACTCCTAAGGTTAATGTTTTTTATGGTTAGCTTTTCAAGGCAAGTGTCTTACCCTAGACAACCTCCAAAAATGGGGTATGGTGTTTACGAATAGATGCTTTTTATGCAGGTGTGTGATTGAGTCTATCTCTCACATTTTTTCTAGTTGCTCCTTTACCCTTGAATTATTTCATTTATTTTTCAAGGAGATTGGAGTTTCTTGGATTTTCCCCAATTCCTTAGAGTATTTAGTCATGCAATGGGATTTCCTATTTTATTCCCTTTAGCTTCAATATTTCTAGAAATTTGGGCTACCTCATCTATTGTGGTAGATCTAGAAGGAGAGGAATGCCCAAGACTTTAAGGGTATTTACCTTCTAAAATTCTCTGTCACATTAAAGGCTATTGTGGATATTGTTGAAAACATCAAAGTTCTAAATCTAGAGAAAATCATCAATGAGAAGAAGATTGCTTTGGAAAGATCTTTGGGTTTTCTGGACCAGAATAAAGTAGCACCAAGATAGGGGAGTTGGATAAGTCTATATTTATTTGGGAATCCCCTCCATTGGATGGATGAAATTGAACTTTGATGGTGCCTCTAAAGGTAACCTAGACCTAGATGGAGTTGGTGGATTAGTTAGAAACTTAAATAGAGTGATTCTTCTTGCTTTTGCTGAAAACTTGGGATACCAAAACAATCACTATGTTGAGGCATGCACGTTGTTTCAAGGAGTTTCTCAGTTATATTCGGTAAATTGCAAGAAAATGATCATTGAGGACGATTCTCTTAATGTGATAAACATGATCAATGGGATTCGAACTCCTTCCTTGATTATATAAAATATTTTATTAAAAATTAGATGAATGATTCAAAACTTAGAAGAAGTTTAATATAATCATTATTTTAGAGAAGGTAATAAAGTAGTGGATTTTCTTGCAAGCCAAAGCCTTCTACAGTAGAATGTACACATTTGGAGGAATAATTTACATAAAATATTATAATACTGGACAAAGAGTTTAAGAAAAGTTATATTCCCAAGTAGAGTTAGTTGGTGGGGCCTTTGGATCCTTCTTGGGATTATAGTTCTTGATTCTTTAATTTTGGTAACCCACCATTATTTGAATTAAAATTTCATATTTAAGATTACCAACCCACCTAGGTCCAATCAGATTGACACGTGGATAACCAAGGGATATTTGTGGTCGTCAGTTAAGAACTTCTAGGGTAGGAGTTTGAATAAGGATAGATGGTGAAATATCATTAATTATATTCATTTGCCCACTATGCCTAGTGATTTTGGCCCTAATTCATGCTTTATCAATTGGCCAAGTAGTAATTCCTTGGAGTTTTTAAGGCAAATTGCATCCATGCAAAGATATATATATTTAGTGATGTCCTAATAAATTATAGGGTAAGGATGATGTAGTATGTTGTGGTAATCATAATTACCCCTTAGAGGATGGTTTGGTAGGTCCCTTTTAATATTTGGCTTTTGCTGATTAGTGCAGGCAGTCGGTTGGCCTTCTTTTGTGAGCTTGATAATATGAGCTAGTTCATATAAGTTGTGTTAATCAATATTTTTAGTGCCAATATTATCAATAGGTACATTTTTATATAGGAGCACATCATGGTTATCATAACCAACCAGCCTTGGTATTGGTCCCTTTGTGTATTTTCTAGAATTCCTAAGGTTGGTTTATTTTCAAAGCTCCTCGATGTTCCAAGTGGGAATATTTTTCTTTGGTACAAGTTCCACAAAGCAAGATGGTAGATTGTGAATGATTAGATTGTATGTTCCAATCATAGTCTTGACAGTTGTAAATCCATCTAGTTTAGTGTCATATTTTATTTTCTTCCTTCGATGGATGTGAAGTTTCATAGGGCCCTAAATTAGGTGGTGAATAGACTGGGGTGTTAGGTATTTTATCCTTAGACAGCCTTCTATTTCATTGGTGGCAAGGAGGTGTGGAGGAGTGGATGTTTTTTTATTCTTGAATATTCTCTATGCGGTGTGAGAGAGTGTCAGCATGACAACCCTGATTCTAGAACCTTAGTTTTTAGTAGTGGACAAGGAGGTACGTAGGATTTTGAAAAAAAAAAGAAATATCCTACAATACCTTATAAGGTTTAATGACCACCATATGGAGATGTCTAAGCACATAGATTACTCCTGACATGAAGGGGTGGTTAGAGTAGGTTCAGTGGAATTCAAAATCAATATTTCTTTAGTAACCAAGGTGATCAGGTTGGTAGTGGATGGGATGGTATATAATTGAGAGTACTCCTTTGTGAAAGAGGTTCAATTTTTCTTTTTAAATGAAGAGGAGTTGACCAAAAACTAGAATGGATTTAGACGTAACTCCCTAAGAGCTTCTTGGGATCGAATTGTCCTAGTAATTATGTAGTATTTCACCCTGTACGAGAATTAGGTAATACTACAAAGCTATAATTTCATGATTTTGAACCACCTTCATCATAAGAAGATAATGAACATTTCATTATTTTTATTTCAATCTTTGGCTAGATCTATCTGATCTGATCCACCAAGGTTTTTTGAAGATAATTTTTGATTATCTAGTTAAAATATGTGGCCTGGATGGTGAGAGTATTTTTAATTCCTTAATCAGAGTCTAGATTCCTAGAGTGGACTATCCAGGGAGCAATTTAAGCTTCTCCCATAATGGTGCAACTAGAGGATGAGATGAAGTCCAGGCCTAGAGGACCGGGAGGAAGTGAGGATGGTACATAGATATCTATATTCCTTGTTGAGTTAGCAAATAAAGATAAGACTCCATTGTTGGTTGATGACTCGAGATGTGAGGACTTGCAGTCACCACCCAAGAAACCAAGATTATTGCTGAGAGCTAGAAGTGTTAAGAAAAACGAGAATCCAAGTTTCCATATCGAGACTTCAAACCTAGTTCCTCTTAATACAATGATGATGAAATTGTAGTGCTCTATGATTGATTCATTGCAGGAAGATAATTTTGTGCACTAAAGAGGTTCTAGCCCTGATGTTCTTGTAGGTTTCAAGAATTAACAAGCCTAAAGTTGAGACGGAGGCAGGTCCTAGTGGATTTAAATTATGAGTTGTTCCTTTCTTAGTGGTTATTTTTATTGGCTCTATTTTGTCTCTTCTGGCTTGTGTGTCTGTGGTGTTTGCCCTTGTTTATTTTTGTGGGTCTTATGTTTATTTGGGTTGGGTGTGGTTCCTTGGTTTTAGTTTTAGTTTTAGTTTTAATCTATGTCTTGTTTTTGTTTGTTGTTTTAAATGGTTGGTTCCTCTGGGATCCCCTTCTACGATGGAGGATTAGCTTCTTTTTGTAAAAAAATTGAAGACCTTTCCAAAAATCCTTTCGTCCACATTATAAAAAAATTATAATTTATATTTAATTTAAATTGTTATATTATTTAATAGAAATATAATTAGTAGAAAATGACACGTGACATTGTTATAATTTTTTTAATCTAAAAAATGTATTATATTAAAAAAATAACATAATACATTCAAAAAATAAATTCTATTAGTTAAAAAAACCATCCTGCTGTTAAAACAAAGCAGGTGCCCAAATAAAAAGTAGTTAACCAACACTGCCTTACAAAACTGATGGAAACAAAGCAGGAACCCAAATAAACAATAGTTAATCAACACTGCCTTACAAAACTAATAGACAATAAAACTAACTGATTATATAATGACCCATGAGACCCATTCCCATCCAACAATAACGTCAAGAAACATTGGCATTGAATCCATCCCCTATTTGATGACAATTTGTAATGACCTAAATATATAAAATGCTTACTTCCACTTGTGAAGACAAAATTAACTTGCTTTGTTATGTATAAGTATATAAAAATAAGGTCTTAAAAATACAATGATAAAAAATAAAAACGTAATAATTTAAGCCATGGACTAGGTGTCGACATGTTTTCTTTACAACCGCTCATCACATTTATCTTTTTTTATAAGTAACTTTTTAAAGATTTAGAAAATAATCAAAGTGAAATATAATTCTAGCCACATATTTAACCTTAAAATTTTAAATTTAAGGGGAGTTTGCCATAACTTCTCTTCGTGTTATCATAGTAAAAAATTCATACATTTGCTGGCGGAGTTAACGAGTGGCGGAGTTAACCAGCTTTTTGATAGACTTTTTAAAATCACTCGTTTAACTTCCTTCGTATAAAAGTATCTTCTCACCAAAGTTATGTCCATATTACAAGTTTCGTGAACACCCCTCTCGATAAGAGTGATTATCTGCATTCCTTTTCGAAAATCTGAATGGGTTCCATGTTCTTTCACCTGCATTCCTTGTCGAAAATCTGAATGGGTTCCATGTTCTTTCATGTTCAACTAATGTCCTCTGAGGTCGAATCTTTCTGTAAATCAGTTCTTGCGATTTCCAACAAATCAGTTCTTGCGATTTCCAACACTGTCGTGCACTGCAGATTTCACGATTCCAATTGCTGGCAGACTATTAATAAAATCTGTATCTTTTTGTTCCCTGCGTATTCACGTTCCTCTACTATAAATCTTATCGCCTCCTGTTATAATCTTGTCCTCTATGGTAAGGTTCTATATTATATTCATATAACTATTAAATATATATTAAATAATAAATGTATGTTTATAACTTCTTTCATCAACAAATAAAAAAAATAAATGTATCTTTATTCTAGCTTTTTTTTCATAATATTAAAACTTGTAAACCATGCAACGAAACATGGGCATTGTAGGTACTAGGTAGGAAACGAAAACCTAGATGTTCCCATACCGCAAGGAACTGCAAGCAAGAAAATTTCATTAAAATTCTTCAAAGCAGCGATAACTCAATATGTGAAGGACATAAGTTACAGCTCAAATAAAACGGGAAGCACAAAAGTAGTCGAGTCGCCAAATTCTGATTGAAAATCTTTAGAATTCATTAACAGGAACTACTGCCAGTTTTTCCAGACCTCCTGTATGGCAAAAGGACATGTACATAATCTCATACGTTTAAGAAAAGTAGATACATCCTACACGTTCATATGGAGACGACCCTTAAAAAATAAGTAGGATCCCTTATTATATTATAATTTTTAATTAAATATTTTATATAAATGTTTAAAAATTATTAATAAAATAATTTTCTAAAATATATTATATTAATTTATAAGTTCACAATTATTAATTATTATTATTATTTATAATTTTTGATTAGTTAAATCCATATTTAAACTATATCTAAATTATATGCAAATGTGTTTAATAATTTAAAATAATAATAAAAATTATTTATTCAAATATATATTTTTTATTTGTTTTAGACGGATGGAAAAGTGGATTTTAAAAAAAAGCCCAAAACTTTATTAAAAAAAAACAGCACGGTAAGAACAGCAGAAAAAAAAAAACTTTATTAAAAAAAAATCAGTACTGTAAGAACAGCAGCAAACCAATCCCAAGACTTACAAACTGAACAAAATGGAACAAACCCAAAAAAAACAAGGTAGAGTGGGGATGTGGAAGTGATTGGGCACGTGAAGGGTGAACGGAATACGGGGTTGGCTTAGCAAACGGAATACGGGGTTGGCTTAGCAAGACGGCCCAATTACAACAAGAGAGGGGAAAGTGTGAGTCTGAATTTTTTTTTAATATTTTATATCGTTTACAAATATCAGTGTTCGATCGAGTAAACACAAGAGGAATCGACTTCACAACCACATGAATGATAATAACTAGGCAACTGCCATGGATGATAATAACTAGGCAACTGTCATTATACTAAATGCCATTCGACATTTGACATTTGGTGTAATGAGAAAATATGAGTCTGAAATTTCCTATAATTGTTCTTATATTTTATATTTAAATTTATATAATTAATTAATATTATTTTTAATTTTTAAATTTTTAAATAATTTTTAAAAACTTTCATACACTTTTATAAGCATATGTGTTAGTATAAAGTTCATACTGTTATTATATTTGGTAATTAAATTTATATGATTAATTGATAACCTTTCTCAAAATTTAATTTATATAAAACTTTATTGTTTATAAATTTACATAAAATTTAGACATTGATTATAAGATACAAGATTCAAACATTAAATAATTATTAAAAGTTTCAAAATTTTCACTTTTTAATTATTAAAAGTTTAATTATTAAAAGTTTCAAAATTTTCACTTTTTAATTATTAAAAGTTTTAATATCTCTACAGTTAAATCATTTCTATATCTATTAAATAATATCAATTTAATATATTTTTTTTCTTGTGGATTCAAGTCTCTTGGCAAACTGTTCAAGTGCTCATTGAAGATGCTTTTTAGGGACCTGAGCCATTATATTGGCCCTCTAGGAAGTTGGTTCTAATAATTTCTATATCTTTTAAATAATATCAATTTAATATATTTTTTTTCTTGTGGATTCAAGTCTCTTGGCAAACTGTTCAAGTGCTCATTGAAGATGCTTTTTAGGGACCTGAGCCATTATATTGGCCCTCTAGGAAGTTGGTTCTAATGTGCGTTTGCTATGGTAGAGTGGGGTTTTCTATGACTGAGTTTTTTCGTGGTTGTCTATTCAGTATGGGAAAGCACTCTACTCAAAAAATGTAATGTTTCGAGTTTAGTTTTTTCAAGGCTGATGAGGAGGTGAGGAGAATTTTAAATGATAGAGGCCTTCCGAGTTGTGTTCTTTCTTTTGGTGGACACCATAGGGCTCTTTCGAGGGCACTAGTTCACTCATGGAGGAAGGGTTGTGTTTAGGTAGGAGGAATTGAGTTCCAAATCTTGAAAAAATTGATTGGCGAAGTGAGGGGCTTGTCGATGAGCCAAAATGCATATGATAGGAAGAAGCATTATTTGTAGTAGGAAATGTATTTTAGGGGTAAAGGAGGGGATTTAATGAAGCAAAAAAATATTTTTATATCAAAATTCTCAAAGCCCCTTGGGATGAAGTCATGGTGGTTATCATGAACTACTTTACAATTTACATTGGATGTGAAGAGAGATGTGCTCCCAAGCTACCATATGATGTTTTTAAACCAAATTTGTATGAAGAGACTCATAAATGTCCTTCTTTTTCTGTTCCACTCATTGGCAAAAGCTCTCATGGATGTTAGGGGTGGGAAGGGGCTTGATGCTATCCATTAAGACCTTATCCTGCTCATGCACAAAAATTGTGGTAAAGTCAAGACAGGTGGCTATGGAAGAGCTGTTAGCGTATTGAGTTCCACTAAATTCCATAGTATGATTTCATTCGAGGAGGCTTTGACGAATTGTTGTGCTCATCACCAAAAATAAAAGGTAGCTATGATAGTGATGCGTTAGTGAGTATTGAGTTCCACAAAATTTGAGAGTATGACTTCATCTGAGGGGACTAGAAAGACTCGTTGTACTCATCACCAAGAATTAAAGGTAGCTCTAGTTGTGACGAGTTCGTTGGTAATGGGGTATCTATTGAGATTTCAATGTTAGAGGATGTTGACCCCATGAAGAAAATAATGAAACCTGATGAAGATCTGACTATTGTAAGAAAATGATCATTGAGGGTGATTCTCTTAATGTGATAAACATGATCAACAAGAATCAAACTCCTTCCTGGATCATATAAAATATTTTATTAGAGTCCAGACGAATGATTCAAAACTTAGAAGAATTTGAATATAATCATCATTTCAGAGAAGGTAATAATGTAGTGGATTTTATTCCAAGCCAAGGCCTTCTACAATAGGATCTACACATTTGGAGGGATAATTTCCCATCGAATATTATAGGACTGGACAAAGAGTTTAAGAAAAGTGATATTACAAGGCAGAGTTAGTTGTTGGGGTCTTTGGATCCTTTTCCTTGGGATTATAGTTCTTGATTCTTCAATATTGGTAACCCACCATTATTTGAATTCAAATTTCATATTGAAGATTGCCAAACCACCTAGGTCCAATCTGATTGACACATGGAGCATGAAGGAGTATTGGTGGTCGTCAGCTAAGCACTTCTAGGGGAGGAGTTTGAAAAAGGATAGGTGGTGAAATATCATTAATTATACTCATTGGCCCACTATGCCTAGTGATGTTGACCCTAATTCATGCTTTATCAATTGGCCCAGTAGTAAGTCCTTGGAGTTTTTAAGGTAGATTGCATCTATGCAAAGAGATATGTTTTTAGTCATGTCATAAGAAATTATGAGGTAAGGATAATGTAGTGTGTTACAGTAATCTTAATTGTCCCTCAGAGGATGGTTTGGTAGGTCCCTCTTAAGATTTAGCTTTTTCTAATTAGTGCAGGAATTCATTTGGCCTTATTTCATGAGCTTGATATAATGAGCTAGTTCCTGAAAGTTGTGTTAATCAATGTTCTTAGTACCAATCTTATTAATAGGTGCATTGTTATATGGAAGGACATCATGGTATCATAATCAACCAGCCTTGGTATTGGTCTCTTTTTGTGTTTTCTAAAATTCCTAAGGTTGGTTTCTTTCCAAAGCTCTTTGTTGTTCCAAGCAAGAATATTTTTCTTTGGTTTGACTTCCATAGAGTAAGCTGGAAAATTACCAACGATTGGATTGTTTGTTCCAATCATGGTCCTAATAGTTGTAGATCCATTTGGTCGAGTACCTTCTTTTATTTTCTTCCTTCTATGGATGTGGAGTTTCATAGGGCCTAAATTAGGTGGTAAACAAACTTGGGTGTTAGGGCTTTTATCCTTAGCTAGCCTTCTATTTCATTGGTGGCAAGGAGGTGTGGAGGAGTGGATGTTTTTTTATTCTTGAATATTATCGATGCGGTGTGAGAAAGAGTGTGAGAATGGCTAGCCTAATTCTAGAAATTTAGTTTTTAGCGATGGACAAGGAGGTACGTAGGATTTTGAAAAAAATAAATATCCTACAATACCTTTTGAGTTTTAATGGCCAACATAGGGAGATTGCTAAGAACCTAGATTACTCCTGGCACAAAGGGGTGGTTAGAGTAGGTTCAGTGGAATTTAAAATCAATATTCCTTTAAACACCAAGGTGATCAAGTTGACAGTGGATGGGATGGTACATAATCAAGATAAGCACTCCTTGGTGAAAGACATTCAAGTTTTGTTGGAAAATGAAGATTAGATGACCAAAACCTAGAATGGGTTCAGACATAACTCCCTAAGAGCTCCTTGGGATCGAGTGGTCCTAGTAATTATACAGTATGTCACCCTGGACAAGAATTATGTGATACTATGGAGCTATCATTTCATGATTTTGAACCACCTTTATCTTAAGAAGATAATGAACATTCCATCATTTTTATTTCAATATCTCGCTAGATCTATCTCTAAGGTTAAGAAAGGGGTGGTCTGTGATCTGAACCACCAATGTTTGTTGAAGATGATTTTGGATTATATGGTTAAAATACGTGGCCTGCATGGTGAGAGTATTTTTAATTCTTTAATCAAAGTCTAGATCCCTAGTGTGGACTATCTAGGGATTAATTGAAGCTTCTTCCCTGACCGTGCAATTGGGAGATGAGACAAAGTCCAAGCCTAGAGGACTGGGAGAAAGTGAGGATGGTACATGGAGATCTAGATGCCTTGTTGAGTTAGAAAATAAAGGAAAGACTCCATTTTTGATTGATGACTTGATATTTGAGGACCTGCAGGCACCACCCAAGAAACCAAGATTATGGCTAAGAGCTGGAACTATTAAGAAGAACTAGAATCCAAGTTTCTAGATCAAGACTTCAAAATTGGTTCCTCTTAATACAATGATGATAAAATTGTAGTGCTCTATGATTTATTCATTGCAAGCGACAATTTCATGCACTAAAGAGGTTCTGGCCCTCATGGGCTCGTAGGGTTCAAGAATTAATGAGAGCCTAAAGTTGAGACGGAGGTGGGTCCTAATAGGCCTAAATTTTGAATTATTCCTTTCTCGATGGTCCTTTTTATTGGCTCTGTTTTATCTCTTTGGGCTTGTGTGCCTATGGTGTTTTCCCTTGTTTATTTTTGTGGGTCTTATGTTTATTTGGACTAGGTACGGTTCCTTGGTTCTAGTTTTAGTTTTAATCAATGTTTGATCCCCTTCTACGGTGGAGGATTAGTTTCTTTTTGTAAAAAATTTGAAGACCTTTTCAAAACTCCTTTCGTCCACCTTATAAAAAAAATTATAATTTATTTATAATATTAATTATTATATTATTTAATAAAAATATAATTAATAGAAATCCACACATGACATTGTTATAATTTCTTTTAATCTAAAAAATGTATTATATTAAAAAATTAATATAATACATTAAAAAATAGAGTTTATTAGTTAAAAAGCCATCCTGTTTAGCATGAACCCAAGTAAACAATAGTTAATCAACACAGTCTTATAAAATGAATAAACAATAAAACTAACTGATAATACCCCTTCTTATCTAACATTAACGTCAATAAACATTGACATTGAATCCATCCCCTATTTGATGACAATTTGTAATGTCCTAAATATATGAAAAGTTACTTCCACGAAGACAAAATTAACTTGCTTTATTTTGTATAAGTATATAAAAACAGGGTTTTAAAAATACACTGATAAAAAATTAAAAAAACATAATAATTTAAGCCATACAACCGCTCATCACATTTATTTTTTTTATAAATAACTTTTTAAAGCTTTAGAAAATAATCAAAGAGAAATATAGTTTCCCTACAAATTTTAGCTTCAAATTTTAAATTTGAGGGGAGTTTGCCATAACTTCTCTTCGTGTGATCATATTAAGAAATTCGTACATTTTCTGGCGTAGTTAACCAGCTTTTTTTGATAGACTCTTAAAATCACTCGTTTAACTTCCTTCGTATAAAAGTATCTTCTCACCAAAGTTATGTCCATATTACAAGTTTCGTGAGCACCCCTCTCGATAAGAGTGATCATCTGCATTCCTTTTCGAAAATCTAAATGGGTTCCATGTTCTTTCATCTGCATTCCTGGTCGAAAATCTGAATGGGTTCCATGTTCTTTCATGTTCAACTAATGTCCTCATTCTCCACCAACATGTGAGGTCGAATATTTCTGTAAATCAGTTCGTACGATTTCCAACACTGTCGTGCACTGCAGATTTCACGATTCCAATTGCTGATAGACTATCTTTCTAATAGCTATGAATCCAACAAATTAAATTTTATAATAGCTATGAATAATCTGAGCCCATCTAACTGATAATGTGCAACCATTGACACGTAATTTTCACTAAGTGTGCATCTCATGGATCGTAGAAAATATCACTCCAGTCTTTATCTATTTTCCACAAAAATAAGAACAATATGCCATTAAAATCTGTACCTTTTTGTTCCCTGCGTATTCACGTTCCTCTATTATAAATCTTATCGCCTCCGGTTATAATCTTGTCCTCTATGGTAGGGTTATACTATATTCATATAATTATTAAATATATATTAAATAATAAATGTACGTTTATAACTTCTTTCATCAACCAATAAAAAAAAAATGTATCTTTATTCTAGATTTGTTTTTATAATATTAAAACTTGTAAACCATGCAACGAAACATGGGCATTGTAGGTACTAGGTAGGAAACGAAAATCTAGATACCGCAAGGAAGCAAGAATATTTCATTAAAATTCTTCAAGGCAGCGATAACTCATTAAAATTCTTCAAAGTTATAGCTCAAATAAAACGGAACGCACAAAATTAGTCGAGTCGCCAAATTCTGATTGAAAATCTTTAGAATTCATTAACAAGAACTACTGCCAGTTTTTGCAGACCTCCTATATGGCAAAAGAACATGTACATAATCTTATACGTTTAAGAAAAGTAGATACATCCTACACGTTCATATGGAGAAGTAGTATCTGTTATTATATTATAATTTTTTTGATTGGTAAAAGGAGTTTTGAAAGGATTGCGTAACCTTTTACAAAAATACGAAGGTTGGGAGAAGAGATCCCAACCAAAAATTAGTTGAAAAAATAGACCTCTATAGATTATGGATTATTGGAGAAAAATAGCTAAAACAGAAAAAAGAAGCCCACCCAGGAGCAAGAAAGGAAGCCACACTAGCTGAAAAGAGAAGCCCTCGCATAGAAAACCTCATAGGTAAACACAAAATTGGAAAGGGTTTTTTTGTATAGAAGAAAACTTCACACCAATTTGAAAAGGGTTTTCCCACACATGAGAAAAACCTCAGATTTAGAAGGCCATCTGCAAATGAATCATGATCATCTGCAAACAAAACAAGACCATCCCCAAAACGAAACAGGACCATCCCCAAAATGAAACAAAACCATCTGTAAACTGAATCAGGACCATACGCAAAAGAATCAAGACCATCTACAAACCATACAACACCAATCACAACATAAAAGGGACCACCCAAAAACCAACATAGGGCCATCGACAAACCAGCCCAAGACCTTCCATAAACCAACACTAGACCATCCACAAGAGCCTCCATGCGATCTCCTAGAGAAGAACGGAACGATGAAGCACAACTGAAGATAAAACTTGGAAAGAGGACACCCAGATTTGCAATAAACCCTACTAAACCACGAGAAACCATAAAACCCTTCTGCAATACAAAGAAGCACATGGTCCCCTCCAAGACCAATAAAAAATAAGAAGGAATCCAGCATAAACCCATGGACATGAGCCCTAAAACGCTTGCCACGGGAAACACTAAACTATGAATGTGAGGCCTTCTCAAGCCCATAAAAGGTAGTGAAGCCCATAAAAGGTAGTGAATGACCATCCTGGCAATCAGATCAAAAGAAATGCATCCACAAGGAACCTCAAAATACCAACCACTAACCGCGAACAATAGAAAACTCTCAACTAGAAACAATCTGACCTACCCAATATTTTATATAATTTTTTTAAAATTATTAATAAAATAACTTTCTAAAATATATTATATTAATTTATAAGTTCACAACTATTAATAATAATTATTATTCATGACCATTTTTTTCCATGAACTAAAAATGTGTTTAACAATTAAAATAATAAATAGAACTATTCGTTCAAACATAATTCCTTCATTATACAAATATTTTATAGCTATTTATCTTTAGTAGCTCGAAATAAAAAGCATGAATTGGAAACTCAATTCTTTAAAAGTGTGAGTCTCAAGTTTCCTATCGTTCTTATATTTTACATTTAAATTTATGTGATTAATCAATATTATTTTTAATTTTTAAAATTTTTAAATAACTTCTATAAACTTTCATAACATACACTTTTATAAGAATACGTGTGGTATTTAAATTTATAATTAATTTTTTTTTATTGAGGGGCTTTAAAAGGGTCCCCAAACCTATTACAAGTAGGTTTTGAAAGGCACCCCCAAATATTAGATCTAGCAATAAGACATCATGAAAGAATGACCTAGATTCCATGAATCAAACTTGAAAATCCAATGAAACAATATCCTAAAAAATAAGCAACAAATTTTTATCAAGCAAATACAAGAGATTTTCCCATGGTCAAACCACCAAGTGCTCTAAATATAAAACAATAGAGAAAAAATAGTAGAATAATAAAAATGCTACCGGTTAAAAATAAATTTACAAATAAAAACTACCCAAATTGAAGTATTTGTTACCTAACATGAAAGGAGAACAGAGGAATCCTATCATCACAATCAATAAATCTATCCAACAAAGCACATAAAAAGAGAACCCCTCATGAGAATAACCATTTTAAAAAAACAACACTAGAAATACCAGATAACAAAATCCACAACATAAAAACCATCCAAGAGATCTACACAAAAAATTCCATGAAACTTGCAAATCCTACTAGAGCAAACCAAAAATGTTTCAAGAACAACCTCTCTCAGGTACAAGAAAAAATTATATAGCAACATTCTACACTGCACTTGAGAGGGAGAAGGGTAAGATCTCAAAAAAATAAGTCTTAGAACCCTAGGAGCAAACACACCACCACTACTGGAACTCAAGAAAGAGATCTTTGTAGACCATAAAAGCTATGAAACCCACTAGAGACATGAAACCAAAAGCTAAAAACCACCATATCATAACAACCCACTTTCACCTTGACTTGTTTGGGTTGATATTTAACCCTATCTCCCCATAACAACTATATACAACAAGAAATTACCAAATATATAACAAAGTAGCATAAACCAACCATGAACCCACTACTGGTAGAGAACCCTAGCAATAGAGCCATCCAAGCACCATCCAACCAGAGTAGCCAAGCCATTAGAGTTGAATCCATCCAAGGGAACACCATAAGTTTATAGCCAAACACCATACCGAGATCACCCCAACAGGTTTGGGTCAGTAGATGGCCCTTTCCTCACCCTGGAAAGCCAAAAAAACATGAAACTACCAAACCCAGAAGAAATGCTACACAATCCAACCAAGTCCCTAGAACTAGAAAACAACCCAAGAAACGCAACCACCCAACACACCCACCAACTAGAGTGAGAGCTAGCCAAGGGATCAACAACCAAAATTTTCCACTACATTATAACGATCTAGGATCACCCCTATAGGTTTGGGTCAACATTCGGCTCTCTACCTCAGATAAGAGTGATAAAGCCAAACCCATAAGAGAGCAAAACATACCCAGCAATACCCCCAGTAAGCAAAACATTCTGGTCATGAACCACAACAGAGAAACTAAGCATGACTAGCAACTAGATCTAGAATGAGAGAAAGGAGGCCTCCCACTCAAAGGGTTTCAGAAGGGTTGAAGTCAGAGTGGGAGTGAAACCCTCACGGAGGAAGCCCTCATGGAGGAAATCCTCACAGGCCTTCTCTACCATAGTGAGGCTCAGACCCTCTCTACCATGGTGAGGCTCATGCCCTCTTAGGCCCTCTCTGCCATGGTGAGGCTCACACCCTCTTAGGCCTTAGCTACCATGGTGAGGCTCATGCCCCAATTGCCATGGTGAGGCTCAGGTCGAAGGAAACCCTCATAGAGGAAACCCTCATGGGCCCTCTCTACCATGGTGAGGCTTAGGTCGAAGGAAGCCCTCATAGAGGAAACCCTCATGGGCCCTCTCTGCCATAGTGAGGCTCATGCCCTCTCTGCCATGGTGAGGCTTAGGCCCAAATTTATATGATTAATTAATAACCTTTAAAAAAAATATATTTATATAAAAAATATTTTTTATAAATTAAATTTACAAAATATATATTTTTGTTTAAGGAAAACATCTCATAAGGGATGCCACTTTCAGGTAAGACTCAAGGAGGCAAGGGTATAATTCAAAACAAAAACACTAACAAACACAAAAACACCCCAAAAAAACTAAGCCATTGCAACTATTGAAAATCCCATGATAATCTCTATAAAAGAAAGAGTTGAACAATAGCACCAAGACAGAAAAGATCACAATAATTGCAAAACCACAATAGGGATAAATTTAAATATAGCTTCCTGCATTACCATCAAGATACTGAACAAGGAGAAGATCAGTCCTAATTTATTCTAGCCACCACCTAGGAGGATAACCATAGTACTTAAATTTTCCTTTGTCAAGAGCCTAATTTGCCATAAAATATACCACTTTGTTTTGTTCTCTAGACACATGATTGAAAAGAACCTCTTGAAAGTTGTTTATGATTAACCTAATCTTATCTATAATCTTTTAGATTCTCCAATCCATCTTCTTAGACCCCGAAGTTGAATTTAAGTAATTGATCATAACTTGAGAGTCTGATTTTGCAATCATCCTTCTCCACCCTATCTTAAGAGCCTCCTACAAACCTATCAGAATATCTTGCTCTTGTACTAAGTTATTGGATAGAATTCCTAAATTTATGGTAAAAGTAAAAACTGGAGTACCATCCTCCAATCTACCTATCCCTCCTATACTAGCTCTTCCAATATTTCCTCTAGATGCTCCATCTATATTGATTTTTATGAAGTCCTATGGGGGAGGCTACCATTTTTGAGTTCTATCCATCATTTGGCCAGTCTCTTTCTTCCTTCTATGTTGGGCTAATCCATTTATTATCTTTAATCGAGACTTTATTTGTTCCCATAGTTGATTTGAATTGTGAGGATGAGTTAATAAATACTAGACAATCTCTCTTATTTTCTATGGTCTTTAGCCAGACATAGTGGATGTTCCTACTTTCTTGTTGAAATACTTGCTTGTTTCGTTCCTTCCAGATGTTCCAAGCAAGAATAGTCATACATGTCCAAACTATTTGGTTCACATACCAATCTTTTCCTTCTTGTTTTCTCCAATCTCTCCATAGTTGTTCTATGGATTGTTCATTGGACAATCTTAATTTTAGAAGAGAATTCATCATCTTCCATAATGATACAACTATGGGGCATTCTATGAACAAATGGTTAATAGTTTCATTGTTAACATTGAAAGGGCCTATTAAAATATTTCTTCATAAACTGCTCCCCTATGAGAACCCTTTTATGGAGCAACAACCAACTAAAAAATATTACTTTTGGCCATAAATTTTGAGCTCATAACTGCTTGAAAATATCTTGCTCCTGATGGGGATTACTAGGGATTAAGGCTAAGTAGCCTTGAGAAATAGTGTACTCACCATGCCCTAAACTTTTCCATCCAATGCAGTCCTTAGCTTGTGACCATGAATACAATATCCTTTGAAGGATGCTATGAATATCCTTTTGTTGAGATTTATAAATCTAGATTCGCCAATCTTCTACTGTGATCCAACACCTTCCCACCTTAGCATTTCCTATCTAATTTGTATAGTATTTCAAAAAAATTATCCAATTCATCCTATGCATTTCCTCCATTATAGGCCTCAATTTCAGATGTTAGATTGACAAGGGCAGATGCCCATCCGAAGATTTTATCCATAAATTTCTATTTTTACCATTTTAAGTAATCCAAAAGAGATTTTTCTTTATTAAATCCTCTCCAATTTTCAAGATATTTAAAACTGGGGACCCTCTAGAAAGCATTTGATGATGAATTAAGTCAGAAAAATATTTATTTGTTGTATACTTGGATCTTAAATTTTTGGCCCATAAGGCATTGGGGTGGCTCATTAATCTCCAATATAATTTACATTCCAAAGCCTTGTTGTTATTGACTGTTGATCCGATACCTAAACCCCCTTGATTAGTAGGAAGAAATAAAGCCTCCCACCTTACTAGGTCCCATTTCTTCTCCGTTTTTGAACCTTTCCATAGAAATTTGTGACTAATTTTTTTCTAGGTCATTGAGCACAAACATGGGGATGTTCAACACTATTGAAAAAAATATTGGGATAGACTGAAGAACTAATTTGATAAGAGTTATCCAACCTCCTAATGAAAGCCATTTGTTGGTCCAACTGTCTATTTTGTTCTTCACTTTCTCTAATAACTTGCTCCAATGTTATTTCTTTTGGCTACCCATATTAATTGAAACACCCAAGTATTTAATTGAGAGAGATTTTTTTTATATCCTCATATGTCCATTATCAACATCTCTTTTTTGGGTGAGCAATGAAAAAAAGAACATTAGATATGTATTCATTAATAAGTTGCCCTAAGGATCTAGTGAAATAGTGAAGATTTTTATTTATTGAGGTTTCTTCCTTTATAGTTGCCTTCCACGAAAGGGTGGAATCATTAGGAAATTGTAAACGAGTGATAGGCCTAACTTCTTTAGCTATAGTAACTCCTTCTAACCTCTGATAATACCGATTATTAGCAAACATTCTTCCCAAACATTCTACAAGGATGATAAAAAGATATGGACAAAGAGGATCTCCTTGTCTGATGCCTCTAGAAGCTGATAACCAATGAGTAGGGAATCCATTAAGAAAAATTGAATAAGAAACTAAGGAAATACAACCTTTGATCAATTTTATCCATCATTGAGAGAATTTAAAATTTTCCAAAGCTTGGATAAGAAAGTGCCAATCCACCCTATCATATGCTTTGGATAAATTGAATCGAATGAACATGGAGGGGGATTTTTGAGCTTCCATAGAATGAATTGCTTCCTGGGCTAATACTATCTCATCAACTATTTATCATCCTTCAACAAATCCTCCTTGTTCTAGAGAAATGATATTGTGAAGCAAATGTTTGAGCCTTTCTAACATAAAGTTTGAAACGGTTTTTAGAATAACATTACATAAAGTAATTGGTCTATATCTAGTAATGTTATCCACTTCTTGAGAATTAGGAATAAGAGCTATAAAAGTCTTGCTAATATTTTTGAGGATTTCTTTTACCTTTCTAACTTCTTCTACCACCTCAAGAATGTCATCCTACAAAACAACCCAAAATTCTAGATAAAATTTAATAGGGAAACCATATGGACTTGGGTTTTTCACCTTTTCCATTTTTAAAACTACCTCTTGTAGTTCCTTCTTAAGTATAGGAGCGGTTAGTGCCACATTCTCCTCATCACAAATAAGAGCAGGTATAACCTGAACAATTTTTTGTTGAGATTTTGGGTCAAGCAATTGGGTTGTAAAGAGTTTTGAAAAATGATTCAAATCTAATAAATATATGCCTTCCCATGTGTGGACAATATATCCTAGATCATTCTTCAGTGAGGAGATAAATTTATGAGTTTTGTGAGCTAGGAGAGACTTGTGGAAGAAACTTGTATTCTAGTCTCCATCTCATAGCCATTGAATCCTTGAATTTTGTTTCCACATTATTTCTTCCCTTCTGACCCATTACTTCACTTGGAATGAAATATTAATTTCTTGCTTCACCTTATTTTCTATGATTCCCTCAAGATGAATTTTTTCATTCAGATCAAGTCGGGTTAGAGCTTCCATTTTCTTAGCCCTGACATCTCCAAATTCCTCCCAATTCGAAATATTTATTTTGAATTTTTATTTACTGTAATATTTTGATAAAACGATACATCTTAGTACCATGTCTTAGCTTACCTTCTTGCCACCATTGTTGGCTTACCCTTGGTTTTCCACACTTCAATTAAAACTGGCCAATGATCATATCCAACATTGATTAAGATTTTCACTTTTGGTATGTGACCTTGAATTAAACACTTTTTTGAAAGCATAACCTATCTAGCCTTTCATATATGCATGTTGAGTACTAACTTCTATTGGACCAAGTCGTCAAACCATTGGTTGGCTTTATATCCACTAGATGAAGGTTGATCATGTATTCATTCAAAAACTCCCATACAAATTCCTACTTCCTCCCACTTTTTATTTTGAATAAAGGATAGAGTTGAAATCAACTCCTATCAAAGCCCAAGATTATGGAAATTGAGAGGTGATAGAAGCTATATATCTTCATATTGTTCATTTCTCTTCTATAGTACCTAGAGCATAGACATTTATATAAATAATAACTTGATCTGAATCTCTATTTTGGGCAACCACTGCTAGAATACCCTTACTCCTCATCATGCATTGTACTATAATTTCCTTTGGATCCCAAAGACTTGTCACTCCCTTGAGACCCATTGGGTTGTTAGGGACACAAATTTATTGGATGGCCAAATAATTTTTGCTATAATTTATATTTCATCAATAGAAACATTTGTCTTTAAAGAAAGAGAAGTTGAGGCTGATTTTTTTGAATTGTTCTTCTAATTTTTGATTATTTAGAAGGACTTCCTTTAAGTTCTCTAATATTCCAAGTGATAATATTCATAATTAAGTTTGGGTAAGTTTTTCTACCTTACCATTCTCGATTAACTTTTGATCTTCATTTTCCATATGATGTTGGTTGGATTTACATCCTACCTTATGGTTAGTATCCATTCTCATATTTTCATTTGTATCTTTCTTCATTCCTGTAAGGGCTATATAATGATTACTTGGAACCAAGGCACTATTATTGGGATCCATATGATATTTTTGAGAAATTGACTTGTTTATTGTTTGAATTTGGATTTTAGTTTTGCACTTATTTAAATTTTCTATGGTGTTCTTTTCTTGAAGGTCTATTCTTGGATAAGATGGCTCTCCTCAGTTGTTTCTCAGAATTAAGGTAGTTTCTTTTATTCCGATTTCATCATGAATTCCTTCTTGCTCCTTCTCTTTATCATGCTATGTTTCATTAATAATTGCTTCCATTTTATCATCCTCCTCATTTGATTGTTCATATACAGATAGAACTTCAAAGATATTAGGTGAAATTATAATTTTATATTTTGGTGTTATATATATTTTTTATATTCTTTTGTTTGAGGATTTGAAATCCTCCTAAATCCTCATCCTATTTATTTTTATTGGGGAGATTTTGAGGATAATATTTGTCTAGATGGACATATTCGTGATAGCTTCTACATCTAAAAGGGATATTTTCATAGTCTACTTGTTGCTCCCATATTTCTTCCCCATATTGTAAAGTGATCGTCTCTGGAAGAGGTTTATCAAGGTCAATTAGAACACAAATCTCAGTATAGATTATGTGATCAAACTGTTGAATGATATTAGCTATCATCATGAAGACTCCTAAAGAATTTATAATTGCTGCTAAAATATTTGGATTCCAGTTTTCTGTTGGGAGGCTGAATAAACAGACCTAGATAGGTGCAGTTGATGGCATTTCTTCCTCAGCTTTGAACTTGGTATGCCAAGGCTTCATGAAAAGACATGTCCTACCTAATAACCATGGCCCCCCTTGAAAAATATCCTCCTCATATTTTTTAGTGGTAAACATAGCAAGGAAATAACCATTAGGGTAAATAGATATTTGGAACTCACCTTTGGTTCTCTAATTTTTGTCAGTCCATTATTTGATGGTAGCAAGATTTGGTCAATATCCCATGAATCGATAAATTAGTCCTCTCCTCTACATAGTGTCTATTCACTCTTTGATATCCTCCATTGCCAACTCCACTAATGGGGATCCATTAGTTGCTTTTATACAACCCATATCTATTTTTTTTTAGATTGGTTTAACTCCACTAATGGGGATCCATTAGCTGCTTTCATACAACTCATCTATGTTTTCCTTAGATCAGTTTTTGGCATCCTCAATGGTTTCATTGGTAGCCAGTGGTTATTTTTCCTTCTTATTTGGGATGGTCTTGCACTGATTGCTTCTTTAAAATTTAGTTTTGGAGGGAGGTCCTTAGGCTCCATCCCTTTGGACTTTTTTGCTATGATTGGCTCTTTTTTATTGTAAGCCCTAGCCACAGTTGTAGCTTTGCCGAGGTCTAAATCTACCATCAACATGTTATATACATTTGATTGGTCCATGTCTTGAATCTTGTTTCTATTTTGTTTAAGCCCTTGTATGTACTTTTGAAGACAATGCCATTCCTCCTTATTTTGTGCTATAAACTAAAAAGGGTGATTGATTTTGTTGAGTACTTGTTCATTTTTTGGATTTGCTAGTCCACATGCATGGAGGAATATTAGATATTGATTTCACCTATTCGCCTTGCTTATTTCTCACTCACTTGATTCAGTGTCATGAAGATTATCCCTGTTGAATATAATATTTACATGATCATCTTGGATTCATGATAACTCTCTAAGAGACCCACAAACCCTAAATCTTTGACCCCAAAAGGTCTTCTTTGTTGTTCTCCACTGCTGTACTCAAATTACCTCCACAATACCCAAAATATGCTTTTATGATTGATAGCTATAAAAATTACAATTTACACTATGTAAAAACCCTCATTCTCTACGAGAAAAACCTTAGTTGACCAACCAAATTACATAAAATTTAACAAATGGATACGGCTATTATATTTATTACATATATTATTTACTATACTTGTCATACTTTGATTACAAGATTATAAGATTCAAACATCAAATCAATATTAAAAGATTCAAAATCTTCACCTTCGAATTATTAAAAGTTTTAATATCTCTACAATTAAACTACTTCTTTATTTATTAAATAATATTAATTTAATATTTTATTTTATATCTTTGAAAGAAGCACAAATAAAAACCACCTCGTGAAATACTTGTACGTCGCTATGGCCACCACATCATTTTAAATATAAATAAAATTACATTAAACTCACAATATTACCCGCCCGATGCCCTGCTTTCTTAATTTATGGACGCTTGCTTGTGCGATTATCCAGAAAACTTGACATAAAACCTGCTATTAATTAGTAGCCCTGGCTAATAATTGCCTCGTAAAATCTTCTCGTAGTCCTGGCTAATAAACTTCTAATGTAGCGTCCAGGGATATATGTTTTTTCTTATCTCTCGTACCTCTAATCTTTAGATGATTCAATCATGATAACATAAACGAAACCAAAACCATGGAAGAAAATTATAAAACTTAATACGAGGATTTATTATTTTATCACTCTTCGTATTTTTATTTTAACTTAGACTTACAATAACTACAGTTTTATTCAAAACTATTTTACTGACATTTTAATGAGTATGAAAAATTGTTGTAATTTATTAACACTACTATTGGTATAGAGATGAGTTTATTAACGTCCCTAAACTTGAAAGCATCAACTAGTAGTTGGGTATTAGAGTTTATATATAAGAAAATTAAAATTGAAGGCTAGATTTGAGCCTTCTAAGCTTTTAATTGATTCATTTAAAAGATACAAACGGAAAAAATAAAATTGTAATTGTTTATTTTTAAAAACTATAAGTAGGTGGATAAATTTGAAATCTATAAAGACAGATTTTTGGTAGGTAGTTACTCTGGGATGGGAAGGTTAGCTGGTATAATACCACTGTTGTTGTGTTTTAAGTTTTTTTCTTTTTTCTTTTCTTTTCTTGGTCAGGTCTTCACTATTTATGGTTCCCAATCCTAGCAGATCATACATTTGTTTTAGCGTTGCACTAGATAAGTTTAGTGAAAATACCATCCATAAGTGTCCATAAACATTTGTTCGGAATGTGGTGCAGAGGTAATGTGTCTTGTTTTTCCTTCTTATTTTTTTGATTTCACATGCAGTTGGTTAGAATTGTTTACTCGGTAAGGTATTTTGTGCTTCGTATTCCTAACGAATTAATATATCGAGGGCTTGGGTCAATTTGGCTTGGGCCTCTTATAGCATCAAGGTTGAGCGGGTATATAACCTCACTAAGGGATTTTTCTTTTTTCATTTTTAAGAACCGTTAGATGAAGCTTATATATTAACATGGTCCATGGTATATGCAGAGTTCTTTATTAGTTCTTTTTCCATGGATCCATAATTTCACTATGTCTAAGGACAAAATAAATAAGGTTCTAGTCTAGGTTGAGTTTTTTTTGCTCTTCTCTTCCTCTTAGGTTTAGTTTGGGATAATTTTTGGGTGTTTTAGGGCATGTTGTGTTACCTATCCAACAAGGAGGGTTTATGTAGAGGTTAATTTTTCTGCGACCTCAAATATTCCATCAACATCTATGTTAGGGAGACTATTCTCATGCAAATAATGGTTTATATTGTCCTCCCAAACACTTATTTTCGTGCCAAGCATCTGACCATAAGGTAAAATTATGTTCACTCATATTGCATAACAATCAAAAGCGATCTCCTATGCATATCACTAGGTCAAACCCTCATCCAAATGAGGAGGGTTGGACCAATGTGGGAAGTCACAAAAAATAGTGTATTGGGGTAGCTACAACTTAAAAACTTGAACCATCTACAAAGACGGTGGTCACCTTATAGGGAAATAGGAGAACATTAAGAATTATTATTGATAACCATAGGTTTAAATACAATGTGGAAAATAATATCCCCTTACATTACGCTAACAACTAACTAATGACGACAACGATGCCGACACTAACTACTAACCTAGTTACGTAGTCAAGTTGACTACAATGACTTATTAACCTAGGTAAATAGTAAATAGAAATAACCTAGTGGTAAAAAGTAACAACCTACTTTTTACCATGCAGTAAAATAAATTCTACCTAGTGTAGAAAAATGGTAAATATCCCAAATGATGGAATATTACTCTAACATCCCCCTTATTACATTATTTGGGTAATGTATATAACTGCCCCAATACAGTGAAAAAAAGATGTTGATCTGTTGGTTTTTTCTCTATCACAGTGCTCTGGCTGCTCCTAAGCAAAAAGTGGGTCATTCGTCACTTTGTCTTCATATCAATGAATGTCCTTATTGTAATATTTTCATCCAACCGAATTGCATGGGTAACCAGCACTGCAATCGCTAGGTGTAGTAGAATATATCACTTCATACGAGGTTCATTCGGTTACAATATGAGTTTACAAAAGTTTTGATAAGGTAGCTAAGATGTCGGTCGCTGCCGAAAATGCACCCTTATAAGTTCCCTCCCTTGTTGCAAAACATGTTGTAATGAAATTTCTGAAAGAAGTGTGACTAAGGTATCAATCGCTGTCGAAAATGCACCCTTTTAATTCTTCCTCTTTTTTTACAAAAAATTGTGTGAAGTAAAAAAAGAAATATTTATCCCCCCTTAATTTCAAAATATATGCAACTTAAGAAGCTTTGTGAAGGATTGTACAAAGATTACCTCCTAGGCAAATTTTATACCAAAAAATTCCCTCCTTTTGTTACAAGTACTTCAAACAATGAGAGTTTACTATTTATGAAGCCTAAAAGAGGTAGAATCACCCCTTTATTTCTAGTACTTCAAACAAAAACTTATGCTATTTATGAATCCTAAAAGAGAGAGAGAGGAAATGGTGCTTGTTTAAGGTGACAAATTTGCTTTCCTTCTACAATATTGTCTTAGCCAAGAGCACTGTATGTGCTTTTCTAAACCAGAATTAGAATTGGAATTAGACACTTCACTAGCAATATAGCTTTTGTGTTGCTTCTGTGATGTGCCTTTGCCTTTCTTGTTTTGCTTGTTTTTAAACCAACACCAATTGGTGTCATGGTTATCCTTTTTACAATGCGAGCAAAACCTCTTTTGAGTTTTCTTTCCCTTACCTTTTGAAGATGATCCTCCCTTTTGAAAGTTTTATTTCTTCTTATCACCCTGATTGTTTTAGAAAAGTGCATTGTTCGATACTTCATCTCTTTGGTTTACTTCCTATTTTTGAAGCAAATTGACTAACTCCACAAAGGTGACTGATATTTGTGATACATTAAGGGATGTAATTAATCTTTTATAGGATTCAGGAAGAGTCCTCAATATTATTGAAGTCAAAATGGTGTCTTCTACCTTAGCTCCTAAAGAATTGAGCTTAGACTTCAGTTCTAACACTCTATAAAAGAAGAGTTATACTAATTCACCTAACTTCATATGGAGTGTATGAAGTTGTGTTTGAAGGTTTAGAACATTTGATTGATTATTGCCTTCAAAAATGGTACTAAGTGCATCCCATGCATATTTACCAATTTTAACTTCACTTATGTGAGGTTGGATCTCATTAGTAGTTGCTAGGAGTATTAACATAATAAGATGATTGCTATTTTTATCCCATGCTTTTTGATCTACTCCTGGTGATGCAAGTCTTAATTCAGTGCCATCTACTAAATCCCACAATTCCTTTATAGTCAAGATGGCTTTCATCTTAGTTTTCCATGCTGAATGGTTAGGAACTTTAAGCAATTGTGTATCATCTAAGTATTTGATAGTTACCATGATGAAGGTCTTATATTTTGTACTAAGATGATATTTCTTTCACACTTATGTGATATTTAATGGATCCTACCTGAAAACTCTCTTTGAAGAGAAATAATCAGTTTGAGGAAATTAAGCCAAACAAATAAGAGATGAAATATAATTCACTCAAAAAAAATATTTAATGGCACCTGCCTGAAAATCCTCTTGAAGAGGAATAATCAGTTTGAGTAAATTAAGCCAAACAAATAGGAGTGAATTAGGGGTTTTTGTTTTTAGGAGAGAATATCAAATGTAAATGGCTTTAAACCTGTGCAATGGTTGATACAAATTTATTGTGAAATTTTTGGGGTTTGAGTGTTCGTTATCTTATGACTTATAATTGCAAAAAGAAATAATGCAATAATAAAACAAGAATGACCATAAAATTCTTATCACATAGGTGTCATATGCAAAAAAAAATGCACCTATTTTTCCAATGAAGGTGTCGAGTAAAATAAAAAATGCACCTTTTAGTTTTTGCAACAAAATTTGGATTTGTGTTGTGCAAAAAATTGATATATTTTGTCTCCTCTTGTTTTCCAAATTTGCAAAGAATGTGGCATAAAACAAATTGCCTTTTCTTTTTATTTTGCAAATTTAACAAGTTTGATTTTTTTTTAAAGTGCTCCTCACTTTTGTGTTACAATTTTGCAAAGAAGATCTATTTTTTGTCTTCCCCCCATTGATTTACAAAATTAAAAAAACTAGCACTCCTTCAAAGACAAGTTGACACACAACCTGTGTTTGGAAGGATTCCAAAACCAATCGACACACGACATGGTTTTAGTGGACCCTTTGAGGCTTCAACACTCAAATATGGGAGGGGCATTAGGATAAAAAGGTTCCCTAATCCTCATGGGACCATAACTTCGGTCCAACCCCTTCCAAGGATCAGTATAAGTGAGGAAACAAGGTAAACTTCTTTGATGCTCTTGAAGCATACGATGAAAATGGGATCTTGTTGTTTATTATCAAAGTGCATTCCTCTTTCTTATTACTCTTTGACGATGAAGAGCTTTCTTGATCCAAGGCTTTGTCTTCATGAGATGTTTAACTTGTGCTCTCCAATCAAAGGATTAGAAAAAAATGTGGGAGCAAAGTTTTAATGAAACTTCTCAAAAATGCAACAAATTAGTGTATTAATTTCTTGTCTATTTATCCCCTTTGAAGGAGAAAACTAAGAAAAACACTTAATTTTGTAGTTACAACAAAAAATATCCTTTTAATTTTCTATTTTAATGCAATTTTCTAATTAATTTTAGCATTAATTTAATTAATAATAAAAATAATTTGGTTAAAAATCATTATAATTTTTCAAAAATATGATTTAAAACAAAATTTATTAAATTATTAATAAAAAGATACCAAAAAAATAAAAAAATCACAAAAAAGTAAAATTTTTACCTTTGCACTTATGTGCTTTAATTTGCAGCAAAAGTTATGTATTGTTGCACACGAGACTCGATACCGTGACCTGTGGCATGACAAGACCTTCGTGACGGGGCTTCAAGCATCTTAGTTACCACCTCTAGACAGATTTGAAGAAGGACAAAGCATGCTTTATCTTCAAATGTCCCCGACAGTCGAAAACAAATGATGTGGGACTTTTTAGTCCCACATATACTATGCGAAAGGATTTTAGATATTTAAAATCAAGAATCTCCCCCTTGTTATTTGATTGCCTTCGGGAAATCAAAAGAGTTTGCCTACCTTTTGCCATCCAACGTAGCAAACTAAAACTTGACACATCATCATCATTCAACCAATATTGGAATGCCAATTGTCATCCATAGAAATGCAGTCATATTACCATGTGTCACCAGTTGTGTGGGTCTTGAAAGCCTTGTTGTCCACCACCTTAGGAGCTCATATCCCACAACGTGTCTCCTCAAAAAATGTGTAGTTCACTAGCTCAGCCTATGACATCATCTTTGCCATGTCAGTTTTGGTAATCGAGCCACCCAGTTAGTAATGCACTCAGCTCACCAGCTCAACAATACCTCAAAAATTATGTCAAATTTTCATGCTAGTCCATGTGTCTAGGAGTCTGTATGGTCTACGTGTCTACCCATGGAGGGCACACCTGCCCTTGCGTGGTGGTCTATCACCACACGGAGGGCACGCCTACATTCACATGGTGGTCTGTCATTGCATGGAGGGTGCTTCTACCCTCATGTGCTGTTCAACCACTTGGGAGGGCATGCCTACCTTGCTGGGGTGCTTTCAGAAGCCCTATGAGCTGTCAGGACTGTCAAGAGCCCTGCAGGTCAGATAGCAAAGTATTATCAAATATACGATGGTCGCTAGAGACTCCTCTTTAGGTGATGGTCAGAGGGACTCCTTACCTTTGTCATCCTATCAGGCCTGACAAGTTGTACAACAAAGTGATGTCAGATCTATAGGCCTGTGGGATAGTCGTAAATTCTACCCAATATCCCGATCTAGGCAAATCTACCACAAATCTTGAACAATGTGTTATGTCTTCTTTGAGATGCGTTCATAGGTTCCAAATAGGTTCAAAATGCCTCGAGATGCAGGTCGATGCATGGGTTTCTGTGCAAGCTCCAAGAGGGGGTCTCAGTTTGGGATTTCAGCCCCGTTATCCAAGTAAGATGTTTCCTTGGAGAATCTACCCATGCTCAAGTCACCTTTTCCAAAAAATAAAAATGCTCTGATACCATATAGGGAAATAGGAGAACATTAAGAATTATTATTGATAACCATAGGTTTAAATACAATGTGGAAAATAATATCCCCTTACATTACGCTAACAACTAACTAATGATGACAATGATGCCAACACTAACTACTAACCTAGTTATGTAGTCAAGTTGTACAATGACTTATTAACCTAGGTAAATAGTAAATAGAAATAACCTAGTGGTAAAATGTAACAACCTACTTTTTACCATGCGGTAAAATAAATTATACCTAGTGTCGAAAAATGGTAAATATCCCAAATGATAGAATATTACTCTAACACACCTTAGATTCACAACCATTATAGAAAGTGATAAAACAACTAGTTGGTGTGTGATGACCCAAAAACTAACCAAAAATAAATAAGAAATTTTATTATTTTTTAAATATTTGGGTTGTTATATTTGGTATTAGAGCTCTAGATATGAGGGTATAGAGCATCTTAATATGCTTAAGGTATTTATAAGTCTTTCTATTTAGACTTTGGGATAAGCCATGAAGATCTAGGATTCCTGCTTGCTAGAATCAAAGGGGTATTAAACCCAAGGGTGTTTGGAACGCTATGATACCTTGTTTATATTAATAAGATACTTGTACATTAAAGTTATATCATAACTTTGACACACTACCCTAGTTGGATTTTGAAATATTTTAGAAAAAAAAAATGTATGATGGTTTAGAAGTATAGTTCAAGGTGAAGCTATAGTATAATATTCTCTTATTGGTTGTGATCATGATATATGACACTTAAGGCTAGAAAATAGAGGTCTATTCCTTCAAGTAGGTGAAATTTATAGAGTAATGTCGAATAAGGGATCCAGGATGAGGATTTAGGAAATTCCAACAAAGAGGTAGAAAACCTCACTACTATGGTTACCACCATGTAGGATTAGATGAAGCAAATATTGGAAACCATTGCAAATTAGAATTCACAAGCTAGAGGTTCAAAGGTTAGCCAAGCTGATGAACTAACTACAAAAAATTTAGAATTTGGAGCCCTTTTCAAAAAGAAACTAGCTAATGATCCAAAAAGTGTTTGCATATCCAAATTTGGTGGAGAATAATATGGGGTTGCGATCGAGGCCTAGCTAAGAGAATTAGAAATTTATTTCACAATAAAGAGTTATTCCTTAGGAACCTAAACGTTTTGGGTAATAATATACCTGGAAGGGGCTGCATTAGATTGGTGGAAAATCTACCACAAGAAAAATAAGATCGAGGTTTTCCATATTAAATGGAATAATTTTGTGGTAATATTTAAGAAAAGGTTTTTGACAGAGCATTTCTATGCACTAATGTTTGAATAATTTTCCAACTTTTGGCAAGGGACCAAATATGTGGAGATATACTATAAAAAGTTGGTTTGGTTGCTTAAATATGTACTCGCTTATGATGAAAAGTTGAGGTTCCATAATTTTATCCTCAGATTAAGATCTAGGGTGAGACATGATGTAAAAATGCATGATCCTAAGTCACTATAAAATGTGTATGACCTGGAAATTAAGGCAAAGTCTCACTTACAATTCAACTATTTCATCCTATTTGAGAAAGACCAGCAAACACTTATGAAAAATAATAGTTAGGGATTCTTGAAATGGGAAGAGGAATATGATGAAAATGCCAAGAACCCCCCAAAATTTGAGAATATAAGTGATGGAAAATAGAGAAGGTTCAAGAAGAACTTTTGAAAGAAAAACAACAATAATCCCAATATTGCTAAACTTTAGCCTCAAAAACTGCAAACTTCAACCCTAGTAAGTAAAGTGGGGGAATAAAAACTAGAAAAGCATCAATAACCCAAGGATGGGTGTTATAATTGCAAAGGCCCTCGCTATGCTAGCCAGTATCCGCATAAAACAGGGCCAAGTTCATCCAATTACAAGGGGAAGGAACCCACCCACCAAATTTATGCTACAACTAGTAACCATAAGCTAGAAGGGTAGGTTATCCCATTGCTTGTGAAAGATAATATTTTTAATAAGAAATTTAATATTTTAATTGATAGTGGGACCACAAATAGTTTCATTTCTTCTAGTTTAGTAAGGGATATGCCGAAAAGGCCAAGATATTTGGTCGAATGGTGGAAGTTCAAGTATGATTCTAGGTAAACCTACTCAGTAAATGAATGTTTTCCAATGACAAATATTTATTTAGCTAGTAGTACCACTGAAGGTTGTTTGTATGTAGCTTAACTTAATGCTTTTGATGTGATCCTAGGGAAGGATTGATTATAGGTTCATAAATCCTTTATTAATTTCCAAGATAGATGGATCGAATATTTAGAAATGATAAGGAGAGACTGAGAATTCATAGAAAATAGGGGTCATTTAAATCCCAAATTTTGTCATCTCTGTAATTAAATAAATCCCTCAATAATGGAGGGATAGTCTATGTCATAAAACTCAATGAAGTTGGTGAAGATAAGAAAAGAGAGGTGTTGGAGAAACACCCAATTTTGTATTTTTTTAAAGACGTGCTTCCTGAGGATTTATTAGGAATACCTCTTGTGTGAGAATTTTATTTTACCGTTGAACTTATTCCAAGAGTGGAACCTATCCATATATTTGCACATAGGATGAATCCTATTGAGATGTAGGAATTAAAATTGCAATTAGAAGGGGTGTTAGAAAAGGGATTGATAAAACCAAACGTATCACCATGGGGTGGACCAGTGTTATTTGTTAAAAAGAAGGATGGTTCACTAACATTATGTATTGATTATATAATGCTTAACAAGGCTACAATAAAGAACCAATACCCTTTACCTAGAATCAAATATTTGTTTGACCAACTGAACTATGACATGGTATTCAAAAATATTAATTTAAAATTAGGATACCATCAATTAAGAATACATGAGGAGGACACTCACAAAATGGCATTAAAAACTAGGTATGAGCATTATGAGTTTACAATCCTAACATTTGGACTGACTAAAGTCCTAGCTACTTTTTTGAACCTAATGAATAGTGTGTTCAGGAGGCATGTGGATTTGCTTATCCTTGTATTTTTATATGATATCTTAATATACTACTAATATAGAAAGGATTATGATAGACACCTCAAAACCATGTTAGAGTTTCTAATGAAAAGATAATTCTATGGAAATATAGCAAAAAGTGATTTATGTGCCCTAGAGATATGATATCTAGGGCACATAATATATAAAAAATGGATTGCGATAGATCCAAATAAAATTGAAGCCATTTTTAATTGGCCACCCCATACCAATGTGATAAAAGTATGAAGCTTCATGGGGATGACGAGCTATTATAGACATTATATAAAGGATTTCTCTAAGATTATAGCTGCAATAACCAACCTCCAGAAAAAAAGGAAAGGAATTTAAGTGGTCAAAAGAGTGTGAAACTAACTTTGCATTGCTAAAGCATAAAATCACTACAACACCAATATTAAATATCCTATACCCTCAAGGTAACTTCTTAGTATGCACTAGTGCATCACTAGAAGGGTTTGTATGAGTACTCTCCCAAGATGAGTCGATAGTAGCATACACTTAAAGGAAACTTAAGAAGCATAAAATTAATTATGCTACACATGATTTGGAGCTAGCTATAGTGGTGCATGCTCTAAAAGTATGACATAATTACTTGGTAGGAAGACCCTTTGATTTGAATATTGACCATAAAATTTTGAGGTATATATTCATCCAACCTATACTCAATGCAAGAAAAAGGATATGGTTCAATTTTATCACTGAATATGGATTTGATATTGATTATATAAAGAGGAAAGGGAATAATGTTGTCGATGGATTAAGCAGAAGTAATGGTATAGTAGCCATAACTAGGATTCATATGGATTTGATAGATTAGATATGGAAGGAGTAATCTAAAAATGAGTATTGCAAAGAAAATCGAGCAAAAATGAGCAGGGATCCTAAGGGCAATAAGGAGTTCAACATGAACGATGACCTTTTATGCTACCAAGGTAGGATCTTTTTTTTTCATTATTTGTGGAAAACATCCCAAAAAGGATGCCACTTTCGGGTAAGACCCAAGGAGGTAGGGGTATCCATTCCGCCAAAAATGCCTAGGACTCGGACCTGACCTACCACATTTGACATACTCAAGGAGAAAACAAACACACAAAACCAATTTAAAAATAAGTAAATAACAACAAAAATAATAAAATAAAATAAAAAACATGCTCCTTGAGTGTGTCAAAAACAAAAGCACAACCAAACACGCACAATAATATAAAATAAACCACAACACGAACCACATATAAAAACACAAGAACCACATAACAAAACACAAACAAGACAAAAACAATAGAACACTACAAAGACATAATGCAAAAAAAACATGAAAAATAAACACCACCAAAACATAAAAAATAAAATAAAAATAAAAATAAAAAACAACCAACAACATACAATAAAAAAAAAAACAAAAAATATAGAAAACACTCACACATAAAAACATGAATTAACACAAACAAAGAGAAACCCAAGAACAAGAACGAAACAAATACAAGAAAAATAACAAAAAACATTAAAAAAAAAAAAACACAAAACAAAAAAAAACACAAGAATAACAAAAAAAAACACAAAGAACACAAAAACAAAACAAAACAAAAGAACCCACCCACCTTAAAAAATTAAACAAAAAAAAGAAAAAAAGAAAAAAGAAAAAAAAAATTGAACATAACAATGACCTATCTAGACCAGAAGGATATTAAGGCAAGAATCAATAGAGGAAACAAAAGAAAGAATAGAATGAGCTAGGGAACTAAAAAAAACTGAATGAACCAAAGAGAAGTAAAAACAAAAAAGCAAGAAGAAACTAGGTACCTTCAAAACTAGAGCCATCCAAAGAAATGATAGAAAAAAGAGCTTCCCTAATTTGAGAAGCCCACCATCTAGGAGGGTGGACATAACAAGTAAGATCAAATTTGTCCAAAGCCTAATTAGCTAAAGCATCAACACTCTTGTTTTGATCTCTGACCACATGATTGTAATCAACTTTCAAAAATCCCATCTAGATTAATTGAATCTTCTCAATAATTCTTTTTATTCTACAATCCACCTTATGATTCTTAGAAGGATTCTTCAAGAGATTAATCATAAGTTGAGATTCAAACTCAACTAACACCTTTTCCCATCCAACCTTAGTAGCCTCCTAAAGGCCTTTGAGGATACCATACCCCTCAAAAATGTTATTGGAAAGAATACCCAAATTCTCAGCAAAAGTTAAAACCAGGGAGCCATATGAAAGTCTACCAATTTCTCCCACACTGGCTTTTCTAGGGTTCCCTCTAGAGGCTCCATTAGTATTGACTTTTCCAAAATACTTAGGAGGAGGTTGCCAATTTCTTGTCCTATCCATCATACTAATACTCACATTCTCTTAAGTTGGTTGCCCTTAGAATATTTAATCTTCAATATTTGCATCACTTGATCCCATCTTTGGTGGGAGTTTTGGGGGTGATTAAGGAGTTGATGGATTGATTCAACTAAGTTGGCTATGGTATTTTGCCAATTATAGTGAATATCCTTCCTATATTTATTAAATATTTGGTTGTTCCTTTAATTCCAAATATTCCAAATAAGAATGGTAGAACCCATCCAAACTAAGTGCCTAATAAAATGATGAACACCCACTTTATCAGGCCAATCCCTCCAAAGTTGTTCAAAAGTAAAAAAATTTGGACCACCTTAAGCTAAGTAAAGTGGCCATTCTCCTCCATAGCTCAGAGGATAAAGTACACTCAATAAAAATATGGTTGATATTTTCTACATTCTCTTCACACATTTCACATCTAAAAGGGCCATGAAAACCATGCTTCATAATTTGCTCACCAGTAAGCACCCTACGATGCAATAAAAGCCAATTAAAGAACCTCACCTTAGGCCAGAGCTTTTGAGCCCACAAATGAGAAAATATTTTAGAAGAATGGTTGGGATTATTATGGCATAAGGTCAAATAACCTTGAGCAACTGAATACTCACCCTTAGTAGTGTTGTTCCATCCAAAAAAATATTTTTCATGGGACCAAGAGAGGGATCTCATATGAAGGATGCCTTGGATATCTTGTATTTACCTTTCTAGGATTTGAATAGGCTAGTACTCAATAGGTATCCAATATCTACTAACCTTTGAATTACCAGTATGGTACTGACAGTAATTAGCCACCTTTATCCAGTTAGCTCGGTGAAGCTCCTTCATCCAAGGCCTCCAATCGAGAAACTGAGTTATCAAAGGCTTGTGACCATCCCAAGAATTTGTCCAAAAATTTACCTATTGACCATTATGAATGATCCAAAATAATTTTTTCTGTATCAAATCCTCACCAGTCTTAAGAACTATTAAAATGGGAGAACCTTTGGTAGGAAGTTGATAGCAAACAAGGTCTTCAAGACTTTTGTTCTCAGCATATTTAGCACGGAGATTATTGGCCCAAAGAGCATTGGGGTTATGCAACATCCTCCAATATAATTTAGCAGCTAAATATTTGTTGTTATTAATAGAAGACCAGAATCCTAACTCCCCTTCATTATTAGGAAGACATAAAGTATCCCATTTCACCAAGGCCCATTTTATTTTCTCCTTAGTACCACTCCAAAGGAAGCGATTACTGATTTTATCCAATTCTTGAAGAACAACCTTTGGGATATTTAAAACAGATGAAACATAAATAGGAATAGCTTGAAGGACTAATTTTACCAAAGTGATTCTACCCCCAGAAGAAAGCCACTTGTTGGTCCACTTTCCAATTTTCTTCTTGACTTTGTCCAACAACCAATTCCAATATTTATTTTTCTGCCTTTGAATATTTATGGGAATACCTAAATAAGTGATTGTAAGTGAGGTATTCTTATATATTAATTTATCCAAAACCATGGATTCCTGTCTAGTAGAGCAGTGAAGGAAAATAACTTTAGATTTGTCTTCATTGATCAACTGCCCAATAGCCTTAGAAAAATAGCTAATGATTTGCTTAATATTAGAAGCTTCCTTAACTATAGCTTTACCTAAAAGAGTAGAGTCATCCACAAATTAAATATGAGAGATAGGTCTAGCTCCATGAGCAATGGTAACTCCCTCAAGGGTTTTTTTTTTCCTCTTTTTGGTTATAGTCCTACCCAAGCATTCAACAAGAATGATGAATAAGTAAGGGGATAGCGGGTCACCTTGCCTAATACCTCTAGAAGCTGGGAATGACTGAGAAGGTCTGCCATTGATAAGAACTAAGTAGGAAACTAAAGAGATACATCTCATAATCCAATCCATAAAATCCTTAGAGAAACCAAATTGCCTCAAAACTTTGATAAGGAAGTGCCAATCCACTCTATCATAAGCTTTGGATAAGTCTAACCGAATGAACATGGAAAGAGATTTTTTCATATCCATGGAATGGATGCCTTCCTAAGAAATAACTATATCATCTACTATTTGACGTCCTTCCAAGTAACCCCCTTGCTTTGGGTAAATAATCTTATGCAAAAGAGGCTTCAACCTTTCTGCCATAATTTTAGTAATGATTTTGAGAAGAACATTACATAAAGCAATAGGTCTAAAAGCTGAGATATGATCAACCTCTTGAGCTTTTGGAACAAGAGTAATATAAGTTTTATTGATAAACTTAAAAATTTCTTTGGCTTTCCTGGCTTCTTCCACCACCTAGAATAAATCAACATGAAGGATATCCCAAAACTCTTAGTATAACTCAATGGGAAAACCATTAGGACATGGGGTTTTCCCTTTTTTCATTTTAAAAATACTTGTTGAAGCTCATTGATAGTAACAGGAGCAGTCAAAATAGAGTTCTCCTCAGAAGTTATAAGATAAGGGATTGCTTGAAGAAATTTTTTTTATCAAGCTAAGTCAAGAGGAGTAGCAGCAAAAATATTGAAAAAGTAATCAACAACAATAGATTTCATGCCATCCCAAGTATAAACAACATCTCCATAATCTAATTTTAAGGAAGAAATAAAGTTGTGAGATATTAGAGCTAGAAGATATTTATGGAAGAAATTTGTGTTTCGATCTCCTTCTTTGAGCCATTGAATTCTATATTTTTGCTTCCATAAGATTTCTTCTCTTTTTTCCCATTCCTCTAACTGAGTTGTGAGTTTAATTTCATCTGCACTTCTCTTCTCTATGAGACCGTATAAACAGATTTTCTTATTCAAAATTTTAATATGAGCAATAACTTCATGTTTTTTTTAATATTAACATCCCCAAACTCTTTCCAGTTCCATGTCTTGATTTTGGATTTAATGTATTGCAATATTTTGGCAAAATAGAACATATTAGTCCCATGCCTAATTTTACCTTCCTTCCACCATTGTTGGATGCGAGGTCTGAAGGAAATGTCTCTAAGCCACATTAATTGAAAACGAAAAGGAGAGAAACTCACATTGGTTTTCCACATTTCCACCATGACTGGCCAATTATTAGAACCAACAATATTAAGAGTCTTCACTTTAGGAATGTGACCATGGATTAAGAAATTTTCAGAGAGCAAAAAACTATCCAATATCTCCATTATACAAGCTAAGCCTTACCTTCTATTAGACCAAGTCATAAGTCCATTATCTGGTTGGATATCCATAAGATGGAGGTTTGCAATATATTCGCTCATGAGGTCAGTGCTTTTGTCCAAATTTCTATTTCCCCCCTTTTCTCATCCAGAGAGAGGATGGTATTGAAATCTCCTCCGATCAAGATCCAAGATTTAGGAAAATGAGAGATAATATGAGTAATATCCTTCCACTGTTTTATTTTTTCCTCCAAATAAGTCGGAGCATAAATAGTAATGCAGAGCATAATTTGGTTGGAATGTCTACTTTGAATATCTATAGCCAACAAACCCCAACTGCAAACCATATGGTGAATAACTACGTCTTTTGGGTCCCAAAGACAAGAAATGCCACTAGAAATCCCTTGGGAACTGATGGAAACTAGTTTTTCAGCTGGCCAAATTTTACTAGCAATTGAGTCCATATCCTCCATTGACATATTTGTTTCTTTAAGGAAAACAATATGTGGATGATTTATCTGAATCATTCTTCTAATTTCATTTTATTTTGAAAGACTCTCTTTGAGTCCTCTAATATTCCAAGTGATGGTCTTCATTAATTCCAAGGCTAAAAATGTTGGGAAGGGTATTAATCTTACCTTCCTCTACAAAATTCTCACCTTATTTTATCATATGATATTTATTGGTCTTGCAACCTGCTTTTTTATTAGAATCCATCTTCAATAACTAACCTCCAAAAAAAAAAGGGAAGGAATTTAAGTGGTCAAAAAAGTGTGAAACTACCTTTGCATTGCTAAAGAATAAACTCACTACAACACCAATATTAAAGATCCTAGACCCTCAAGGGAACTTCTCAGTATGCACTAGTGCATCACTAGAAGGGTTAGGATGAGTACTCTCCCAAGATGAGTCAGTAGTAGCATACACTTAAAGGAAACTTAAGAAGCATAAAATTAATTATGCTACACATGATTTGGAGCTAGCTATAGTGGTGCATGCTCTAAAAGTATGGCACCGTTACTTGGTAGGAAGACCCTTTGAGTTGAATATTGACCATAAAATCTTAAGTTATATATTCACCCCACCTATATTCAATGCAAGACAAAGGAGATGGGTCGAGTTTATCACTGAATATGGATTTGATATTGATTATATAAATAGGAAATACAATAATGTTGTTGATGCCTTAAGCAAAAGTAAAGGTATAGTAGCCATAACCAGGATTCATATAGATTTGATAGATTATATATGGAAGGAGTAATATCAATATGATTATTACAAAGAAAATCGAGTGAAAATGAGTAGGGATCCTAAGGGTAATAAGGAGTTCAACATGAACGATGACCTTTTATGCTACCAAGGTAGGATCATCGTACCAAAAATGGGTGAATTAAGAAATATAATAATGTAATAAGCCCATATATCCTCTTATTCCGCTCACCCTTGAGAGGTAAAAATAAGAGAAAATATGAGGAAGACCTTCTAGATAGGGATGAAGAAGGATATCATCAATTTTGTTGCTTGGTGTCTTGACTATTAGTAGGTTAAGGTTGAATGCAAGCATCCTACAAGTAATTGTATCCACATGATATACCTAGATAAAAATGGTAAGTCATACCTATGGAATTCATAGTAGGTTTACCCAATATCAGGTCTCAACATGATGCAATCTTTGTTGTAGTTGAAAATTTGAGTAATGTTGCATATTTCATTGTAGAAAACATCAAGGATGATGCTCAGGTAGTGGCCAATAGATTTTCTAAGAAGGTGTTTCGGTTGCATGGGTTTCCTAAAATAATAATTTCATATAGAGATTACAGATACACTTCTGAATTTTTGAAAGCCCTACAACGTGTAGTAGGCATAAAATTGAACATGATCTCGACATACCTCCTTGAAATCGATGGTCAAATAAAATGGTTAAATCAAGTACTATAATACATGATCTGCATGTATTGCGTGGATCACAAGTCTCATTGGGAAGACTACCTACACCTTGTAGAGTTTACCTACAATAATGGGCATCACTTATCTTTAAGGATGGCTTCTTCTAATGTCTTGTATGGATGAAAGTATAGAACATTGTTGTCTTGGGATAATCTAGAAGATTGAGTTGTGATTGGTCCATATATAGTTAGAGAAATGGAATATCAACTAAATGTGATCAGACAAAGACTCAAGGAAGCCATCAATTGATAGCAAAGTTATGTCAATCTAAAAAAAACTCCAAGGGAGTATTCTATAGGAGACAAAGTGTTATTAAGGGTAAAACCAATGAAAATTGCTATCAAATCCATAAATTTGGATCCTCGATTTGTGTAACCCTTTGATATTGTTGAGAAGATCAGCTCAGTTGCATACCGACTTGCCTTACCTCCTAACCTATCAAATATCCATGATACCTTCCACATATCCCTACTTAGAAAAAATGTTGTTGATCCTAAACTTATGTGGGATGTTTCTAAATTATAGATGGCAAACCTCGAGGCTATTGAAGTGATATTAATGAAGATTTTTTAGTTTCATTCTACGACCATGCAGAACTAGACTCTTTAACTATGTAAAGGTCCAATGGGACTATTTTTGTATAGAAATGCCACTTGGGAAAAGTGGCGGAGATGCAAAAATATTTTTCCTTTTTGTTTGAAAATATAATGTAATAATTTTTATTTCTATAAAACAGGAAACACTTGATACATTGTTTAGTTCTAGGGGTAGTATGTCATGACCCTTCTTGGAAAAAAATTTTGGCATGAATAATTGTGTGATGATCAATAGTACTTTGATACTTAACTTTTTGGAAATGAATTAATATACAATATTTAGATTGATTCATATTTTGAGAACATGGTAGTGCTAACATGGTTGTCAATCTATAGTATTAGGTGGTCTTGTGATGTGGAAAAAATAGAATCATCCACTAGGAATGGGATACTTGAAGTACGGGAAATGAATATTACAATGATAGGGGATAACATGGATGACTACCCTCATATAGGCATGCATCATCTCTTAAATAATAATCATAAACTAGCCAACCACCTAGAGTCGTAGTTGATAGCCTAGTAGCTATCGTAAATTCTTTGGCTAATATGGGTGACTGGGTTGGTGGAAAGACTCCCTCTTTGTTTGTTGCATATGATTGATTATCTTTTACTTCATCACTATTGCATCACTGGCTTTGGAAAATGTGCATGTGAATGGTTGCCTTTAACTTGAGTTTTTGTGTAAATCTTATGAAGAATAAAACATTGCTAATGTTTGATAAAAGAACCTTATGCAAATATAATTACATATTATAAAGTCTAATTTAAATAAAGCTAGAATTTATTTAAATTGATAATAAGACCTTATTTAAATAATAATAGAATTTTATTTAAATAAATGATAGGTCTTTAGTTTTAAATAATAATAGACTTTTTATTATTTAAATAAATGATAAATTCATAATTTAAAGAATATTAGAATTCCATTTAAATAGATAATGAGAACCTATTTATTTAAATAAAAATAGAATTTTATTTAAATAAATAATAGGGATCTATTTTTAAAAGATAATGGAATTTTATTTTATTTTATAGAAAATCCATAATTTATCAATGAAAGAGTAGCATATGGAAATATCTCAATCTAAATAATATTAGAAATTATTTTTAAAAAATGTGATGTACTGTGGAAGCTTCCACCATCAAAAGGATAAGAGCTTCATTACGGTGAAACTTTGGAAGAAGAAAAGAATGTTTAAAAACCATAATATCTTTCTTGATACAAACAAGAAAGAAAGGGGAATTGAAGGTAGTAAGTGGAATTAAAGAGAAGGAGAGACATGTTTGAAGCGACACTCTTCTTTTAATAAAACTATGGTAGGTAGGAGTTATGGAGAACATGTTAAAAGACATGGGAGAGAAGAATTATACTCCTCTTAAGAACGAGTTGGAAAGAAGAGAAGAGGGTTGTCTCACGGTGGAGAAGAGGAAAAAAAGAAGGAAGAACAAGAAGGTCGAGCGTCCTAAGAAGATAGCACCTGAAGGAAATATGTAGCCATATTTCAGCATCTATAGGTTGGTTTAGCATGTCTATTACCTTATACCCCCTTGAACTATCATTGATTTAACATTATTAGTAAGGTTTTAGTTTGGTTGTATGGTCTTTGTTTTGTTTGATGTTCATTGTGTTGTCTAATGGTTGGCTTTGCTATCTCATCACTTAGAGCTTGAGATCTCTAAGTTGCCTTGAGATATCTTTACATATAACTAGTATTGAAATACCTCTTGGATTGCACCACAATAGTTAAGATCATGTTGTCATGTTAGCCCTGTAGGCATTGTGCTTTAAAGTCACTATGTTTGTAGTAGTGCACTTCAATATTTCTAGTCTAGTGACCATATTGTCCTTCATGCCATGCTTGTTGTACATCGTATCATTGGTTTGGATCCATGTATGTTGGGTGCTATATGTGCTAGCATTGCATTTTCGAAATGATGAAGCCTTGTTAAAAAAAATGAAAGTATTGTAGCCTTCTAGTTGTGTCACTTGTTTGTTTCTCATTCAGTGGGTTAGTTGGGTGAGGTTTGATTGTGTCAATGGTAAGCTATAATTGGATGAGAGCTATACCTCCCTTCAGTTTGACTTGCTACTCTTTACCTAGTTTCTGTAGGTGGAAGCACGAGGATACGAAAACAAAAAAGGAAAACTCCAAGCACGATGCAAAAATGGAACTAAACTTAACGCTAAATCCTACGAATTAAAAATGCATGAAATGGAGAAAAACATGAATTGAAACCCAAATGAAATAATAGCCCTTTTATTTTATTGATGTATTTCACAATTCGGTTACAATTCACATCCTCCCTTTTTAGGGGCGAGGAGCGTCAAATTCATCTCTTGGTTACATCCATGGATAGCCATCCTTCTTCCGCGTGCCCACATGTAAGATGGGCGGACCAAAATATCGTCGCCACTTGTGTCTATGAATGTTGATTCCTTGCTGCTCCTCCGATGTTCCGATCCTGCGTTCAAAGGAACAAGAAATAGTTAGTAGCACTTGCGGATGAAACAAAACATGCAATCCCCAAGCCTACGATAAGTGAATGAGAAAAATGAATTAAACTATAACTAAAATGAATCCAAATGCTCTAAAAATTTGATAGGGGCATCAGGACATCACCAGGAGGGCACTACAAAAAGAACAATCAAGAAATTCCTCACCAATTTGAATTCGCTTCGGGGCGGGGCGAATTTACCTGCAACAAAATGCCGAAAAGGTATTGTCCCAAATGTCCTACCTAGGAAGCTCCAAAAGACCTACAAATTTGGGGTTAGCTAATTGGGGGCATTTTGGGAAGACCCAGATGGTCAGATTCTCCCAATTTGACCTCCATCAATGGGAATTTGATGATGCTACCTACAAGTTAGTAAAAGCGAACGAAGATAGAAACATGATCAAAATTATTCAAAATGAGACGAAATTTAAATGACAACCTATCTAAGCATCATAGAATTGAATGCAAAAAATAAAAATGATAGAAAGAAAAATCTTCCACAAATTCCCAATCGTTCCTAAAAGGGACGAATAGGCCTATAGCAGTGCGGGGGCGCCGGGCGGGCCGCCCACCGTTTGAGGCGTGATTTCGACACCAATCCACTTGGGATAGGTCCAAAATATCTTACAAGGTGTTGTCAAAAAATTGGGTGGTATACTGTGGTCAAGTGTCAGGTTTTGGGCTCAAGATTCGTCCTTCCAATAGTCACCCAATGACCTCCTCTCTGAAAGAGATCAAGGATGTAAAAGGCACAAATCGCACAAGGATGTATGGGGAAGTAAAACGGCAGCACTTCGTTGCTCCAAATTGCTCTTACTCTATATCTTTTGGGGTGAGAAAACCCACCAATTTATAGACCTAGAGGTCTCTTGGGATGAGCATGCAGAGGCGCCACTTGGCATCCATGCCCTTCCAGGGGAGGGAAGATTCCTCCCTGAATAGGGACTCCATGACTGCCCTTGTAATAGCCTCTAATGCTCGAAAATGCTCACCTATACTCCCATGCAATGAAGGAAGCATTAAGTGGCGGATCCGAGCTACCATTTGTCAAGATTTGACTTTTTTCCCGTCAAACCTGCAATTCGCCCCACCCTAGAGTGAATTGTGAATTCATCCCTGGGTGGAGCGAATCCCAATTAGAATTCGTCCCTGGGTGGAATGGATATTGAGCAAAGTGCCTGAAGGTGCCAAAATGATTTTTGACCTTCCAAAACTGTTGTGAGAGTGGTTAGGACCACTGTTTAACCTCTAGGGGCTGCCCTGGGGGCTGTGTGTGCCAATGTGATCAGTGTTTGCAGTCACATAATCAGATTGGTGTTGTTTTGGTGTCTACAGATGCCCCTTTTTGGGATGCATTGTGCAAGGCACAACGCCGAGCAAAAATAGATAACCAAAGCACTAATGATTAGGGTTTCTTAGTAACCTAACCAAATTTTGATGCCCCAAGTATGAAAAGGGCATGCATTCTTGAATCCTTACTTCTGACGAGCGAGGGAACTCAATTCAAGTGTTAACCTTTTTTGGTGAGGTGTTACTTGAGCTTGGACATTGATCAGTCATGAATAGGCAAAGGGCGCAACCTTTTGTCTGTGGGAACCTTGAGTTCATGATTCATGAATGCCAAGTGATTGATCAGCTTGTGATTATTGCTTGTTTATTGCCCCAAGCAGGAGCGTGATTTGTCTTTGCCAATGATTCTTCGAATGCATGCCATTTCTATGATTGGGTGTGTATTTGTTGATTGGTGACTAAGTGTGACTACCCCCTCAAGCGACGAATCGATGAGGGAATGACCTGCATGAGAAAAGCGACGAGTCGCTTGACCCAAGATGACTTAGGTAAGGGTGCCTTCAGATGTTTTAGCATTAAATGTGCATGCAGTTTTTCGACATTTAGACCTATTTTTGGTGGGTGTTAACCCTTTTGGGGACGCCTTTCTGGAGCTGAAATTGTCAAAAATTCGTCTTCCCGTGGAGTGGTCCGGCCATGGTGGCCTTCTTAGGGAGTAGGATGGTGACAATTTATAACCCCAATGTCTATTTTGGATGCCAAGAATGTCAGGCGCGAAGGCGCCTTCGTTCGGCAACTCTATTGCTATTTTTGGGTGGGTTTTGACCCTTTTGGCGACGCCGTTTGGGGATGAAATTCTCGAAGATCCGTCCTCCCGTGGAGTGGTCCGGCTATGGTAGCCTTCTTAGGGAGTAGGATAGTGAGGATTTGTGACCCCGACATCTGTTTTGCATGCCCGAAATGTCAAGTGCAAAAGCACTCTTATTGGACAGTTTTATTGCTATTTTTGGTGCATTTTTGTGCATTTTTGTTGTTTTGTGAAATGTTTGCTCTGTATTCGTCCCTGGGTGGGACGAATTCCTATTGAGCATTCGTTCCAGGGTGGGACGAGCACTAACCAGAGTGCTCATCCCAGGGAGGAATGATTACAGGCTCAAAAAGCCTATTTAAAGGCCAAAACTAGGGTTTGGGCTCATTTGCACTTGTTTTTTCTGGCGATTTGGAGCTCTAGGAGGAGGAGGTCAATTCTGCGAAGCGAAGCGCTGCCGAATTTTTCTACCACCATGAGTGCATGAACCGGATCGAGCGGTGGAGCCGAAGTGAGACCAGTAAGTGAATGCCCTCTTTATTAGTTTCTTGTATGATAGTTTTTAAAACTGCAAGTTATTTTTTGCGTCTTGTTTTATATTTTGTTTTTCAAATGTACAAATGAAAAAAACCTTAGTGAAATGAATGTGTTTATTTGTTTTGGTATGACTTCACTAAAACGTAGGTTGAAATCCTAGTGGAACCATGTTTGTTTGTGTTCATGTTTTTTTTTTTTTTTGCTAATTTATCAATTTGAGAGTATAAAACCCGAGTTTGACAAATTAAATTTTGTTATTTTTTATTTTGTTTTGTTTTAATTTATCAATTTGAGAGTATAAACCCTAGGTTGACAAATTAAATTTTGTTATTTTTGATTTTTTTTTTAATTTATCAATTTGAGAGTATAAACCCTAGGTTGACAAATTAAATTTTGTTATTTTTTTTTTGTTTGTAGTTGTACACTTTTTTTTTCATGATTCTAATGTGTTTATTTTGTTTTTATTTGCAGGTTGTGAAGAGCCGGTATCGTGTGCCTACTATTTTTGCTGAAGCACGGGAGGCGCTAGCTGTGGCTGACTGGGAGTGGCTTGATGCCCTGGGGCTCAAGCAGGTGACTCGATTGGAGCCAATGATTGGGGATCGGGCCTACCTGATGGCCCTGATCAACTTGTGGGATCCCTAGACTAATACTTTCCATCTCCCAATAGGGGAGATGACAGTCACTTTGGAGGATGTCTATCGGATTCTTAGGATTCCAATAGACGGACTGCCGATCAGGATGACGTCACGGGATCAGCGGACAACAGTGCTGACATGCTACTTTAGGCATGGGGAGGAGTTGGGGGTGGATGGTCCAGTGGAGAGGGCAGAGATTGACTGCCAGATGGGCGGGATTCTGGTTCGATGGTGGCTGGAGAAGGGGGTGTTGGGAGTGAGGCACGCAGTACTCATGGGCCTCATTTCCAACATGCTGCTACCTGACTCGTCAGGTGCGAGGTTCCCATGGAACCTGCTGGATGTGGTCTATCGACTGGTGGAGTGTTCGACGCATGAACCTTTGATCATGAGATGGGGACAGACGCTGCTGGCACAGCTCTATGGGGAGCTATATGAGGTCCACTACCAGAGGTAGAAGGGGATCAGCTGTAGCTATCTATTGTAGAGCTGGGGTTGGCAGCATATAGCGGTGGAGAGACCAGGGGGGTTACCATGGACGACACGGGCGGAGATGGCAGATAAGGATATAGGTTACGTGGCTCTATGGCGGTGGTCTGAGGAGCAGGGACAGAGTCGGTGGTGGGCAGGTGTCATAGGGCACTATGTCGATGCCTTTGCTCGGCTTGCTCTAGGGGAGGTGTTCTGGCATCCCTACCAGGACTGTCCAGCCTGGCTAGAGGCTGGAGAGTGGCTCCGATGGGTGCGCAGGGAGCGATGGCTGATTGGGCGACATGGGACCGAGCAGGAGTTCTTCCCATACAGTCGGGTGGCACGATAGTTTGGGGTGCACCAGGGGTTGCCTGGTGAGCCCGTGGTCTATCGACATCGAGGGGATGAGAGGACTCTGGATCGGCCGATCATCGCGCCATTGGGCGAGGATTCGGATGCGGTGATCGATGTCCCAGACGTGGATGACGTCGAGACTACTACAGAGTATGATCAGTGGTGGACTCTACGATGATGGTAGGGAGAGGGACCACTGGGAGGTGCAGAGGTAGCAGCAGTAGGGGATGATGGTGCGGAGGCACCAGGTGAGGGTTGGGGAGCTCCGCTAGAGGATGCAGACATGGTGGAGGTGGATGACTTGGGCATGGATTTTGGGGCTCCGGATCAGCCGGAGATGCAGGACGTCCCGGAGTAGTGGGAGCCAGAGTAGGCTACTGTTCTAGAGGTGCCTATGCATCAGGCCATGGTGGAGGACATGGAGGTAGGGGTGCACATTGAGAATGCATGATTGGCGGAGCTACTGCAGAGGTGAGATGAGGAGTTGGGGGAAGCTTTGTAGGAGAGGGATCTCCTGTGGACTCAGCTGGTAGAGCGGGATAGCGCATTTGCTGCACATCATCGAGGGGATGGGGACACCAATGCTGCATAGGAGAGGGATCTCCTACGGATGTAGCTGGCATAGCGCGACGATGCAGTAGCTTACTACCGTCGATGGGAGGCAGAGTGGTTGCGGTGGGAGACAGATTGGTCTCGACATTGGATGGATATGGAGGGAGAGATTATCCGCCTCGATGGGTGGTTACTTGAGCCCCTTGGAGGTGGATCTTTACATTAGATGAGGGACAGTGGTACTGAGTAGTCATCATCATCTCATCACAGGTGATTAGATGAGGGAGGCGGTAGCAGGCATGATGCGGGGGCTAGCAGCAGCCACCTTGAGGGGTCCCATAGGACCCACCACACGGGGGGTAGTTCTCGTCGCACCGATCCTGCGTGATCATGGTGGCCGATGCCCTAGGCTTGGGGGTTTTTGAGCTTTTGGATTTGGTTGCGGGGTCACATGACCGGTTCTTTGTAGCCTACGGGCATTTTTGATGATATATATATATAGACTTTATTTTGTTTATGCGCATGTGATGATTTGATTTTATGCACGATGATTGATGAATATGGATGTATGCATGTTAAGTTATAGTGATGGATGCATATGTGTTGATGAGTGCAAATGTTTCTAATTTATATGATATGCAAATGGAATGGATGAATTGAATTTGTGATGTTTGGTAGTCGCACCATAGACTCGTTTAGAACTTTATGACTTTTTGTCCTGGGCGATCGCTGTTGTAAATGACTTTTCATGTATACATGTTGTGTTTTTTTTTTTTGTATGGTGAGAATAAAATATAGCAAGTTGGTTTTGAATGTAGTTAAGGTTTTCTAAGACTCAGATGTTTTAACTAACTAGCCACGACTGTACTTTATCTCACAAGACTTTTGAACAAGGTATGAATCGGACTTGTTTTGGACCAAGTTATTTCACATCCCTGTGTGTGCAAGTGAGTTCATTTATGTGGTGTTTGTCAGGATACCGCCAGTGCTAGATAGGTTGTCAACCAAACCTGTACTGAGGATCACCTGATTAGCTCCACTAACTCCCTTGTTGTGTTTAGTCAGATTAATCTGCGGTGCTATCGTAGGATACCATAAGCTAGCTCATCCACATGCAAACATTGATCTGCACACAAGTTAATGTGACAGATATATCATCATGCGGGAGGTTTACCACCAGTGACCGATAGGCTATCAACCAAACCGATACTGAGGTTTGCCTCATGACCCGTCTGGATGCTGAGAGTTCCAAGGATTCAAGTTCGACTCCCTTCTTTTCTTCAATTGTATTGGGATACTTGCTCTTTTGTAGTGATAAAAATCACTATTTATTTTTGTATTATTATTATTATTTTTTTTGAGCAAGGGATTTTGAATAGTGAGTGAGGAGAATCACTATTGTATGTGCTTTGTGATGTATGCACTTTGAGGTGTCAAATTTTGGAGTTTTGACTTTTGCAAATTTTTTTGATGTTTTGCAACTTTTGGAGAACTTGGGATTCTTGGGGAATTGGGTAGGGAGGATGCTTGTCCTTTTGCCAACTCTCAGCATTCTTGGGGTCATTCGCATAGGGGGATGAGCAAGATAACCGTTTCGCTTATGGTGACCTGGATTGCTTTGCAGGGTTCATCTTTCGTTCACACAACTTGGGAATTTTGTTATATGTTTTAACTTGTGTCGGGATGCTACGTAACAAGGTGTGATCCAAGTAGAACTCTACCTACGTAAAATCTGTCTGACTTGGTACAGTACGTGGCTAGAAAGCTAATGACGATTGAATGACAAAAATCTCTCGATACATTAGGAAACAACTGACTATGATAGGGGAAAATAACGTGAATGGCGGTTATAGGCGATGAGTTATTGATAAAGTGGAAAAATGTAGAAAAATGATGGTTTTGCCAAGTAATGACAGTCTATGGTGCTTTGACCTTTATGACCACAAATATGCACTGTATGGATGTGATGCTTAATGCAGCTATATATTTTTGTATTTTTGAGGGATTGATTTTTGTGAATATGCAGATGAGATGCAAAATAGCTTTGTATTGTTATGATGATTTTGCGTATGCATGGGAATGAGATGCAACTTTTTGTTATTTTTGATGATTTTATTGTTTTTGAATTTTCTTGTTTTTGACCAAGCGATTAAGGAATCCTTGGGGCCTTTGGGTTGACCAAGCGATTATGGAAATCCTTGGAGCTTTGGGTTGACCAAGCGATTATGGGAATCCTTGGAGCTTTTTGGGTTGACCAAGCGATTGTGGGAATCCTTGGAGCTTTTTGGTTGACCTTTCCTTTTTTTTTTGTTGTTGCTTTTGGGTTGACCAGGTTTGGACTTGGGCTTTTGGGTTGACCAGATTGGGAATCCTTGGAGCTTTTGGGTTGACCAAGGATTATGGAAATCCTTGGAGCTTTTGGGTTGACCAAGCGATTATGGGAATCCTTGGAGCTTTTTGGGTTGGGCTATGGCTCTTTTAAATATGGAAGGGCCTCAAATGACTGATGTTCAAGGGTTCTAGTTCCTTGATTCTGTCAGGAGAGGCTAGCCGGTATGTTCCAGGTCCTATTTTACTATCAATGACATAAGGACCTAACCAGTTTGCCATGAACTTGTCCCTTAAATGGGGCGGCAAATTAGAGTTCTGTTGATTCTCTTTCAAGACCAAGTCACCAACCTGAAAGTCCCTCAGGTGAACTTTCATGTTGTATGCTTTCTTAAGTCGCTCTTGGTAGATACGTAAATGCTCGAGAGCATTAACACATCGTTCGTCAAGCAACGTAAGCTGGTCTAACCGGGCCTACCATGCAGTGTCATCATCGATGAACTCGTGCATTGATATGCACAGGGAAGGAATTTCCAACTCGAGAGGCATGACTACCTCGGAGCCATACACCAGTGAAAATGGAGTTGCCCCAGTGGGTGTCCGAATGCTAGTGCGATAGGCCCACAAGGCAAGTGGGATCTGAATGTGCCAATCCTTATGATTATCTGTGACTATATTTTTGAGGATGGCGACTAGCATTTTGTTTGACGCCTCTGCTTGCCCATTTGCCTGCGGATAATAGGGTGTCAAAAAACTATGCTGAATTTTGTACTTTGTGGTCAAAGCACGCACATCTTTGTTCTTAAATGACGTCCCATTATCCGAGATTATCTTGGATGGAATACCAAAATGACATATGATGTTATGCAAAATGAACTCCACAATGCGGGGTCCAGTCATAGAGGTTAGCGAAACTGCTTCCACCCACTTGGTGAAGTACTCTGTGGCCGTGATGATAAACGTGTGATGACCTGACGACGCAGGGGAGATCTTTTCGATTAGATCTAGGCCCCACTACGAAAATGGCCAAGCCGATTGGATCGGCTGCAAGGCCTGGGAAGGTACGTGTGTCAAATTAGCATGGTGTTGACATTTCACGCACTTCCTGACATATGCACAACAATCTCACTCTAAAGATGGCCAATAATAGCCCATGCAAAGAATGCACTTTGCGATGGCCATACCGCTAAAGTGACCACCGCATGTACCATCGTGCGCTTGGGTGATCACCCAAGTGGACTCTTGTTGGTCCAAGCATCGAAGGAGGATCCCTTCATAGCTACGATGGTACAAAATGTCTCCTAACAAGACATGCTTTGCCGCTTTCTGCTTGAATGTGCATTTTGTGGCATGCGTCAATCCAAGTGGGAGGTTACCTAACTTGAGGTAGTCCCTTATGGGTGAATACCAATCCTACTGATCAGAAGCCTCGATGGTATGAACAGCCAGTCCCTCTCGAAGTTCATCCCTAGAAAAAGCTGAGCAGGAGAGAACTTGTAAGAATAGCATTGTATTGCTATTAAGGGGAGTAGGGGAGAACAAGGACCCCTAGTTGGCATGTTTCAAATGATCATGGATTCGAGAGAACCTGTCCATGGATGGCTCAATCTGGATCGAGTGGATTCCTAGCATTAAATCAGAGCTTGCTCGCTCCATCACTGATTGTGATAGTGTTTTGACTTGAATGGTGGTCATATCACCAAAAATGTCTTGCAGGATTAGCGACCCCAAAGAGGCCATAGTGTCCGCAAAATGATTCGATGATCGAGGGAGTGCCTCGATGTCGTACCATTCAAGCTTTGCTAGGAATTTGTCCACAAGGGCTTTGTAGGCCTACAGAACTGGGCATTTGCATTGGAATACCCCTTTGACTTGGTTGACGATTAGCAACGAATCACCAAAGATGTTCAATCATTTAATGTTCATGGTGATTGTTGTCTGAAGACCTATGAGCAAGGCTTCATACTCTACATTGTTGTTGGTGCATGGGAAATTTAATTTAAATGACAGGGGCATTGGAGCGCCCTGCGGTGTGAAGAATACTATTCCCGTGCCACCACCTTGCTCACATTTAGAACCATCAAAAAATAGGGTTATGTCGGCCTGTGACTCAGGCTCATCAGAATCTGGTGATTCTGAGACATGGAAGACCCCATCATTGGGTAGTTCTATAGTCAGAGGCTGGTCATCTTCGAGAGGAGCCTCTGCTAGTTGATCGGCTATGACCTGACCTTTTATGGATTTTTGTCCAATAAAATCTATGTCAAATTCCATCAACAACATGATCCATTTTGCCATGCGACTACTATGATAAGTATGACTCATCATGTATCGCAATGGATTCTCCTTAGACACAACATACGTCTTGTTGCTCAACATGTAATGGCGTAGCTTTTTGGTAGCAAACACCACTGCCAAGCAGAGTTTCTCAACGTATGCATAGTTAAGTTCATAGCTAACCAGGGTGCGGCTAAGATAGTAAGTAGCCTGTTCCTTGTGAAGTTCATTCTTCTGGGCTAACATGGCTCCCAATGCCACCTCAGTAGCTGAGATGTATAAGTAGAACGACACTCCTAGTCTAGGTGGTGCCAATACTAGTGGTGAAGCCAAGTATTGTTTAATGTCATCGAAGGCTGACTGGCACTCGTCATCCCAATGAAATGCTACCCCCTTGTGCAACAACTTGTTCATTGGTCGGCACTTGTCAGATAGCTGTGCTATGAAGCGCTTGATCGATGCGACCTTTCCCTGTAGGCTTCTGAGCTGCTTGATGGTAGTTGGGGGAAGCATTTCAAGGATTGCCTTGACTTTGTTTGGGTCCACCTCGATGCCTCATTTTGAGACTATGAAACCCAAGAGTTTTCCAGATGTGATGCCAAATACGCACTTCTTGGGATTAAGTCTGACTCTATGCTCCATGAGGCGATCGAGGATCTTGCTTAAGTCATCGAGATGATCCAGGCGCAAAAGAGATTTGGCCAACAAATCATCCATGTAATCTTCCAAAGTCTTGTGCATGTAATCATGGAAGATGTATGTCATGGCACGTTGGTAGGTGGCGCCAGCATTTTTAAGGCCAAAGGGCATGACCTTATAAAAAAATGTCCCCCAAGGCATTGTGAACGCCATTTTTAGCTGGTCCTCGGGGTTGATACAAATTTGATTGTATCCCGAGAAACCATCCATGAGGGAAAGCATTTCGTGACCCGCTATGGCATCTACCAATGCATCGATGCTTGGCAAGGGGAAATCATCCTTAGGACTCACTTTGTTTAGATCTCGAAAATTAGTGCATATGCAAATCCTCCCGTCAAGCTTCTTGACGGGCACCATGTTGGACAACCATGGTGGATAATCCATGCAGATGACAAACTATGCATCCAACAGCTTTTGCAATTCATCTTTGACCATTAAGGCCACTGTTGGGTGCATCTTGCATAGTTTTTGCTTAACTGGCTTGACTGTCGGATCAAGTGTTAGATTATGCATGACTAGTTGTGGGTCTAGTCCCGACATGTCTTTGTATGACCATGCAAAAACCTCCTTCTTCTCTTTGAGAAGGGCAATGTAGTCGGCTCACTCTTCGGGGGATAGACTTACCCCCAGCTTGATGATCTGTGGATTCATTGGGTCTGAGCCGATGTCTACGTCAGTCGTCTCCTCGACTGACATGTGGGATCCGTCTTCCAACTGATGTGGAGTTGGGATCAAGTGGATATCATTTGCTGAGTTTAGATCATCGTTAGGAACCTCGGGTCCCTCTTCAGCATGGTAGATATCTTGAGTTGGCCTAGGGGTAAAATGGAGCATTTCATCGAAAGGCCAATACTCGGATGGGGATGGAGGGGAATCGACGCGATCCCAGTCTATGGCATCTATGTCTAGAGACAATGATTTTTTTGGATCGGCCAAATTGTGGATGGGGGCGGTTAAGTCAATGGAGATCATGTTGATGAAATGATTTTGGTCTCCATTACCGTGGGTGTGGTTACTCGGACATTCTAGATGCTCTCTGTGCTTGGGATCCGGTTCTAGAGGGACTGGCACGAATGGGTCGACCCTATGTGCGGATAGGAAGACAGGGTCTTCCCTCGGCACTAATGTCACTATAGGGTCTTGTTGAGTGGTGTTTTCACCCAATTGTGAAAGCACACTCTCCGGTAGGATCTGAGTCCCAAAATCCTCTGCTTGCAAAGAAATTATGACCAAATAATTTCTCCAAGGTTCCTGTTGTGCTAGTTCTTCATTCACCAATGATGCTTTTCAATTTGAATGCTGGGAATACCTTAGGGTTGCAAGTGGATGTTAACAAGGGGCACTGTGGTTTATTTAATTTGAATTTGCAATGGACTCCAAATGAATAAATGTAAGAAATAAATCTATTTGATCTTAGGCTTTGATGGATTTTCAGTTATTTACTTGAATGAGAATAATTAAAATGCAGAAACTAAAATGAGGGTTTGAAAATAAAAGAAATGCAAAAGAAGATGCAACTAAACTACATCCAGAATGCTGTCATCAATTCGATGAAACCGAAGATAATGAGGTTTCTACATGCAACCTAACCTATTGAATCTGCACATTCGCACAATCCTAATAAGCTAGGTGCGGGTTTCTAGGGTTTTACCGTAATTTCAGATTTTAGGCATTCGCATGAAGCAACCGAGAGAACTCGCATTAAACTCCATCTATAAGCCTAGAAATCTGAAAGGGAAAGATAAACATTAAATCATGCATGCAAAAATGACTCCTTCTTTCTCATCAATGAGATGCCAACTCTCTGTATTTCTGTATTAAAATGGTATATCAATTACAATTACATAATGTTCCAGGTATTACAAATCCAGAACAAATGAAGGAAATTGCTCCAAGTGCAGGCCTAGAATGGCATGCAGCCCTTGTCTCTGCAACTCTGCTAGCAGCAATTTCCAACCCCTACTCAATCTGCGCTTCTAATTTTATACTGTCTGGCATGGCTCTTCGATTCACCTGCATCGCTTCGTTTCACCTCCCATAATGCATCTTTTCAAATTCTCGCCTTTTCGATGCTTTTACTTCATGCTCGATGCCGAAACGTTCGAAATATTTCGTTGCATGTAACGCTTCTGCAACTCTGACACCTGTATGCCACGTGTCTCACGCTTTCTACACCTTCTGTAATGGCCCCATGTAAATCATGACATTTTCATGCATGCAGCTTGTTCCTCTCCCAACACAACAAAAATGAAACAGGTCACGATATCGCGACGTTTCTCGACCAACAGCCTCCTTGCCTTCTTGCTCAGCGAAAATGACATGTCGCGAAATCGTGACATGTCACGAAATCGCGACGCTTTCCTGTTTCGTACACTCTCGGCCACAACCCGTCGCGAAATCGCTACGCCTTTCATTTTTCCTCTTGGCAGCTTTCTTCTGAAATCGTGACACTTTCTCGTTCGCACCTTTGCCTATTTTTTGTCGTGATTTCACGATGCTTTTCACTTTAGGACTGCTTTGCTACAACCTGTCGTTATTTCATGACGCTTTTCCATTCTATGCCCTTTCGCTTGTTTCTGTCGTGATTTCGCGATGCTTTTGTGCTTCAGACCCTTTCGCTTGATTTTGTCATGATTTCGTGACACTTTTTACACTTGTGCATTTTCGCTCAATGCTGTCACGATTTCACGACCATTTTACTCTTCATGCCTTCCACCCACAATTTTTCATGATTTCGCAACGTTTTTCACTCGCATTCCTTTGGCTGCAATCTATTGCGATTTCGCGATGCTTCTCACTTTCGTACACTTTGCCAATTCCATCGTGATTTCGCGATGCTTTTCACTTTGATCGTTTTTGTGACTGTCATGATTTCACGACGCTTTCATTCGTGCTTTGCTGATTTTGTCGTGATTTCGCGACGTTTTTCACTTCTGCCTTTTGCCTGTCGCGATTTCGCGATGTTTTTCCTCTTGGTCTGTTTCGCTTTTTTTTGACTTTCCTTTTCTTCGCTTTCGCGATTTCGCGCTTTTCTTTTTCTGTGACCACGATGCGAACATGTCACGATTTCGCGACACTTTTTCATTTTCTTTCTCTCTCCTCTTTCGGTCGCGACGGAGCAACATGTCACGATTTCGTGACACTTTTCTATTTTTTGGCAGCGATGGCGCGACATGTCGCGATTTCGCGACACTTTCTACACTTGTGCATTTTTGCCCCTTTTTCTTGAATTTTAGCATCTGGGTCACTGAGATTCCTTTTGAAAGCATGCAAAAATATGGGTCCCCAATTTTGGGGTGTGTTGTGGATCAGCCACAACAAATGGCGACTCTGCTGTCAAATGCTCTTGAGCATTTTAGTGAGAACCCAACCTGAAACATATACAAACTCGAAAACATGTGTTAGCACATAAGCAATATAAACAAATGCCCAAAGATCAGAAGTACATGAATCATCAGAATCATCAAGTATTAGCTCAATGTGTGCAATGAATTTCTTTCCCTATCATTTGAAATTGATCCACATTCCATTGTCAGTTTTGCATGAATGCATATATGAGATTGTGAATGATTTGTGTAACCTAATGAATATGCTAGGAGATCTTGCTTTTATAAAATGCATAGTCTTTCTTCTAGTATCATGTACAAACATTCAAGATTGCCAAACCCTCTTAGGATCCACTAATGAATTGCCTTATTATATCCCAAAGTTGGTTATGAGTCCCTACTATCTTGAACCCATGTGCAAGTGAATGTGAAATCAGAACTTTGGGGAATCATACTCCCAACCAACCGAGATGAGAGTTTAACCCTATCCTTACTATTCTGATTTAGAATTCATTACCTCACTTTGAGCAAAATAATTTAACCAATTATGGAAGAAATGGTCATGCTAGTCTAACCCTTTGGACAATCAGTGGTCTTGTTTTTTAGACAAGACATGTTGCCATGCATGGGCATATCTAACCCCACAATCCAAAACTTATCTTCATTTCTTTGGACCTTGGGGATGACTACCCATCCTTTGCAGAGGACAAGTAGTACGATCCTTCCAATCCAATATAAATATGAGATGGGAAAAATTTATTTTTTACTTCTTGGACCTTAGGGATGACTACCCATCCTTGCTAGGGACATGTAGTACGATCCTTCCAATCCAAACTTTAGATGTAAATGGAAAATATTAATTTTATTGCTTAGACCTTGGGGATGACTACCCATCCTTTGCAGAGGACAAGTAGTACGATCCTTCCAATCCAAGATTTATTATGAAATGAGACATAAGAGCTTTGGGGAATCGATTCTCAACCTAAGCGAGATGAGAATTTATGCCCTATCCTTACTACTCCATGTAGGTCAAATCAAAGCTTTGGGGAATTGGATCCTCAACCTAAGTTCGATGAGGATTTAACCCTATCCTTACTACTCTGATTTTAGGCTTTAAGCTCTATGGAAGTGGTCAAAACCACTGTTTTAAGGATCATGTTGCATAATAGGATAGACATGAAAAACTTCTTTCGCCCAACCTTTTCTTCCAAGTTAGGTTTTGATCATTTTGCTCAAGATCCTTTTTAATGTATAAGACGTGCTTGGTTCTAGATATCTCAAGACTCACTTCCCAACCTTAGGATTTTTCTTACATTTATGTTATAACACAACCCTAAGAGGGATTGACATACTTTAATGATTTGTACCTAAGATGCATATGCAACTAAGATGGAATGTATATGTAAAGTGAGATGTAACATGAATGCATTATCTCTTGAATTGCAAATGAAATATTTGTCATGCAAAACTGACTACTTCATGCATCACAAAATCAAACGATATAACTTAAAATGTTTGTGTGACTTGTGGAGCTTTTACAAGACAATTCCAATATTTCATATTCTCCTAATCTTAAGCATAAGTTGACATCTCAATTTTTATTATATATTTTTTTATATTTATTTATTTATTTTTTTTTATCAAAATAAACAAAACATGTCAATTGAAATCAAATCCACAACCAAAATCCTAACTAGACTAACAATCCTAAACAATGAAAACAAAATCTGAAAATCCCCACCAAAACCGAAAAGAATAACATCAAAATCTCACAACCTAAGGGCTAAAATAATGCTTTAAAATCTGCCCATTAACCGGTAGCATAAAATCTCTCCCTTCTAAAGTTTTTAGCCTGAAGGTATTCTTCCCAAGAATCTCTGAAATCTGATAGGGGCCTAACCAAAGACAATCAAACTTTTGATGATTCCCTTTTTCCTCATGTCTTTTGTCCCATAGTAATACCAAATCTGAAATTCTGAATGACTTAACTTTGGCCCTTCTATCAAACCATCTTTTGATAACTTCCTGGTGTTTATTCATGTGATTCATGGCTTCTTCTCTCTTTTCATCAAGATGCAGCAAATGACTTAACCTCGGCTTCAACTTGATCATCTGTCCCCAAGTACTCTTGTATGAAATGCAAGGTCTGCAACTTCAAATTTGCAGGAAATATCGGGTCTTGCCCATAGACCAAATGATAGGGAGTATTCCCTATGGATTCTTTCACTTCGGTCCTATCTGCCCAAAGGGCAAACTTCAATTGGCTATGCCAATCCCGAGGGTTCTTTTCCAGCAACTTCTTAATGGTGTTCAACAAATTTTTATTTGAAGATTCGGCCAAGCCATTTCCTTGAGGATAATAATTAGATGCAAACTTTAAGCTCACTTTGTTGTCATATGCCCAATCTGCAAATTGTGTAGAAATAAAAGCTTTACCATTGTCACTGACAATAGAATCGGGCATTCCAAATCTTGTTATAATATGGTCCTCAAGGAATTTTATTACAACGTCTGTGGTGGCATGTTTAGTAGGAATCGCTTCTGTCCACCTTGTACAGTAGTCTGTAGCTGTCAATATGAATTTATGAGAATCAAAGGAATTTGGGTTAATAACCCCAATGAAATCTAGTCCCCACTGTGCAAATGGTCTCATTTCAACTACAAGTTGTAATGGCATGGCCGCATTTCTTTCTCTGTTGGCAGCCACTTGATAGATATGACAAGATCGTACATGAACATGTGCATCTTTGAAAATGTGTAGCAGTAGTATCCTGCTCTCAGGATTTGATGCGCTGTAGCATTTGCCGCACCATGACCAGTTCCATGTTTCCCATGAAATTCCTGCAACACCCTGGCAGCTTCTTCTTTGTTCGTGCACCTCTGTAGATCCCTTCATGATTCTTCCCGTAAAGAACACCAGATTTCATCGGATAATTGATAGACTTAAGCCTTAAAGCTCTTCTCTCGGGTTGAATTCAGATTAGAAGGACACTTACCATTCAATAAAAATTGCACAATATCAACATACCAGTCATCCTTAGCAATGTATTCTGTGTTCGAGTATTGGCATGTTATTTGCGGATTATTTTCTGCGATCGCCTTCGCCAGTCCCTCGTCCTCGAACTAGTTTCATAGGTTGGATTTCGAGATCAAATTCTTGGATGGTGGAAATCCATTTCCCTCTTTTCCTCACCTAGTTCATTTTGTAAAAACATGGTCTTAACAAGCAGAGTCGTGCACGATGGCAATAACTCACTTGTGCACAATGTAATGCCTAAATTTTTTCACCGTTTTAAAAAGTGCGTACATTTGCTTATCAAGGATTGAATACCTTAATTGAGCATCTTTTAGGGGGGCACTTAAAAATGCTATGGGTTTTTCTGCACTATCCTCGCCCTTTTGGGTTAAGACACTCGCAAAAGAGTGTTCTGATGCAAAAGCATAAATATAGAAAGGCTTGGAATAGTCTGGACTTATGAGGACCGGGGCCCTGGAAATGGCATCTTTGATGTTCTGAAAGGCCACTCTACTTTCCTCGTTCCATTTTACATCCACATCCTTCTTGAGCATCTTGTTCAGAGGTTTGGCTATCTCAACAAAGCTAGAGATAAACTTCCTCACAAAATTAACCTGCCCAAAGAAAGATCTCAATTCTTTTTTACTACTCGGGAGAGGTAAGTTTTGGATAGCTTGTATCCTTTCTGGGTCGATGGATATGCCCTCTTTTGAAATGATGTGACCAAGCAATTTTCCTTCTGTAACTCCGAAAATGCACTTTTTGGGATTTAAGGAAATTCCATGTTCTCTGCATCTTTGAAGCACTTTCTTTAAATCTTTGACATGGTCCTCTCTCTTCTTCGAGAAAACTGGGATATCATCCACATACACGATGATACATTTGCCTATGAGCCCTTTGAATGCATAATCCATGGCGCGTTGAAAAGTTGCACCAACATTTAACAGTCCGAACGACATTCTCTTATATGCAAATGTCCCCCACTTGGTGGTGAAGGCTGTTTTCATCCCGTCATTTGGATGTATAAGAATTTGGTTGTATCCAGAATACCCATCAAGAAAGGACATCATTTCAGATCCATTTACCATTTGTAGAATTTCATCAATTGATGGCAATGGATAATTATCTTTTTGAGAGGCTTTATTAAGATTTCAAAAATCTATGCACAACCTAATCTCTCCACTCTTTTTTCTTACTGGAACGAGGTTAGCAACCCAGGTTGAGTGCCTAACAGGAAAAATGATTTTCGCTTCCAATAATATTTTGACCTCCCTTTCGATTAAAGGCTCCAATAGCGGGTTAACAACTCGCTGCCTTTGCCTAAAAGGCTTGGAGTCTGGCTTCAAAGGGATGGTATGTGTGATAATGTCTTGGTTGTATGTCTTCAGCTCATTGTAATTCCAAGCAATGCAATCTATGTAATGCTTCAATGCCTGCATTATGTTGCTCCTTTCTTCATCTGTACATGCCTTTGCAATGTACACCTCCTTTGGATTGTCCGCACTCCCTAGATTAATTGAATCACATGCATCTTTGGGGAGTGGGACTCTTTTTCCTTCTTTGGTCTTGTATCCCATGTCGAACATTTTTTCCAATGAAACCACGTCTTTAGGTATTTTGTTGGATTGATACGCAGTTTCAATTTCATTTTCTGTTTCATCTTGCCACCTTTGTTCCTCATCAATCACCTGATTTTCAAAAATACCCGAGTTCGTGACAAATTTGAAGATATGTCTGTCATTTTCAAAAACCTGGAAATTCTTGACATTATCGGGTATTGATGGACAAGGAACCAATTCAATGGAGAACTTTTTACACCTTTTTATATCAACCGGGTTTAACATGCCCGCGACGACTGCAAGAGAGTCTGCTATTCGATTTCCTTTTCTAGAAATAAGGGCTATATTGAATGCATCGAATTCCTCAATGAGGTCCATAACCCTAGTTCTATAAAGGCTTAGTCTCCTGTCACGGCATGTATACTGTCCTTTGATCTGCTTGACTACCAGCTCAAAATCTCCCAAAACCTTCAAGCATTTAACTTGCTTGCTCAATGCTAGACGTAAACCAAAGATCAATGCTTCGTATTCTACCACATTGTTCGTGCAAGGAAATTGCAATCTGTAGGCAGCCAATAATGGTTTACCTCCTGGGCCAGTGAGCTCGACTCCAGCTCCTGCTCCCTGTCTAGATTTTGATCCATCGAACCTGAGCAACCATGTGCAATCATTTTCCTCAGAAGAGCCACCATGACATGTTTCCTCTTTAGGCTCTTCAGTAGCCTCCTCAACATCAAGTGCATAAACCCCCAGTTCTGGCTCAGAAAACTGAACTTCATTCGGCTTGTTAAATTCTGTTATGATCTCCTTAAGCCTCGGTTCATTTTCCACTCTGATTTGGTTTGCAATTCCTTTCCATGGTAGCCACATATGTGAGCAATCTATTGAAAAATAGCCATTCAGAGTTTTCATCCAATCTCTCGCAAGTAGCATTCCATATCTACTTGGGATATTAACAACCAGAATGTCGACAACCTGCTGGACCCTGGGTTCAGAATTTAATTGAATCTTGACATCATATAGGGTCCCTACCACATTTACCTCTGATCGGTCCAATTGCAAGACCTTGCATTTGGATGAAACAGGTTGCAGACCCAGCATTTGACATATCTTCGAAGGCATGAGGTTGCTCGTGGCACCCGTGTCCACCAAACAGTTATGCAAATTCTTACCCGCAATTCTCAGAGTCAGTAAGAATGGCGGGACATCCCTTCTCTCCTTTCACAAAATCAGATGGGACTCAACTCCTTTTCCCTTCCACATTTGATCAGGTGAGTTCAAAGCTTTTATCAACGCCTCCTTTTGGCCAGGCAATCTAGCCGCGTCCAAGAACGAAAGGCTAGATTTGGACTTCTTTAGATCCTCCACTATGTCATAGTTTGGTTTTTCGAATTTGACTGTCTTCTGCACGTCATTAGACATTTCTCTTCTGAGTGGAGGAGGAGGATTATTATTTGCCTTAGTATCCGGAGGAAGAATAGAGTTGTTTGGAGGTGTTGATGAGGTTTTAGGGGCTTTAGATTTACTTCTCAAATGGTATCCATGATTCCCCTTTCTAAAATCTCGAAAAGCTTGCACCTCCTGTTCCAAAATTTCGTCTTCTTCTTCCTCACTCTCACCTTCTTGATGATATACAGCTTCCATCACCATAATATTATCATCTTGATGTTGCGATGGACCCTCATTTGATACCAGCTCCAAATCATCAACTTGTGCTCGAAGACAATGAGTGTATCTAGCAATTTCAGGACAATTCCTCTCATTGTGTTCTTTTGTGTTGTGCAACCTGCACCCCCTTTCCCACGCCAAATCTGAAAGATTCAAAAGGGAATTGGATTGGCTAGGTCCTCCAGAAGTATCTAGTTGATTAGCAATGGGAGCGGGAACTCCCCATTGTTTGGCTTGGTGTTCCAGTGTCTCCCTCTATTGTTAAAATTTTGATTTGAGTGAGGGGCATGGGACTCATACTTCTGCTGTTGAACCCTGTCATTGCTCAGTTTATGAACTAATTTCTTGAGCTCTTCGACCTCTGAATAAATCTCCTTCGGTGGAATCACATTATTGTTAACCCCCGTTGGATTTGCATAATTGATGGGGTCTTGATTCAACATTTGGGTCGGGTTCTGAGGAATTTGATTCCCGTATGGATTGACACTTTGAATCGGGGTTGGATTTGGAAAAGGAACTATAGCCTGAGGATTAACTTGGCTAGTTCCTTGCATAGTCGATTGACTATTCTGCAAAAATGCGAGGACAGGTGGAATGGATGTGATTGGTTGGATTGGAATGGGTGCATATGCAAGTGCCGGTGGATACGGCTGCTGATATGGGAAGGCGTTCATGCTTGGCACTTGAGGTGCCATGATCTGATTTGCCAAGGGAGCTTGACCATATGGAGCATATTGTCCCATCATAGGCATCTGGGGAAACCCGTAGCCTTGTGGTGTCATTTGCTGCTCGATGGTCATGGCTTCGTTATAGGCTAGAGCGAGCGTGGTGACTTGAGGATTTCGTCTTGCAAACATGGCTGTCATGGGGTCCAATGCCCCAAAATATATCTGCAAAGCCACTGCGGGATCGATGGAAAAATGCCGAACGACTCTATTATAGCACTTTTGGAATCTCTCGATTAAATGTTCTGATCGGTTCCCCCTGGCCCCTTTTGCATGTAATAAACTGATTGTAAATGGTTGCGGGATCCAAGGGTGACCTAAATTGATTAACAAAGGCATTTTCCATTTGCGTCCATGAAGTGATTGAACCACTTGGTAAGCATATATACCATTCATATGCTATTGGATCTAAGCTCATGGGGAAAAGTCTCGCAAGCCACATCTTCATATTGGACTTGCAGCCTAATTAAAACATCCCTATAGGCTTGGATATGTTCTTCTACTGCTCTTGGGCCATCTGGTTTGTATTTAGGCAAAAATATTTCAATGTTCTTGGGGATTTCATGGATATCCCCAACAATGTTCAAAGGAGTATTGTTAGCTCCATACCAAGGAGCCGCTGGAGCTTGAGCCATTTGACTCAAAATCGATGAAGACAACCCTACAATAGCAGTAGAAATATTATCGACAATAGGAACACTTGTGGCAACTGATATTACTGGCGTAGGTCCACTCGATGTTCCTCGGAGAAAATAGGTCTTTTGTGATCGGTGAGCTTACGACTTGCTTGGTTTTATTCTTGGGAGTACCAGAGCGTAAGGTCATGAAAAATGGTTTCTCTCGGTTGTTTGGGACCCGGTCGCAATACGACGTGGTGGGTCCAGCATGCCTGATGAAACCCTCGATTATTTCAAAGAAAACCCGCAACAAAAAGAAAACAAAAGCTACAGTTTAGCTGTTTGTGAGTTTTAAGAGATGATTTCAAAATTAAATCAAAAAGATATTACTCATGTATGAAAATCAAAATAAAGTAAACCAATTCGGGCCCTCCTTCTAGCGCCAATCTGTTGAGTGGTGTTTTCACCCAATTGTGAAAGCACACTCTCCGATAGGATCTGAGTCCCAAAATCCTCCCGCTTGCAAAGAAATTATAACCAAATAATTTCTCCAAGGTTCCTGTTATGCTAGTTCTTCATTCACCAATGATGCTTTTCAATTTGAATGCTGGGAATACCTTAGGGTTGCAAGTGGATGTTAACAAGGGGCACTGTGGTTTATTTAATTTGAATTTGCAATGGACTCCAAATGAATAAATGTAAGAAATAAATCTATTTGATCTTAGGCTTTGATGGATTTTCAGTTATTTACTTGAATAAGAATAATTAAAATGCAGAAACTAAAATGAGGGTTTGAAAATAAAAGAAATGCAAATGAAGATGCAACTAAACTACATCCAGAATGCTATCATCAATTCGATGAAACCGAAGATAATGAGGTTTCTACATGCAACCTAACCTATTGAATCTGCACATTCGCACAATCCTGATAAGCTAGGTGCGGGTTTCTAGGGTTTTACTGTAATTTCAGATTTTAAGCCTTCGCATGAAGCAACCGAGAGGACTCGCATTAAACTCCATCTATAAACCTAAAATCTGAAAGGGAAAGATAAACATTAAATCATGCATGCAGAAATGACTCCTTCTTTCTCATCAATGAGATGCCAACTCTCTGTATTTCTGTATTAAAATGGTATATCACTTACAATTACAGTAATGTTCCAAGTATAAAAAATCCAGAACAAATGAAGGAAATTGCTCCAAGTGTAGGCCCATAATGGCATGCAGCCCTTGTCTCTGCAACTCTGCTAGCAGCAATTTCCAACCCTTCTTTCAATCTGCGCTTTCGATTTTATACTGTCTGGCACGGCTCTTCGGTTCACCTGCGTCGCTTCGTTTCACCTCCCAGAATGCATCTTTTCAAATTCCCGCCTTTTCGATGCTTTTACTTCATGCTCGATGCCGAAACGTTCGAAATATTTCGTTGCATGTAACGCTTCTACAACTCTGACACCTGTATGCCACGTGTCTCACGCTTTTTGCACCTTCTGTAATGGTCCCATGTAAATCGTGACATTTCATGCATGCAGCTTGTTCCTCTATTAACACAACGAAAATGAAATAGGTCACGATATCACGACGTTTTTGGCCAACAGCCTCCTTGCCTCCTTGCCCAGTGAAAATACGACATGTCACGAAATCACGACGCTTTCCTGTTTCGTACACTCTCGGCCACAACTTGTCGTGAAATCGCTACGCCTTTTGTTTCTTTCCTCTTGGCAGCTTTTTGTCGCGAAATCGTGACACTTTTTGTTCCGTACCCTTTGCCCGTTTTTTGTCATGAAATCGCGACAATTTTCACTTTAGTACGCTTTGCTGCAACCTGTTGCGATTTCGCGACGCTTTTCCATTCTGTGCCCTTTCGCTCGTTTCTGTCATGATTTCATGACGCTTTTGTGCTTCGGACCCTTTCGCTCGATTTTGTCATGATTTCGTGACACTTTTTACACTTGTGTATTTTCTCTCAATGTTGTCATGATTTCGTGACCATTTTACTCTTCATGCCTTCCACCCGCAATCTGTTGTGATTTCACGACATTTTTCGCTTGACACCCCTTTGGCTACAATCTGTCGCGGTTTCATGACGTTTCTCACTTTTGTACACTTTGCCAAATTTTCGTCGTGATTTCGTGATGCTTTTCACTTTCGAACTGTTTTGCTGGCGACCTATTGCGATTTCGCGACGCTTCTCTATTCTATGCCCTTTCGCTCGATTTTGTCATTATTTCGTGATGCCTTTTTCACTTCATTCCTTTTACTTGCAACCTGTCATGATTTCGCGACGTTTTTCACTTGATGATGCTTTGGCCGCTTCTCGTCACGATTTCGTGACATTTTATGCTGATTGTCACGATTTTGCGATGCCTTTCGGCTTCGTGCCTCGCTTGCCGCTTCCTGTCATGATTTCGCGACGTTTTTCTGTTTTGCCCTATTTGACTGGTTTTACCCATGATTTTGCGACATGTCACGATTTCGCTACACCTTTTTCATTTTCCTTTTCTCTCTCCTCTTTCGGTCGCGACGGAGCAACATGTCACGATTTCGTGACACTTTTCTATTTTTCGGTAGCGATGGCGCGACATGTCGCGATTTCACGACATGTCGCGATTTCGCGACACTTTCTACACTTGTGCATTTTTGCCCCTTTTTCTTGAATTTTAGCATCTGGGTCACTGAGATTCCTTTTGAAAGCATGCAAAAAATATGGGTCTCCAATTTTGGGGTGTGTTGTGGATCAGCCACATGTCTCTAGGCAGAAGGTATGCTTCGTATGCCTAGAGTAGCAGATCCAACACTTGGTCCCACCACACTGGGTCTACTTACCACTCATGCCCTGGCACTATGTTCAGTTGTTCAAATATGTCGTTAATATCCAAGGGGTGCCGATGCTACATCTATCGCATGTGATTAAGATGTCATTTTTGTTTCGTCTTTGTAATCACTATCAAAAATCCAAAAGCCCTTGTTGGATCCAACAAATTTTTGAGGTATGACAGGCTCATCCTGCTTGACCAAATTAATGTGGTCCCACCTAGGTTGTTCCGATCTCTGCAGGGGGACTTTATTTCCTTTGAGTGGCACTTGCTCGATGGGAGCATCCAGGGGGAACATTTTCAAGAGTCTTTCTTGATAATAATCCATGGGGATCACGTGTGAGTGATCGCTATCTAATTCGAAGGGGTCATACGACACTGGTTCATACTACAACTAATCCTCCAAGGACGCTTCTTGAAATTTTCTAGACCCTCCTTGAAAATGAGCTCTCGATCTTTCTCCTCTCTTGAGTGAAGGGAAGGGATTTCTAAAGCCAACAAGGTTGATTTTCGTTAATGGGAGATAATCCCTCAATGTATATGTGGTGTTAGGGTTGGCATACGGATCTGATGCCAATTCCCCTTTGTTGCCTATCCCTAGGCATTGCATGTTCTCCACCAAGATGTCCAAGGGATGGGGTGGTTGAACCCTACTCCTGACTTGTCATATGGCATTTGGTATCTTGGTTGGCAAAGAACATGTATCCCTTGCTCATATCGGCCTAACCCATATTCGTGCCAATTGCATTGGCCAAGGTATCTCAGAGCAAATTTTGGGTTAGAAAAATAGTTGAAATTTTCAGCAAAATGCTCTTCGTATTCATTCTCTTGCATGCATGGTGCAACGCCATGATCAAGGCCCCCTAACACAAAGTTTTTCTGGTTCGGCGGGTAGCCTAGGAGAACAATAGTGCCAATGGGGAGTCAAGGTCTCCCCATGTCCTACATGGATTCTAGTGCGGGTTTTGCTATAATATTCCACACCAGATACTCCCCTAGGCCCATATTGGCCATTTCAATGGTGATCATTGGTGGTTGAGGGGGAGGTAATCAAAGCTCTCCTTGAGTCCACTCCATGTCGGGTGAACTAGGAGCCTTGACTTCCATTCAGTTAGGCATCTCCTCAGTAGAGATAGTTGATACTGATGGTAGTGTCTCTTCCAAAGGTTTTTCCTCTTCTAGGGGTTTCTTCCCTTTGTCCTTTTGTTTTGCCCCCAACGATGGTGTCGTTGGCAAAGGACCAGACAATGAAGATGAACCCGACTAGGATTTTGAAGAACTTTCTAATGGGGATGCCTGCAGAATCAGACCTGTTTAGATGGATTTAACTGGAAATCCAAATGTGTTGATGGCAGGGTTGATTGTGACATCAGTTGCACCGCATTACAATACTTGAAGGGTTCCAAGTCCACCAGGACTACATGCACCTCCCCTTCAAATGTATACTTTAAGCATTGGTGAGCTATCGAAGGGACACACTTCATGTCTCTGATCCATGGCCGATCCAGTAAGATGTTGTAGGCCATATCACCCTCCAATATGTGGCACAATGTGGGTATGGTCTTTTGTCCCACTTGGATTGGTAGGACTATTGTGTCGACTGTCGAGTAGATTGCATCATTGAATGCTCACAGAGTGTAGGTGGAAGTTGTGATGTGAGATGCGAGCAACTTCAGATGTTTTAGGGCCACGGTTGTGATGATATTACTGGACAAGCCAGTGTCTATCAACACCCTCTTGTATGGGATCCCATTGACCCACACGATAACATGTAGGGGTGGATCTTCCATGTCATCAGTCATTGATCTCAATTCGTCTTCTCGAAATGTGATGACCATCTCAGTGCACCATTTTACATGCCCCACAAAGTTGTTGAAAGAATTTGTCTCATGGGGCTACAACTCGATGGCTTTCAAAATCTCCATTAGAGCTTCTCGATGGGGCATAGATTGTTGTATAAGCTCGTATATGGAGAGCCTAGCCGATGTGGTCCTCAAAATCTGGGTGAGTTTGGACCGAAGTGTGGCCACTGGCTTAGGTAGATGAGGTTGTGCAAGGTGCTATAGTGGTTGCAAATTTGTTGGCACCTCTCCTGCTACTGTCGCAGTAGCATTCATGCTCGGATACCTCCTATTCCAATCCTTGCATGGGGCAGTTCTGTGTGACCTCGTTAACTTGTAGGGTCTTTTCCTACGAAGCATGAGCAGGAAAGGGATCTTTTAAGACCTCCATTTTTTGATTGCTTGGTGCGACGGGATTATCCATCGTTAGTGTCTTGTTATCAATCAGGTCTTGCACCAAGCCCTTAAATTTCCAATAGGCATTTAGGTCATGTCCCTGCCACCTATGGAACCTATAGTACAAGTCCTCTCTATACCCCTTAGGCTTGGGCGTGTTGGGATCTATAGTCTGAACCTCTGGCAGGCTGATTAGGTTTGCCGCTAACAAGCGATCAAACAAGGAGTCCCTGGACTCTGTGTAGGGTGTGTATTGTCACCTAGGGCAACACTGCTGATTCTATTCTTGCCTCTAATTTTCTTTGTCATAGTTGTTAGGAGGCACTACCTGATAGTTATCATTTTGAGGCTATGTTGCTTGTGTAGGCTTAGTGATATTGATAGCAACTTGGTTAACTACAGCGAGTTTTTGTTGTGTGGTCCCAACTTTAGTGTTTTTAGTCCACTCTTTTTTCTTAGGTTTGGTTATCTCGCCATCCTGTATTTTGATCTCTTCAATGATCCTGGCTTGCGCCAGAGCTTCTTCTAAGGTGGCATATTGTTGCAGTTGCAATAGCATAGAGATTGATCTCAAACAACTCTTGGAGAACATCTGAGTGAGGTCGGACATAGGAGGGAGGTAGGGCAGCTTCAAAAGCAATGTCGTCCATCGATTCCTGCAGGCCGCCATGGTCTCCTCCTCATACCTCCTGAGGCTGGCTAAGTCACTTAGTGATGCCTTCTTCTTGGTATTGAAGGCGAAGCATTCAAGGAACGCATCCACTAACTGATCTAAGTTGTTAATGTTGTACTTTGGTAACTGAGTAAACCAATCTAAGGCAGGGCCTACGAATGTGGTTATAAACATTCTTAATAACAAAGCATCATTATCCTAAATACTGAAGCATTGGCTCAGGAATCTCGTCACAGGCTCTTGAGCATCCTCCTCACCTCTAAAGGTTTCCAACTGAAGCAGCTTAAAGTGTTCAGGGTAAGGGGGTGCTGGCATGGACGGATGCATGGGATGACTGTGGAGTTGGCGTAAAGTGGGATTTTGGGGCCCAAAAGTTTTGGTCTCCATAGATTCCAAATGCTCTAGCAGCGCTTTATATGCATCTGAGGATTTAATTTCTTCCTCTTTAGTTTGCTCCCATTGTGGGTTGCAGGAGACTTGAGGCCTCTGAAGGGGTGGCCGGATGGCAACTCCTCCACCTAGGTAAGGCATTTCAGACCGCTCATCTTCTTGCTCATACTCCTCGTAATCTTCTTGAGGAGTCTTTGGATGAGACCTATGACCCTGGGTGGGTCCTCGTAGAGGGTACCCATCGTTGTTCCAGGGAGTGGCCTCCTGCTCAGGTCTAGGAGGTCTTAGAGGTAGCAATTGGTAAGGTCATGGAGACCTATCTCACACCAAGGAATTATGCCTCTCATATGGTTCCACTCTTTGGGTGCGTGGGGTTAGAACCCTTTTAGGCATCGGGTTATGGAGCAGCTCGTCTATTTGGTGCCTAATGCACTTTTTTCTAAGGCGATATAAATGCTCTAGCTGCTGTTGATCTTGCTCAAGCCGCATGATCTACACTTGGTGGGTGGCATGCCTAGTGATTTCCAGGTCAATTTGTTTTGCCATCTTGAGCCTATGAGGCTTGGATGCCTCTCGTATGCACTTACCTCGGTCATGATGATCTGAGATCTCAATAGGTCGCTTCCCTCTATCGAGGTTGGTGACATTTATCCGAAGCTCTAGCATCAGTGGGTGGTCATGGTACATAGCGGGTGCGGAGGCACATGGCTCCTATGTTGTACGTTGCTCTTGAGGAATGTAAGGGTCTTCCTCATGCTCCCTTTCATATGTGTGAAAGGTGCGGGCAGAGTCGGCTCACCCTGCTTGAAGAGCCTTGCGCTTTGGGTTTTGTCTATTGGTTCTAACAGTGATGAGGGGCAAATGAGGGATGCCATAATCATGTGGCATCTCCTCCTGGACACTATGCCACTCTAGTGCTTCATCACGTGGTGGCCACTCATATCGAGCTTCTAAGGGAGCCCTTTTATCTATGTTGAGTGCCACATGTAAGGAATCTTCCCGAAAAGGGCTATGATGAACGAGCATGTCCCTCAAATGGGTGTCCCTATAGTTCCATCTTGACATGGAATGATGCGGACTCTCCTGTGGGTCAGCTGCCAAGGTGGTATGACCAAGTCCTTAGGGCTATAGTGGAGGCGACTTGTGCCCCCTTGTACACTTTTCGTAGCTTCTGCCCTTGATTGGGCTTGGCTATGTGTGTACTATTGGTTCGGCTTTCATACACACCCCGTGAAGAATGAGCATAAAATACCAATAACACTTATACGAGATAAATCCCACTCACTTTAGGATCTTACTGGTTATCCAAGGTGTGAGTTATAGAGTTGGGTCGAATGTCTATTCACTCTTTTTTGCTTCTGGAATAGTTTCAAGTAGACTGTCTGTTACCTTACAATGGGCTCGGCCTTTGTTCAATAATGTTTAGAAGTTGTTACTTTGTTGACTATCGGATTTACAATGAGTTCTTTGATATAGCTCTTTCTGTTTTAGCAGATTAAATAAAAGACAAATTTTGAAAGAAAATAAAAATGGATCATTTAACAATAGAACAAAGAGAGTAAGGTAGGGCAGAAAAGAGAAGCTTATCTAAGTTAGTTGCAAAATCAAAACTATCAATTTCAATTACACTATTAAACTTCACAATGGAACCAATCAAAAAGGAAGATTTCCAGCTTTCTAAGATCACCTTCTACTAAGAGCATAAGACAAAGATAACATAGATTTGAAAGAAAAACATAAATAAAAGAGAAGTCGATGTTAACTGGTATCTCTCACAAGCAGTCTAGCTCATGCAGTGAGGACAGAGCAATTAGGACAGACCAGAACCTTAAATCTTTGATTTTTCCTAGCATATAACAAACAGAGTGAAGCCTAGCAGCATATTCAATCTTGATAACGCAGATTTACAACTAAAATAAATAGAACTTTAGTGATATGAAAATAGAAGAAGGTGCACTTATCGAAATTTGAAAGATATTAGGCTCCTGGCCACGCTATCACAGAATAATGATTTCACACAATCCCCAGGTCCAAAACAAAGCATTCAAACAAGATTTGCAAGAAATTGCTAGAATGTCTTTTATTCCATGTTTTTGCCCCTGACTTTACATTCAAGAGAAGTAATATATCTTCTTCCAAATATCTAAATCTTATCATAAAAATCCCATCGCCGAAGCTTTACAATATAAATTATTTTTATATAGAGTTTCGATAAACCCTAATCACTCTGAAAATATTCACGTGGATCTTGCCATAAATGGAGAAGATAAGATTTGGTTTTATCCTTGTCAAATGGGCACTGAGTGTAAATGTATCTTTATCTTTTGGCAAGCTGTCAGAGCATCTCATTAATTCTTCTACAAAATTCAGATGAGTCACTGACTTTCGAGGCCTTCCATCTTTGCACAACTGCCTTTGTTTGGTTCGAGTTGAGATTTTCGGCCCGTCATTACTTTTGCCATAAATTTTTTTGGGCAAATGGATCCACCGAAAAATTCCTTGAAGCCTATATTTGTGGATGGATCTGCAAAATTTGGATGAGTCACTGACTTCTTGGCATCTCTTATCTTTATCTATCGGCAAACCATCAGAGCATTTCATTAATTCCTCGCTTGATTTGTGCCAAAATTCAGGTTTGTCTGCCTTTCTCGCCATTACTTATGCCATGAATGTAACTGTCGAATTATTTTCTACAAAAGAAAAACAAAATTTAGAATTAATTAATTTATCCATTTAAATATTTCTAAGGTTTGGACGGTGTCGAAAAGATTTTAGTTCCTTTGGATGGGTGATGAAAAATTTAAAGAATGGCCAAATTTTGCAAAATGAATATAAATCCAAACATGTCGCGATATCATGAAATTTTCTTCAAGTTACTTCTTCCTTGTTTGTGCCTTCACGAAAATGGAACATGTCACGATATCGTGACATTTCTTCACTTCATGTCTTTTAAGATTTTTTCTTCGCGAAAATGGAACTTGTCGTGAAATCGTGACATTTCCTTCACTTCTCCTCTTTCAGCTTCTGCCCACACAAAAATGGAACATGTCACGAAATTGCGATGTTTCCTTCACTTAGTCTCTTCCAAGCATTGGCCCATTGCAAAAATGAGACATGTCCAAAAATGGAACATGTCGCGATATCGCGACATCGGACTTCAAAAGATTTTAGGATACAATTAATTTTGAGTGAAATTCTAACAAGTTCGAAAATGGAACATGTCGCGATATCGCGACATTTCCTCCACTTTGTCTCTTCCAAGCATTGGCCCTCGCGAAAATGGAACATGTCACGAAATCATGACATTTCCTTCACTTAGTCTCTTCCAGCTTCTGCCCTTGTGAAAATGGAACTGTTGGTCACGAATCTGCCACAGGAAAGGATTTTCTACATCTATGCGCCCTAGACCCGGCCAACATTGAAAGGCCGAGAGAAAGAAATGTCTCCCGGACCAATCTCCAGAGAGGGCTGGTTCCCACACTAATCTAAACTGGTTTCAAGACTAGAGATACAGGAAAGAAATGGGAAAATGCAGAAAGAAATGGGAAATAAACTGAAAGGGATGTAAATATAGCCGAAGCCGATCGTTAATGGGGAGAATAATCTCGAACAACAATAACTTCAACTAGATCCTAAAGCTCAGCAGCAACTGACTCTTAGAACACAGAAATTAGATCACGCATTAGCCATGAGTTTGCTTCCAAATAAACTTCAAACATTCAAATGCCAATACAGCCAAATTCAAGACAACAGAATTCAACTGATATTACACTGGACTACACAGAAGTAAATCACACAGAAAGCCAAACATACACAACAAATTAGATCACCAACTCTAGAAGACACTAAGAATGGAAGCAATTGCATCTAGGATTTCTATTTCAATTTCTGCAACAAGATCCTCCTCCCTTTGCTTGAGTTTTACATTGGTATTTATAGAGGTCCGTCCTCTTCCTTTCATATTACAACATTTAATACATGAAGCAAATTTCGAAGAACAATCCCCTTAATCTACCTCGAAGAAATGACAGTCCCTGCTTTTAATGGATTACAACTAAGAATGAAACAAAAATGAGGGCCCATATCTCTTCATCAAATGACCGTTATCAAGGGAAGCTGAAAGTTGTAAGAGATCACGAACAGGCGCTTTGAATATTGGAGGCGTCTTTAATTCTGGCGGCATCAAAAACTGCTTCAGGTTCTTCCATCTTGCACACCTCGGTAATCAGCAACATTTAATCTTGGAACCGCTTCTTTGACCATGATCTGAAAACCGTTGGAGAGCCTTCAATTGATCCTTATCTCCTCTGCACGTTCTCCTATGCAATCCTGAAGAAAAATGCAACAGAATTGTATCGGGCCTTTTGTCGTTGATTTTGTCGCGAAAATGAGACATGTCACGAAAATGCGACATGTCACGATATCGCGACATGTTTCTCTTGTATGGTGTAGCTTTCAACCCGCGAAAATGCAACAGGTCGCAAAAATGCGACATGTCGCGATATCGCGACATTTTTTTCATTTGGTTCTTTCATCTTCAACACGTCACGAAATCACGACAAGTTTCTATGTTCTCCTTATTTCTGCCTTCCACCTCACGAAAATGGAACATGTCACGAAATCGTGACATTCCGTACAATCTGGCCGCCTCCTTGCTTTCGCCTCACGAAAACGCGACATGTCACGAAATCACGACAATTCTTCGCACTTTGCCTTTCCTGCCAAATATGTCATGAAATCGTGACATTTTCTTGCCTTCTTCATCATTATCGCTTCATGTCGCGATATCGCGACATTTTCCTCTTACTTGGCCTCGTCCTCAAAAATGTCGCGATATCGCGACGTTTTTCTCCATTTGCTCCCTCTCTGCTTTTCTGTCGCGATATCGCGACGAGTTTCATTGACATTGCCCTTTGCTCAATTATGTCATGATTTCGTGACATTTTCTATCACTCTGCTCCATGGCCACCGCAAGTCACGATTTTGCAACATGTCGCGATATCGCGACAACTTTCATTTTAGTGCTTCCGTTGACTGCGTTGACCGCGAAAATCCAACACGTCGCGATATCGCGACGGTTTTACCCCCTGCTGTCGTTGACTGTTTTGACCACGATAACGCGACAGGTCACGAAAATGCGACATGTCGCGATATCGCGACATTTTTTGTACTTAGCCGAATTTTGCATTTGGACTCGCGAAACTGCAACACGTCGCGATATCGCGACATGTAGCGATATCGCGGCATCTTACATTTACCTTGCTCTAACACAAAACTTATAGAGATTTTTACATTTTCCCCTTCAAAGTGCATGAAGGGACAAACAGAAGAATTAGTATCTCTACAATTCATGCATTCTTTTATATTAACAGTAGCAACAAAAACAATGTGGCAAAATTGCCAACATTCTTGGCGGCTCGTGGGGTATACAGTTCTGCTGTATGCATGAATCTCAGGCCTTAATCCATTGGGCAACAGAGTCAAGAAGCTGGAGAAGTAGGAAAGTAAGTGTTGGTTGATGTTGGATGCGTCTGCAGACTGCTGCAACAAACTCTTGCTGGTACTCAGCACTCAAAAATAGGATCTTCAACAGAAATGTGTGGAATAGCAGAACTTCCTTTATTTCTTTAGAACTACTGCACTTTGCCTAGCTCGGATGAGCTGGGTAAGGACCAGGTGCTGTGCAAAGATCTCCAGGGCAGTAGAGAAAAGCACCTGAGATACAAAAATGGAAATGAATGGAGGGATGACCCGCGGATGCGCAGGCCGTGGAACGGGGATGGGGAATGATGGAATGGTGGAAGATGGAGGAATGGAAATGATAGATACAACAACAGAGTGCTATTGTGCTACCTGCTATGGAGATGCTATGAAAAAGAGAATGAAATGGAAGTGGATGGAATGGAGATGGTAGTAGAACCCGTAGCTATGATGAAGTACTCACACGACAAAGGACTAGAAGAAAGGGAAAGTAGAAATGGGAACATCAGAGAGGGGAGTAGAAACAACAGCAGTGGCTTGATTATTTGCAGAAGAAGGAGTAGGAGAAGAAGGGAATGAAGAGGGGAAGGAAGAAGTAGAGAGGAAGCCACTAACTACTGGGAAGGAAGGAAAAGAAAAAGAAAGAAACGTACCTACGGGCTCGCATGCAAAAAGAGCCGAAGTAAAAACAATTTTTTTTTTTTTTATGTACAAGGTAACTCCCGAATTAGCTGTGAACTCTCGGGAAAGACACGAACCCAAACATGGTTCTATCTCCTGGATCCCAGACCTTTGACAGACACTCAGTAGACTCCTGATTGATAATCAGCTCGGAGTCACCAAAGATCTGCAACTACGCACTCCAAGTTTCTCAGTGTTAGCGCCATTTCTGTATTGTGCTCCATCAAAATAGAGCTGATCTGGCAGAGAGTCTCGACCAACTTGATCAGGAGGCAACTTGACTTCAACCTCTTCAGGCTTCGTAATGGAGTAACAACCAATCTCAGTTTCGATCATGGCATTAAAATTGAGCATTGAAAACTCATCCATCATCAAATCAGGATCCTCCAATTCTTCAGTTATCATATTGACAGCATGTTTGGACTTTTCTTCCTCTTCCATCTTCTCTATATGAAAAGTAGAAGGCTTCTGATTATAGATCCGGACTCTTCTTCCTTTGAAAGGAATCTCCAAGTGAGAATAATCCAGAGCAAGGTAGCCTCCCAGCTTAGCAGTGAATTCTCTCGATAAACACATGCTGAAATATGGTTCCAAATCAACCACAACTATCTCTTGAATTACTGTAATCTGAGGCATATTATGTAGAGCAATAGGAACATCCTTGATTACACCCACTATTTTCACTGGAGTCCCGTCCAACTGCAAGACACCAGGGCTACTTCTTGTATATTCCATTCCCATCGCTTCACAAACTGCCTTTGGCATGACAGTTGTCGCAGCACCAGAATCAATCAGGCAGTTGTGTACAATCCAACCCTCCATCCTGAGTGACAGATAAAATGGGGGTGGTCTGTTCTTTCCAGTGGCTGAAGAAGTTAACGTTTGAGCCATAACTACCTGGGCTGGAGCTTTCCCCTTACTTTGTATGGTCTTCAGGGATTCCTGTAAAAGATTTACCTGTCCAGGCAACTGCAAGGTGTCATACAGACTTACCTTAGCTGGTATCCATTTGAGTTCTTCAACAATGTTGTACTCCATGGAGATCTATTCTTTTCCTCCACTAGCAGATTCAAATTTGCTTTTATATTGTTGGGTAGCCTCCACTCGTTGTCGTTTGGTCAATGATGGATACCGCAACGTCTCTCTGGCTTGTTCCTTTGTTTCTGCTTGCGGCTGGGAAGTAGAAGCTTTTTCCTTCTCTTTTGCTGGTGGTGGAAGTGGATCCTTCGACAAAATAGGTGATTGTCATTGCACTGGGGGATCATGAGCCTTTGTTGGCATTTGTTGCTTTGTTGCTTGTACAGGAGGCACTTTCAATGGCTCCATCTTAGCCGGATCTACCAACATTGGTTTCTTGCCGCTGCATGTCAGTATTGCTATATGTTCCTCCAGAGACTCCACGAAATTAAGATCCACCTCTCGAATCATGTTTACACGGCTCCCTACAAGAACTTGCAAATAATTTTGGTGGACCATGCAAGTGGACTCATCATGTGGGTCATTGCAGGAAGAACACCAGTAAGATGGCTCATGTGAAACTTCAGAAGGGCCAGCCTCTTCACTTACCAAGATTGCTGAGTTCCTTTCAGGTACTTTCTCCATAGCCTTGCTAGGAGCAAGTTGTTCTCTAGTTACTGTCGGCATAAATCTTCATGGCTGATAGTTCCTTTCCGCCTCTCTCCATTCCATAGATGTCACCTTGTTAGTGAGAGATCTCATAGCCGACTGAATTTCTTGTAAAATAGCCAATTGAGGATCTGGGCTTGAGGATACAGGCGGTGCCGATAAAGGTAATGGAACCTGTGGGGAAGGTAATGCAGGAGTTGGAAGTGGAGAGGCTAACCGTGGAATGCTCGATGCAGGCAACTAGGGAATAGTTGGAGCAGGAAGCTAGGGAACTGGAATGGGTGCGATCTGAGGTGCACTTGAGCTCCATGATGGGGTAGGATACATGGAAGGCATGGGCTATGAAAGTGAACCAGAGTACAAATACTTAGGAAGATCAGGTATGATAGGCATTGTTACCTTTGGAGGAAGCCTACCTATAGCAATCAAATCAGCTTCCGCCTTTAACGCTTGTTCGAATAGCTCTGGAAATGTAGTCACGTTGGACTGTCGGACAGCCCAACCGATGTCTGTGTTAAATGCTCTGAGGTAATAAAATGCAGCTAGCTCATCAACAGGCCGAAGACCATCAGGAATTCTCTGCCAGCTTCTGGTAAATCTGACATTGAAGTCAGCTATCTCTTCCTGCGGGTGCCTTTGAATTACATTAAATTGATGCAATAAAGAGTATGGATCAGCTTGTTCATGAAAATTTTTGACTAACAATTCTCCTAATTGATCCCATGATGTAATGGTGCCTGGTTGCAATGATCGGTACCAATACAACAATTTACCTCTCAGTGATAACACCAACAACTTTATCATCACATCCTCGTCGGTTATGTCATGGATGGCCGCCAAAGAGGCTACATCATTAATATGCTCATAAGCAGTCTTACCAGTACCATCATAGGTCGGCAAAGCTTTCAAAGCAGCTTGAGGAACTGGATTTTGTGCCAATAAGTTCAAAGCTCCCGAACCATTCCATGCCGAGAACTTCCTTGGTGGAGGATGCTGAGCCATTTGGGCTGTTGGATCTGGATATAAGAAGCTTGTAGCAGTACTGGGAGGAGTCGGGGATGGCACAAACTGACCTGCAGCCTACGATGAAATAGCAAATGATGGATTCACAGGGCTTACCAATCTTGGGCGCTCCCTCCAGTTCTGAACATCAATCTCGAAGAATTCGACTGGATCTTTCGATTCTTTGGCACTTGATCTCGTGATCATGAAGCAAATATTTTCACCAGCTTCACAATTAGAACTTTCCAGGTACAATCACCTTCAACAGAGTCACCAGATGAACTTACAATCTCCGCTTTGAGGTCAAGACAGTTCATCAAGATCTTGATTCCTCCGGGTATCGATTTGAAATAATACTTGTCCCACCGATTGTGGATCTTTGAGAGACAAAAATAGTCTATCCCACCGGGCGTGCCAAAACTTGTTGGTCACGAATCTGCCACAGGAAAGGATTTTCTACATCTATGCGCCCTAGACCCGGCCAACATTGAAAGGCCGAGAGAAAGAAATGTCTCCCGGACCAATCTCCAGAGAGGGCTGGTTCCCACACTAATCTAAACTGGTTTCAAGACTAGAGATACAGGAAAGAAATGGGAAAATGCAGAAATAAATGGGAAATAAACTGAAAGGGATGTAAATATAGCCGAAGCCGATCATTAATGGGGAGAATAATCTCGAACAACAATAACTTCAACTAGATCCTAAAGCTCAGCAGCAACTGACTCTTAGAACACATAAATTAGATCACGCATTAGCCATGAGTTTGCTTCCAAATAAACTTCAAACATTCAAATGCCAATACAGCCAAATTCAACACAACAGAATTCAACTGATATTACACTGGACTACATAGAAGTAAATCACACAGAAAGCCAAACATACACAACAAATTAGATCACCAACTCTAGAAGACACTAAGAATGGAAGCAATTGCATCTAGGATTTCTATTTCAATTTTTGCAACAAGATCCTCCTCCTTTTGCTTGAGTTTTACATTGGTATTTATAGAGGTCCGTCCTCTTCCTTTCATATTACAACATTTAATACATGAAGCAGATTTCGAAGAACAATCCCCTTAATCTGCCTCGAAGAAATGACAGTCCCTGCTTTTAATGGATTACAACTGAGAATGAAACAAAAATGAGGGCCCATATCTCTTCATCAAATGACCATTATCAAGGGAAGCTGAAAGCTGTAAGAGATCACGAATAGGCGCTTTGAATATTGGAGGCATCTTTAATTTTGGCGGCATCAAAAACTGCTTCAGGTTCTTCCATCTTGCACACCTCGGTAATCAGCAACATTTAATCTTGGAACCGCTTCTTTGACCATGATCTGAAAACCGTTGGAGAGCCTTCAATTGATCCTTATCTCCTCTGCACGTTCTCCTATGCAATCCTAAGAAAAATGCAAACGGGAGTCGTGACACTTTCTCACTGTCTTGTACGGTTCAACTTTCAACCCACGAAAATGCAATAGGTCATGAAAATGCGACATGTCGCGATATCGCGACGTTTTTTTCATTTGGTTCTTTCATCTTCAACATGTCATGAAATCGTGACAAGTTTCTATGTTCTCCTTATTTCCGCCTTTTGCCTCGCGAAAATGGAACATGTCACGAAATCATGACATTTCGTACAATCTGGCCGCCTCCTTGCTTCCGCCTCGCGAAAACGCGACATGTCACGAAATCGCGACAATTCTCCGCACTTTGCCCTTCCTATCAAATATGTCGTGAAATCGTGACATTTTCTTGCCTTCTTCATCATTATCGCTTCATGTCGCGATATCGCGACGTTTTCCTCTTGCTTGGCCTCGTCCTCAAAAATGTCACGATATCGCGACGTTTTTCTCCATTTGCTCCCTCTCTGCTTTTCTGTCGCGATATCGCGACGAGTTTCATTGACATTGCCCTTTGCTCAATTATGTCACGATTTCACGACATTTTCTATCACTCTGCTCCATGGCCACCGCAAGTCATGATTTTGCAACATGTCGCGATATCGCGACAACTTTCATTTTAGTGCTTCCGTTGACTGCGTTGACCGCGAAACTCCAACATGTCGCGATATCGCGACGGTTTTACCCCCTTGCTGTCGTTGACTGTTTTGACCGCGATAACGCGACAGGTCACGAAAATGCGACATGTCGCGATATCGCGACATTTTCTGTACTTAGCCGAATTCTGCATTTGGACTCGCGAAACTGCAACACGTCGCGATATCGCGACATGTAGCGATATCGCGACATCTTACATTTACATTGCTCTAACACAAAACTTATAGAGATTTTTACATTTTCCCCTTCAAAGTGCATGAAGGGACAAACAGAAGAATTAGTATCTCTACAATTCATGCATTCTTTCATATTAACAGTAGCAACAAAAACAATGTGGCAAAATTGCCAATAGGAACATGTCGCGAAATCGTGACATTTCCTTCACTTAGTATTTTTTCAGCTTTTGCCCTCACAAAAATGAGACATGTCCAAAAATGGAACATGTCACGATATCGCGACATCGGACTTTAAAATATTTTAGGATACAATTAATTTTGAGCGAAAGTCCGACAAGTCCGAAAATGGAACATGTCGCGATATCGCGACATTTCCTCCACTTTGTCTCTTCCAAGCATTGGCCCTCGCGAAAATGGAACATGTCACGAAATCATGACATTTCCTTCACTTAGTCTCTTCCAAGCATTGGCCCTCGCGAAAATGGAACATGTCGCGAAATCGCGACATTTCCTTCACTTAGTCTCTTCCAAGCCTTTGCTCTCGTGAAAATGGAACATGTCGCGATATCGCGACATCGGACTTCAAAATATTTTAGGATACAATTAAATTTGAGCGAAATTCCGACAAGTCCGAAAATGGAACATGTCGCGATATCGCGACATTTCCCTCAAGTCATTATTTCCAAGCTTTTGCCCTCACGAAAATGGAACATGTCGCGATATCGCGACATCGGACTTCAAAATATTTTAGGATACAATTAATTTTGAGCGAAAGTCCGACAAGTCCAAAAATGGAACATGTCGCGATATCGCGACATTTCCCTCAAGTCATTATTTCCAAGCTTTTGCCCTCGCGAAAATGAGACATGTCCGAAAATGGAACATGTCGCGATATCACGACATCGGACTTCAAAAGATTTTAGGATACAATTAATTTTGAGCGAAAGTCCGACAAGTCCGAAAATGGAACATGTCGCGATATCGCGACATTTCCCTCAAGTCATTATTTCCAAGCTTTTGCCCTCGCAAAAATGAGACAGGTCTGAAAATGGAACATGTCGCGATATCGCGACATTTCCTTCAAGCTTTTCTTCTACTCTGCAAACTCTCCAAAAATTGTGGGTTGACTCCAACGACTTTGTCCACTTGTATTTAGCATTTTTACATATTGGTGAAGGATATTTATTACTCATAAATAAATTTAACATTTGAAAAATGAATTTTAAATTGCTCAAGAATGATCAGCTTCACATGGTGTAGAAAAAATGATGAAAAACTCAAAGTGCCCAGAATTTGATGAAACTTTACAAGCATCTAAAAAGGCCCAAAGGGTATCCAAATTTGCAAACAGAGCTTAAAAATTCATCACGGATTAAGGGAAAATGCATTTAGAAGTTTGCTGGCCAAAAATAGAAACTGCTATTGAAATCAATGCCATATGCAAGTATACTTGGACACTTTGATGTAGGTGAAGCTTGAAAAAAGGGTGCAAGCAAAATTTGGAATTAAAACCCGAAAACTCAAGAGGGTCCCTACGAAAAAATGAAAATTAAATATTTTCAAAGGGATGGAATTTCATTTTTTTAGTGGGGGTGTGTTGCTTCTCAACAAATGGCGATATCTACGGGGAAAATAGTAGCACTATTTAGAATCCAGAACTCTAGTTTCAAAACAATTTAGACTATGTACCATGCTTTGCCACAAATATTTTCTAAAATGACTTAACTACTATCTCGGCTGTTAAAGTTTCCCAAGGACATACTAGGTTGAACCACTTAAGGAAGATTCCGATGTGCGATTACAAGTGTATAAACCTTCTTCCAAGGATGACCGGGGCTTCAAATGCTTGCTATGGATCGAACAACTATTTAGATTGTGTAGGGGAAACCGAGTAGAGCTCTGTTTACTAGTTTAGCCTTTCACAGCCCCGACAGAGTTACTCTTTAGATTTTCATGACCTTGATCACAACTATGAGGTGGCATCTATAGCTTGGTGAACATGTTTGAGATGTATCCTTCGGGAGCCTTGGCTATGTGCAGGAAAGAGTGCCAATTTTATGTTGGCTTGCCCAACTTTCACCATCTCTCTCTTTTCTTTTGAAAGATACTGATTACTGGAGTGCCTTGCTGCTTCTTTTTTCTTTTTTTTTTTATATTCATCGAGCAATTGATCAACTAACTGTTTCAGCCTAGGTACCAACAACCTCCTTGGACGCTTTGATGTAATTTTATGAATCGGATTCCCCTCTCATGACCAACTTTTCTTGGATTCCCTGGGAGTTCTTCAACCAAACAATATAGTAATTTCTTCATAATCAAAATAATTGTGGCAAGCAAAATACAAAATCCAATTATCTTTCTACTATTGTTCTAGATAACAAGTAGTCCCACTTTTTAATCCTAGCAGACTATCTCTTAAAACAGAATGAAACAAAATGAAAACACACTAGGCCAATTTTAAATGTTGATTTGTGTTTTCTTTGTTTAGGCAAACTCAAACAAACAGGATTAAAGAGCTAAAGAGGAGGAAAAAGGCCACCAGTTAAAGACAAAATTGCATAGACCTCCAAAGACAAAAAAAATAGAACTTCAAACTTTTAAATAAAACAAAATAAAAACACACTACTTCAAACTTTAAAAAAACAAAATAAAAACACACTACTTCGAACTTTATATACAATATATACATATGCACAAAGGTCCCTTCAATCACTCAAAAAATGTAGCAGATGGAAAAGCAGAGAAATAGTGCCTTAAAAAAAAAAATTGACCATTTGCAGGTAAATTTAGAAAAATACCTTTCAGGTCCTGTTGACGAAATGCACTCCGGATTATGCTTCCCAAAATTTTTGCTACCTGGGAAAGACTTGGTGTGTTTACTGTCTTCCCCTTTTAAAAAAAAAAAAAAACCCCAGGATCAAATACCTTAAAGCCTTTATAGACCCAGATCATCACATCTTCAGATTTATGTAACAACTCAAAGAGATCATATTTTATTTGTACGTCATAGTTCTTAATAACTTGAACATTTTGTGGTTGCTCTACTGCTCCAATATCCAAGATTTCAATTTTTATCCCTCTAGTAGAATTTTCATAATTTGCTCTTTCACCCGAGCCTTGCTTAGATTTAACCCCATCAATGTGTAATGTCCAAATATCATTGTTGTGATTGGTTAGAGATGTAACTGGTCTCACCCTCTCAGTTGTCAAATTATAAACTCCAATATCTGCATCAACACGATTTACAACCTCTTTTTTGATATTATGTTCAGTGATCACATGCTTATACTGAGACTCTTTGTCTATTCTGAGTTGGTTGACCACATTCACATTTACTATTTTCTTCTCCTTTTCTTGAAATTCAATAGGTGGTCCAGAGTAAGTTTCAATCAAGTTATCTTTTTGTTCAACAATCTGAGCCAGCTCATGGAGGGTGATGTTAGCCTTAATTTTCTTCATATCCTCAATGATGTTATACTCCTTCCTAGTTACTTATGTATAGTGATATTGAATCTTATTTTCATTACCCTTTGGTGAGGGAGGATCATTATTAGGAGTAGGTTCTGGATTCTCACATCTCAAATTATAACTGTCCCTTTGGAACTGTTGAAAAGCTTGCACTTCATCCATAGGTATCTCCACGACATTCTCTGACTCATCGGGAAAAGTGAATGAATTTGAAACCATAGTCGTACTATTTTTGGATGAACCAGAACTATCAATATTTCTCTAATTTTTAGGAAAATTTAACTCACCAGGAAAAGCTTCAAAGTTGGGTAATGCTAGGTCACAAATGTTTACTTTAGGCACTTCCACCTTGAACTTGTCAGAATCTTTCTCTATATTTTGCACATGTTGAGTGTGTGTCACAGCTAATGGAGTTTCCTCGGGTAGAGCGTGACACGTTGGCATTAACTCCTGATGTGGAATGGGATTCAAAATAGGCATGTTCTACGTAACATAGGATATCAAAGGACTGCTCAAAATTTGAGGTCCTAACTGTCTTTCAAGAATTAAAGCTTCCTTATAAGCTCCTGCCAGGGTTGTGATATTGATGTCTCTCTTGAGGAAAATAGAGGTCACCGAATCCAATGCATTCTTATAGATTTCTAAGGCTAGATTTGCACTTGGGATGTAATGACCAGTCATTCTACCATAAGCTTTTTGGAACCTTACATTGAAAGACCTGATATCTTCACCAGACTCTCTCTTAATGTTAGAAAATTGTTGATATAACACACTAGGGTCAATCACTTCACCAAATTGTGATACAAAAACTTTCTCCAGGTCATTCCAACTAGTAATAGAGTCATTAGTAAGATCCAAAAACCAGTCGTATGCTTCCCCTTGGAGAGTGAATGGGAATAACCTACAAGCCACATCTTCATGTTGCACATTCAACAACTTTAGAGCATTTTTATATGCCACCAGGTGTTCTTCTGCTGTTCTGATTCCATCATGTTTGTAGGTAGGAAGATACTTCTCAGGATCTCTGGGTAAATCATGCGCTACACCAGGGATATTCAAAGTAGTGGAACCCAACCAGTTTGCCATAACTACCTGATTAACGATGATATTTTGAGTTGCAGTTGGAGGAACTACAAGTGGTGACAAAACTATGTTAGACAAAGACTTGGCCCTTCTGAGGCTGCTTCTCCTTGGGGTTTCTAACTCAAGCACAAGGAGCTCTCCAGCTCTAGAGTGGGACCTGGTTACTCTATAGGTAGAATCCAGCTTTTCACAAACAACTTACAATCCTTAACAAATACTGAACGGAGTTCAGTAGGCCCTCCTTCTAGCGCCAATTTTAAATGTTGGTTCGGCTTTCATACACACCCCATGAAGAATGAGCATAAAATACCAATAACACTTATACGGGATAAATCCCACTCACTTTAGGATCTTGCTAGTTATCCAAGGTGTGAGTTACAGAGTTGGGTCGAATGTCTATTCACTCTTTTTCGCTTCTGGAATAGTTTCAAGTGGATTGTCTGTTACCTTACAATGGGCTCGACCTTCGTTCAATAATGTTTAGAAGTTGTTATCTTTGTTGACTATCGGATTTACAATGAGTTCTTTGATATAGCTCTTTATGTTTTAGCAGATTAAATAAAAGACAAATTTTGAAAGAAAATAAAAATGGATCATTTAACAGTAGAACAAAGAGAGTAGGGTAGGGTAGAAAAGAGAAGCTTATCTAAGTTAGTTGCAAAATCAAAACTATCAATTTCAATTACACTCTTAAACTTCACAATGGAACCAATCAAAGAGGAAGGTGTCCAACTTTCTAAGATCACCTTCTACTAAGAGCATAAGACGGAGATAACATAGATTTGAAAGAAAATCATAAATAAAAGGGAAGTCAGTGTTAACTGGTATCTCTCACAAGCAGTCTAGCTCGCACAGTGAGGACAGAGCAATTAGGACAGACCAGAACCTTAAATCTTTAATTTTTCCTAGCATATAACAAATAGAGTGAAGCCTAGCAACATATTCAATCTTGATAACGCAGATTTACAACTAAAATAAATAGAACTTTAGTGAGACAAAAATAGAAGAAGGTGCACTTATCGAAATCCGAAAGAGATTAGGCTCCTGGCCATGCTATCATAGAAGAACGATTTCACACAATCCCTAGGTCCAGAACAAAGCATTCAAACAAGATTTGCAGGAAATTGCTAGAATGTCTTTTATTCCAAGTTTTCGCTCCGGACTTTACATTCAAGAGAAGTATATATAGACTCAGGACAGACCCTGATCTTTTCAAAATATCTTCTTCCAAATATCTAAATCTTATCATAAAAATCCCACCACCGAAGCTTTACAATATAAGGTATTTTTATATAGAGTTTCGATAAACCCTAATCACTCTGAAAATCTTCGTGTGGATCTTGCCATAAATGGAGAAGATAAGATTTGATTTTATCCTCGTCAAATGGGCACTGCATGTAAATGTATCTTTATCTTTCGGTAAGCTGTCAGAGCATCTCATTAATTCTTCTGCAAAATTCGGATGAGTCACTGACTTTCGAGGCCTTCCATCCTTGCACAACCGCCTTTGTTTGGTTCGAGTTGAGATTTTCGGCCCGTCATTACTTTTGCCATAAATTTTTTGGGCAAATGGATCCACCGGAAAATTCCTTGAAGCCTGTATTTGTGGCCGGATCTGCAAAATCTGGATGAGTCACTGACTTCTCGACATCTCTTATCTTTATCTTTCGGCAAACCGTCAGAGCATCTCATTAATTCCTCGCTTGATTTGTGTCGAAATTCAGGTTTGTCTGTCTTTCTCGCCATTACTTCTGCCATGAATGTAACTGTCGAATTACTTTCTGCAAAAGAAAAACAAAGATTAGAATTAATTAATTTTCCCATTTAAATATTTCTAGGGTTTGGACTGTGTCGAAAAGCTTTTACTTCCTTTGGATGGGTGATGAAAAATTTAAAGAATGGCCAAATTTTGCAAAATGAATATAAATCCAAACATGTCGCGATATCGCGACATTTTCTTCAAGTTACTTCTTCCTTGCTTGTGCCTTCACGAAAATGGAACATGTCGCGATATCGCGACATTTCCTTCACTTCATGTCTTTTAAGCTTTTGTCTCTCCGAAAATGGAACATGTCACGATATCGCGACATTTCCTTCACTTAGTCTCTTCCAAGCCTTGGCCCTCGCGAAAATGGAACATGTCGCGAAATCGCGACATTTCCTTCACTTAGTCTCTTCCAAGCTTCGTCGAAAATGGAACATGTCGCGAAATCGCGACATTTCCTTCATTTTGGTCTTCATTTTGAGCTTCGCAAGTCCGAAAATGGAACATGTCGCGATATCGTGACATTTCCTCCACTTAGTCTCTTCCAAGCCTTGGCCCTCGTGAAAATGGAACATGTCGCGAAATCGTGACATTTCCTTCACTTAGTCTCTTCCAAGCTTTTGCCCTCGCGAAAATGGAACATGTCACGAAATCGCGACATTTCCTTCACTTAGTCTTTTTCAAGCTTTTGCCCTCGCGAAAATGAGACATGTCAAAAATGGAACATGTCGCGATATCGCGACATCGGACTTTAAAAGATTTTAGGATACAATTAATTTTGAGCGAAAGTTCGACAAGTCCGAAAATGGAACATGTCACGATATCGCGACATTTCCTTCACTTTGTCTCTTCCAAGCTTTGGCCCTCTAAAAATGGAACATGTCACGAAATCGTGACATTTCCTTCACTTAGTCTCTTCTAAGCTTTTGCTCTCGCGAAAATGGAACATGTCACGATATCGTGACATCGGACTTCAAAATATTTTAGGATACAATTAATTTTGAGCGAAAGTCCGACAAGTCCGAAAATGGAACATGTCGCGATATCGCGACATTTCCCTCAAGTCATTATTTCCAAGCTTTTGCCCTCGCGAAAATGAGACATGTCCAAAAATGGAACATGTCACGATATCGCGACATCGGACTTTAAAATATTTTAGGATACAATTAATTTTGAGCGAAAGTCCGACAAGTCCAAAAATGGAACATGTCGCGATATCGTGACATTTCCCTCAAGTCATTATTTCCAAGCTTTTGCCCTCGCGAAAATGAGACAAGTCCGAAAATGGAACATGTCGCGATATCGTGACATCGGACTTCAAAATATTTTAGGATACAATTAAATTTGAGCGAAAGTCTGACAAGTCCGAAAATGGAACATGTCGTGATATCGTGACATTTCTTCAAGTCATTTCTTCCAAGCTTTTTCTCTCGTGAAAATGAGACAGGTCCGAAAATGGAACATGTCGCGATATCGCGACATTTCCTTCAAGCTTTTCTTCTACTTTGCAAACTCTCCAAAAATTGTGGGTTGACTCCAGCGACTTTGTCCACCTGTATTTGGCATTTTTACATATTGGTGAAGGATCTTCCTTACTCAGAAATAATTTTAACATTTGAAAAATGAATTTTAAATTGCTCGAGAATGATCAGCTTCACATGGTGTAGAAAAAATGATGAAAAACTCAAAGTGCCCAGAATTTGATGAAACTTTACAAGCATCTAAAAAGGCCCAAAGGGTATCCAAATTTGCAAACGGAACTTTAAAATTCATCACGGATTAAGGGAAAATGCATTTAGAAGTTTGCTGGCCAAAAATAGAAACTGCTATTGAAATCAATGCCATATGCAAGTATACTTGGACACTTTGATGTAGGCGAAGCTTGAAAAAGGGTGCAAGCAAAATTTGGAATTAAAACCCGAAAAACTCAAGAGGGTCCCTACGAAAAAATGAAAATTAAATATTTTCAAAGGATGGAATTTCATTTTTTAGTGGGGGTGTGTTGCTTCTCAACATGTACACCATTGTGGTGCTTTCCTACAAGCTATGTAGATTTTTATATCTTTTTATGATATATTTTTTTTTTTTGCTACACTAAAAAGAAAAGATCATACACACACACAAAGCAGTGATTATCTCGTTTAAAGATTGAGAGTGTGTCCTAGACCTGGTTTAGTGTGTTTTGGTTTTTGTTTTTGTTTTTTTGTTTAATTTTTTTTTTTTTGAAGGTTTTTGTAAAGAACGTTTAAATGCAAATGATGGCTCTTATGGCTCCCAAAAATGGTCGCCCCTTCAATATACCATTTCCAGGCCGATATACCAACCTCTCTATATACCCGCCCTTATGTGAGGGAAACTATAGGTACGTGAGAGCAGATGGTACGTGGAAGGTAGGCGATACGGAAGGGGAATCGTCCTATTTATGACACCTACCATAGAAGACTTATCCTCATGTGCTGGGAATAACCCCAGCTACACTCGGTCAGATTTCGTCAGGATTTACGTCTAGCAACAGTAGCGATCATGGTAATGGATGCAAAAATTCAAGCCAAGGTGGTGATGAAATCCACCGTTGGTCTTGATCAAGGGCTGGGGTTTTAAAACTAGCTCCTTGGTGTTTAATTTACCATGTGGTGTGTAGAGTTCTTTTTATTTTGCAAAATGGAAAAAAGCAAGCAGTAAAGGAAAACTACTTTCCCTAAGCAAGCAAGTACCCTAAAAACAAAAAAATTGAAGATAGAAATTGATAGGAAAAGTTCATAATCCTTACCTCTTCTCTGCCCAAAATCTATCGGTTCTGAGTTTCTTCCTGAAGACTGCATAGACAGAAATTCATCCCTGGGGGGAATGAATTACAGGACTGTATTCGTCACAGGGTTGTGCGAATTCCCATTCATCCCTGGGTAAGACAAATTATAGCTCTGTATCCGCCTCCTAATGGAACGAACAACAGTCAGCGTATGAAACTCAGCACTTGAAAGCAAAAAACAACCAATTTTGGATTAGATCTCTGATATTAAAAATAGAGGACAAGGTCCCACCGTTATCGCCACTGGAATCACGAGGATATGGAAACAAAAAAGGAAAACTCCAAGCACGATGCAAAAACGAAACTAAACTCAATGCTAAATCCTACGAATTAAAAATGCATGAAATGGAAAAAAACATGAATTGAAAACCAAATGAAATAACAACACTTTTATTTTATTTATGTATTTCACAATTTGGTTACAATTCGCATCCTCCCTTTTTAGGGGCGAGGAGCATCGAATTCATCTCTTGGTTACATCCATGGATAGCCATCCTTCTTCCGCGTGCCCACATGTAAGATGGGTGGACCAAAATGTCACCGATGCTTGTGTCTACGAGTGTTGATTCCTTGCTGCTCCTCTGATGTTCTGATCCTGCATTGAAAGGAACAAGAAATAGTTAGTAGCACCTGCGGATGAAACAAAACATGCAATCCCCAAGCCTACGATAGGTGAATGAGAAAAATGAATTAAAATATAACTAAAATGAATCCAAATCCTCTAAAAATTTAATAGGGCCATCAAGACATCACTAGGAGGGCACTACAAAAATAACAGTTAGGAAATTCCTCACCAAATTGAATTCGCTTCGAGACAGGGCGAATTTACCTGCAACAAAATGCCGAAAAGGTACTGTCCCAAATGTCCTACATAGGAAGATCCAAAAGACCTACAAATTTGGGGTTAGATGATTAGGGGCATTTTGGGAAGACCTAGATGGTCAGATTCTCCCAATTTGACCTTCGTAAATGGGAATTTGATGATGCTACCTGCAAGTTAGTAAAAGCGAACAAAGATAGAAACATGATCAAAATTATTCAAAATGAGACAAAATTTAAATGACAACCTATCTAAGCATCATAGAATTGAATGTAAAAAATGAAAATGATAGAAAGCAAAATCTACCACAAAATCCCAATCATTCCTAAAAGGGACGAATAGGCCTACAGTAGTGCGGGGGGGCGCCCGGGCGGGCCGCCCACTGTTTGAGGCATGATTTTGACACCAATCCACTTGGGATAGGTCTAAAATATCTTATAAGGTGTTGGCAACAAACTGGGTGGTATATTGTGGTCAAGTGTCAGGTTTTGGTCTCAAGATTCATCCTTCCGATAGTCACCCATTGACCTCCTCTCTAAAAGAGATCAAGGATGTAAAAGGCACAAATCGCACAAGGATGTATGGGGAAGTAAAATAGTAGCACTTCGTTGCTCCAAATTTCTCTTACTCTGTATCCTTTGGGGTGAGAAAACCCACCAATTTATAGACCTGGAGGTCTCTTGGGATGAGCATGCAGAGGCACCACTTGGTAGCCATGCCATTCCAAGGAGGGAATATTCCTCCCTGAATAGGGACTCCATGACTGGCCTTATAACATCCTCTAACACTCGAAAATGCTCACCTATACTCCCATGCAATGAAGGAAGCATTAAGTGGTGGATCCGAGCTGCCATTTGTCAAGATTTGACTTTTTTCTCGTCATACCTGTAATTCGCACCACCCTGGAGCGAATTGTGAATTCATCCCTGGGCAGAGTGAATCCCAATTAGAATTCATCCCTGGGTGGAACGGATATTGAGGAAAGTGCTTGAAGGTGCCAAAATGATTTTTGACCTTCCAAAACTACTGTGAGAGTGGTTAGGACCACTGTTTAACCTTTGGGGGCTACCCTAGGGGCTGTGTGTGCCAATGTGATCAGTGTTTGCAGTCACATAATCGGATTGGTACTATTTTTGTGTCTATAGTAGGATGTTCCAAGGGTAGTAGATGTCTAAATACTAATAGGATCTCCTTCATTTCATTGTGGTATGTTTTCCCACCATAGAATGAAGCTTGAGGTTAGTTTAAACCTCTCTGTAGTACCCACCTTTATGTCAACATCTCCCTTCTTAGGGATGACTATGCATCTTGTGTAAGTCATGTTGGTCAACAGTAACTTGAGGTTAGTTTAAACTTGATTCTACGTCTTTTGCCTTGGTCAACAGTAACTTTGGTTGTTTCCCTTAGTTTTGTTCTGCTGCATATTTTATGTTTGTTGTGAGACCCTTTAATTTGTAAAAGCAAATATGACATATTAATCATAAATTGAATGAAATACACTTTATTTTATAGAATATAGTTAATTTGATTAATTAAAGGTATGTAACATTGATTAATTTGAATAAAGAAAAAATAGTTAATATGGCTAATTAAAGGTATGGGACTTGGATTATTTTAAATAAAGGAAAAATAGATTATTTGGTTAATTAAAGGTGTGGGACTTGGATTAAGTTGAATAAAGGAAAAATAGTTTATTTGGTTACTTAAAGGTATGGGACTTTGATTAATTGGAATAAAGGAAAAATATTTTATTTCGTTAATTAAAGCTATGGGACTTTGATTAATTTGAATACAGGAAAAATAGTTTATTTGGTTAATTAAAGGTATGAGAGTGATTAATTTGAATAAAGGAAAAAAAGTTTATTTTTTTAATTAAAGATATGGTATTTGATTAATTTGAATAAAGGAAATATAGTTTATTTGGTTAATTGAAGGAATGGGACTTTGATTAATTCAAATAAAAGGAATATATATTATTTGCTTAATTAAGGAATGAGACCTTAGTTATTTCAAATAATGGTTTTTGAAATAATTTTATTAAAGTAAGACTTGTGATATATCTATAATTTTTGAAATACTCTTTTATGTGAATGAGAGGTAAGAATAGAAATGTGGAAATTATTATGAAATCAACTAAATAGTATATGGTTGAATGTTGTAATTAAATTTGTATAACTGCAATTTGGAAAAGTAGATAGTAGATGCATTTAGATGAATGCATTTCATAGAACCATGAGTTTTCTATATCCCCTACTACCCTCAAAGAATGATGGAAATATGAGGAGGATCAAAGAGGACAATTGGAACAAATGCACTGGGTTGTTTTATAATTTATTTTTGTTCAATAAGACTAGACTTGTAGGGAGAAATCCGTAAATGGACATGAATTTGATACTTTATTTTTTTAAGTATGGAGGTTTTACCATACTTGGATTCATGTAATGATATAATGAAGGAATCATGAACGTATTAAACTATTTATATAATATGTAGGAATTATGAATATTTAGTATTCCTTTGTTTAATATTTTATCTTATTTTTGTTATATTTTAATTTAAAGCACTTATTAGATGTTTGGTAGATATTGTTCTTGTTTAGATTAAATAAATTAAGTTAGTATTGTATTTCTAATAAGCATATAAAAGAACCTAAGATATCAGGATCTCTTATGGAGAACATATAAAAGGACCTAAGAGATTAGGACCTCTTAGGGTGAACTTAGGAAAAGACCTAAGAGATTAAGACCTCTTAGGGTGAACTTAGAAAAAAATATAAGAGATTAAGACCTCTTAGGGTGAACTTAGGAAAATACATAAGATATTAATACCTCTTAGGAAGATGCCAAACTAGAACCAACTTTGAATAACTACAAATGGGTTAATTTAGCTCATCATGAAGATGATATGGATGAATTAACTCATAGTACATGTAGCATGTCTAAAGATATATACTTGTGCATGGTATGGAGATGGGCATTTTCACAACCCTAAATTTTTCCATCCATTTTTTATATATATCTACACATCAGTTTCCTAACAATATATTCCTTGAGGCACACCCATCCCTATTCCCAACATAAATCCAGCTATGCAAGGGTACTAGGTGTTTACTTCATTGGTCAAGTTATCCATCTCATGGATATAAAGAGATAAAATTGACCTTTCCTTTTATTTTGACAAAAGGTGCATGCCGTATTTACACCATATAGAGGTTATTTTATGTGAGTAGTCTATGCATGCATGGTTGTCTATCCATATCATATCCATGTGAGTTAGATATTCCCTAACAGCCTCATTTTCAATTCTTTTGTTGAGGAATGACATCATACCCATTTATTCCTCTAATTTAGTTGCAAAGGGTCTTACTACTCTTTTAACCTTTCATTTTATGCAAGAAGGCTAATCACTTCTTGTTTCTAAAAGGCATCCCTTAACTACACTTGTCAAAAATTTTAGTAATATTTTTAGGTAGCATTAAAATGATCTATATTATTCACCATTTACTACAATATAGGAAACTTCATGAAAGTATTGAGAAGCATCAATTAAATGCCCCTCCATAAGGAATTCCTTTATTATTATTTAAGAACATCATAAAGGTACCATTCCAAAATTCAACATTTAATTAACCAACATTATCTATTTTACCAAGCATTGTCTATTTTACCACATGACATAAGCAATTTCATGAAAGTATTAAACAACATCAATTAAATGTCCCATGAGGAATTCCTTTATTAATTAAGAGCATAATAATCATTTCATTCCAGATTCAGTTTTTGAATAACCAACATTGTCTATATTACACAGTGGTCATTAACTTAAAGAATCATAACAATTATAAAGATTTAAAATAGAAGAACCATACAAAGGATTAACCACAAAAATCATAAAACATTGTTTTATCCAGGAAAACCTCCTTGTGGGAAAAAAATAGCCCAAATAATTTCCTCTTTATTCATTTCAAAAGGAAGTTAGTTATTTGTATACATCAAGACATTTCAATCTGCCTTTACACTCATAAGGATATTCCATAAATCCCTAATTTCTATAGGTTGAATTGGTCAATAAATTCATTCTTGAAGTCCTTTAGTCTTATGGTTTGTATTTTGCTGAGAGCTGACTGTATATTATCATCATCACCTTGAATGTTAGTGTAGTCTCTTAACCCTTTTCCCATCAGAGAACCTACTGTATAGTTGTATTATAGAGTACATTAACATTCACGGAGCCAGCCGTACTGGAGTCTTTTAGCCCTAAAGACCCCTTCGCTAGAGGTTGTTCTTGCCGTTCCCGGTGATTCTTAAGTACTGATCGAAGTGACTCCTAATTTGGAGTTAAAAATTTTGAATAGACTTCCTATATATGTAAAATTCATTCTATCTTGTTTTAAAACATGTCATTGGATGCTTTCCATGATACACAAAATCATTCAGCTCCAATGAAGGGCCCATTAGTCATAGCCCATGTTTCATCATTCATAAACCTAATTTAATTGATACCATACCAATTTCATTATAGCTTTATTTGCAACGATATTATAATAACCTAATGTTACATCACTTTTGGACCCCTTACGCAACCTAAAAATCAAATAAAGGTTACAACATGATCCATCTCTAATGATTACAAAGTGCAACTATAGACTGAATGGCTACACAAGAGTTTGTGTTCAACATCGAGAATGCTATAATAAGGCATTTGACCTAACTTACAAAAACCTACTCCCTGTTCAACAAGGGTATGCAATAGCATTATCATCACAATCACATGGTCTAACAAGGTTTCACAATAGCATTACCATCACAAGCACACGATTCAACTCGAAAGGCATTCCTTAAGGGTTGACACAACTATGCTCTTGAGGAATCATATGGATAACCTAGAATACACATTACAAAAAGTATTAAGTAAATTCACCATATATTTCTCAAGAGGAATTAACACTACCCACTATTCTCCATTCCTTATCAATCTAAAAGGTAAGCTTGAACTTACAACCACCACTAACCAATACTTCTTGAACTGTAATTTCTATCCAATATCGAATTGACTATGAAAGATTCCCAACCATCACAAAAGTAAAATGATATCTTTGACCAAAACCATTCATTGGCATCTAATAGCTCTGACCAAAGCCATACATTGGTATCTAATAATTCTAACCAAATCCGTATATTTGTATCCAATAGTTCTCACCAAGCCATACATTGGTATCTAATAGTTCTCGATAAAATCCATATGTTGGTATCTAACATTTATCACAAAGCCATATGTTGATATCTAATAGTTCTCAACCAAATCCAAAAATCAATATTCATACATCCTAAGGATATGGTACAAATTCTCTACTACAATAATAACATGTGTATCCAATTGACGAACAGATCCATAAACAAGTCCTCAAAATGTATGTGTAGGTAAAGGAAGAACTTATCAACACTATTTACTCTACCCAAGTGTTCTTGGGTGATGTATCTGGTCATAATGATTTCCTATGAACTTTTTATTCCTAAAGAACCATATAGGTAATGTCAAGTGCTTCAAATCATGAGGCAAGAACATAAATTAAACCTCGAGCTAACTACACAAAAACTCTAATAACATTTTATCATCAAAGACTAAGGATAAGTTATAATGCACAAACCTGAGAACTATAAATTCCTCTCACATATTGCATTGTCCTTTATTTCCTCTTTCTTCATCAAATCCTCTCTCAGAACCAAAAATATTTTCTAAATTATCTCCACATCAAATACCTCTACACCTTCCCCAAAATTTCCAAAACCACCACAAAATTCTCTCCCTTTTTCCTCGACCATCAAATTTGGGATATCATTAATGGAACTCAACTTTTCTTCTTTCCTTTATAGGACATATTGGGTTCCAAAACTAGCTTGCAATCACCTATAGCTATGAGCATGATCCCACCACTTCTCTTGGATTCTCATCATATCTTTTATTCATAAACCAAACTGAAGGTTCTTAGATCATTCCAACGTCCCCCTCATACTAATCCATTGACAATATCTGCTTAACTAAAGTGGTAATCCATATTGCTTATGTGAAGGTAATGTGTCCAATATCAATCTAAATATTCTCATCATATCTTTAAAAATGGATGAACAAAGCTTTTATTGTATTTGCTTACAACAAATGTCACATATCTTCTTTTTTTAATCTTGGCATAATCCAAGCTAATAAAGATATATAAATATATATTCCCTAATATCTTACCTAGATGAGATATGAAAATAATTTATTTAAGGGTCCAATGTCCTTTATACTACTACATTTATTTTATATTTTGGATGCCATCCAATATTAGAAGAATATTTAAACACCTAGGATTGTTGTATTTTCTCCATGCAAGTCATAATAAGCAACTTATTACAAAGGGTATTTATCCTTATTTCCCAAATAATATAAACCGTAGGATAATCTCATCAATTATTGTTCGTAAGATAACTTGTTCTTAGTGAATAAGTCTTCCTTCCATCCATGAATAAACTTGTTCCCATCATGCAAGCAAATTTATTAGCAATATCACTTTTTCCATAAATTATATCCTTACAAAAACTAGACATGTAAAAATCAATCATTTCATGAATAGATTACATCAATATCTGTCATGAAGTATATATCTTGCACAAACTAAACATGAAATATTCAATAATTTCATCAGCACATCTACATAGCAAAACATAAGTCATAAAATGAAATGTCTACCATGGGAGGATCATAACATCATTTGCCCCATAGGCTTAACACAATCCTCTGTGTTCATCAAAGTTTAACATAAAATAACATTACATAGTACTTTCAAACAAATATGAAAAGTGGTTTTGCATGTCTGCTACTTTCTCCCAAGTAGTGTTTCTCTCATAATAGAAGTCCCACTGGAAATTTGCTCTAAGATTCATTTCTTCATTAACATGTATCGAAATTCAAGTATTTTTACTGGTTCAACTTCTATAGCCTCTAGATATGCCATATGCAAATTAGAAAATTCCCACATATGTTCATCATTAGTTACATATTTCCTAAGCAATGAAATGTGAAATGTATCATGAATATTTGATTGACTGAGTGGTAAAGCAAACTCGTATCCCATAGGATGAGTCTTCTCTATAATCTCAAAGGGTCTTACAAAACATGGATCAAGCTTTGTGGACTTAATAGCACTCTTCTTTGGTCTCACCATAAAAAATTCTTTATCACCCATAGAAAACTCTCTTGGCTATCTCTTAAGGTATACATAGTTTTTTTGATGATCTATAACTTCCTTAAGTTATCCTCTAATCGTTCTTAGTTGTTTCTCCATTTCCTTGACCATATTGGGTCCAAACACAACCCTATCCTCTAGATTATCCCAATATAACGGTGTTCATAGTCCCTAGAGTGGTAATCAAGTGTCCTTATGGTAATCACCTCATCCTACAAAAATGCATGGATAACCAATCAATGCATCCACTAGGTATGATAGATGGGACCACTAAGTACTAGGTTCACTTACATTATACAGAATGTCAGGTTCAACCGAAAGTGCACTTCATAATACATGATATTTGAGGCCCATAAAGGCATATGGAACAACCTCAAAATTAAAATTGGACATCATCAATGTGTTCATATTGGAAATATATTTTTGACAAATATAAAAACCCTCATGTTTGGGTCTGAATGAGGCCTTAATCTGCAAGAAAAGCACCAATATGCCTTTACATAAGAAATTAGGAATATTCCTAGAATTAGAGAATATTATCCTTGGAATATTATTGGCATCGCTCTCTAGTGTTAAACACAAACTTTTTAATTTTCCCTAACAAGGTAATATTACATGGGACTACTTGGCTCGTCCACTTCGAAAAAATAATAAAAGGGGCCATATGGCCCTTTCACGTGCAATATGGGAGGAAAAAATGCTTTATAAAAATGCAATTTAAGGCCTTTATGGCTTGATTCTTAGTCACTTTGTCATGGGTACTACATTATAGGAACTTTATTAGAGGCTATATGGATCCCATTCCATTACACGGAAATGATAAAAAAATATTAAAAATAAAACAATATACCCTTCCATTATGCATGAAAAAATGAAATTCGACCATAGTGTCAACCATAAATACCATCAAGTATTTCACTTTGATTGTTACATTCTATAGTGGTGAAATAAAGAGCTAGAGATTAACCCATATGTAGTCCATCGTTTAACAACCATGAGAAGGACTGGTACATGCCACGATGAATGTGGTATTCATAACTACAAACATGTGCATCAAGGCCATAATGCAGTGGATGGAGAAGTTTGTGTGGTCAATGGAGGGTTTTGTTTTAGTTTAGGATCTATCTGTTTTCCTATGAATATATCACAAAGGATTTTTAGTGTAGGATTTGCTTTGAAGGCTCCACTGATGATGTTGTTTTTAGGTGCACTAGGTGTAGAATGTGGGCTTCCACTATCAGTCAGACAAGGGGGAATCTAGAATATTAGAGGTTGACTACAATGACACTAGCATGGACTTCATTGAATCATTGATTAATATACCTTTTTCCATGATCGATTTTTTTTTATCGATCAAAATTTATCCATTGCATGTGCATCTTGGTCCATAATTCTCTTCAATTTTTATTTATTACTATATAATATTAGTTGAGTTTCTTATTTCTTCGTGCTTCCACATGCTATGACAACTTCATAGTGATCAAATGCTTGCAAAGTAGCTCAAATATCCCACCCAACATAGAATCTTGCATAATGCTAAAATATCCCATAGTGAAATCTAAAAAACATATTGCTTTCCACAGACATAGGTAGAGAGGGTAATAAGTGGTAACTCATGATGGTGCATCAAGGATTACATTAGTTTACTATGCATGTATTTTCTCCTATGTGTACCTAAATGACTTTCTTTATTTCTGCTAGCTTGGTTTCTATTGCTTCTATGAACTCCTCCACCTTGGACTCTTCTTCCTCGGGAAGTGTAGCTGACTCCTCTAAGATACACTACTTTTTCTCCTCCAATTCTAGATCTTATTTTCATGTTCGTAGGGTTCTCAATTGCCATGGTATACATAGAAAAATCCTCCCCAACATTCATCATGGTCCTCTTCATAACATACATAGAAATATAAGGCTTAAATATCAGAGAAAAATAGATAATTGATATCTCTTGGCATCATAACATCATCATAGATCCACCATAGTATACGAATAATATATCACACTATCATCACCATGAAACCATACAAACAAAATACAACCACATCACCAACAACACATGATAAAATGACCATAAAAAATGCAATAGGATCTCCCATCAAACTCCCTCAACCTGATTACCAAAAAAATTGAAATCTGAGCACCTAACGGGGGTTCTAATTAGAGGCCACATGTGCATCATGGTGGTGGGTTGGAGTCAAACTAGTGGGGCCATGAGGGAACTGGTAATAGTCATGTGGCCATGTGTCTCTAATTAGAGATGATAGTACAAAAACTCCCAAGATGTATTATACATAAAAAGAGTACAATATATAGGCATAAGCCTATATGAAAAAATGACAAGTGTCAAGGACACATATCAAGGAGTACACATTAACTTTAACATGGAAAATTTCAACCTCTATTACAATATATGACGTATAATTTATAGAAAATTCCTTATTTCTATCTTAAACAACTTCCAACAACCTAAACCAAAATAGATTACATTCCAAAATAAACATAATATATTCAACCCTATATTAGGAGTCAAAGATGAGGTATCCCCGACCTACACCCATTCCCCTATGAAAAAAGGCCCCTATCGGTGCTTGTCCTATAGGAGAAATTCTAGAAAGATCAATATGGAGGTGGGTTTGTTGGATTTTGTTGCAGAGCCAAATCGAACATCAATGAAGAAGATCAAGGCGGAAGGTGTCTCCACTCGCACTCTGGTTGTTGAGGCTGGTAAAGAGGTGAAGAATAAGAAACCCTAGGTTTGCATGGCTAAACTTTTTATCTCTACATCTTCCACACTTCTCCAAGTGGGTAAGGTCATTGTAACTATGAATTATGATTCTAACCTTGAAACAAATATGAAAGTCTCGGAGTAAGACAATATCAAATACTGATGGCCCAGAAGGCTCTCAATTTTTGTCAGATTTACATAAGTTTATGGACTCTCTATTTTTGGTTGATTTACATAAGGTGGTCTGGTTTACGTAAATCATGTTTTGGTTTTCACTTGTTTGCTTGGATGTAGTAGTGTCCTTTATTTTAATCTAGTTTTGTTTCTTCTACTAGGTTGTCCTCCCAGATTTGTTCTCTGAAGTCTTTCATGGCATTTTTGTTTCTTGGTTGACTTCCCTTTGGTTTTGGATTTGAGCATGAATTCCTCTTATGTTATCGGTGGTCTGACCATCTTCTTAGATTTTTTTATGTAAAAATTTTAGGGTCCTTTCAAAACACTCTTATCAATAAATAAATAAATAAAAAGAGTCAATCCTTCTATTTGTTAGATGCAAGAGGGAATCTAGCAACTATTTCTTTCTTTTTTGGCATGAGATGATTTTATCCTATCCTTATAACTTTTAACTTAAGTTTGTAAGGTATTTGGTGTGATTGGAATATTGGGTTTAAGATATCTTCACTAGAGTTTCCTATCCTTCTCTACCAACTATCACTTTGTTATCCACAATCGTTTTACAAAAGTTTTTTGTTGGACATAGTTGTCTTCTTCCTCAATAACTATGTCACCCTTCTATAGTACTTTCAAAAATGTCTTTCTATAGTAATTGGGTAACAACTTAAACTAGAAACTATATATATGCTTAACAAGAAATAAACATTCATTTAGTATTCTCTTTTCTTAGTAAAGCACATGATTACACAAGTTAAAACAACAAGTAGCATCTTATTTTTGTTATTATTTAAACACACTTTATTTATTCATATGTACAAAAAAATATACTTATAAAACCACAATAGATTGTAAAAGACAATAATTTTAGGGCTAAGTTAAGACAAAAAAAAAAGATTAAAATGATGGTTAATATCAAATCCTATTAGGGTTATGCGTAAGGGGTTGGCCCTAAAATGTATTTATAAAAATGGGGTGAATTAGTTTTGAGATATAATTTTTTTATAATTTCAAGGTGAAAAGGTCCCCTATTATTAGGGGTAATATTGAAGATTTAAACTTAAAATGGTCCAATTATTATAAAATTGGGGTGAATCTACCCAAAAAAAATTACACCCAAAAGTTTTGGGCTAATGGGTCCCGGTCAAGGGTCCCCAATATTAGCCAATTTCAAATTTCAAAAATGAAAATATTCATTAATTAATGATGATTAGCCATTATGTATAACCTTGAATCCTATCATTTTACCCCTAACTAAACATGTATATCCCATGCAACCAAAAATGAGTAACACTATTGATGATTACTTGTCTTCTATGTCAAATCCTTCAAAATAGGTTTTCTTCATGTTATCATATTTGGTCTTCTTTACTGAATCATGAATCTATGGTTGCATGATACATTTTGGTCTTTGTCTAACACTTGCTAAAGTTGATTTTCCATGTTCCTTATCCTTGGGCTTCTAAAATATAGATGCTAAGGAATATTAGCCTTGTACATTTTTCTTGTGCTTTTTAGAGGTTTTTTCTATAGCCTATTATGGTTAACCCTAAGGTATGCTTTGGATAGAATCAACTACCTCTAGTTTATTCAACTTATTTTATAAGGTGGCCAACTTATTATGCATGAATTTCATTGTCCCATTTACTACTTGCACCCTTTCTCTAATATTTTTAATCAACAAATAAATTCATATAGTAATTGGAGGTGAAGGGATCTAGAATCCTTTAGTGTCATCCTTTTTAGAAGCATCCCTTGTAGTTTATATTGTAGGATTATGAAATTATACAATAGTTGCCTCTGCTACAAGAACATGAAATTCTTTAGTAGTATCTCTTGTAGTTTATATAGGGCCATGAAAATCCATAGATTCCTAAGGTGAGTCATGTTCACTAGATATATCAACAAATATTTGCTTTATCTAATCAAAAATAGCTAATTCTTCTTGAAATCCTTTACACATTTTAATAGCTAAAGCAAAATTCATGGATCTAAAAATTCTAGTGGATTTGGATTTTCTTATAGTATCATGCTTCAAGATTTTTCAAAATATTTTGCATCCTTTTTCATAGACGGGTTGGAATTCTTCGCAATGTTATGCTCTTTCTAAGATTTTTTAGAAGTTTATACTTTATTTTTTTTATGGGGACTAGATTTCCTTATAGTGCCATGCCCATTTTGAGATTTTATAGAAGATGTTGGATATTTTTCATAGGGGGGCTAGATTTTTCATAATATAGGGGGACTAGATTTTAGGGTTTCTTCATTTTCTAAATAATCTCTCTTTTGAGTCACTTTTCTCTTCTTTTGAGTCATCTTCCTTTGATTCCTCTTTCTCAAACTCATATTTTTTAGTGTCTTCTTTCTTTGAGTCCTATTTCTTAGATTCATCTTGCTCAAAGTCATCTTCTTTTTCTCCTAAGTCATTATCATTGGGGGGCATAAGTAATAAAGATATCACATTAGCCCATGATATTTGTGTATGTTCTAGTTGTTCCAAATGTATTAACTTAATAAGCCCATAATGGGCCATTGTGCTAGTGTATACATTTTGGACTTTCATGGCCATTACTCTAATAGACTCCATTAAATAAAAGGTAATGCAAAGATTGTATTCACTATTGTGAGAAAATTTTATGGTTGAGCGAAACTAAAAATGGTAACCATATAAATATGTAATTCTACTCTCCAAAGTGAAAAAATATAGTATTACATTACTTACCTCTTACCAATGTCTAGTAGAGATTTCTAAAAAATTCCTTTGATGGTGACTTTACAATCATACATGAAACAAGGCTTTCTAAACGTGTCTATAATTTATTTAACCTTCAACCATGGTATCTTGTACCATATTTTTCTATCAATGGAGACCATAAAATTGTAAAAAAGGCTAACAAAGGAGACCTCTATAATAATATTATGGGGTATGATAGTTTTCATGGTTTCTATATCCAACCTCTTTACGAATTCTAGTGTCACAACATTATTATCTTCCTAAAATAATTTCATCGATTGATACCACACCACAACACATAGTCTATTCTTGGCCTCTTTAGAAAATGTAGAGAATTCATAGTGGCTAGTTCACAATGCTTTCATGGTCCCACCATTTTTTAGAGATATACCTTTGAAATTAAAAATAAGGTTGCCTAAATAAAATAGGGAAATGTTTGCAGGAAATTTAGGCACAATTTGGAATGCATTCATAGTAAATTATCAAATATTTATAGGAGGCCATAGTATATAGGATATAGGAAACATCTACAATAAAAATGGAGAATGTGGCTACAAAAAATTAAGCTCAAGGCTATATAAAATAGGACACATTTTCCATAGAAAATAAAATCTGTATTTACAAAAAATAAATCATAGTTTCAAAAAATGGGACACATTTGCCATAGAAAATAAAATCCATATTTACAAAAAATAAAACAAAGTTTCAAAATATGAGGTATACAATGAATGTTGGAAAAATACAATGGAGGTATGCAAATCAATCGATTTGGTTGGAAATACTATACATGAAGAATTTGAAGGTAGTTGAAGCATGTAAAGTACTAATACTTATGCATGTAAATTTAAATTGGGACACATGTCCCATGATAATTGCATTTTTTAATTATGGTGTAGATACTAAAATCATGTAAATTGAATAAGACTGCCAAGGTGCCACTCTCATCGACATCATATGGCCCCATTAGGCAACCCTCAGGGGTTAATTAGGGGTCCTAAAAACTTTTGGGGAGGTTTACCCTACTTTTGGGAGGTTTTGGGTCATGTAGCCATGGTCGTACCACCCTAGGGTGGCCATAGTTCATGGCCATACCACCTAGGGATGACCACAAGCAACCACCCCTAGGTGGTACAACCATGGTCCAGGCCCCCCAAAAAGTCAAAGGTGGGATAAATGGAAATAAATTTTTGCCATTTATCCCACCCAATCACTCATGATAGATTGGGATACTATCATGGCCATTAAGGACTACAAAATGGAGGTCCAAATTGGAAGCCTCTTCCACCCTTATGCATGGTAAAGGCATTGATAAGTGGTGGAACCTTCCTTGCATGCCCAAACTTGCCCCTTTACTCCATTTGCCATCTTGGGCTATAAATTGGAGTTTTTTAACTCAATTTCAGAGAGATACCTTTACAAGAATTGCCCATGAAGTGGTACCAAGATTTTATCTCACCTTTTTGCCCCCATATTTGTCCTTCATAACCTCGTCAATTGAAGGTATTTTCAAGGCATACCCAAATACGGTCATCATTTTTAAAACCCAAAAATTGTAGTGATTTAATTTACTAAATTTGATGACAACACCCCTAGGAGGATCCTAGACCATATCCAAGTGGAATTGGTGGTAAAAACCACCCTATTTTATGGTCATCCACACCTAGGATGGTTAATAGTACCAATTGGAACTCTTAGGTATGACCATGAATTGGCCCATAGTATTGAACTAATTTTAATGTAGATAAATTTTATAGCATTATATTAACATCACACTCAATTTTGGTAAAGTTTGGAGTGGTTTTGAATTTTTAATTTAGGTTTTTGTGATTACAGTCCTAATTGGCCCACCCAGGGATGACCACAAGTTTTTCTCATAATATCACTTCAATTTCTACTCAAATAATTACAAAATCATATAATATACATCATTCTAAGTTTTCATGTCATTTGGAGTATTTTACACCCATCGATTGCAATTTTTACGTTCAATACTACATGAATTTCATGGTATTTATCATAATACGCATATGCTATTAACATATTTCAATTTCTTGTGTGTAGGTATAGATATTCAAGCACATGAGCGAGGATATAAGGAGTTGAAGAAAGATAGCTCAAAGAAGAGATAGTGCAAGCCCACTCTTCAATTGTGAGTGTGATAGGAACATTAAAAGTGTGCCATAAGTTCATGGAGGAATGATAGAAGAAATTAGAATTCAAGAGGGGGAGATTTCAAAACCTTGTAAGAATAAGTGGACTAAGAATCCAAAGGGTAATCCTACACCATCAAAGTCGATTGCAGTCAACCAAGTTGCCATCAATGTACCAGGGCCTGCACAAATAATGCCACCTCAAAAGGTAAATTATCAGTCCCAACCTCCTCCTATAATTTACAACAATAACACCCAAGCGAATCAGGGGAAAATTCAACAACATCATCCTAAGTGATAGTATACAAACTTCATTGAGTCAATGGAATCCCTATTTGATCATCTGTGGGCTGCCAAAGCAATTACTTTTCTATAAATCCAACCTATAGACCCGAGTAAAGGCAAAAAGAAGCCTATGGGACATCTAGAAGAACTATTTTGTAGATATCATAGGCATATTGGGCATGACTTGCCTAAGTGCTAAGGTTTCAAAAACCTAGTGTAGGATATGATCGAGAGGAATGACATTCAAGTGGATAATCTTCTTGCCACAAGCAATTAACAAATGGGTGTTTTCAAAGACCCATTACCCACTCATGAGGTACAGGAATCTCCTACAAAATAAATGAATGAGGTCAAGATGACACCCCCTCAACAAGGGTTCATCAGGATGGTTAGTATCATTACTAAGAATAAACGTTACCCAAGTCAAGTTGCACCACCTACAACTTCAAGCGATTTTCCATCAACATCATAGCCTTGACCACCTCCAGTGAAAAGCCTTCCACCTCATCCAATGGTGATAGTAAAATGTAAGCTTGCTCAAAGCTTATAAACAACATCAACTATAATTTCCATATATGAGCTTATTCAACAATCTCCACCTCACAGAGAAGCTCTTATGGACATTCTTAAGTTGATTGATCTACAGTCCTAGAATTCTAACTCCTTTATCGATTTTGTGGGACATGTGCAATAGTGTAAGAAACTGGTGATCACGTTCCATAAGCAGGAACTCAAACCGATAGCAAGTGATGTGGTTGATCCTCCTCTACACATGATTGTGTGAATGGAACACCATATAAGATATTTTTAATTGACATTGGTTTGTCAAGTAAAATTATCACCACTAGTTATCTCAAACATCTAGGACTTCCAAGATACCATGTTCTTGCATCTACTTACACCCTCTAAGCATTCAATGATACTATATGTTCCACAATAGACACTATAGTCCTATCCATTCAAGTGGGACATAAAATTATATCAAAATTATGTCATTTTTTGGAGGGTGCAATGGCCTACAATATATTGCTGGGTAGACCTTGGATCTGGGACATGAAGTGTGTTCTCTCCTTTGCTCACCAATTTCTAAAGTATACTTATGAAGGGAAGGTACACATCATCTTTGTAGACCTTGAGCATTTTAAGTACTACAACTTGGTGTAGCAAATCCCTGAGTTGACCTTACCATCAACTCATGTGGACTTCCAACTAAACACATCCATTAGGGGTCGACTTACATCACCATCGCCTTCCATTACCCAATTACCATATTCCTCCATATCATCATCATCATTGGCAAATTTAGAGACACCTTCATCATCGTTATATCCTCCACAAAGGAACATGGTGAAGAGACCAATTGATGAGATCCCTGTCATTATTTCCACCATCTCTACAAAAGAGATTCCTAGTCTAGTAGATGAGGAACCATCTCATGAGGTACACATTGAGTCATCTCAAGCCTCACTTTTGTCTCCTCCATCTTCACCATCCCAGGTTACAATCCATATGGCTAGTATAGGGTTAGGAGAATACCTAGTGAGGCACATCACAATAGTTTTGACCATTAAAACGGTGCAAGATATAGGATGACCTTGTCTCCCCATAGGTAGCATCGTGCCTCTAGGTATACCTCCCAATCAAACAAATTTTATATATGGGGGTATTGAATATGGAACATTTCCAGCTCCTCAACAAGAAGAATATGAGGAACCTTTCTCTGAGGACATAAATTACATGTCAAATCCTGACTACACCTTGCATTATCTACATCGCTATCATTAGAATGGCTATGGTTTAGGATTATATGAACAAGGTACTTATGTTCCTTGCTAGCCACAATATCAATTACCATATGATAAATTTGGTTTAGGACACAACAAACCAGTACCTTTAGATGTACTCATAGATATTTTAGAACACCTAGGTTTGAACTATAGGGATGAGCTTGCACATGATCCCTATGCTAATCCAAATCATGTCTACTCATTGGGAGATTAATTTCCTGTAAATATGATATATCAAGGGTTATCACATGATTTCACCCAATCTTAGGAAGTGGGTGAAGGTTCGCATACCCTTCCATATGATAGTTAGGAAGAGGATCAAGGTCCTCCTCATAAATGGACAAAAAATGATGAATCAAACTATGGTATAGCACCCTTCAACTACCCTTCAGATGAGGAACATGAGCAGGTCATCTCATTGTATTATGAAGAAGAGTTTTATTAATGTATGTTTCCAGTGCAACATCCCATCTAGTGATATCTTTTTCCAATTGAAGAGCAAGCTCGTTGCCTCCCACATCGACAACTGCAAGTCATTCTACCTCCACCACAACCATCTTCACAAGTATTGTGAAAACCTATAGAAATGGGGTTTATAGATAGGGGGTTCATCCAAAGGTACCCATAAACCCTTTGGTCACCCTAAAAATCCCCAAAGGTGTCTACGATCCCTTTGGTCACCCTAAAATGCTCCAAAGGTGTCTACAAACCCTTTGGTCACCCTAAAATGCTCCAAAGGTATCTATGAACCCTTTGGTCACCCAAAAATGCTCCAATAGTATCTACAAACCCTTTGGTCACCTTAAAATACTCCAAAGATGTCTATGAACCCTTTGGTCACCCTAAAATACTCCAAAGGTGTCTACGATACCTTTGGTCACCCTAAAACACTCTAAAGGTATCTATGATCCCTTTGGTCACCCTAAAACACTCCAAAGATGTCTACGATCCCTTTGGTCACCCTAAAATGCTCCAAAGGTGTCTACGATCCCTTTGGTCACCCTAAAATGCTCCAAAGGTGTCTACGATCCCTTTGGTCACCCTAAAATGCTCCAAATATGTCTATGATCCTATTCGTCACCCTAAAACATTCCAAAGGTGTCTACAAACCCTTTGGTCATCCTAAAATGCTCCAATGATGTCTACAGACCCTTTTTTCACCCTAAAATACTCCAAAGGTATATAATAACCCTATGGTCACCCAAAAATGCTCCAAATATGTTTATAAATCCTTTGGTCACCCCAAAAAATCCCAAAGGTATCTATAAATCCTTTGGTCACCCCAAAAAGCCCTAAAGGTATCTATAAACCCTTTGGTCACCCCAAAAATCCCTAAAGGTATCTATAAACCCTTTGATCACCCTAAAACACTCCAAAGGTATCTATAAACTCTTTGGTCACCCAAAAATCCCTAAAGATATCTATAAACTCTTTGGTCACCCCAAAATCCCCAAAGGTATATATAAACCCTTTGGTCACCCAAAAAGCTCCAATGGCATCCATTAAGCCCATTGGTCAAATGTATATCTATATATTTATAAAAATTCAAAAACATTATAAAAATATCAAAAACGAGGGTTATGCATAAGGGGTTGGACTCAAATATACTTGTAATAAAATGGTGAATCCTAATATTCACTCAATTTGTGAATATTCACCAATGTGCATAACCTTGTCAAAAATACAAAAATACTGCATTGAATAGCATTCCATATATCTACATTATACACTCACTTGTATTAGGCATACATATCATCGCATTTTGCATTCTAGATATTGATCATACATGTCTAGCACTAGGTCTGTCCACTAGTCATATGTCAAAATCAATGTTGTCAAAGGTTAGTTTTACCACTGTTTACATTATATTTATCATTTCCATACACATTCCATATTGTGTGTCTATTTCCCTTCACTTAGCCATTGTTCATAAGGTATATTTAGGGTTTTTGATCACTCAACCATCTCTAGTTTTCTTTTTAGATTTTGTAGAAAGCTATCCTAATTTTTAGAAGGTAGAATATTGCTTTGATTGTACCTTGTATACGTCAAAATCCCAAACATATTTTCACACAAATAAATCCAAGTTTTTGCACAAGGAAATATGAAACCTACAGAGTGGTCCATGTTACCCTAAGTGAAAATATTTTACCTCACTCATCCCCTATATGAATGGTTCAAAAATATTGAGAATTGACAAAAGTATGAGTTCCTCCTTACCCAAAACAATCAAAATCCCTTGCTTCATGCCAAATCGGGGCAAGTATCCAAAAAAGAAAAAATAAATAGTGGTTGTTACCACTCAAAAAATATTCAAAATGAAAAGTGATTTTCATGATTAGCAAAAGCAAAAAGTAAAATAAACAATGGTTCTCACCACTACCAGAGTCCCTTGCTTACTATAAAAAAACGAGCAATCCCTGGAGCAATTCAAAAAATTAAAGAAAAGAAGGGAGTATTAAAATTGAATTCCTAAAATTCTCAACATTTGACAACCATAAGGTGATCCTCATTACAGGTTAGGTGGCATCAAACCTACCTAGCAATGGCGATATCCTTACGTATGATGATATGTCTGTCACATTAGCAACCTTCTTTTGTATAGACCAATTCTTGCATGAGGATGCGCTAGATTTTTCTATCCTGTATTGCCTAGTGGTCTAATGCAACTACGTACATACAATCAAGATAATGATATGTATAGGTTGATCTTCAGTACAAATGGGTTGCATCAATCCTTTTGGGAACTAGGGTAACTTTATGCGTTATCATAGCAATAAAATCACATGCACACATAGGAATGTTGAATATCTTGGTCATCTTAGTAGATTTAAATTTTGCCAAAAAGTCTTGCATGGTTAATATACAACTTTTGACTAGATCACTAGAGTGTTTGAGTCTCATGAAAGTCTTAAGGACATCATATAACCTCATATTATTCAGTCCATCACATAACATTTTATCACATGTTTGTCAATTTACATTTTCACAATCCATTGCATAATATCATGATAAATTCAAAATGAATAAGATGAATTTTTTACAGTCTATGGTGCTAGCATCTAGTGTGTCAAATAGCATTCATATCTCATTAGTATAGGTTAACAATTCATTCATTTCATTTTGCATATGCTCATCTACATATCATCAAATCACATCATATTACATGATAAGCATCCATAAAAGCATCAATAAAGAATATATAATAAATGTTTCATACATCTAATAAATAAGTAGAGTAACACATGGTCAACCATCCCACTCTAGGATGACCACAAAAAAAAATCCCATAAAAACAACTATACAAAGATCAATAAAATGGCCTAAAATCCACCAAAAACAGGTCAAAATTGATGAATTTCACAAAGGATCAAGATTGCATTCAAATTTTTCATGGATGAATTGAAAATTCTCTACTTCACTCCCCAAGAAGGCCATTTTGGCTAGACCACTCCATGGTAATGAGGTATTTAGTCTTTTTCTTCCATGAAATATCAACAAAACGATCAAAATCCTAGCAAAATTGATAAATCTTACAATGGATCAAACTAAGGGTAATCCCAATCCAGTCATATGGGTCAAGCGACTCATCACCTTATCACTATTCATGCCCTCATTGACTCGTCACTTGAGGGGGTAGTCATAATAACGAATTCATAATCAATATCAACACTTAAACACTCAAAAGTGCAAGTTGCATACATTCAAAAGAATCATTGCCAAATACAAAATTTCAAGCCTACACTGGGTTAAATAATTTAAAAAATTAAACAAAACAAATTCTTGGTCTCCTTTAATCCTTAGGAATTTACCCATAAAAAGGCTTATAAGTGAAACAAGGAACCAAGACCAAGTATACCCTAAGCCCCTATGACTTCCATTGTAGAGTGGCTAAAAGGTATACCAAAATCAATCCTTCAATTATGTCAAAAGCAAGGATTCCAAGAATGTATGTTCTTTCCACAATAGAGGCATCTAAAGTTGGTTAGGTTAATGAATAACCTTAATCATTTAATGATTTAGTCATATATTTTTGCTCCGTGCTATGTTTCACACAATGCATCTCAAAAAGGGGTATTTGTAGACACTAAAATCATGTAAATCAGATAATACTACCAAGGTGCCACTCTTATCAATATCATATGGCCCTATTGGGAAACCCTCAAGGGTTAATTAGGGGTCCTAACCACTTTTAGGAAGGTTTACCCCACTTTTGGGAGGTTTTGGGCTATGTAGCCATGGTCGTCCCAACCTAGGATGGCCACAGTTCATGGTCATCCCACCCAGGGACAACCACAAGCAACCATCCCTGGGTGGGATGACCATGGTCAAGGCCCCCAAAAAATCAAGGTTGGGACAAATGGAAATCAATTTCTGCCATTTATCCCACCCAATCACTCATGATAGATTGGGAGACTATCATGGCCATTAGGGACTGCAAATTGGAGGCCCAAATGGGAAGCCTCTTCCACCCTATGCATGGCAAAGGCATTGACAAGTGGTGGCACTTGTCTTGCATGCCAAAAATTACCCTTTTTCCCCCTTTGCCCTCTTGGGCTATAAATTAGAGTGTTTTCATTCAATTTTAGAGAGAGGTATTTGCAAGCATTGACCATGAAGTACTATTGAGATTTGCTCTCACCTTTTTACCCTTGGAAATCTCGTCAGTCAAAGGCTTTATCAAGGCATCCCCAAATACGCTCATCATTTTCAAAACCCAACAATTCCAATGAGTTAATTTACCAAATTTTATGACAAAACCTCTAGGAGGATTCTAGACCAGATCCAAGTGGAATTGGTGGTAAAAACCACCCTATTTTGTGGTCATCCCCACCTGGGATGGTTAACAGTCCCAATTGGAAATCTTGGGAATGGCCATGAATTTACCCAAAATTTTAAAATAATTTAAATTTAGATCAATTTTATAGCATTATATTAGTATCATACTCAATTTTGGTGAAGTTTGGAGTGGTTTTGTAATGTTAATTAGGGTTTTTGTGATTACGGTCCTAATTGGCCCACCCAAGGATGACCATAGTTTCTGCTCATAATATCACTTCAATTTCTACTCAGATCATTACAAAATCATATAATATACATCATGCTAAGTTTTCATGTCATTTGGAGTAGTTTAGACCTATTGATTGCACTTTTTACATTCAATATTGCATGCATTTCATGGATTTTATCATAATACACATATGCTATTAACATATTTTAATTCCTTGTGTGTAGGTACAAATATTTTAGTGCATGAGGAAGGAGCTAAGGAGTTGAAGAAATATAGCTCAAATCAGTGGTAGTGCAAGCCCACTCTTCAATCATGAGTGCAAGAGGAACATTGAAAGCACATCATAAGTTCATGGAGGAATTAGATCCTTCAACTCTGTAACTTGAATTGTATAAAATTGAAAACCCTCAAGGGGATGTATTGTAACCTCATATTTGAAAAATGAATAAATACAAATAGAACCCCCCTTTTTCTTAACTTATTTATCATTTACTTGCTTACTTTATCATCTCTTTTGAATTCTTGAATAGAACATTAGATGCATTTCAATTTCATTTTCTAGGTGCACTATTTTTCTGCTCTTCAAATGATATGAATTGTACTTTTTGGTTGTTTTATTTTTAAATTAAAATGCATGCCACCAACTATCACCTATCAAATAATGCCACCTATCCAATTTTATACCCAATCAATTGTATGTCTAGTCATGTACATACATCACTTTACCATCCACTTATTAGCTTATTTACCCTAGAAATGTCACCCAACCAATTGTATACCACTTTAAATTATTAAAACATGCGTGACACATAACCTAACCATATGCCACATCATGTCAAACTAAGTCAGATTCCATTTTTCATTATGTGCTACTATGGAAGAATATGGCACAAAAATTTTATGTAGGAAACTATTTAGCAAAAGAGATACTACAAAAACTTTGAGGATATCCTACCTTGTTTTAGTCAATATAGGCAACATGTACTCACAATTGGAAAAATAAATTTCAGAAAAAAGGATAGTATCATCCCAAATAAAGGATTTTCATTTCCTATGAAGCACACACACATGGAAATAAAGGAGAGGGAAAATATAGAATGTAGATTTAAAAGTATATTATACACATACAAATAAAGTAAAAACTTATCAAAACAAGAGAAGATATAGAGAGTACCTAAGTTTTTAAAGCAAATAGTTTTATTATGGAACATTATGAATATATTAAAGGAGATAAAATCTTCAACAATAGCTATTAGCAACTACTTTCCAGTTTCTAGAAGAGTGTATGTTCTAAGAGGAACTAAATAAGAATAGAGGAACTAGAGCTAGTTCATCATTCAACTTGAGGTCAATGAGTTACAAAAGAAAGTAGCTCTCTTGAAGAGGAAGGTATCTCTCCTACAGAGTAAAGGAAACTCTTCTAGTTAAGAAGGGAAATTTTCTATGATCTACAATTATGCTTGGTTGATTACCTATTGAATAAAATTGGTTTTTCAAAGTGGCTTGTGATACAAATTTAAGCAGTTTCCATTAACCAGTAATATTTGAGTAGAGTCATTTTAACACACCATTTCAAAAACTTTATCAGTTTCATAAGGACCTAACCATTATGTACGAAGTTCACCTTTATCAGTTTCATAATGACCTAACCATTATGTGCTTGTCATGCCATTTATTTTATTGTGTTTGAAAATATTTTGTATTATGCAATACTTTAAGCACCATCTTGTCTAAAGTATTAAGGTGAGAAAGTCTTTCCTATTGAGCTATAAAAATATTAATTTCAACCTACAAGGTAGTTCTTAAGGTTTGGATTTCAAAATCATTTGGCATTAAATATTTCTTTACATAAACCATCTCATAAGGAGTGAGACCTATAGTTGTCATCCAAGTGTTGTTATAGGCTCAAAAAAATTCCTTTAGTTGATATCCCAATCTTCCTTGTGTGATGCTACTATCTTTGTTATAATATTTTTAAGTTCCCTATTGGTGGCCTCTACCTTTCTATTTAATTATGGATGAAAAGAAGAGTATTTTTAGTAATTATCTTGGTATTTCTAGACAAAGGTTACAATCACTCGAAAAATAAATTAGGGTCCCTAATCCATGGATATTTCATAAGGTTCTCCAAAGTGTTGAAATATATTATCATAGAGAAAGGTAGAAACTTTATTATCACATGCCTACTACAAAGGTTTCACTTCCACCCATTTGATCACATAATCTATGCATACCAAAATGTACTCATTGAATTAGCAAGTAGGGCTAATAGGACCTACAAAGTCAAGTCTCCATTTCTTGAATTGTTCTAGAACTAATATGGAGGGGAATTTGATCATTCACAATTGGTCTCCCCATCTGTTGACATTGGTCAATCTAGAAACATAAATCTTCACATATTTATGTAATGATGTCCAATGGTACCCTACTTGCAAGATTTTATGAATGGTTCTTTTAGTAGTATAATGCCAACCACAAGGCTTCTCATGAGATGCACATAAAATATCATATATTTCTTCTTCTTGCACACATATATGAATAATATAATTAAAACTCAATTTAAATAGAATCCACCAATTCATGTGTAATGTCCATTTTCATGGATGATCTTCCAACATCCACTAGGAGAAAAATGAGAAGGAATTTTTCCTAAAACAAGATAATTTGCAATGTCATCCAACCAAGGAGTACGTAAAGAAGTGCAAATAAATTATCATCAATCAAAGTATATTGTATTGGTTCTAGATCATTATCTAAATATAAATATAATAATTGGTCAACAACTACATTTTCCTTTCTTGGATTATCTATAATGGTAATATTAAATTCCTATAATAGTAACAACCAACGAATAACTCAAAATAGCTTTATTCATGAGATAACAATTGGTAGAGTGGTTGGTGGGAATACAGACTTTGTAAAAAGTAATATATTGTCTAAATTTATTGACTACATAGACTACAATAAGAAAATCATTTTCAATGATTGTGTAGTTCAATTATGCATCAAAAATATTTTTACTAATAGAATAAATTACATAGGATTGTTTCTCCTCACTTTGAGTTGAAATAACCCCTAATGCTTAGTCATATGCATTTGTATGAATATGGAAAGGTAAACCACAAATAGAACCCCTTTAAATAAGAGTAGTAATAAGGATTTACTTCAAAATGTCAAATACCTTTTGACATGCATCTATCCATTTCAAATCAACATCTTTTGTTAGTAACTAAAATAGCGAGATAGATATATTAATGTAGTCCATAATTAACTGACAATAAGAACTAGCATGTCCTAAGAAACTATTTACATCCGTTAGTTTTGCGGTGGTGGTAAGGAGAAAATGATTTTGATTTTGGTTGTATCTACTTTAATCCCTATTGCAAAAATATAATATCTCAAAATAACTCCCTTAGTCATCATCATTAAGTATTTCTCATGACTAATATAAAGTTTTTTTAAGTGATAGAATTCATGTATTTTATAAATATTTTCTAATGCATGTTCAAGTATGTCTTTGTCAGTAGTAAAATCATCCATATACCCTTCAAGATAATCATGGATTAGATTAAAAAAAATATATTATAACTTTTTGAAATATAGTTGGATCATTGAAAAGTCCTAAAGGTAAAATACAATAAGAATATGTACCTCAAAAATAGGAGAAAGTGATTTTCATATTGATCTCCTTCAACTACCTTAATCGAGTTAACAGCTAAGTCCTAAAAAATAAAAATATTATTTTCTAGCTAATGTTTCTAATTCTTAATAATTATACAAAATCACCATTTACCATTCTTCTTTAGGATAATATTTATTGGAGAAACCCATTGTCGATATGAGATGGGGTAAATAAATCTAACATTTAATAGTTTTTGGATTTCTTCTTTAACAACTTATTTCAGTGCTAGAGTGATCCTTCATTGTGGTTGTCTTATTGGAGCATACTCTTATTTAATAAATATATTGGGTGCATATAGAGGGATGGATTCCCTTCATGTCATTATAATCCCATGTGAAAGCATCCTCTAGAGTGGTTAATAATTTTATTAACTATTTTTCTTCAAGTGACTCTAATTTACTATTAATGTTAAGGGTATTTCCAAGGCATACTTCAACGTGTTTATAAGCCAAGATATTGACATCAATAACACAAATATCATTGATAAAATAGTTTAGTGGAAATTTGTGTGGTAGCAATTGGTAAAAAATAATAGAATTTTAAGAATTATTGGCATCATGAGATACAATGGATTTCAAAGGATAAATATTTCTAACATGAGGATTCTACATGAAAGGAACTTACCAATGATATTTAGTTTACATCTTTGATACATAGTTGAATTGACATAGAAGCATTATGAGCACAAAATAAAGAAAAACCTATATCTGGATTGATGATGAGAGAGTCACAAAATTCTTCTTCAATACTATGTTCATAGGCACTAAGCACGACCAAATATTGGATGATTTATCCATATTTTGGTTCATAAATCCATAAATTCTTAGCATATGATTCAAAAGTTTTGGTAGGTGGATAAAATGTAATTTTCTTAGTATGCATGCCATCATAGATGCTTGTATTTCCTAACCCACAAATGATAAAAGTAGTTGTAGTGGCTAACCAAGGTCTACCAAGTATCAAAGGATGCCCTCATAACTTGGTTTTAGTTTGTAGGACTACAAAATCTAAGCATAGTCTATTCATTTTCTCTTGGCCATTGCATTTATGATAGATCCTAAGATAGTTAAAAAAATTTACAATTTCATTTATCCTATATTTACAATAAGTATTGGAATTTTAGGATCCCCATATTTAAAAAGAATAATTTTTCTAGACATTAGGTTAGAAATTTTTCCTAAGACTTGAATGCTCTTGGGATATTTTCTCTTCTTTCTTAGGCATTTGATGCAAAGGTCTTTTAACTTTTTTGGCATATATGGGTACATATTTAATATATTGTAGCAAAGGAATCTTAAAATTAATATTTCTAAGCTCTTCTACTAATTCAAACTCATGTTTATGAAGCTCCTTATTAAAGTCAATATATCAAGAAGAGGTCCAAATGTAGGTTTAGACATAGGATCATGTCCTTATTTAAAAATAACAAGTATTTCTTTAGTACTAATAGGTATTTATTTTTATGAAGAATGTAATTTTTTTTTAATTGAAAATGGTTCCCTAATGATTAGAGTTTTGGAAGATACATGGAGTTCATCAACGATTTCTTTTCTAAATATAGGATTAACAAATATTTTTCTTAACCATAATTGGATTTCAATATAGAGTAGCAATTTAATAGAGTATATTTCTTCAACCTCATAGATTGGCTATTATGTTGGTCAATTATTTGGATTGGGTACTAGCTAGGATGGTAGAGGTGCTTATTTATATGGTGGAGGATTGTTATTAGTGGTAAGAAAAGGACATTGTGTCTATTATTGAGGAGCCTACCCTTTAAATTGGTGTTGGTTAGTTTAATTATTATGGAAGCCTTCTTGTGTTCATTATTGGCTTTGCTAGGCTTATTGTGTCCAAATTTTATTGTTTGAAGGCTATTGCTTTGGTTGTAGCCATTGACATTGTTGAGATCATGGATATTGTGGAGGTACCCATCCTTATGCAATGGAAGAAAATTTATTAAAAGGATAATAATATTTAGGTATACCTAGATGATATTATCCCTATGTGAATCTATGTGGTGGCCATATTTGAGAAATGAAGTAAATATCTTCAATTTCTTGAAGTTTATGTTCCTTTAGCTATTTTTTGAATTATTTTATTCATAAATGTTGTAGATTGAGGTCTTTTCCAAAGGGTATTCATGAAGTGCATGCTTCTATTTATATCAAGACCCATAAATAGCTAGAGGTTTTTTTTGTTCTATATACATCATCCTTAGTATGTTCATAGAATTGGGAAATATCTAAATAGTCTCATTTTTAAGATTGTCTAACAAATATCCCAATTATCATGTATGACTTCTTTAGATTTTCTCATAGCTCAATAGATGTGTAATGCTATATTTGTGTGAGAATAATTAGTACATAGTTCAACAATTCTCTCAATTGAAAAGCTAGAAAGATCTCATCCTCACATTAAATTGAGGATATCAAGTTATACTTCTCGTAATCCTTTTAAAAACATAATTTTGAGTAGGTTTTCTTCCATAAAAACATCTCTTCTTTTTTGCACAAATTTGAATTTTTCAATGTAATATTGTAATGGTTCAAATTCTTTCTACACCATTCTAAAGAGCTTGATATTTTAGTCATGTACTCTAGAATAAAATTAATATTTGTCTATAAATACGTTTTTCATCCCCTTAATACCATCCCATGAAGTAATGGAGTCTTCTTGTAATCCTATAAACCATATCATGATAAAAAAAATTAATGTGGATGGAAATAATTTGTTATTTTGTGTATCTATCATGTAATTATCAATACGACACAATACTTCAAACTAAAAAATAAAAGCATCTAGATATTCAATTACCAATCCATGTAAGGTAGGTAGAACTTAATGAGAGATATTTTGCATCCACTCATTAGCATTAATATCACCTATTGGAAGATGAATTGGAAAACTACATGTGGTTCATCCTTCCTGTTGTTCTATTTCATCAACTATCTTGCTTTCCAATGGAGTCCACTAGGATATGAAGGGCTTATTCTTGTTTGATGTTGGGGAAAAATTTGATGAAGACTCACCTTGATCCTATGGATTTCTCTCCTCTATTTTAGGAATAGAAAAATGTCCAACTGACTATTATCCCTCTTTAGTCTATCCCTCTTCAATATTTGTAGTAGAGGGATGTTTTACCCATGGTGGTCCCTATTTAAGTTCAAACAAATAATGAATATGCCTAGCTCCTAGAGTTGAATATCTAGTTGTATTGTGTTGTTCTGCTAAAACAATAGTAGTGTCAAGTGGTTGATTTTTAGTATCTATAAAAGTGGGATGTTGGTCTATCATGGAAGCACCAATATTCTTTTCATTAGATATCTTCTTTAAACTAGCTAGTACCCAATAGTTTAGGTTTAGTATTGGAAATTGTAGCAATGAATCTAATGTAGTTATCCTTTTGGTGATTCATTCTCTCATATATTTTCCTCAATTAAATTATTCTTTAAAAATTAAATACATTAGATTTACAAAACCAAAAAATTATTGAAAATAAATATTAATTACAAAACCAAACAATTTTTTAAAATAATAATAAAATAAATCAAATTCACAAAAATAAATATGATTGAAAAAAATTGTGTAGAACCTAACCTTCAACATTACAAACCGTACAATCCTTCTTACGCAACATGAGATCTTATGTTGCTGATTTGGAGAATCACTCAACCCCTTCAGACATTTCAACACTAAAAATCATCAACTAACATAATTCCTAACATTGTGTAGACACCAAAATAGCACCAATCCGATTATGTGACTGCAAACACTAATCGCATTGACACACACAACCCCCAGGGGTTAAAAAGTGGTCCTAACCACTCACACAATAGTTTTGGAATTTTAGAGGTCAATTTGGCACCTTCAGGTACTCTGCTCCTTATTCGTTCCATCCAGGGATGATTACAAACTGCTATTCGCCCCATTGAGGGACGATTAGTAGTATTCGCTCTAGGGTGGGGAGAATAGCAGGTTTGATGGGCAAAAAGTCAAATCTTGAAAAATGGTAGCTCAGATCCACCACTTAACTCTTCCTTCATTACATGGGAGTGTGAGTGAGCATTTTTGAGCATTAGAGGCAGTTACAGGGGTAGTCATGGAGCCCCTAATCAGGGAGGAATCTTCTCCCCCCTAGGAAGGCATGATTGCCAAGTGGCGCCTCTGCATGCTCATCCAAAGAGACCGTCAGGTCTATAAAAGGGTGAGTCTTCTCACCCCAAAGAGATAGAGAGAAGGATCATTTTTGAGCAATGAAGTTCTACCATTTTATATCCTCACACCTTTTTGATTTGTGCCTTTCACATCCTTGATCTCTTTTGGAAGGGAGGTCATTGGGTGATTATTGGAAGCACAAATCTGGAACCAAAACCTAAAATTTGGCCATAACATCCTACCAAATTTGCTAAAAACACCCCATAAGAGGTTTCGGACCCATCCCAAGTGGATTGATGCTAAAATCGTTCCCTAAACGACGGGCGTCCTGCCCCCGAGCGCCCCCCGCACTACTGTAGTTCTAATCGTCCCGCCCCAAAGCAATTAGAAATATGTAGTAGATTTCAGTTCTATTATTTTTGCATCTGATTCTATGCTACTTAAATAGGTTGTCATTCGAATTTCATATCATTTTGAGTTGTTTTGATCATGTTTTTGTCATTTCTCGCTTTTGCTAACATGCAGGTAGCATCATCAAATTCCTGGTGATAGAGACTGAATTGGGAAAATATGACCTTCTGGGTCTTTCCAAAATACCCCATTTTAGCTAAACCCCAACTTTACAGGTGATTTGGAGCTTCCCAAATGTGACATTTTGGACAGTGCTATCTTACATTTTGTTGCAGGTCTAATCATCCCGCCCAAGAGCGAATACGAATCTGTGGTGAATTTTTTGACTGTTCCATTTACAGTGCCTTCTCGATGATGTTTTTATGCCCCTATCAAGTTTTTAGTTCATTTGGATCTATTTCAATTATCATTTTATTTATATTTTGCATGTACTAATTGAAGGCGTGGGGATTGCATGTTTTATTTTATCTATAGGTGCTACTGACTATTTCCTATTTCCTTGAATGTAGGGTCTCAACATTAGAGGAGCAGCAAGGAGTCAAGACTCATCAACGCAAGCGGCGATGACGTTTGGTCCACCCACTTTACATGTGGGCACACGAAAGAAGGAATAACATCCATTGATGTGACAAGAACACATTTAACGCTCCTAGCCCCTAAAAAGGGAGAAGGTGAATTGTAACAAAGTTCTAAAGCATATTAATAAAAAGGTATGTCTTCCATATTGGATTTCTATTTGGTTTCGATTTTTTTATGCTTCTTTCCTTTCATGCACTTTCAATTCATAGGATTTAGCGTTATCTTTTGTTTCATTTACATCGCATCTTGGATTTTCATTTTTGTTTTCATATCCTCGTGATTTCAGTTGTGATCACGGTGGGAATCTTGTCCTATATTTTTAAGAGAAAAAATATGATCAAAACTTGATTGTTTTTGCTTGCAGGTACCAAGTTTTCAAATGTTGGACTGTTGTTTGTTCCAGTCTGTGACGAATACAGAGCTGGAATTCGTCTTACCCAGGGACGAATGGGCATTCATACCACTATATGATGAATATAGTTATATTATTCCTCCCACCCAGGGATGAATAGCTCTCTATGTAGTTTTAGGACAAAATCTCAGAACCAGCCGATTTGGGCAGAGAAGAGGTAAGGGTCCTAAAAACCTTCTGTCATTTTTTGCTTTCTATTTTTTGTTTTCTGGTTATTTGCTTGCTTAGGAAAAGTTTTTTTTTTTTTACTGCATGTTTTCTTCATTTATGCAAATTAAAAATAACCCCACACACCACGTGGTAATTTAAAAACCAAGGAGCTGGTCGTAAAACCCCAACCCTTAATCAAGACCAATAGTGGATTTCATCACCACCTTGGCTTGAAATTTTGCATCCATAAACCCGGTCGCTACTATTTCTAGACGTAAATCCTGAAAAAATCTGACCAAGTGTAGCTAGGGTGATTCCCAGTGCATGAGGATAAGTCTTCTATAGTAGGTGTCAAAAATAGGGTGATCCCCCTTCTGTACTGCCTATGTTCCATGTACCATTCTGCTCTCATGTACCAATAGTTTCCCTCACGTAAGAGTGGGTATATAGAGAGGTTGGTATAATGTCCTGGCAATGGTATATCGAAGGGGCAACCATTTTTAGGAGTCATAAGAGCCATCATATTACATTTGCTACAAAAATGTTCTTTACAAAACTGTCAAAACAAAAATCAAAACACACTAAACAAGGTTTAGGGCACACCTTTAATCTTTAAATGAGATAATCATTTCTTTGTTTGTGTGATATTTTTTGTTTAGTGTAGAATAAAAATCATAAAAATAAATAAAAATCTACGCATCTTGTAGGAAAACACCACCATGGTGTACACCCATAGCCAAGCCCAATCACGGGCAGGAGCTGTGAAGAGTGTACAAGGGGGCACAAGTCGCCTCCGCTATAGCCCCAAGGACTTGGTCATACCACCTTGGTGGCCTGACCCACAAGAGAGTCCACATCATGCCATTTCAAAATGGGACTATAGAAGCACCCCTTCGAGGGGCACTCCCTTCCAACATAGACCCTTTTAGGAGGAGTCCTTACACGTGGCACTCAATATAAATGGGAAGGCTCCCTTAGAAGCTCAATATGAGTGGCCACCGTATGATGAAGTGCTAGAATAGCATAGGGTCCATGAGGAGAGGCCACATGATTATGTCATCCCTCCTTTATCCCCCATCACTGTTAGGAATAATAAGCCAAATCCAGAGCACAAGGCTCTTCAAACAGGGCGAGCCAACTCTGCCCACCCCTTTCACATATATGAAAGGGAGCATGAGGAAGACCATTACATTCATCAAGAGCAATACACGGTGTGGTAGCAATGCGCCTTCACACCTGCTATCTACCAGAAACACCTACTAAGGCCAGAGCCTCGAGTGAATGTCGCCAACCTTGACAAAGGGAAGCGACCTATAGAGATCTCAGATCATCGTGACCAAGATAAATGCATAGGAGATGCATCTAAGCCTCCTAGACTTAATATGGGAGAACAAATTGACCTGGCAGTCGCCAGACATGCCACCCGCCAAGCGTAGATCATGCGGCTTGAGCAAGACCAATAGTAGCTAGAGCATCTATATTGCCTTAGCAAAGAGCCCATTCGATGCCAAACAAATGAGCTGATCCATAACACTGTGCATGAGAGGGTTCCAACCCCTCACACCCAAAGAGCAGAACCGTATGAGAGGCACAACCCGTTGGTACGAGACATGTCTCCATGACCTTACCAAGTACTACCTCTGAGACCTCCTAGACCTGAGTGGAAGGCCACTCCCAGGAACAACGATGGGAACCCTTCGTGGGGACCCACCCATGGTCATAGGTCTTGTCCAGAAACTCCTCAAGAAGCCAATGAGGAGTATGTAGACACCAAAATAGCACCAATCCTATTATGTTACTGCAAACACTGATCGCTTTGACACACACAGCCCCCAGGGCAGCCCTTAGAGGTTAAACAGTGGTCCTCACCACTTTTGCAATAATTTTGGAAGGTCAAAAGGCAATTTGGCACACTCAGGCACCCTGATCCAAATCTGTCTCACCCTAGGATGAATTCAAAATGGGATCCATCCTACCTAGGGACAAATTCAGAATTCGCTCTAGGGTAGGATGAATTCCAGGTTTAACAAGAAAAAAGAGAAATTGCACCAAATGGTAGCCGAGGATAGTCAATTAATGCCTCCTGCCTTGCATGCGCATGTAGGTGGGTAGATTGGATGTTAGAGGACTATCACAAGGGCAGTCATGGAAGCCCAAGTCAAGGAGGACTTTCCTCCCTCATGGGAAGGCATGACTGCCACATGGCGCTTATGCATGCCCCTCCAAAGAGACCCCCTGGGTCTATAAAATGGTGAACTTTCTCACCCAAAATAATATTGGTTGGAAGCATTTTCAAGCAATGAAGTGCTGCCAAATTGATATCACGCTTTACCATTTTGATTCACCTCTTCCACATCCTTGATCTCTTTCGCAAAGGAGGTCATTGGATGGTTATTGGAAGTGTGAATCCGGATCCAAAACCCGACACTTGACCACATTATCTCACCCATTCACCGACAACACAGTACAGGAGATTTTGGACCCATCCCAAGTGGATTGGTGCCAAAATCAGGTTCCAACGGTAGGTGGCCCGCCCGGGCGCCCCGCACTCCTAGAAGCATAATATTCCTTTTAGGAACGATTGGATATTCATGGTAGATTGTCCCTTTTGTCATTTGTTTACTTAGCATTCCATATTATGCTGCTTAAATAGCTTATAATTCTGATTTCATAATGCTTTGATCAAATCTTATCATGTTTTGTCGCTTTTGTTGTCCTCACTAACTTGCAGGTAGCAACGTCAAATTCCCATTGATGGAGGTCAAATTGGGGAAATATGACCATCTGGGTCTTCCCAAAATGCCCCTAATTAGTTAAACCCTAAGTTTGTAGGTCATTTGGAGCTCCCAAGATGTGACATTTGAGCAGTATCACTTCAGTGTTTTGTCACAGGCGAATTCGTCCTACCCCGGGACAAATTACAGTCGAATTCGTCCTGCCCAAGAGCAAATTCAAATTTGCGATGAATTTTTAGACTATTTTGATGGCAGTGGCCTACTGGTAATGTTACTTGGTTCCTGTCAAATTTGTAGGTTGTTTAGAATCGGTTTATGTATCGCTGTAATCAATCTTTTGCATGCATCTTCCATTGTTTTTATAGAACAAACATTTCATATTTGCAATAGGTGCTACTAATGATTTTGTTGTTTCTTTGCATGTAGGATGAGCATAAAGGATCAAGGATTCATCAACACCAATGGCGTCAACACTTTGGCCTGCCCATTTTACATGTGGGCACGCGGAAGGAGGAACACTAAGTCATGATTGTAACCAAAACTCATTTAACGCTCCTAGCCCCTGAAAAGGGAGGAGGCATCTTTGTAACTGATATTAAGAGAGTTAAATAAAAAGGGTTGTGCTTTATGTACTTTGTTTTATCTCAGTTCAATTTGTCTCTTTCATTTCATGCATTTCACTTTATAGGACCTTAAGCGTTAATTTTGGGTTTTGAATACATCGCATTAGTTTTCCTTTCAATATTTTGAAATCTCGTGCTTTCAGTTTTGTAGACACCAAAACAGCACCAATCTGATTATGTGACTGCAAACACTGATTGCTTTGACACACACAGCCCCCAGGGCAGCCCTCAGAGGTTAAACAGTGGTCCTAACCACTTTTACAGCAATTTTGAAAGGTCAGAAAGCAATTTGGCACCTTCAGACACTGCTCCAAATCTATCCCACCCCAGGATGAATTCAAAGTAGGATTCGCCCCACCCTGGGACGAATTTTGAATTCATTTCTGGGTAGGGCGAATTCCAGGTTCAATGGGAAAAAAGAGAAATTACGCCAAATGGCAGCCAAGGACAGTCAATTAATGCCTCCTACCTTGCATGCGCATGTAGGTGGGTATATTGGATGTTAGAGGACTGTCACAAGGGCAGTCATGGAAGCCCAAGTCAAGGAGGACTTTCCTCCCTCATGGGAAGGCATGACTGCCACATGGCGCTTATGCATGCCCCTCCAAAGAGACCCCTTGGGTCTATAAAATGGTGAACTTTCTCACCCAAAAGAGGACAGGTTGGAAGCATTTTCAAGCAATGAAGTGCTGCCAAATTGATATCATGCTTTACCATTTAGATTCACCTCTTCCACATCCCTGATCTCTTTCGCAAGGGAGGTCATTGGGTGGTTATTGGAAGTGTGAATCCAGATCCAAAACCCAACACTTGACCACATTATCTCACCTATTTGCTGACAACACAGTATAGGATATTTTGGACCCATCCCAAGTGGATTGGTACCAAAATCAGGTTTCAACAGTGGGTGGCCCGCCCGGGTGCCCCGCACTCCTGTGAACCTAATATTCCTTTTTAGGAATGATTGGAGATTCATGGTAGATTGTCCCTTTTGTCATTTGTTTACTTAGCATTCCATATTATGCTACTTAAATAGCTTATAATTCTGATTTCATAATTATTTGATCAAATCTTATCATGTTTTGTAGCTTTTGTTGTCCTCACTAACTTGCAGGTAGCAACGTCAAATTCTCATTGATGGAGGTCAAATTGGGGAAATTTGACCATTTGGGTCTTCCCAAAATGCCCCCAATTAGTTAACCCCTAAGTTTTCAGGTCATTTGGAGCTCCCGAGATGCGACATTTGAGCAGTATCACTTTGGTGTTTTGTTGCAGGTGAATTTGTCCTACCTCGGGACGAATTATAGTCGAATTCATCCTGCCCAGGAGCGAATTCAAATCAGCGATGAATTTTTGGACTATTTTGATGGCAGTGGCCTTCTGGTAATGTTCCCTGGTTCCTGTCAAATTTGCATGTTGTTTAGAATTGGTTTATTTATCGCTATAATCAATCTTTTGCATGCATCTTCCATTGTTTTTAGAGAACAAACGTTTCATCTTTGCAACAGGTGCTACTAATGATTTTTTTGTTTCTTGGAATGCAAGAGGAGTAGCAAGGATCAAGGATTCATCAACACCAGTGGCAGAAACACTTTGGCCTGCCCATTTTACATGTGGACACATGGAATGAGGAACACTAAGTCATGATTGTAACCAAAACTCATTTAACGCTCCTGGCCCCTGAAAATGGAGGAGGCATCTTTGTAACTGATATTAAGAGAGTTCAATAAAAATATCTGTGCTTTCTATGAAGAACACAAGCTTGTACTGAGAGGGGGGGTGAATAGTATAAGGCCTCTTTTTACTTTTTGCTTTATACTTCAAAATAGTAAAGCAATATACCCAAAGCAATATCAAAACAATGCACAATATCATCCACAAAGTGACACCAATTTTAACGTGGTTCACCTAGAATTCCTGGGCTACGTCCACAAAACTTTTCTCTAAAAGTTATCTCAAAGTTCTTTGGGAAACCTTCCCAATTACAATGTTTATGAGCCTCGACCCAAAGGAGATACCTTCCCCCAATCTGAATTTATGAGCCTCTGCTCAAAGGAGATACCTTCCCCTCTACTCTGGAAATGATCCCTCGGAAGATCAACTACCTCTCCCTCTTGCCGGCACGTGGAACTCCTTTCCACCGAAGACCTCCCCGTCCTCAATGCTTAGCCTAAGAGACCTCCGCCTTCTATGATCACGTCCACAGCAGATCAGCAACCTATACCAAACACAGTCAGTCGGTCTAGTACAAGTCTTCCTCTATCTGTCAGATATGTCCAACACTTGAACAAATCAATCCTCTGCACATAAGCCTTCTCAAAGACTTGCCAAATTTGTCCTTAGGTTCTTCTCAAAGAACCAATGCACCTCTATACTCAAGTTCTCTAATATAACTATCAAACTCAGCTCACAAGTCCTCTGCTAGGACCTGTCCAAATCTGCTCACAAGTCCCCACCGGAACCTGTCCAAAACCTGCTCACAAGTCCCCACTAGAACCTGTCCAAAACCTTAGCAAGCTCACCAAGAAAAACTTGCTTAGCATGAACCCACAAAGAGAATTGTTAGAGACCCAATGTGATTCATAAACCTCATAGAAGCATAAAGAGAATTGTTAGAGACTCAATATTTTCTATACTTAACTCCCAATCTCAATCTCAAGTCTCATAGAAACATAAAGAGAATTTTTAGAGACCCAATATGTTCTATACTTAACTCCCAATATCAATCTCAACTCAATCTCAATCTCAAAATAATAATATAGATGTAGTATGCTTTTCTCAAGAATATGAAACACAACCCAACAATTGCCAACCATGCAATATCTCATATAACAATGATACTAATATTCTTTTTACAAACAATTAGGGTTTCAACAACAATGCTCATCAAACAAGGTTTAGTCAACCAACACCATTCAACTCAACATCAACCTTGAAGCATTCAACCAATCATCACAAGAAAAGGAAACAAGTAGAAATCCTTTTCCCTCCAAGGATATTTGAACAAAATAGCCACCAAAACAATATCACCAAATGCAAAGAATAACTTGCTCAAATCAACTCAATGGAGTAAGCCCAATATCATGTATCAAGTAAAGCACTAACTTGATCAAAAAAACCTCTATGGAAGCAACTCAACCATGAACCTCAAAATAGCCAACTAAGGGTTTCATCATCTCAATGCAAGTAGCAAGACTTACTAACATAAAACCTTAGTGCAAAAAATGCTTCCTCTTCCTCAACCAGAATTATGCATTCACCCAAAAACTCATCAATGATTTTAATGCATAAACAATCTTCAATATCTAGAAAATAGGATTTACACCAAAAATACCTAGTAGACAACCTTTTCACTCCAAACTCAATTTCAAAAAATATACCATCAACAATATACATGGAAGAAGTTGCCCATACCTTTACTTTGATGAAGAAGGAGAACTCAAAATCTATCACAACATTAACTCTCAATTTGCCACCAATTAGAGTTAGCAACTATACAACAATATACAATAATAAAGATCCAAATTAACACCTTATTTCTCCAACTTAATAAAAACCACCAGAAGTATAATATACATACAAAGTAAAACCTCTTTACACCTTATTAATCCACATAAAAATTAAGCATCAATAAAACAATGTCAAAGCAAATATGATAACTTAACTTTATACCTCCAGTGCATTCACAGCCACTATCCTTTGCACACCACGACCAAAAGAAAATTACCAACGAAGAGAATCAAACTCAGCACCTCTGCCTTCTAGCGCCTTCGCTTAAACACCACCGCAGTTGGGTCACAAGTGCCCAATGAAGAAATACAGTGTTGCCCTATATTTTATCTTCCTTTGATGCCAAGAATTTGGAAAACGTAAATGTCTTCCTCAAGCCACATGCAAACTGGTGAGCACTGTCCAAAATGTAACTTACTGGGCAATAGAAATAATCATCCACACAGTGTGAACAGAAAAAACAATTCAAGTGCAGATCCAAAAATCATAGGTGAAAGCAATCTGTCGGATGTCAAAGCGCAAACTAAAAACGTAATTCGAGTGCAGTCCCAACAATTGTAGGTGAAGCACAATCTGTCGGATGTCAAAGCACAAACTAAAAATGCAAGAAATTACTTGGGCAACTCAATATCGATAATCAACTCTCAATGAAATACAACGCTTTCTCGAAGATCACAGAGCTATGATTTTCATTACTCGGAGTTACAATCACTTTAGAAAATCATCCCCACTTATATAGCCATTTCTCCTTAACTATTTGACGTCGGCGCTCCTCCAACGATGGCAACACATCGACGAAATAATTCTTTTTTTTCGTCGCTTAAGGGTTGAAAGACCCTTTAATAATAATTAAAATAATAATTATTATTATTTTATTAATAATAAATTAAACTTAGACCCTTGTCAAAGGTTTGAGTTAATTTAATTATTAATAATAAACATGGACCTTCAAGGTTTTTCAAGAAGTAAAAACCTTTGCATTAAGTTAAGCTTGGTTTTAATAAAAGCCCTTAATGAGTCCAAATGGTTTTAAGAAAAACCTTTAACCTTGTCACCATGGTTTTAATAAAAACCCTTTAATATTATGAAGCTTCTCAAGATATTTTTGACATCACACTCTTTTTGATATCAACACAAAAATGCATTTTGACATCAATGACAACTTATACAGTTGAGCAAAGGCAATGTACCCAAAGTACCCAAAATTTCCAACAATCTCCCCCTTTGTCATTGATGGCAAACCTTTACTGAAAACACTTCTCAAGAGCCAAAACTAAAACCAACTGTGCTAACAACTGACCAACTGTGCCCACAACTGAGAATCTTCCTTTGAAGTTTTTCTCCCCCTGAATTGAAGCTTTCCTCTTCACTTTGAAGCTCTCCCCCTTACTCATATCTCTCCCCCTTTGTCATCAATGGCAAAGGGCCACATTTGGGTCTCGGGACTAAGAATTAGCCTCTTAGCTTAGTCCCTCCCCCACCTCCTGATGAGGTGATTAATTTTGGGGTGGGATTAAAACTCCCATTAGGCACTGATCATCATCAGCGTCTATAACTTCCTTTTCGGGCCTTCTCTTGAACTATTTGTCCATATTATTGTTCTTGTCACTGTTCTTGTTCTTGTTCTCATCCCTTTTCTTATCCATGCCTTGATCCTTGGACCTTATCATGCCACTGTTCCTGTTCCTATATTCTGGAATTTTAGCTCTACACTGTCTGACTATGTGACCTTCATTGTTGCACTTATAACAAGTAATAATGTTATTTCTTTTAGGCATACCTATTCTTTGAATCCACCAGTTCTGACCAAATCTGTTCTGACCAAACCTATTCTGACCAAACTTTTTTTGATCAAACCTGTTCCTGTCATTTGCCTTGCAATAAATTGCCTTGTGCCCAAACTGTTGACAAGAGTAGCAATACCCTTGAAAGTAACTAGCACTTCTGAAACTGTCATTTACCTTCTTCATTTGAGCTATGCAATGTGAAGCTATGTGACCAAACCTGTGACAAGCAAAACATCTACCTTGAAACTTTCCTTTATTTGACCTCTTAGGTTCTAAAAACTTCTTCTTCTCATTCTGAATTTTGTTTTTTGTTTTTGTGCATCTATCATTCAAGGACTCATGATCTGAAATACTTTCCTCATCAAAACTCTCTTCCTTTTGGAGTCTCTTACTAGACTCTCCAACTTGTTCCTTATGAGGCTTAACAAAACCAAGGCATGTTTTATCTGTTGTCTTTCTTTGACCTTTGATGAGTGACTTAACCTTTTTGGAGCTATCTTGAAACCTATGAAGCTTATCCTTGTACTCTTTAGTTTCCTATTTTAAAGAAGCCATTTTTTGTTCTAACTCACTATACTCAAGAACCTTAGACTCTAACTCATCCTTGAGTTCTTGTGTCTTAGCTATAGAGAAGTCAATACTTTCTATAAGATCATCTCTCTCCATACAACATTCATCTAACTTATCCTTGAGTCTAGAATTCTTCTTTCTTTCCTTTTTCAAAGCACTAAGAGCACTAATAAGTTCACTTTTAAGATCTACTTCACATTCCTCTATATGTTTGTTTTTTGAATCATCAAAGCCTTTTTCAGATTTCTTATCACTAGAGGTGCTACCCTTTTCAAAAACCATACATGCATCTTCCTTATAGTTTTCTGAAGCATCCTCATATATACTAGAAACCAAATCATTATTTGTGTGATCATCCTCAAGGTGACCAAATTTTCCACATCTAAGACATTTCATGATAATGAATCTATGTTTCGGTTCTTCCTCTTTTTCTGATATGAACAACATCTCATTTTCATTATCACTTGAAGAACTTTCACTATCACTACTAGAACACTTACTTTCTTTGTCTAGGTAGAAACTCTTCTTGTGCTTGTGAGAATACCTCTTTCCTTGATTGTTGTGCTCATCTTTGTTTTTCCTATGATGCTTGTGCTTTTCAGAATCCTTGCTCTTAGAATCCTGTTTATCTTCATCACTTTCATTCTTGGGAACAGTACAGTCGGTAGCATAATGACCAAACTTTCCACAATTGAAACATCTTACATTTTTCATACTTTTGTGCTTTCTAGAGAACTTGCCTTTCTTGCTATAATATGCCTCTTCATCACTAGAAGACTCATCACTCTCTTGAAGTTGTTTACCCTTGGATTTCTTGGTTGCCTTGAAAGTTGCCTCTTTCTTGACATCAACCTTCACTTGAGTTCTCAACTAAAATGTTGCAAGTATACTATGGAGCTCATCCTTTTTCAACTTATCCAAATCTTTAACTTCCTCAATAGCAGAAATATTTTCACTAAATCTATTAGGAAGAGATCTTAAAATCTTATCACAAACATCATTTTTAGCAAGCTCAAGACCTAAGTCTTTCATGGAGTTAACAACCTCATCCATACAAAGCATGTAGTCACTAATATTTTCATCATCATTCATCTTGAGTTGTTCAAACATACCTTTGAAGTGTCTCAACTTGGCCTTTTTGATATTTGTATCACCTGTATGAACCACCTTCAACTGATTATACATTTCACTAGCTGTCTTATAGTGAATCACTTTGGTGATATTTGCTTTCTATAAGCCTTTCAGGATTGCATTCATTGATTTTGAATTGCTGTGATGTAGGAGCCTTTCTTCTTTAGTCAAGAATAGTGTACTCATCTTCAATCACTTCCCAAACCTCGTTCTTAAGTGCCATTAGATGAACCTTCATCCTTGCACTCCAAAGACCAAAATTTGACCCATCAAGAATAGGTGCTGTATTGCCACTTGAATTATCCATTGTGTTCTTTACTAGCTTTTCCTTCAAGCTGTTAAACTTTCTGAAGGCATCCATTCTGATACCAATTGAAGAACACAAGCTTATACTAAGAGGAGGGGTGAACAGTATAAGACCTCTTTTTACTTTTTCATTTATACTTAAAAATAGTAAAGCAATATACCCAAAGCAATATAAAAAACAATGCACAATATCATCCACAAAGTGACACCAATTTCAACGTGGTTCACCCAGAATGCCTGGGCTACGTCCACAAAACTTTTCTCTAAAAGTTATCTCAAATTTCTTTGGGAAACCTTCCCAATTACAATGTTTATGAGCCTCGGCCCAAAGGAGATACCTTCCACCAATCTAAATTTATGAGCCTCTGCTCAAAGGAGATACCTTCCCCTCTGCTTCGGAAATGATCCCTCAGAAGATCAACTGCCTCTACCTCTTTCCAGCACGTGGAACTCCTTTCCACCGAAGACCTCCTGTCCTCATTGCTTAGCCTAAGAGACCTCTGCCTTCTATGATCACATCCATAGTAGCTTAGCAACCTGTACCAAACACAGTCAGTCGATCTAGTACAAGTATTCCTCTGTCTGTAAAATTTTTCCAACACTTGAACAAATCAATCCTCTACACATAAGCCTTCTCAAAGACTTGCCAAATCTGTCCTTAGGTTCTTCTCAAAGAACCAATGCACCTCTGTCCTCAAGTTCTCTGATATAACTATCAAACTCAGCTCACAAGTCCTCTGCTAGGACCTGTCCAAATCTGCTCACAAGTCCCCACCGAAACCTGTCCAAAACCTGCTCACAAGTCCCCATCGGAACCTGTCCAAAACCTCAACAAGCTCACCAAGAAAAACTTTCTTAGCATGAACCCACAAAGAGAATTTTTAGAGACCCAATGTGATTCATAAACCTCATAGAAGCATAAAGAGAATTGTTAGAGACTCAATATGTTCTATACTTAACTCCCAATCTCAATCTCAAGTCTCATAGAAACATAAAGAGAATTGTTAGAGACCCAATATGTTCTATACTTAACTCCCAATATCAATCTCAACTCAATCTCAATCTCAAAAGAATAAGATAGATGTAGTATGCTTTTCTCAAGAATATGAAACACAACCCAACAATTGCCAACCATGCAATATCTCATATAACAATGATACACATATTCTTTTTACCAACAATTAGGGTTTCAACAACAATGCTCATCAAACAAGGTTTAGTCAACCAACACCATTCAACTCAACATCAACCTTGAAGCATTCAACCAATCATCACAAGAAAAGGAAAAAAGTAGAAATCCTTTTCCATCCAAGGATATTTGAAAAAAATAGCCACCAACACAATATCACAAAATGCAAAGAATAACTTGCTCAAATCAACTCAATGGAGTAAGCCCAATATCATGTATCAAGTAAAGCACTAACTTGATCAAAAAACCTCTATGGAAGAAACCCAACCATGATCCTCAAAATAGCCAACTAAGGGTTTCATCATCTCAATGCAAGTAGCAAGACTTACTAACATAAAACCTTAGTGCAAAAAATGCTTCCTCTTCCTCAACCAGAATTATGCATTCACCCAAAAACTCATCAATGATTTTAATGCATAAACAATCTTCAATATCCAGAAAATAGGATTTACACCAAAAATACCTAGTAGACAACCTTTTCACTCCAAACTCAATTTCAGAAAATATACCATCAACAATATACATGGAAGAAGTTGCCCATACCTTTACTTTGATGAAGAAGGAGAACTCAAAATCTGTCACAACACTAACTCTCAATTTGCCACCAATTAGAGTTAGCAACTATACAACAATATACAATAATAAAGATCCAAATTAACACCTTATTTCTCCAACTTAATAAAAACCACCAGAAGTATAATATACATACAAAGTAAAACCTCTTTACACATTATTACTCCACATAAACATTAAGCATAAATAAAACAATGTCAAAGAAAATATGATAACTTAACCTTATACCTCCAGCGCATTCACAGACACTATCCTTTGCACACCGCGACCAAAATAAAATTACCAACGAAGAGAATTGAAATCGACACCTCTGCCTTCTAGCGCCTTCGTTTAAACGCCACCATCGTTGGGTCACAAGTGCCCAATGAAGAAATACAGTGTTGCCCTATATTTTATCTTCCTTTGACGCCAAGAATCTGGAAAACGTAAATGTATTCCTCAAGCCACATGCAAACTGGTGAGCGCTGTCCAAAACGTAACTTACTGGGCAACATAAATAATCATCCACACAGTGCGAACAGAAAAAACAATTCGAGTGCAGATCCAACAATCATAGGTGAAAGCAATTTGTCGGATGTCAAAGCGCAAACTGAAAACGTAATTCGAGTGCATTCCCAACAATTGTAGGTGAAGTGCAATCTGTCGAATGTCAAAGCGCAAACTGAAAATGCAAGAAATTACTTGGGCAACTCAATATCGATAATCAAATCTCAATGAAATACAATGCTTTCTCAAATATCACAGAGCTACGATTTTCATTACTCGAAGTTACAATCACTTTAGAATATCATCCCCACTTATATAGCCATTTCTCCGTAACTGCTTGACGTCGGCGTTCCTCCAACGATGGAAACACATCGGCGAAATAATTCTTTTTTTTTCCATCGCTTAAGGGTTGAAAGACCCTTTAATAATAATTAAAATAATAATAATTATTATTTTATTAATAATAAATTAAACTTAGACCCTTGTCAAAGGTTTGAGTTAATTTAATTATTAATAATAAACATGGACCTTCAAGGTTTTTCAAGAAGTAAAAACCTTTGCATTAAGTTAAGCTTGGTTTTAATAAAAACCCTTAATGAGTCCAAATGATTTTAAGAAAAACCTTTAACCTTGTCACCATGGTTTTAATAAAAACCCTTTAACATTATTAAGCTTCTCAAGATATTTTTGACATCACACTCTTTTTGATATCAACACAATAATGCCTTTTGACATCAATGAAAACTTATACACTTTAGCAAAGGCAATGTACCCAAAGTACCCAAAATTGCCAACATTATGTACTTTCTTTTATCTCAGTTAAATTCGTCTCTTTCATTTCATGCATTTAACTTTATAGGACCTTAAGCATTAATTTTGGGTTTTGAATACATCACATTAGTTTTCCTTTCAATCTTCTAAAATCTCGTGCTTTCATAGTATGACCAAGAAGAAGAGCAGGCCGAAACGCCCTACCAAGGCAGAGGGGGTGCTATCCGGCCACCCCTCCATAGGCCTCAAGTTTCCCACAACCCACAACGAGAGCTAACTAAGGAGGAAGAGATTAAATCTTCTGATGCATATAAAGTGCTGCTAGAGCTCTTGGAGTCTGTGGAGACCAAGAATTCTGGGCCCCTGAAAGCACGAGATTCCAAAAAAAAAAAGGGAAAACTCCAAACACGATGCAAGAACGAAACTAAACTTGATGCTACAAATTAGAAATGCGTAAAATGGAGAAAGCATAGACAAATTGGAACCAAAATGGAATGAAACAACCCTCTTCTTTTATTGATGTATTTCAAATTCGGTTACAATTAGCTTCCTCCCTTTTTAGGGGAAAGGAGCATCAAACTTGTCTCTTGGTCACATCAATGGAAAGTCATCTCTCTTCCGCGTGCCCACATGCAAAATGGGCGGGCCAAAGTGTTGTCGCCGCTTGTGTGAATGAATCCTTGATCCTTGCTGCTCCTCCTGCATTCAAAGAAACAACAAAATTGTTAGTAGCACCTGTTGCAAAGATGAAACATTTGTTCTCTAAAAAACAATGAAGGATGTATGCATAAAACTGAATAAAATGATAAATGAACTGATTCTAAACAACTTGCAAATTTGACAGGAACCAGGGAACATTACCAGAGGGCCACTGCCATCAAAACAGTCGGAAAAAATGCCATTGATCCGAATTCGACTGTAATTCATCCCTGGGCAGGACGAATTCGACTGTAATTCATCCTCGGGTAGGACGAATTCGCCTACGACAAAGCGCCGAAGTGATGCTGCCCAAATGTCGCGTCTCGGGATCTCCAAAAGACCTACAAACTTAGGGGTTAGCTAATTGGGGGCATTTTGGGATGACCCAGATGGTCGGATTTCCCCAATTTGACCTCCATCAATGGGAATTTGACGTCGCTACCTGCAAGTTAGTGGGGACAACAAAAGCGACAAAACATGATAAGATTTGATCACAACATTATAAAATTGGAATTACAAACTATTGAAACAGCATAAAATGGAATGCAAGATAAACAAGTGACAAAAGGAACAATCTACCATGAATTCCTAATCATTCTAAAAAGAATATTAGGCTCGCATCAATGCGGGGCGCCCGGGTGGGCCGCCCACCGTTGGAACCTGATTTCGGCACCAATCCACTTGGGATGGGCCCAAAATCTCTTGTAATGGGTTGTCGGCGAATTGGTAGATCAATGTGGTCAAATGTCGGGTTTTGGATCCGGATTCACACTTCCAATAGCCACCCAATGACCTCTCTTGCGAAAGAGATCAAGGATGTGGAAGAGGTGAATCAAAAGGGTAAAATGTGGTATTCAATTTGGCAGCACTTCGTTGCTTGAAAATGCCTCCAACTTGTCCTCTTTTGGGTGAGAAAGTTCACCATTTTATAGACCCAAGGGGTCTCTTTGGAGGGGCATGCATAAGCGCCATGTGGCAGTCATGCCTTCCCATGAGGGAGGAAAGTCCTCCATGACTTGGGCTTCCATGACTGCCCTTGTGACAGTCCTCTAACGTCCAATCTGCCCACCTACACGCGCATGCAAGGTAGGAGGCATTAATTGACTATCCTCGGCTGCCACTTGGCGCCATTCTTCTTTTTTCCCATTGAACCTGGAATTCGTCCTGACCCAGAGCGAATTCAGAATTCATCCCTGGGTGAGACGGATCCCAATTTGAATTCGTCCCTGGGTGGGATGGATACTGAGCAAAGTGCTTGAATGTGCCAAATTGCCTTCTGACCTTACAAAATTGCTACAAAAGTGGTTAGGACCATTGTTTAACCTCTGAGGGCTGCCCTAGGGGCTGTGTGTGTCAAAGCGATCAGTGTTTGCAGTCACATAATCGGATTGGTGCTGTTTTGGTGTCTACAGATGCCCCTTTTTGGGATGCGTTGTGCATGGCGCAGCGTCGAGCAAAAATAGATAACCAAAGCACTAATGATTAGGGTTTCTTGGTAACCTAACCAAATTTTGATGCCCCAAGTATGGAAAGGGCATGCATTCTTGAATCCTTGCTTCTGACGAGCGAAGGCACTCAATTCAAGTGTTAACCTTTTTTGGTGAGGTGTTACTTGACCTTGGACATTGATTAGTCATGAATAGGCAAAGGGTACAACCTTTTGTCCACGGGGGAACCTTGAGTTCATGATTCATGAAATGCCAAGTGATTTGATCAGATTGTGATTATTGCTTGTTTACTGCCCCAAGCAGGGAGCGTAATTGTCTTTGTCAATGATTCTTTGAATGCATGTCATTTTCCTTAATTGGGTGTGTGTTTGTTGATTGGTGACTAAGTGTGACTACCCCCTCAAGCGACGAATCGATGAGGGAATGACCTTCGTGAGAAAAGCGACGAGTCGCTTGACCCAAGATGACTTGTGCAAAGGTGCCCTTAGATGGTTTAGCGTTAAGCATGTGCAATTTTCTGACATTTAGACCTATTTTTGGTGGGTGGTAACCCTTTTTGGAGTTGAAATTGGCAAAAATCCATCCTCCCGTGGAGCGGTCCGGCTATGGTAGCCTTCTTAGGGAGTAGGATAGTGACAATTTGTGACCCCAACGTCTGTTTTGTATGCCCGGGATGTCAAGTGCAACAGCACTCTCATCGGGCAAGTTTATTAGATGTTTTAGTGCATTTTTGTTCAATTTTTGATGTTTTTTGAAATTTTTGCCTTGAATTCGTCCCAGGGTGGGACGAATACCAGCTTAGAATTCGTCCCAGGGTGGGACGAGCGCTAACCAGAGCGCTCGTCCCAGGGGAGGATGAATTTAAGCTCAAAAGGCCTATTTAAAGGCCAAAACTAGGGTTTGGGCTCATTTGCATCTGAATTTTCTTGCGATTTGGAGCTCTGGGGAGGAGGAGGTTAATTCTGCGAAGCGAAGCACTACCAAATTTTCCCTGCCATCATGAGTGCACAAACCGGATCGAGCGGTGGAGCCGAAGCGAGACCAGTAAGTGCTCCCTAGAGTTATTACTTTTGTTTAAAATTGCAAGTGTTTTGTTTAATTTTCTTTGTGATGATGTTTTTCAAAATTTTAAAACTTAAACCCTGAAACTGAGCTGAAGACAACTAAGACTTAGTTGTACAACTAAACGTAGCGCAAAACCTAGGTAAAGAATTTTTTATTTTGCTTTTAACTAAACCCTAGGATAAACGGAACGTAAAACCCTAAGACGTAATTTTTGTATTTTTGAATTTTTGTTTTGTTTTTAAATTAATCAGTTAGGATTAGAAACCCTAGGACTGAAAAATTAATTTTTGAATTTTGTTTTGTTTTATTTTTGGAATTTATCAGTTAGGATTAGAAACCCTAGAACTAAAAATTAATTTTGTTTGAATTTTGAATGTTTATTTTGTTTTTAAATTAATCAGTTAGGATTAGAAACCCTGGTGGAAAAATTTTATTTTTTGAATTTTGTTTTGTTTTATTTTTGGAATTTATCAGTTAGGATTAGGAACCCTAGAACTGAAAAATTAATTTTTTGTTTGAATTTTTAATTTTTGTTTTTAAATTAATCAGTTAGGATTAGAAACCCTAGAACTAAAAAATTAATTTTTGTTTGAATTTTTATGCTTGTTTTTTGTTTTGCATTTTTTTTCCATGATTTTAATGTTTTTGAATTGTTTTCTTTTGCAGGTTGTTAGGAGCCGGTACCGTGTACCCACTGCTTTTACTGAAGCATGGGGGGCATTGACTGTAGCTGACTAGGAGTGGCTTGATGCCCTTGGGCTCAAGCAGGTGGCTCGACTGGAGCCTATGGTCGCGGATCAAGCCTATTTGATGGCCCTGATCAATCTTTGGGATCCGTGGACCAACACCTTCCATCTCCCAATAGGGGAGATGACTGTGACCTTGGAGGATATCTATCGGCTTCTGCGGATTTTGATAGATGGACTACCGATCAGGACATCGTCGCGTGACCAGTGGACAACTGTATTGATGCGATGCTTCGGGCATGGGGAGGAGCTGGGTGTGGAGGATCCACTGGAGAGGGCAGAGGGCGACGCCGATTGGCAAGATTTTGGTCCGATGGTGGCTGGAGAGGGGGGTGTTGGGAGTGAGGCACGCATTCCTTATGGGCCTCATGTCCAACATGTTGTTACCTGACTCGTCAGGCGTGAGGTTCCCATGGAACCTGCTGGATTTGGTTTGGCAGTTGGTAGAGTGCTTGACAGAGGCACCGCTTATCATGAGATGGGGACAGACGCTATTGGCATAGCTCTATGGGGAGCTGTATGAGGTCCGCTATCGACAGCAGAAGGGGATTAGTTGTAGCTACTTGTTGCAGTGCTGGGCTTGGCAGCACATAGCAGTGGAGAGGCCAGCCGGATTACCATGGATGACTCAGGCGGAGATGGAGGATAGGGAGATAGGGTATGCAGTTCTGTGGCGACGGTCCGAGGAGCAGGGGCAGAGTCGATGGTGGGCAGGTGCCGTAGGGCACTATGTCGATACCTTCTCTCGGCTTACTCTAGGGGAGGTGGTTTGGCGCCCTTATCGGGACTGTCCAGCCTGGTGGAGGCTGGAGAGTGGCTCCGATGGGTACGTAGAGAGCGATGGCTGATTGGGCGGCACGGGACCGAGCATGAGTTCTTCTCGTACAGTCGGGTGACCCAATAGTTTGGGGTGTGCTAAGGGTTTCCTGGTGAGCCCGTGGTCTATCGGCGCTAGGGGGATGAGAGGACTCTGGACCGATCGGTCATCGCGCCACTGGGCGAGGATTTAGACGTGGTGATCGACGTCTCGGATGTGGATGACGTCGGGACTACCGTAGAGTATGACCAGTGGTGTGTACTACGATGGTGGCGGGGAGAGGGGCCACTGGGAGGCGCGGAGGTGGCAATGGCGGGTGGGGAGGGTGCTGAGGCACCAGGGGATGATTGGGGAGCTCCTTTGGAGGATGTGGACATGGTGGAGGTGGAGGGTGAGGATGTGGATTTGGGGGCTCCGGATCAGTCGGAGATGCAGGACCTTGCGGAGCAGTGGGAGCCAGAGCAGGCTGCTGTTCCAGAGAGTCCCATGCCTCAGGTAGATGTGGAGGACATGGAGTTTAGGGTACGTGCTAAGAATGCGTGGTTGGTGGAGCTGCTTTGGAGGTGAGATGAGGAGTTGGGGGATGCTTTGTGGGAGAGGGATCTCCTACGGGCTCAGCTAGCAGAGCGGGAGAGCGCATGGGTGGCGTCTCATCGGTAGGAGGGGGATACTAATGCTGCATGGGAGAGGGATCTCCTACGGATGTAGCTGGCAGAGAGGGATAGGGTTTTGGCACAGCGCGACGATGCAGTAGCTTACTACCATCGATGGGAGGCAGAGTGGGATTGATGGGAATCAGATTGGCAGTGACATCGGCTAGAGATGGAGGGGGAGATTATCCGCCTCGGTGGGCGGCTACCTGAGTCGTCGAGAGGTGGATCATCACGCTTGACGAGGGGCAGTGATACTGAGCAGTCAGCATCATCTCGTCGTAGGTGACTGGATGAGGGAGGGGGTAGCAGGCGTGATGTGGGGGCTAGCAGTAGCCGCCCTGAGGGGTCCCATAGGACCCACACCATGGGGGGTAGTTCCCGTCGCACCGATCTTGCATGATCATGGTGGCCGACGCCCTAGGCTTGGGGGTTTTGAGCTTTTGGATTGTGCGGGGTCAGATGACCGGTTATTGTAGCCTACGGGCATTTTTTGATGATATATATATATGACTTTATTTTGTTTATGCGCATGTGATGATTTGATTTTATGCATGATGAGTGATGAGTATGGATGTATGCATGTTAATTTATTTCGATGGATGCATATGTTATGATGAATGCAAATGTTTTTGATGTATATGTGATATGCAAAATGTAATGGATGAATTGAATTTGTGTTGTTTGGTTAGGGCACCATAGACTGTTTAGGACTTTGTGGTTTTTGTTTTTAGGCGATTCTTGTGGTAAATGACTTTGTATGTATACATGTGGTTTTTTGTATTTTCTGATGGTATTGCAAGGATGAAAAGTAGCGCAGTTGGTTTAGAAATGTAGCTAAGGTTTTCCGAGACTCAGACGGTTTTAACTCACTAGCCACGACTGTACTTTATCTTACAAGACTTTTGAACAAGGTATGAATCGGACTTGTCTTTGACCAAGCTATTTCACATCCCTGTGTGTGCAATTGAGTTCATTTATGTGGTATTTGTCAGGATACCGCCAGTGCCAGATAGGCTCTCAACCAAACCTGTACTGAGGATCACCTAATTAGCTCCACTAACTCCTTTATTGTATTTAGTCAGATTAATCTGCGGTGCTATCTAGGATACCATAAGCTAGCTCATCCACATGCAAACATTGATCTGTACACAAGTTAATGTGACAGATATATCATCATGCGGGAAGTTTACCGCCAATGACCGATAGGCTATCCACCAAACCGGTACTGAGGCTTGCCTCATGACCTGTCGAAATGCTGAGAGTTCCAGGGATTCAAGTTCGACTCCCTTCTTTTCTTCAATTGTATTGGGATACTTGCTCGTTGGTAGTGATAAAAATCACTGTTTATTTTTATATATTTTTTATTTTGAGCAAGGGATTTGGATATGGAGTGATAAGAATCACTATTGTATGTGCTTTTTGATGTATGCACTCTAGGGATGATGTCAAATTTTTGGAGTTTTGACGTTTTGCAAAATTTTGATGTTTTGCAACTATTGAGAACTTTGGGATTCTTGGGGAATTGGGTAGGGAGGATGCTTGTCCTTTTGCCAACTCTCAGCATTCTTTGGGTCATTTGCACAGGGGGATGAGCAAGATAGCCGTTTCGCTTATGGTGACCTGGATTATTGTGCAGGTTTCATCTTTCGTTCACACAACTTGGGAATTTTTATGTGTTTTAATTTGTGTTGGGATGCTACGTAACAAGGTGTGATCCAAGTAGAACTCTACCTTCGTAAAATCTGTCTGACTTGGTACAGTACATGGCTAGAAAGCAAAATTATGACTGAAAGACGAAAACTCTTGATACATTCGAAGACCACTGACTCTAGTGTGGTAAAAAGCAGTAAATGGCGTATGTTTGTTGTTTTATAAGATGGAAAAAAATGTGGAACAAGATGGACTAGCAGAGCAATTACAGCCTATGGTGCCTTTGACCTGTACGACCACAAATATGCAATGTATGGATGCGATGCTTAATGCAGCTACATATTTTTGTATTTTTGATGGATTGATTTTTGTGAATATGAAGATGAGATGTGAGAAGAGCTTTTTATTGATGAATTTGAGCATGCCTGGAAATGAGATGCAAATTTTTGTTGTTTTTGATGATTTTTGGATTTTGAATTTCTTATTTTTGACCAAGCGATTGTGGGAATCCTTGGAGCATTTTGGGATTGACCAAGCGATTTTATGAATCCTTGGAGCATTTTGGGATTGACCAAGCGATTTTATGAATCCTTGGAGCATTTTGGGATTGACCAAGTGATTTTATGAATCCTTGGAGCATTTTGGGATTGACCAAGCGATTTTATGAATCCTTGGAGCATTTTGGGATTGACCAAGCGATTTTAGGAATCCTTGGAGCATTTTGGGATTGACCAAGCGATTTTAGGAATCCTTGGAGCATTTTGGGATTGACCAAGCGATTTTATGAATCCTTGGAGCATTTTTGGGATATGGCTCTCTTAGATATGGAATGGTCACAAATGACTGATGTTCAAGGGTTATGTTTCCTTGATTTCATCAAGAGAGGCTAGCCGGTATGTCTCGGGTCCTATTTTGCTATCAATGACATATGGACCTAACCAATTTGCCGTGAACTTGTCCCTTAGGTGGGACGGCAAACTAGAGTTCTGTTGGTTTTCCTTCAAAACCAAATCACCAACTCGAAAGTCCCTCAGGTGAACTTTCATGTTGTAAGCTTTCTTAAGTCGCTCTTGATAGATACGTAAATGCTCGAGAGCATTAATGCATCGTTCATCAAGCAACGTAAGCTGGTCTAACCGGGCTTGCCATGCAGCGTCATCATCGATGAACTCTTGCATTGATATGCGTAGGGAAGGAATTTCCAACTCGAGAGGCATGACTGCCTCGGAGCCATACACGAGCGAAAATGGAGTGGCCCCAGTGGGCGTCCGAATGCTAGTGCGATAGGCCCATAGGGCAAGTGGGATTTGGATGTGCCAATCCTTATGACTGTCTATGACCATATTTTTAAGGATGGCAACTAGCATTTTGTTTGACGCTTCTGCTTGCCCATTTGCCTATGGATAATAGGGTGTCAAAAAACTATGCTAAATTTTGTACTTTGTGGTCAAAGCATGCACGTCTTTGTTCTTGAATGGCATCCCATTATTCGAGACTATTTTGGATGGAATACCAAAATGACATATGATGTTATGCAAAATGAACTCCACAATGCGGGGTCCTGTCGTAGAGGTAAGCGGAACTGCTTCCACCCACTTGGTAAAATACTATGTGGCCGTTATGATAAACGTGTGACGGCTTGACGATGTAGGGGAGATCTTTCCAATTAGATCGAAGCCCCACTACGAAAATGGCCAAGTGGACTGGATTGTCTGCAAGGCCTAGGAAGGTACATGCATCAAATTGGCATGGTGTTGACACTTCACGCACTTCCTGACATATGCGCAACAATCTCGCTCTAAAGATGGCCAATAATAGCCCATGCGAAGAATGCGCTTTGCGATGGCCATACCACTGAAGTGGCCACCACATGTACCATCATGCGCTTGGGCGACTGCCCAAGTGGACTCTTGCTGGTCCAAGCAACGAAGGAGGATTCCTTCATAGCTGCGATGGTACAAAATGTCTCCTATCAAGACATACTTAGCCACTTTCTTCTTGAATGCTCGTTTTGCGGCATGCGTCAATCCAAGCGGGAGATTACCTAACTTGAGGTAGTCTCTAATGGGTAAATACCAGTCTTGTTGATCGAAAACCTCGACGGTATGAACAGCCAATCCCTCTTGAAGTTCATCCCTAGCAAACGCTGAGCGGGATAGAACTTGTAAGAATAGCGTTGTGTTGCTATTAATGGGAGTAGGGGAGAACAAGGACCCCCAGTTGGCATGTTTCAGATGATCGTGGATTCGAGAGAACTTATCCGAGGATGGTTCAATCTGGATCATGTGGATTCTTGGCGTCAAGTCAGAGCTTGCATGCTCCATCATGGATTGCGATAGGGTTTTGACTTGAATGGTTGTCATATCACCAGAAAGGTCTTGCGGGATTAGTGACCCCAAGGAGGCCATTGTGTCCGCAAAATGATTCGATGACCGAGGGAGTGCCTCGATGTCATACCACTCAAGTTTTGCCAGGAATTTGTCCACAAGGGCTTTATAAGCCTGCAGAACTGGGCATTTGCATTGGAATACCCCTTTGACTTGATTGACAATTAACAGCGAATCACCAAAGATGTTCAGTCGTTTGATGTTCATGGTGATTGTTGTCTGAAGACCTATGAGCAAGGCTTCATACTCTGCATTATTGTTGGTGCATGGGAAATTTAATTTAAATGACAGGGGCATTGGAGCACCCTGCGGTGTGAAGAATACTATTCCCGTGCCACCACCTTGCTCACATTTAGAACCATCAAAAAATAGGGTTATGTCGGCCTGTGACTCAGGCTCATCAGAATCTGGCGATTCTGAGACATGGAAGACCCCATCATCGGGTAGTTCTATGACTAGAGGCTGATCGTCTTCAAGAGGAGCCTCTGCTAGTTGATCGGCTATGACTTGTCCTTTGATGGATTTCTGTCCGATAAACTCTATGTCAAATTTTGTCAACAACATGATCCATTTCACCGTGCGACTACTATGATAAGTATGACTCATCATGTATCGCAATGGATTCTCCTTAGACACAACATACGTAGTGTTGCTCAGCATGTAGTGGCATAGCTTTTTGGTAGCAAACACCATTGCCAAGCAGAGTTTCTCGACGTATGCATAGTTAAGTTCATAACTGACCAGGGTGCGGCTAAGATAGTAAGTAGCCTGTTCTTTGTGAAGTTCATTCTTACGGGCCAGCATGGCACCCAGTGCCACCTCAGTAGCTGAGATGTATAAGTAGAATGGCACTCCTGGTCTAGGTGGTGCCAATACTGGCGGTGAAGCCAAGTATTGTTTGATGTCATCAAAGGCTGACTGGCACTCGTCATCCCAGTGAAATGCAACCCCCTTGTGCAATAATTTGTTCATGGGTCGGCACTTGTCAGATAGTTGCGCTATGAAGCGCTTAATTGATGCGACCTTTCCCTGTAGACTTCTGAGCTGCTTAATGGTAGTTGGGGGAACCATTTCAAGGATTGCCTTGACTTTCTTTGGGTCCACCTCGATGCCTCACTTTGAGACTATGAAACCCAAGAGTTTTCCAGATGTGATGCCAAATACGCACTTCTTGGGATTCAGTCTGACTTTATGCTCCATGAGGCGATCGAGGATCTTGCTTAAGTCATCGAGATGATCCGGGCGCAAAAGAGACTTGGCCAACAAATCATCCATGTAATCTTCCAAAGTTTTATGCATGTAATCATGGAAGATGTACGTCATGGCACGTTGGTAGGTGGCGCCAACATTTTTAAGGCCAAAAGGCATGACCTTATAACAAAATGTCCCCCAAGGCGTTGTGAACGCCATTTTTAGTTGGTCCTCGGGATTGATACGAATCTGATTGTATCTCGAGAAACCATCCATGAGGGATAGCATTTCGTGACCTGCTGTAGCGTCTACCAACGCGTCGATGCTTGGCAAGGGGAAATCATCCTTAGGACTCGCTTTGTTTAGATCTCAAAAATCAGTGCATATGCGAATCCTCCCATCGGGATTTTTGATGGGCACCATGTTGGACAGCCATGGCGGATAATCCATGCAGATGACAAACTGTGCATCCAACAGCTTTTGCAATTTGTCTTTGACCATCAAGGCCACTTTTGGGTGCATCTTACGTAGTTTTTGCTTAACCGGCTTGATTGTCGGATCAAGCGTTAGATTATGCATGACTAGCTATGGATCTAGCCCCGACATGTCTCTGTATGACCATGCAAAAACCTCCTTCTTCTCTTTGAGAAGGGCAATGTAGTCGGCTTGCTCTTCAGGGGATAAGCTTACCCCCAGCTTGATAATCTATGGATTCATTGGATCTAAGCCGATGTCTACGTCAATCGTCTCCTCGATCGACATGTGGGATCCGTCCTCCAACTGATGTGGAGTCGGGATCAAATGGATATCATTAGCTGAGTTTAAATCTACGTTGGGAACCTCGGGTTCCTCTTCAGCTTGAAAGATATCTTGAGTTGTCCCTGGGGTAAAATGAGGCATTTTACCGAAAGGCCAGTACTTTTATGGGGATGGAGGTGAATTGACGTGATCCCAGTCGATGGCATCTATGTCTAGATGCAATGACCATGCTAGATCGATCGGATTGCGGATGGGTGCGGTCAAATCAATGGAGATCATGTGGATGAAATGAATTTGGTCTCCATTACCGTGGGTGTGATGACTCAAACATTTTGGATGTTCTCTGTGTTCTGGATCTGGCTCTAGAGGGACAGGCACGAATGGATCGGCCCTATGTGCTGATAGGAAGACAGGGTCTTCCCTCGGCACTGATGTCATTATAGGGTCTCGGGGTGGACGGTGCTCATCGTAAACTTGGAGCCACGGATCCAACACTTGGTCCCACCCTGTTGGGTCTACGTACCACTCATGCCCTGGCACTATGCCCATCTGTGCAAATATGTCATTAATCCTCAAAGGGTACCATTGTTGCATTTGTCGCATGTGGTTGAGATAGGCCATCTCAGTTTCATCTTCCGAATCGCTGTCGGAGATCCAAAAACCCTCATTGGCTCCGACAATTGCTTGCGACATATTAGGCTCATCTTGTTCTAGCAAATTAATCTGGTCCCATTGCGGTTGTTCCACGCTCGATGGGGGGACCTGATTCTCTTGACACAGCACTGGCTCGATTGGAACCTCTAAAGGGAACAGTTTCAAAAATATCTCTTGCCAGTTATTCATGGGAATCTCCTGTGAGTGATCACTATCGGATTCGAAGGGATCATATGACACTGGTTCATGTTCTGATTCATCCTCCAAAGATCCTTCTGGACACTATTTATGCTCTCCTTGAAAGTGAGTGTCCAAAACTTTCACCTCTCTCTAGCAAAGGAGAAGGGTTATTGATGTTACCAAGGGTGGTTGTTGACCATGGGAGGTAATCTCCCAATGTATATGTTGTGTTTGGGTTGGCATAAGGATCCGATGCCAATCCACCCTTGTTGCCTATTCCTAGGCCTTGCATGTTTTCCACCAAGATGTCTAAGGGCGGGGGGTGGTTGAACCCTACTCCCGACTTGTCATAAGGCATTTGGTATCTTGGCTGGCAAAGGACACGCACTCCTTGCTCATACCTGCCTAGCCTGTATCCATGCCAATTGCATTGGCCAAGATATCTCAGAGCGAAGTTTGGGTTAGACAGATAGTTGACATCTTCTACAAAAGGCTCTTCGTCCTCGTCCTTTTGCATGCATGGCTCAGCACCATGGTCAAGGCCCCCATACACAAAATTGGTCTGGTTCGGTGGGTAGCCTAAAGGAACAACTGTCCCGATGGGGAGGCGAGGTCTCCCCATGTCTTGCACTGACTCTAGCATGGGCGTTGCTACAACATTCTGCACTAGATACTCCCCCAGGCCCGTACTAGCCATTTCAATAGTAATTGTTGGCGATTGAGAGGGAGGGAACGAAAGCCCTTCCGGAGTCCATTCCATGTTGGGTGGACTAGGAGCCTCAGCTTCCATTGTGCTAGGTATCTCTTCGGTTGAGATGGTTGATATTGTTGGCAGCACCTCTTCTAGGGGTTGAGCCTCTTCCAGGATTTGTTTCCCTTTGTCCTTCTATTTAGCCATGACAGGTGGCGTTGGTAGTGAAGGAGCGGATGATGAAGATGCACCTGGTTGGGGTTTTGATGGATTAGTCACCAGTGGTGCTCGCGGCATCGAGACCTTGTCTAGATGGATTTAACTAAAAATCCAAGTGCGTCGATGGGAGGGTCGATTGCGGCATCAATTGCACCGCATTGCAATATTTGAAGGGTTCTAAGTCCGTTGGGACTACATGTACTTCTCCTTCAAATGCATACTTCAAACACTGGTGAGCTATCGAAGGGACACACTTCATGTCCCATGATCCATGGCCGCCCTAGCAATATGTTGTATGCCATCTCGCCTTCCAAAATATGGCACAATGTAGGTATCATCTTTTGTCCTACCTGAATGGGTAGAACAATTGTGCCAACTATCGAGCATATCGCATCATTGAATGCTCGCAGTGTGTAAGTGGAAGCGGTGATGTGAGAGGCTGGCAGCTTCAGATGTTTCAATGCTGCTATAGTAATGATGTTACTGGATGAGCCAGTGTCTACCAACACCCTCTTATATGGGATCCCGTTGACCCGCATGATAACGTGCAGGGGTGGATCTGCCATGTCATCAGATACTGATTTAACTTCATCTTCTCGAAAGGTAATGAGCGGCTCCGTACATCGTTTTACATGTCCCACGAAGTTATTGAAGGAATTCGCTTCGTGGGGCTGCAACTCGATGGCTTTCAAAATCTCCATGAGAGCCTCCCGATGGGGCGCGATTGCTTGTATAAGCTCATATAAGGAGAGCCTAGCCAACGTGGTCTACAAACTCTGCGTGAGTTTGGTCCATATCGTGACCTCGGGTCTAGGCGGAGGTAACTGCACGGGGTGTTGTTGAGGTTGCGACGTCGATAGGAACTTCTCTTGTGGCTGCCTCGGGGGCAACTCCTGGGTATTTCTTGTTCCTGGTCACTATGCTTATCATTCCCACATACCCTTGCATGGGGAAATTCTGTCACACCTCATTGACCTGAAGGGGTTTTGCTTGTGCCTCGTGGGTAGGCAAGGGATCTTTGAAGACTCCCATCTGTTGGTTATTTGGTGCTATGGGGTTGTCCACTGCCAATGTTTTATTATCAATCAAGTCTTGTATCAATCCTTTGAATTTCTAGCATGCGTTCAGGTCATGTCCCCTTCGCCTATGGAACCTACAATACAAATCCTCTCTGTATCCCTTAGGCTTGGGAGCGTTAGGATCTATGGTTTGGATCTCTGGAAGGGTGATTAAATTTTCCGCTAACAAGCGGTCAAATAGGGAGTCCCTAGACTCCGTATAAGGGGTGTATTGTCGCTTAGGGCGACGCTGCTGATTTTGCTCCTATTTTTTATTTTCTCTTTCATAATTATTAGGAGGCACTGCCTGATAATTAGCCTTTTGAGGCTATATTTCTTGTGCAGGCTTAGGGACATTTATCGCAACTTGATTAACCACAGCGGGTTTTGGTTGCGTAGTCCCTGTCTTTGTGTTTTTGTTCCACTCTTTCTTTTTAGGTTTGGCAATTTTGCCATCCTGTATTTTGATCTCTTCGATAACTCTGGCTTGCGCCAAAGCTTCTTCTAAGGTGGCATATTGCTGCAGTTGCAATAGCCTAGAGATCGATCTCAGACAACTTCATGAAAACATTTGTGTGAGGTCGGACATAGGGGGAAGGTAGGGTAGCTTAGAAAGCAGAGCCCTCCATCGATTCTCGTAAGTCGCCATTGTCTCCTCCTCATATTGCTTGAGGCTGGCCAGGTCACTCAATGATGCCTTCTTCTTGGTGTTGAAGGCGAAGCATTCAAGGAACGCATCCACTAATTGATCCAAGTTATTGATGCTGTGCTTCGGCAACTGGGTGAACCAATCCGAGGCAGGACCTGCGAATGTGGTTATGAATGTCCTTAGCAACAGCGCATCATTATCCTGAATGCCAAAGCATTGGCTCAGGAATCTTGTCACATGCTCTTGAGCATCCTCTTCACCCTTAAAGACTACCAACTGAGGCAACTTGAAATGTTCGGGGTAAGGAGGTGCGGGCACTAACGGATGCATTGGATGACTACGGAGTTGACGTAACATGGGATTTTGGGGCCCAAAAGCTTTGGTCTCCATAGACTCCAAACGCTCTAACAGCGCTTTGTATGCATCGAAAGATTTAATCTCTTCCTCTTTTGTTTGCTCCCGTTGTGAGTTATGGGAGACTGGAGGCCTATGGAGGGGTGGCCGGATAGCAGCCCCTCCACCTTGATAGGGCATTTTGGCCCGCTCTACTTCTGGTTCATACTCCTCGTAAACTTCTTGAGGAGTCTCTGGGTGAGACCTATGACCCTGAGTGGGTCCCCGCGGAGGGTACCCATCATTGTTTTGGGGAGTGGCCTCCCTCTCAGGTCTATGGGGTCTCGGAGGCAAAGCTTGACGAGGTCACGGAGACCTATCCTGCACCAAGGGATTATGCCTCTCATATGGTTCCACTTTTTGGGTGCGAGGGGTTGGAACCCTCTTAGGTAGGTTATAAAGCAGCTCGTCTGCTTCGCGTTGAATGCGCTCTTTGTTAAGGCGGTATAAGCGCTCTAACTGCTATTGATCTTGCTCAAGCCATGTGATCTGGGCTTGGCGGGTGGCATGTCTGGTGACTTCCAGGTCAATTTGGTCCACCATCTTGGGCCTAGGAGGTCTAAATGTTTCTCCTATGTATTTGCCTTGATCGTGATGATCCGAGATTTCAATGGGTCGCTTCCCTCTGTCGAGGTTGGCGGCATTTACCTGAGGCTCTGGCCTCAATGTGTGACCATGGTATCTAGCAGGTGTGGAAGCGCAAGGCTCCCATGTTGTATATTGCTCTCGAGGAATGTGATGGTCTTCCTCGTACTCCCTTTCATGGGTGTGAAAGGGGCGGGCGGAGTTAGCTCACCCTGTGTGGAGAGCCCTGCGCTCTGGGTTTTGTCTGTCGGTTCTAACAATGATGGGAGGCAAAGGAGAGATGCCATAGTCATGTTGTCTCTCCTCATGGGCACTGTGCCTCTCTAGCGCTTCGTCATGCGGTGGCCACTCATATCTAGCCTCTAAAGGCGGTCTTCTATCTACGTTGAGTGCCACATGTAAAGCTTCTTCCCGAAAGGGGCTGTGCTGAATGGGCGTGTCCCCCAGAGGGGTGTCCCTATAATTCCACCTTGACATGGAATGATGTGGACTCTCTTGTAGTCCAGACCACCAAGGCGGTATGGCCAAGTCCTTAGGGCTAAAGCGGAGGTGACTTGTGCCCGCTCCTTGTACACTTTCCATAGCTTCTGCCCTTGATTGGGCTTGGCTACGGGTGTATACCATGGTGGTGCTCTTCTACAAGCTAAGCAGATTTTTATCTTTTTGTTTATGATTTTTTGATTTTTTTTTGTTACACTAAGAAGAAATGAACACACACATACACAAACGGTGATTATCTCTTTTAAAGATTAATGGTGTGTCCTAGATTGGTTTTAGTGCGTTTTGATGATTTTGTTTTGTTTTTGAAAGTTTTGAAGAACATTTAAATGCATAATGAAGGCTCATATGACTCCCATAAATGGTCGCCCCTTCAATATACCATTGCCCGGCCGATATACCAACCTCTCTATATACCCGCCCTTACGAGAGGGAAACTATAGGTACGTGAGAGTAGATGGTACGTGGAACATAGGCGGTACAGAAGGGGGATTGTCCTATTTATGACACCTACCATAGAAGACTTATCCTCGCACATTGGGAATCACCCCAACGACACTCGGTCAGCTTTCATCAGGATTTACGTCGAGCAATAGTGACAATCGGGGTAAATGGATGCAAAAATCAAGCCAAGGTGGTGATGAACCCACCGTTGGTCTTGATCAAGGGTTGGGGTCTTACGACCAGCTCCTTGGTTTAAAAATGCCACGTGATGTGTGTGTGGTTCTTTTTATTAAAAATTAAAATAGGCAGAAGCAACTACTTTCCTTAAGAAGGCAAAATTGATAGAAAATAGAAACAAAAAATCAAAAAATGACAAGAAAAGTTTAGGACCCTTACCTTTTCTCTACCTAGACTTGCTGTTTCTGATCCTCGACCCTAAAAATGCACAGACCAAAATTCATCCCTGGGTAAGACAAATTACAGAATAGAATTCGTCCCTGTCTGAGACGAATTAGAATTCATCTCAGGGTCAGACGAATTACAGTAATGTATTCGCCACAGGCAAAGACGAATAACAGTCAGAGTTCGAAGAAATGGTACCTGTAAGCACAAAACACAAATTTTTTTTTTTTTTTTCTTCTAAAAAAAGGGGAGGGCCCCGGACCACTGAAAGCACGAGATTCCAGAAAACAAAAATGGAAAACTCCAAACACGATGCAAGAACGAAACTAAACTTGATGCTACAAATTAGAAATGCGTAAAATGGAGAAAGCATAGACAAATTGGAACCAAAATGGAATGAAACAACCCTCTTCTTTTATTGATGTATTTCAAATTTGGTTACAATTAGCTTCCTCCCTTTTTAGGGGAAAGGAGCATCAAACTTGTCTCTTGGTCACATCAATGGAAAGTCATCTCTCTTCCGTGTGCCCACATGCAAAATGGGCGGGCCAAAGTGTTTTTGCCTCTTGTGTGAATGAATCCTTGATCCTTGCTGCTCCTCCTGCATTCAAAGAAACAACAAAATTGTTAGTAGCACCTATTGCAAAGATGAAACATTTGTTCTCTAAAAAACAATGAAGGATGTATGCATAAAACTGAATAAAAATGATAAATGAACTGATTCTAAACAACTTGCAAATTTGACAGGAACCAGGGAACATTACCAGAGGGCCACTACCATCAAAATAGTCGGAAAAAATGCTGCCGATATGAATTCGACTGTAATTCATCCCTGGGCAGGACGAATTCGACTGTAATTCGTCCCCGGGTAGGACGAATTTGCCTGCGACAAAGCGCCGAAGTGATGCTGCCCAAATGTCGCATCTCGGGATCTCCAAAAGACCTACAAACTTAGGGGTTAGCTAATTGGGGGCATTTTGGGACGACCCAGATGGTCGGATTTCCCCAATTTGACCTCCATCAACGAGAATTTGACGTCGCTACCTGCAAGTTAGTGGGGACAACAAAAGCGACAAAACATGATAAGATTTGATCACAACATTATAAAATTGGAATTACAAACTATTGAAACAACATAAAATGGAATGCAAGATAAACAAGTGACAAAAGGAACAATCTGCCATGAATTCCTAATCGTTCTAAAAAGAAGATTAGGCTCGCATCAATGCGGGGCACCCGGGTGGGCCACCCATCGTTGGAACCTAATTTTGGCACCAATCCACTTGGGATGGGCCCAAAATCTCTTGTAATGGGTTGTCGGAGAATTGGTAGATCAATGTGGTCAAATGTCGGGTTTTGGATCCGGATTCACACTTCCAATAGCCACCCAATGACCTCTCTTGCGAAAGAGATCAAGGATGTGGAAGAGGTGAATCAAAAGGGTAAAATGTGGTATTCAATTTGGCAGCACTTCATTGCTTGAAAATGCCTCCAACTTGTCCTCTTTTTGGGTGAGAAAGTTCACCATTTTATAGACCCAGGGGGTCTCTTTGGAGGGGCATGCATAAGCGCCATGTGGTAGTCATGCCTTCCCATGAGGGAGGAAAGTCCTCCATGACTTGGGCTTCCATGACTACCCTTGTGACAGTCCTCTAACGTCCAATATGCCCACCTACACGCGCATGCAAGGCAGGAGGCATTAATTGACTATCCTCGACTGCCACTTGGTGCAATTCTTCTTTTTCCCGTTGAACCTAGAATTCGTCCTGACCTAGAGTGAATTCAGAATTCATCCCTGGGTGAGACGGATCCCAATTTGAATTCATCCCTGGGTGGGACGGATACTGAGCAAAGTGCTTGAATGTGCCAAATTGCCTTCTAACCTTACAAAATTGCTACAAAAGTGGTTAGGACCACTGTTTAACCTCTGAGGGCTGCCCTGGGGGCTGTGTGTGTCAAAGCGATCAGTGTTTGCAGTCACGTAATCGGATTGGTGCTGTTTTGGTGTGTACAGCCCCAAAATCCCACTTTATGCCATCTCAGAAGTCATCTTGTGCATCCGTCAGTGTCGGCACCCCATTACCTTGAACACTTTAAACTATGTTAGTTGGCAATATTTAGAGGGGAGGAAGATGCCCAAGAGAATGTGACTAGATTCCTGATCCAATGCTTTGGAATTCAGGACAATGATGCTTTGCTATTAAGAAAATTTATAACCATGTTCGTAGGCCCTACCTTGGATTGGTTCACTCAATTTCCAAAGCACAACATTAGTAACTTAGATCAGCTAGTGGATGCGTTCCTTGAACGCTTTGCCTTCAACACCAAGAAGAAGGCATCACTAAGCGACCTCGCCAACCTCAAGAAGTACGAGGAAGAAACCATGATGGCCTATGGGAATCGATGGACTTTGCTTTTAAAGCTGCTCTACCTCCCTCCTATGGCTGACCTTACCCAAATGTTCTCAAAGAGCTGTTTGAGATTGATTTTTGTGCTATTGCAGCTGCAAAAATATGCCACTTTAGAATAAGCTCTGGCGCAAGCCATAATCATTGAAGAGATCAAGATTTAGGATGGCGAGATAGCCAAGCCAAATAAGAAAGAATGGTCTAAGAACACCAAAATAGGGACCACACAATAGAAGCCCACTGAGATCAATCAAGTTGCTATAAATTTACCTAAGCCTACACAAGCAACATAGCCCCAAAATGCTAACTATAAGGTGGTGCCTCTTAATAGTTATGATAGAGAAAATCATAGGCAAGGACAAAATCAGCAGCATCGCCCTAGGCAACAATTCACACCTTACATAGAGTCCAGATATTCCCTATTTTACCATTTGTCAGCGGAAAACTTGATCAAATTGCCTAAGATTCAACCCATAGACCCCAATTTGCCAAAAGCTAAGGGCTACAGGGAAGACTTGTATTGCAGGTTCCATATATGGAAGGGACATGACCTTAACGCATGTTGGAAGTTTAAAGGCTTGGTGCAATACCTAATAGATAACAAGACATTAGCGGTGGATAACCCCATGGCACTAAACAACCAAAAAATGGAGGTCTTTAAGGACCCCTTGCCTGCCCATGATGTGCAGGCAAAGACCCTACAAGTCAATGAGGTAACACATAATTGTCCCATGTAGGGGTATGTAGGGATGATCAGTATAGTGACTCAAAGCAAGAGGTACCCTAGCACAACTGCCCCCACGACAGCTACAGGAGAGGTGCCAACAATGTCAAAACCACAACAACACCTTGCACAACCTCCTCCACCTAGACCAGTGGCCACAATTTGGACCAAACTCACCCAGAGTTTGAGGACCACGTTAGCTAGGCTCTCCATATACGAGCTCATACAACAATCATCACCCCATTGGGAGGCTCTAATGGAGATACTAAAATCCATCGAGTTGCAGCCCCACAAAGCAAACTTCTTCAACAACTTTGTGGGACATGTCAAGCAATGCACTAAGCCAGTCATCTCCTTTTGAGAAGACAAATTGAAATCAATGGCTGGTGACATGGCAGATCCACCCCTGCACGTCATCGCGTGGGTCAACGAGATTTTGTACAAGAGGGTATTGGTGGACACTGGCTTGTCTAGTAATATTATTACGTGGCCTTGAAGCACCTAAAGTTGCCCACATATCACATAGTGGCCTCCACTTATACACTACGAGCATTCAATGATGCAATATGCTCGATAGTTGGCACAATTGTCCTACCCATCCAAGTGGGGCAAAAGACTATACCTACATTGTACCACATCTTGGAGGGTGAGAATGCCTATAAAATATTGCTGGGTCGGCCATGGATTAGGGACATGAAGTGTGTCCCTTCGATAGCTCATTAGTGCTTAAAGTATACATTCGAAGGGCAAGTGCATGTAGTCCCGACAGACTTAGAACCCTTCAAGTATTGCAATATAGTGCAGATAATGCCGCAATCGACCCTTCCATCAATGCATTTGGATTTTCAGTTGAATCCATCTAAACAGGGTCTGATTCTACAAGCATCCCCATTGACAAGTCCATCAAATCCCCAGCCAGGTCCATCTTCATCGTCTGGTCCTTCACCAACGATGCCACCTATGGTGGCCACACAAAATGACAAAGGGAAGAAACCTCTGGAAGATGCACAACCTCTAGAAGAGGCATCACCATCAGTCTCAACCATCTCTACTGAGGAGATACCTAGTAGAATGGAAGTCGAGGTTCCTAGTTCACCTGACATGGAGTGGACTAGGGAAGAACTTTTGTTCCCTCCCCCTTAATCACCGACAATCATCATTGAAATGGCCAATACAGGCCTGGGGGAGTATCTGGTGTGGAATATTGTAGCAACACCTGCACTTGAGTCCATGCAGGACATGGGGAGACCTCGCCTCCCCATCGGTACCATTGTTCCTCTAGGCTACCTTTCGAATCAAACAAACTTTGTGTATGGGGTCCTTGATCATGGTATTGAACCATACATATAAGAGGATGAATATGAAGAGCCCTTTGCAAAATATGTCAACTATTTGTCCAACCCAGACTTCACTTTGAGATACCTTGGCCAATGCAATTGTCATGGATATGGGTTAGGCAGATATGAGCAAGGAGTGCATGTTATTTGCCAACCAAGATACCAAATGCCATACGACAAATCAGGAGTAGGGTTCAACCACCCTCTACCCTTAGACATCTTGGTAAAGAACATGCAAGGCCTAGGGATAGGCAACAAGGGTGGATTGGCATTAGATCCATATGCCAACCTTAACATGACATATACACTGGGGGATTATCTCCCATTGTTGATGACAAACCTTGTTGACCTCAACAACCCTTTCCCTTCACTCGAGAGATTGGAAAGTTTGAGAGCTCACCTACAAGAGGGGTATAGACAAGGCTAGGAAGGATCTTCAGAAGACGAGTCAAAATATGAAGTAGCACCATGGGACCCCTTTGAATCAGATAGCAATCACTCACAAGTGACCCCCATGGATGATTATCAGGAAAGCCTCTTGGCAATGTTCCCTTTTCATGCTCCAATCGAGCAAGGGCCACCTCAAGGAAATCAGGTCCCCCCATAGAGAGCGAAACAACCCTGATGGGTCCAGATAAATTTGCTCACGCAATATGAGCCTCTAATGTCACAAATAGTTGTTGGAACGAATGAAGGCCTTTGGATCTCTGATAGTGATTATGAATATGAAACTGAGATGGCATATCTCGATCACATGCGACAGATGCAGCAACAATACCCCCTGGATATTGATGACATGTTTGAGAAACTAAAAATAGTTCCAGGGCATGAGTGGTACCTAAACCCAGTGCAGTGGGACTAAGTGTTGAATCTGCCACTTTGGGCATACAGAGAGCACCTAACACCCAGAGACCCTATAGAGATATCAATGTCGAGGGCAGACCCTGTCCTCCTATCTGCACATAAGGCCGATCCATTCATGCCAATACCTCCAAAGCCATATTCAAAGCACAAAGATCATCCACAATGTTTGAGTCATCACACCCATGATAATGGAGACCAAAATCATTTCATCAACATGATATCCATTGACTTAACCGCCCCCATCCACAATCCGGCTGATCCAACACAGTCATTGTATCTAGACATAGATGCCATAGATTGGGATCACGTCAATTCACCACCATCCCCATCAGAGTACTGGCCTTTTGGTGAGATGCTTCATTTCACCCTAGGGCCAACTCAAGATATCTTCCATGCTAAAGAGGAACCCGAGGTTCCCAATGCAGATTTAAACTCAAAAAATGATATCCATTTGATCCCAACTCCACACCAGTTGGAGGACAGATCCCAAATGTTGATCGAGGAGACGACTAACGTAGACATCGGCTCGAATCCAATGAATCCACAGATAATCAAGCTGGGGGTAATTCTATCCCCCAAAGATCAATCCGACTACATTGCCCTTCTCAAAGAGAAGAAGGAGGTTTTTGCATGGTCCTACAAAGACATGTCGGGGCTAGATTTGTAGCTAGTCATGCATAATATAATGCTTGATTCGACAGTCAAGCCAGTAAAGAAAAAACTATGTAAGATGCACCCAACAGTGGCCTTAATGGTCAAAGACAAATTACAAAAGCTATTGGATGCACAATTTGTCATCTACGTGGATTACCCACCATGGCTGTCCAACATGGTACCCGTCAAAAATCCTGATGGGAGGATTCGCATATGCACTAATTTTTGAGATCTAAACAAAGCGAGTCCTAAGGATGATTTCCCCTTGTTGAGCATAGACACATTGGTAGACGCTACAGTGGGCCATGAAATGCTTTCCCTCATGGATGTTTTCTCAGGATACAATCAGATTCGTATCAATCTCGAGGACCAACTAAAAATGGTGTTCATAATGCCTTGGGGGACATTTTGTTATAAGGTCATGCACTTTGGCCTTAAAAATGCTGGTGCCACCTACCAACGTGCCATGACATACATATTCCATGATCACATGCACAAAACTTTGGAAGATTACATGGATGATTTGTTGGCCAAATCTCTTTTGTGCCCAGATCATCTCGATGACTTAAGCAAGATCCTCGATCGCCTCATGCAACATAAATTCAGACTGAATCCCAAGAAGTGCGTATTTGGCATCACATCTGGAAAACTCTTGGGTTTCATAGTCTCAAAACAAGGCATTGAGGTGGACCCAAACAAAGTCAAGGCAATCCTTGAAATGCTTCCCCCAACTACCATCAAGCAACTCAGAAGCCTGTAGGGAAAGGTCGCGTCAATCAAGCACTTTATAGCATAGCTATCTGACAAGTGCCAACCCATGAATAAATTATTGCACAAGGGGGTAGCATTTCATTGGTATGACGAGTGCTAGTCAGCCTTTAACGACATTAAACAATACTTGACTTCACCGCCAGTATTGGCACCACCTAGACCAGGAGTGTCGTTCTACTTATACATCTCAACTACTGAGGTGGCATTGGATGCCATGTTAGCCCAGAAGAATGAACTTCACAAAGAACAGGCTACTTACTATCTTAGCCACACCTTGGTCAGTTATGAACTTAACTATGCATATGTTGAGAAGCTCTACTTGGAAGTGGTGTTTGCTACCAAAAAGCTATGCCATTACATGCCGAGAAAAACAATGTATGTTGTGTCTAAGGAGAATCCATTGCAATACATGATGAGTCATACTTATCATAGTAGCCGCACGATGAAATGGATAATGTTGTTGATAGAGATTGACATCGAGTTCATTGGACAAAAATCCATCAAAGGTCAAGTCATAGCCTATCAACTAGTAGAGGCTCCTCTCAAAGAAGATCAACCTCTGACTATAGAGCTACCCTATGAAGGGGTCTTCCATGTCTTGGAATCGCCAGATTTTGATGAGCCTGAGTCACAGGCCGACATAACCCTATTTTTTGATGGTTCTAAATGTGAGCAAGGGGTGGCACGTGAATCACATTTTTCACACCACAAGGGGCTCCAATGCCCCTATCATTTAAATTATATTTCCTTTGCACCAACAACAATGTAGAATACGAAGCCCTGCTCATAGGTCTTCAGACAGCAATCATCATGAACATCAAATGATTAAACATCTTTGGTGATTCATTGTTAATTGGAAACCAAGTCAAAGGGGTATTCCAACGTAAATGCCCAATTCTACAGGCCTACAAAGCCCTTGTAGACAAATTCCTAGAAAATATTGAATGGTACGACATCGAGGCACTCCCTCGGTCATCGAATCATTTTGTGGACACTATGGCCTCCTTGGGATCACTAATCCCATAAGACATTTCCGATGATATGACAACCATTCAAGTCAAAAAACTATCGCAATCCACGATGGAGCATGCAAGATCTGACTTAACACCAGGAATCCACTTGATTCAAATTGAACCATCCCTGGACAAGTTCTCTCGAATCCATGATTGTCTAAATCATGCCAACTGGGGGTCCTTGTTCTCCCCTACTCCCCTTAAAAGCAACACAACGCTATTCTTACAAGTTCTTTTTCGCTTAGCTTTTGAACCCTCTCCTAGTGTCTCTGCACCCTCATCACTTGCTACTGCCACCTTTGCACCCCCTAGAGGCCCCTCGCCTCACCACCGTTGCAAATTCCACCACTAGTCGTACTCCATAGTAGCCCCGACATCGTCCACATCTGGGACGTTAATTGCCATATACAAATCCTCACCCAACGATGTAATGACTAGCCAAACCAGAGTCCTCTCATGCCCCCGACGTTGATAGATAAAGGTCTCACCAGGAAACCCTTGGTGCACCCCAAACTGTTGTGCCACCTGGCCATATGGGAAGAATTCCTACTCGGTCCTGTGCTGCCCAATCAACCACCTCCCCCTGTGAACCCGCTGGAGCCACTCTCTAGCCTTAGGCCAGGCTGGACAATCTCGGTATGGGCACCAAAACACCTCCCCTGGAGCAAGCCGAGCAAAGGCATCGGCATAGTGCCCTACGACACCTGCCCATCGTCAACTCTGTCCCTTCTCCTCAATATGCCACCATAGTACCCTGTACCCAATCTCTCTGTCTACCATCTCCGCTCAAGTCATCCACGGTAACCCCATCGGCCTCTCCACAGCTATGTGCTGCCAAGCCCAACACTGCAACAGATAACTGCATCCAATACCATTTCACCTTCAATAGCGGACCTCGTACAGCTCATCGTAGAGCTGTGCCAACAGCGTCTGACCCCATCTCAGAATCAGGGGCTCTATGGTCATACACTCCACTAACCGAAAGACCACCTCCAACAGTTTCCATCGAAACCTCATGCTTGAAGAGTCAGGTAGAAACATGTTGGAAATAAGGCCCATCAGTACTGCATGCCTCACTCCCAACATGCCCCTCTCTAACCACCATTGTACCAAAATCCCACAAATCTAGAAGTCGCCCTCTGCCCTCTCCACTAGGCTGTCCACACCAAACTCCTCACCATGCCCAAAGCATCGTGTCAGTACAGCTGTCCACTGATCATGCGACGTCATCCTGATTGGTAGCTCGTCTATCAGAATTTGCAGAATCTGATAGACGTCCTCCAAGCTCACTGTCATCTCCCTTGTTGGGAGATGGAAGGTATTGGTCCGGGGATCCCACAAGTTGATTAGGACCATCATATAGGCATGATCCCCTACCATAGGCTCAAGCTGAGTCACCTGCTTGAGCCCAAGGGCATCAAGCCACTCCCAGTCATCCAAAGTCAGTGCCTCCTGCACTTCTGAGAAAATAGTAGGCACACGGTATCGGCTCTTCATAATCTGCAAAATAAAACAAAACAAAAACATTAAAAACATGCTAAACTGTACAACAATAACATGAATATACATCAATGCATAAAATAATGTACAGCTAAAAACAGACAAATAACAAAAAATAAAATTCAAAAAATTCAAAAACAACAATTTTTCAGTTCCTAGGGTCTTTCACTCTAGTTCAAACTGATAAATTAAAAACACAAAAATAGTCAAAAAAAAATTTCAGTTCCTAGGGTCTTTCACTCTAGTTCAAACTGATAAATTAAAAACACAAAAATAGTCAAAAACAATTTTTCAGTTCCTAGGGTCTTTCACTCTAGTTCAAACTGATAAATTAAAAACACAAAAACAGTCAAAAACAATTTTAAGCTAAGTTTTAAACTAGGGTTAAGCTAAGTTTTTAAGCTAAGTTTTAAACTAAGTTTTTAAGCTAAGTTTTAAACTAAGTTTTTAAGTTCAGTTTTGATCTTTGTTAAACTAGATTTAAAGCTAAGTTTTTAAGCTAAGTTTTTAACTAAGATTTTAAGCTACGTTTTGATATTTGTTAAACTAGGGTTTCTTTTCATTTACAAATGCAAAATAATAAACATGGTTTCCACTAGGGTTTCAACCTAAGTTCTAATGAAGCCATACAAAACACAAATTCACACATACAAAACAAAACAAATTCTTTTTTAGGGTTTCATTTTAAAAAAACTCGGAAAACCAAATACAAAAGAGACACATTGCGGCTTTAAACTGTAAAATAAAACAACAAAATAAAGAGGAAGAGCACTTACTGGTCTTGCTTCGGCTTTGCCACTCTATCTAGTTCGTGCACTCATGGTATCAAGAAAAATTGGGCAGCGTTTCACTTCGCAAAATCGACCTCCGCCTCAGAGCTCCAAATCACCAAAAAAATAGAATGCAAATGAGCCCAAACCCTAGTTTTGGCCCTTAAATAGGCTTTTAGGCCTGTAATCGTTCCTCCATGGGATGAGCATTCTAGTTAGTGCTCGTCCCACCCTAGGATGATTACTAAAATGGCATTCATCCCACCTAGGGACGATTACAGAACACAAATTTCAAAAATAGCAAAAACTACACCAAAATGCACCAAAAATAAGCAATAAAATGTCCAATAAGAGTGCTTTTGCACTTGACATTCCTGGCATACAAAATTGATGTTGGGGTCACAAATACTCACTATCCCACTCCCTAAGAAGGCTAGCATAGCCGGACTACTCCACGGGAGGACGGATTGCAGAGAATTTCATCCCCAAACGACATCCCACAAAGGGTCCAAACCCACCCAAAAATAGCAATAACATTGCCGAACAAAGGCGCCTTTGCGCCCGTCATTCACTGGCATACAAACCCAACGTCGGGGTCACAAATTGTCACTATCCTACTCCACAAGAAGGCTACCATATCCAAACCGCTCCATGGGAGGATAGATTTTTGACAATTTCCACCCCAAGGGGCATCACAAAAAGGGTTAAAAACCCACCAAAAATAGGTCTAAATGTTGGGAAACTGCACAAAAATTCAAATATAAACAACTAAAAGGCACCTTTACACAAGTCATCTTGGGTCAAGTGACTCGTCGCTTTTCTCATATAGTTCATTCCCTCATCGATTCGTCGCTTGAGGGGGTAGTCACTTGTAGACACCAAAATCTAGCCACTTGCAAGTCATCTATACCTTCCTGTCAGCCACGTGTCGGTCATCCACCTTCCCGCCATTATTTGGCCCAAATCCACACTTTCCCGCCATTATTTGGCCCAATTTCACCTTTCCCGCCATTTTTCATCCCCAAATTTATTTAAATTAATATTTATATATATATATTTTAATATTTTAATATATATATTTAAATAATAGTTTAAGTGATTTAATCTGAGCCGTCTGTCCTTCATTTAATCTCATCCGTCCATCCATCTTAATCCATTTCACAACCTAGATTTATTCTCTACCCTTAGATCCACTTTACTCTTAGCCACACGTTCAAAGTGTCGTTAAAACCCTAAAGTGTGCCCTAAGAGTAGATTATAAATTGAGTCACCTTGATGGCTCAAACCCGGATGTCTTTGGCTACTTCTATCCTGGATCTTTTCTATCCTCTTAACTTCTTCTATCTCCTTTTCTGATCCCCTCTATCTCTCTTCTGCTACCTTTTCGTCGCATCCATCGCTGCATCCATCGCCGTTTCCATCGTTGCTTTCGCCGCCATCTCTTCTACAGCATTCTGCAGAATCCCCCATTCTTGTCGCAAGTGCCCACGGGCGTTTACCCCTTTACCAAGTGCCCACGAGCGTTTACCAAGTGCCTGTGGGCGTTTACCCATAGCCACAGACTTAGATCGACGTCTGAAACCTTAATCCAGAAGCACGCGGGCGTTCAGCGAGTGCACCAGGGCGCTTTCTGCAGCCGATTTGACAGCCACATTACTTCTAGGTGTCACCTGGTCTAGCTGCGTTAACAGAGAACATGTATAAATTAGTTTAAAGCAAGTAACTTCTTTTCTTTTATTGATCTGTTGTTGAATTCCTGAATTCTATTTTTCTAGGGTTTTAGATTTTTTCTGAGGGCTCACACAGTGGAGCCCTCTTATTAATTTCTAACTCCTTGATAGTGTTAATGTGTGCAGGTTTTTGATAGCAGATCCGGTTTATTGATGGCAGCTGATTAAGCTAGAGTGGTCCAAGCAAGGGATACAACAAAGCCCACTCACTCTGTTGGGATTGAAGATACATTCTTTGGAAGCGCCACCATTTGTGCCAGCTAGGGTTTCGGATAACCCTAGCATAACTTGTAACTGTGTATCATGAATAAAGGGTTACAGGCCCTGTTGTACTCAAAAGGAGTTTTTAAACTCCACTGATTAATAATAATCGTTTGTTTTGTGCAACTTTCCTGTATTCCATTATTGTGGTTTTATCTTTTGTTTGGCGTATTTTTAATCTTTTCTGTTGGGACATAAACAGATGGTTTGTACACCAACCCCTTTTCTGTTGGGACATAAACAGATGGTTTGTACACCAACCCCTTTTCTGTTGGGACATAAACAGATGGTTCATACACCAACCCCTTTTCTGTTGGGACATAAACAGATGGTTTGTAAACAAATCCCTTTTTTGTTGGGACATAAACAAATGGTTTGTACACCAACCCCTTTTCTGTTGGGACATAAATAGATGGTTTGTACAACAACCCCTTTTCTGTTGGGACATAAACAGATGGTTCATACACCAACCCCTTTTTTGTTGGGACATAAACAGATGGTTCATACACAAACCCCTTTTTCACCGTTGGGGAAAAAACGGTTCATTTTCTTCCGAATTTCTTCCAATTGGCTCGTGAGAACCATTCTCGCTCACCAATTGAGGGGGTAAGCTGATAAATTTTAAATATTCTTTTATTCTTTGGTCTTCAAAGTTGTGCTTTAGTCTTGAGAGAGAGTTGCATCTGATCCAACTTTTCGGTGTCTTAAGTTTTTGTGCTGCATTGTGTCTTCACACAAAGCAACTCAAAAAGGGGCATCTGTAGACACCAAAATCCAACCACTTGCAAGTCATCTATACCTTCCTATCAGCCACGTGTCGGTCATCCACCTTCCCGCCATTATTTGGCCCAAATCCACACTTTCCCGCCATTATTTGGCCCAATTTCACCTTTCCTGCCATTTTTCATCCCCAAATTTATTTAAATTAATATTTATATATATATATTTTAATATTTTAATATTTTAATATATATATTTAAATAATAGTTTAAGTGATTTAATCTGAGCCATTCGTCCTTCATTTAATCTCATCCGTCCATCCATCTTAATCCATTTCACAACCTAGATTTATTCTCTACCCTTAGATCCACTTTAATCTTAGCCACACGTTCAAAGTGTTGTTAAAACCCTAAAGTGTGCCCTAAGAGTAGATTATAAATTGAGTCACCTTGATGGCTCAAACCGGATGTCTTTTGCTACTTCTATCCTGGATCTTTTCTATCTTCTTAACTTCTTCTATCTCCTTTTTTGATCCCCTCTATCTCTCTTTTGCTACCTTTTCATCGCATCCATCACCGCATCCATCGTCGCTTCCGTCGCTACTTTCACCGCCATCTCTTCTGTAGCATTCTACAAAATCCCCCATTCTTGTCGCAAGTGCCCACGGGTGTTTAACCATTTACCAAGTGCCCACGGGCGTTTACCAAGTGCCCACGGGCATTTACCCACAGCCACAGACTCATATCGGCGTCTGAAACCTTAATCCAGAAGCACGCGGGCGTTCAGGGAGTGCACCAGGGTGCCTTCCGCAACCGATTTGACAGCCACATTACTTCCAGGTGTCGCCTGGTCTAGCTGCGTTAACAGAGAACAGGTATAAATTAGTTTAAAGCAAGTAACTTCTTTTCTTTTATTGATCTGTTGTTGAATTCCTGAATTCTATTTTTCTAGGGTTTTAGATTGTTTCTGAGGGCTCACACAGTGGAGCCCTCTTATTAATTTCTAACTCCTTGATAGTGTTAATGTGTGCAGGTTTTTGACAGCAAATCCGGTTTATTGATGGCAGCTGATTAAGCTGGAGTGGTCCAAGCAAGGGATACAACAAAGCCCACTCACTCTGTTGGGATTGAAGATACATTCTTCGGAAGCACCACCATTTGTGCCAGCTAGGGTTTCGGAGAACCCTAGCATAACTTGTAACTGTGTATCACGAATAAAGGGTTACAGGCCCTGTTGTACTCAAAAGGAGTTTTTAAACTCCACTGATTAATAATAATCGTTTGTTTTGTGCAACTTTCCTGTATTCCATTATTGTGGTTTTATCTTTTGTTTGGCGTTGTATTTTTAATCTACAGTCACACTTTGTCACCAATCAAAAAATACACACCCAATCATGGAAATGGCATGCATTCAAAGAATCATTGACAAAGACAATCATGCCCTTGCTTGGGGCAGCAAACAAGCAATAATCACAAGATGATCAAACACTTGACATTCATGAATCATGAACTCAAGGTCCCCATAGAAAAAAGGTTGCGCCCTTTGCCTATTCATGACTAATCAATGTCCAAGATCAAGTAACACCTCACCAAAAAATATTAACACTTGAATTGATTTCCTTCGCTCTTCAAAAGCAAGGATTCAAGAATGCATGCCCTTTCTATACTTGGGGCATCAAACATTGGTTAGGTTACTGAGAGACCCTAATCATTAGTGCTTTGGTTATCTATTTTTGCTCAGCACTATGCCATGCACAACACATCCCAAAAAGGGGCATCTATAGACACCAAAACAACACCAATATGATTATGTGACTGCAAACACTGATCGCATTGACACACACAGCCCCAGGGCAGCCCCCAAAGGTTAAATAGTGGTCCTAACCACTCACACAATATTTTTGGAAGGTTAGAGGTCAATTTGGCACCTTCCATCACTCTTCTCCTTATTCATTCCATCCAGGGATGATTACAAACTGGTATTCACCCCATCGAGGGACGATTAGCAGTATTCGCTCCAGGGTGGGGCAAATAGCAGGTTTGATGGGAAAAAATTCAAATCTTGACAAATGGCAGCTCAGATCTACCACTTAACACTTCCTTCATTACATGGGAGTGTGAGTGAGCATTTTCAAGCATTAGAGGCAGTTACAGGGGCAGTCATAGAGCCCCTAATCAGGGAGGAATCTTCTCCCCCCTAGGAAGGCATGATTGCCAAGTGGTGCCTTTGCATGCTCATCGAAAGAGACCATTAGGTCTATAAAAGGGTGAGTCTTCTCACCCCAAATATATAGAGAGAAGGAGCATTTTTTAGTAATGAAGCACCACCATTTTATATCCTCACACCTTTTTTATTTGTGCCTTTCACATCCTTGATCTCTTTTGGAAGAGAGGTCATTGGGTGATTATTGGAAGCGTAAATCTGGAACCAAAACCTAAAATTTGGCCATAACATCCTACCAAATTTTTTGAAAACACCCCATAAGAGGTTTTGGACCCATCCCAAGTGGATTGGTGCCAAAATCGGGCCCTAAACGGTGGGCGTCCTACCCCCGGGCGCCCCCCGCACTGTTGTAGTTCTAATCGCCCTACCCCGGAGTGATTAGAAATTTGTAGCAGATTTTAGTTCTATTATTTTTGCATCTAATTATATGCTACTTAAATAGGTTGTCATTCAAATTTCATATCATTTTGAGCTGTCTTGATCATGTTTTTTTCATTTCTCACTTTTGCTAACATGCAGGTAGCATCATCAAATTCCTGATGATAGAGGCCGAATTGGGAAAATATGACCTTCTGGGTCTTTCCAAAATACCCCATTTTAGCTAACCCCTAGCTTTACAGGTGCTTTGGAGCTTCTCAGATGTGACATTTGGGACAATGCTATCTAATGTTTTGTTGCAGGTCTAATCGTCCCATCTCGGAGCGAATACGAATCTATGGCGAATTTTTTTACTGTTTCATTTGCAGTGCCTTACCAATGATGTTTTTATGCCCCTGTCAAGTTTTTAGTTCATTTGGATCTATTTCAGTTATCGTTTTATTTATATTTTGCATGTACTAATTGAAGGCGTGGGGATTGCATGTTTTATTTTATCTACAGGTGCTACTGACTATTTCTTGTTTACTTGAATATAGGGTCTTGACATTAGAGGAGCAGCAAGGAGTCAAGACTCATCAATGCAAGTTGCGGCAATGTTTGGTCCGCCCACTTTACATGTGGGCACACGAAAGAAGGAATAGCATCCATTGATGTGATAAGAACACATTTAACGCTCCTAGCCCCTAAAAATGGAGGAGGTGAATTGTAACCGAGTTCTGAAGCATATTAATAAAAAGGGTTGTCTTCCATATTGGCTTTCTATTTGGTTTTGATTTGTTTATGCTTCTTTCCTTTCATGCACTTTCAATTCATAGGATTTAGCGTTATCTTTTGTTTCGTTTACATCGCATCTTGGCTTTTCCTTTTTGTTTCCGTATCCTCGTGCTTTCACATTGCAACACATGTTTCCATACTTTAATTTTTAAACTAGGACTATATGTTTAAAAGATATATTTCTTTGTATGAGCCAACTAATGGATATTATATATTTAAGTGGTACTTTTATCTATAGCTAAAATAAAGGAACTATAAATTACTAAAGAAATACTACAGCTACTAAAGAAAATAATTGAACCTACCTATAGACTAATTTCTAAGGAGTGGGGATAGAAATTCAAGATACTCTATTGAACCAAGGTAGGCCCTACCTAGAAAACCTAGATCTAAATTTTTCCTTGCAACTAATTACTAATTAACTACAAAACTTAACATAGCATAGTTATAGGAAGTACTAATTTTAGAAAAAAAATATGAACAATAATCTTTTCATAAAAATGGGATTTTATTCATGCTAAAATTCCTTCGGTATAAATGCCTTACAATAGAAAAGGTAAGGGATGAGTGGGAGGCTCCCACTATGGTGAGATGGCCCCGTTCCATTTGTCCACTCTCCCTACCCTAGGTTTGTGTCTCTTCCAAGCTCACAGGATCCACTTGAATCTTTCTAGGCTGTATTTCTCATGCTTGATTGAATTTTTGCAGTTGTGTGGATCGTCCTGGAGATTCTACCCTAATTGAACTTGGTTTGGTTAGATTTATGATGGCCTAGTTGGGGGCCTATGATATTCAAAAGAGGGTTTTTCATTTGTGTACCTATTCTTGTAGCTCATGATCCTTATCTATATTTTATAGGCTTTTGAGCAACCTTGTGCTTATCATCTAAATATGATAATACCTTATTATTTCTATTCAGTTTTCTATGGTGCCTTTGGATCTTTCTGTAGATCCAATATTTTTTACTTTAGGGTTTTCTAGTGGAGCCCCTAACTTTAGTATATATTTTTGTCTTGGGAGGGGACCCTATGCTTCTTCTTACAACTGTGGCATTGGCTTCCTTGGTTTCTTCTCTCTATAGAATTTGGCGGGACTGTGTGCAATTTTGATTTAGGTGGTTGTCTGGTGGTTTGGCTCTATAGTTTTTTCTAGTCTATGGAAGGGTACCTCATGCTTTATAATTTACCACAATTGTTAGATCACTATTGATAGCTCCTGTATCTGGGTTTGCTCCAATCATGGGTATTTTTAGTGGTTAGTGTCTTTGGACTTCTTCACTATAAGTGGAATATTTAGTCTCCTTGCAGGGAGATCTTATGGCTTGCCAAGATCTCTAATATCTACTGATCCACTTTCCAGGCTGTGTTTCTTCTTTTGGTTCTATCCTAAGATCTTCCCATGCCTTCTGGGATGGATTTCTCTTTGCTAGGCCAGACTGTGATCTCCCTGTGCCTTATTGGATGAGGTTCTCTTTTATAGGCCAATTTTTGGTTTTCCTATGACTTCTTGGATGGGATTATTTTTGTTGGTCCAGTGTGTGGGTTTCTCAAGCCTTCTTGGATGGGTTTTTCCTTTATTGCAACTACTTTTATATTTTCTTAGTGGTTTAATCTCCAAAAAAATTTCTCCATTCTTTGCTGCATTTTCCCAAGCTACCATTAGACAAGTTTTTCATCCCCAAAGCGATTTTCAAGATTCTTGCAGGGTAGGATTCTTAATCACTTTCTTGTTTTCAAGAATTTTCAACTCCATCCAGTTTCCAGTTTCTCTTAAGTGGGAAACATCATTTTAAATTTGTGGACTATTTTTTGGTGGGATTTTTTTCAATCTTCTATTGTATTTGTCAGCTCATGTACCCTTTTTGGATGGGACTAACTCTTTAATGTTATGCCAAGCTCCCACAAATTGGGTTTTATTTTTAGATTTAATTTATGATTTTTTTTGTTCTCTCATTCTCGATATGGACGAGACTCCTTTTTTTTCCATTTTATACCAGGATCTCACAAGTTGGGTTATATGTATCTTAAAATTTGTAGTGTGGGATGATCTTATTTTTTCAATTTGAATGGTTTAGAGATAATCCTTTTGGGATTATCTCCTATGCATTTTTTCTAGTGGAGATCACATCCTTGTGGATATTTTCTCCTTGTCACATTTGTAAAATATTTGGGGTCCCTCTTAAAACCCCATTACCTTTATAAAAAAAAATATATACTAATTCCCTATTATTATGGTCTAGCAAAATTCAACCTTTATTACAATATGAGATGTATAATTTATAGGCAACCCCTTATTTTTGTCTTAAAAACCTTTTAACAACCTAAAACAAAATGGATTACGTTCTAAAATAAATCTAATAGATTCAAACCTATAATAGTAGTTAACCCTATTATTTCTCAAGTGCAAGAGGGAATCTAGTAATGTTTCTTCTTTGTTTGTCATGAGATATTTCTATCCTATCCTTACAAGTTTCAATTTTGGTTTACAAGGGATTTGGTGTGTCTGGTATCTAGGTTTGAGGCATCTTGACTGGAGTTTCCTAGTCTTATTTGGCAATTATCACTTTGTCATCTACCAACTTTTACTCGGTTATTTACCAACCATTGTACAAAAAATAATTGTTGGACATAGTTGTTTTCTTCTTCAATAATTATGTTTCCTTTCTGCAGTACTTTCATAAATGTCTTTCTATAGTAACTACGTAACAACTTCAACCAAAAAATATAGATATGCTCAACAATAAATGAACATTCACATAGCATTCCCTTTTCTTAGTAAAGCACATGATTATTCAAGTTAAAAAAACAAGTAACATCTTATTTCTATTCTTATTCAAACGAGCTTTGTTTATTCATATATACACAAAATATACTTATAAATCCTCAATAGTTTGTTAAAGACAATAATTTTAGGAATAAGTTAAGACAAAAAGGATAAAAATTATGGTTAGTGTCAAATCCTATCACCATACTCTCCAAATAACATGTTACTCATTCATAAATATGGAAGTCAACATGAAATATAGCACGTAATAATATAGATAGATGTCATGTGAGTTTCATTTAGAATGATAAATCGTATACAACGATAAGTTACATATCACTCAAATATATCTATAGTAGTAAATTCTAGGGTGCTTAAGCTTGTTCTTATGAGTGTCTAATGGTGATAGAGCTCAACTATTGTTGATGTTGTTATAAATATGAAATCAACTCATTAGAAATATTTTTTCCTTCAGGAACATAATTTCTTTTATCATATTTTCCCTTCATAAGTGAGTTTATTTACAATTTTTTCTCCTTTTTTAGAGAATAATTCCAAAATATTTGTTTTAAGTTTTGCATTTCCAAGGTTTTAATTAAAGTTTTGTAGAATATTTCTAGATTTTGCTACTTATATTTGAAATAATTTAACAATTATTTTTTAGAAAAAGAGTTAAAAGCATAGATAATTTTTTTAGGAATAGAATTAAGCTTAATTTTTAGTTGATTAACATTGTTCATATTATTTATAAATTTTCCTTCTTTTATAATTTTGAATATTCATTCTATTTTATGTTTACAACAATATTTTCAACAAACTATAGTTAATTATTTTTTCTTATTAAAAAATAAATTTTGTTTTGTTGACATAATTAATTTTAATCAATTGTTTAAGTTTTTATTTGTTCACATAGCTTTAGCATGTTTACCTTATTACCAAATTTAAACAAATATCCTCCAAATTACTTGAAATAAAAACCCATGTGGAATTCATTTTTAATACTAAGCACTTATTCAATCACATAATGGATGTGAAGGCAAAACTATTTGTTCATGCTTAATAACATTTAAAATAATCAATAAATTTATTATTAACAAACTTAGTTCCATAGGTTTGAGGGACTAACCCATTGGTCAAATAACTCCCTTGCAAGGGTAGACACCATGGTTAAAATCCCTTAGGCCTTGTATAACCATACGGTATGTCATACCAACATCACCGACTACATTAAAAATTTTACCTGATGCAACTAGAGGTTATAGTGGTAGCAAGATGTAGGATTCGAATCCACGATGAGGCAATGAAAATGTAACAAGTTATAAACTCCTATAATATATGAAAAATAACCTAATTATCAAGAGTATAATTTTTGGTTTAAAAAATAAAATCAAGAGTTTCATCTTTAGAGTTGAAAATATAAAACCATGTCTTCTAGAATAATCATTTATAAAACAAATTGCATATCTATTACAATTTAAATTATTTTTTCTTAGGTCTAAATAGATTTATTTTTCATTTTCAATTTTACACACACTACGTCTCTATTCTATAGATAAGGAAGAATAATTTAAAAATAATATTAAGCAAAGGAAGCATATTCAAATTTTTACTATTGAAGTAAAGAAATTAAAATTTTTTAGTAAAACTATTGTAGAAATAAAATATGGCTTTATATAGTAAACAATGGTTATTTTTGTTAATAATTGTTGAATTGTGAAAATGTCTTACTTCTTATAGGATCACAATTCTACTTTCAATAAAATTGAATGCATGGGAGGATTTAGGGCCTTTTACAACCTCCAAATTTAGGCCCACTCCTGACTATACTTCCTAACTCTAGTTAATCTAAACTAATTAGAATAAATTAAATGCAAGAAAATAAAAATACAAGGCTAAACATGGTAGTGAAAGTCGAGTTGGATGCTTGTTGAATTCTAACCAAGATATGGATAGTTTTTAATGGATGGAAGTGAACCAAATGGTTCATTTTTTTTAGTAAAGACTTATGTATGGATGAGGATAGGTCTAGAGTCCATTGAGCTTTATAGATCAATGGAGGATGAAGAGCTATTGGTTGGTTTTTTAATGCCTATTGTAACACTCTTTACCCCCTTTTGGGACAACATTGGTAGTGTTTGTAGGACTATCAAGCCTACTAGGTTACTTCAAATCAACATAAATAACGAGTGAAATCAGTCTAGGAGTCTCTACTCTTTAGATGGTATTCAAATTTTTTCTATTTTTGAAGATGCTAATACAAGTTTTATTTGGATTTTAGGGCTTACCAAAATTGGGAGACCTATAAATGTAATTTTATTCTTGCCCTATGAATACATTTTTTAACCTTTCTAAAAAATAAGGAAATTAAAATACAAAAATTAAATGCAAAAGTTAAAATGCATGAAAATATATTGTGAAGTTTATAATGTAAGGTATTTAAAGTTAATATAGTCAAAATTGTATCAAGGAGAGTGTGAGATTAATAAACACATGATAAAACTAAATAATAACAATATTTCCATTTGATTGATATGAAAATATGAGAGGAATGACATGATGAGAATGCATTATGCATTATGTAGTCTAGGATGGTAATGCCATTGATGAAGAGCAAAAGACTCATTGATTTCCTACCAATATCATGAGTTACAAGAGCATAATGTAGATTTTATAAAGTGTAGATCTAGATTTCTCATATCCAAAAAAAGTTTACAATGTAGCCCATGGATCCTATTTATAGGAATTTTTTACTCTTGGGTTATTAAGGGTAAGAAACTATTACTTCTAGTAAAAGAAAAAATTTGGTGGTATCTCTAACAAAATTTGGTGGTAACACAACTCCACTCAACAATAACAACTTCTTTCACTATTGTTTCTTTACTAACTCAATGTCATATTTAAAAGCATTAGATTGTTGTATTTTAAAAATTACCTTGGCTATACTCTTGAATATTATAGAAAAATACCCCAGTTCTATAATCATGGCCTCTCTATCACTTAATGTATCCAATTTACCTAGAAAAAACTGAACAATATTAGGATTTCTACCTTAATTCTTCTCTACATGTTGAGTATTGCTTACTTCTAGGATTTTATCTTCAAAGAGGAATACTACTTCACAAAAGTGCCTCTATGAGAATGTTTCAAATCCTACAAAGATAACTTTATTCAAGATAAAGTTGTATATTTTATATTCTAACTTAGTTTTTTCATCTATTTCATCTTCATCCTTGAGTATCACCATCAACTCTAATTAAAATAGCTCATGCCCTAGTTGCATACTTGTCTCTACTTCTTTTATGTTATCCAAAAGCATCATATTTTGGAAGAGTAGATATTTCACCTTCCTTTGATAATTTACAAGGATTTCTCTTAATGGCAACCTAGAAAGGAAGATGAAATTTGGTAATCTTTGATGCTTTAGGTATCATAGCAATTTGAATCTCATAGGGAATCTAAGGAACTTGGCTATTTTTTTCTAAAATTTCTCCTCAAAGAAGTAAAATTCTTTCATGAAAGGGAATTCACATGTTAGTTATTTAGACTTTGTATTGTTTCCTTCTTCTTCATATTCTAACCCAATTTCTCTTAACATTTATCTTGGAGGATTGAGCTTAATTTGTGGCTTCCTCAGGCCACCCAAAGTTGTAGATCTTTGTGCACTAATAGTATCTTTTGACACTTTGAAAATTTCTATTTTTGTGTCCTTCTTACGAACACAAGCAATAATATTTTTAAGAGCAATATAATAGTAGGCACAAGCAATATAATATTTTTAAGAGCAATACACATATGGGACCAATTACAACAGACAAAGGAAATAGAAGACAATTAAAAAACTTATATTCCATTGACAACATATGCCTATAAATTGGCATTTACAAGACATGGAACGGATAAGGTTGCACCTTAATCCTTACAACAATTGACAATAAAAAATAAACAACTATCATTTATGAAATCACATCTAATTCCTTATCATTCCTCCCCACTGAAGAAACATTGGTCCTCAATGCATACAAAGGTGGAAGAGAAATATGGGTAGCTGAAGAGCGTTAGGTACAACTGAAAATGCACTCTTGTTACAACAAACGAAGACCAAAATGATGAACTTTTATATGTCTTCATAAAACCAAAATCTTGCACTGAATCTAAATTGGGCTAAAAAACGCTCTCTAGTGACTATAAACACTGCTATGTCGGCAGATAGCTGAAATTGGTCCTTCGAATCGGCAGAAGAAAGTAGCAACTGAAGTGTCAGAGAATATGTTGTGAATTATTCCTCGAACCATGTGCACAAAAGGTGTTAGGTGGAAATTGTGGTTACATGAAATTAAATTAAATTAAGGATAATTTAATTTAATTTATTGGTGTAAATTTAGTTAATGGTGAACACACACATTAATGAAATGGAATGACATTAATGAAAGGTGGAATGGTGCATTAATGAAGGCATGCATTAATGAAATGGGATGGTGCATTAATGAAATGGAATGCATTAATGAAGGTGGGTAACCATTTAATAAAAGTGGTAACGATGAAAATAAATAAAAAAAAATAAATTAAATTAAAAAATTAATTTAATTTATTATTTGAAATGGAGGAAATGGGTAATTAAAAATTAAATTAATTTAATTTAGTGAATGGTGGAGGCCATGGTGGAACTTGGGTATGTGGAATCAAGCGATGGAAATGAAAATGACATGAGAGGCAATGGCCATGGAGGCACATGAGGGAGATCAACCAAATGATGGAAGTGGTGGTGATGGCATGTATAAGCCAAAAAATAGCCAAAAACAAGTGGATGCCAAAATTGTCTAAAACACCACTGTAAAATGTAGATCCATGATAAAAATAAATGGTAAAGGCAGATTGATGGTTGGAGAGTGGCTGGTGATATCACCAAAAAAATATTAGAAAAATAGCAGTGGTTGGTGATGATAAAAAAATTTGGCAATAGTGACAATGAAGGCCGTGGAGGAAACAACAACAATCATGGGTTGCATGATATTTCCTTTGTGATCGGGTGGTAGAAAACAAACATAAGTTGTGGGATAGCTGAAATGGACAGTTGGTCATCAAGAAATAGGAAGCTATAGAGGGAAACTCTAAAACGATGGAAAACTTGTAGACAAAGGCCAGCAAGAGTTAGAGCTAGGCCTGAAAAGCGGCACGAAGGCTATGTACAGTGGATCATTTCCTGAAAATAGGAAATAGTCACCTTAAAAAAGTAGATCTTCACCAAAAATGGTGAATTAGTGAGAGTCATGATCTAAAAATGTGGATAACAAGGAATTCAAGTAGCAAATATTGAGAGTTGTGGGGGTCGGATGGTACCATATCAATGTAGGAATCAAAATGCCAAGGCTACAAAGAGGCAGGATTCATAGGAACCATGGAATATGGTGAAATATCTTCAGGCTCAGCAACAAGAGTTTCAAGTGAGCTTGGATCCACATCAAGAGCAATGGAAGCCACATAGTCTAATGGAAATATGTTAGGAATTTCACCTAGAGACCCTAGTTCAAATCCAGGTGTGGTTTTAAATGCTTCAATAACTAAATCAATAACAGGATCTTGATCTCCTAAAATAATATCTTTGGTAGGAACTAGATCGTCAATAATAGGTTCTTTAGTGAAAACAAAGATTTTAGTTGTATACTACTAAAAATGGGTAGCCATTGATGCATAGAATTGTTGAAGTACAACCATTTTTGCACTAAGTTGTTGACATTTTACGGTGCATACGACAAGTTGTGTAGAGATCTCATCATGCGAGAGAGTTTTACTCAATATAATTCTATGAAATATGAAAACAGATGATGTGATTTGAAGGAGCACAAAATAAAAAAGGTTTGTGATTGTCAAGAATTACGAGGCAAAAGGAGGGGCAAATGTGTGAATCTAGAAAAAAACCGTAAAATAGAATCAACAATTCTGAAATAAACTTGCAATTGAAAATATCTAAAAATAAAAGTAAATTCTCCCAATGGATCTGACTACATAGGTGTTTTCATTCCCCATATAAACAAATCTTGGCCTAGGGGAAGAGGATACTAGCCTTGTTTCCACAACTGGATCTAATACCAATGATATGGGAGCAATTACAACAAACAAAGGAAATAGAAGACAATCCAAAAACTTATATTGCATTGACAACATATGCCTATAAATAGGCATTTACAAGATATGGAATGGATAAGGTTGGGCCTTAATTCTTACAACAATCTATAATTAAAAATAAGCAAATATCATTTATGAAATCACACCTAATTCCCTATCACTTTGAGAAATTTTCAAACCCTACAAAGATAGCTTTATTCAAGATAAAGTTGTATATTTTATATTCCAACTTAGTTTTTTCATCTATTTCATCTTCATCCTTGAGTATCAACATCAACTCTAATTAAAATACCTCATGCCCTAGTTGCATACTTGCCTCTACTTCTTTTATGTGATCCAAAAGCATCATATTTTGAAAGAGTAGATATTTCACCTTCCTTTGATAATTTACAAGCATTGCTCTTGATGGAAACCTAGAAAGGAAGATGAAATTTGGTAATATTTGATGCTTTAGGTATCATAGAGATTAGAATCTCATAGGGAATATGATGAACTTGGCCATTTTTTCTAAAATTTCTCCTCAAAGAAGTAAAATTCTTTCATGAAAGGGTATTCACCTGTCAGTTATTTAGACTTTGTATTGTTTCCTTCTTCTTCATATTCTAACCCAATTTCTCTTACCATTTATATTGGATTATTGAGCTTATTTTGTGTCTTCCTAAGGCCACCCAAAGTTTTATATATTTTTGCACTAATAGTGTGTTTTGACACTTTGACAAATTCTATTTTTGTGCCCTTCTTACGAACAAAAAATCAATAATATTTTGAGAACAATATAATAGTGGAAATATAATAATATTTTAATGCACTAATAATATCATATTATTACTCCAATTAACTATAAAAAACTAATGGACTTAATAAATCTATTGTAACTAATCAAGAATAATCTAAAACGAATCTTCAATAATTATTCTGAAATTTCTTTAATAAGGTAATAGGAGCTAGTCTTCATTTTATTTTCCAAAGGAGATAATAGGTAGTTGATAGATAGTTTGATATTCTAAAATCTAATAAAATCCCAAAGTGTAAATTAACCTTAAACAATCCTTTCTTTTTGTCCCTTTTGAAGACTCTAATTCAACTCTCCTTTTTGCAACTTTATTCCAATTAAGGTGCTTAAACAAATTTGATAAGTAATCCACTTAATAAATCTAATTGCACCAATAATTGCTTATATTTTTTTCAAGGCCCTTTTTGCCACTTCTATAGAGGATGTAGATATTGGTATATATGATCACCAAGTTGCTACCTTAGATAAGATCTTGCATCTCTTTGTAGGCTACCTTGAACAACTTTGTCTTCACCAAAATATGGTCTCCCTTTCACAAGCCTAGAATTTTTGTTCTCCTCTTGTAGTATCCTCATTGTTGTTGTATATGTGAAGAGATATTTGATTCTGAAGTGGTGCCTTCTTACTATGAGAGGTAATCTCCAAGTCTCTTAGATTTTGTAGCCTTCTTCTATCTGAAGCTTCTTGTCAAATTTTGACTTCAAACATGATCTTCTTCTCAAGATCTATATGTCTTGAGGTCATATGATATTTGGAACTCCTTACCAAATTCTTCTTCTTGGGCTTGTTGTTGAATAACGATAATTTTCCTAAATATTTCACTATTACCAATAGTGAATATCTCCAATGAGTTATCCTTGGAACTCCTTTGATGAATTCTTTAGTAAGGCTCTCCAAGAATTTTACTAGATGCTCGTAGAGACCTCTCTAAGGCCTTTGATATTGCAGCTCCTTCTGGTCTTCCTTGAGACCTTATCTTCAACCTTCTACTTCTATAAGTGTTGGTGGTGAGATCTTCTCCTGTATCTCTGATTTTTCTACCTTTGTTATTCAATCAAGACACCCCTAGTTCTTCTTCATCAATGAGATATTCTCCTAAACTCTTTGCTTCAGGTTTTGGATTGATTCTGAAGAAGATACTTCTCCTAACATTTTTGTAGGAAGCTTTCTCATCTCACTAAATTTCTTGTTCTTGCAACAAAATATTAGTACTAAAATATGCTTCTAAATTAGATACTCTCTTTTGAAATCTTCTTCAGGATCAAGGCTTTTGTGGCATCTTTTAGTATCAAGGATTTTGTGGCCTTTTTCAGGATAAAATTTTTTGTGAATTTTTTTAGTACCAAGGCTTTTATGGTCTTTCCTTCAAGGCTTCTATGGTATTTCCTTCCGGATCAAGGCTACTATAGCCTTTTCTTCTAGATCAAGGCTTCTATGGCATTTTATTCTTGTTAATTTTTTAATCTAGCAATGGAGATCTCTTGTATCCCAACTTCACCATAATTTTTCTCTAGAAGTCTCTTATGTAGTATTCTTCTCTTGTAGTAACTAATATCTACACTATGAAAGCACTCCGACCTTCGAGCAACAAAGTTGAAATCTTATTGTTTTTTGTTGTATGAGGTTTCTCAATAATATACGAATTAATTCCCTATAATAAAATAAACTTCAGGTCAATTTCTCCAAATCTCTTAGATGAGTTTCACTAGTTGATTCATCAAACTAGTGGATCAAATGCTAAGTCCTAGTCTTCACAAGGTTTCCCTTAAAACTATATGGAAATAATTTAGCCATATGCAATATCAATATTCCAAAAATTGAGATTTATTTAGTCCTAACATGTGGCTCTTCTTAATTCTATCACCTAGAGTCTCTTGAGTATTTTTGACAATGACTGGTCCAATGGCGCATCAGGTTGAAAAAAACTCACAGTCAATAATAATGGTGGTTTTTCTATTGATCTATCATGGCTCTGATACCACTATTACATTTTGATACAGTATGTAATAGGAGACAACAAACACAAGATGTAGAATAATATAACATAAAGTAAATCTACAAGATGACTGAAAATAATATATATATATATAAATATATATATAGAAATTATGGAGATGTTTATAAAATAGCTCTAAAGGAAATGAACACTCCATGAATAGAGCTACTACTCAAGAATGGGCATTGACCATATCACACTCCATCATATTACATCACACTACTACATCACACCACTCAAGTCAATACTACTTCTTACTGACATCTATATGTAATATACCTATGGCCATTTATATAGGAAATATGTTCCTTGGACAACACTCTACCTAGATGTGCAAAATACAACTTGCACACATATAATTTGCACTTTGAAAATTGTGTAGCTATTACATTGCATGAAGTAACTACATAACTTCTCCCTAAAGTAATCTAATGTCCTAAGTATGTACCAAGGAAAGGCACATTTACATAAGGCAAATGATGTAATAGAATCTATTTCTAACAGTATTTGCTTGTGAATTACCAATGTCATTTTTTTCTTTGGTAAAGAGAAGTTCAACTAACTTAGTTTGTGTTCCTTTCTCTATGTTTGCTCTTGCTTCCCTAAATCTTGCTTGATAATTTGAGGTTTTTTTTATTTTTTTCTTATCTATATCATGAGTAGGTATTATTATTCTATTTCTCAATATTATTTCACAACTTTAATTTTCATTAGATTTATCTTCTCTTGGCTCTACTACAAAAGTTGTTGAAATTGTTTGGAACAGATTTATGAGACCAATTGTTAATACTGGCTAGATAAAATAGTTTGAAACAACCATTTCATATATTTCTTCTCCCCTTATGGTATGGGATTTTTGTTGCAAAGAGTAATAATATTCAAGAGAGTCACTTTCATAAAGTGATATCTCATCTCCATTCCACACTTGTGGAAGATTTCACTAATGTTGCTATTCCATGTGACCTAGTAAATTTTCAAAAATCAAGCAAGAGGTTATGTGTCATACCATGATAGAGAGGCACAAATTATATCTTCTCTCAATTGGATCTCTTAGGGTGACAAGAGGACTAAATGTTTTTTTAACTACCTTAGGCATAAGAATATTTAGAAAGGATTATTGAGTTGGAGGACCCTTTAGGTCATTCCCTTTCCAACTCCAATGAGATCATGAATATTTTTGTAACCCACTTCTCTCAATTTTTTACAGTGAATCCAAGGGATGACATCCATCTTCTCTTAATGGAATATGTGTAGGAACATATTCCCTCCATAGTAGACCCCATTATTCAATAACATCTTGAATACCCTTTTTCTATAAATGAGAAGGACACACCTCCTACCATGGATGATCTTCCAATGGAGTTGCATAAAAAATGGTATATCCTTTCCTCAAATCTTCATTGTGTTTACTTGGAAGCTCTCCAAAATAGTTCTCTTAGAGCTTATATCAATGTAAGGTTAATAAAACTTATTTCTAAAGGAATGACTCATAATCAAATCTCCAATTGGAGACCTATTACCCTCCTCAATATTTCATACAAGATCATAGCTAAAGCTATAGATTTAAAAATAAAACTTGTTGCACAAGCTATTTTTTACCTAGAATAATCTAGTTTTTTTAAGGGTCATTATATCCTAAATAATCTTATCATGGTCTGGGAAACAATACAATGGGCTATCAATTCCAATCAAGATGTCCTCTTGATTAAGTTAGATTTTGATAAAGCACATGGTAGAATCAGATGAGATTTTATTCTTTGTATGCTTTCTTGGCTTGGTTTTGGTCCAATATTTTATAATAAAATTGACATGATCTTTGCTCTTTAGGTTAATGTAGCTCTATCTCATTCCTTCCCTCTACAATGTTATATTAAATAGGGTTTCCTTATTGCTCCTTTTTTGTATGTTTTGATTGTCAATTCTCTTGGTTATCTTTTTCATAAAGCTCAATTTGATGGTTTCATTCAAGGTATTAAGGTTCATAAGAATAAATGTGCTCTTAACTCATATTTTTTTGATGATTCCCTTATTTTATTTAAAATACCTAGTAGGAGGTGGAAATAATTAAAGATATTGTATAAGATTTTTGTGATGTTTTTGTCTCTTATATCAACCACTCTAAAACATGTCTTCTATATTTTTTTAATCCTAATTTTTGCAACTCCTCGACTTAGTGGAAGATCATCCATCATGGAATGATAATTCATTACTTTAAAATCACTTTCATGATTAATATTATCCTAAAGATATGTGGAACTGGATTATGAAAAGACTTTAGAATAAGTTCAATGATCATCCCTCATGGAATTATCATTAATTACTTGGAAATACCTTTTAGGATTAATATTTGTCCTAAAGATATGTGTAATTGGGTTATGGAAAGACTTTAGAAGAAGTTCAATGCATGGTTGGCTCAGTTTCTCTCCTTTGCATGAAGAATTCAGGATGTGAATAAAGTTATGGTAGTCCCTCATGTTTATTACTCCTCTTGTTGGATAGCCATAAAGGATACATATAACAAATTTACTCAGTTATTCAAAAATTTAATGGACCAAATGAGATAGGAAGGTAGGCATGACAACTATCTCATGGAAACTTTATACTCAACCAAATGCTTTAGGAGATTGTCTTACCTAGAGAAAAAATTTATCTACAAAATTGGTCGTTAGAGCCATTACGAGAGATGAAAATTAGAAACACTTTTTTTTAGTACATAATCTCCCAAGCTACTCATAAAGGTAAATGAAAATAAACCCCATGGTAGGATGAGATCCTTAATGCACAATACTTTACGATTAAAGGAGTTATTTCTCATACTAGTAACTAGAAAACTTGGTAATCAATTTATCATTTATTGGATTGAAATTTTGACTCCTTACATCATGGTTTAAGCATCAGCCTAAATAGTCTTTAGTGAAATAACCTTATCCTGCATAATGATAAATTTTTAGGTTTCTACAATTCTATTCAAGAACTAGTATTTTTAAAGAAAGGTATAAATAGAATAAGAGATATTTAGGATTTGGGTAGCTTCTCAATTCACACCTAGATCCAGATCCATAACTAGTGTTCTCTTCCCTCTTTATTCAAGGTACTTTATGCCCTTATTGTGGCTTTCATTCCATGTGAGGTCCTTATAAAGTTATAAACAAATGCTTAAAATATATGGATTGGTTGGAGATGACTTAACGACCATAGAATATTTTCCATTAAATCTAGTTGGATCTACAAATATTTTGTGTCCTTTAACATTGAACTCTAAGCTCAATGTCAAGTAGCAAGTTAATTTTACTAATGCCTAATGGAAGTCACTTACTGCTCAAATTTGGAAACTTCCTCTTGAATCCAAAACTTAGCTTCTTGGATGACAGGATTTTCATCAAAAACTTTTAACTTCTAAAATACTAGTTCCAATTTTTTATACTTCCCCTCAATACAAGTTGTGTAATGCTTCAGAATCTCTTATTCAGTTGTTTTGGTTCTATGACATAGCTAAGCAATTTTGAGATGTTTTATACATTTTTTTATTCCCCTCCTTCACTAGATCTTGGAAGCTTGCTCTACTTGATTTTTCCTAGTAAGATCATCATCCCAAAATTTGGGATATTTGTAGACTCATTTTTCTCAAACATATTTGGAAGTTCAAATGCAAAAAGGTGTTTACTAGTTCCACTCCTCCATGGGGTATTGTTTTAGTAGACTTGAAATTTGATCTTTTCTTACATTTGGGACACATTCATTCCCATGTTGTTGGATATTCTAGTACACTAGGAGATGTTATTGATAGGTTTCATAAAAAAATTTACATGATCCAAGATTTTCAAAAGTTCCAACAAGAAACAAAAAAAAAAACAAAGCAGTAAATAGTGATGAATCAATTCACACTCAATACTTCTATTTCTTCCATGAAGACTTCAAAAGATATGATAAAGAAAATGCTCAAAACATCTCCACATAACAAGCTCCCCCGTGGATGATTGATGATAGGCATATTATAGCAGGATATAAGTATAATCTCTTTGTTGCTATTAGCTTCTATTCTTATGTGTACTCAATTATAAATGCTTTACTCTTTATTCAAGGTGCTAACACCATATTATTGTAATGTTCCAACTCATGACATAATATAATCTAACTATTACTTTTTTAATAAACATATAGTTTAAGTTTATTTAAGATATCTATCAATTTTATCATTTTGAAAATAAAATTTAAAATTGATTTTTATAAAAACACAGTAACTGATATATCTTCATATCTTTAAATTTTCATATATATATAAAAGAAAAAAATAAACTATTATAATTTTGTTATACTTAACATCCTACTTTAAAAAATAAAAAAAATGAAAACTATCCAAAAACCTCCATATCTTTTTATATATATATATCAAGAATGAAACATGATAATTTTGTTAAACTTAACATCCCACTTTAAAAAAAGTCGAGGGTATCCCAAAAACCTCATTTTCCTATTTTCACGTTGGCGAGGATGGTTTCGAGAAATGGATGGATTTACTTGCGCACCGTTCTTTAAATTCGCCAGTATATTCTTATCAAAATTCTGAATACATGACAGGTTTTGTCGTCGTCCTCCTGATTGGGGTTAGCATCTGCATCCTTTATCTGTACGGTATTTTTTTTCGCTTAATTAATAATAACTGAAATTGTTTATTTTAGTTAATCACTACTGTGGTTAAACTCTTAATTAATAATAAATTAAATTAATCAATTTAAAAATTTATAATCAGCTTCAGGTTTCAAACGAACCTTGCAGCTTTATTATAAGTTTTAGTGTTACCATTTAGTAAAGAAAGTAGTCTGATCGATCGGAATCTTTTAAGTGCTTGGTGTCATTTATCAAAGAAAATAATCTGATCCGAATTCTCGAAATAAACTACAAGGTAAAAATCTAATAGGTTATAAAAAGTAACCTCAATATTCAAATCCTATTCGATAATAAAAAACTGTAAATATAACCGATTCCCCTATATTACCAAAAATAAGAAGATTAGGCAATAACTCAATTTTAATTTGTACTGACATCTTAAAAGATAAATTAGACGCCCGATGAGTATGGTAATTCCCGTATCGTTATTTCCCTAGAAGTCGTACTGCCAGAATATGTACCCTCGCTGATTGACGAATGATATGCAATATTTCCCGCGCTATGCACTTGTACTTGCGTGCACCATTAACATGTAAAGTCCACGTCTGAACCTCACCAACTTCAATAAATACAATGCGAGGAATCTGTCAGTTAATTTACTGTAACAATCACAATTGTTAGCACGTGTTGTCCGCTGCTTATTCACTTTCCCCAGTTACGAACTCTTTATCACCTGCGGGCTGCGATTCTAGTCAACATGTTACTGTAACAATGTGTACCACAACTGTTAGCACGTGCTGTCCGCTGCTTATTCACGTTCCCCTATTACAAACTCTTATCACCGGCGATGCTAGGCAACATCTCGTTCTGATTTTCTGCAGTGTGGCAAGAACATGTGTAACGTTAGATAACGGTATGTTTTAATGGAGTAAATTTTGTAAGTGAAAGGCAAAGGGCAGTTGCTCCTTTTTAATGGACTTTTAAATTCACCAGTTTAAGATATTGTTTTAACGAAATTCTGTATACACTACATATTTTGTCGCCATCCTCTTGACTGAAGCGAGCATCTACATCCCTTATCGCAATGCCCAATATGATCCATCTTCTTTCATGGATAGTAGCCTCTATACCATTGATAGCTAAATTTCATTTAATCTTGTTTAATTAATATATGGTTATTGAATGTTTGTGAAATCTTTTATTAATGTTTTTTAAAAAGATTTAATGTGAAAATGAAACTAATATGCATAAAAAAACAAGGTTTTTTTTCTCAAATGTTTAGAAATATTAAGATTTTAATAAAGGATGGAAATGGCTGGTAAATGCTTTTCAATTTACAACACTCATTATTGATCAGAGGTAAAAAATCAAACAATATAAATTCATACTCATTTTATCTAACAATCATGTTCAGAATGCTAAGTCTTTCATTGATCACATAGTGTCTGACGGTGGTGTCAATATAATTACTGCAGTTATGCAATAACCCAAGTGTGAATTTTTTTTTCTATTTAATTTTAAGGTTCACCCAATGTTTTAACAATGTAGTTTCATTTAGACGAGATCGGTCAAATCCCGTAAAGGTACCATTTTTTAGATTCAACTTTCTCATTTATCTTCCACTTGTTCTGGAATGAGTGTTGATCTATGGTTGGGGTTATCCTCTAGGGCCCATAACACCTAGAGGATGGACACGTACTCTTCTCATCCCTTAACATGTTGAACCTCCATTTTACCGATCATCTTGTTCAATAATTAGTATGCAAGTAGTTAGCATACATATATCTAGTGTCTAGTTGATTGTCCTCTAACTCAGAGTGAGCTAGAGCCATTTTGCCATTTTATTACCCTGACACTAAACTTAGTCTTAATTGTACATTTTAACTCACAACAGTTTGTCTCGCACCAAATATCATGGTTGAACTAGTTACACAATCATGCTAGCCCACTTTTAGCCAAATAATATAAAAATTTACCATTGTAATCCTGGGCAATGACCTAGACGAGACATCCCAAACCATCCTTCATTACTAGTTTTACAAGGACACTTTTTCCTACCTTCCCTATCATAAAATAGTCATTCTCAAGTCATATTGTATGCTTACATGCATCTCAACAATATTAAGTGATTGGTAATATTCATTCTTCTGTATGTCCAGATTTTGCTTTTCTTCTAGGGGTACATTTGACTACCCATTTTAATTGAGCCCTTAACTCTATCTTCTAAAGTGGCTTCACTTGTAATATTTTAAGATGATCTAATATCTTATATTATCTTTGTTAAAGTAAGGCAAAGATATCATACATAGTTTAATATTCCATAAGCACATTAAATAAACCTTTAGATAGTTTAAATGCTTAATTAAGGTACATGTTACAAAGGAGATGAAATTAGATGTAGCCATCTCAAGTCTACTCACCTGGTTGCACCACATAAGATAACCCAAGCAATATTCAAGGATTTTTTTTCTATATAATTTTAAGGTTCACCCAATGTTTCAAAAATGTAATTTCATTTAGTACAATATATATCAATCACATTTGGGAATTTAGGTTGTTGTAGACAGTCACCCAAGTGGATGAGATCGACCAAATATCATAAAGATGTCATTTTGTGGATTCAACTTTCTCATTTATCTTCCATTTGTTCTAGCATGAGTGTTGATCCACAATTGGGGTTATCTTCTAGGGCCTATAACACCTAAAGGGTGGACGCATACTCTCCCCATCCCTTAGCATGTTGAACCTCGACTTAATAGGTTGGCTTGTTCAAAAATTAGTATGGCTAAGTAAAAGTAAGGCTAAGATATCATACATAGTTTAATATTTGACAAGCACATTAGCCACAAGGTACAACTTGCAACCTTAGCAAGGTCAACTCATATATGGCTTTATTAATTAGAATTGTTTTCATAAAATAACGTTCCACATAGGGTATATAAACTTTATTAATGTCTAGTCTTTTCACCACTACACTAGAATACAAATTAAAAGATCTATCCTCTCGATATAGCATGATAATCTAGGAAACTTATCACAATTGAATATTTTATCACTGTGCACTCAACCAATGATTATCTACCTATTGATATAAGAAAATGTACATCTTCCAAAAAGGAAACATAAACCTGTACTTCTTCTATAGTACAAAGCCATGATTACAAAATAAAGACTATGTTGTCTCATCAACAATAAGGTTGAAAATTCATTTACAACAACATTCCCTATGCTATGTTTTAACATCTCTATTAAATAATAACGTCATGAGGATGTCTTCATACAAAGAAAATAAATGTAAAATACTACATTTACTCTTCATATTTCCAAGAATTCATCAATAACATAACAAATAGTTTTCCATTTTACCATGAATCAAATGCACCACTTTACAAAAAGATAAATTAAGTCATAATTACACATCCTAAATTTCATTTCATGGCTAATAACATTTGACATTATACAACAGTTACATACTTATCAAGTTCTTTCTTCATGTTATAACAAACTCATATTTGATTCATACAAGGTTGGTATGTAGCTCACTATAGACACAAATTGCATTTATAAGAATACCTAAGGCAATGAAGAGAATCTATTAGGAGTTCTTTTCCCAATCCCACTATTCCAAATGTGCTCAAGAGCAAGGTTATACATACATACATACATACATACATACATACATACATACATACATACATATATATATATATATATATATATATATATATACACAAATTGCATTTATAAGAATACCTAAGGCAATGAAGAGAATCTATTAGGAGTTCTTTTCCCAATCCCACTATTCCAAATGTGCTCAAGAGCAAGGTTATACATACATACATACATACATACATACATACATACATACATACATACATACATACATACATACATACATATATATATATATATATATATATATATATATATATATATATATATATATATATATATATATATTCTACTAGAACAATGGTGGCACCCAATGGAGATTGATCTTTATGAGCAAAATAGCCCATTTAGCAACTATCCTCTCTCAGTCATGGAACATTGTCCATCACCAAGACAAACTCAATAGAACACGTCATGCTACTCACAAATTAGAAACAAAACCACTCCTTGATTTGCATGTCTCTTCTCTATTGTCTAAACAGTGTCTAAAACATTTATTGTCATTGTATACGATCAATAGTCTTGGCATGTGTGCATGAGTGCAACTATTACCTAATGCAATTACCCATTCTAAATATTTTTCATGAGAAGACGTGAATCAAACACAACTTCTATTAACACTACCAGACTGATTCACATAGTTTAATATAAACATATTTCTTTCTTTTAAGTAAACAACCAATAGAAAATATGACAACCATCAATAAAAGTATGCTATAATCATCCATCAAGTCAAATCACATCTTTTTCATGACTCGAACTTGGTTATAAGTAATAGTTTCAATCATAACATTTCATAAGTTTTTCTAGGTTTACCATAACATCATAATGGTTGTACGTTTGTTGTTTTCTATGGTATTTCATAAGTAGTAATAACAATGTTATTTTTACAATAGTTTTCATAATGAATTTGCACAATCATAGATAAATTCTTCATTGGGAAACCAAACAAACTCACTGACAAATATATTTTCAGAGACCATAAAACAATTTATACACACATTAATTTTCATACAAGAATTTCAAATTTACCATGAAATAGTTCCCTAACCTAAAACTTAGTGGAAATATTTGCATAATCCAAATAGCTCCCTTTGCCTCACAAACCCAATTCATATGTCGTATTGGTTTCATGTTTTCCCCCCTCTCCTCTCTAGATCAAAGAGCCTCCTTTTTTAAGAAAAACACATACATGCAATAATGCTTATCCACTCCCATCATTCCTATCTTTTCATTCTCTAGATCATGGCAAAGGTTCACCTAATCAATAGGGATAGTGCTTACTTATTCTCCTTGACACATCCGCCACTATCCCAATAAATCTATTATTTTTCAAAAGCAAATTTCCTCTTACCCACTTATTACTTCATATGTACCTAAATTTATTTTATTCCATCAAATCAATATTCACAGAAATATCTAAATTTATTTTAATTCATGAAATAAATATACACACAATTAATTTGTAATTTACCAAAGTGGATCCCATGCTCTTTTGGGCATCTTCATTGCCACCATAATTCAACCATTTAACTTTTTAAAAGCAAAAGACATGTATCACATACTTGAAGAAACACAAATATTCTACATGCTCCTATATGAAATGCAATCGGGTGAGCTTCCATGTAATCACAAGTCGACTATCACTTCCCACTTACCTTTCTCTGCCAACCTTATCCCTATCATCGAAGGAATATACATGGTCTTGCATTTATAATGACTATTAGTAGTACCACATTGTAGCAATAAAGGTAAGTATAAACCATTAATTCATTGGCTATAAAAGGTCATGCGAGGAGGGTCGTTACAAGTTATTTATGGAGGACTTGAGCAATCTAGACTCTGAAGTGCATAAGGATATATTGCAATAAGCTAGCAAGAATAGATCTAGTATTGATATCAAAACTGGTAGTCGTTACGATCATAATGACATGTGAAATTGTAAGGCAAAGTCAAATAGTGTAGAACTTCTTCAAGATGCTGATAATTTGGGTCCAAAAGATAAAGGAAAATAATATATTTCAAATTCAAATAGTGTAGAACCTCTTCAATACCCAAAATATAAGGGAAAACAATATTGGTCTTAGGTGGTGTTGGGAAAATCTAAGTCCCTAAAGATCAAGTTTGATATGCTTCCAAAAAAGTGTTAGCTTTTTATTCCAGATGACTTGGTAAATATGGCCATTGAAAAAGGTTCTCATCAACTGGTAGGATGATTTATGGTGGTTAAAACTAACCTTGATATGGTTAGAAAATGGGCTTCTGCTAAGTAGAGGTTGAATGGTCATATGGAAATTGTTTCCCTCTCAAAGAATTTTTTTATGGTGAACTGAAGTATTTTGATAAATTAGAGAGAAATTTATGGAGGGGTGGTTCTTTGGAAGGCATGGCATTTTCCTATGGAGATGGGGACCTACTTTCAATCAAGAGACCTAATTTTTTTTGCAAGCCCTAGTTTGGGTGAGATTACCAAATATCCCCTTTCACTACTAGAATGAGGAGGTTTTTGTTGGTATTTCTAGGGAAATGGACCACCTGATTGTTGTGGATCTAGCCACCAAGTCCAAATCTTACCTCATTTATGCTAGGATATGTGTTAATGTGGAGCTAGGGGAAAATTTATTGGATTCAACTCAATTGGTTTCAATATTGGGTGTTTGGAATCAACCTTTAGAATATGAGAACCCTTATTAAATGTGGGGTTTGTAATAAATTAGGGCACTTGACTCAAGCATATCCAAACCAAAAGCCTCCTTCCCAAGGTCATAAATTCTAGCAACAAAAGCAAATTGAAGAAGAGGAAGAAAAAATATATCTTGGAAACTAAAAACCCTAAGAGAGTGAAATCCAGTAGTCATCGTTAGATGGTTCCAAAAAGGAAGATATCTTGGAAGTGAGATCCCTGAAAATGAAGTAAGTAAAGGTGATATGCAAAAAGGTTTTTTATTTGAAAATAAGTTATGGTAGATAAGATGAATGTATGTGATATTTTATCCTCACAAATGAGTATTGTTCTTCCTCTAAATTCCTTTGATAAAGAACCTAGATCAAATAGTAAAAAAAAAAAAGTAGATCAAATAAAAAAGAACCTAGGAAATTTAGATGATATGAAAAAAGCTACGCAAACTCCAAAAACTAGACATAAAAAAAAGTTAGATATTGATGTATGTAATGTTAAATCTCAGGGGAGACCTAATAAGAAGATCAGAGAAAAAAAACAATGACAAATATTGCCAAAGAAATCCATATAGTAATAGGTTTGGATGGGGAAGTGAAAAGACCCTCAAGGAAAAAGTAAAAATATTATAATACATGCCATGTTGAGTCTAAGAACAAAGATCTCTCTATCCTATGAGGTGTTATGAGATTTTAATCCACTTCTGAGTATTTTGTTCTTTTGGGTTTAGTTTGGTCCTAAAAAAGCATTTCATAAGAATGTTTTAGTTTTACGGGTTATCTTATTTATATGTTTTAATTTTAAAATTATTTGTAAATCTATTAATATTTTTTGGTAAAAATTTTAAAACTCCTTTCAAAACCTCCTCTTCCACTTAATAAAAAAATCAATTATTCTCCAAATTCTTTTACCACCATGCCATATCGAATCTCTCTCAAAATCAATTCTTAGAACTTCTAACACCAACTGACCGTCTTGTCAATTACAGATTTCATCGAGTTGCTGGTTTTCTTCTTCTCTTACTGCAACGTACATCGTCTTTGTCTGTGTCTTTGTCTTTGTCTCTGTCTCTGTCTGTGTCCCACGCAATTAAAGTTCTTGGAAAAATAAACGTACCCGATTCCATGACTGCAACGTTCTTCCCATTGACTGCATGTGACCAGAATTTCCACGTCATTTACTTTTTAAAACATGACCCGTCTCTAGGGTACTATATTCAGTTACTTAATAATAAAGTAAATTATTATTTAATCAATTCATGTTTTCAGCAATAAATTAATTGTTTTTTTTAACAAACTCTTTGATATATACATATGTATTGGCTTGAATGTGGATCGTTAAGGAAAAAAAAATTAACTATTACAGTCTGAGGGAAAAATTAAATTCTTTCAATGTAAGAAATGATCACCAGATTCACCACCCCATGGTTTCGAAAGGCATTCCTCTGACACCAGCATTGCATTTAATATCTTTGAAATAGTTATCAATGTTCATATCAAGAAAAAGTTTAAATATATTATTGACAGGCAGTACCAATATTTTGTATGTCAGGCATCTTAAAATTTAAATTTCAGGGCTAGTGGCAAATGTCGTTATTTTCCGTAGAACTCGTACTTCCAGAAAAATGTACTCTGCTTTTCATTTTGCGTGCACCATTGACCCTTAAATCTAACACGTCTGACCCGATACTGTCAGGACTTTGTCGGTAATTTTACTCTTAAGTATTTGTACTACACTTTTTACTTCAATTTAATTTCTTCTGATTATCAAAGTACATCAATAAGAACTGAATTTAACTCAGAAATATATAGGATATATTGATTTTTTAAAAAAAATAATACTTTCTAGCCAACCAGTGTGACTCGGACTTTGACTGTTAAGCTTGGAAGAAGAACCGAACCTGTTGATTTGATGAGCTATAGCATCGTGGAATAAAAATTATACTTTATGTTCCTCGCACAGACTTTACTTAATTAAATTATCATTTATAAAGTACTTTTTATATTTATTTTATTTTATTTTTTTGATATATGGAAGCAATGGTTACAATCACGATTTTTAGTAGCTACCAGCACAGCTGTTAGGGTTCAAACTATCTACGAAGGCTCCTAGGACTTCCACAGTCTTGGTACATGGTAACCCGGCGTGAGATGGGGACCGTTGGACACACAGGGGTTGCACCGTCATCATCAATTTGGCGCACCACTCAGAGGAATCGGATCTAGGCTATGTCTATGCATGGGCAAGCCCGTGGGATCGAATCCTAGGTCTCCTCTGGGTAAGCGCCCCAACTTAGAAATCCACCTAAACCCACGGACCAATTATTAAAAATAAAAATTAAAACTTTTAATTAAAAATAAAAATTAAATTTATAATAATTTTAGAAAAATCATTTTAAGCATAATTATTTCATAAAATCTATCTTAACTCATGAGTGTATGTGTGTTTTCCATAAAAACATATAATGACTTGCATAATAACTTATATATATGATATTAATATAATAAAATAATAATAATTTTAAAATTGTGATTATCATAATATTGTTTAAAATATTAAATATATAAATTATATATGAATTATAAGTAAATAATTTTTTTAGTTTTATAATTTTTTTGGTTTAAGAAAAAAAAAGATTGTATTTAGGTCCTTCATATTTCATAAATCATAATTTTTTTGTGTAAAGATTAAGAGTTTACAAACATATTTAATTCAAATTGCTATAACTAGATGACTATATTATTTTTCATCAAAAGTGAATTTTTTATATTCATTTTTTTGGGATCTTCCTCAAATTTCATTTGTAAATACAAATATTTAGTATCATTTTTCTTGACAATTTTTAATCTTGTTCATCCATTTATCTAAGTGAAATCTTGATTAGTGATAATCTTTTATGATGCCAAGCTTCCATTATATCACTTGAATATCCATAAGTGCTCTTGTTGGCTCCATCCTTTTGTTGCTTTGCATATTTCAAATAGTTGGTCATGTTGTTCTTTCATGCTAGTGCACCCTTTGAAATCAAGAAACATTAACATTGTGATTTTTTTGTCAAATATTGTAATACTAGGTGCCTTTCTAACTCCAAGTAGATCTAAAATATTGATGCCTTAAGCCATGCCTCCAAGATTCTTGACATTTTATTTCTTTTGATTCTTCAACAATTTATTTTTTTATTTTAAATTATTCTTCACAATATTCTCTTTTGTAACTTTTTTGGTACATCATTGTGCACTTATGACAAGGTTTCCTTGGACTTTGGTGTTGCTTCTTGGATTCTATTGCTGCTACTACTATAAATTCAACTTTTAAGTTTTTTAATGGTTATTCAACTTGTTCCTTTGCTATAAATACTTCTTGGTTTACGTTGGATTCTTGCTTCTTAATATTTACCATTAAATTTCACATTGTCATCTATATTTTTTCTTTCTATTATATCAGCTTTATTTATTTCTTTCAATTCCATCTAAAGTCTTCTTATTTCTTCAGCATATCCTTTGATGATGACCTTCAAACTAGCTATCTCTTTTTATATGGGTTTGACTCAATCAATACTTCTTGATTTACCTTGGATTCTTGCTTCTTAATATTTACCAATAAATTTTACATTGTCATCTTTTTTTATATTTCTATTATATTAGCTATATTCATTTCTTTCAATTCCCTCTAAAATCTTCTTATTTCTTCAGCATATCCTTTGATGATGACCTTCAAGTCAGCTATATATTTTTATATGGGTTTGATAATGCATGCTTTATTTCATCCTATGTGAAATTCCTTTCGTTAGTAAGAATTATCCACCAATCACAAGCTTCCCATTTTAAAGAGATAGAAAAGTTTGCAATTCCAATAGAGATCCAAACTCCGTCCACCATTCTCCAACATTCTCGAGCATCAATGTCAATTGATGAATTCATGATCTCAACTCAAAAGAATTCCAAAAGGAGCTAAATTTTTGGAAATAAAATTAATGTTTTTCACTTTATTCTATATATTTTTATTTTAATATTCTTTAATCCTTGCTTATCACTAGAAAAAAATGTAAATGTAAAATAATTGACATAAAAAAGGAAGACACCTTAAATATAAAATAATTGAAAATGAGACCATCCATTACAACTTTACATTAATAGATTACAACTATAGTTATTTTTGTGAGGAAGGGTGGATGGCTTTGTTGGCTATGTGATTATTTTTTATGGTGGCAACTACAATGCTAGAAAATTATTTTATGAGTAAACAAGATATTGTAGCTAAAAGTCAAATAGTTTTTCTTTATCGATAATATTTAATTTGCTTCTCTTTGTGAGTAATCTGGTCATTAATATATTTTTTTTTCTTTAGTTATTAATTTAATAATATATCTTTATAAGTTTTTACCCTTTAAATAAGGCCATACGAATTTAATAATATTATTAATATTAAGATTATTTTAATATAGTTTATTGTTCTTTAACTTTATATTATAAAACTTGTTTTGTAAAATTTAATTATAATTTTTTTTTTAACCCTATGTACATATCCATAGCATGCAAGGGGAGAGGGGAGATATTTGAACATGAGGCCTCTCGATTTCAACAGAAGAGTTTTAACTACCAATTTGCTCTTTTATTTTTCAACCATGTGTATAATTTCATTCTAATTACAAATATTAGCTAAATTTATTGTGAACAAAATTTCAATATAAAATATATATTTTTATTTCTAATTCATAATTTAATTAAAATGTTTTAGAAAAGTTACCAAGCAAAATATCTAATTTATGTAATAAATAAATAATTTTAAAATCGGCAATTTATTTATGTTTTAATAATTAACAAGATCATGATTAAACTAAAAAAAATTAATAAAAAACTAACAAAAGTTATAAGCTTATAATTATTTTCTTATAATCTTAAAATAAAAAATTAAACTCAAAATATAATTATTATAATATAAATATTGATTATAATTACATTTACCTTATTGTAAAGAAGATGCTATATAATTTTTTATTTAATGATAAAAACAACATAACTATATTTATTTATAAGAAAATGTATTCACCTGAGTTACAGGTCTTGACCACAGACATTCACTTCAAATGATCAGTAATTTTCAAACGTTTTCTGAAAATGAATACTTAACTAGATAGAAATCTAAATATCTACTCAAATTTTCATATTAATTTCATATTCGATAGTATTCCACCTCAAAAGTTGTCTGTATTGCAGGAGTTTGGAAGCTTAATTTGCATTATTTGGTAGAATTTCCTCTCACGTCCATGAAGAACGAGGAACGTTGATCTCCGTTAAATTTGAATCTACATTTGAAGATACATAGCTCGTACAATTTTCCATTTAAAATTAATAGGCTTCTAAAGTACAAGTGAGCATCTAACGTGTGCAACAAATCATCGTTGACTTCTATGGTGTCAAAGAAAGCAAATAATACAACTCCTAAGTCCATATGTGAAAATGAAAAACATAAGGTAAAATAATTAAGAAAATATATTACACAAGCTTATACACTTACATACATGACATTCTATAATAGTTTGAATTTAGATGTTTTAATAATAGTTTATAGTCCTAACCATTAGGGTATTCCACATGTACATGTACAATAAATAATTTTTAATGTTTTTTTAGAAGTATAAGATTATATGACATGATTTTCATAAGAAATATTATTTATCTAGTATATCATTATTCAACTAAATTTTAATTAAATTTCATTTGATTTAAATCTTAAACCTCTTATTCTAAATCTTATTGTTAGTTTCCTATATGTTATATTATACACAATATTAAAACATACTATTACCATCATCCCATCGATATATATATATATATATATATATATATATATTATATATATATAAATATATATATATATATATATATATATATAACCATGAATTCACTTTAGCATTATTTTTATATTAATTTACATAGTTTTTAATTAAAATATTTAAATTATTGGATTGTTACATGTTCTTTGTTGATATGCAAGACAATATGACATCACATTCATCTCACTCTCAACTAACTTAACTTAAATTGTTACATTGTTACATATTTTTTGGTCGTAATTGTTCATATGCAAGATAATATAACATCACATTTGTCTCACTCTTATCTTCTTGCTTGCAAAGTAAGTAAATACATTATCCCCACTCAAAATTTTTTATCAACCTTTTCCAATTGCGAAATGATGTAAATTAATCCAATTCATTTGATTTTTTTTTTTTCTGGATTTTCAACACTATAATTGGCTAAATCAATTTTTATGGTATTTCTTCTACTATAGATATCTTTAGGTTTTCAAGATACCTTTAACATACATCCAATGATAATATATTTTTTTGGTTGCATTGGGAACCTATCTAATCCTTATCCTATTGGGTAAATATAAAGTCAAGGGGACCTGAACGTCTAAAGAATTGAATTGGAGAAACCCACTAACAAACATTCAACGACTACCAACCACCCTATCCCTTTCTAAGTTTCATTAAAAATATTATTATTTTTTAAAGAATAGTCACATCCATATTTCTTTGTATAATTAACAATAATTTATGAATCATTTATAATTAAAACATGTCTACCAATATCTTTTCAAATATAATCCAGATATTTTTTCATACTTGTTAAATGGATACCCTTTTATTTAAAGAATCAAAGAGAATTATCTCTTCTTTATTTATAGAAAATATTATTTTTCCCCTATTTTTAGGTTTCTTCTAGAAACATAATTAAAGTTATTTTTGATGAACATATGACCTGACCATAAATTATATAAATAGTTTATGCTAACTCTATTATTGTAAATAACCACTACATGTATATTCATATTTTAACAAAAAAAAAAATTCTTTTTTTACACTAAGAATTCCCATGATGAGCACCATGCATGAAAATATTCTACAATAAAGACAAAGAGATGATTCCAAACATGGGTGTGATAGAAACACATGTTTTTAAAAATTATATTATTCTTCTCAATCCATATTTTTCAACAAATATTGTAGCATGGATCCTCCCATAAAAATTTAGCTTTTAAACAATTAATCCAACATTTTATCAACTCTTTTAATGTCGATGGATCTATCTAATAAATTATCATTTGTTTGAAAAAATTAATCCAACGAGAAGTATAGATCTTTATTACATTAGGTACACCTAAAATCTCTATAATAACCTCTTCATTGCATGTTACTACCTATAAAAATATTTACAAATAGTTAAAGGAATTTTAAAATTTTATTAAAATAATTATGTTTATATAGTTTTTACTATTAATTAACTATAAAAAAAAATTCATATTTTTTATTAGGTAAACTAAGGGGTTTTAAGGGTCCTCAAATCTATTGCAGAAAAAACTAAGATAGGGCATGAGAATGCATCAATATTAGAAACACACATCATAACAAAACGCCTAACAAGACCAAGAAAAAACTCAACTCTAAGAGAACAAAAATGAGAGAGTCAAGAAGGCACAAAAACCACAAAGGAATATTAGTTGAACAAAACAAAAAACCAAAATAGCATTCCCTTATAGAGCTAATTTGGAATTGTTAGATCCACCTATTGATTAACCATTTCCTAAATTTTTATGACGAAGGAAAACACCACTTGAAGCGAGACCAAGAGCACATAGTGCTTCTCATATAGAATATACAAAAGAGAAGGCACATTTGAGGAAGTAGGGGCCATTAAAGGATAGGCTATAGAAACACCATCCCTATAACCAATGACATTGAAGAAATATTTGTATGAGAATGCTAGAGGACATGCAACAAAAACAATGTCAAGTTCAACCGCACCTTTGAACACCTTTATAGCCACGATCCCATCCAGTAAATCTGATTAAGACCCATCAAAAGTTGACCAATAGTCTGGAATCAACCATAAGGAGGAGATTGACATAAAAATATAGGGATCATCAAAAGGAATCACACTTTGAGATATCAACAAGAGGGTACACCCATAGTGTAGAAACACAGTCACACAACAACAACTAATAACCTAAGGGAGGGGACAAATAGATAAGAATATGAGGGAGGGGAGAAAGATGATTTTGAGTCCAGCACAACAAATCATAACTATCCATGATCATAAATTATCAAATTATAAAGGTTTTGGAGAAAATTATCCATCCAAATCTAAAGACCATGTTGAGAAAGTCTCGAATTTACCATCAAATCCATCACTTTATTGCCTTCTTGAAAGATGTGTTTAATTTGAACCTCCCTTCTCAAATTTAAAGTTTGTATGGATTCAACTATGACATTAGTGATGCTCCAATGGGGTTTGCTAGAGGATTTGATAATATTCAAAATATTCAAAGAGTCTCCCTCCATAATAATCTTATGGATGTCAAGGGATTCCACCAATAGCATACCCTAAAGAAGATTCCTCGCTTTAGCAAAATGTGATTTTTGGATGGAGATATTTTTAGCATATGCACCAATCAAATCCCCTTTGGAGTTATGAATCACACCACCAATAGTAGTAGGTCTTAGGTTACCTTTGGAAGCACCATAAAAATTCATCTTAAACCATCCCTTGGGGGATGGTACTAGACTATGGAAGAGTGCAGAGAGGGTGGAGGAAGACCATCCATACAATGATTACAAAAACCAATCCTATTCTCCAAAATAGACTCATCCATAGGGCTAACCTTTAAATTTAGAAAGCAGTGGGACACATTCTCCATAGTTGCACTTAGAGACCTAAATTATATAAACATAGAATCATGATTCGAATTTTTGAAAACTCTCTGCTTGTGTTCCCACCAAATACCCCAAAAAAGGTAAGGGAGCAAGGCCAAACAGGGAGACTTGAACATCAAAGTCCACTGTAGGTAGATGTTAGGAATAGCATGGGGAAACACCCAATTAATACTAATACAATAGAATGTATGAGAGGCCACTGAATCTAAGAAGGGACAATGGAAGAACATATGTTGACACGATTTCTCAAAGGCTTCATAGAGGTAGCACCCGTTGATTAAAACCATACCCATTTTATAGATATTTTCAATGGATAAACATTTATTCTAAATGGCCAGCCAAAATTAGATATTCACTTTTGGAATTAAATTATTTAACCAAACTTTCCTAGGAAAAAACCAATAAGGAGGATCTAAGTCAACTAAATGATAGACTAATCTAACAGAGAATAATCCCTCGCTTTCCCATTTCTAAATAAGAGTCTTCGTTCTCCTGGCTCAATAAGACATGAAATCTGAGAATATGATGGTAGCCTCCCATGCCATACCTTCCTCTTGAATCCCAAAAAATATGGGATGAATCATATTTCAAACTCTCCTATTCCCCTCTCTAGTGATAAAATCCTCAATTTTGGCCCAGCCCAGTCTACGAGTGAGATTTTCAATAGGGGCTAGAATGGCATTGTAAATAAGTAGGTGTTCAAGGATCCAAATATCATGCTATAAGTTAATAGAATAACCATTCCATAGAACCCACCTTGCACCAAGAAATAGGTCCATTATGAATTTGCTCACACTCTACCATAAAGTGGAACCTTCATGAGGAACATGCTTAACCAATACATTCCCTGATCAAAAAAGGTATTTAGAAAAAAATAATCTTGATCCAGTCAGATCCATGATTTTTTTGGATCTTCCATCATTGTTTGAGAATCAACGCTTCATTCATCAATTAAATATTACATAGACCAAGACCCCCATTCTCTTTCCTAGAGAAGGCTTGGACTTAGGAGATTAAGTGAAACTTTTTATGGTCTTGTGGTCCCACACATAAGAAATATTTGTTTATCCTTTCAAGTTTAGATAAGACTTTCACAAGCATCTTGAATAAGGACATAAAAAACACTGGTATATTTTATAAAATAGATTTGAATAGTAATAATTTTCTAACTTGGCTTAGAAGAGTGCCTTTCCATCTGGCAAGGCAACGTTGATTTCTTTCAATCACCAGGTCCCACATGTTTTCTTGCATACACCCTATGTAATGTGGAAGACCCAGATAGGAATTGGGAAGGTCAGACAACTTACAACCAAGAATATCAACAATTTTACATTGTCGACCCAAGGGAGTGTTCAAAAAGAACATCAAGATTTTGAGTAAGTTAATATTTTGTCTTGTTGCCCTTTCATAGGCTAATAGAATGGCCTTTGTCTCTCTCACTAGCATAATAGAATCATAAAGAGAAAGGATTGTATCTTTTATGAATTGGTGGTACGACAAAGGTTCCACTGAGAGTGCAAGAATGATGCCTTTAATAACATAACTGTGGGTAAAAGCTATTCCAAAAGCTTCAGCCATGAGAATGAATAAGTAAGGAGAGATTGGATCACCCTGGTGCAATCCTCTGAGACTTGGGAAGAAGCCAACTAGGGCTCCACAAGATAACAAAATAATTTTAAACCAATTTCCATATGAATATCAAATAAACATGATAATTAAAAAAAAATACATGCTAATTAAATTTAAACAATGCACAAGGCAAGACCGCTATAAATGAAATAAAATTTCTTAGTGGGGCAATGAGAGTTTGAGATCCAATACAAAACTAACTTTATTTTTTCACAATCTCAAAATTTCATTGTAAAAGGGTGAAGGCCCCTTTTAAAACCCTTTTCTTTGATCACCCAAACAAAAATATAAAACTAATTTCCATAGTAATCACAAATAGACAAGATAATTTAAAAAATTTACATCTTAATCAAATTTAAAAAATGCAAACCTAAAAGGTTATGATAACCTCTTCAATACTTATTCTTACCTATATTATTATTGTTATTATTATTATTATTATTTTGTATACAACCAACCATATAAATATTGAGGCCTTGAGAGGATTTCATGTGGTCTTGTACTATTTGAGGAAATTTTTTTCTATCAATATGATTCATAATTTTATCAATATTAAAATTATATTATTTTAAATTTATATTTAAATTAAACAATTTTTTAAATTCAAATAAATTATGATAGTTATAAAGTTCTAAATTTTAACTTCAATATATAAAAATAATAAAAAGATAATTAATTTTATAAATCCATATTAAAGTTTAGTTTATTTTAGGAAAGAAAAAATATTGAATAAATTTATAAAGTTGAATAAAGTCTCAAAACATTTTGTAAAATTTTAATGTGAAATTTATGATATTTTTATTTTTTAATTATTATTTTTTTGATTGATTGAAGGAAGGGATTTTGAAAGGGTCCATGAACATTTTATACCAAAGATAGAGAAAGAAGAAGATCAACCAAAGGAAACAAGAGAGATAGTTTGCATGAGATAAAAAGATAGGTTCTCATTAAGAGGTCACTAGAAAGATTATCTCCAAAGGACAAGCCTAGGGGAATAGTAAAAGAGGAGGTCTCTAGAGAATAGGGAACCCACAAAACAACTACGAAGAGAAACTCTAGGGCTCAAGGAACCTACCAAGCAAATAGAGAAAGGAATAATATTTGTAAAAATAAAAAAGAGAAGAGGAAGGAGGTTCTTCATTCACCATCACCACAAGCAAGGGAAATCACACGGTCCACCAGATCATCCCCATAAAATTGGTTGTTTTACTTACATAGGATGACTATGGCCTACTAGAGCATAGAGGTGCTCATTTTTGCTACACTAGTTAGGGCATTCATCACATCATTGAGCTCCTAGATGTAGCTTTTTCTAGTTATGAATGGTACACGAGATCTCTGTTGAGTGTGACTTGATGGCTTAGAGGAGTCAGGAAGATCCCTTTTAAATACTTCCTACTTAAATTTTTTGTGAGGTGGGGGTAGTCCTCCAAAATATTAGGATCATGCTCAAGGATGATGAGAGACTTCCTTTTCCCATTTTAAGACTTGGTATGAGAGGACCAACGACAGACCTCCAACTTGAATGTGGAATTTTCATCATGAGCCTTGGGTTTGAATTCAAGCATCCAATTGGTCTTAGGAGAGGGGGTCCTCTAGATAGACTCATGGATAACATCATGCTTGGGGTCCCCATGAATGCTAGACTCAGAGAAATGGGGGTAAGTTGAAAGGATTTCCATACATGATAAGATAGCCCTCTGGGAATTCTTCTCAAGCATATATCTATATAGGATGAGATAGAGTACTTGATGCATAGGGAAGGATGAATATCCTTTCTTAACATTGAGTATGGACCTTTCAATATACGTAAACAAATATTCTAAGATATTTATGGTTTTCTTACCACAAAGGTGATTTAGAAATGTAAGTTTGAAGCTTCTCAAAATGGTGTTGGGTATTGATAAATATTTTAGAATTAGCATCATTACCTTATCCCAAGGTTTAGGGAGAGACTCTGATATGATTCTACCTTTGTTCCTACCGAGATTGTCCCCTTTGTCTTTGATGTGAGATAATTTGCCAACCAAGGAATGATTTTCTCTCTAGACTATCTCACCATCACAAGGAATATGGGTCACTTCAACTAGCAAAAGAATATTGATGCTGAACCTAAGTCCTCTAACTGAGACTCTGCCTTCATCCCATGAAATGGTCAACTCTTGATAATATTCCATGTCATTATCATTAAAATTTTGGAGAAAAGAAAGAAGTCCATTATCATTGAATATTTCCTCAACCATCTTGTCCAACTAGAAGATCTCTTGATAAAATATCTAGTTGTCATCAACCATACATAGTGTTGTGGGAGGCCAAAATATGGATGGAACAAGGTGAAGGCCAAGTGGATTATGGTGGTGGGGGAGGATGGAGGGCAACCAAATCCTAGGATAGCAAGACAACTAATCAAGCACTAATAGAAGGAAAAGAGAAGATGACAAGAGGTAAAATACCTATAAAGTGTTTCAATCTACAAGGGATGAGAGTGTTGAGGTAATTAGAACTTAAAGAGGAGGAATATTACCCTTTAAAAAGGATCCAAAAATCATAAGTACACATACTGATGCATCAAAAGAAGATGTGATTATATAACATTTTTTTATTAGGTGGATAAAGAGATTTTAAAAGGGACCCCAAACCTTTTACAAAATGGATCCAACACACGTAACTAGAAAAAGGGGAGTGCAAGGCATCGAGAGAACTCGGGATATTTAAAATAACAAAATCCAAACTAAAAACAAAGGGAGTAAAAGGAACACAACTACAACCACCACCCAAGAAAGCAAAAGGTACCAACAACCCTCACAGGGGTTAACAATAGCCAAGCAATCCATGCAGGAAGACCACTTGAAGTCATTCTGGATAAAAACCAGTTCCTCCTCATCAAGAAAAATTTGGGTCTCCTTTTCTAGAGAGTTCTATGTATTATGCACTAACTCATTAGCTACCAGTCTCATCACTTCAGTAATCAGTGGGATGGTAATTTCAAATTCTAGTGTTCCAATTCTAACCTCCCTATTATACGATGATTGTACCAAGTGTTTATCCATATCCCTATGATGCCCTTCAAAATTCAATAAAAATTTGAGGATGTTACCCATTTTTAGTAACCTCCTTACGTCCTCATCCATTATGAAAGAGCTCGACTCCAAAATTAGGTTGGTCATACTCCAACCAATTTTAACCTTCTACATCTCAATCTCCCCAAAGCAATTATGTCACTCGTTAGAGAAAGGACTAGGTTCTAATAGAAATATAATGAGCCAATATTCCTAGAATCTACCCACCTTGGGACCTAGTAAGAAAACATAGGCATTATGGAAGGTGAAAAACAATTAAGTGACCAACCAACTAAATTTTTACCTTCATATTACCACCTCACACTTTGTGAGTTACATTGCAAACACTACCTATTTATCGTCTTTCCAAACTACTTGAATAGATCATTCTAGAGATCTGATGTTTTATTCTAAGAAGAAGGGTGGTGATATTCATGCATTAGTAAGATGATATTTTAATCAATTTAGATTATTTCCAATTTTGGACCTTGATTGCACCCATGGCATACCACCAAATAGGTATTTTCACCTCCGATATGGAGTACCTTCATTTTAACCTTCCAATCACCAGACACCATGCTAGGTACAAGTGCAATTTGTGCTTCCATATGAATGGCCATGTGGTATACCATTTATCTACTTGGTGAACCTTATGTTAATCTCTTGATCCCACATTAGGAAATAAAATTTGATAAACCAGTTATCACGTGGGTTGGCATTGAAAATATTCTCTCTTCATGTCCTAGGCACTACCTCATCCATTCCATAATTGAACTGAGTGACGTGATGCAAAATACTAAGTATAATTTTAATGAGAAAAAGTTGATTGTTTCTAAAAACCAGCAGCTACCATCTCCCAATATTTTTCCTTAGTCCATCATTTTTCACCATGGAACACCTAGAAAAGTTACTTGCCTTTGGGGACCGGGTCTGATTTTCAATAAAATCCTAATCAACGTTCAAAACTTTATTACCATATATTGGGTAATCAATGATAGGCTAGTTGTTCCATTCATTCTGGAAGTGAGTTCTAATAAACCTCATGTTTGAATTTAAAAATTGGTAGCTCTTGAAAGTTAAAAACCACACCATTCCAGCCAACCTGAACCATGTACCATATTTCAAAGATGCTAGGGAAGGCATATTATCTTCTTCTACCTTCATTGTATAATTTATTTAATCCTTCAAAGAATTTATTCAACCAAAATGACAGGTTATCTTGAGATAATCCTAGATTAGCTAGGAAGTTTGCAGACCTATTACCTTCCCTAAACACATGATTGAATTGGACAACTTCCATAGTTTGAGTAATCCTATGAACTTCTATCAAATTTGAAATAGTCTAGGTTGGAGGATGATTCTCTTTGACCATATTAATAATATTAAGGGAATCATATTTGATAATAATCTTCCTGTAATCCAAAAATATCAGGTACAAAACACCTTAGAAAAGTGTTCTAGCTTTAGCCTTGTGGCTAGTCTGGCTTTCGATATATTCAATGAAAGGTAGCACCATTTGACCATTGGAGTTCCCAAAAACCCCCCCTACTCCTGATGTGCATGAATTTCCTTTAGATGCTCCATCAATGTTTAGTTTCACCCAATCGAGGGGGGAGGAGGTTCCCAAATTAGATATGCCCTAGAAGACTAGTGTGTTCTAGGACACACATGTAGAGGATACTTAAATCCAAAAAAAAAATCAAGCTCTAATTCCTTACTAAAAGAGCCATTGTCCAGAGAAAGAAGGTCCATATTCTAAACGGTAGTAAATATAGCTCGTAAAAATACTAAATATGTAGTGTGGAAAATATTCTTGAAGTCCTTGGAGTTTATTTCTTTTCATATATACCACTAAAAATATGGTAAAGCAAAGGATCAAAAGGATCAAAGGTAAGGAGAGATGAAAGGGGAATTCCACTGATCCACACAAGTGGTCAACTCTCTAGGGAATATCTAATCCAAATCTGCATAGCTTATCAACAGGCTTAGTACCTCATAGGAGAAAGTGCACATGGAGAAAATATGCTCAAGATATTATTCTTCCACACCACACAAAAATCACTTATTAGGGAAAACTAAAATTATTTTCTTAATATTATCCAGTGTCAAGCACTTTTCTTGAATCACTACCCAAAATAAAATATTAACTTTAGGCATTTGGCCTTTCTGCCACACATCTTGAACATGGAACTGAGGATCGTCATAAGTATCTAACAAGGTATAACATGAATTAACATAGAAATAACCATAATTTTTAGCATATTATATAAGCTTATCATACTTATTTTGATAGGTAAAATCATCCACTTTAAAAAATCATAAAGGGTTTTACAGGCAACATATTCCTTTGATGATAGTCTAGGGAATTCAAGGGGCTTCGAATAATTTTTACCATCCACCACCTTAACATAATCACTGACCGTTGAACCAAAGACCTGCCTAAAAATAGATTCAACTTGAATGAAATTTGGATAACAATCAAAGGGCCTATCAATCACCCATTTACCATTCTAGAAATTAACATTATGGTCATTTCCTAGAAGCCAAGGTCCCCTTGTAGGATACATATATGAGTTTTGATAATGCTTCTCCAAAAGGTAGAGCCTTGTTATGGGTTGGGATCAGTTAATATGAAATCATCATTGTTTAAATTATTGGCTTTCAGAATTTAAACCCAATTTGTATTTTCATTTTGTGCTAATGTCCATCCCTATTTTGCCAAAAGTGCTCAATTCATAAATTGTATTCTTCTTAGCCCAAAACCTCCCTGCTCTTTTTTATTAAAAAATTAGTCCCAACCAACTAGAGGGAATTTCTTCTTACCTTGATATCTAGACCAAAGAAATGAACGCTGAATTTTCTTAAGTTTCCAAAGAATTTTCTGTAGAAACCTAAAAGGGAAAGAAAATAGATTGGTATTCTCTAAAATGTAGATTTTACTAACATGAATATACCAACTTGGCTCAAGAGTATCCCTTTCCATCTAGTGAGTTTTCTCTGGACTCTTTCCACAGCTGAATTCCAAATATAATCTTTAACTTCATATTTGAACATCGACAATCCCAAGTACACAGAGGAGAGGGAATCTATCTCACAATCCAAATATCAACAATTTTCCTCTACCTCCTTGGGGGAGTGTTAAAGAGAAAAAATTACTTTTCCTGAGATTCACTTTCTGCCCTATTGCTTTCTCAAAATCTGAGAGGATGGCTTTCATAGCTCTAGCTTGGGGGATCAAAGCCAAGAAAGACAACAAAGTATCATCGATAAATTGATGGTGAGAAATTGGGTCTATATTAATTGTTGGATTAATCCCTATTGAAATATGATAAGCTTTGAGAGCTCTCTCTAAGGATTATTCCAACAAAATAAATAGGTATGGAGATAAAGGATCCCCCTATCAGATGCCCCTACAACTACAAAAGTAGACTGCTGAGGACTTGTTGATGATAACTAAAATTTTTGCAAAGGAAATGCAAGCCTTAATCAAATTAATTCATCTTAGACTAAAACCGAACATGGATAGGATTTGAAGTAAGAAACCCCATAAGATCTTGTCATATGCTTTATCCATGTAAACTTTCAGAAATGTGCCCAGCCTACCACTCCTATCAACTGAGTGAATGAGTTCATGCACTACGATAATGCAGTCGAGGATTTACCTACCCACCACAAAATTGCTTTGATGATGATCAATGATCTTTGGAAGAAAGACTTTTAATCTATTCACTAAGGTTTTTGTAATAATTTTGAATAGCGTATTATAAAGACTTATGGGTCTAGAGTATTTGAATTACTTAGCTCCCTTTCTCTTGGAAATGAGCACAAGAAAGGTGGAGTTGATATCCGATGGAATGATATTAAATGATAGATTTCCCTCATGCTTCACAAATGTATTTCCCCACAATGTGATTGACATTTTTAAAAAGGATTGGAGGAAAAATTTCTAGGTTTGGGGCCTTAAGCCCTCTCATGGATAATACTACAAATTTGATTTCCTCATCGCTAAAGGAGGCATCCAACCCTAAATTCATTTCTCCTAAAACTAGAGCAAGAATATTTCGTAGGAACCTATCCTCCGCTCGAAGGCCCCTAGCTTCTCTCAAATGTGGTAGGGTTTTAAAGTATGCAACTGCTTCATCCTTGATTTCCTCAATATACTTAGAAACCAACCTATTGGATTTTAGAATTGCTTTGATTCTATTTTTGCTTCTGTGCCTCAAGGTGGAAGTATGAAAAACTTTCTATTAATGTCACCTTTCTAAAGCCAGAGGGATCTAGAGTTTTGTACCATAAATTTTTTTCTTTAGATAGGAAGTTGTGAAACCTTGATAACAACTCTTTTTCTTTTAGTCTATCTCTTTCAATTACTTCCCTAGATTCAAAGTCAATTTCAAACTCGTTAAGTTGGTCAAAAATTTATTTTTTCCCCTTGAATATATCACCAAAAATATATTTATTCCAAATTTTAATATTGGCCTTCATAAATATTAGCTTGGATGCCACTTGAGAAATTAGTTGGCCCTAGAAAACACACGACCACCATTCCTTGATTCTTTCTTACTAGGTCCGGATGCTGCAACCACATAACCTCAAATCTGAATAACCTGGTAAACAAGATTTTGAATCATCTCCAACATTAAAGGGTTGTGGTATGAGCCTATTTTGGGTAAGGAACAAAGGATAGCATCTCCAAAAAATGGAATCCCTTCCTTCAATATTAACACTTGTCTAGCTTAAATTGAATATTTTGACTTCCTAGCTACTTCTTACTCCATGTATACTTGGACCCTTTCAGATCCACATCCATCAGCTCTTGATTATTAACAAAGGAGGCAAACTCTTCCATGCTCCTCGTGTACGTTTTAGAGACACCCTTTTTATCATATGGGTATAAAGGAGTATTAAAGTCTCCTTATAAAACCAGAATTTTACCTCTAAACACATCCCTCATTGAGCTCAAAGAATCCCAAAGGATCACCTTATTTGTGTTGAAGTTAGGGGAATAAATATTAGACATATTCCATATGAAACCCAACTCCTTACAATAAAAAAAAAATACTAATCACCTTATCAGAGATCAAAAAAATCGAGCCATCCAACTTGGCAAGGTCCCATAAGCAGAGGAGGCCTCGAGAAGCTTCATTTGTAGAGTTTACCAAAAAACTAGCTTCCTTACAAATGCTACTTTTAGTTATCTTTGCATTATGCCTATCCATCTTAGTCTCTTGAATAAGGATAATGTTTAGTCACACCTCTTTCCTAAAGGACACCAAAAATTTCTTCTTCGTGGGCCCATTTAAGCCTCTTATATTTCATGAAAGTATTTTTATTTACAATATTTACCTTCTCCCCATTCAAAGATTGGGGTGAATGGCAAAATACTTCTCCCCACCTTCCGTGATCTCAGCCCGACCACTCAGCTCAACCACCTTCCCTAATCTCAGCCTCACCACTCAACTCAACCACCTTCCCCTTTACCCATTTCGAATTAAAATGTTCTAATATTATTAAATAATATCATCATATAACATTATTTAATAATATTAAAACATATAAACAACTTATATATTACAAATGTAATCATCTAAATTTTTTGCATATTATAAATATTTTTTAAAAGTAAACCTTATAATATAATATTTTAATTATATTTTTAAAATCGAATATAACTAAATAGTGTTGTTCATCTCATTATTCTTACAAATGGGCTTTATATAAATTTATTATACACTTCTCCTTGTGTAGAAAAAATCATATAAAGAGGACAACCGTATCATTTTAAAAACTTTTGATTAATACTTTAAAAAAAACACCAACGAAACTAAACAAGACCACGCCATGTCCGTCAATGTCGCTCGATCCACATCTTGATTTTGAATATGAAAAGAATAGGGGGTTCGCAATCTTGCTTGCCAAAACCTATGATTATTAAATCTTGTGGATAATTACTTGTGCAAATACGCAAGAAATCGTGAGAGACAACTGCAATTATCTAAGGTTTCGCGTGATCTCTGAATAGAAGGGTTCATTGATCTATCGCCTCCTACAAATTAGCAGCAACATCGTTCTGTGGAGATAAACGTGTGGATATGGTAGTCATTAGGTTAAAACCAATCGGCATTTATTTTTATGGTGCCAATAAAAAGGCAATATATATATATATATATATATATATATATATATATATATATATATCAAATGCTATAATAGTGTATGATTGTATTAAAATTTATTATTTGTATTTATATTTAAATTTGCATAGAGTAAAATTTTATTATATTTATTTATATATATTTTTTCTATAAAATAATAATAATTTTTTTTAAGAGTATCGAAAATGTTATAATGAAATGATATTTTATATTTTTATATAGGTCTTACTAAACAATTTTATTAAGATTTATTTTAAAACCTCTCAACAATGATTCAAGTTTCTTTAAAAAGTTTATTAGACTTCATATAATAAAAATAATGAACAACTTGGTGCAAGCCTTAGTCATCTTAAAGAGTTCATTTTGATTCTTTAGTCCTATATCCATCATTCATCTTATGGATTAGCCTTAACTGTCAAAATTTCTCAAAAAAACATAAACTATGTCCTAAACCAGGACTTCTATCAAAAGGGAGCAACCTGTGGTGCAATCACAACTGAACACACTACTTTAACTATGTACCAATTGAAATATCCAAGGCAAATTTCGATAAACCATTTACTTCGTCATTTAGTTCTCTATAGATATGTTTAGAAAAGATCTCTAAAAGTTATGGCTCTAACAATTTCATCTGCTCTAAGGCCTAAATAAAAAACAAAATGCTTTCACACTAATATTGAAGCCTAATCCACCTTTAGTTTCATATCACTAATAACTTGAAGTTTTGTTATTCCTTGTTCCACTATCACGCTTTATAAAAGGATCAAAGCCTTCCACTCTACAAAATTATTGGTTCCTTCACCAAGACCTACTTTGAAAATATATTTATGATTTTCATCTTGATATAACATTCATTCCACTCCACACATCTACCTAGACTGGCTTGATAAGCTCCATTGAGAAAAGCCAAATTCTTTGTAATATTCACTATTAAACTTCTAACCCACCTTACAATGTTTAATTTTGGGCTTGCTTTATGTCTTCAAAAGTATATTTGATATAAGCTTGAACTTTTATAGGTGGAATTTCCTTATTCTCAAACAACACAAAATTTCATGCCAACCACAAACCCCATGCTACTATTAATGGAATGCACTTGTATTCCTTTAAGTCTTTGTATTTGAACCATTGCCATGTATTCTTCAATAGAATCCTCCTATCCATTTTCCCTTCCCCTTACTCTTGGATAGAATAGATATCCAAATTTCTATTAAGAAATCATAATAAACTAGTAGGTGGATCCATTGTTTCTTCTTCTCTTTTACATAGACTACATTGACAAACCCTAATAAAGCCTCTTTTTTAGAACATCCCATGTCAATGCCTTACTAGCTAATACTAACCATTTTTTTTTCAAGGGCACTTTCACCTTCCAAATCCTACTCCACCACCAAAGGACATCCTCATTATTATATTTAAACAATACCTTGTATCCTTCCTTATATGTAAATTGTTCACTAGCAGGATTATTTAACCATACTAAAGAGTTTTCTTATTTCCTTAGTCTAATAAAAGACTTTTTCAGACCCCTTGTATAATTGCTCCATTAGTTAGCTCTATTTCCTTCCAAAAGTAATTATTCTACTAAAAGCCAGTCGTAATTTTACAAATTGGTTCTTTCCATAGAGGCTACATCTACTTATACCCTGATACACTATCCATTTAGATGTTCTATTAAATTTTTAGATGAATAATGATCTCCTCCACTTGCCAACCAAGGGTATTTTTCTAGTCATACTTTCTTCCTTTTTGATATTCTCCAAAAAAAAAACTTGTCCACTAATGGAAAATTCCTCACAAATTCTTTTAAAATGATATAAGCATTGATCACCGACTTGATAGGATGTGTAATCCACTCGTCAAAGGATATGGAACCCAAATATTTTTGCTTAATAACCTTGGGCCATAATCCTTTACCAATTATCAATCTCCAAAGACTCTTTTCATTAATGTTTTCTAAATTTATGTATATCCTTAAGCTCCACACTCCTATTCGTTTAGAATTGGAAATCTCTCTCCATTTAATCAAAACCATTGTATCCTTCTCCCTTCTTCCTAGTCAAAGGAAATAGAAGAATTTTTTTTTCAACTATTTTAATAGGGATATAATCCTTGGAGTGTCAATATACTGAAATGACCTCAAAAATTGATTTCGTACTGTTAAAAAACATCCCAACCTTCCAATGATAATCATATATTGCACCATGAAGTTATTATTTTTTCACTTTATTATAATACCAAATCCAATCATGGTATCCATAGTCATTTGGATTTAGTCTAAACTTCAAATATTTTTTCTTTTAAAAGCAAAAAACCCCTTGCAGAGTCGCCTTGGTCTGAGAGACCACGAACAAGGGGTTCTACACCGTCAAAGTCACCCGAGGGTCCCACCCAACCCTACCCGCACCAACATTATCAATTGGATTTTGGATACCCAATTTAGCTTTTTGGTAGGATGGAGATTTGAACCTAGGACCTCCCTTGGAGGATTGCCCTCTCCTCTCCAACTCACCTACAACACCTGGGTAAAAACTAATTTATAGTGGAAAACACCCTTTTCGAGGTGCCACTTTCAACAGGTTGGGCATAGGAGGAATGGAGCCTTGTCGGCCTCTACCAACACATAGGAAATTCCTAACTATACCATATATCTATAGGATGGATACAAGGGGAATGGAACTTGGGTCGGCCTCTACTAGCACCTAAGGCATTTACCACTGCACCACAACAAGAAGATTTTAACTAATTTATAGTGGAAAACACCCCTTTCAAGGTGCCACTTTCAAAAAGTTGGGCATAGGACGAATGGAGCCTTGTTGGCCTCTACCAGCACATAGGACATTCCTAACTATACCATATATCTTCAGGATGGAGACAAGGGGAATGGAACCTAGGTCGACGTCTACTAGCACCCAAGGCATTTACCACTACACCACAACAAGCAGATTTAAACTTCAAATATTTTAGTCCTTTTCCAAACTCAATTAATTTGAGGGAAAAATGCTTATAACTGCTTGTCTTGGATGAATTTTGTTAAAATCCTTATTTATCTTTTGGAGATTTATTTTCATTCCTACATATATGAGGAAGTGTCTTGGTAGTATAAATATAAAGAATATATGTCATTTATAGCATATATTTATTTCAATATAATATTTCCTCATATTATAATAGTAGTGAAAATGAAAATAAGTATCACAACAATTTCACTTTAATGCTACCCATCATACATTTTGTATTGTTTGAAAAAATTGCTTTATATATCACATTGTTATCATTGTTTTTGGTTGTTGATATTTAAGATAACATTGCATTTTATCTATCTCACCCTCAAATTATCCCTACTTTCACAATAAACAAAAATAGTTTCTTGATTAATAATTTTTATATTTTTATTTTGATTTCAAATTGAAGCAAAGTTAATCTACCTATATTATTCATATATCATTTTTTGAATTGTATACCTTCTAGATACCTTGTCCTAGATTTATTTTTTTCTATGCAGGTCAACATATAATTTATCCAATATTTATAAAATTATATATTTTCATTAAGTTCCTCCCAATATCCTTTGTTTTATGTAATGAATTCTTGGTAAATACTTATGATAATAAATTTATTTATTCCCTATTTTATCTAGCATTGCAAGAATAGTTTGATGTGGAAATGAGCATAATGTTTCTTATAATAATACTGTTCCAATTTTGACCATAAAGTAATAAGTTTGTTTGTTTTTATATTAATTCTCAAAATTAATTATACGTATTAAACTTTATTTTTGAAATTTACAAATAGGTAAAAGCTTAAACAAGTCAATGATATAAAGCCACTTCCACAGTCAATGTAAAAAACTATGATATTATGTTTTACAATTGGTTTCATCTATATTTATGTATTATTAAATATAATCTATAATCAAATTCAAGGCCTAAGTATTGTAAGAAGGACACATCGATATTATCACCCTTAAATGTGATATTATATCTTCATGTTGAAGTCTAATTGTTATTACATTAGCCCTACTCACTAATGATGTTCCTAAATATAGTATTTTTGTACACAAACATATTGCATTTATTTGATTAATAAATGTAATATTAATTAATAATTTTGGAAGATGTACCAATCTTCATTATCTTGCATAGAATACCAAAAGTTTATATTATGTTGGTCAAATATTTGCCTAACTATACAGACATGCATTTGTGTACCATAGACATGGCCAAAATTGAAAGATCTAAGGAAAGGAAAGTCCTTCGTGCCAATCTCCAAAGAGAGTTGGCTCCCTTACTAAATCCTACACTGGTTTAAGGCTAGAGTTGCAGGAAAATAATAGAAAATAATCAAAAGAAATAAAAAATATTGCCACAGGCCGAAGGTGTAGGATTGGGGATAGACTAGTAGTAGGAATTCCACTCAAGCATTGAAGCAGCATGTAATAAAATAAGGCAATAGGATTTACTTACAACCTTGCAGAGACAACCTCCAGGATCGTATTCTAGAACTCACACTCTAACCAGAAATATTCAAATTCAAATGTAGAATTTAAACTTAACAACAGACAATGAATATGGGTATAATAAAGAAATACTTAAAATAGAAGGAAATTACACACAAAGATCACTTGCAAATTCAGAGGCCAAGTATCTTCTATTGATGCTGAGAACTTGAATAGTTTTTCTATAGAATATCTAGCATTTTTTTTATAATGAAAATTGATTAGTATTTATAGAGAAATTTGCCTCTTTCATTAAATACACATGAAGAAAAAATTTTCACATATCAAGGACCTTGGTGTGACAATTTCTCCTTAAAATTCTTGAAAATATTTCTCTTGAGGCAGCGATCCAGTTTTTAAGGGGAAAATCTCCAAGAAATCAGTCATATCCTAGTGTTAATGAATACAAAACTACAAACATGTCATTGACTTGGAGCCTTCTTTATTCCTCGGAAATTTACTTTCATTCGAGATGTTTTAGAACTCGTAATATATAACTAATATTTGTACATGTTTTTAAAACATATAATAATTTATTTTGTATACCAAAATTGATTTGTCTATATGATCTATTTAGTATGAATTAGTGATATTTTATATCTCATGTCAATTGTTTTCTTTATATAGGCATCCGTTTAAAATATAATAAAATTTAATATTTGAGCACCTTCAATCCCTTCATTTAATGTAACACTTATATCATTATGTTGAGAAGCAATTACTCTTTTATTTTTTAATTTAATTAATAGTTATATAAAATTAGATACAAAATTTTGCAAAGAGACTTGAATACCTTTGTAAATTGGTTGCACATTCTATACACAAATAAATAACAATAGAGAACTTCTGTTGATGTTCAATTCTCTATGTGTTTCTTCTTGATTTAATTTTCTACTTTAATTATAAATATATCAAATAACTTATGTTATAAATGGAATTTTATTTTACATAATTTTGTTATTCATAGTGGAATTCATAATGTCCTTGTTATTATTTATTTATATTAATATTTTTACTAGATCTTTTGATTACAAATGTAGTTTTATTTTTCTCAACTCAATTGAGATATTTTCGCACATGATCATATTCTTGATACTACACAAAAAAGCTTATAAGACATAAATAATTAGTAGCTTTTCTTATATTTTATTAGTAGTGGCTCAAGGAATAATCATATATGTTAAATGTTTAGCTTGAAAAGTAGCTTGAGAGGTTGATCTATAATTTTTCATGTAAACACCAAAATTCTGATAGATAAATATTCCTTAACAAAATAAATTCTTAAATATATTTACTATTTGATTTTAACCAATTTATCTATTATCCTATGCACACCTAAAATTTGAAGTAATAGTATTTTTAAGGCATTTTTAATGAAAATTTAAAAAATACTTCATTAAAATAGAACATGTAAAAATACCACCATTCTTTTTTGAAGGAGATAGAATTATGTTAAACTCATTTCAGAAAATTATAAATCATGATTATGAATCATCATTGAATTTGGTATGGATAAACTAATATTCTTGAAAAATATTTCATAAAAAGCATCTGTATTTGGAACATATACTTTTATAGCTCAAAGTGTGATATTTTCATCAACCCAATTTCTTTTTGTTTCCAAAAAATAGAGGTGCCATTTTCATTTATTATTAAAACCACCCTTGCATTCTTCACTATTGCTTTGTTTGTTTCTATTTTTAAATAAAATAAAGTAGAACAACATATTATTCATCCCCATAGTGAATGTTTATAAAAATATTATTCAAAAAAATATATTAATATTTTAATAAATATATTTTTAATTTTAGGGTGACCTATGTACCATTTGTTTATAAAAATATTATAAATTTGTTTATAAAAATATTATAAATTTGTTTTCGTAAATAATATTTTTTATATTTTCATTCAAATTTTAAATAATAATATATTTATATACTTTACTTTTATCAAAATTTTAAAAAATTTAAAAAATAAATTAAAATAATTAAAAGTAGGAACATAAAAGTGTCGCACACCAGGGGCGCTATCCCTTGGAACCCCGTTCAAATCTGATTTTTTTTTGTAATAGCCTCAGCGGCTGTAAAGGAGTGAAATTTGTGAACCATGAAGAGTGAAATTTGTGAACCGTGATGCGTAGATGATTAGGTCTACCAGGTATTACGATGTTTTATGCTCTTTACTGTAGAGAGAGACTACCGAGTCATTTTATGAGCGAGTTCGGAGAAATGGACTGCATGTTGTGTTCAGTCAGTTGCAGAATGTTGTTAAAACCCGCCAAAGGAATCTTTATTTTGGTTACGATGTTAACTCTAAAGATAATATATTTGGATAACTAGTGGAGAAGTCCGATTTATTAGAGGAGTGAGTCATCGATATTTATTCCCCATGCTCTCTAGATCCAGAGCCAGAGCCATAACCAAAAATATTTGCCCCTGAAATCATCGTCATCAGTGATGATGAGTATTTAATTGCCAACAATTTCTGGCATCCAGTACTAGGAGATCCACAACAAGAAGAACAAGAAATTAGTGAGAGAATTAAAAAAAAAATTAATTTTAATTTGTAATTACTTTGCTTTGTAATTGCTTGTATTAGTCCAATCAAAGTTTATTTTTAAGCAGTATCTATGGCCTCAAACACAAGTCTCCCAATTACAAAATTCAATAGTAGTGATTACGAGTATTGGTCAATAAATATGAAAACCTTACTAGTTGGTAAAGGTTCGTGGGATGTAGTTTAAGAGGGTTACATAGAACCCTCCCCTACTGACTGGACTACATTAAGTGCTACTGATAGGAAAGCTAGGAAAGAAGCATAGGAAAATAATTCCTCTACCCTGTACCATTTGCAAGCAGCCCCAGATAAAAGCATCTTTCCTAGAATTGCATCCTGTGTAATAGCTCAAGATGTGTGGAAGGCCTTGAAATAAGGCTTCCAAGGGAGTGATCAAGTGAAGCAAGTTAGGCTTCAAACTTTGAAAAGAGATTTTGAGAATCTTAGGATGTAAGAAGAAAAAAAATTTGGTGACTACTGCATGCGAGTCAAAGCAGTAGCAGACAAAATGATCACTCTCGAAGATGAAATCAAGCCAAAGACTATGGTGAATAAAGTGTTGAGAACACTTCTTCCAAAGTGGAACCATGTTGCAATTATCATTGAAGAATCAAAGGATTTTACCACACTATCCTTTGATGCTTTGATTGGTTCTCTACTTTCACATGAAGAGAGATTGCAGGAATCTCCTTAAACTAGCTATAGAGGTGATGACAAAGCCTTCACATCTCAAGAGGGTAGAGGCCAAGGTAGAGGATAAATAAGATGTCAGTGAAGAGGCAGAGACAAGAGCAACCCAAAAGGTGGAATTCAAAATAGAGGTAATCAAAAAAGCAGAGGAAGAAATCCAGGTCGAGGAAGAGGAAGTGACAAGTCAAAGAAGGTTTGTTTCAATTGTGGCAAACCAGGTCACTTTGCTCGTGACTGTTGGTCCAAGTCCTCACAAGGAAGCAGTAGTCAAAGCAATCAGTATGGCCAGTTTGGTGAAGAAGAAGGGACATATAATCTCTTTCTCTCATTTGGCCAATCATATCAAAATTTGAATGACACCTAGATATTGGACACTAGGTGTTCAAATTATATGAGTGGCAAAGAATAACTCTTTTCTACAATGGATTACTCCTACAAATCACGCATCAAGCTAGGAGATGATAAGTCATTTGCAGTTGAAGGCATTGGAGCCATGGAGGTTCCAACACAAGAGGACATCAAACATGTGAATGATATCTATTGCAAACCTCAACTCCAACATAATCTTCTTAGTGTTGGTCAAATGATGGAAAAGAATTATAAACTTATTTTTGATGAGGGAAAATGTGTAATATTTGACAATAATAATGATAATAGAGTCATCACATAGGTTCCAATGACCAAGAACAGGTTATTTCCCTTGAATATTGGCTAGCTAAGGGGAGGTCAACTGGTAAACATTGCTATTACAAATCCAAGTGTACTTTGGCACTTGTGATATGGTCACCTAAATTCTACCAGTCTAAAATTGTTGATATCTCAAGCGATGGTGATCGAACATCCTAAAATTTAGGATTACAAGAAGGTTTGTGAAGTATGTTCTTTGGGAAAGCATGACAGGGCCTTGTTTCCATAAGAACAAGAATGGGGGGCCAACTATCCACTTCAGCTAGTGCATTCGGACATATGTCGTCCAATGCAAACAAAAAGTCTTGGTAACAATTCTTACTTCCTTCTTTTCATAGATGATTTCTCTAGAATGTGTTGGGTTTATTTCTTAAAACACAATGATGAAGTGTTTGATTGCTTCATTGATTTCAAAACAAATGTAGAGAATCAAAGTGGATATCATGTAAAATATCTCTAAACAGACAAAGAAGGAGAATACTCTTCTAATGAATTTTTGAAATTTTGTAAAGAAAATGGGATAAAAAGGTAGTTCACCACTGCCTATACTCCACAGCAGAATGGTGTGGCAAAAAGGAAAAATCACACCATTGTATAAATAGCCAAATAAATTTTTCAAACGAAGCATTTGAGAAACATGTATTGGGCTGATGCAGTCAAAACCAGTGTCTACATTTTGAATAGGAGTCCTACTCCAAGTCTGAAATGGATAACACCTTACTAAGCATGGTATGGCAGGAAACCAAATGTCAAACATTTTGCCAAAATTGCTCAATTCATAAATTGTATTCTTCTTAGCCCAAAACCTCCCTGCTCTTTTTTATTACAAAATTGGTCCCAAACACCTAGAGAGAATTTCTTCTTACCTTGATATCTAGACCGAAGAAATGAACGCTGAATTTTCTTAAGTTTCCAAAGAATTTTCCGTAGAAACCTAAAAGGGAAAGAAAATAGATTGTTATTCTCTAAAATGTAGATTTTACTAACATGAATTTACCAACTTGGCTCAAGAGTATCCCTTTCCATCTAGTGAGTTTTCTCTGGACTCTTTCCACAACTGAATTCCAAAGATAATCTTTAACTTCATATTTGAACATCGACAATCCCAAGTACATAGAGGAGAGGGAATCTATCTCACAATCCAAATATCAACAATTTTCCTCTACCTCCTTGGGGGAGTGTTAAAGAGAAAAACTTACTTTTCATGAGATTCACTTTCTGCCTTATTGCTTTCTCAAAATTTGAGAGGATGGTTTTCATAGCTCTAGCTTGGGGCATCAAGGCCAAGAAAAACAACAAAGTATCATTGATAAATTGATGGTGAGAAATTACATCTATATTAATTGTTTGATTAATCCCTATTGAAATATGATAAGCTTTGAGAGCTCTCTCTAAGGATTATTCCAACAAAATAAATAGGTATGGAGATAAAGGATCCCCCTATCAGATGTCCCTACAACTACAAAAGTAGCCTGTTGAGGACTTGTTGATGATAACTAAAATTTTTGCAAAGGAAATGCAAGCCTTAATCAAATTAATTCATCTTAGACTAGAACATGGATAGGATTTGAAGTAAGAAACCCCATAAGATCTTGTCATATGCTTTATCCATGTAAAATTTCAGAAAGGTGCCCAGCCTACCACTCCTATCAACTGAGTGAATGAGTTCATGCACTACGATAATGCAGTCGAGGATTTACCTACCCACCACAAAATTGCTTTGAGGATGATCAATAATATTTAGAAGAAATACTTTTAATCTATTCACTAAGGTTTTTGTAATAATTTTGAATAGCTTATTACAAAGACTTATGGGTATAGAGTATTTTAATTACTTAGCTTCCTTTCTCTTGGAAATGAGCACAAGAAAGGTGGAGTTGATATCCGATGGAATGATATTAAATGACTAGATTTCCCTCATGCTTCACAAATGTATTTCCCCACAATGTGATTGACATTTTTAAAAAGGATTGGAGGAAAAATTTATAGGTTTGGGGCCTTAAGCCCTCCCATGTATAATACTACAAATTTTATTTCCTCATCGCTAAAGGAGGCATCCAACCCTAAATTCATTTCTCCTAAAACTAGAGCAAGAATATTTCGTAGGAACTATCCTCCGCTCGAAGGCCCCTAGCTTCTCTCAAATGTGGTAGGGTTTTAAAGTATGCAACTGCTTCATCCTTGATTTCCTCAATATACTTAGAAACAAACCTATTGGATTTTAGAATTGCTTTGATTCTATTTTTGCTTCTGTGCCTCAAGGTGGAAGTATGAAAAAATTTCTATTAATGTCACCTTTCTAAAGCCAGAGGGATCTAGAGTTTTGTTACCATGATTTTTTTTCTTTAGATAGGAAGTTGTGAAACCTTGATAACAACTCTTTTTATTTTAGTCTATCTCTTTCAATCACTTCCCTAGATTCAAAGGCAATTTCAAACTTGTTAAGTTGGTCAAAATTTTATTTTTTCCTCTTGAATATATCACCAAAAATATATTTATTCCAAATTTTAAGGTTGGCCTTCATAAATCTTAGTTTGGATGCCACTTGAGAAATTAGTGGGCCCTAGAAAACACACGACCACCATTCCTTGATTCTTTCTTACTAGGTCCGGATGCTGCAACCATATAACCTCAAATCTGAATAACCTGGTAAACAAGATTTTATTTTGAATCATCTCCAACATTAAAGGGTTGTGGTATGAGCCTATTTTGGGTAAGGAACAAAGGATAGCATCTCCAAAAAATGGAATCCCTTCCTTCAATATTAACACTTGTCTAGCTTAAATTGAATATTTTGACTTCCTAGCTACTTGTTACTCCATGTATACTTGGACCCTTTCAGATCCACATCCATCAACTCTTGATTATTAACAAAGGAGGCAAACTCTTCCATGCTCCTCGTGTACGTTTTAGAGCCACCCTTTTTATCAGATGGGTATAAAGGAGTATTAAAGTCTCCTTCTAAAACCAAAATTTTACCTCTAAACACATCCCTCATTGAGCTCAAAGAATCCCAAAGGATCACCTTATTTGGGTTGAAGTTAGGGGAATAAATATTAGACGTAATCCATATGAAACCCAACTCCTTACAATAAAAAAAAAATACTAATCACCTTATCAGAGATCAAAAAAATTGAGCCATCCAACTTGGCAAGGTCCCATAAGCAGAGGAGGCCTCGAGAAGCTTCATTTGTAGATTTTACCAAGAAACTAGCTTCCTTCCAAATGCTACTTTTAGTTATCTTTGCATTATGCCTATCCATATTAGTATCTTGAATAAGGATAATGTTTAGTCACACCTCTTTCCTAAAGGACACCAAAAATATCTTCTTTGTGGGCCCATTTAGGCCTCTTATATTCCATGAAAGTATTTTTATTTACAAGATTTACCTTCTCCCCATTCAAATATTGGGGTGAATGGCAAAATACTTCTCCCCACCTTCCGTGATCTCAGCCTGACCACTCAGATCAACCACCTTCCCTAATCTCAGCCTCACCACTCAACTCAACCACCTTCCACTTTACCCATTTTGAATTAAAATGTTCTAATATTATTAAATAATATCATCATATAACATTATTTAATAATATTAAAACATATAAACAACTTATATATTACAAATGTAATCATCTAAATTTTTGCATATTATAAACATTATTTAAAAGTAAACATTATAATATAATATTTTAATTATATTCTTAAAATCAAATATAACTAAATAGTGTTGTTCATCTCGTTATTCTTACAAATGGGCTTTATATAAATTTATTATACACTTCTCCTTGTGTAGAAAAAATCATATAAAGAGGACAGCCATATCATTTTAAAAACTTTTGATTAATACTTAAAAAAAAAACAACCAAAATAAACAAGACCATGCCATGTCTGTCAATGTCGCTCGATCCACATCTTGATTTTGGATATGAAAAGAATAGGGGGTTCGCAATATTGCTTGCCAAAACCTATGATTATTAAATCTTGTGGATAATTACTTGTGCAAATACGCAAGAAATCGTGAGAGACAACTGCAATTATCTAAGGTTTCGCGTGATCTCTGAATAGAAGGGTTCATTGATCTATCGCCTCCTACAAATTAGCAGCAACATCGTTCTGTGGAGATAAACGTGTGGATATGGTAGTCATTAGGTTAAAACCAATCGGCATTGATTTTTATGGTGCCAATTAAAAGGCAATATATATATATATCAAATGCTATAATAGTGTATAATTGTATTAAAATTTATTATTTTTATTTTTATTTAAATTTGCATAGAGTAAAATTTTATTATATTTATTTATATATATTTTTTCTATAAAAAAATAATAATTTTTTTTAAGAGTATCGAAAAATTTATAATGAAATGATATTTTATATTTTTATATAGGTCTTACTAAACAATTTTATTAAGAGTTATTTTAAAACCTCTCAACAATGATTCAAGTTTCTTTAAAAAGTTTATTAGACTTCATATAATAAAAATAATGAACAACTTGGTGCAAGCCTTAGTCATCTTGGAGTTCATTTTGATTCTTTAGTCCTATATCCATCATTCATCTTATGGATTAGCCTTAACTGTCAAAATTTCTCAAAAAAACATAAACTATGTCCTAAACCAGGACTTCTATCAAAAGGGAGCAACCTGTGGTGCAATCACAACTAAACACACTAACTATGTACCAATTGAAATATCCAAGGCAACTTTCGATAAACCATTTACTTCGTCATTTAGTTCTCTATAGATATATTTAGAAAAGATCTCTAAAAGTTATGGCTCTAACAATTTCATATGCTCTAAGGCCTAAATAAAAAACAAAATGCTTTCACACTAATATTGAAGCCTAATCCACCTTTAGTTTCATATCACTAATAACTTGAAGTTTTGTTATTCCTTGTTCCACTATCATGCTTTAAAAAAGGATCAAAGCCTTCCACTCTACAACATTATTGGTTCCTTCACCAAGACCTACTTTGAAAATAAATTTATGATTTTGATCTCGATATAACACTCATTCCACTCCACACATCTACCTAGACTGGCTTGATAAGCTCCATTCAGAAAATCCCAATTCTTTGTAATATTCACTATTAAACTTCCAACCCACCTTACAATGTTTAATTTTGGGCTTGCTTTATGTCTTCATAAGTATATTTTATGTAAGCTTGAAATTTTATAGGTGGAATTTCCTTATTCTCAAATAACACAAAATTTCATGCCAACCACAAACCCCATGCTACTATTAATGGAATGCACTTGTATTCCTTTAAGTCTTTGTATTTGAACCATTGCCACATATTCTTCAATAGAATCCTCCTAGCCATTGTCCCTTACCCTTACTCTTGGATAGAATAGATATCCAAATTTCTATTAAGAAATCATAATAAACTAGTAGGTGGATCCATTGTTTCTTCTTCTCTTTTACATAGACTACATTGACAAACCCTAATAAATCCTCTTTTGTAGAACATCCCATGTCAATGCCTTACTAGCTAATACTAACCATTTTTTTTTCAAGGGCACTTTCACCTTCCAAATCCTACTCCACCACCAAAGCACATCCTCATTATTATATTTGAACAATACCTTGTATCCTTCCTTATATGTAAATTGTTCACTAGCAGGATTATTTAACCATACTAAAGAGTTTTCTTATTTCCTTAGTCTAATAAAAGAATTTTTCAGAACCCTTGTATAATTGCTCCATTAGTTAGCTCTATTTCCTTCCAAAAGTAATTATTCTACTAAAAGCCAATAGTAATTTTACAAATTGGTTCTGTCCATAGAGGCTACATCTACTTATACCCTGATACACTATCCATTTAGATGTTCTATTAAATTTTTAGATGAATAATGATCTCCTCCACTTGCCAACCAAGGGTCTTTTTCTAGTCATACTTTCTTCCTTTTTGATGTTCTCCAAAAAAAAACTTGTCCACTAATGGAAAATTCCTCACAAATTCTTTTAAAACGATATAAGCATTGGTCACCGACTTGATAGGATGTGTAATCCACTCTTCAAAGGATATGGAACCCAAATATTTTTGCTTAATAACCTTGGGCCATAATCCTTTACCAATTATCAATCTCCAAAGACTCTTTTCATTATTGTTTTCCCAAATTTATGTATATCCTTAAGCTCCACACTCCTATTCATTTAGAATTGGAAATCTCTCTCCATTTAATCAAAACCATTGTATCCTTCTCCCTTCTTCCTAGTCAAAGGAAATAGAAGAATTTTTTTTTCAACTATTTTAATAGGGATATAAGCCTTGGAGTGTCAATATACTGAAATGACCTCCAAAATTGATTTCACAGTGTTAAAAAACCTCCCAACATTCCAATGATAATCATATATTGCACCATGAAGTTATTATTTTTTCACTTTATTATAATACCAAATCCAATCATGGTATCCATAATCATTTGGATTTAGTCTAAACTTCAAATATTTTTTCTTTTAAAATCAAAAAACCCGTTGCGGAGCCGCCTTGGTCTGAGAGACCACAAACATGGGGTTTTACACCGTCAAAGTCACCTGGGGGTCGCACCCAACCCTGCCCGCACCAACATTATCAATTGGATTTTGGATACCCAATTCAAATTTTTGGTAGGGTGGAGATATGAACCTAGGACCTCCATTGGAGGATTGCCCTCTCCTCTCCAAATCACCTAAAACACCTGGGTAAAAACTAATTTATAGTGGAAAACACCCCTTTTGAGGTGCCACTTTCAACGGGTTGGGCATAGGAGGAATGGAGCCTTGTCGGCCTCTACCAACACATAGGACATTCCTAACTATACCATATATCTGTAGGATGGAGACAAGGGGAATGGAACTTGGGTCGGCCTCTACTAGCACCCAGGGCATTTACCACTGCACCACAACAAGAAGATTTTAAACTAATTTATAGTGGAAAACACCCCTTTCAAGGTGCCACTTTCAACAGGTTGGGCATAGGAGGAATGGAGCCTTGTTGGCGTCTACCAGCACATAGGAAATTCCTAACTATACCATATATCTTCAGGATGGAGACAAGGGGAATGGAACCTAGGTCAACGTTTACCAGCACCCAAGGCATTTACCACTACACCACAACAAGCAAATCTAAACTTCAAATATTTTAGTCGTTTTCCAAACTCAATTAGATTGACCCAAAAATGCTTATAACTACTTGTCTTGGATGTAATTTGTTAAAAGCAATATTTGTCTTTTGGAGATTTATTTCCATTCCTACATATATGAGGAAGTGTCTTGGTAGTATAAATATAAAAAATATATGTCATTTATAGCATATATTTATTTCAATATAATATTTCCTCATATTATAATAGTAGTGAAAATGAAAATAAGTATCACAACAATTTCACTTTAATGCTACCCATCATACATTTTGTATTGTTTGAAAAGATTGCTTTATATATCACATTGTTATCATTGTTTTTGGTTGTTGATATTTAAGATAACATTGCATTTTATCTATCTCACCCTCAAATTATCCCTACTTTCACAATAAACAAAAATAGTTTCTTGATTAATAATTTTTATATTTTTATTTTGATTTCAAATTGAAGCAAAGTTAATCTACCTATATTATTCATATATCATTTTTTGAATTGTATACCTTCTAGATACCTTGTCCTAGATTTATTTTTTTCTATGCAGTTCAACATCTAATTTATCCAATATTTATAAAATTATATATTTTCATTAAGTTCCTCCCAATATCCTTTGTTTTATGTAATGAATTCTTGGTAAATACTTATGATAATAAATTTATTTATTCCCTATTTTATCTAGCATTGCAAGAATAGTTTGATGTGGAAATGAGCATAATGTTTCTTATAATAATACTGTTCCAATTTTGACCATAAAGTAATAAGTTTGTTTGTTTTTATATTAATTCTCAAAATTAATTATACGTATTAAACTTTATTTTTGAAATTTACAAATAGGTAAAAGCTTAAACAAGTCAATGATATAAAGCCACTTCCACAGTCAATGTAAAAAACTATGATATTATGTTTTACAATTGGTTTCATCTATATTTATGTATTATTAAATATAATCTATAATCAAATTCAAGGCCTAAGTATTGTAAGAAGGACACATCGATATTATCACCCTTAAATGTGATATTATATCTTCATGTTGAAGTCTAATTGTTATTACATTAGCCCTACTCACTAATGATGTTCCTAAATATAGTATTTTTGTACACAAACATATTGCATTTATTTGATTAATAAATGTAATATTAATTAATAATTTTGGAAGATGTACCAATCTTCATTATCTTGCATAGAATACCAAAAGTTTATATTATGTTGGTCAAATATTTGCCTAACTATACAGACATGCATTTGTGTACCATAGACATGGCCAAAATTGAAAGATCTAAGGAAAGGAAAGTCCTTCGTGCCAATCTCCAAAGAGAGTTGGCTCCCTTACTAAATCCTACACTGGTTTAAGGCTAGAGTTGCAGGAAAATAATAGAAAATAATCAAAAGAAATAAAAAATATTGCCACAGGCCGAAGGTGTAGGATTGGGGATAGACTAGTAGTAGGAATTCCACTCAAGCATTGAAGCAACATGTAATAAAATAAGGCAATAGGATTTACTTACAACCTTGCGAGAGACAACCTCCGAGGATCGTATTCTAGAACTCACACTCTAACCAGAAATATTCAAATTCAAATGTAGAATTTAAACTTAACAACAGACAATGAATATGGGTATAATAAAGAAATACTTAAAATAGAAGGAAATTACACACAAAGATCACTTGCAAATTCAGAGGCCAAGTATCTTCTATTGATGCTGAGAACTTGAATAGTTTTTCTATAGAATATCTAGCATTTTTTTTATAATGAAAATTGATTAGTATTTATAGAGAAATTTGCCTCTTTCATTAAATACACATGAAGAAAAAATTTTCACATATCAAGGACCTTGGTGTGACAATTTCTCCTTAAAATTCTTGAAAATATTTCTCTTGAGGCAGCGATCCAGTTTTTAAGGGGAAAATCTCCAAGAAATCAGTCATATCCTAGTGTTAATGAATAAAAAACTACAAACATGGTCATTGACTTGGAGCCTTCTTTATTCCTCGGAAATTTACTTTCATTCGAGATGTTTTAGAACTCGTAATATATAACTAATATTTGTACATGTTTTTAAAACATATAATAATTTATTTTGTATACCAAAATTGATTTGTCTATATGATCTATTTAGTATGAATTAGTGATATTTTATATCTCATATCAAATGTTTTCTTTATATAGGCATCCATTTAAAATATAATAAAATTTAATATTTGAGCACCTTCAATCCTTTCATTTAATGTAACACTTATATCATTATATTGAGAAGCAATTACTCTTTTATTTTTTAATTTAATTAATATTTATATAAAATTAGATACAAAATTTTGCAAAGAGGCTTGAATACCTTTGTAAATTGGTTGCACAGTCTATACACAAATAAATAACAATAGAGAACTTCTTTTGATGTTCAATTCTCTATGTGTTTCTTCTTGATTTAATTTTCTACTTTAATTATAAATATATCAAATAACTTATGTTATAAATGGAATTTTATTTTACATAATTTTGTTATTCATAGTGGAATTCATAATTTCCTTGTTATTATTTATTTATATTAATATTTTTACTAGATCTTTTGATTACAAATGTAGTCTTATTTTTCTCAACTCAATTGAGAATTTTTCGCACATTATCATATTCTTGATACTATATAAAAAAAGCTTATAAGACATAAATAATTAGTAGCTTTTCTTATATTTTATTAGTAGTGGCTCAAGGAATAATCATATATGTTAAATGTTTAGCTTGAAAAGTAGCTTGAGAGGTTGATCGATAATTTTTCATGTAAACACCAAAATTCTGACAGATAAATATTCCTTAACAAAATAAATTCTTAAATATATTTACTATTTGATTTTAACCAATTTATCTATTATCCTATGCACAGCTAAAATTTGAAGTAATAGTATTTTTAAGGCCTTTTTAATGAAAATTTAAAAAATACTTCATTAAAATAGAATGTGTAAAAATACCACCATTCTTTTAATCTTGAAGTAATAGTATTTTTAAGGCCTTTTTAATGAAAAATTAAAAAATACTTCATTAAAATAGAACATTTAAAAATACCACCATTCTTTTTTGAAGGAGATAGAATTATGTTAAACTTATTTCAAAAAATTATAAATCATGATTATGAATCATCATTGAATTTGGTATGGATAAACTAATATTCTTGCAAAATATTTCATAAAAAGCATATGTATTTGGAACATATACTTTTATAGCTCAAAGTGTGATATTTTCATCAACCCAATTTCTTTTTGTTTCCAAAAAATAAAGGTGCCATTTTCATTTATTATTAAAACCACCCTTGCATTCTTCACTATTGCTTTGTTTGTTTCTATTTTTAAATAAAATAAAGTAGAACAACATATTATTCATCCCCATAGTGAATGTTTATAAAAATATTATTCAAAAAAATATATTAATATTTTAATAAATATATTTTTAATTTTAGGGTGATCTATGTAGCATTTGTTGTTAAGACTTAGGTATTTATTCGTGTGTTTCTAAACTAATTCGTTTGGAGTTTCCTCGTGGAAATCCTTAATTTTTTAAGATTCCTTCAAAGTCATGGAATGATTTATATTTAAAATTTATTATATTCAAAATATTTAAAACATGAAAAAGGAGTCCAGTGGGATACCATATGATTAGGGTTATGAATTTTTTTTTTGGAGATATGGTTAAAGTTATGAATTTTAATTTGGGAGATTCATCCTTACACTTAATTATCTACAATTCATATTAATATTATATATTCTAAGAATAAATAACCCTTTGTATAATTAAATATATCAGCCGGTAGGTAGTTGTCCTAGTGGTTAAGATGATGGTTGTTTCTTAAATGGTCTTGTGTTCAAATCTCTTGAAGGTGGTTGTTGATGTAATTTGTAAACGTTCTCCTAAAAAATATATATCATCAATTTTTTTTTCATAACCTCTTGAAGGTGATTGTTGATGTAATTTGTAAACGTTCTCCTAAAAAATATATATATCATCAAACTCTTTTTCATAACTTATAACAAGTGAAAAATGAAAGTGGTTGTTGATGTAATTTGTAAACGTTCTCCTAAAAAAAATATATCATGAAAATCTTTTCATAACTTATAACACGTGAAAAATGATTATTTTTTTAAAAGATATAAATATTATCAATGAAACTCGTATTATAAATTTTTTTTCGTAAATAATATTTTTTATATTTTCATTCAAATTTTAAATAATAATATATTTATATACTTTACTTTTATCAAAATATTAAAATATTTAAAAAATAAATTAAAATAATTAAAATAATTAAAATGAGGAGCATAAAAGTGTCGCACACCAGGGGTGCTATCCCTTGGAACCCCGTTCAAATCTGATTTTTTTTTTGTAATAGCCTCAGCGGTTGTAAAGGAGTGAAATTTGTGAACCGTGAAGAGTGAAATTTGTGAACCGTGATGCGTAGATGATCAGGTCTACCAGGTATTACCATGTTTTATGCTCTTTACTGCAGAGAGAGACTATCGAGTCATTTTATGAGCGAGTTCGGAGAAATGGACTGCACGTTGTGTTTAGTCAGTTGCAGAATGTTGTTAAAACCTGCCAAAGGAATCTTGATTCTAGTTACGATGCTGACTATGAAGATAATATATTTGGATAACGAGTGGAGAAGTCTGATTTAGTAGAGGAGAAAGTCATTGATAGTTATTCCCCATGCTCTCTAGAGACAGAGCCAGAGCCATAACCAAAAATATTTGCCCCTAAAATCATCGTCATCAGTGATGACAAGTATTTAATTGCCAACAATTTTGGGCATCCAGTACTAGGAGATCCACAACAAGAAGAACAAGAAATTAGTGAGAGAATTAAAAAAATATTTGATTTGAATTTGTAATTACTTTGCTTTGTAATTGCTTGTATTAGTCAAATCAAAGTTTATTTTTAAGCAGTATCTATGGCCTCAAACACAAGTCTCCAAATTACAGAATTCAATGGTAGTGATTACGAGTATTGGTCAATAAATATGAAAACCTTACTAGTTGGTAAAGGTTTGTGGGATGTAGTTTAAGAGGGTTACATGGAACCCTCCCCTACTGACTGGACTACATTAGGTGCTACTGATAGGAAAGCTAGGAAAGAAGCACAGAAAAATAATTCCTCTACCCTGTACCATTTGCAAGCAGTCCCAGATAAAAGCATATTTCCTAGAATTGCATCCTGTGTAATAGCTCAAGATGCGTGGAAGGCCTTGAAAGAAGGCTTCCAAGGGAGTGATCAAGTGAAGCAAGTCAGGCTTCAAACTTTGAAAAGAGATTTTTAGAATCTTATGATGCAAGAAGACAAAAAAATTGGTGACTATTGCATGCGATTCAAAGCAGTAGTAGACAAAATGATCACTCTCGAAGATGAAATCAAGCCAGAGACTGTGGTGAATAAAGTGTTGAGAACACTTCTTCCAAAGTGGAACCATGTTGCAATTATCATTGAAGAATCAAAGGATTTGACCACACTATCATTTGATGCTTTGATTGGTTCTCTACTTTCACATGAAGAGATATTGCAAGAATTTCCTTCAACCAGCTATAGAGGTGATGTCAAAGCCTTCACATCTCACGAGGGTAGAGGCCAAGGCAGAGGCTAAATAAGAGGTCAACGAAGAGACAAAGAAAAGAGCAGCCCAAAAGGTGGAAGTCAAAATAGAGGTAATAAAAAAAGCAGAGGAAGAAATCCTGGTCGAGGAAGAGGAAGTGACAAGTCAAAGAAGGTTTGTTTCAATTTTGGAAAACCAGGTCACTTTGCTCATGACTGTTGGTCCAAGTCCTCACAAGGAAGCAGCAGTCAAAGCAGTCAGTATGGCCAATTTGGTGAAGAATAAGGGACATATAATATCTTTCTCTCATATGACCAATCATATCAAAATTTGAATGACACCTAGATATTGGACACTGGGTGTTCAAATTATATGAGTGGAAAAGAAGAACTCTTTGCTACACTATATTACTCCTACAAATCACGCATCAAGCTAGGAGATGATAAGTCATTGGCAGTTGAAAGCATTAGAGCCATGGAGGTTCCAACACAAGAAGACATCAAACATGTGAATGATATCTATTGCACACCTCAACTCCAACATAATCTACTTAGTGTTGGTCAAATGATGGAAAAGAATTATAAACTTATTTTTGATGAGGGAAAATGTGTAATCTTTGACAATAATAATGGTAATAGAGTCATCACATAGGTTCCAATGACCAAGAACAGGTTATTTCCCCTAAATTTTGGCCAGCTAGGGGGAGTTCAACTGGCAAACATTGCTATTGCAAATCCAAGTGTACTTTGGCACTTGCGATATGGTCACCTAAATTCTACCAGTCTAAAATTGTTGATATCTCAAGCGATGGTGACCGAACTTCCTAAAATTTAGGATCACAAGGAGGTTTGTGAAGTATGTTCTTTGGGAAAGCATGACAGGGCCAAGTTTCCATGAGAACAATAATGGGGGGCCAACTATCCACTTCAGCTAGTGCATTCGGACATATGTGGTCCAATGCAAACAAAAAGTCTTGGTAAGAATTCTTACTTCCTTCTTTTCATAGATGATTTCTCTAGAATGTGTTGGGTTTATTTCTTAAAACACAAATATGAAGCGTTTGATTGCTTCATTTATTTCAAAACAAATGTAGAGAATCAAATTGGATATCATGTAAAATATCTCTAAACAGACAAAGAAGGAGAATACTCTTCCAATGAATTTTTGAAATTTTGTAAAGAAAATGGGATAAAAAGGTAGTTCACCACTGCCTATACTCCACAGCAGAATGGTGTGGCAAAAAGGAAAAATCACACCATTGTATAAATGGTCAGATCAATGCTTCAAACGAAGCATTTGAGAAACATTTATTGGGCTGATGCAGTCAAAACCAGTGTCTACATTTTGAATAGGAGTCCTACTCCAAGTCTGAAAGGGATAACACCTTACTAAGCATGGTATGGCAAGAAACCAAATGTCAAACATTTTAGATTTTTTGGTTCTTTGGCTTATGCACACAAACCTGATGAGAAGATAAATAAGTTGGATCCCAAGAATCAAGCACGCATTTTTATAGGGTATTGTGAGTCCACAAATAGACTCTACAATTCGAAGACCCGAAAGTTTTTTCTTTCTAGGGATATGATTTTTTATGAAGGGGGGGAATGGGAACATCCAAGATTTTTTATTGATGATGAGTCCCATGATGCAGGTTCTTCACAAATTCAATATGTGTCACCCAAGAAAGGCAAGGACACACCCCCTCCAAGTCCAAGCAGACATTCTACTTCCAGTTCCTCAATAGCTTCTCCAAGTCCTCCACAACGATCAATCAATTCTTCATCGATGGATATTGATTCTCCATACAGAGGTAAGATAACACTCCAACATCATCCATCTTATCATATTTTGGATAAAAAAATTCAGAGAAGATATACTAGAAATCAAGCTAGTGAAATGAGTTCAATTTTGCAAAGACTTGAAAATATGCATTTGTATGGAGATGATGACTCCCAAGAACCTTGGGGAGATGTAGTCAACTATGCTTTGTTGACTAGTGCATAACTTGAACCTTCTAGCTATGATAAGGCTTGTACTCAGAAGATATGGTAGGATGCCATGAAAGAGGAGGTAACCTTTATAAAAAACAATGATACTTGGGAGCTGGTAGAGCTTCCTAAAGGGAAGAAGTGTGTTGGATGTAAATGGGTCTTCAAGACCAAATTCAATGCTAATGGAAGTATTGAAAGACACAAAGCAATATTAGTAGCAAAATGCTTCACACAAAAGTATGGCATTGACTATGAGAAGACATTTGCTCATGTAGCCAGACAGGAGACAATCAAAATAGTTCTTGCTTTAGCTGCCCACAAAGGTTAGAAAATCCAACACATGGATGTAAAAAGTGCCTTTCTCAATGGTTACTTGATAGAGGAGGTGTATGTTGAACAACCTCAAGTATTTCAAGAGCAAGGTAATGAGCACCTTGTTTATAAACTAAAAAAAGCATTGTATGGCCTCAAGCAAGCACCACAAGCTTGGTAATCTCGCATTGATGGTTATTTCCAAGAATATGGGTTCACTAGAAGCAAAAATGAACCCACTCTCTACTACCTGAAGGAAGGGAAAGACATTCTCATTGTTTTCTTATATGTGATGATCTTATATTTATGGGTAGTAATGAAAATATGAATATGGATTCCAAACACTCCATGATGAAGCAATTTGAGATGAATGATATGGGCTTAATGCACTACTTCCTTGGCATGGAATTTCACTAGAAAGATACAGGTATATTCATATATCAACATAAGTATGCTTAGGATATGATTAATAAGTTTTCCATGGAGCATTGCAAAGCAGTCGCAACTCCAATTGGACATGGGATCCAATTGAGCAAAAATGATGGAGTATCGAAAGTTGACGTGACCACTTTTAGGAGTATGGTTGGGAGTTTGATGTTTCTCACCAACACAAGACCTGACATTTAGTATGATGTTTCTCTTGTCTCTTGATTTTTGGCTAATCCATCTGAGTTGCATTTGCAAGTAGCTAAAATAATTCTCAGATATGTAAAAGGTACATGGGATTTTGGAATCCATTACCATAAATGTAACACTATCAAGCTTGTAGGCTTGAGTGATAGTGATTGGAGCAGCAACTTTGATGACATGAAATCAACTTCAAGGAAATGTTTTAGTCTAGGTTCAAGACTAATTACATGGAGTTCCAAAAACTAGACAGTTGTAGCATTGTCTTCTACTGAAGTTGAGTATATAGTAGTCACATATGCTAGTACTCAAGCCCTTTGGTTAATAAAAGTGCTGGAAGAGATTGGAGAATAGCAAAGTGGTCCAACCAGAATCTACTGTGATAAGATAAGTGCCATTTAGTTGGCATTTAATTTAGTCCATCATAGCAGAAAAAAATACTTTGATGTGAAGTATCACTTCATTCGAGACATGGTGGAGCAAGATATTGTTGAGCTTAAATTTTGCCACACTTTGGAGAATGTTGCAGACATATTCACCAAAGGCATGGCTAAAGCTAAATTTATAAATCTGAGAGTCTGTCTAGTCAGTCATCTTAACTTTAAGGGGAGAGTGTTGCAAGTGTGAACATGTCTACGTTCTAAGTGGCTTAGAAAAACCTTGCAGGTGTGAATGAATTTGTAAAATGTCGGCAACAAATTTTTGTCGACAAGATTTTTTATTTCTCCCCTCGAATATTTCCTTTCTCCTTTTATCTCCCCTTATTACTCCTACTCTTCCTCCACTTATTCCTCTAATTTTCCTGCCTATTATTCCTCCCTTATCCCTCCATCCTCATCGCCATATCTCCCAACTATATATATGTATGATGTTTTCTAAGGTTTATGTGAATCAAATGATAATTTTACTACCTTAAATTTGTTTCTCTTGTAGCACTCGATGAACGAAATATACCTCTCAAATATCTCATGGAGATCCTCAAATCTATTTAACTATAGCCCCAAGATTATAACTCCTTTAGCAATTTCATGGGGCATGTTCAACAATGCACATAACTAGTAATAACCTTTCATGAGCATGAACTCAAGCCAGTACCAAATGACATGGTGGATCCTCCCCTACACATCATTGCATGTGTAACTGGAACACCTTACAAGAGGGTTTTTATTAATACTAGTTCCTCTAGAAATATCATTACCACTACTCTCAAACATCTAGGGCTTCCAACATCCCACATTATTGCATCCACATATACCCTCTGAGCATTTAACGATGCCCTATGCTCAATGGTTGGTACTATAGTCTTACCTATTTAGGTGGGATAATAGACCATACCAACATTGTTTCACATCTTGGAGGGTGAAATGGCCTACAATATCTTGTTGGGCAGACCCTATAAAAGAGATATGAAGTATGTGCCATCCATAGCACCAATGTTTGAAGTACACTTACGAAGGGCAAGTGCATGTTGTCTCTGTAGACCTCGAGCCCTTAAAATACTACAACTTGGTGCAACAAATTCTTGAGTTGACCTTGCCATAAACCCATATGGACTTCTAATCGAATACATACAACCAAGGTTTAACTCCTTCACTGCCACCTTCCATTAATCCACCACCTTCTTCCTTTATATCATCCTCATCATTTAAACCTCTATATATGCCTTCATCATCATCGAGTCATTCATAGAGGAACATGGGGAAGAGGTATATTTATGAGATACCTCTAACCATCTCTACCATCTCCACAGAAGAGATTCCTAGTCTAGTAAATTAGGACCCATCTCATGGGGTAAACATTGAGTCAACTCAAGCCTTGCTTCCATATCATCCATCTTCACGACCACAAGTCATAATTCATATAGCCTCCACTAGATTAGGAGAATACCTAGTAAGGAATGTCACAAAAACTCCTACCATTGAGATAGTGCAAAAAATGGATCGACCTCATCTTCCCATAAGTGCCATCATACCTCTAAGCTTAGCTACTAATCAAACAAACTTCATTTATGGGGATATTGACTATGGCATAGAACAATATCAACAATAAGAAGAGGACGAAGAGCCATTTTCTAAGGACATCAATTACATATCTAATCCTAACTTTGCCATGAGATATCTCCATATCTACAATTTGCATGGTTATGGTTTGGGATTGTACGAACAAGGTACTCATGTTACTTTCCAACTGCAATATCAAATATTGAATGATAAGTCTAGTTTGGGACACAACAAGCCTATGCCTCTCAATGTTCTCACTGATAGTTTACAGCACCTAGGTTTGAACTATAGGTATGATATTGCATGTGATCCTTACACTAATCCTAATCATATCCATTCATTAGGGGATTATTTCCCTATAAATATGATGGATCAAGGGATATCTCATGATTTCACCCAATCCTATGAAGCAGGTGAAAGTTTACATACTCTTCCACATGATAGTGAGGAAGAAGATCAAGGTCCTCCCTATGAATGGAAAACTTATGATGAATCATATTACGGAGTAGCACCTATCAACTCTTCTAGTTCATATGGGGAATACATGTGGATCATACCTTTGGATGATGAAGATGAGTTCTATCTACATGTGTTCCCATTACCACATCTCATATGGCAACAACTTCTACCCTTAGAAGAAAAATATCACTCGCTTTTGAATCAATCACCTTCAATCATTCTGCTTCCACTGTAACTACCTCCATAAGTCTTGCAATAACCTATTGTCAATAGACCCCGTCAACCACCCAATGGAGATCATCCATCTATCAACATTATTTCCATAGATATTTTCACACCTCTGAATGATCTGAATAACCGATCAAAGCCACTACACCTCGACTTGGAGGTAATCGAATTTGATCATGGAGATTCTCCAGCATCTTCTTCAGAGTATTGGCCTTGTGATGAAATGTTACAGCCATTTCATTTTTCTCCAAGGTCTACTCAATATGTCTTTCGTGCTGAGGTTGAGCTTCCAATCCATGACATGAAACCAGTTGATGTATTCATTTGATCCCTACTCCACACTAGTTGGAATAGGTATCTCATAAATCAATTGAGCCAACAATTGATAGTGATATAGACATAGATCTTAAAAATCCTCAATTCATCAAGTTAGGGGAAGGCTTATCCCTTACTAAGCAAGCCAATTTCATAGCTCTTTTAAAAGAGAAGAGGGAAGCCTTTTTGTGATCCTATAAAGACATGCCAAGACTAGATCCATATTTAGTCACGTAGAATGTTACGCTTGACCTAAATGCAAAACCAATCAAGAAAAATCTACACAAAATGCACCCAAAAGTAGCCTTAATGGTGAAAGATGAGCTGCAAAAGCTGTTAAATGCTAATCTTATTATATTAATGGATTATCTGTCATGGATTTCCAATATGGCTCTTATCAAGAAATCTTATAGGAGGATTCATATTTGCACTAACTTTTGTGATCTAAAAAAAGAAAGTCCTAAGGATGAATTCCCATTTCCAAACATCAATGCCCTGGTAGATGCCACAACAAGCCATGAGATGTTATCCCTAATGGATGGTTTCATTGGATATAATAAAATCCACATTTATCTAGAGGACCAACTCAAAATAGCATTCATAACACCTTGGGGGACATTTTGTTAAAAATTCATGCCTTTCCATCTCAAAAACACTGACACTAATTACTAACGAGCTATGAATTACATCTTCCATGACTACATGCACAAAATTTTGAAAGATTACATGGATGACTTATTGGCTAAATATTTACTATGCCATGAGCACATCAATGTATTGCACAAAGTTCTTGATTGCCTCATCGAACACAACATTAGACTAAACCCCAAGAAGTGTGTCTTCGATGTCACATCTAGAAAACTCTTGGGATTCATAGTATCTAAGCAAGGCATCAAAGATGATCTAAAAAAATTCAAGGTAATCCTTGAGATGCCTCCTCCTAGTACCATCAAGCAGTTGTGTAGTCTACAAGGTAAGGTTACATCTATCAAGTGCTTCATAGCATAGTGATCGGATAAGTGTCGACCTATGAAAAAATTGTTACACAAGGGGGTCGCATTCAACTAGGATGAAAATTTTCAAGCCACCTTTGATTAAATCAAATAATATCTAGCTTCACCACCAGTATTGGCTCCTCCCCAAATAGGAGTGTTGTTCTATTTATACATCTTAGCTATTGAGCTTGCATTGGGCATCATGTTAGCCCAAAAGAACAAATTGCACAAAGAACATGCTACTTACTATATTAGTCACACCCTGGTCAGTTACAAAATAAAATACACATATGTTGAGAAGCTATGCTTAGCAATGGTTTTTACCACTAAAAAGCTACGCCATTACATGCTCAATCATACCATGTATGTAGTATCCAAAGAGAATCGATTGTGATATATGTTGTTGACAAAATTTGACCTCAAATTTATTAGACAAAAATTAATTGAATGTCAGGTCATTGCTGATCAACTAGTACATGCTCCTCTCTAGGATGATCAACCTCTTAGCATAGAGCTTTTCGATGATGGAGTTTTTCAAATGTCAGACTCACCTGATCCTAAAGAACCTGAATCATAGGATGACATGACTATTTTTTGATGGTTCTAAGTGTGATAAGGAGGTGGTCTAGGAATTGTGTTTTCACACCTCAAGGGGATCCAATACCCCTATCATTCAGATTTGATTTCCCATGTACCAACAATAATTTCGAGTGTGAATCTCTTATCATAGGTCTTCAAATGGTAATCACCATGAAAATAACCAGGATCAATATTTTTGGTGATTTCTTACTCATAGTGAATCAAGTCAAGGGAATATTCCAATTTAAATATTGAATCTTGCAAGCCTACAAAGACCTTGTGGATAAAATTCTGATGAAATTTGAATGGTATGACATTGAGACACTCCTTCAATAATCTAACCATTTTGTGGATACAATGGTCTTCTTGAGGTCTTTAATCCCGCAAAACCCTATTGATGATATGCCAACCATTCAAGCCAAAACTCTATCACAATATGTTATTGAGAATGAGAACATCCACTTCACGCCAGAATTCCACATGATTCAAATTGAACCTTCTCATGAATGGTTCTCACAAATTCACAATCACCTAAATAATGCCACTTGGGGGACTTTATTCCCTTCAAATCCTTTTGATAGCATCACAATGATGAATTTACAAGTTCTCTCCCAATCAACATTTGTGAGAGATGAACTTCAAAAGGATTAAACAATTCATGCAATTGTGGCATATTCAAATCAAGATTGGTCCATTTAGATAAAATATTATCTAAAGCTTGGTCGTATGCCTTTTGGATTATTGCATGCCACCAAATACACATTTAGGAAAAAATTGAAAAAATATGTCTTACTTGGAGACATATTGTATCGTTGAATCTATGAGGGTATCCTTCTTCATTTCTTAGAACCTCAAGAGTCAGTTTAGGTGATCGACCAAGCACACAATGGTACATGTGATGTCCATTTCACTGGAATGACCATTGCAAAGTGCATCCTCTACATGGGCTATTATTGGCCAACTTTAGAGTGGTATTGCTGCACTTATGTCAAGAAGTACGTAAAGTGTCAACACCATGCTAATTTGACACATGTACCTTCTCAAGCCTCACAACTAATTCAATTGGTTTGGCATTTTTTGTAATGGAGTTTTGACATAGTTGGAAAGATCTCACCCCCTTCTTTAGGCTATGACACGTTCATCATTATGGCCACAAATTATTTCACAAAATGGGTTGAAGCAATTCCCCTCACCACTACGATGGAACCTCGCATTGCGAAGTTCATGTTACATAATATCATCTGTCATTTTGGTATTCCATCCAAAATCATTTCATATAATGGGTCACATTTCAAGAATAAATATGTGCGAGCTTTAAAAACTAAATATAACATATAGCACAAATTTTCTATGCCCTATTATTTGCAAGCCAACGGACAAGTTGAGGCATCAAATAAAATAGTGATTGCCATTTTAAAGAAAATCGTTAAATATAATCACAAATATTGGCATACTCAATTGACCCTTACCCTATGGGCCTACCGCACTAGTATTCGGACACCCACTAGGGCAACTCCATTTTCACTAGTGTATGGTACTAAGGTAGTCATGCCCTTATATATGGACATCACATCATTGCACATATCCATGCAATAGTTCATCGATGATGACACCACGCAACAGGCTCACCTAGATCAACTAACGTTTCTTGACGAAAAACATGTCAATGCTCTTGAGCATCTATGTATTTATCAAGAGTGGCTTAAGAGAGCATCTAACATGAAAGTCCATCCTAGATACTTTTAGGTTGGTGACCTCATCCTAAAACAGAACCAAAAAATTCTAACTTTCCACCCCATCTACGGGACAAGTTTATGGTAAATTGGTTAGGTCCATTCATTATCACTAGTCAGAATGGACCTAGAACTTATTGCCTAGCATCCATTGAAGGAATTTTGGAGCTTGAACCCTTGAATATCCTTCAGCTATGGTCTTATCATGCTTAAAGTGTTGTGCCATAACAAAAGCCCCAAAGGTATCCATAAACCCTTTGGTCAACCAAAATCCCTAAAGGTATCCATAAACCCTTTGGTCACCCAAAAGCCCCAAAGGTATCCATAAACCCTTTGGTCACCCAAAAAGTCCCAAAGGTATCCATAAACCCTTTGGTCACCCAAAAACCCCAAAGGTATCCATAAACTCTTTGGTCACCTAAAAATCTCCAAAGGTATCCATAAACCCTTTGGTCACCCAAAATGCCCCAATGGCATCCAATAAGCACATTGGTCAAATGTATATACATATATATTAATCAAAATAAAAAACATCATTAAAATATCAAAAATATCAACAATATAAAAAATATAAAAATATTGCATTGCACTTCATATTTCTACACTATACAATCACTTGCACTAGGCATACCTGTCATTGCATTTTGTATTCTAGAATTGATCATACATGTCTAGCACCAGGTTTGTATACTAGACATCCCTGAAAGTTAACTTTGTCAAAACTCATCATTCACACCCATCTACATTACAATTATCATTTCCATCCACGTTTCCAACCTTTTGTATTTGTGTTTGTTTTCCTTCACCTAGTCATTTGTTATAGGGTTTCTTTAGGGTTTTTGGTCACTCAACCATCTCTTTTTTTTATAGATTTTATATAAATCTAGTCTGGTTTCTTAGAAGGTAGAGTCTTGCTCTGATTATACCTTGTATACGTCATAATACCAACATATTTTCACATTAAATACAAATTTTACACAAGGAAAGATGAAAACTACAAAGTGGCATGCGTTATCTTAAGTGAAAATTTTACCTTGCTCATCCCCCTATGCACATGGTTCAAAAATGTTGAGAATTGACAAAAGGACAAGCTCCTCCCTACCCAAATACAAAATAAACAATGGTTTTCACCACTACCAAAAATACCCAAAATAAATAGTGGTTTTCACCACTAACAAAAGCAAAAAACATAAAATAAATAGTGGTTATCACCACTCCCAAAATTCCTTGCTCGCCGCAACAAAAATGAGCAAATCCCTGGAGAAATTCAAAAATAAAAGAAAAGGAGGTATTGAACTTGAATCCCTGGAATTCTTAGAATTTGATGAATCATAAGGTAATCCTCATTACAGTTGAGATGGCATCAAGCCTGCCTAGAAATGGTGGTATCCTTATGCATGACGATATGTCTATCACATTAGCATCCTACTTTTGTATAGACCAATTTTTGCATGCGGATGAGCTAGCTTTTGGTAGTCTGTATTACCTAGTGGTCTAATCCAACTATGTACAAAAATCAAGATCATGATACTCATAGGATGATCTTCAGTATAGATGGGTTGCATCAATCATGTTTGGCACTGGGGTAACTTTATGTGTTATCATAACAATGAACTCACATGCACACACAGGGATATTGAATATCTTGGTCATCCTAGTAGATTTATACCTTGTCAAAAAGTATTGCATGGTTAGTATATAACTTTTGACTAGTTGACTAGAGTATTTGAGTCTCATGAAAACCTCAAAGACATTCTATAACATCTTACTATTCATTCCATTCCATACCATTTTATCACATTTTTATCAGTTTACATTTTCACAAATCCATCACATAGTCTCATGACAACATTACAAATGAATCAATAAATTTTATACAATCTATGGTGCTAACATAGTGTGTCAAATAGTATTCATATTTCATCATACAAATCAATAAATCATCCATTTCATTATGCATACACACATATCCATATCATCAAAAACATCATATTACAATACATGCATCCATCAAAGCATCAGTAAAGCAAACATAAGCATTGCATACATCCAATAAAGCAATAAGGAAACTCATTATGACAGTAAAACAACTCATATATATATATATATATGGGGTAAAAAGCTACATCATGATACGACAACCACCCATAGGCTACAATAAAGCAGTTCCTCAAACCTCACGTTGCAAAAATACCAAAACCAAATAATTGTAGATTCTCAAAGGCCATGGTCACACAGGACCGACACCATGACTCTCATCCTCGCCCTCGGATATTGTTTGTTGAAATATCCCAGATCTGCTATCCCCTACCCTGTCTGCACTTTATACAAATCTAGGAGCCCTCATCCTCATAGATGACTACCCTGTACCACTCTTCCTACTCTGCTGGGACCCACTAGTTGAAGAACGAGCTGGTAACACCCTCTAAGATGTGCTATCTCATCCTCCAAATCCTATGTGTATGATGTATCCTCTCAATAATGAGCCTGATAGTCATTCAGTAAGGTTTGGAGTTGTGTCACATCCTCCTGTATCCTGGCTACCTTGCCACTACTAGGTTCCCCATGGCTCGAAATCCTTGCTCTAACCTAACTAGAGAGTAGCTAACTCTATTATCTACCTATCAAAATCTACGTGTGCATTCTGTACATGTGCTTGTAGTAGATCCCTCTCCTTTGCATAATCCCTCCACTCCTATATACCTTTAATCATCTCATCTTATAGCTCAATAATGGTGGCATATCATGCTACCAATTATGCCTACACTCCATGCTCATCCAAATCATAATCATCGTAGTCCCCCTGCTAGCTCTCTAAATCCATGCAATCCATCCACTAATAATCTTTCTGGCAATGCACATGTCACTCCCTTGAGTCTTCTCCCTCATTAGGTTGCTCACCTAATTATGGCTCTTCCTTAGTTGGAGCCTCATTTGGAGCCTTTCCATGAGCCTCCCCTACCCCTGCAGCCATAGCACCCCCTAGTGGTCCATCCTCGCACCACCAGTGCATCACCCACCAATAGTCATACTTTAATGCGGTCTTGGCATTATCTCTCTCAATGGTAGCTTTCATTTTAGGCCAAGCCAATATCCTCTCATAACCATAGTAATGATAGATAACTAGCTCACTAGGTAACCCCTGGTGTAGCCTAAACTATTGTAGCACTCGAGCATATGGGAATTACTCTCACTTGGTCTTGTATTGACCAACCAACCACCTCCCTCATTGTACCCATAGAATTTTTGCCTCACCCTTAGGCCATTCTCGACAATATTTGTATGGTCTCCATATAATCGCATCTCCCCTAAGCCATGTAAATAAATCTATATAATGGTGAATCAAACCTGTATCAGGATGGATTTGACCCCTCTCCTAGTCCCACTACCATAGGATCCCATATCCTATCTCCCTATCTATGAGTTGTACCTGTGTTATCCAAGGTAAACCTCATGGTTGATCCATGATAATATGTTGCCATCCCTACACCTGCAATAGAAAGTTGTAATCCAATCCTTTTTTATGATGGCAGCGGATCTCATATAGCTCATCATAAAGCTTTGCTAATAATGTAGTACCCCATGCCATTACTAATGGTCTCTCTACGGTGCACTCCACAAGTGAAAATGCCAAATCCAAAAGGTTCCAAGGGAACATGGCTCCCGATGAGTCTGGTAGTAGTATGTTAGAAATAAGTGTCATTAGAATGGCATGTATCACATTCAAGTCCTTTGCCTTATACCATAGATCCACTAGGATGCCTTTGCTAGGAAAATCTCACAATACCTCAAGTTAGTCATCTCTGAAGTATCTCTACAAAATTGTATCTCTAAGATCCTGATGAGTAGATATAATCATATGCCCCTCTATCAAAAATGTATAATCCAATAGACATCCTCTAGGGTCACTGTCATCTCCCCAATCAGAAAGTGGAAGGTGTTGGTACGAGGGTCCCACAGATCTATCAACGTAGTTAGGTAGGTTTTGTCTTCCATTACTGACTCTTGTTGTGTCACTTAATTGAGACCAATGACATCAAGCCATTTCCAATAATTCTCTATCAATAGGCCATGAGTAGTCTTATAGAGCATCAAAAATTGATACTGACTCTTGATCACCTAGTAGGGACAAGAAAGCTTAACAACAAAATAAAAACAAAACAAAAAGAAGAAAAAATAAACACAAAAGCACCTAAAAAATGGTACTTTTTCTTGCAAAATCATGGTCGTCCCACCCAAGTATGGCCTCTAATTTTGTGGTCATCCCACCTAGGGACATCCCCCAAACATCTCAAGATGACCGTACCTCCTAGGGATGACCCCTAAAATTACCTAAAAATGACCTTCCTCACCTCAAAAAATAAGCAAAAAACCCTACAAAAATACAACAAAAGGTAACAAAAATGTACAAAAATATAAACTAAAATATTAAACATAAAATATCATCACTAATGAGGTTCATTTACTGATATTTAGTGTGTTTCATTTACAAAAAGTTAAGATAATTACACTTCCAAAAGTAACAAAGTGTAGTAGCAAATTTAGCCCTTACCCGTCTCGCATCGGCTATGCCGATTGACAAGCCCTTATACTTGGATCATGGTGATTGTGGGATGGTTTTAGTAGCACTCCACTTCATAAAATCACTCTCCTACACCTCACCTCTCAAATTTCCAAATCAGAAGTGCACAAATGAGCCCATTTTTTAAATTTTGAGCTTAAATAGCCCTACAAAAGGCATGGTCATCCCAATGTGGGATAGTCAGAAAATTTAGTGACCAACCCACCCTGGGATGGAAACAAACTGTACAACCATCCCACCCTAGGATGGCCACCAAAAAAACACCTCAAAAATAGTAGAAAAAGCAACAAAATCGGCTTAAAAACCATCAAAAATAGGTCAAATCTAATAAAATTCACAATGGATCAAGATTGAACCAATTTTTTTATTGCAAAGTCTCTACTTCAATCCCCAAGAATAGCACTATGGTTGACCGCTCCATAGGAATGAGGTATTCAATTCCTTTCTTCCATGAAATATCAACAAAATCATCAAAATCCTCACAAAACTGAGAAATTTTACAATGGGTAAAGTTGAAGGAACCCCAACCAAGTTATATAGGTCAAGTGACTCATTAATTTTATCACTAGTCATTCCATCATCAAATCATTGCTTTAGGGGGTAGTCATAATTAACGAATTCATAATCAAAATCAATAATCAAACACTCAATCATGCAAATTGCATTTGTCAGTGAATCATTGCCAAAAACAATCATGCTCCTACTTGGGGAAGAAAATAAACAAAAAAAATTATTTTACAAATTCTTGGCACATGTAAGTGTGAAGGATCATAGGCCTCACCTCTTCATGACCGAACAATATCCAATATCAAGTAAGCTTGACATGAAATGTTGTACTTGAATCAAGTTCCTTAACTCGTTAGAAGCAAGGATTTAAGGATGCATGCTCTTTCTATGATTGGGGCATTTAAATTAGTTAGGTTATTGAATAACCTTAATCACTTGGTATTTTATTCATCTATTTTTGTTTTGCACTGTACTACACACAATGCATCCCAAAAAGGGGTATTAGTAGACAATAAAATAACATCAATGCTGTATCGCTCCAAATTTTTTGCATCCTTACCTTCAAGCTATAGGATCCATGCCCAGAAGGGGGATGCGAGAAGGATGGGACAATACCTCGGACTGAGAGGCCCTTTGAAGGTCCCGCCTCTCGGGGGAGGGGTATAAGGGTGAATTTTTGATGGATGGTGGGTTCACCAGGAAACTTTTGAGTGGCAGTTTCCATGCCTAGGTTGAGAGTAGGTTTGATGTGTTCATTTTGTGCTTTAATCATTCAATTCCTAGGTTTGGCCAAGATGAATCTAAGCTATTCTATATGCCAATGCTGATTTTTATGAATACAAAAAACATGCGTAAGTGCTAAACATAGAAAGTAGGCTAAATAAAATAGAACATACCCGATTCTGGATGTCTGATGAAGATTCTAAGTTTTGTAGAAGTCCAAATCATCTCAAATCATACGTAATCATCTGTAATTGCACAGAATCATCTCAGATCACAGTCGGTCATCTGAGATCAGACCGGATCATCGATGATCTGACGAATTCGTCAAAAACCTGCAATCACAGAAACAGATACAAAATACCAAAAATGCAACTGCAAAAGCAAGGGGAAATGATAGAAATAATAGTAAACTTGCCCAAATGATAAATCCAGATAGCAATTAAAAGGAAATGCATCAATTTGACAATTTATTTTGACTTTATCATGCATCTATACTAAATGAGGTGAACTCCAGGATGCATAAATATAATAAACTAAGATAATGCATAAAGAAATGCAGAGAAACGATAAGAAAATGCAAACTCTGGGCTCTGATTGCCCCCAATCTGGACTACAGTCGAGATCACCTCCAATCGTACGAGATCATCGTCGATCTGCGATAGGATCATCCGAAATCATCTGGAATCGCCTACGATGATCCAAGCTTGCTCCAGCTAAAAAATAGTAAGATTCCTGCAAGAAAACTTGAAATACGCAATGCAAACAAAAGTATGAAGGTGTTCTAAGGCACAAGGAACTAAATTTGTAGGGAAATCAGTCAGCTAGGGGGTTCAGGGGGATAAACTGAGAAAATCCTAGTTTATATAGGATTAGGGAGAGGTTAGGAGGTTGGAGATCATCCCAATTTGGGAGATCTCCAATGGGGGAGACTCTAACTACGCAGACACGCTTTCTGCCCAAGTTAGAGAAGCTGTTGAAACAGAAGCTAATTATGAAAATTTGGTTTTGGGACGAAATCGTCTGGACGTTCTGTTCCAGATGAATTCGTCAGATCTGGGACGATTTCGTCTGATCTGCGATGATATCATCCAACGGTCAAAACAAATCCTAAAAATGGCACGAAAAACAAGGGAAGCGGGTAACAGGCGGTTTGGGGTTAAAATTCAAATTTTTATCTTTTTACTAAGGTTTAACTGTGCCAATTTTAGGGTGCTACATTTTGCCCCCTCTTTAGCAAATTTTTCGAAGAAAATGCGTTAAAGACGAGTTCTTCCCATTTTACGAGAAAGCAAAAATTTACTCAATTTTCTAGACGACGATTCTTGGTCGAATCGTTCGACTGCTGACTATGGTGCCCCCTCCGTGTTTTTACCCAAATCGAACGTTTGAGGTAAAAGCACAGAAAAGCAAAATTAAAAAAAAAGTTGTTGATTTAAAATAAAATTAAGAAAATAGGGTAAAACCCTAATTCATTTTTACTGTTTTAGAGCTCTGTAGAAAAAAATGGTTGAGACAATGCACCGATCGACAGAGGTCCGACGCGGGCTACGGGTAAGGATCTAATCCTAGTGAATTATGTTTGGATTTAATTTGTGCAATTTTTTGATTGAAATTTTGACTGTTTGGGGCATCACGGCCATTTTTAGGCCATCGACGACGTCGGGACGAAATCGTCCCTATTTCATCGAAATCGTCTCTAGATCATCGATTTCGTCTGAGGGCGAAATCGACGAACTAGGGGCGATCTCGTCCAACAAGGGGCGATCCCCAAGTTGCGAAATAGGAGACGATTTCATCCTACAAAGGATGATTTTGCCCAATTTAGGACGATATCATCCAATAGTGAACGATATCATCATTTGATGAAATTAAGTTTGTTTGAATTGCATTTAATTGACTTTAATAATTGGTTTATTAATGAATTTTGTTGTTTTATTGTTTGTTTTGCAGAGGGGATTACTAAAGAGTCAGGAGTGGAAATACGAGGGGCTGAGAGATGACATAGCCATGCTCGACCAGGTGGAGCGTGACCGACTAGCACAGGTCGGTTTGCAGCATGTGGCAGAGATGCCACAAGTATCGACGGACATGGGGCTACTGACAGCCCTAGCAGAGAGGTGGTATCCGGGGTCGTCCTGCTTTTGGTTATCGATAGGGGAGATGGCTCCCACACTAGAGGACGTATGGAGGATCTTGAGGATCCCCATACAAGGATGGTTGATGACTCCTACGGCCAATCAAGGCCAGGCGATGATGAGGCTGAGCGGAGACCCGAGCTTCACCCTGGAGAAGGGCAGAGTGAACATCGAGTCTCTAAGGCAGATGCCTGGGGCATCTAGGCTGACTCGAGTTTTAGCAGGGGTGGTAGGTGGCTTACTGCTGTGCCACCAGAGCGGGTGCAGGCTACCATGGCTCCTTTCAGATGTGGTCTGTGACATGAGAGACCACGGATATAGATATGCATGGGGCAGCTTTGTACTATGCCACTTGTATAGGATCCTGCATGGGGTCGTATACAAGGGAGGCCGATGTCTGGTCTTGACATCACTACTACAGGTTTGGTGCTGGGAGCACATCATGGTGCGAAGGCCGATAGGGCTCCCACTGATAGGGGTTGACCGGGAGAGGCCTCGGGTTTTCTATTGGTGGTTACAGAGGGGGTCACAGTGGTGGATAGATCTATCGATGTCACGGAGGTTGTTGGATGACCTCATCCTAGACTAGATCACCTGGAGGCCATGGAGAGAGCATCCAGGGTGGGCAGAGGATGGGCAGGAGCTGGCTCGCATCAGGCGAGTCTACTGGCTGAGGATGGAGCGAGGAGAGGTAGAGCTCCACCGCTACGACCGGGTTCTATGATAGTTCGGTCTTCAGTAGGGGATCCCTTCTCTCAGGGATTATGAGTACTCCCAGACTATCCAGGATAGTACTACATTGAGCGGGGCTCTAGACATGCAGTGGTTCTGGAGTCAGGACATGGATGATGCCCCCATCCAGCCAGTGGATGGTGATGATGCTGGGGTTGTCGATGGATACGATGCCTGGTACGTAGGCATCCACCCTCCTCGGATGATGAGGGCATAGGGTCCGATGCACGCCATGGTGCGATGGATGGGGAGGCGACGTCAGGCTGCTATTGAGGCAGCGCGGGGTCATGATGGGAGAGAGCAATGACGGTCTCCATAGGAGAGATGCCAGAGGATGGCACGGGCTCCATAGAGGCCATAGCAGATAGGGAGGAGGGAGGAGAGATTCCCTTCTCAGTAGGGGGAGAGGCCACCATCGCCCGATAAGGGCAAGGGTGTCGAGGTGGGGGAGAGCAGCGAGATGGCGGCTCTCCGGGCTGAGAATGCCCACCTCCGGGCTCAGGTGCAGACACTTCAGGATGAGGCTACACGTCTCAGGGCTCGGAGTGGAGGGGCGAGCATGGAGGAGCTGGTGTGGTCTATGATGCAGACCACGTTCTACCAGGGGGTATACTTCTAGCTGGTTCCAGAGGGCCAGAGGGTACAGCTGCCAGCCGACATTGCTGAACCAATCAGGATGGGATCGACGAGGACATCCTCACGATCGACAACGAGGACCCGAGACACAGCACGGACCTCTATGGGACCACCTCCTCCATGCCAGGGTGGGAGAGGAGATGAGGCTGAGAGCTCGAGGGCTTCTCGAGACTAGCTGACTATAGACTGCATAGAGATTGTATAGATTTTTGAGAGGATTGAGTATGCTAGGGTATAGATTGTGGCATACCAATCCAGTTTTGATATGATGTACATAATTTGATATATATATATATATATATGGTCTTGTTTTTGATGATATGACTTGTGTATATGTTGTATGATGCTTTAATTTTTGAATTTTGGTGATTGATGATTCATGTAATTATGTCGTTTGGAAATAAATTATAATTTTTATGTCATGGCATAAAATTGTAAATGAAATAATCTGATGTGAATAAATTGGTTGTTTTGTGGTGTGATTTGATGAAAAATAAAAGGGACTTCTAACAATAATTTCAAAGGACATTGTCATTGTTATAGACCATTTCATGGAGTCGCCGCTCGCTAGGTCGTCAAGCTAATCCCAGTATAGAAATATTGTTAAAAGTAAAAGAGTGCTTAAGAGACTGTCTTAAGACTTTGGGTTGTGATGATGAAAAATGATGATGGTGATGATTTGTTTTCAGATTTTCATAAAAAATATTATGCATGACATATTAAAGAAATATGATTTTTTTGCTAGGCATACATTCCTAAGTGTGATAAATTTTTTGAATAAGTCCCTAGGAACTATACCATCATTGCAAAATTGAATGTTGACATAATGAAATGAAAAAAAAATGTGTTCGTTCTTTTTAAAGCACAATTGTGTAACATAATGATGTAAGCCATATGTTTTTATAAATTAAAATGAATGGGAAAATAAAATTAGAACAATGGTTTGCGCTAGGCATAGAATTATAGGTATAGACTTATACCATCATCGCGAAATCCAAAGAAGAAATTGATATTTTAGTTTTATTGCATGATTGATTTTTGATTTTGAGATAAACAGAAAATAATAATATATAAACTTGACTTTATTTACTATATTGTGTAATATGTTGTTTGAAAGAATTTTGTGATTTTTGAAAACAATGTATGTAATTGTTTTTATACTAAACAGATGTTCTGAAATAAGAAGATAAAATTATTCCAAAAGAGTTGCAGAAATATTTTACATTATCTCAAAGACAAATGTAGATTTATAAGGAACCCTCATGTGCATATGTGAGTTCATTGCCGATCTTGATTTATCATAATGATACAAAAATCTCTCAAATACAAATGTGTGTGCAATTGTATTGTTCATTTACCAATTTTGAGCAAGATAATTTGATACAAGTAATTTGAATTAACCAAATAAGTGTTCATTGACCATGATTTATATGCATGTAACCGTACCTGGACTACTATGTAAGTCGGGTCATCAAGAGCTAGCTAATCCATAAGCAGATATAGGTCTATACAAAAGAAGGTCGCTAATGTGACAGACATATCACCACGCTAGGGATTACCCAAGGCCAAGCGGGTTGGGCACAAACCACTTGTTATGGGGCTTACCTCACGGTTTTTGAATAATTGAGAATTCCAGGGATTCAAGCTCATTCACCCTTCTTTTCTTTTCAAGGGGTAGGGAAAGGGATTTTATTGCTTTTTGCTTTTTCTTTTCTCTTTTGCTTTTTTTTTTTTGTATTTTTGCTTGGAACTGAGATAATGCTGAAATATTGTTGCGATGGTACAAAATAATATTTTTCTTTTTCTCATTTTCTTTGACTTTTCTTTTTCTTCCTATGCTAGGGATACTTGCTCGGATTGGCTGTAGAGCAAGGGATTTTATTCTGGGTAGGGGTGAGCTTGTCCTTTTGTCAATTCTCAAAGATTCTAGACCATGTGCATGATAGGATAGCAGGGGAAACTTTTCGCTCAAGAAACCATTTCTACTATGTAGCATCATATCGAATTTGCAATGAAATCATTTTAATGTGAAGAGATATACTTGGTTCAAGTAAATAACAAGATCAGTTCTCTATGCTCAAAAACTTTATTTAATTCAACTGTGGATTTTGATATAAGAGAGATTAATAATCATACCAAATAAAATCAAGATATTTATCCATGTGAGTGTGAAAGTGCGGGATTCCAAATAAATGCTAATTTATCCAAAATAACTGAAAATATAACTGCAATACTTCAAGAATTGACAGGTGCGAATATAAAAGATGTTTTTGAAGATTTTTGATGATTTTGAATTTTTTATATTTTGATTTTAATTTATGAATGGAAAGAATAAATACTATTACTATTTTTTGAAATTTTTATATGGATGACGAAAATGAAATAATATGCAAAATAACAATATATACAATGATGAAATGACCAGATTTTATGCATAATAGCGTTTGAGATGCATAATGTTCATAGGTTCTTTAAGATCTTTACCATCTAAGGTAGATAATCTGTATGCTCCTGAGCCAAATTTAGCAGTGATGACATATGGCCCAAGCCAGTTAGGTTCAAATTTACCTTTAAGATCTTTAGTTGCATTAGTATTTTTTTATTTTCTTTTAAGACAAGGTCACCGATCTCAAAGGATCGATGATGAACTTTCTTGAGGTATGCTCGTTTAAGCTTGTTTTGGTAGGCTCGAAGATGCTCCAAAGCATTGATGCACTTCTCATCTAGGAGTTCCAGCTGACTAAGTCTACCAGCATGATATTCATCTCCTACTTCGATATCTTGAAGTAGCAGAGCCAAAGAAGGAACTTCTAATTCAAAGGGAAAAACTGCTTCAGCGCCATAAACCAAAACAAAAGGTGAAGTACCTGTGGGGGTGCGAATGCTAGTTCGATAAGCCCACAAAGCAGGATATAATTGGATGTGCCAATCTCGACCAGATTTATTGACCAGTATTTTGAGGATTTTGATTAATGTTTTATTAGATGCTTCGGCTTGGCCATTACCCTGAGGATAATAGGGAGTGGACCAACGATGTTGAATTTTATATTTTTGACATAATTTCTTGACATCTTTATTTTTGAAACAAGTTCCATTATCTGAGATGAGATTTGCAGGAATTTCGAACCTACAAATAATTTGATTAAAAATAAATTTGGAAACTTGGGTTCCAGTGCAAGAAGCTAAGGGCATAGCTTCAACCCACTTCGTGAAATACTCAATGGCGGTTATGATAAATTTGTGTCCATCAGATGACACGAGGTTGATTTTTCCAATGATGTCTAAGCCCCATTTTGAAAAGGGCCAAGGAGATGAAATAGCCTATAGCTCTTGTGCAGGCGCATGGACAAGGTCAGCATGTTTCTGGAACTTGTCGCAATGACGCACATAATCATGTGCATCATTCTCCATGGTAGGCCAAAAATATCCTATCCTAAGGAGCTTCTTAGCAATGGCGCTACCACTAAAATGTCCCCCACAAGATCCATTGTGGGCTTCACTCAAAGCTGATCTAGATTCTTCTAGATTCAAACATCTCAGTAGGATGCCTTCAAAAGATCTCCTATACAAGGTATTACCAATAATCATGAAGCGACTTGCTCGTCGACGTAACAACCGATGTTGGTTGCTATTACAACCTTCAGGAAAGGTCCCATTTTGAAGAAAATTAAATATATCAGTGTACCATGGTTCAGGAGTAGTTTCATTGATTAGAAACACATCCAAAGGTTCTAAGCATGATTTATTTGAAGCGGGTTCCTAGAGTCGATGAATAATGATGGTAGCATATTCATCATCTAACTCCAAGGGCAAAAGAGATGCAACTGCAGCCATAGCATCAGCCGCACGGTTGCTAGTTCGAGGAATAGCTTCCAAGGTAACTTGATCAAATAAAGCTAATAATTGTAAGACATATGCTTTATATGGACGTAATTTATCATCTCTGGTCTGATAAACATCATTGATTTGATTTATGACAAGTTGAGAATCATCGAAAACCAATAAATTTTTAATTTTTAGTGCCAAGGCAGCTCGTAATCCAAGGATTAGAGCCTCATATTCAGCAGTGTTATTAGTGCAAGCAAATGTTAGTTTGAAGGACAGAGGTATAAGATGTTTCTACGGAGATATTAAAATAATACCTGCACCAGCCCCACTCATGCATCGGGCTCCGTCAAAGTATAGGGACCATTGCTCAGGATGGTCTGCCTCTAATTTAAGGCATTCATCGGGAAACTCAATGATGAGGGGATGGGTAGACTCTAAGGGTGCAGCAACTAACTGATCTGCTATGATTTGACCCTTAACAGACTTCTGTCCTATAAACATGAGTTCAAACTCGCTTAGCGCAAGAACCCACTTTGTTGTGCGACCAGATAAATAAGGTCGACTCATGAGATATCGCAAAGGGTCGAATTTAGCAATAACATACGTTTTCTGACTGAGCATATAATGGCATAATTTTTGTGTAGAAAATACGACTGCTAGACATAACTTCTCTAATACTGTATAGCGAGTTTCATAACTGATTAAGGTTCTACTAATGTAATAATTAGCACGTTCTTTCTTCTCATCGTCAAGTTGAGCTAACATAGCTCCTAAGGCAAAATCTGAAGCAAAAATGTACAAGATAAATGGGCGATCAGATCTAGGTGGTGAAAGCACCGATGGTTTAAGAAGATATTGTTTGAGGAGTTCAAATGCTTCCTGACATTCGTCGTCCCAATGAAAAGAGACATCTTTCTTAAGAAGCTTAAGAAAGGGTCCTGTTTTGTCTCGCCAACTTATCGATGAAGCGACGAATAGCTTGAAGTTTACCTTGTAGACTTCGTAATTCAGATATATTTGTGGGTGCGGGCATATCAGTGATAGCCATGATCTTGAGAGGGTCAATTTCGATGCCACGTAAAGAAACTATAACCCCTAATAATTTACCAGACTTAACTCCGAATATACATTTAGTTGGATTCAGTCGGATAAGATATTCCCTTAACCGATCAAAGACTTTTCTCAAGTCATCTAAATGATCATCTTCTTTGATGGAACGAGCTATAATATCATCTACATAATCATGTAGAATATCATGCATCATATCGTGAAAGATATAAGTCATAGCTCGTTGATAGGTTGCACCTGCATTCTTCAAACCGAATGGCATCACTTTCCAACAAAAGGTCCCCCAAGGGGTAATAAAGGTTGTTTTAGCCTGATCTTCAGGAGCTATCCTGATCTGATTATAACCATAAAATCCATCCATTAAGGATATCATTCCACTCCCAATAGTAAAATCAATGATCTGATCCATGTTGGGAAGAGGAAAATCATCTTTAGGGCATGCAACATTAATATCTCTGAAGTCTATGCAAACCCTAACTTTGGTAGCTTCTTTCTTAGTTACTGGAACTACATTTGAGATCCATTCAGCATAATCAATGGCTTGTATAAAAATAACCTTCAAGAGTTTTTCTAATTCCCCTTTGACTAGTAAGGCCACTTTAGGATGCATTTTTCTAAGTTTCTGTTTAACAAGTTTAGCATCCGGATGGACTACTAGGTGATGCATAACTATAGAAGGGTCTAATCCTGGCATATCTTCATATGTCCAAGCAAAGACGTCTTCATATTGTTTAAGAAATGCAATGTATTTATCTTGTTTTTCTTGACTCAATTCTGATCCAATGTTGATTATGTGAGGGTTATCTTCGGTTCCAATGTTAATTTTTATGACATTCTCTACTTCCATGTGTAGATCTCTCTCAAAATTAGGTGGGGTGGGTGAAACGCCCAATTCTTGTAATTCTTCCGAGGTTAGCTTGGATAATTCATCTTGAGGAGTCGTGGCCTCAAGTTGGGCTATACTAGGTATAGAGCCATCGAAATAAAATCCATTATGTAATAATTCCTCAATGGAGACATCATGGAAAATATCTCCCTCCAACTCATCATCGGATTCAGCGATCATCTGAGGGTAAGCTATGGAGAGCATATTACATGTAAATGACTTATTTATTAAATGCAAAGGATCGCGTTCATCCAAATAATCTTGGTAAGATATGAGATGGTCATCATCCTCGAATGGGAAGGGCTGACCTTTACTAGGAAATAGGCCCACACCACATCGGGCAGGCCATGGTTCTACCTCAAAAGGTTCTTTCATACCATTCTGGGAAGGTCCCAAACCTTTCCCTTTATATCCCAATTTAAGCATTATAGGCTTAGCTTTAATATACTCATTAGCAAAATAACATCGAGCATATCCATCATAATGTGTCTTGATGTTTCTAGGTATTCTTCCCCAGTCATATCCCTTATAAATAAAAGCGCAACTCCCGACTTGGTAAATACTTCCCATAGGCTGTGGGAGACCCAAGGTGCGAGGAGAGGGTGGCAATTTATTTAAAATAAGGGAATCTTGCATAGCAACGTTTGTTTTTTCTGATATAAGAATTTTAGATAAATCGGGTAAGAGCTCATCAGTAAGAGCATAAGAGGTAGAAGGAACATTTCCTACATCGTCGGATGCGGAAAGTATGCCTTTAGTGGATGTAGATGTTGTAGAGATGTCGATGGATGGATATATAGGTATGGAAGTTATAGGAGTAAGACAAGAAGCATTGGCTGTGGGTTTAGGATCTTTTTGAGGTCCTAATGTGGTTTGTTCGGAAGATGGTTGAACTATATGTAGAGGTGGAGTTGATGGAGTAGATGATGTTATGAGTGTGTGTTTCATACGTTTAGATGGTTGATGAGAATTAGGATGTGTGGATGATAAAGTAGGGCAAAATTGAACTCCAACGGTTCTGCCAAAGCACACATATCAAAGGGTCTCGGATCACCATGAATGGTAACCAACTGATTTTTAAATTCGAATTTAACACATTGATGTAAAGTTGAGGGAACAGCTCGCATTGCGTTGATCCAAGGGTGACCCAAGAGTATATTGTACGATGCAGGGCAATGTACAATAAACACGGTCGTGTCTAAGGTTCTTGGACCAACTTGCAATGGGATAGTGATAACTCCACACGTTTCTTGTGTTTCGTCATTGAAGGCTTTTATGATCATATCAGTTCTTTTCATTTCATCACTTCTAAACCCAAATATTTGGTAGAAGTCAAAAGTGCAAATGTTTAAAGATGAACCATTATCAATCAAGACTCGTTTAACCGCTACATCTCAAATTAGGGCAGTAATATATAAGGGGTTATCCTTATGTAAACTATGTTGTGGTATATCTCTATCCCGAAAGTCAATACAATCGACTTCTCGAGTTATGATAGTATTGGACATGGCTTCAGAGTTGAATATTTTGTGGTACCATCATTTGGCTTAATGTGAGCATTAATTCATCCCTATGTGTAGGAGAAGATCTTAAAAGGTCCAAAAGGGAAATTCTAGTTGTAGTATTTGATAATTGTTCATTAATATTATAAGGAGGTTTAGGTTGAACATTAGATGCATGATTCCCTTTATTAGGAATTTTCAAAACAAATGGAGCTGATCCATCGTTCTGAGTTTGATCTTGTTGAGAATTTTGAGCCTGTTGTCTAGTAACAGCTCCGATGGTACCGACAATATTATTTTGCAGATGATGAATAGGTCTTGGTCTAGCATTTATGGCTTGTTCATTAGAAAGTAATTGGTGAGAAGATGGTCTAGTAGTGACTCTTCTTGGAAATGGTTCTTCTGGAACCATAGAACTTGTGATAGGTTGAATAGGATCTGATTCATCTTCAGAACTATTCGATTGATTTGAGGTAATTTCCATGTCACTTTCAGTCTCGTATTCTACATCACTAAGATCAGGTATCGGAGTATTATATAGAGGTCTGGTCGTAACCATGGATAAAGTTGTGTCAAATATTTCCAAATCATGAGTAGGTAACTGTCCACTAATAGTTCCTACATATCGGGTAGGAGGGGGAACATTATGGTGCTCAATTTGATTAGCCACTTCTTTACCATGCTTTGGTAAAGGATGTTGAAATATGTCCAATGATTGATTGGCATTCTGATTCTGATTTTGAGGGATGTTCTTTTGAGCATTATTAGGAGGATTTTGTTTAGGTTGAAAGGCTTGCACCTCCATCTCATTGTTATCAATCAGGTCTTGTATTTTATGTTTTAATATTTTACAAGAGTTGGTAGCGTGTCCAGGTCCTCTATGGAAATCACAAGTGTAAATCAGCTCTGTATCCGGGTATAGTTGGATCAGGTTCCTGGATATTTGGTAATTGGATCAAACCTCATGCTAGTAATTGCGGGAGAATGGTTGATAGAGGTTGATTTAACCTAGTAAATTCTTGAGGTGGTTTATCAGGAGGTTTCAATATGAACTTCTCTGTTGTTTTCGTAGTATTAATAGTAGCAATATTTCTACTATCAGTGACTCCATCACCCACAACTTGTTTATTTTTATATTGATTTCTGGATGTTTTCTCATCATCTTTCTTTTTAAGTTGACCTCTCCTAATAAGAGCATCTTCCACTCTTCGAGCTAAATCTATAGCTTGATCGAAGGTGGTCAAGGTAGCAGTTGATAACTCATAGGATAGTTGTTCTTGTAAATTATTGATAAAGATATCCAACATTTCCCGATAAGGTAACACAAAGTGCAATTTTCCTATCAACTGTCTCCACCGAGCTAGGAAATCAGCAAAACATTCATCTTTGTCTTGTTTTAAGTTGTACAAATATTTAATGGTTACATGCCTTTCGATGTAGGCACTAAATTGATGAACAAAAGACTCAACGGTTTCTTCGAAATTCCTCAAAGAATGAGTGGGTAGTTGATAATACCATTCTAATGCCATTCCTCCTAAACTTTTTGGGAACATCTTTAGTAATAACAAGTCATCATGTGATATATCATGACATGCTATCCTAAACATACGAAGATGCTCTATGGGATCTTCGGTTCCTTTGTATATAGGTAGGACAGGCATAGGAAAGTGTTTAGGATATGGTTGTGCTACAACTATAGGATCTAGAGGCTGACTACACATCTCTCGATAATTGTACGAGGGACGGTAAGGATCTATCTGGTCCATGCGGGAGACTAACTGTTTCACCATGGCTTCCAGATTACTAGTTTGTCCACCATATGGGTTTGGTGGTATTTGAGCGTATGATGGCGTGACGTAAGGATTGGATGCTATATTGCTATTATGCAAATGGTTGGTAGGAAGAGTATTATGAAGAAGATTTGTAGTAGCATTATGTTGTATCCCAGATTGTTGGAAATTGGTGTTAGGTTTTGTTTTGGGCTTTTGTTGATTTGAGGTATGTTGATCAATAACTTGGCGAAATAGAGCAGTGAATGAAGGTTTCTTTTGTGTGGGAATAACCCTAGGCTTGGTAATAGGCACTCTAGGTGGTTGGGTCACCTGTTGTTGTTGCATGTTCTGGATTATAGCGGCCATATCCAAATTGGATGGTCCAGCTTGATCACTTTCTTGATCAACGAAGGACAAGGGATTAGTGCGTGTGTGATATATTTCTTCTAGGGTTGCTTGAGTGTCACTAATTTGATCCTTGTCCATATGGACTGCTCTATTAAGGGCGCCAATATTAGTATTGAGGAACTTCCAAAAATGTTCCATGTTCTCAAAAGTAACAGCTCCTTCCGGAGACATTTTAGGGGATGAGGATCCTTCCCCTCTAACAGTTTCTCTTTGTTCGTTTGCTTCAGCAAACTCTTCTTCTTGTTGGTCTAGTGTTCCTTCTTCCTGAATTGGGTCTTCAGGAAGGACATCTGGTTTATTTATTGGTTTTCCTAACCAATCTTCTTCTACTTCAGTCTGTTTTCCATTCCTGAGTCTAGTCATTATGCTTAAACTTAGATTTTAGCAAATATATATTAATATATATATATATATATATATATATATATTTGCAACAAATTTGGGAGGTATATATTTTAATTATATACCTACTATAATACTTAAAAGAAAATGTTTTGATTTTTGTTATGTTTTTGTTTTGTTTTTTTTTTTATGTTTTTATGATTATAAAGACAACAAACAACACACTAAATGCAAGAAATAATAAAATAATGGCTTAGTTTTCTATAAATAGTTTATGGATATCATTAATAGGATCAAGTTCATCAGGAGTCATGAAATGCTCCTCTTCAAATTGAAAATGGTTTTTCAAGAATTTGACAAAGTGTGCTATGGTGATGTTATCTACTTCTGACTCTAACTTGTAAAAATAGAGCTCATGGCAATACTCTCGATATAACACAGCTCTAGGAACTCTATTCCATCTCTTTCTATCCGTAAGGATGACCTCTTGATCCTCTATACGAGATAGAAATTTATGTACTACAACTGCATTGTCGAGGTATTCCTCAAAGGTGTACAACTCGAAAGACACAAGGGCTCTTTTATCTGCTAACCACCTATGGCAAGCTCTCTGAAGTTCATGATATAAGGTCACTTGATCAAGATCCAAGATTCTATCTAGGACAAACCTCTTGATTTGCCTAAGTTCTGTTGATCTAGATGAAATAAGATTCAATCTCCTATTAAGTTCGTCCCATAAAGGTGGGACTCTATATGTTTGAGATACTCTAAGCAAAGAAGTAATCTCTATAGCTGCTAATTGATTCTCAACATTAATGGTGACAACTCGTCTTTTATTATAATCTACCATCTAAATATGATATGCAATCTTTGATTCTAAATGCATTTATGTTTTGTTTTTTGGATTGTTTTCAAAAGGTTTTTAGTTTTCACGTCGGGTTCACCAAAATGTATCGCTCCAAATTTTTTGCATCCTTACCTTCAGGCTATAGGATCCACGCCCGAAAGGGGGGATGCGAGAAGGATGGGACAATACCTCGACCGAGAGGCCCTTTGAAGGTCCCGCCTCTCAGGGGAGGGGTATAAGGGTGAATTTTTGATGGATGGTGGGTTCACCAGGAAACTTTTGAGTGGCAGTTTCCACGCCTAGGTTGAGAGTAGGTTTGATGTGTTCATTTTGTGCTTTAATCATTCAATTCCTAGGTTTGGCCAAGATGAATCTAAGCTATTCTATATGCCAATGCTGATTTTTATGAATACAAAAAACATGCGTAAGTGCTAAACATAGAAAGTAGGCTAAATAAAATAGAACATACCTGATTTCGGATGTCTGATGAAGATTCTGAGTTTTGTAGAAGTCCAAATCATCTCAAATCATACGTAATCATCTGTAATTGCATATAATCATCTCAGATCATAGTCGGCCATCTGAGATCAGACCGGATCATCGACGATCTGATGAATTTGTCAGACGAATTCATCAGAAACCTACAATCACAAAAACAGATACAAAATACCAAAAATGCAACTGCAAAAGCAAGGGGAAATGATAGAAATAATAGTAAACTTGCCTAAATGATAAATCCAGATAGCAATTAAAAGGAAATGCATCAATTTGACAATTTATTTTGACTTTATCATGCATCTATACTAAATGAGGTGAACTCCAGGATGCATAAATATAATAAACTAAGATAATGCATAAAGAAATGCAGAGAAATGATAAGAAAATGCAAACTCGGGCTCTGATTGCCCCCAATCTGGACTACAATCGAGATCACCTCCAATCATACGAGATCATCGTCGATCTACGACAGGATCATCCGAAATCGTCTGGAATCACCTGCGACGATCCAAGCTTGCTCCAACTGAAAAATAGTAAGATTCCTGCAAGAAAACTTGAAATACGCAATGCAAACAAAAGTATGAAGGTGTTCTAAGGCACAAGGAACTAAATTTGTAGGGAAATCAGTCAGCTAGGGGGTTCAGGGGGATAAACTAAGAAAATCCTAGTTTATATAGGATTAGGGAGAGGTTAGGAGGTTGGAGATCATCCCAATTTGGGAGATCTCCAATGGGGGAGACTCTAATCGTGCAGACACGCTTTCTGCCCAAGTTAGAGAAGTTGTTGAAACAGAAGCTAATTATGAAAATTTGGTTTTGGGACGAAATCGTCTGGACGTTCTGTTCCAGACGAATTCGTCAGATCTGGGACGATTTCGTTTGATCTGCGACGATATCGTCCAACGGTCAAAACAAATCCTAAAAATGGCACGAAAAACAAGGGAAGCGGGTAACAAGCGGTTAACGGGTGGTTTGGGGTTAAAATTCAAATTTTTATCTTTTTACTAAGGTTTAATCGTGCCAATTTTAGGGTGCTACACAATCCAATTAGACTACCAAGACATGTTATAATCAACATCATATGGCCCCCTTGCGTAACCCTAAAAGGTTAAATAGTGGTCCTAGCCACTTTTGAGAGGTTCTAACCCACTTTTGGGAAGTTTTGGGCCATGTAGGCATGGCCATCCCACCCTAGGACAACCACAGCTCATGACCATCCCACCCAAGGATGGCCACCAGTAATCATCCCTGGGTGGGACGACCATGGCCTTGGACCCTTAAAAAGTCAAAGGTGAGATGAATAGAACTTATATTCTACAATTTACCCCACCCATTAAAGCACACCAATCTGAGGGTTCATAACTCCCATGCCAAGTTGTAGATTGGAGGTCCAAATTGGAGATTATTCCCCCTCCAACACATGGTAAGGTTTGGAAAAATTGTGGCACCTATCTCGCATGACCGAGCATGCCCATTTGATCATATGCTCACTTGAGCTATAAAGAGGATCCATTCCACCCAATTTTAGAGAGGAGTCTTTACAATATTTCACCATGAAGCACTACCAAGATTTATCCCCAATTCATTGTGTGTTTCTATTCAAATGTCCATCAAGCAAAGGAGGTTTTCAAGTGATTCTAAAACACACAATCCATTTATAAAATTGACCCATTCATGTGAATAAAATCCCAAAATTTGATGGCAACACCCTTAGGAGTAATTTGGACCAAATCATAGAGGAATTGATGGTAAAAACCACTAAATTTGGTGGTGGTCCCCACCTGGGATGGTTAGTAGTATTAAATGGCACACCCAGGGATGACCACAAATTTGAGCACAATTTCTCTTCTATTTTTGCATAGATCAATTCTAGAATAGATTTTATGCCTTCTATCAAGTTTTGGTGCAATTTTGAGTTTTTTTGCACCTATTATTATGCATTTCTTATTTTGAAATCCTAAATGGCCCACCTAGGGATGACCATAAATATGTATGCAATTTTCATTCTATTCTTTCTTAGTTCATTTCCAGAGTACGTATATGCATGATCCTAAGTTTTGGTAGCATTTGGAATAGTTTTGCATTATCTATTATACATTTCCTCTTTCAAGCTCATTATCACATATATCTCTTTGATTGCATTTCAATCCGCACATGCTATTAACAAATATGATTTCTCTGTGTCTAGATCTAGGTATCATAATTCAAAAGGAAGGATTAGCAAGTCAAAACATTGATAGAACATTGTGGTGGTATTGAAAGCCTGCTCTTAAATGATTCGTGAGTGTGAGGAAGACACTGAAGAGCACCTTAGTTTCTAAAAGGATTTACTCCTTTGGCACATATGTAATGATTGTATCAATTTAGAGCCCTCAAGGGGATGTTTTGTAACCGTGAACTAGAAAAATAAAATAATACAAATAGGACCCCCATTTCTTTTACTTATTTATCTTTCATGCTTACTTAAAATGTCATTTTTGTAGTGCTTAGATCAATAGATCAATAGATGAACTTCATTTCCCATTGTTAGGTGCGTCATTTTTCTGCTCTGTAGATGGCTCATTGGATTTCGATATATGGCTAAAATATTTGAGGATACTCTTTTCAGTAGAATATTTGTCTCTCTTCTTTCCATCGCTAGTAGGTGCCATTTTACTAGTAAATAAAATATTTTTCATTTTAGAAAATTAATAAAATGTTGAATATATCTTACTACTATAAGGCATCAAGATAATATATACATACAAATTTCTAGGTAGGCTTTATCATAATTTTTTCAATGCATGCCACTAATCTATTTTTTGGAGATAACACTTATAGTTATTAAGAGGACAAAATAAATCAATATACAAATTCAAATATGCAACCACATATAGAAATTCCTATAATTTGATAAAAAGAACATGTATATATATATATACAAAATACAATTAGAGATTCAAATGTGAAAAAATATCATATTATAGTACTAAATGGTCAATAAAATCATAGTATTAGTGGAATAGATAGAGGATCATAGTGTCTTAAGGGAAGGTTAGCTAATTGAAAAATCAATGAAAATAGTCACTCATTGAATAGAGGAAAATAGAGGGAAAAATATTTTCCTTGAACTCATATTCTCTAAAAAATCAAAAGAAATAGAGAATCAAAATGTCTTATGAGAAACAAATAATCATAGTGTCTTTAGAGAAACAGAGCATTTACCTATTTGCAATTTTATGACAAAAAATCAGATCTTTCTACTATAACTCCTTAAACTCAGATTCTCTAAAAATCAAGAGAAACAAAGAATCAAAGTGTCTTAAGAGAAAAAAATAATTATATTTACTTAAGAGAGGGACAACTAGCTGAAAACTGGATCAAAACACTCACATGCAAAATAGAGAAAAATAGGGTAAAACATGGGAAAAAAACATTGACCTATTTGCAATAATAAAAAAAAACAACACAGTAAAAAACTTCAATTTGGTGGTAGAAAAATAGATCTTATTACTACAACTCATTGAACTCATATTCTCTAAAAAAAGAGAAAAAATAATCACAGATTCATAGTATCTTAATATAAACTAATAATCAAACTATCTTAAGAGAAGGACAAGTAGCTAAAAAATGCATCAAAACACTCACATGTGGAATAGAGAAAAATAGAGGAAAATAGAGAAAAATAGCAAAATAAAAACCTATAATTTTATAATGAAAATATAAATGTTACTTCTACAACTCCTTGAAATCATATTCTCTAAAAGTAATTTGGAGAGGTAAAGTTTTGTACCTTTCTTTTTCACAACCGACGCATGATCCAAATATTTCTTGATCGTAATTTTTTTCAGAATATGGTTTGAGTGTAAAGTAGGTTTTGACCCCTATTGGGGTGCAAAAGAAGGTTTATTAGCAGGTTTGGATGCAAAATAGGATTTAGCCCCTATTTGGGTGTAAATAAAGCTCTGATAGTTGGTTTGGATGCAAAACAAGGTCTAGTCTCTATTCGGGTACAAATCAGCTTCGATAGTTAGTTTGGGTGTAAAATAGGTATGGCCCCTATTCAAGTGTAAACCAAGATTTGGTAGTCAGTCCTGATACAAAATGGGGTCCAACCCCTATCTGGGTACAAATTAGGCTCTAGTAGTTAATCTATATCCAAATTAAAGTTCAGCCCTTGTCCAGGTGCAAATCAAGCTTTTACAGTCATTTTGGGTGTAAAGCTAGGTTCAGATCCAGCTCGGATGTAGATCAAGCTCCGAGAATCATTTCAAGTGCAAAGCTTGGTGCAGATCTAGTTTGGGTGCAAATATAGGTTCAGATTCATATTTTGGTAGAAAATATATTTGACTACGGTTCAGGTGCAAATCAGGGTCCAACCCTTGTCTAGGTTAAAAACAAGTTCCAGATACGTTGGTGATTGACTAGTTTCTGCACACGGTTGAAAATAAATGGAATTCTACATTGGGTCATAGTTCGATGGAATTCTGTAATAGATCGAATGTTTTAGTTCTTGTATTTTTTATTGGAAGATTTTACTTTTTGTTGTTGTTGCTTGATTTTCTAATAGTTTGAAAGTTTTACATGAAAAAGTATTGTTGTCGTGTTAATTATATATTGATATAAGAGGTGAATTTTGTGTAAAAAATTTATAATTTTAAGGTGAAAAGGGTCCTTTATTTAGGTGAGAGTATTGACGATTTGAAAAAATTGGTAATTATTATCAATGTGCGGCAAGCCGACCCCTAAAAATGTTTTGGACCAAAAAATTTTGGGTGAATGAGTTGATGTCTAGGGTCCCAAAATTCATCAATTTACATTCTCAAAAATGCTAATATTTGTGAATAAAAAAATATTCACCACTATGGATAACCCTACCCAATTCCAAAGGAGGAGCTTGGTAAAATAAAATAAAAAATATAGATTTAAGGTTTACCAAGAACAAACCTTTTTCCACTCCACTTGATTATAGGAAAAAAAAACTAGTATATGAAAGAGGCAACAAAATATTTTGAGAAGAACCTAATAAGGATTCATTGAAACCACTCTTATCTTGAGAAATGAGAAAAAAATTGAGAAGTATTTGTTGCACAAAATTGACTTCCATATTAACTTTAGAAGCTTGAATCATTTCTTGAGGAAAATTATTTCTCCAAATAGAAAGGGAATCCTAATGGAGTCCCAAATTTTCCAAAGAATCAGCCACTTTATTTCCTTCATGGTAAACATGCTTGAACTAAAAATTTTCTAGGAGGTTTAATTTTTGTTTGACCTCTTCTAAAAAAATTACAATGTTCCAAGTGGGTAGTTGAGCATTTTTCATAACATAAATGATATTTATTGAGTCTCCTTCAACAATGATCTTATTGTGGTTGATATCTCCCATCACAATAATCCCTTGGAACAAAGCTCTAGCCTTTACAAATTGACTTTATTGAACACCCATATCCTTTACAAAAACAAGTACTTCCCATTTATCATTTTTTATAATACCACAAGCTCTAGCCAACCCTAAGTTTCCTTTTCCTACACCATCAAAGCTAAGATATAACTAACCAGGAAGGGGGAGTTCCCATTTTACTGACTCTCTACCTTGTATCTCACACTATGAAAGATCTAAAATTGGGAGCATCAATTTCCTTACAATCCTGGCTTCAAATTCATTCTCCTAGCTATTTGATATAGGTAGGATGGAAGTATTTTTTACCAAAGAGTAAAAAATTCTAAGTCTCACAACCTTATATTTTCTTGATTGATTTGTAAAATTTATTTTATTTATTTCAAGCCAAACTCCTCATAAAAAGTGTGGGAAGTTCAATCTCCAAAGAGAATAAAGATAGTGGCTGAAAAAATTGGTGGACCACTAGATGCACATATCTACAAGATTCTCTAAAGAAACTTGATCTACTATAAAACTTCTAGGTATAATCCTAAACAATTCCTTAGAGAAAGGGCACTCCATGAAAATATGTATAGGGCTTTCAAAATTATATTGACATAGGTAACATCTATTGGTAATTATCATACATATTTTTTAGAGATTTTCTTAAGTCAACATCCCATTCTATATAGCCAGCGAAAATAAAAAAATAATCTTTAGAATAAAGTCCTTGTTTTACACTTGTTTTACTAGGAACCAATTGTCCACCTCTTCCTCTATTAAGGTATATGCATATCAAATAAAGAAGGAGCTATTTTTTTCTAGTTTCTAGACCAAAGTATCTTCAACATCATAATTTTTAATGTACTGAGTTCTTAACATACCAAAAATAATTTTAATGGCCTATACACTATTTTGATCAAGACCTTGGATATGCAAATATTTCCAATATTTCCTACCATTTTTATTTCAATAAAGTTTAAAACTTTATCTCCAAAGACTTGAGAAGTGAGAGGTTCAAAAAAACTATATTTGAATTAAGATATTGGGGGAATTAGAGATCCAAGGTTCTTTCCAAAAATCACTATTATTGCTAGTCCTCAAATTCCATCTTCTCCCAATCTAATTCAGAATTTTTAGTCTTTATGATATTGTTCCAAAATAAGGAACCTTTTGGAGGATTGCACTATCTAGGGAAATTATTATCTCGTGAAAGGTATTTGATCCTAAGAATGTTTGTCCATACAATGTATTATTTCTTCAATAATATCCACCTCAATTTGGACATAAGGGCAATATTTATCTGACTTAGATTTTTGAACCCCAGTCCACCAACACATTTTCTAGAGTAGATTTGATCACATACTACCAAGGGAAATCTTCTATTTTCTTCAAAACTAGTCCAAAGAAAAGTTTTTGGAATTTGTTTAATTTAAAGGCAAATAGAATTGAGGATCTTGAAAAGATATAGAAAGAAATAGGGATGCTTTAGAGAGTAGTTTTTCCTAATTGGTCCTTTCTTGGCTGCATTTGGAGAGAATATTTCTAAGTAGCAAACATTTTTTAATCCTTTATAGAAATTGATTTTGAAGTTCTTTTGTCATCCTTACCTTAAAGATGGAAATTCCCAAGTAGATGGAGGGAAGATTAAAAATTTCATGGTTGATTGCAATTTCTTATTTTCTTCTAAGAGGTGTATTAATGAAGAACACTTAAATTTTCAAGAAATTTATCTTATGGCCACCAACCTTCTCATAAGAGCCTAATATGGCTTTAATATCTTTGGTGTGAGGAATACAGGCTTTTGTGGTTAGGAAAGTATCATCCATAAATTTTTGATGTGTGATCAACATGATGGAAGAAGTTGGTTTGATTCCCTCTATAGATCTGGATATGGAGGTCCTTTTGAAATCTCTACCCAAGGTTTCTAATATAATTATGAATAGGTATGGGGATAGAGAGTCTCCTTAATGGAGACCTCTATAGCTCTTGAAATAACTAGTGGTAAGATCAGTTGTGATAATATATAATATAACAAAAGAGATACATTCATTGGCCAAATTAATCTAATTAAAATTGAATCTAAATTTGGATAAAATTATAAGGAGAAAAATCTAAGAAACCCTATCATAGGCTTTGCTCATGTCAAGTAAAAATATGTCCAACTTGACCACTTTTCCATAGAATGGATGACTTCATTTATAGAAATAATGTAATCCAATATTTGACATCCATCCATAAAACCTCCTTGGTTTTAAGATTGTGTTTGCCAAAAATTATATCAAGATTTTGTAGATGGTATTGTGCAAACTTATGGGATGGAAATCCTAATATCTTTGGATCCTACCAGCTTAGTAAAGAGAACTAAGAAGTTTTATTTGACATCCCTACGGATATGGTCTATCCTTTAAACATCATAAATTATAGCTGTTACTTCTACCCCAATGATGTGCCAAAATTTTTGGAAGAAAAATGCAGAGAAACTATACAAACTGGAGGCCTTTGCACATTCCATAAAGAAAACAACTTTTCTAATTTCCTCCTTCTTGAAAGGATTAATCATAAATGAATTCATTTCATCATTGAGAAGGGTCATATAGAAACTTCTTGTAATAACTATTTTTTAATTTATTATATTATATTTGTGGAAACATATTCTATTCTTATTGATTATGTGTATCATTTATAATATTAACTAAATTTACATATCATATTCAATCATATGAACTATTAAATGATGTTTATTTCACTTGTCAATGATCCTACTATTTTGTAAAACTACTTCAAATCCATTGTGTGTTATGGAAATTTGTTCAAAATCGTTCGTTATTTTATCACCTTTAAAAATAATATAGAGGTATCATCTTTCCACAAACACTAATACAAATATGATCATTGATGTCAAAATTCAAAAATATTTTGGATCATTCATGTTAGTTAATGTTATCCAACTATCAAACAATAATTCTATAAAATTTGGATTTTTCTTGTGCATGTTTAATCAATCTATTCATTTCTTATAACATTGGAAGAATACTACATATTTTTGAAATGGTTTCCAGGTCAGTAAAACAATATAGCAAAAAAAAATTTTTATCAACTGCCCTACAATTTGTGTACATAAACCAAACCATGTTAACGATTGTTATTCTATAAAAACTTTATATGTAGGTTTATACAATGAAATCTACCTTGTATCCACATATTTAACATTTTTTTTCCTTTTGTAACATCCTAATGCAAACTACTAAAAATGACTGCATGAAAAATAAGCATGTGTTTCACAGAGGAGGTCTTTCACTCTCACAACATTTTCAAAAGTGCTCACAATTTTATATGCAATATTAACTCTATGAGCCATGCAATAAATGGGTATCAATTATGGGGTGATTGATGTCTAGAGTCAAACACAGAGACCATTCCTATGTCCTTGCATTATAGAAGCATTATTAGCTCCAACATATATTAACTTTGTGGCTATTTCTACATCATTCATTCTTGTAATATATTTTAAACAAGTTACAACAACATTATAGATGTTTTCTACATTAGATTTTTTTTATGTAATGCTAATAAACTAGGTTACCTTACATGATTTTTTAATATGTACAGATGAATGCAAATCCAATATATGTTGTCCACAACTGTCACCTCATCAATTAAAAGTGAAATAAATTTGACAAGTTTTACTTTCTCCTTGGTTATCCTTCTCAACCAATGGTAGATATTTTTCCATTTCCCAATCACTTCGATCTAACCAATGGGAACTATGAATGTTTTTGATATTAGCTAGTTGAAATAGGTGCTTATAATCAATAAAATATAACATGGGTCTACCCTTTTTAAGAATATTGTAAACAACATCAAATTGTAAAATTTTTGAAGAATTGGGCTTCAATCATTCCACCTTTATCAACAAGATATTATTGTAGCTTCAATTATTTTTCATATTCTTTTGCATATCTAACATGCATGCATTTCGATACATCCTTCCACATAACTATTTTATTAACTGTTCCATCATTTTCTATAATTTTTGAATAAGCTTTCCCACAATGTTTTTCTACTGTATATAACTTTAGTTGCATCTTATGATACTTACCTAGTTTTCAACTCCAAGTTATGCATCTACATTCTGTTCGACCATCATTGTTGTTCTCTAGTTGAATTGACTCTATAAAGGGATATGTTGATGCAAATTCAACATTAAATAACCTTTCAATAGTCCATCTAGTTAAATTTCTACAATTAGTTTTTTTGGCTTGAATATTACCTAGAAGTTTGTATTGTATTTGATTTATCACTTTTTTTTTCAAGTGGCATGTCATTTTGAGGAATATCTTCAAGTTTTTTGTGGATGTCATTGTTAAGAGAATTTTCATGAGAAGACATATCTTGGTGATGAATATCTTCAAGTGGAGTCATATCAAGGTCAACAGAGTATTCTACATACAATAATAGTCTTTATCATTTTTTGAGTTAATAGAAAAATTTACAAACAGAAAAAACATTCATATCATCATGAAATATGGCCAGAGCTATATACTAAAAATTAAATTTTTGAGGAAGAAAACATTATTTAAAATAATTTATAGAAAACACAACTAATTGTTTAGTAGGTAAAAATCATGTGTACCTTGAATTATCATAGATGTCGATGGTTCATTGGATTTCGATATATGGCTAAAATATTTGAGGATACTCTTTTCATTATAATATTTGCCTCCCCTATTTCCATCGCTAGTCAGTTACATTTTACATGTAAAGAAAATGTTTTTCATTTTAGAAAATTAATAAAATGTTGAATAAATATTACTACTATAGGGCCTCAAGATAATATATACATACCGATTTCCAGGTAGGCTTTATCATAATTTTTTCAGTGCATGCCACTACTCTATTTTTTGTAGATAACACTTATAGTTATTAAGAGGAAAAATAATATCAATATACTAATTCATATATGCAACCATGTATATAAATTTCTATAATTTGATAAAAATATCGTATATATACAAAATATAATTAGAGATTCAAATGTGAACAAATATCAAATTATAGTACTAAATGACTCATAAAATCATAGTAGTAATGGAATAGGTAGATTATCATAGTGTCTTTGGAAGGTTAGCTAATTGAAAAATCAATGAAAATAGTCACTCATCAAACAGAGGAAAATAGGGGAAAACATATTCTCCTTGAACTCATATTCTCTAAAAAAATAAGAGAAATAGAGAATCACAATGTCTTAAGAGAAATAGAGAATCATAGTGTCTTTAGAGAAACAAAGTATTTACCTATTTACAATTTTATGAAAAAAAAGTAGATCTTTCTACTATAACTCATTAAACTCGGATTATTTAAAAATAAAGAGAAACGAAGAATCAAAGTGTCTTTAGAGAAGCAGAGAATTATATTTCTTTAAGAGAAGGACAACTAGCTGAAAAATGTATTAAAACACTCACATGCATAATAGAGTAAAATAGGGTAAAACATGGGAAACAAAGCATTGACCTACTTGGTATAAATTAAAGAAAAACAACAAAATAAAAACCTTCAATTTGGTGACAAAAAAAAGATCTTATTACTACAACTACTTGAACTCATATTCTCTAAAAAAATAAGAGAATAGAGGATCACAGATTCATAATATATTAAGATAAGTAGACAATCAAAGTGTCTTAAGAGGAGGACAGGTAGCTAAAAAATGCATCAAAACACTCACATGTGGAATATAAGAAAACAGGGAAAAACAAAGAAAAATAGCAAACTAAAAACATGTAATATTATAATGAAAAATAGATGTTACTACTACAACTCCTTGAAATCATATTCTCTAAAAATAATTTAAAGAGGTAAAATTTTGTACCTTTATTTTTCACAATCTATGCATGATCCAAATATCTTTTTTCGAAAAAAATTGTTTGGATATAGTTCGAGTGCAAAGTAGGGTCTGACCCTTATTTGAGTGTAAAGTAGGGTCCAGTAGTAGGTTTAGGAGTAAAATAGGGTTTGACCCATATTTGGGTGTAAATCAAGCTCTGATAGTTGGTCTGAATGCAAAATAGATTCTAGTCCCTATTCGGGTGCAAATCAAACTTCTATAGCTAATTTGGGTGTAGAATAGGGTCTATTCCTTATTTGTGTGTAAATAAGGCTTTCGTAGTTGGTCTTGGTGCAAAATAGGGTCCAACCCCTATTTGGGCCAGGATTCGATAGTTGATTTAGGTGTAAAATAGAGTTCAACCCTTGTCCAGGTGCAAATCAGGCTTCGATAGTCATTTTGGGTGCAAAGCTAGGTTCGAATATGGTTCAAGTGCAGATCAGGCTCTGATAGTCATTTCGAGTTCAAAGCTAGGTCCAGATCTGGTTTGGGTGTAGAAATGGATTTATCTTCCTATTTGGGTAGAAAATATATTTGACTATGGTTCAGGTGCAAATCAGGGTCCGCCTCTTGTCCAGGTTAAAAATAGGTTCTAGATACAATCTAAGATCAATAAAATTTTGTACTAGGCCAGAGTTGAATGGAACTGTGTAGTAGATTGAATATTTTAGTTCTTGTCCTTTTTGTTGGAAGGTTTTAATTTTTTTTGCTACTGCTCAATTTTCTAATAGTTTAAATATTTTACATGAAAAAGTATTGTCGTTGTGTTAATTATATATTGGTATAAGAGGTGAATTTTGTGGGATAATTTAAAATTTTTATAATTGTAAGGTGAAAAGGGTCCTTGATTTAGGCGAGAGTGGTGATGATTTGAAAAAAATCAGTAATATTATTATCAATGTGTGGAGAGCCGACCTCTAAAAAATTTTTAGACCCAAAAATTTTAGGTGAATGATTTGATGTCTAGGGTCCCCAAATACACCAATTTGCATTTTCAAAATTGATGATATTCACAAATCAACGAAGATTCACCACTATACATAACCCTACCCAATTCCAAAGGAGGACCTTGGTAAAATAAAATAAAAATATAGATTAAAAGGTTTCCCAAGAACAAACCTTTTTCCACTGCACTTGATAATAGGAACAAAAACTAGCAAATGGAAGAGACAACAAACATTTTGGGAAGAATCAAACAAGGATTCATTGAAACCACTCTTATCTTGAGAAATGAAAAAAACTAAGAAGTCTTTGTTGCACAAAATTGTCTTACATATTAGCTTTAGAAGCTTGAATCATATCTTAGAAAAAATTATTTCTCCAAATAGAAATGGAATCCTAATGGAGTTTGAAATTTGTCAAAGAATCAACCACTTTATTTCCTTCATGGTAAACATGCCTAAACTAAAAAAAAATTAGAAGGTTTGATTTTTGTTTGACCTCTTCTAAAAAATTGCAATGTTCCAAGTGGGGGGTTGAGCATTTTTCATAACATTAATGATATTTAGTGAGTCTCCTTCAACAATGAGCTTATTGTGGTTGAGCTCTCCCATCAAAATAATCCCTTGGAATAGAGCTCTAGCCTTTACAAAGTGGCTTGATTGAACACCCATATTCTTTACAAAAGCAAGGACTTCCCCTTTATCATTTTTATTATACCACAAGCTCTGGCCAACCCTAAGTTTTTTTTCCTACACCATCAAAGTTAAGATTTAACCAACCAAGAAGGGGGAGTTCCCATTTTACTGACTCTCTACCTTGGATCTCACCCTTGGAAAGATCTAAAATTGGGAGCTCCGATTTTTTCACAATTTTGGCTTAAAATTCATTCTCCTAACTATTTGAGACAGAGAGAATGGAAGTAATTTTGGCCAAAGAGTAAAAAATTATAAGGCCAAAAACCTTAGGTTTTCTTGATTTATTTGTAAAATCTCTTTTGTTATTTCAATATAAAATCCCTATAAAAAGTGTGGGAAGCTTAATCTCCAAAGAGAACAAATACAGTGGCTGAAAAAATGGTGGACCACTAGATGCACATATCTACAAGATTATCTAAAGAAACCTGATCCACTACAAACCTTATAAGGATAATCCTAAAATATTACCTAGAGAAAGGGCACTCAATGAAAATATGTATAGAGATTTCACAATTAGATTGACATAGGTAACATCTATTGGTATTTATCATACATATTTTCTAGAGATTTTTTTAAGTCAATATCCCATCCTATATAGCCAACCAAAGAAAAAATTAATCTTTAGAATAAGGTCCTTATTTCATACTTTTTTTACTAGGAACCAATTTTCCACCTCTTCCTCTATTAAGGTATATGCAGATCAAATAAAGGAGCCATTATTTTCTAATTTCTAGACCAAAGTATCTTCAACATCATAATTTTTAATGTACCAAATTCTTAACATATCAAGAAGACTGATAATGACCTATGTACTATTTTCATCAAGACCTTGGCTATGCAAATATTTCCAACATTTACTACTATTTTTATTTCAATAAAGTTCAAAAATCTATCTCCAAAGACTTCAAAAGTGAGAGGTTAAAAAGACCTATCTTTGAATTAAGATATAGGGGGAATGAGAGATCCAAGGTTTGTTCCAAAAATCATTATTATTGCTAGTCCCCAAATTCCATCTTCTCCCAATCTAAATAAAATTTCTAGTCTTTCTAAATGTTGTTCTAGAATAAGGAACCTTTTGAAGGATTACACTATCTAATAAAATCCTTATATCGTGAAAGGTATCTGATGCTAAGAATGTTTGCTCGTCCAATGTATTATTCCTTCAACATTTTCCACCTCAATTTGGACATAAGTGCAATATTTATCTGACTTAGATTTATGAACCCTAGTCCACCAACACATTTTCTAGTATATTTGATCATAGATTACCAAGGGAAATCTCCTAGTTTCTTCAAAAGTAGTCCAAAGAAAAGTTTTTTAAATTTGTTCAATTTTAAGGAAAATAGAATTGGGGATCTTGAAAAGAGATATGAATAAATAGGGATGCTTTAGAGAGTACCTTTGTCTAATCAGGTCTTTCTTTCCTATATTTGGAGAGAATATTTCAAGCTAGCCAGCTTTTTTTTAATCCTCTCTAGAACTTGATTTCAAAGTTCTTTTTTCATCCTTCCCTTAAAGAGGGGAATTCACATGTAGATAGAGGGAAGCTCAACAATTTCATTGTTGATTGTAATTTCTTTTTGTCTCCTAAGAGGGGTATTAATGAAGAATGCTTAACATTTTAAGAAATTTATTTTTTTGCCACCAGCCTTCTCATAAGATCCAAATATGGCTTTAATATCTTTGGCATGAGGAATAAAGGCTTTGGTGGTTAGGTGAGTATCATCCACAAATTATTGATGTGTGATTGACATGATGGAAGAAGGTTTGATTTCCTCTATAGATCTAAATATGGAGGTCATTTTGAAATATCTACCCAAGGCTTTTGTCATAATGATGAATATGTATGGGGATAAAGGGTCTCCTTTATGGAGAACTATATAGATCTTGAAATAACTAGTTGGAGCATAATTTATGATAATAGAAAATATAACTAAAGAGATGCATTCTTGTACAAATTAATCCAATTAAAATTGAATATAAATTTGGATAAAATTATAAGGAGAAAAACCTAGGAAACTCTATCATAGGATTTTCTCATGTTAAGTAAAACAAATGGTCAACCAAACCACTTTTTCCATAGAGTGGATGAATTCATTTATAGAAATAATGTCATCCAGTATTTGACATCCATCCACAAAACCTCCTTGGTTGGGTTCAATAATAAATGGGAGGATGACTTTAATTGTGTTTGTCAAAAAAAATTTCAATATTTTATAGATGGTATTGTACAAACTAATGGGATGGAAATCCTTAAAATATTTGGATCCTACCAGCTTAGGATAGAGAACTAAGAAGGTTGATTTGAAATCCCTATGGATATGGTCTATCCTTTGAACATTACAAATTATAGTTGTTACTTCTACCCCAATGATGTGCTAGAAGTTTTGGAAGAAAAATGTAGAGAAACCATCCACACCAGGGGTCTTTGCACCTTCCATAGAGAAAACAACTTCTCTAATTTCCTTCTTCTTCAAAGTATTAATTAAAATTGAGTATATTTCATCATTGATAAGGGTCATATAGAAACTTCTTGTAATAACTATTTTGTAATTTATTATATTATATTTGTATAAACATATTCCATTCTTATTTATTGTGTGTATCATTTAAAATATTAACTAAATTTGGATATCATATTGAATCATATGAACTATTAAATGATGCTTAACATGGGTATATTTAAAATGATGCTCCATGGGTATCTTTAAAATGGAAACCCTGGAAATACTATATTGGTTATTCTAGATGTTAGGCTCAAACCATATCTATATTTTATTCAATAATGTGGTCCCATATAAACTATAATACGTCTATCATGAATAATATTTTAGCAAAAATAGATAAGCATAACCAATTGCATGATATTAATTTATAGCGAGTTAGATAAAAAAACAACAAAAAATATAAGATAAAAAATTAAGTGGCCAAATTACAAGACAATATTCATAAAATAAAATTATAAAAATAAAATGAGAGAGCATACAAGGACACTTTTATTTATATTGTTAAACTATTAGACTAGTAAAATACTACTTAGAGTTATGGAAAAAATTGATTTCAAGCCTTGCTGGATTAGATTGGTCAAAGCTTGTATATCATTAGAAAAAATCTCAATCTTAGTTAATGGATCACCGGATGGTTACTTTATAAGTTACATAGGCATTCATTAGGGGGCTCCTATGTCTCCATATCTATTGATTTTATTGGTTTAGTCTTTAGGAAGAGCTCTAAAGACAAATCCCACAATGATGGGAATAAAAACTATAGTTGGCATTGACCCGATTTCACACCATCAATTTTTTGATGATACATTATTATCCATTTTAGCTTCAATCCCTCAGGATAGAGCTATCAAAGATATCCTTCAAGACTATGAAAGAGTTGCTAGGAAAAAAGTGAGTTTGATAAAAAGTAAGGTGTTCTTCCTGAATACTCCTCCCTATAGGTAGAGGAAAATTATTGATATCTTCGTATGTGATATTGACTCCCTTCCTTCAGTTTATCTGGGATTGTCAATGTTAAAATGAGGGACTAAGATGTCTCTATAGGAACCGATTGTGAAAAGAGTTCAAAGAAAGTTGGAATGATAGAAATGGGTTCTTTTGAGCCAAGTAGGTAAAATTATGCTAGTTAAGTCTACTCTATAGAGTATACTAGTGTACTTCATTTCTCTCTTTTGAATTATGGGAAATATTCTTTGAAAAATTGAACAAATTCAATGATCCTTTCTAGGTGTGCAATAGGAAAGAGTTGGGATTTTTGGCCTTAAGAAGAATAAAAATGTTAAATAGAGCACTAATAGCTAAACAGGTTTGCAGATTGATTCAAAAAGATAACATTAACTGGGTTAAAGTAATGTCAACCAAATATTTAGGTAACACTGGTGATTTTATCACAGACTCAAATCTTGCCCCTAGCTCAGTATTCTGGCATAGCATTGTTAATAGCCACTCTAATATCATAAATGGAATAAGATGGGTGGGTAGAACATTGATATTTGGAAAGATACTTGGGTAGCTGATAGATCGCTAGAATCATATCCTCACTCAAGTCTAGTGGAATCAATCACAAGCCAATATTTCAAAACAAAGGCATGTGACTTCATTGTATCTATTAATTATAGAAAATGTTGGGAACCTTTTGTTCTTTTGGGGATTTCATACGAAGAATAAATTTTGTTAAAATATTTTATGGATATCATAAAGTTGATGGTTATTCCTAACTAGGATAAGCTAGATATATTGATGTGGAGGGTTGAGAAGGATAGTTACTTTTCTGTTAAGTCAACATACCTATTGTTAGATGTTCCCTTTGATACATAGTTTCTCGTTAGTAATATATGGTTGAAGGGTCTTACCCTAAAATTTAATGTTTTATTTGGTTGATAGCTCAAGGGAAGTACCTTACATTAGATACTCTATAGAAAATGGTATTGGTTATCCTGAATAGATGCTACCTGTGTGGTAGTGGTAAAGAATCACCTCTACACCTATTGTCTAATTATCCCATTTCTCATTCGATCTTCTCCTATTTCTTGAGGACCATTGGTGTGGTTTGGTTTTTTCCAAAGTTATTATCTAACTTGGTCATTCAATGGAGATCTCCCATTATGTCTCCACATATTATGATTTTTTTGTCCTTTGGTTTACTCCATGTTTGGTGGCATATTTGGAAGGAGAGGAATTCTAGAGCCTTTAAAAATATCTCCCATCCAACTGCATTCATGCTACTTCAGGATATTGCTACCATTGTATAAAATATGGATATGATTCCTTTATATAAGGTAGATTCCATTGGCGAGTTGGTGGTGTATTGAATTCTTGGATTTAGGAATTATTATTTGATCATTACCCTGAAGCTCCTACTACATAAACTAGTATTTTGGAACATCCTCCTATCTAGTTGAAGCTAAACTTGAATGGAAATTCTAAAGGGGATATGAGACCATCTGGTTTAGGGGGATTGATTAGAGACTCTAATAGAAGGATTTTTGTTGGATTTCACTAAAAATTTAGATCACCATACCAATAATTTTATGGAGGTGCAAGCTCTCTTTCAAGGGGTTTGTCAACTAGAAATTTTGAAAGGCATTTTGGTAAATATTGAAGGGAATTATCTCAATGTCATTAATATGATCAAAGGTGTTTAGGTCCCTTCTTGGATGATCATGAATGAACTTGCTAAAACATAAATATGTATTTTAACCCTCGAAGTGGTTGAGATTAAGCATGTTTATAGGGAGGGAAATAGATCAGTAAATTTTTTAGCAAACTTGGGACTTCTACAGGAAAGATGCATAATTTTGTAGGAGGATTTCCCAAATGGATTAAATCAAATAGATAATAAAATCTTGAGGAGATAATTTGTGTTTTCAAATGGCTCTAATCTATGGTAGTAGGGATCCCTTGGGAAAATTTGTTGAATGCAAGAGTTTGTACCTAAATAGTGGTCAAATTTTGAATTTGAATTATAGAAGAATTCACACCACAAATAAATGTTGTTTTTGGACATCCTTTCTGGGGTTTTCTACTTGACTATGTTTTTTTGATAGGTATAGTCTCCTGCATGAGACATGATGTATTTTTTTGGGTTCTAGTTATTGATAGTAAAAGCTCTAGTGTGTTGATGGTTTTAGTTTAAGTTTGTCCTGCTCGACTATTATGTAGCTTTATTGTTTATCTATTTTGTGGATCCTTTTTGGTTTTCTATGTTGATCTCTATATTCCTTGTATCCATCTGGTTGGTTTATCCACATTCGTAAAATATTTGGGACACCTTTCAAAATACCTTCATCCATATTATAAAAAAATACTAGTAGTATAGCAAAATGATATTTGGGACATAGAAAGAGAGTAGATTTTAAAAATATAACAATATTGAAACTAATATGAATTTAAATGTTTCAATATTTTGTTTTAAATGACTATTTAATTATGTGAATAAACCAATTAATGTGGTGTTAAATTTAATGACCATTAACCTAGGTTTAAAATTAACACTTATGTGCAAAGATTATGTTATAGTCATTTAAAGTGTTTAAAAACTAGTCTCATGCTATTCAATTCATAAAAATTGACTATTTTGAATTAATAATTTCGTATAATCTAAATGAAATTTAAGTGATATACTAAAATTTAATTTGAATATTGTTTACAATTCATTAGTGATACAATTAACAAGGAATTATATTAATATATAGACACTAAAAGAAATAATATATGATTATAGAGTATGAAAATAGCATGTAAAATGAACTAAGAGATAATGAGGAGAACATATACTAAGCTTATGTGATAACCAGATGAAAATATATCAAGCACAAAAGAAAATTAAATTTCATATTGAAGATAAAAAAAATTCTTAACTAAGCTTTTAGGTTTAGCTAAAGGATGCAATCAAGTAGTCTTGCAACATAATCCAACATTCTAATATCATGAGTGAACCTTGATGCTTTTTCCAAGGCATGGAATAATAATGGTTAAATGAGATACAATTAATTTCAAATGGAGTATTCTAAATAAGAACATGTAGAGTTCTATTACAATGTATGGTATCAATATCTTCTTTTTTAATAAGTTATATATGTCTTCTAATAATGGCCAATCCCATCAAAATATCAAAGTATTACATATTTTTCAATTCAATTAAACCATATCCAACTTATTTTATCATATATATTTTCATCTATATTTATATTAAAGAAATGTCTTCATCTTTATCAAATTGTGATGTTCTAGCAAGTTACTAAAACTAAAAACTCATGCAACCAATTTCTTTTTTAAAATTTATGCTTATCAAGATAGATATCAACATCATGATTGGCTAAAATATTTGATACTTAGTTTTATTTTCTATAAATATAATGTCATTTCCAATATAATACCTCCAACAATATTTGATTAACACCATATATAATTTCATCATTGATCCAATCCATCTAGTCCCATTTAATTCATAGCATGTATAATAACTTATGAGTCCTATCCAATTTCAATATACTTCCATTCTTTTTAATTCTATTGTTTATCCCCAAATTAAGATCTTAAAATTTGCATAGATTTTAAATTTTAGTTGATGTCCCATGCAATTATTTTAAATAATATCATCTTCTCAACTTTATAATTGATTTCCTTTCGAATCATCATCAATACAAATTTTAACAAATCTAAATTATAGATATAAATCAAATCCCTTATCCCCATTTCCAAAGATGACACTTCTACATATATCTAAATCTTATAAAACAAATTCTGGAAACTCTTTTTGGTACTTGATTCATCTCATGATGAGGAGCATGTCTATAAATTTTCTATAAGAAAGACAATAATATGATTGTAAATTTGGACATAATTTTGACATGTACTTTGCAAACTTTTTTTTTTTGTAAAAACATCCCAGAAGGGATGCCACTTTCGGGTAAGACCCAAGGAGATAGGGGTATCTCTTCCACAAAAATCACCTAGGGCTCGCACTTGGCCTACCACCTTTGAAATACTCAAGGAGCAAACCTGAAATAATAAAAAATAAGAACACACAAACACAAACACATAAGAAGATTAAAAAAAAAAAACCTACTCCTTGAGTGTGTCCAAAATATAAAGCACAACCAAACACACACACATAATAAGATAAAAAAATACAATATGAACCATACATAAGAAACACAAGAAAAACATTAAAAAAATAAACATGACAAAAACAATAGAAAGATACAAAGACAACCAACAAAAACATGAAAAACAAAAACAACCAAAACCTTTAAAAAATAATAATAATAATAATAAAAACAACCAACAATAGACAGTAAAAAAAAACATAGAAAACACTCACACACCAAAACAAAAACACCAATTAACACAAACATACAGAAATACAAGAACAAGAAAAATAAAAACACAAGAACATTAACAAAAAAAACACAAAACAATAAAAACACAATAAAAATTAAAAACAATACAAAAAACACAAAAATAAAAATAAAACAAAAAACACGCACACCTTAAAAAACTAAACTACCTTGAACGAACCAAAGAGAAGAAAAAATAAATCAAGAAGAAAATAGGTACATCCAGAACTAGAGCCATCCAAAGAAATGATAGACAGAAGAGCTTCCCTTATTTGTGAAGCCCAAAATCTAGGAGGATGGCCATAGCAAGTAAGATCACCTTTGTCCAAATCCCAATTAGCTAAAGCATTAGCACTCTTGTTCTGATATCTAACCACATGATTGTAATCAACTTTCAAAAATCCCATCTGGATTAATTGAATATTCTCAATAATTATTTTTATTCTCTGATCAACCTTATGATTCTTAGAAGGAGTCTTCAAAATATTAATCATGAGTTGAGAGTCAGACTCAACCAGCATCTTTTCCCATCCAAACTTAGTAGCCTCTTGAAGGCCCCTAAGGATACCATACCCCTCAGCAATTTTATTGGAAATAATATCCAATTTCTCAATAAAAGTAAAAACCAAGGAGCCATCTGAAAGTCTACCAATTCCTCCTATACTAGCTTTTCCAGGGTTCCCTCTAGAGGCTCCATCAATATTGAATTTTCCAAAATCCTTAGGAGGAGGTTTCCAATTCCTTGTTCTATCCATCTTTCAATTGCTCACATTACCTTTAAGATGATTTCCCTTATAAGAGTTAATATTCAATATTTGCATCACTTGATCCCATCTTTGGTGGGAGTTTTGGGGGTGATTAAGGATTTGTTGGATTGATTCAACTAAGTTGGTAATGGTCTTTTACAAAATATAGTGAATATCCTTTCTATATTTATTAAAAATTTGATTTTTCCTTTCATTTTAGATATTCCAAAGAAGAATGGTAGAACCCATCTAAACTAACTGCCTAAGAAAATGATTGACACCCTCTTGTTTAGGCCAATCCCTCCAAAGTTGTTCAAAAGTAAAAAAATTGGACCACTGTAAGCCAAGTAAAGTGGCCATTCTCCTCCATAGCTCAGAGGATAAAGTATGCTCAATAAAAATATAACTAAGAGTTTCTATATTCTTTCCACACATTTCACATCTAAAAGGGCCATGAAAACCATGCTTCACAAGTTGCTCACTAGTAAGCACCCTACGATGCAATAAAAGCCAAGTAAATAACCTCACCTTAGGCCAGAGATTTTGAGCCTAAAATTAAGCAAATATGTCAGATGATTGGTTGGGATTATTGTGGCATAAGGTCAAATAATCTTGAGCAACTGAATACTCACCCTTAGTAGTGTTGTTCCATCCAAAACAATATTTTTCATGGGACCAAGAGAGAGATCTCATATGAAGGATGCCTTGGATATCTTGTATTTACCTTTATGGGATTTGAATAGGCCAATACTCAATAGGGATCCAATATCTACCAACCTTTGAATTACCAGTATGGTACCGACAGTAATTAGCTATCTTTATCGAGTTATCTTGGTGAATCTCCTCCATACAAGGCCCCCACTAGGGAAACTGAGTTATCAAAGGCTTATGACCATCCCAAGAATCTATCCAAAAAAATTAGTTGTTGATAAATTTTTATTTATCAAATCCTCACCAGTCTTAAGAATAGCTAAAATGGAAGAACCTTTTGTAGGTAATTGATAGCGAACAAGGTCTTCAGGACTTTTGTTCTCAGCATATTTAGCATGAAGATTATTGGCCCAAAGAGCATTGGGGTTATGCAACATCATCCAATGTAACTTAGCAGTTAAATCTTTGTTGTTATTGATAGAAGACCAAAATCCTAACCTCCCTTAATTCTTAGGAAGACAAAGTGTCCCATTTCACCAAGGCCCATTTTCTTTTCTCCTTAGTACCACTCCAAAGGAACTGATGATTTATTTGATCCAGTTCTCGAAGAATGGCCTTTGGGATATTCAACATGGAAGAAACGTAAATAAGAATAGCTTGAAGGACTGATTTTTCCAATGTGATTCTACCCCCATAAGAAAGCCACATTTTGGTCCACTTTCCAATTTCTTCTTGAATTTGTCCAATAACTAGTTCCAATATTTTTTTTGCCTTTGAATATTGATGGGAATGCCTAAATAAGTTATTGTAAGGGATGTCTTCTTATATCTTAATTTATCCAAGACCATGGATTCTTGTCTGGTAGAGAAGTGAAAGAAAATAACTTTAGATTTATCTTCATTGATCAATTGCCTAGTAACCTTAGAAAAATAGCTAATGATTTTCATAATATTAGAAACTTCCTTAACTGTAGCTTTACCTAAAATAGTGGTCATCAACAAATTGAATATGGAAGATAGATCTATATCCATGAGCAATGGTAACTCCCTCAAGGGTTTTTTTTTTTCTCTTTTTGGTTATAGTCCTACCCAAGTATTCAACAAGAATGATGAATAAATAAGGGGATAGTGGATCACCTTGCCTAATACCTCTAGAAGCTGGGAATGAATAAGAAGGTCTACCATTTATAAGAATTAAGTAGGAAACTAAAGAGATACATCCCATAATCAAATATATCCAATCCTGAGAGAAACCAAATTGCCTCAAAACTTTGATAAGGAAGTGCCAATCCACTCTGTCATAAGCTTTGGATAAGTCTAACCGAATGAAAATTGAAGGAGATTTTTTCATATCCATGGAATGGATGGCTTCCTAAGAAATAACTATATCATATACATTTGACACCCTTCCACATAACCCCCTTGTTCAGGAGAAATAATATTATGCAAAAGAGGCTTCAACCTTTCTGCCATGATCTTAGTAATGATTTTGAGAAGAACATTACATAAAGCGATAGGTCTAAAAGCTAAGATATGATCAACCTCTTGAGCTTTTGTAACAAGAGTAATATAATTTTTATTTATAACCTTTAAAATTTCTTTGGCTTTCCTGGTTTCTTCCACCACCTCTAATAAATCAGCATGAAGGATATCCCAGAACTCTTGGTAAAACTCAATGGGAAAACCATTAGGACTTGGGGTTTTCCATTTTTACATTTTAAAAACTACCTATTTAATCTCATTGATAGTAATAGGAGGAGTCAAAATAGAGCTCTCCTCAGAAGTGATAAGATAAAGGATTGCTTGAAGAATATTTTGTTGAGAAGCTAAGTCAAGAGAAGTAGCAGTGAAAATATTGGAAAAGTAATCGACAACAATAGAGTTCATGCCATCCCAAGTGTAGACAACATGTTCAAATTCTGATTTTAAGGAAGAAATAAAGTTGTGGGATCTTCAAGCTAGAAGATATTTGTGGAAGAAATTTATGTTTTGATCTCCTTCTTTGAGCCATTGAATTCTATATTTTTGCTTCCATAAGAGTTCTTTTTTTCCTATTCCTCTAACTGAGTTATAAGTTTAATTTCATCTGCACTTCTACTCTCTATGAGGCCATATAAACGGATTTTCTTTTTCAAATTTTCAAATTGAGAAATAACTTCATGTTTTTTTATGAACATCCCCAAACTCCTTCTAGTTCCAAGTCTTGATTTTGGATTTAATGTATTGTAGTCTTTTGTAAAAATAGAATATCTTAGTACCATACCTAGGGTTACCTTCCTTCCACCATTTTTGCACATGAGATCTAAAGGAATTATCTCTAAGCCACATAAACTCACATTGGTTTTCCACATTTCCACCATGAGTAGCTAGTGGTCTAAACCAACATTGTTAAGCATCTTCACTTTAGGAATGTGACCATGGCTTAAGAAATTTTTAGAGAGCAAAACCCTATCCAATATCTCCATTATACAAGCTAAGCCTTGCCTTCTGTTATACCAAGTCATAATCTTGTTGGATATCCACAAGATGGAGGTTTACAATATATTTTCTCATGAGTTTAGTGCTTCTATCCAAATTTCTATTTCCCCTCATTTTCTCATCCAGAGAGGATGGTATTGAAATATCCTCCAATCAAGATCCAATTTTTAGTAAAATGAGAGATAATATAAGTTATATACTTCCATTGTCTTATTTTTTCCTCCAAAGCAATCAGAGCATGAACAGTAATGTAGAGCATAATTTGGTTGGAATGTCTACTTTGAATAGCTATAGCCAAAATACCCCAACTACCAACCATATGGTAAATAACTACCTCTTTTGGATCCCAAATATAAGCAATGCCACCAGAAGTCCCCATGGGAACTAAGGGAAATCCCTTTTCTAGCTAGCCAAATTTCACTAGCAATAGAGTCCATATCCTCTATTGAAATATTTGTTTCTTAAAGGAAAACAAGATGTGGATGATTAATCTGAATCATTCTTCTAATTTAATTTTGTTTTAAAAGACTCACTTTCAGTCCTCTAATATTCCAAGTGATGATATTTATTAATATCAGAGCTAACTTATTTGGGAAGGGCATTAATCTCACCTTCCTCTACAAGCTTCTCACCTTCTTTTACCATATAATATCGATTGGTCTTATGACCTACCTTTTGATTAGAATCCATATTCAATTTTTTTCCATCTTTCTTGGCTTGCTCCAATTGAATCTAAGATGGATTCTAATCTTCAAGAATGCTCATACACAACCAAAGTGTTACTAGAGGCTTCAATAGAGTCTATATTGGGACCTATATTATTTGAAGTTTTGACATTTAAAATATTATTTTTCTTAAGTAAATTTTCTCCCTTTTTCTTCTATTGAAAACCTTTGATTTGTTGGTTTGTCTCTTACTTTTTCCCTTCATATTTAAATTGTGTTTCTAAGATTTCTATTTCCATGATTTCCTCTTCCTCACTTGGGACATCATTCATGGAAAGTATTTCAAATATATTAGCAGATGAATTTGATTGATCCTTCATAACTAGTTTTTTCTGAGTGTTCTTATTCTTATGCATTTGGAAACTTGTTGAGTTTATATCTTCTTTATTTTGATCAGGAATTTTATTGGACAAGAACTAGTGAAATGACCATATTCATGTCAAATTCTACAATGAAAAGGAATGTTCTCATAGTCCACTACTTGCTCCCAAGTACCTTCTCCAAATTTTAATGTGATATTTATAGGTAAGGGGTTGTCAAAATCCATTAAAACACAAATTCAAGCATAAATAATATGTTCAAAATTTTGAGTACAATCAGTAGTCATCATAAAATTTCCTAAATAATTTCCAATTGAAGAAAAAATAGTAGGATTCTAAAATTCAATAGGGAGTCCAAAGAGTCTAACCCATAAGGAATTTGTAGAAGGTGTCTCATATTTGGCTTTAAATTTAGTATGCCATGGATTCATGAAAAGACTTGACCTTCCAAAGAATTAGGGACCCCCTTGAAAAGTTTTCTCTCTATCTTCCTTATTAGCAAATAAAATAAGAAAATAACCATTTGGATAAATAGAGATTTGTAACTCACCTCTAGTTTTCTATATTTTTGCAGCCCATATTTTGAAAGCAGATAGGCTCAAATGAAAACCCATGAACCGACAAATTAGTCCTCTTTTTTCCATATCTTCAATGCCAGTCTGAATGTTACCCATATCAAGCTTAACAATAGGAGTTCCATCAGCTGATTTAAGACATCTCGACTCCATTTTCTTGGGATCAATATTATGCATTCTTAGAGGTTTATGGGAAGTCCTAAGATTAATATTAGCATTGGGCTGAGGCTATCCACCATGGACAACATCTCTAAAATTCATTATTGGGGCTAAGTATTTGAAATTCTTACCCTTGATAGGGGTTCCATAGTAGATTTATTTTGAGGATGCACCTTAGAGCTAGAATCACTTGAGATCTAAGCCATTTTTTGATCAACTGCTTGAAACTTATTTTGTTATCTCTTTAATCCTTGCCCTAGACATTGTGGAAAGGTATGGTTTTCACTTTTATTTTGTGTAGAAAATTTTAAGTCGTTGTCACTCAAGTTCATAGCATGATCTGTTGAAATATATTTCTAACCCATATTGGATCCCCTACAATATATCCTACTAAAATCTTGAGTAGAAACCACAAACATATTGGCCGCTAGGGCTCGAAGGTCCCAAAAACCAACCTCTAGAGCTGCTTGCACTCAATCCAGATGAAACCCTCCCACAGTAACTTACCAAAAATATCATTCACACATAGGGATGTGTTATGATCTGTGTTGATCCAAATGATCTGATAATTAGTGGAGACATTCTAGGATTTTTTAGGCATCTACCAACAACATTTCAGCTCAATTCGAGTCTGGATGAGTGAAATGTGATTAAAACAAGTTTGATAGTTTGGGTAGTCCTATGAAAAACATCCCTCCTCAATAAAAAATCCTTTTGAACTCAAAACCTTCTATTTATTTGACTATCGTAAGGAAATAAAGTTGTGAGTATGAAAGTAATTAAATTAAATTCCTTTTAAAAATTTTATCATTCCTTTAAATCCATAATTAAAAAACATAAGGATAGCACCAATCCTCCACAAATTAACTAATGCCCTATATTTAAAATATCTAACCTAATATTTAATCAACTCTTTTAATGTTGGTTGATATATCTAATATATTTTTGTAGACACCAAATTCTAACCACTCACATAGCCAATAAGGCTTGTACTTAGGATTATTTTTTGCTCATATTATTCATTTTCTAGATTTAATAAAATCTGAAAAATATATCCTAGGATCCTCTCCTCTTGCCACATTTTCTAACTACTACTATCTCTCCCCTTACCACCTCTTCCCTCTAAGTGAGACACCTCGAGTGTCCCACTCTAACTACCCTCACCACAATGTTGCCCTAGCATACCACCTATCCTCACATCCCTCACCTCTAGCTCCCATAATCTTGCATGTACCCAAATCATTCCATCCACCAAAGGAGAGAGGATATTGCATACTATTAAGTTATTGGATTCACACCAAGAAGAACCCATCCTATCTGGATTTCAAGCTATGAAATATAAGGAGTGGCCTAACGAGAACTAGTTGAGCTTTTCCATAGAGAAGCCCTAAGTGCAACCTGCTATGTTTGCACTTGAGAAATGCAGCCCTCTATGTTTACACCTACAAAAACATAGTCCTCTACATTTGAACCTATAGAAACATAGTTTGTTGCATTTGCACAACACCAGGAGACTAGCATCCTGACATTAGAATAACACAGATAAAAATACTTAGTAAGGCATATTTTGTTTATGTTCAAGCTCTATAGATTATCTCATCCTTTCTATGACTTTTATGTTTAATAGCATTAGGGTTTTGTGCATATTTCATGATTTTAGACCTCATCCCAAGTGGCTCTACCCATGCTATTAACTTTGTTTTCATTGATATTTTATGTAGGTTATAGGTTGAAGGTTTTTGAAGCTAGGATGGTCCACAAGGATACACAAGCCCACCCACACTCTGATTGTAGCATGGAGATATTGGCACCAAAATCCATTGATGTGTAAAAAGAGATTTCCCCCTCCTTTTTTGTATTCAAAGCAAGATTTATCATAATATCACCTATGCACATTGGGACCTTTTATTGTAAAAAGAGAATGTGATCATACATATTAATACAAAATATATCTAATTTTTTGCATTTTTCTTGCTTTGTTATCTTCATTTTCTAGGGCGTTGTTTTCATTTCTACAAGATTGATGATAATGGTGACCCCTCCAAAGGATTTTGTTTCACTTTATTATGTTTTCTTATTTCTAATCTATATTTGTTATTGGTTACAGGTTTTGAAAGTTACATCGTAGAAGACCCCTGAGGGTTTTGAAATATTAGATAGGTCATGCCCTCCTTTTGTGCAAACACAACCTGCATTTTCTCATAAATCCAAATGCACTTGGTTGCATTCATTAGGTGTTAAACACACCTAGCTACATTTTTAATGAGTCAAACACATTGGACTACATTTAAGGTTTAATTGTGTTTCCATAGGTAGAAGAAAAGCTTAAGGCTTACATGTAAGTGCTTTGAGTTTACCAATATTTTAATTTTATCTTAAAGGACAATACCTATTTTTGTTTCTACTTAGGAGGATAGTAGACCACCTACTTTGTAGCATAGGTTAAAATATTGCTTTTGTAGGCTTACAAATCCAAAGTGCATGCTAAAATAGGTTCCAATTTGTTATATTTTTGCACCCAAGCATAAGTTATTGTATTTTGTTTATTTTTGTACATCATTTTGTGTTTTTATATCCTTAATTTCATGGGAATGCATTTTATGTAAAAGTTCATCCTAGTCGTATTTTGATAGGATTAAATTGCATTCATTTTTTTAGATTCACAAAAACACAAAATAAGAAAACCCAAAACCTCACACACATGCACTATAATAATTCCACACTTAAATACATATGTATATCATATAAGTGTGAGGAAAACCAATTAGTGAGTTGGATTTCATCACCAACCACTAATTTCCCTAGTTAAATCCATAGTTAGTTTGATAGTCTCTTGGACTTCATCACCAAGAGGTTGATTACTCTTGATATTAGCTCGGGGTGATCATTAGGTTAGACACCCTTTAACCATAGGGCTAAATAACTAGTGGAGTGTAGCTATTGTTATTGTCTGAGCCTACTCAAGTGTGAAGCAAAAGTCTAGGTAGACTGATAGCAGGACTCAAAAAAAATGACCTCTCTAGGGAGGTTAATTTGGTCCACTTAGCATACCTATTTCCAAATCTTCATCTAGGAAGCCACTTAAGTTTTTCACTACTTATTCCTCAAAAGAGACGTGGGTACAAACACACCCAACTAGATTCCACTTCATCACTTGTCTTTCATAGTTTGTAGGACTATATTACATATAAAACACCAAAACAAAAACCACAAAAAATGAAATCAACACTTTTTCAAATAAGGACAAAAACTACTTCAAAAACTCCAAAACTTCAAAAAAAAAAAAAAGAATAAAATAGAAAAACAATTAAAAAAACAAAAAAAAAAATAGCAAAACTTGTTTTTTTATGTTATTGTTTATTTTCTTATAGCACAATTTTCATATTCACCATAGTCATCACACATAATCCTCATCTCCATCATATCATACCAAAACCTTAGCTTATGATAGTGACCTAACATCAAGCTAGAGCTCTAGTTGAAGCCCTGACTAAAGCCCAAGTTAACACCCAATTTCAAACCCATTTATCCATGGAGCATTCCACCTAAACATCCTATGCTTTAGCCACTCCTATGATTGATCAAGGGGGTGTGCCACAAATTTTCTATGTGGACCTATCTGCTAGACCTTTCCATCTTGTGTCCCCTTCAACTAAAGAGCGGAAGGCTAGACATGATCTAGACATGATGTAAAGGGCCATCCATATCTCTATTCTAGATACCCCCCATACGAAGCCACCAATTCCCATAAACTTGTGTATCATGTACTTGGATATCGATGTCATTAAATCTTACTTAAAACTAGTTATTCCATCTTTACCCCCTCTCAACATTCCACCCTGTTTTGTTCCTACATTCTAGTAGGAACCTATATATTCACATGATCAACACACAAATAACCTTATCATAAATACCCTATTTGAATCCACATCTATTATCATGGACCAAAACCACCCATATTCCTCCAATCAACATCTCTCCATACCATCGTATGTTCCAACTTGCTTTATGAAGCACATGTGAATGTTGCTTTGCAAATTTTGATATCGATTTCCCCCACATAATTAACTCCTATTGAGCACATTCAAAATGTCAACCCTTTCTCAGTCATGATAACATTAACCATATATCCTCCATCAACATCCATCAATGTTATCACCATACAAAATTCTCCATATTCTACATCTCATTCGACTATTACGGCCTGCATGCATAATCATAATCCAAAAAGCCTTGCAACACTTATAGTGGATTATTACTAGTAGCATTAATAAATATATCCATCCCATATCACAACCCAAATCATATATGGTAGACTTTAATCACCCCCCAACATTGACACAAAATTCCTTATTCATGTAGGGCCCATCATGGGAATCGTTCCCACCCACCATCACCATACCTACACCACCACTTCAAAACCTAAATGTTGTTGCATCGACACAATATACCACCATTCTTCCATACTCTCATCAACAACAATCATTTCATAATCAATACCAACAAAACATCATGCATCATCAAATTCCAACCAACATCAATCTGCTCGCTAATAAAAATCTAATTTTGTCCACCCAATTCATCACACAACAAACACATTCAACCTACATGCAAAACATGAATCTAGGTTTTCAACCATCATTGGATGACCTAAAATTTATTTTTTTATAAAATCAAATTGATAGTTTGGCCATGCAAACAACCAAAGTGGTGTATCAAAATCCTACTTTACAACATATAGTCAATCATCCTATTCATCCTTTGGTACCCTCACTACCATATCCTATCAATTTTGAAGTACCAAAGCTTGATAAATTCAAAGGGAAAGAGGATCCTCGAGAGCATGTAAGTGCATTCATCAATGCATACTTCAAAATTCAAGATAATGATTTATTGATGCTCTGTATATTTCCTCAATCATTTAGAGGTGACTCTCTAGAATGGTACAACTATTTGCCATATCATAGCATATACACCTTTGAATAATTAGTAGATCAATTTCTATAGCATTTTCACTTAATGTAAGTAAAAGGACTATCTTGGCTGATATTTTTAACCTACGATAATTTGAATACAAACCGGTCTATGATTATAAAAACCATTGGAGGGTAGTTATCACAAAATTACCTTTCACCCTCTCCATGGTGGAACTCACCTAAATATTCATAAGGAATTTCTACAAACCAATCTACTTGATATTACAACTTCAACAATATCAAACATTTGAAGAAGCCCTCGCTCAAGCCAAATTTATCGAAGAAATCAAAATCTAGTAAAATTAAAAAAAGAATGGCAAGGTAAAAACTCTAGAGGGAACAACCATGGCTAGTCAAAACCTGGCCAAGTATATCAAGTGGTCGTGAGTACATCTCAACCTCAAAACCAACAAATTCAAGTCCAATATCAACAACTCCTAACTCAACAACCATTGTAACAACAAGTGTACCAAGCCATACTGCCACCATAACAATTATAAAATCCCATTACCTCATCAAATGATCGAGTGTATTGGGAGTACAATAGACCACCCTGCAACTACACTCCACCATATTCCAAAGGTTGTATGAGCCACAACTAATTTTCCTACCATAACTAAAACCTGAAGATCCTAATAAACCTTGTGGTAGGTATTATAAGGAGTACCAATATTGTACCTTTCATATTTAGAAGGGCTATGATATTAAAAATTACAACCATTTCAAGAAAAGTGTACAAGATATTGACAAGGAAACTATTAAGGTCGATAATCCTTTAGCACCACCAAACCAAAACCTTGGGATCTATCAAACACCTCTTCCTTAAAATGAGGTAACACAACCAACAATTGGGGCATCAACTTCTACAATTCCTCTCAACCAATTAAATCAAATTAACAATGTTCCACCATACAAATATTTTATAGGTGTTATCCATAAAGTTACCCGAGGTCAAATAATTATGAATCAATCATAATAATTGAACAACCCAAACATACCAACACATACTATACTCATTCCTACTGCACCAACTCCTATTGTACCTTATTAACCCATTCTAACCAACCCAACCCCTCAAATCCATCTTCCATATCCCCCATAAAGACCAACCATCACCTTGAGGAGTTGGTTAATGTTAGAATTAAAGTGCACTATGCCTCTATTTTGACACTTGTCAGTTTATATTGACACTTGTCAGTTTATCATATAGGCCTTCTGCCTATATATGTAACTCATTTTTATCAATAAAATAATCCCATTAGTTTCAGTCCCAACATTTGGTATCAGAGCAGGATTTCCCTACCCTGTGAAACCCTTGAGGGGGGATTTCCCTCATGGAAATCCTCCCTCCCCCTAAGTTTTTTTTTTTCCCTATTTTTTAAATTTTTTACCGAGGTAGTATGCTCTCCATCATTTGATGGATCAGAAACCAGATGGTAAGAATTTAAATTTTGGGAAAATTTTTCAGAATTTTTTTTTAGTTTCAGGTTCTGGTGCAGTACTGCAAGGCTAAGACGATCTGTCAATTCAAAGAAGTGGAGCTCCCCATGGGCGCAGGCCACCGAGCTGATGCAAGTGTAGTCTCGCAGAAGGGAGCCAGTTTATCATTTTTTTAATGTTCAATGCGACACACCAGACCTCATGTTTAGAAAATCAGAATTTTGTTCTTGTTTCATTTTTTGATGTGGCATGTATGGCATCCAAGGGCAAGCTATGTGGGTTTTAGCATGATGAACCCACCACCATTTACGGTGCCCCTAGGCAAGTAGTCCGTGTTGTCGTCTCCGTCTCCACTGAGCCCCCGGTGGCTCATTTTTCTACACAAAGGAGATGGGCGTGAATGGCAATTTGGCCACTACTTTCCCTTAAAAAAGAGAATTAAGGAGACCAAATACGATGATGAGAACGACCATGATGACAGCCCTAGATTTGAACTTGGAGAAAGACAAATCTCGGCTGCACTCTTTTCAGGTTGTTTTTCGAATCTGTCATTTTTTTGACTTGGAATTCTCGATCACGGCAGAGGGGGCCTTCATAGTTTCATGTTTTTAGAGATCTTGTCAATGGTGGACCATAGGGATTTGTACGAGGAGGTTCTATACAAAAACAACCAAAAATGCCTTCGTAGATAAATGCAAAAATCATGGTGATGCCATGGTGTTTTCCAAGCTTAATAGCTTCCCATCTCTGCCACTGAGCACAACTTTTGCAGGGCATCATTCGAGCAGAGATCAGCTTGGATATAGATCTGTAGAATAAGGAGATGAAGGGGCAACCATAGCATAAGTGGTGGCTACCTGCCATCACTATTTCTCTGTCAACAGACATAGATTATCCCTGAGCTGATCAAGCTATCCCCTGAAGTGGGCAGAACAACAACTTATGTCTTGATTAATTTTCCCTCTTGCATGCTGCAATTTTCTCTGAGGATTCGTATCTCCTGTAAACCCTTGATTGTTTTTCGTCAACTGACAGCGCTGGTGCATCCGAAAAGGGTAGCAGACATTTTTCCCTATAATTATGGGGTCCCTGTATATCGTAAAACCAGCCATCGAAATGTCGTTTGCAGAGTGGGCATTTGTGTTGGAGAGTGCCCCCTTCAAATTCAGCCCATTTTGAATTCAGATCAGGAATGCCATACATTTATGCTAGGGAAATGAATCTATATTTTTTTTATTCTCTCATTATAGTCGAAGATGATGGCAATGAGAAATCTGTTCACAAAGGAGTTGCAGCACCTTCTACTTCCTCCTCTTCTCACAAAACCCTAGGAAATACCAGTCATATTTCATTAAATGGCAAATTCTGGGACGTCTGCCTCTGGAGCAAACAACAAACAACAGGGGTGCATGTGAGCCCATGGAAAATAGGGCTACTGTGGGTTGTGTGCGAGAAGGTGGTGGGAATCGATCTCGAGACCACGAAATCAGCCACGGTGGCGAGGAGGTCTTCGGGCATGCAGGATGGTTTTTTGAGGTTGCAGTCGGGGTGGTGTCGCAGAAGTAGTGACCATTGCAAAGGAAGCCTCTGACTTGCACCATGGTTGGTAATGGGTTTCAGTCATGGAGTAGTACAGCTCCAGTTAACACGGCCATGGGCATGAACACGTTTCCTACTATAAACCCTAACCCAAATCCTAGCTCTGGCCCTGGAGTCAATTTTAACCCTAACCCTAATCCGTAGGGAGTTGGTGAGATGTCATCTGGCATGGATGCAGCGGCAATGGGTGGGGGAGGAGGGTCCTATGGCTCTTATGAAAATCATACGAGAGATTTTGTGGGAGGGTTTCAGCAACAGCAGGGTTATAATCAGAATAATAATAATAATTATGGTGGCAGTAAAAATAATAGTACTCTTGATATTAGGCATTATAATACTCCAAAGGGGTGTCCCTATGGCCTTAAATGCCACTTTAAACATGGTCCACCTGATGATAGGGAGCTTAGTCATCAAATCCTTCTTTAGAAGGCAAGACAAATCCTTGTATGAAGTTCTTCAGTACATCCGGATGCCCATGCCTATTGGCCGATAATATGGCCCCTTTGGCCATTTTTTTAATGTATTTCCACAAGGGAGATATTGATGCTATTTTTTTTTCCCACCAGAGAGTGATGCCGCCATTGTGCAATGTTTGATTTTGCTGCCTTAGAGAGGCATGTTGTTTTTTTTTCATATTATGAAGATACCTTTGATGGTGGAATATAGGGGTATTTATAGTCGTTGGAAATGGTTTTCTGTGATGGACACAATGGTGGTGTCATATTGTAATTTTGAGGCTATTTTAATTGATTTTTTTAACCTCAAAGTTTTTCCTACCTTGGAGTGCACTCTCGGTTGAACCCGACACTCCCAAGGCACTTGTAAGTGAACCTAGTATCTAGTAGTTCCCTCTATCTACTTGGTGGATGCAACGGCTAGTTACCCATGCATTTTGGTAAGATGAGGTGACTACCATAAGGACACTTAATCTAGGGACTACATACATAGACACCCTAGACTCTATCCGAGGTTTTTCCGGATCTACTTCTGAAGACTACAGATGAAGACACTTCAGAAGATTCTCTTCTATTCTTTCTTCTTCTCCTCCATATTTGGATCTATGGCTCATTTTATTGTATTGAGTGCATTTTTGACAAATATCGACACTCTTATATGGCTCGTTTTTCATTTGTATTAAGGTGCATTTTTGGCAAAGACCGACACCTTCTAGATTGAGTTCACCATGAGGAGGGATTTGATATTCGTGGTGAATCTAGTCAGTGACCTACGAGAGGCAACATCCTCTAAGGATGACCTGCAGAGGCAACAAACCCAAAAGTGGCTAACCTTGAGGCACCCATGATGACCCTGAGGCACTGAGACGGCTGACCCAGTGGCAACGAACTTGTGGAAGTGGCTAACCCTGAGGCAACAGACCGAGATGTATACATAGTGAATCTAGCATTATTCATAGTTGGAGAGCCAAGCACAAACAACACGAGCCTAGACCAAATCAGCAATAAGAGAGGATGATAGGTTGTTTTAGAGAAGTCAACATTAAGGGGGAATGTTACCTAATGTTGACTTGTTTTTTTTCTTCTTTAGTTAGGATAGTGCACTTTAAGGGGGAATGTTAGAATTAAAGTGCACTATGCCTCTGTTTTGACACTTGTCAGTTTATATTGACACTTGTCAGTTTATCATATAGGCCTTCTGCCTATATATGTAACTCATTTTTATCAATAAAACAATCCCATTAGTTTCAGTCCCAATAGTTAACAAATAGCTTAAAATTACCTTTCACCAAATTGTCAATCTATAAGCTAATACAACAATCTCCTCCACATTGTGAGGCATTGATGGATATTATTAAGTCCATTGATGTTTAGACTCAAGATCCTAATACCTTTTTGAATTTAATGGAGAATATTTAAACATGCATGGAACCCTCTATCACCTTCTATAACTTAAAAATATAAATCATGCCAATGGAGTTACCTAATCCTGCATTACACGTAGTAGCTCATATTGATCAAAATATTTTTAAACGAGTGCTACTTGACACTGGCTCCTCAATTAATATAATCACATCCACTATATTGCAACATCTTAACCTACCACCTTCTCATGTCACTTCATCCACATTCACCTTAAGGGCATTTAATGATATCTTATGCTCCACATTGGAAATTGTTTTCCTACCTCTGTAGGTGGGGGTTAAAATGATCGTTATGTTATTTCATATCCTTGAGGGTGTAATGCAATATAATGTACTTCTTGGGCACCCTTGGATTAGATACATAAAATGTGTCCCCTAAACATTACTTCACTACCTTAGATATGTACATGAGGGTCAAGTTCACTGTATATTGGAAGATAAATAACCATTTAAATATTACAACCTGATTTTAAACCTATATGATCCATCTCCTCCATCCACCCATCTATCCATTACTCTAGTCACTACCCCATCAAATTCATGCCAAAAACCTATTCTAAAGAACCTATCCAAGAGGTCCTTCTTATTTTTAATCATTCTTCCTCATCTCAAATCATTAATATACACCATGCTTCTTCCTCAACATCCTATCACATTTCTCTCACAGCTCGTAACTCATTGTATCATTCTACATCTTCATCGGGTTACATCTCATCATACCATCTAAATAATTAACTTTACTTTCATCCAACCTTCACACATGGAGGACAAGTCTTCATTTCTCAAAACCAAATGCCTAACCTCTCATCAACATCCACAATCATTCATCACCCCTCATCATACATTACTCCAATTTCACCTATATCTATTATCCTCCAATCTCATCCATCTATCATGTCTATCCCAAATAGGCTAACTTATCCTTTTACCTATTAATCCATGATCGTGATCCCTTCTTTCACACAATAAACTCCAATAGCTAGATAGGCTATCACTATTCCTCCTACCCCTTCTACCACATCTAATCCTTAGCCTAAACCCCAAACCATTATCCTCTCCACTCAACCGAACCCACCTCTACCACCAAATATCTCATAAATAGATATGGATATCCATGACATACCCTTGCAACATACACCATATCCCCCATCTAAGCCATAGGAAAATCTTGAGGCATTCATATCTACCTTCATTGCATTCATAGTTGTACCTATACAAGTCATAGTTTACCTTACCAATCTAGGTATTGATGAATACATCATCCAAATTGTCATAGTTACCCCACCAATTATTGAGACTATCAAGGATTACGGTTGCCCACATGACTTAACTTTAGCAATTATTGTGGTGTATGGGGAGTTGATTCCTAGTCTAACCCAACCCCTCCTACTAAATCCTAGCCATAATTTTATACCAATATTTATCATTTATCAAATCCCTCCTTCCTCATACATTACTTTCAATGGGTTAACTGGTAGGGATATGTTCTAGGTTGATACGAGCATGGAACTCACAATATTTTTGAACTTTGCTATAAATATGTGCATGATCACGTTGACCTACATTACAAGCCACAACCCTTCACAACTCCCTTCGAGGAGGAATTTCAACAAATCACCATGGATCCTAAGGAGGATAATTAGGATAGTGAGGATAGCCAAGATGAATACATAAACCCTGAATTCATGCCTTTATTACATGAGGTTTTTCTTAAAAAATTTCATAAATCTGCATGATTAGCATCATTTTCAATGATGACTTTGAGGAGAATTTTGAATGAAGCCTTTGAAGCACTTTTGATTACATTTAAAATATTTGAAGAAGAGTCAACCTCCATTGTACCCATTACTGACATAGATAAGTTCTACCTTCACATTTTTTCCATCTTGAAGCCTATATTTCATAAGCTTCTTCCACTAGAGCAACCTGATGCACCCATCAATCCATCACTTCCACCTTTGCGATCCCTACAACATAATAATCTATCGGTAAAAAACCACCCTCTTATGATAACCACCCTCTTAGGGTCATCCTAAGAGGATGGTTTAAAACAATCCTCTTAGGGATAAGAGGGTGGTTTAAAAATCCCCTCTTAAGGATAAGAGTGTGGTTTAAAATTGCCCTCTTAGGGCTATGCAACTTTAAAAAAATTAAATGCAACTTCAAAAAATTAAAGAGGGTGGTTAAAAACCGCCCTTACCACCCTCTTAGGTCTCACACTTTAAAAAATTTAAAGGATGCACAAGAAAAATCTCACGCATATAGAAATTTTTAAACTTCCTTGAAGCATGGCAATAGGTTACAAATTTTTGACTAATTTTTGAGTTGAGCAACTACAATGGGTATCTCAGATGTTGGAATCTGTAATCCTATTTGGGATCTTATTTATTTGTTTAAAATGTGGTATAAACATACCACATGGAATATTACTATGCAGATGGCTTCCAACCTTTGAGCCCCAAAAGCTTCCATATATCAATGGTATGTATAAATTTTACAGTCTTAGAGGTTTAGTATAAGTGTGTGTAGTTGATTATTTTTATTTATTATCTATTGATTATTAGTGCAGGGTGGAGTTTCATTTCTATTGCTCTTATATAAATTTGACTTTAGTAAGCTCAAGTTATGGTATCCTACAATTTTCAACTTCAAATATTAATATTTTATTTCACCCTAAGTTGGAAGAAATGTTAATTACACTTCAAGGAGAGTAACACACAACTTTAAAGATGACTTATTAGAACCCATGCAGGTTCACACACAAATATTGCAAGGAAATTGGAATATGAGAAGATTTATGCACAAAAGTACCTCGATGTAACATTACAACTCATGAAAAATTATTCAAAATAGTTCATGAATTTAACATTAGACCTCGGGGAGGTTTAGGCATAAACTTTTTACTTTTAAAACTACAACCTGGGCAAATTTACTGAAAAAATATTTGAAAATTAGCATTAGAACTTAGTAGAGCTTCTGAGATTTAACTTTGTACCTTACAAAGATTTACTCACAAAATTTTAGTGAAAAATATTGAAACTCAGGGATATTTACATAAATTCACACAACAAAAGTCTAAAAATTAATAGTGCAACTCTGAATGTTTTAAGCACAAAAAAATTCAACATTAAAAATTTGAAAGTTTTATGCATAATATTTCTAAAAGTTAACATCACATTGATGAGTTTTAATTCAAAATTTTAGATATTTAACACTAGAATTATGCATATTTATGCCCAAATCCTCTATAATTTCACACTATAACCAAGGAATATATATGCATAAAATTTTGGATATTTCGCATTAGAACTTGGGAAGATTCATGTAGAACACATCTCATATTTAACATTAGATTTGGAGAGACGTAAGAGCAAAATATATGATATATAATGTTACAGCTGAGGGAAATTTATGTACAAAAACTTCCAAGATTTAACTTTAGAATGCAAGAAAGTTTACACTCAAAGATTTTGATGTTTAAGATAAGCAGATTTCTCTCAAATTTGTTTTGATATTTAACATAATGAGATTCACGCAAAATATTTCTTAGATTCAACATAAGCATATTTTTGGACAAAATTCTTAGGATTTAACATAAGGAGGCCCATGCACAAATTTATTAGATTTAACATTAGAACTCTGAAGATCATTATACAAATTTTTTGAACCCCAGTTCTTGGATTCTTGGGATTTCTATAGATAGAATTTTATTTATGTTTTTGGTTGAGAACTAAAAAATATTAACATTATACAACCTTAAGGTGAACTGCAACAAGAAAGGTCATGCAAGAACAAAAGCAAGTACATAACCATCAACATAAGCACACATAGCACATTGTTAATGAAAATTCTCTTTAATTAAGAGTTGTATTTGGAAAGGTTATGTTCTATTAAAATTCACTTAGAACTTTTATTGACCTTTGTCCTTTTTTCCTCACTTAATGACTAGGCCAAGGGAGCAAGTTGAACAAAAGACCTCATTGTGACAATTACTTCAAGATTACGAAAGTCATACATAGAGTAGCATTCAAAAAACTAGTACTTCACTATATTTGAACTAAAATTATGTACCATTTTATTTCATTTCACTGCTCTTGAAATACTAACAAGGCTTTTGTGCTCGATGATGAAATTCAATATATGAAGCAACTTCAACTGCAAGTAAAAGTATATTCTCTAATACATCATCGTTCTTCTTAATTATTTCTTCCCCACACAACTTACAATGTTGTAATATGTTACACTTTCTATGCATTCATATGTTTACTCCAAAAAAATAGGCAGAACACCTCACACATTATACTTTCAAGCTTCATAGCCACACACTACAGTGTTAGGAACATGAAGTCTAATAGATAATACAAATTGAAGCAACATCAAAAAAATTATTTCCTTGTTTCTCCTTTTTTTAACCATTAATGTAGTATTGTTATGATTGAAGAAGTAATGTAAGATTTAAAGTTGCAAGAAGTGGAAAGTTGCACAAATTTAGGTTGTTGTTCACTAGTTTCATATAGTATCTAAATGTCATAATAAATTCAACTCCACACTCTAACTAAGAAGCATCAACACATAACTCCAAGTACTACATATTTTAATTATTCAGTTAAAATATATATGGATGATGTACAATTGATAAGATGATTTCATTGGATTTAAAAATTTACAAAAATGGTAAGGAGTAAAAATTATTAGAAAATAACTAAAAGTGAAGTAGTAAGTACCAAATATGGCCTATTTAATACATGACAAACAGAAGTAAAAATAGTAAACCTATTTTACAAAAGTAGAAACATGTTCGAGTATTTATTTTACAATTGATACACCATCCATTAGGGCCTATCATGCTCTAATACATCTACATTCAACATGTTAGACCAAAACATCACTAAGAAAAATAAATTTTCAATTATGGAAAAGTGGTCTCCTTTTCAATACAATATCTAGCTATCATCCTACCACTTTTTAATCTACTCTTATGTATGGGTTATTTTTCACACTCTGCAAAGGTCATACAATAATTAAAGGCATGATATAACATAAAAATATGATAAATTATGCATTTTTCATTAACTAAAAATAAATAATCCAAACATAATGGTAGAGAAGATAAGAAAAATGTTTTTCCCAGGTGTCCATTGAATATGATGCATAAAATAACCACAAGATAAAATTCAACTAGTACCTATAGTACTCAGGCTACAGAACCACGCATACCTTGTCATATACATTTCTTTTATTTGAAATGGCACAACTTGATTACAATTTCACATCAAGGACTTAAAGTTCTATGTTTTTTTGAATGTGTATATGTGATTTCCTTCATAAATTTTAAGCAATCCACTATTCACCCTGTTTCCTTTGTTAGGGCTTTCTTTCAGGGGATCCAGGTTCAAACCACCATGGCAAACCACCATGGGAAGTGGTGTGAGTGAGTGTGTGTTAGTGATATTGTGTAAAAAAAAATGAACACCATAGGATCCCCCACACAACTATATTCAAAAATACTTAATGAATACTTTATTAAATGCAATGGTTTATCTAGTTAATATTCCACATGAATAATAATCATTTTTTAAATGACTTATAAAGATATTGGTTTATCCCAACTCATGCTTTAATAGAAACCCAAATATTTACTAATAATATTTACTTCATCCCATATATGTTGCCATGGCCTAATGGATTCCACCTCATATCTTATAATGGTGTTCTTTATCCTACCCCCATGAGTCCCCCCTTCCCCTACTAGGCATCCCCTCTTTTCCTACCCCCTTCACCTATCAACCCTCATGCATCCCCCCTCCCATGCATCCCCCATTCCCCTACCCCACATATTGCCTTCTACACATCCCCCTTACCCATGCATCTCTTACCTCCTCCACGTGTCTCCCCTTCCCTCCCGCATGTGTTCCCATCCCATGCATTCTCTCCTTTCCCATGCATCCCTTCACTCCACCATGTGTCCCCCATTCCCTCCATCATGTATCCACCTCTCGTGCATCTCCCCTTCCCCTACCCACCCCCATGCATCCCCCCCATTCCCCTCCCCCCATACCCCCATTCCAAACATCCGCCCTCCCCTACCCCATGCATTACTTTTCCATGTATTTCCCCCTTCCCCTCCCATACACTACCCCATGTATTACTTTTTCATGTATTTCCTGCTTCCCCTCCCCTCCATGGTTCTAGAATTGACATCACTTACTTTCTTCTTTATTTTTATTAAATATTTGTATAATTATGGCTATAACAATTATCACAAGAAATGATTTTATATTCAGGAGGAGTCAAATACTTTTACAGGCTTGCAGACCTCACATTTTGCTATTGGGGTTGGTATTTTGCATATGTAATTTAGTTTGACATCATCACTTGAAGCTACAATGACAAATATGAAATTTGTAAGTATTGGGTTTTGAATTTTACACTTGATGTCGATCTAGAGCACCAAATGATTATATTGCTCTAAAATATATCTTGATTATTTTAAAACATCAAGAGCACCAAATGATTATCTTGCTCTAAAATAAGTCTTGATTATATTGCTTTAAAATACAATGTGCTAGTTCATTGTGCCTCTCAGGATATGTGGAATTGGATTTATCTATGTGATGTTAGGCCACTATATAGGCTCTCATTTATTGTATTGAAATTATACAGGAAATAGTATATTTGGCAATGGCATTCTTTGTAAGTGTGGCGTATACAGAAAAGGGACCTATGTTTATAGGAGTCTTCAATTCGTTGTGCACAATAACAACAATCTCTCTAGAATTTGTTGTTCTATATGTCTCTTCATATAGGAAGGTAAGACTTCACATATATGTAATAAAATTATTTTTGATGTAATAAACTCAGTGATATGTTTGAGACTTATATTATTCAAGTGATTATAAGGTAATACTTCAATAAGTTTATTACATTTATGTGTTTGTGCCCTACCCGTTTCTTTATGGATATGGTGATGGCTCCAAAACAACTAGCGCTTGGGTAGTCAAATTTTTTCTTTTACTTACATAAATATTATTATATATGTTAATAATAGGCAGCTGAGAACAAAAAACATAAAATATCATTTTTATTTCAAATAAGATAAATAATAAATCTTTGATGAACTCATGAAATTTTTTAGTACTAAATAAAATTCACATGAAAAAAATATTAGATTTCATTTTCCATCAATCATAATGATAAGATCTTGCCATTTTTGTATTGATAATAAGAAGATATTATATACATTAGAATCAATTTAGTAGTTAGAATACTTACGATATTTTGAGGTAGGCTATCCAAAACTTTGATGACATGGATAAACTTGCAGAGGGAGGTTATGTGAGGGAAATTGTGGCTCTGTGTATAAGGAAAGCACCATACTCATTACACTTGTGATTTTATGTTGTATTTTTTGAAGCAGGATAATTTTTACAGAATTAAGGATGCAAGGAATTATCCTAGAGAACATGGTGAGGAACCTATATTTGCAAAAGTGTTCAGTAAGTTGTGCACAATAAAAACAACCCCTCTATAATTTTTTTTTCTACATGTCTCTCTTAATTTGGGAAGGTAAGAATTCAATAACATAGTCATAAAGTTAGTGACTGTAGAGTTAGCTCAAGCCAAACCATGTCATCCATTACAAAATCATCCCTACAAGATTTATTATCTTTATCATATATAGTTTGGACTCCCAAATTTAATATCTTATTTCATAAAGTTATTAATTGTAGTGTTAGCTAAAGACACACAAAGAATGGAAGTGGTGGTTATAATGTTATAACTAATAAAATCAGAAAGTATCCATTAAAAATAAAAGAAATATTATGCCTTTCAACTTTCATATTGTAAATATGATTCCTATTTGATTCTATTTATTGTACATATTTACAGTTTATCATGTGCTCATATTTGATATGAATTAAGAACCTAACCTCGGTGTTTATATATATATATATATATATATATATATATATATATTTATATATATATTTAAGCAAAAAACCCCTTGTGGGGTCGTCTTGGTCTGAGAGACCATGAACAGGGGGTTCTACACCATCAAAGTCACTCGGGAGTCGCACCCAACCCTGCCCGCACCAACATTATCAATTGAATTTTGGATATCCAATTCAGCTTTTTGGTAGGGTGGAGATTTGGACCTGGGATCTCCCTTGGAGGATTTCCCTCTCCTCTCCAACTCACCTACAACACCTGGGTAGTGTTTATATTTTTAGAGTTATCTTTTTCTATATTTATATTTTATAATTTGTTGAAAACTGATTTAATTATTTCAACACTACATTCTTCATTATTGGAAGTACTTAGCTACTACTGTATCATTTATTTATTTATTTTCACCTAACCCCTATAAAATATTTGGTATTATCTGCAAATTTATTGGCCATCAAATTTGATGCTTCTAAAGGGGATTCAATTTTACCATAAAAAATTTCCCTTCTATTAAAGTTTACTTGGTTTCTTGTTTAGGGCATCAACTGTTGTGTGCTTGTATTTATGAACCATGATAGCATACTATATTCAAATTTGTTTTTTAATGGCTTTTATATCTTTACATATAATCATAGACTCAACTTCACTTATACAACAACATAATTTCTCATTTATTATTATATGAAGTGTATTTTCCTTCCAAACCTCCTATGCAATTTTAGATGGAGTAAAATAAGAAAAGTCATTTTTATTCAAATGTTTTTTTTACCAAAATATTCTTGGAGTATTCTAAATTAAATATGATAATATGATAATCCTTAATTTATTGATTAAATATGATAATATTCTTGTTCTTGTTGTATTGAGGCAAGTAGACAAGGACTTAATTAGAGTAGATATTGTATGTCATTTAAATTTTTTGATTATATGTTAACATTCTATAAATTATTCATCTATCTTGAATAATTTTATGAATTTGATGGTGAATTCATTAGAAAATTTAAAATGTTTAGTTCTTCCACATAATATATTGCATGCCTATCATGGTATATTTTGTGGTATATAACAATGTTATACGATTTCACAAATCTTTTATTTCATCTTTAAAAGCTTTCACTTGCTTTTATGTAGGTCAGTCATCATCCTATGCTTATTGTGTGTCATTGTAAAGGTAGATGATGGAAATTTTGGGGAGACAATAATCTAAAGAGCAATTTTTGGGGGTTGTCTATCCAAGTTGATATTGTAGGCATTATCACACTAGAATTTGATGATGGAGAGGTGTTTCAGTGGAGTAAGGTAAAAGTCAAAAATATTGTATGATAATTTGCAATCCTTATTGTACTTTTGATAATTGGGTTTGTGATTCATTTGGGTTGCAGGTCACCACATCCATTTATAATATTATATTGGGAAAATTATATTGTGATCTCTATGGGATAATGAATATATAGGAAAATCATGAATATTCATGGAAAAGTTCTCTAAAGACTAGACATGAAGGAAGTTGTAGCTAGTATTGAGGATATCAAACAACATTATGGAATCAGCACCAGGGAACAACAAAAGTCACTAAGAAAAGAATCATTTGACTTGAGAAGTGTGGTCCCACCACTGTCTTCAACATCTATAGAAGGAGATTAGCCAAGCACAACTTGGAATAAGAGTGTATAAATCCCTTTGTGCATAGTTTAATAAGCTGCACTTATTATTCAAGAGTATACTCGAGGGTATTGAGGCTTGATGATGTATGATATTTTCTTGCTTGCAATGATTTATGCATTTGAAATTCAACAATTGTTTTTTGTCAATCAAGTTAGGTTTTGAATCTTTTAGAAATTTTAAAGCTCTTGAGGACCCACCTATTTTGGTTTTTCTTTGGCTGCTAAGTAATCATTGTACTTGTTTAACGACTAATAAATGTATTTTAGAATTGAATTCTTTAATTTGAAAATGTATTTAATTTACAATTTGATTTATTCCTAATTTGAATTGTCCCGAGTGGAAACTATATTGGTGGACTCTTTTGAATGAACTACTAAATTTAGCCCATGACTTCATAATTTGTATGTGGTTGTAAATATTCTATGAAATATGGTCTACTTTAAATGAAGTTTTTATGATGTCCAACGAACCCTTTTTATGATATCCAATGAAACCTTGCGTAAGACGAAAGTTCTCTAAACAAATATTTTTTTCACGAAAAAGTTCTTTGAAGAAAATACAAAATACAAAATACAAAATTATGTATGAAAAAGGAGATGCACAGTCTGTCTTGATCACCATGGTTCATGGTTTTTATATATTTAAAAAAATTCACCCTAAGAACTGCCCTCTTAGGGATTTTTATTTTTTAAAGTCACCCTAAGAGGGCAGTTTTAAACCACCCTCTTAGGGCTACAAGGGTGGTTTAAAAATTCCCTCTTAGGTCACCCTAAGATAGTAATTTAAAACTACACTCGTAGCCCTAATAGTGTGGTTTAAACTACCTTCATAGCCCTAAAAGGATAGTTTTAAATCACCCTCTTAGATCCTAAGATGGTGGTTGTTTGATACAATTTTTAGCCATCGTCAGACGATCATAGACTTTTTACAATACCCTAATAGACGGTGGCTGAATATTCATCCTTAAATGTCTTTAAGGGCAGTTTAAAACTTTTGTTAAAGCCCTTTTTTGGTGTAGTGAATTGCAAATCAATTGTGTTGGCAATTTTGTGTACTTTGGGTACATTGCTTTTGCTCAAGTGTATAAGTTGTCATTGATGTCAAGAAGCTCTTGAAGGAATTTGATTTGATGTCAAGTTATTTGTTTTGATGAAGGTTTCAGCATGAAAGTTTCAAAGGTCTTTTGCAAATCCCAAGTTGGCAAGTTTAGAGATTACAGGTGGATGCATTGGTTTAATGCATTTGGGTCCAGGAGGAAGTATTTATTTAAATAATTAAAAACCTTGTTAAGGTTTCATTTAATTATTTTTAAATAAATAAATTATTATTTGTAATGGGTTCTCCTAATCCATGGCACAAATGTTTTAACATTGTGGGCGCTAGCCAAGACCTCCATTGATGTGTTAAACTCCTCGCCGACGTCAAAGAGCTTATGGTAAATTGCATATAAATCTCCATCAATGAAAACAAGATTGATCCCATCCAAATTTTGAAAGGATTTGCTCGCTGTAAATTCATCTGTGTATTCACCATTTTTCATGGATCTGCTGTTCGTTTGTCTGCACTCACCGTTTGTCGAATCCATCGTAAAGTTTATTGTCATCGTGTCACGGTAGAGGAAAGGAAGGGACTGTGGTTTCATTTTATCCCTGTGCAAAAGGATCAAGGTTAACAACATGAGGTTTAAACCTCACTGGGTGCCTTTGGCGCACCAGTAGCGACTAGGCTATTGGCGTGTACCCAAATGGGAGGTTCCGCGTTCAAATATCGTGAAAGGGTTTTTCGTCGTGAAGTGGACACAGCAGGTGGTGTTAGAATTCATGCACAAATTTCTCCATAGCGATTTTTGATGTGGCTAAGTTTTTCTTGGTGAGCTTGCTGAGGTTTTGGATAGGTTTCGATGGGGACTTGTGAGCAGGTTTTGGACAGGTTTCGGTGGGGACTTGTGAGCAGGTTTTGGACAGGTTTCGGTGGGGACTTGTGAGCAGGTTTGGGACTTGTGAGCAGTTTTTGGACAGGTTTCGGTGGGGACTTGTGAGCAGGTTTTGGATAGGTTCCGGTGGGGACTTGTGAGCAGTTTTGGACAGGTTTCGGTGGGGACTTGTGAGTAGTTTTGGATAGGTTTTGATGGGGACTTGTGAGCAGATTTGGATAGGTCCTAGTAGAGGACTTGTGAGCTGAGTTTTTGATAGTTATATCAGAGAACTTGAGGACATAGGAGCACTGGTTCTTTGAGAAGAACCTGAGGATAGATTTGGAAAGTCTTTGAGAAGGCTTGTGTGTAGAGGATTGATTTGTTCAAGTGTTGGATAGATCTGACAGATAGAGGAAGACTTGTACTAGACTGACTGACTGTGTTTGGTATAGGTTGTTGAGATGCTATGGATGTGATCATAGAAGGTAGAGGTCTCTTAGGCTAAGCATTGAGGACAGGAGGTCTTCAGTGGAAATGAGTTCTACGTGCTGACAAGAGGTAGAGGCAGTTGATCTTCTGAGGGATCATTTCTAGAGCAGAGGGGAAGGTATCTCCTTTGAGCAGAGGCTCATAAATTCATATAGAGGGGAAGGTATCTCCTTTGAGTAGAGGCTCATAAATTTAGATAGAGGGGAAGGTATCTCCTTTGAGTAGAGGCTCATAAATTCTAATTGGGGGAAGGTATCTCCTTTGGACCGAGGCTCATAAACATTGTAATTGGGAAGGATTCCCAAAGAACTTTGAGATAAATTTTATAGAAAAGTTTTGTGGACGTAGCCCAACCATTTTGGGTGAATCACGTTAAAATTGGTGTCACTTTGTGGATGATATTGTGTATTTCTTTGATATTACTTTGGGTATATTGCTTTACTATTTTGAAGTATAAAGGAAAAAGTAAAAATAGGTCTTATGTTGTTCACCCCCCCCTCTCAGTATAAGCTTATGTTCTTCAATTTGTATCAGAGCAGGTGCCTTTGGAAAGTTTAACAGCTTGAAGGAAAAACTAGTAAAGAACACAATGGATCATTCAAGTAGTAATGCTCTTGATGGGTCAGATTTTGGTCTTTGGAGTGCAAGGATGAAGGTTCATCTAATGGCACTTAGTAATGAGGTATGGGAAGTGATTGAATATGAGTACACTATTCCTGTACATGGTCCTAATACTAAAGAAGAAAGGCTTCTACATCACAGCAATTCAAAAGCAATGAATGCAATCCTAAAAGGCTTATAGAAAGCAGATCTCACCAAAGTGATTCACTACAAGACAACTAGTGAAATGTGGAAACAGTTGAAGGTGGTTCATACAGGTGATACAAATGTCAGAAAAGCCAAGTTAAGACACTTCAAAGGTATGTTTGAACAACTCAAGATGAATGATGATGAAAATATTAGTGACTACATGCTTCGTATGGATGAGGTTGTTAACTCCATGAAAGACTTAGGTCTTGAGCTTGCTGAAAATGATGTTTGTGATAAGATTTTAATATCTCTTCCTAATAGATTTAGTGAAAATATTTCTACTATTGAGGAATCTAAATATTTGGATAAGTTGAAAAAGGATGAGCTCCATAGTATACTTGCAGCATTTGAGTTGAGAACTCAAGTAAAGGTTGATGTTAAGAAAGAGGCAGCTTTCAAGGCTACCAAGGAATCTAAGGGTAAACATCTTCAAGATAGTGATGATTCTTCTAGTGATGAAGAGGCATATTACAACAAGAAATACAAGTTCTCTAGAAAACACAAAAGTGTGAAAAATATAAGATGTTTCAATTGTGGAAAGTTTGGTCATTATGCTACTAACTGTACTATTCCCAAGAATGAAAGTGATGAAGATAAACATGATTCTAAGAGCAAGGATTCTGAAAAGCACAAGCATCACAAGAAGATCAAATATGAGCACAACAATCAAGGAAAGAGGTATTCTCACAAGCACAAGAAGAGTTTCTACCTAGACAAAGCAAGTAAGTGTTCTAGTAGTGATAGTGAAAGTTCTTCAAGTGATAATGAAAATGAGATGTTGTTCATATCGAGAAAAGAGGAAGAACCGAAACATAGATTCATTATCATGAAATGTCTTAGATGTGGAAATTTTCGTCACCTTGAGGATGATTGCACAAATAATGATTTGGTTTCTAGTATGTATGAGGATGCTTCAAAAAACTATAAGGAAGATGCATGTATGGTTTTTGAAAAGGGTAGCACCTCTAGTGATAAGAAATCTGAAAAAGGCGTTGATGATTCAAAAGGCAATCAAATAAAGGATATTGAAAGTGAACTTATTAGTGCTCTTAGTGCTTTGAAAAAGGAAAGAAAGAAGAATGCTAGACTCAAGGATAAGTTAGATGAATGTTGTATGGAGAGAGATGATATTATAGAAAGTCTTGACTTCTCTATAGCTAAGACACAAGAACTCAAGGATGAGTTAGAGTCTAAGGTTCTTGAGTATAGTGAGTTAGAACAAAAAATGTCTTCTTTGAAAGAGGAAACTAAAGAGTACAAGGATAAGCTTTATAGGTTTCAAGATAGCTCCAAAAATGTTAAGTCATTCATCAAAGGTTAAAGAAAGACAACAGATAAAACAGGCCTTGGTTTTGTTAAGCCACACAAGGAACAAGTTGGAGAGTCTAGTAAGAGACTCCAAAAGGAAGAGAGTTCTGATGAGGAAAGTACTTCAGAAAAGGAGTCCTTGAATGATAGATGCACAGAAATAGAAAACAAAATTCAGAATGAGAAGAAGTTTTCAGGACCCAAGAGGTCAAATAAAGGAAAGTTTCAAGGTATATGTTTTACCTGTCACAGGTTTGGTCACATGGCTTCACATTGCATGGCTCAAGTGAAGAAGATAAATGACAATTTCAGAAGTGCTAGTTTCTTTCAAGGTTATTGCTACTCTTGTAAACAGTTTGGGCACAAGGCAGTCTATTGCAAGGTAAATAACAGGAACATATTTGATCAAAACAGGTTTGGTCAAAACAGGTTTGGTCAGAACAGGTTTGGTCAGAACAAGTTTGGTCAGAACAGGTTTGGTCAGAACAGGTTTGGCCAGAACAGGTTTGGTCAGAACATGTGAATTCAAAGATCAGGTTTACCTCAGAGAAAAAACATTGTCAAGTGTTTCAAGTGCAACAATGAAGGTCACAAAATTAGACAGTGTAGAGCCAAAATTCTAGAATACAGGAATAGGAACAGTGGCATGATCAGGTCCAAGGATCAAGGCATGGACAAGAACAAGCATGAGAACAAGAACAAGAATATAGACAAAGAGTTCAAGAGAAGGCCCAGAAAGGAAGTTATAGATGCTGATGATGATCAGTGCCTAATGGGAGTTTTACTCCCATCCCAGAATTAATCACCTCATCAGGATGTGGGGGAGGGACTAAGCTAAGAGGCTTATTCTTAGTCCCAAGCCCCAAAGGTGGCCCTTTGCCATTGATGACAAAGGGTAGAGATATGAGTAAGGGGGAGAGCTTCAAACTGAAGAGGAAAGCTTCAAGTCAGGGGGAGCAAAACTTCAAAGGAATATTCTCAGTTGTGGGCACAGTTTCTCGGTTGTTAGCACAGTTGGTTTCAATTTTGGCTCTTGAGAAGTGTTTTCAGTAAAGTTTTGCCATCAATGACAAAGGGGGATATTGTTGGAAATTTTGGGTACTTTGGGTACATTTCTTTTTCTCAAGTGTATAAGTTGTCATTGATGTCAAGAAGCTCTTGAAGGAATTTGATTTGATGTCAAATAATTTGTTTTGATGAAGGTTTCGGCATGATAGTTTCAAATGTCTTTTGCTAACTTCCGACGTGTTAAACTCCTCGTCAACGTCAAAGAGCTTATGGTAAATTGCATATAAATCTCCCTCAACAAAAAAAAAATTGATCCCATCCAAATTTTGAAAGGAGTTGCTCACTGTAAATTCATCTGTGTATTCGCTATTTTTTGTGGATCTGCTATTCGTTTGTCTACACTCGCCATTTGTCGAATCCATCGTAAATTTTATTGTCGTCATTTCACGGTAGAGGAAAGAAAGGGACTGTGGTTTCATTTTATCCTTGTGTAGAAATATCAAGGTTAACAACATGAGGTTTAAACCTCACAGGGTGCCTTTGGCGCACCGGTAGTGGCTAGGCTATTGGCGCACTACCCAAATGGGAGGTTTTACATTTGAATATCGTGAAAGAGTTTTTCATCGTGAAGTGGATGCAGCAGGTGGTGTTATAATTTGTGCACAAATTTCTCCATAGCAATTTTTGATGTGGCTAAGTTTTTCTTGGTGAGCTTGCTGAGGTTTTGGATAGGTTTCGGTGGGGACTTGTGAGTAGGTTTTGGACAGGTTTCGGTGGGGACTTGTGAGTAGGTTTTGGATAGGTTTCGGTGGGGACTTGTGAGTAGGTTTTGGACAGGTTCTGGTGGGGACTTGTGAGTATGTTTTGGACAGGTTTCTATGGGGACTTATGAGCAGGTTTTGGACAGGTTCCGATGGGGACTTGTGAGTGGTTTTTGGACAGGTTATGGTGGGGACTTGTGAGTAGTTTTGGATAGGTTTCGGTGGGGACTTGTGAGCAGATTTGGACAAGTCCTAGCAGAGGACTTGTGAGCTGATTTTTTGATAGTTCTATCAGAGAACTTGAGGACAGAGGAGCACTGGTTCTTTGAGAAGAACCTAAGGACATATTTGGCAAGTCTTTGAGAAGGCTTGTGTGTAGAGGATTGATTTGTTCAAGTGTTGGATAGATCTGACAGACAGAGGAAGACTTGTACTAGACCGACTGACTGTGTTTGGTATAGGTTGTTGAGCTGCTATGGACATGATCATAGAATGCAGAGGTCTCTTAGGCTAAGCATTGAGGACAGGAGATCTTCGGTGGAAAGGAGTTCCACATGCTGGCAAGAGGTAGAGGCAATTGATCTTCTGAGGGATCATTTCTAGAGCAGAGGGGAATGTATCGTCTTTGAGTAGAGGCTCATAAATTTAGATAGAGGGGAAGGTATCTCCTTTGACCAGAGGCTCATAAATTCAGATAGAGGGGAAGAGGGTCATAAATTATTATTGGGGGAAGGTATCTCCTTTGGGCCGAGGCTCATAAACATTGTAATTGGGAAGGATTCCCAAAGAACTTTGAGATAACTTTTAGAGAAAATTTTTGTGGACATAGCCCAGCCATTCTGGGTGAACCACATTAAAATTGGTGTCACTTTGTGGATGATATTGTGCATTGATTTGATATTGCTTTGGGTATATTGCTTTACTATTTTGAAGTATAAAGGAAAAATTAAAAAGAGGTCTTATACTTTTCACCCCCCCTCTCAGTATAAGCTTGTGTTCTTCAAATTTCTTCCTCGAGAGAATATACAAGTTAATATAACCTCCACACCACAACCAGCACATTACCACCAAGTTAACATGCCCTCTATTGAATTGTTTTCACCTCTCCATAATCCTTACGATCTAACAAAACCATTCCCAATCAATATTTGTCTTATCGATATGGATTGGATTTCATCCCATCCATCCATTTTTTAATTTCTTATTTTCAATGAATTGATAAAAAGCTTCTAGTGCTTACATCCATTTGCCTTCCTCACCTTCTACTTCCTTCATTTACCACATTGAAGTGGAAGAATCCATGCTTGATACAACTGATAATTTTTTTGATGACATTCACCTCATTATCACTCCCCACTATTTGGAGGAGGGTTCTCACATGCTCATCAAGGAAACTATTAATGTGAATTTGAGCACAGAGTCAGATAACCCATAAATTGTTAAAGTTGAAAAATATTTATTTGTAGAAGAGAAAGAGTAGTTCGTAGTGATTCTAATTGAGTGTAAAGGTATTTTTTCTTGGTCCTATAAGAATATGCCTGGCCTTGACCTAAACTTGGTGGTCCACAATATTACCTTGAGCCCTAATATAAAACCATCCAAAAAAAATTATAAAAGATTCATCCTACCATTTCTCTCATGGTTAAATAAGAACTATAAAAGTAATTAGATGTGGGATTTATTCAACCCATTCACTACCCTTAGTGGATTTCCTATGGTACCCATTCACAAACCTAATAGGGGGATTAGCATATGTGCATATTTTTTATATTTGAAGAAATTGTATCCTAAGGATGATATTTTGCTACCAAACATTGACAGTCTTGTAGACTCTACTATTGGTCACAAAATTCTCTCCCTAATGGATGGATTTTTGGGATACAATCAAATTCAAGTTAATCGTAATGAACAACATAAAACATCATTTATAATACCTTAGGGGACTTTTTGCTACAAAGTAATGCTATTCAGCCTTAAAAATGCAGGAGCTACATTCCAACATGCCATGACATATAATTTCCATGATTACATGCATAATATCATTGAAGACTATGTGGACGATTTACTAGAAAAATTTAAAACACATCATGACCACATCAATGTACTACGTAAAGTCTTCGATCGACTTCTTGAACATAAGGTGAGATTGAACCCTAAGAAATGTATCTTTGAATTCACATATGGTAAACTTCTAGGGTTCATTATCTCCAACTATGGCATTGAAGTGGATCCTAACAAGGTCAAGGCCATTTTTGAAATGCCACCCCCAAAGAACCTTAAATAGTTGCATAGCCTATAAAAAAATATTCAAGCGACTCATCGCTTCATCATGCAACTCTTTGACAAATGTAGACCATTTAATTGCCTACTACAAAAGGGAGTAAATTTCTCATGGACCAAAGAATATACGAAGGCTTTTGATGACATCAAGCAATATTTAGCCTCTCTACCAGTTCTAACTCCACCTTGCACTAGCATCCCATTCCACCTATATATTTCAGCCATAAATTTTGCCTTAGGGACAATGCTTATGCAAAAGAATAAAAATGATCGAGAGAAAACAATATACTAGATTAGTCAAACCCTTGTGAACTATGAAACAAGATATGCACATGTGGAAAAGTTGTGTCTAGTTGTAGTTTTTTCCTCTAATAAACTTAAACATTATATGCTAAATCTGACCACTTATGTTATAGCTCACAAAAAACCCTCTATGTTATATGATGACTCACACATACAATAATACCCATACTACAAAATTGATAATGCTCTTAATAAAATTTAACCTCGAATTAATTAGTCAAAAATCCATTAAATATCAAGTGATAGTCGATCAACTCATAGAATCCCCACTTCCTAATGATCAACCTTGACATCACCCTATTCTTTTATGGCTCTAAGTGCAATAAAGAACAAGGTGCAAGAGTTGTGTTTTACACACCACAAGGGATACCCATCCCTTCATCATTCAAACTCAACTTCCCATGCACAAACAACAATGTAGAATATGAGGCCTTAATTATAGGACTTCAGGTAGTTGTGGCCATGGGCATCAACCACATTCAAGGTTATGCATAGTGGCGAAACTTCACCATTGGGGTGAAAAAAAGCATTTTCAAAAATTCAAATTTGCAAAATTTTTGGGACCCGGACGTCGGCCATTTTGCCAAAAATTTCAAGAAAAAATAAATTTTAGGTGTCGGTTAGCCATCCTTTGATGAGAGTATCATGAATATTTTGAAAAATTCTCAAGTAATCCCGCCTAAATAAAGTTCCCTTTTCGCCCTAAAATTTTAAAATTTATAAATTATCCCGCCAAACTCGCCAAGTATACCTCTATATATAATTAACACCCCAGGTATACATTTTTATTTTTAGACCGTGTTCTATACCCGATAAATATATTTTCATTTTCTACGATCGATCGTATCCAATTTTGCAACCGGACGAAACTATTTTGGAAACTAGAATGGTTTTTACAACCTACCGAATTTCGGAACCACTTCTACAACTGGAAGAATGACTTTAACATCCAATCGCCTAGAGCAATTTCTGCAACAAGAACCTCCTCTGCAACCAGATGGAACCACATCTACAACCGAAACCTATTCTACAACCGTCCCAAACCACTTGTATAGCCGGAACCTATCGTGCACCCGGACGGAACCACTTTTCATCCGAAACCTGTCATGCACCCGGATGGAACCACTTTTCAGCTGGAACTTGTCATGCACCCGGACGGAACAAGCTCTACAACCGAAACATTTTTAACCGGTAAACTCAAATCTCAAATATCATTTTTAACCGATTATTTTAGGAGTTATTTCAACTAATATCATCAAATGATGGTCGATTTTGTGAGACGTGTTTAGATAGCGTGAATTAAGGTTACATGTTTTCCTTGCTAAATAAGTCCCCATCATCTATGATCTGTGTTTATGTAGATAGCATGAATTAAGGTTATATCTCTACGACTAGTCGTATCCAATTCTGCAACCGGACAAAACAACTTCTACAGTAGGAACCTCCTCTATAGCCGGATGGAACCACTTCTACAACTGGAACTTGTCGTTCAACCGAGAATTCGATCGAAACCAGTTCTACAATCGAAACATTTTTAACCGGATCCTGGACCGCAACGGACCTCTTTTCACACCAGGTTCTCTGTCACTGCTCTGCTTGCCATGTTTTTCTTTATTTTGCCATGTTATGCATGTTATTTTTCCAGGTTCTGCATGTTTTTCTTTATTTAATGATTTTTCAATCCTGTCCACACCAATATCGGAGCCCTCTTCTGCATCTGGAATGTCATTGCTCTGTTCCCATGTTTTTCTCTATTTTGCCATGTTCTGAATGTTTTAAAACTCTTTGATTCTTAGTTTCAATTCAGATCTTTTTTCCTTGCTAATATTATACATGAGTAAATGCTTTGGTTCTCTAAAGACATATTGATGCTCTTTTTCCCAGTTAAAGTGCTTTCACCAAAAAACGAACCAGTGGCATAAACTGATAAAATCACAATAAATAATGGCAGGAAAAAAGTATGTATAATCTACCACCCAAACAATTGTTTATTCTATTTACAATATTATCTTAAGGCCTCCAGAAAGTACACCCTCTCTAACATTTTATTTTTCGTAACAAGTAAAATGTCACCCAGTGATGGAAAGAAGGGCACCAAATCTTCTACTGAAAAGAGTATCCTCAAATATTTTAGCCAGACTTCGAAATGCAATGAGCCAACGACATCCATGCAAATTCAAGGTACAAATGATTTTTGTCTTCCCAGTATGTGCTTGATTGACGATTTGAATATTTTTTTGTAAATTTTTTATCCAAGAATGATAAAAAATATTATGGTATGCTACTATGCAGAATACCCTATCGATCCTGATATGCCTCCACTTGAAGATATTCCCCAACAAGAGATGCCTTTTATTGAAAATCCCCTTGAAAATGACATCCAAAAAACACTTGAAGACAACACGCAAAATGACATCTCAATTGAAAATGAAAGTGATAAATCAAAATCATTACAAGCTTCAATTGAATCTTCAACCAAAAATTCCAAAAAAAGAAAAGCGTCTCTCTGGATACTTGGAAGGGGATTTAGGAAAGAATGGGTAGAAATATTTCCCTGGCTAGAGCCTGTCATGACTGAGAATAACCAAATCGATGAAAAATAATGTAGATGCAAAATTTGTAGTTGGAGACTTGGTAAGGATCATAGGCTTCAAAACAAGATTGATACAATTGAAAAACATGTTGGCAAATCTTATGTAAAAGTTATAAAAAGTAATGGTGAAGTTAGTAAAGAAGTTAAGTGGAAGGATGCATCAGAATGTATGCATTTAAGATATGCTATAGAATATGACAATCACTTAAAGCAACAACAATCTCTTGTTGAGAAAGGTGGAACAATTGGAGCCCAATTTCATAAAATACAGAAGACTATTTTAGCTTCAAAAAGTATGCAGTTTGTCGTTGTTTACAATATTCTCAAGAAAGGTAGACCAATGTCCGATTTTGTTGATTATAAGCAGCTATTACACCTTTTTAATGTGCAAAACCTTCCTAGTTCTCATTGGTCAGACCAAAGTGGTTGGGAAATGGCAAAATGTTTATCTTTGGTTGAGAAAGAAGACCTAAGGGAGCAAGTAAAACTTGCCAAATTCATTTCACTTTCTATTGATGAGGTAACCGCTATGGATAACACATCTTGGATTTGCATGCATGTGTACACATTTCAAAATCATATAAGAAGGCCTATTTTGTTGGGATTACATAAGATGTTGGAAAGTTCAAATGCAAAAAACATTTATAATGTTGTTGTGAAAAGTTTAAAGAATATTGTGGGAATGAATGATATAGACATAGCAACAAAGTTAATTTGCATTGGAGCTGATGGAGCTGCTATTATGCAAGGTCACAGGTCTGGTCTTTGTGTTCGACTCCAAACCACAGTTGCCCCATATATGATCCCCATTCATTGTATGGCTCATAGAGTTAATCTTGCATATAAAATTGTGAGCACATTTTCAAATGTTGCTAAAGTAGAAAACCTTATTCATGATATTCATTCTTATTTCTCATTAAGTCCCAAAATATTTGCAGAGTTTCAGCAGTTTGCACTAGGAGTTATAGAAGGTAAAAAATTGTTAAAAGATGTGGATACAAGATGGATTTCACTGTATCAACCTGCTCAGAGAGTTTTGGCAGAATATCAATCATTGACTGGGTTTATGCATGCAAATCGCAGAATAGTTGATAAGGCAAAAGATATGTTGTTCCGTTTGACTGACTTGGAAACACTTTTGACCTTATGTGGTATTCTTCCAATGTTAAAAGAAATGAACAGATTAATTAATCTTGCACAAGAGAGATCCATCTATATCGTTGATTTTATGAGGATGAGAAAACAAATATGCGTGCTTCTTGATACATTATATGTGTCTAATGCTGATTTTACAGAACCTGTATTTGATAGTTGGAATACATTGATAAACGTGAACAATCCAAAAATCTTCTTGAAGTTTGACATCAATGATCATATTTGTATTAATGTTCATGAAAATATGATACATGTTTATTGTTTTGAAAGGCAATCAAGTATAGTTGTGGAATATTTTGAAGAAGTTCTTGTAACACACAATAGATTTCATGTTGTAATACATAAAACAAAGAGTAATTTGTCAAATATAGCAAAATATTTGACAGGTGAGATAAGAGAACGGTTTTAGAGAGATGAGTTGCTCGAGTCCATGGGTGTGGTTAACCCCATGTTTTGGGGACCTTGTACTGAATACAATTCTGCAAATGAGTTGTTTATTAAATATATGGGTAACCTCATTGACCATTTCAGTAAGAGTGTGGAAGTCAATGGTGTTGAAATTAAAGGTATACTCAACAGTGATCTTTTGAAAGAACAATCATCGCATTTTGGAAGAACAATGGTAGTGCAAACATCACTTATGATAGGTGTCCATGAGATTGGTTCCACTGCACGTTTGTGGTAAAAATTGTATCCAAGCACAGTCTTAAAAGATACAATAAGTGAATACTTTCGTTTATATGAATTATGTGAAACAATGATTTTGGGGTCAGTCAAAGATGAAAGAGTTTTCAGTGCACTTTCTTTTGTTAAATCTAAACTCCGCAATAGACTCGACAAGAATTTAGAAAATTGTTTAAGAATTTATGTGTCTTCATATCATTTGGATACATTTTTGTATGATAGAGCGTTGGAACATTGGAGTTCCTTGGTAGACAGAAGAGGAACGTCGAATACGATCGATAACGATGATGTTGATGCTTTCAGTGATCAGATGGTGGAGACACAAATTTTTGCTATGCTTCATAATGATTCTGGACAAGCTGATATGTTTCAGCTTCCATAGTGATAATTTTCCATGATTTCATTGACAATGATAAACACGAATTGATTTGATAGCAAATTTCTCAATATTGTTCTAGATTTATATGATTTCAAAGAATTGTTGTTTTAAATCACATTATTGTTGTAAAATTACATGGCTTATATCATTTTTGTAGATTGTAAAATTGTATGTTTATGTCTTAATGTCTCAACTCTCATTTCATTGACAATGATAAACACAAATTGATTTGATAGCAAATTTCTCAATATTATTCCAGATTTATATGATTTCATAGAATTGTTGTTTTAAATCACATTATTGTTTTAAAATTACATGGCTTATATCATAATATTTTGTAGATTGTAAAATTGTATGTTTATGTCTTAGTGTCTCAACTCTCATTTCATTAAAATTGATAAACACGAATTGATTTGATAGCAGATTTTCAATTTTTGATATTATATTAATGTATTAATTTATATTCATAGAATTGTTTGTTTTAAATCACATTATTGTTTTAAAATTACATGGCTTATATCATTTTTGTAGATTGTAAAATTGTATGTTTATGTCTTAGTGTCTCAAATCTCATTTCATTGACAATGATAAACCCATATATTACATAATATTTTCAAACTCAAATATTACATAACATTTTCAAACCCAAATTAGATATTGCAGTCTTTTTTAAAAAATTCAAACAAAAATTACATTACATTTTCAAACAAAAAATTTCATAGTAACTAGTTAAAAAAGACATATATTACATCGTTCAAACATTTTTAAACCCAAATATTACATAACATTTTCAAACTCAAATATTACATAACATTTTCAAACCCAAATTAGATATTGTAGTCTTTTACTAGTTCAAACTCAAATATTACATAACATTTTCAAACTCAAATATTACATAACATTTTCAAACAGAAATTACATAACATTTTCAAATAGAAAATTTCATATTAACTAGTTCAAAAAGAAATATATTACATCGTTCAAACATTTTTAAACCCCAATATTACATAACATTTTCAAACAGAAATTACATTACATTTTCAAACAGAAAATTTCATAGTAACTAGTTAAAAAAGACATATATTACATCGTTCAAATATTTTTAAACCCAAATATTACATAACATTTTCAAACTCAAATATTACATAACATTTTCAAACCCAAATTAGATATTGCAGTCTTTTACTAGTTCAAACTCAAATATTACATAACATTTTCAAACTCAAATATTAGATAAATTTTAATCTAAATTAATAACATTTTCAAACTCAAATTTTATATTAACTTGTTCAAACTAAATATATTACATAACATTTTTAAACTCAAATATTACATAACATTTTCAAACAGAAAATTCATATTAACTAGTTCAAAAAGAAATATATTACATCGTTCAAACATTTTTAAACCCCAATATTACACAACATTTTCAAATAGAAATTACATAACATTTTCAAACAAAAAATTCATATTAACTAGTTCAAAAAGAAATATATTACATCGTTCAAACATTTTTAAACTCAAATATTACATAACATTTTAAAACTCAAATATTACATAACATTTTCAAACCCAAATTAGATATTGTAGTCTTTTACTAGTTCAAACTCAAATATTACATAACATTTTCAAACTCAAATATTACATAACATTTTCAAACAGAAATTACATAACATTTTCAAATAGAAAATTTCATATTAACTAGTTCAAAAATAAATATATTACATCGTTCAAACATTTTTAAACCCCAATATTACATAACATTTTCAAACAAAATTACATAACATTTTTAAACAAAAAATTTCATATTAACTAGTTCAAAAAGAAATATATTACATCTTTCAAACATTTTTAAACCCAAATATCACATAAAATTTTCAAACAGAAATTAAATATTGTAGTCTTTTAAAAATATTTTCCAACTCAAGTCTCAAATATTACATACCAATTTCAAACATAAATTACATATTGCAGTCTTTTAAAAACATTTTCAACATTTTCAATCATTTGATTGGTGCTTGGATGCTTCACTAGTGGTTGGAGTTGTCATTTATTTTCCTTTATCATCTTATATGACACTCTCTTCTGGAAGTGCTCCAACTCTAACAAGGTTGTCACGTACTTTCACAATACTTGACACACATGTTGCTTCTTCTTTGTTTGGATCTTCAAGTATTGTTGGAAGTGATTCTTTCATTTTCTCAAGCACCTTATCTGGATCTTCTTGTAGCTTCTCTTTGATGTATTTTTTTAAACGATTGTTTTCTGAAACCTTTGCCTGCATTTTTTTCATTTCCATTGATTTCATCAAACATGTCTTTGTTGTATGAATATTGACATCCATGCTCTTAACCTGTGTTTTCAAATTTTCAAAATTTGACTGCAAAAATAAATTGAAAACTTAATTCGAAAGGGATATATTGAAATTATTACAAATTTTCTAGAAATATAAAAATTTAACTGCAATAGAAAATTGAAATACATATAACTTTTTTACCTCAACCAATTCTCTTGTAGTCTCAACAACTGCAACCCTGTCCTTATCAGAAGCCCATTGGTTGTAAAATGCTTGGGCTTCAACATTAACATTCTCCAATCTACCAACAACAACATTTAACACATCATCATCATAAGTAAAATTGGATTTAACTATTCCTGATGTAGCCTGTTTTAGCAGGCCATCAAGATTTTCAGGTTCATATTTGACCAAAGAATAAATAGATTCCCTTTTTTCATAATTTTTATATCGGGCATTAATTTCCCTAATAAGGACCTTTTCCCGATATTCCCATTCTTTCAACTCCTACAAATATTTCAACACAAACTCCTTAATTGTTGACTCGGTACTTTCAGCCAATGAAACATTTTCATTAAAATTGACAACATCATCCTCAGTTTGAGGACCTTGAGGATGAGGGTTGTCTCCTTGAGTGGGTGGTACTGATGTCTGCTCAATTACAGGGGCTTCTTCTTCTTGTGCTATATCTTTAAGCACATATGTTGCCTTGAAGCCTACAATGTTACCCTACAAAATGAAATCCTCATCAAGTGGAATATCATCCAATCCTTGTCCAGAACATTCTGGTGCCTGTGAATTTGTAGAAAATGTAAATTGAGACCATCCATGCCCATAACTTGTTGTTGGCATGTGTGATCTCTATGGGTGTGAAAACCCACGCCCAAAATTCATGTAGTGCCCTGTGATCTCTATGAAAACAATCATTTTCCAACACCGACTTGCCCTCGCATAGGCATTGTCGGAGGTTGTGGCGGTGCCTATTGCTGATTTGGTGGAAGTGGTGGTTGTGGTGAAACCGGTGAGTGTGATGCATGTGGAGGTGGTGGCGGCATATGCCCTCTAACTTGTGATGTTACTAGTTGAACATGAGAATCACCTAAAAATAGTCAAAAATATTTTGTTAGAATTCTTCTTAAAATAAAAAAATATCTTAATTTAAATTAACTACACATAGATTTACCTGAAGATGATGAAATGTGCTGCAATTGTCTTGCATTGGGGGAGGGGTTGGCCACACTAGATTCGGCTTGCACATTTTGTGCATACCTAGGTGTACGAGAAACCCCAGGAGTAGTTGCTTGCCTGGAATGTTTGTGTGACCTCTACATAGGACCAGGTGTTGCTTCTGAGCCCATGTCTTCAGAATCACCTATTTGTTCTGGCCTGTGACCCCTAGTGGCAACAATCTATTTACTCCTTGTATTTTCTACCTTCTCCTACATATAGATGAAAAGAAAAATTAAAAAAGGGAATGTGGTAAACTATAAAATAGTATGTCAAGGACAATGATGTAGTTATTACCTTCAATTCCTCTGTTGACATGGCAATAGACTATAGTGTTGCATGCACTACAGTTGGTACAAGAGTAGTCAAAAAATTATGAAAACACTCAAAATATAAATCTAAAAGAAAATTTATAGTGCCCACAATGGGCTGAGTCTTGTTGGTTGCCAGTTGGACCATGTGCAACTCGGACCTGATTCGATCCAAAATATAAGTGCACCAATCGAACTTTTGATTTTTCTCAGACTTAACAATATAAGCAAGTGCCCAAAATAGAATTTTTGGTCTTCCCATCAGAATAAGTCTGGCCTGGAAAATTTTGATAATGGCCTTCAAAGTTTGATGGTTCACATCGTTGATTGATAAACCTCTTTTTGATTTGGTGGTAGAAGCTGCATAAAAAAAATTAGATGTCAATTTACAAATTTGAAACATTGAAAATTAATAAAATATAATTAACAAGATTTATACCTGCCAAATATTTCGATGAAATACCATACTTGCTTTCGAGGTGTGCTTTGTCATCTGGAGAAAGCTGCAACCTCGTCGACACTTGAGTAAAACCAATGAATGGAAGACCTATCAATCTGTGAATATCTCTAGGGGTGATGTTGATTACCAGATTTCTATTTCATACTTTAAGGTTCACTGTAGCCATGTTGTGGTCATAACCAGATATAATATGTTGTAGGAGAACTTTATCTATTCTAAATTGTGGCATGGAAATGAGGTTTGATAAACCTGTGTTATTGATCCACTGAAAGTTCATCCTTGGAGTTGTTATCAGATCTGAAATCAAAGTGCACAAAAAATTCTTGAATTTTGGTACGATTGTGGAAGAGGTATCCATCGCAAGAAGTTGGAAGTCGAAGAAAAAGGATTGGGAATCAAAATGGAAAGGTTGATCGGAAAGGTTAGCTCTGGTTGTAGTAGACACAGAAAGGAAATGGAAAAAATGATAGTTGATGCCCTTTTATAGATTGAGAAATAGGGTTGACACGTGGCAGCATCGTATTGGACATGTGGTGTTGTTGATTGAACGTGTGACACATGGTAGATGAACCTTTCTACATTCGATACAATGTAGTACTAGATTCTATTCTACATCTCGATCGATGCTTGGATCATATTGTGCACCTGATTTGAGATCGGGTCAAATTATGCACCCGATTGGTGATCGGATCTGAGTATGTATCCGATCTAAAACTAGAGCAGATTATACATCCGATCAAAGACCGGATCATAATATGCATTCGATCGATAGCTAGATCATTTTATGCTACCGATCGATAGTCGAATTATTGTATGCATCCGGTAGGTGGCCGGACCAGATTGTGCATCCGATCGTGATCGGATAGTATGATGCATCCGATCCATAATCGGATGCATAATATGATCTAATCTGTAATCGAATGCATAATATGATCCAGTTATGGATCGAATCATATTATGCATTCGGTCTATAACTAGATGCATAATATGATTCGGTTATATACCGGATGCATAATATGCATCCGATTATGAACCAGATCATATTATGCATCCGGTCCAAGCTCGAATTAATATTTGGAAAGTGTCTTACGTCGCCAAACTCCTTTCTCACCTGGTCCGATCAGAACTTTGAATTTCACCATTTTTTACCAATTTTTTTTGAAAATTTGAGGTAATTCGCCATGCCATCATACATGCAGTTTGCCAGGATTCATCGGGTTTTCGCAATAGATTAGCCATTTTTTTACAAGTACCTTTTGGGTCCTACCTCTTATGCATAACCCTGACCACATTTGAATCTTTGGTGATTTGTAACTCATTGTTTATCAAGTAAAGGAAACTTACCAATGTAAATGTCTAGTTTTAAAAGCCTATAGAGACATAGCAATGAAGTTGCTCATGAATTTTGATTGGTATGAGATTGATAAAATTCCTTGATCGAATTATTATTTTGTAGATACAATAGCCTCTCTTGGTTCCTTAATACTGCATAGCCCAATTGGAGAGGTCACATCAGTTGTTATCACAACATTGTCTAAATTTGCAATTCCATGAGTAGGTTCTAAATATGAAAGAGATGTTTATTTCCTTCAAGCACAACCATACAACCATAGATTAGTAAGGTTAAGAATTTTCTCAATTTTGGCACCCTCCCTATGGATTTGTCATGGGATACCAAACACACTTTCAAACATAAGGTAACTCATTTCACTCTTTTGGGGGATGTGCTATATCAACATGGCTATGATGGAATTCTATGTCATTGTCTAGAGCCCGCTAAGGTATAGTGGACTATATGTGATGCTCATAAAGGTACTTGTGGTGGTCATTTTAGAGGGATTCCCATTGTAAAGCATATTATGTGCATGGTTTACTATTGGCCCACCATGGAAAGTGTGTGCATATGTCAAAAAGTATCAAAAATACCAACAATATGCCAGTTTAACTTATGTACCATCATAGGCCTTACAACCAATTCAAGATTTGTGGCCCTTTTCATAATGGGGCAACTATTTAATTAGAAAAATATCACCTCCTTCATTAGGACAACATACACTCATCATCACTACCAATGAGTACTTTACAAAATAGGTCGAGGCAATTCCTATGACTAGTACGAAACTCAAATTATAGATTTCATACTTCGATACATTATCTATCATTTTGGTATCCTGTCAAAAATAATTTTTGATAATGGTAAGTATTTTAATAATAAGGATGTTCAAGTGCTTTTTTAAAAGTAACACATTCAACATAGTTTCTCAACTTATTCCTACCCACAAACAATGGATAATCTAAGGCCACCAATAAGATATTGATAGTCATTTTTAAGAAACTCATTAAAGACAACCACAAATATTAGCATCTTCAAATCCCCTTGGAATTATGGGTGTAGACACCAAAACAGCACCAATCCGATTATGTGACTGCAAACACTAATCGCTTTGACAAACACAGCCCCCAGGGCAGCCCTCAGAGGTCAAACAGTGGTCCTAACCACTTTCATAGCAATTTTGTAAGGTCAAGAGGCAATTTGGCACATTTAGACACTTTGCTCGATATTCGTCTCACCCGGGGACGAATTCTAAATGGAGATCCGTCTCACCCAGGGACGAATTCTGAAATCGTCTCACGTAGGGACGAATTCCAAGTTTAACGGGCAAAAAGAAGAATGGCGCCAAGTGGCAGCCCAGGACGATCAGTTGATGACTCCTGCCTCGCACGCGTGTGTGGGTGGATAGATAGGCCGTTAGAGGACTGTCACAAGGGCAATTATGAAAGCCCAAGTCATGGAGGACTCCCCTCCCTCATGGGAAGACATGACTGCCACATGGCACCTATGACCAACACATGGCGCTTATGCTTCCCTCTCAAAAGAGACCCCATGGGTCTATAAAAGGTGGGACTTTTCTCACCCAAAAGAATAGATTGGAGGCGATTCTAAGCAACGAAGTGTTGTCCGATTGAATACCCACTTGCATCCTTTTGATTCACCTTCTCACATCCACTAATCTCTTTTGCAAGAGAGGTTATTGGGTGGCTTTTGGAAGCGTGGATCCAACCCAAATCCAACATTTGACCACCTTACACCACCAATTTGCAGACATCCCAATCCTAAGAGGTTTTGGGCCCATCCCTAGTGGATTGGCGCCAAGATCAAGTGCCAACGGTGGGAGGCCCACTTGGGCACCCCCGCACTTTCTAAGTTTTATTCCAAAAGCATTCTAGATTATTGTTTCAGGTTGCATCTCATGTTATTCTATTTGGTTAACTCATAGCTTCAATTTCATAACATTTTGATCAGATTTTATCATGCCTTTTGTCGCTTTGTTGTCCTACTAACTTGCAGGTGGCGACATCGAATTCCCGAGGATAGAGGCCAAATTGGGAGAATCCGACCATCTGGGTCGTCCCAAAATGGCCCCAATTACATAACCCCTCTATTTGCAGGTGTTTTGGAGGTCTCGAGATTCGACATTGGAGCAGCATCAGGTCGGCTTTTCCAACACAGAAGAATTCGTCCCACCCAGGGACGAATAGCAGTAGAGATTCGTCCTGCCCAGGGATGAATTCCAGTTGAAGGCAGATTGGCCGACTGTCTCAGTGGAAGTGGCCTTTTGGTGATGTCTTCTGTCCTCTGTCAGGTTTTTAGGTCATTTAGAGTCATTTTACTTACTGTTTCAGACAAATGTTTGCATGCATATTTTGGCGATTTTAGAGAACAAACACTTCTTATTTGCAGCGAGTGCTACTGACATCTTTGTTGTTTCTTTGTTCGCGGGAGGAGCAGCGAGAGGTCAAGGACTCATCAACATCGGCGGCGGCATCATCTTGGCCCGCCCATTTCAAGTGTGGGCACGCGGAAAGAGGAACCTTAAGTCTCGATTGTAATCAAATTCTTTTAACGCTCCTAGCCCCTGAAAAGGGAGGAGGCGTATTTGTAACAGAGATCAAGAGAGTTTAATGAAAGGGCTATGTTTTCTCCATTTGCTTGTATCTCATTTCAATGCGTCTCTTTCATTTCATGCATTCTACATTTCTAGGACTTAAGCGTATTTGATTTTGAATGCATCGCAATTAGTGTTTCCTTCGCCCGAAATCTCGTGCTTTCAGTGGCGATCACGGTGGGACCCTGTTCCCTGGTTTTTAAGATCACAGAAACTGATTAAATTTTTGTGTTTTGTGCTTGATAGGTACATTTTTTTGTTGCAGACTGCTATTCGTCTCTGACTGTGACGAATTCTTTACTGCAATTCGTCTGACCCTGAGACGAATTCAAATTCGTCTCTGGCAGGGACGAATTCTATTCTGAAATTCGTCTCACAGAGGGACGAATTCCTGCCTGTAGATTTTCAGAGCAGAAATTCAGAAGCAACCGGTCCAGGCAGAGAAGAGGTAGGGATTTTTATAATCTCTGTTAAATTTTTCTGTTTCTGTTCTTGTTCCTTTGATTGTTTTCATTTTATCCTGCATTGCTTAGGGAAAGTCATTTATGCTTGTTTCATTTTTGCTAAATAAAATGAATCCCACACACTTCACGCAATAACTTTAAACCAAGGAGCTGGTCGTAAGACCCCAGCCCTTGAGCAAGACCAACGGTGGGTTCATCACCACCTTGGCTTAGCTTTGCATCCATTTCCCCGATTGTCAACTGTTGTTAGGCGTAAATCCTGACGAAAGCTGACCGAGTGTCACTGGGGTGATTCCCATGCGCGCGAGGATAAGTCTTCTATGGTAGGTGTCATTAACAGGACAATCCCCCTTTCGTACCGCCTACGTACCATGTACCTTCTGCTCTCACGTACCTATAGTCTCCCTCTCGTAAGGGCGGGTATATAGAGAGGTTGGTATATCGGCCTGGTTGGTATATTGAAGGGGCGACCATTTTGGGAGTTATATGAGCCTTCATTATGCATTTAAACGTTCTTCAAAAACATTCAAAAACAAAACAAAACATCAAAATGCACTAAACCAGTTTAGGACACACCATTAATCCTTAAAAGAGATAATCACGGTTTGTGTATGTGTGTGTTCATTTCTGCTTAGTGTAGACAAAAAGAAAAATCATCATAAACAAAAGATAAAAATCTACGCATTTTGTCATTTTCTCCAAAAAGCTCCAAGGATTCTCGTAATCGCTTGGTCACTCCAAAATGCCCCAAAGGTGTCCATGAACCCTTTGGTCAACCCAAAATCACCCCAAATGTGCCCATAAGTGATGCGGGAGCATCCAACGAAATTTAGGAAATTTTACTTTTTTTCCTAAATTTTAGTGCATCTTGTCGGGGCCATAACTTCTCAACCGTAGCTCCGATTGACTTGAAATTTTACAGGGAGTTAGTTGGGATAATTTTAAACAATTCCCTAGAATCCTATTTTCCTAAAAAATTCAGTTTTCGGGCCAAATTCCATCATCTAGTGCCCCGAAATTAGGTTCTAAAATTGCGTGCCCAATTTTTTACACTTTTTGAGTTGTTTGGATGTCAATATCTCCTAATGTATTTAGATTTAGGACTTGAAACTTCATTTTTATCTTGTATACTATAATAGGGATGTACACACCAATTTTGGGCCCCATCTGACTCATTTCAATTTTTAGGGTTTTTAGAGAGACATCGTCATGGTGCTCACCCGTAGCCAAGCCCAATCACGGGCGGAGGCTATGGGGAATATCCAAGGAGGCACGAGTCACCTTCACTTCAATCCTAAGGACTTGGTCATACCACCTTATCGGTCTGGCCTACAAAAGAATCCATGTCAGAATCCTCGGTGGGGTATGCCCATTCAAAACAGCCCCTTTCGGGAAGACGCTTTACATGTAGACCTTGATGTAAATAGAGAATCGCCTTCTGAGGTTAGACATGAGTGGCCACAGTGTGATGAAGCGCTAGAGAGGCACACTGTCCATTTGGAGGGACAACGTGGATATGGCGTCCCTTCTTTACCTCCCATCAGGACAGAAAGACAAAATCCAGAGCGCAGGGCTCCTTACACAGGGCGAGCTAACTCCGCCCGCCCCTTCCAAACCCGTGAAAGGGAGTACGAGGAAAGCCATCGCATTCCTCGAGGACAACAAATAGTGTGGGAACCTTGCGTTTCCGCACTTGCTAGGTATCATGATCATACATCGAGGCCAGAGCCTCGAGTAAATGTCGCCTACCTCGACGAGGGGAAGCGACCCATTGAAATTTTAGATCATCAAGATCGAGGCAAACACATAAGAGAAACATTCGAACCTCCCAAGAAAAATAGGGTAGACCAAATTGACCCGATAGTCGCTAGACATGCCACCCGTCAAGCCCAAATCACGCGGCTTAAACAAAGTCATCAGGAGATAGAGTATCGACACCGCTTGGATAGAGAGCGCATGCAACGCGAAGCGGATGAGTTACGCTATGAACTACCTGAGAGGGGGCCAACCCCTCGCACCCAAAGAGCCAAACAATATGAGAGGCATAATCCGTTGGTGCAGGACAGGTCTCCACGACCTCGTCAAGCTTTGCCTCCGAGACCTTATAGACCCGAGAGGGAGGCCACTCCCCGAAACAATGATGGGTACCTTCAGCGAGGACTCAATCAGGGTCATAGGTCTCGCCCAGAGACTCCTCAAGAATTTTATGAGGAGTACAAACCGAGAAATAGAATATGCTGAAACTCCCCATCAAGGCAGGAGGGCTGCCATTCGGCCACCCCTCCATAGGCCTCCAGTCTCCCATAACTTACAACGGGAGCAAACAAGAGAGGAAGAAATAAAATCTTCCGATGCATACAAAGCGCTATTAGAGCGTTTGGAGTCTGTGGAGACAAAAGCTGCTGGGCATCAAAAACCCACATTACGTCAACTCCGCAGTCATCCAGTGCATCCCTCAGTGCCCACACCTCTTTACCCCGAACACTTCAAGTTGCCTCAATTGGCAGTCTTTAAAGGTGAAGAGGACGCACAAGAACATGTTACAAGATTTCTAAGCCAATGCTTCGGCATCCAAGATAATGATGCATTGTTGCTTAGAACATTCATAACCACATTCGCAGGCCCTGCCTCGGATTGGTTCACACAATTACCCAAACACAACATAAGCAACCTAGATCAATTAGTAGATGCGTTTCTTGAACGCTTTGCCTTCAACACAAGGAAGAAGGCATCACTGAGTGATCTGGCTAGCCTCAGGCAATTTGAGGAAGAAACAATGGCAGCATACGGGAATCGATGGAGAGCTTTGCTTTCTAAGTTACCCTACCGTCCCCCTATGTCTGATCTCACACAGATGTTCACAAAAAGTTGCTTGAAATCGATCTCTGGCTATTGTTGCTACGACAATACGCCAGCTTAGAAGAAGCTTTGGCGCAAGCCGAGTTATAGAAGAGATCAAAATAGGCGAAGGCGCAATCGCCAAGCCTAAAAAGAAAGAGTGGAATAAAACCACTAAGATCGGGACAACGCAATCACAACACGCTGCGGTTAACCAAGTTGCGATAAATGTTCCCATGCCTGTGCAAGAAATGCAGCCCCAAAAGGCTAATTACCAGGCAGTGCCTCCTGGTTATGAAAGAGATAATAGAAGGCAGGAGCAGAATCAGCAGCGTCGCCCTAGGCGACAATTCACCCCTTACACGGAGTCCAGGGACTCCCTATTTGACCGCTTGTCAGCGGCAAATTTAGTCACTCTGCCAAAAATCCAAACTATAGACCCTAACGCTCCTAAGCCTAGGGGATATAGAGAGGAATTGTATTGTAGATTCCATAGGCGCAGAGGACACGACTTGAATGGATGCTAGGAAGTTCAAAGAATTAATCCAAGATTTGATCGACAATAGAACATTGGCCGTGGACAACCCCATAGCGCCAAATAATCAACAAATGGGGGTATTCAAGGACCCTTTGCCTGCCCACGAAGCACAGGCAAAACCTCTCCAGATTAACGAGGTGCGACAGAATCTTCCCATGCAAGGATTTGTGGGAATGATTAGTATAGTGACAAGGAACAAAAGGTACCCAGCAGTTGCCCCCGAGGTAGCTACGAGGGAAGTTCCGACAACATCGCAGCCTCAACAACGCCCAACGCAATTGCCTCCGCCTAGACCCGAGGTCACGATACGGACCAAACTCACGCAGAGTTTGCGGACCACATCGGCTAGGCTGTCCATTTACGAGCTTATTCAACAGTCAAGCACCCCATAGGGAAGCTCTTATGGACATTTTAAAAGCCATCGAATTACAGACCTCACGAAGCAAATTCTTTCAACAACTTCGTGGGACATGTGAAACGATGTACTGGAGCCGGTCATCACCTTCAGAGAAGATGAAGTCAAAACAATATCGAATGACATGGCAGATCCACCCCTGCACGTTATCGCGCGGGTCAACGGGATCCCGTACAAGAGAGTGTTGGTAGATACTGGCTCGTCCAGTAACATCATTACCACTGCAGCCTTAAAACATTTGAAGCTGCCAGCCTCTCACATCACAGCCTCCACGTACACACTGCGAGCTTTCAACGATGCAATATGCTCGACAGTCGACACAGTTGTTCTGCCTGTCCAGGTAGGACAAAAGACAATACCTACATTGTGCCATGTGTTGGAAGGCGAGATGGCTTATAATATACTGCTAGGGCGGCCTTGGATCAGGGACATGAAGTGTGTCCCTTCGATCGCTCACCAGTGCTTAAAGTATGCTTTTGAAGGAGAAATACATGTAGTCCCAATGGACTTAGAGCCCTTCAAGTATTGCAATGCGGTACAATTCATGCCTCAATCGACCCTCCCTTCAACGCATTTGGATTTCCAGTTAAATCCATCTAAACAGGGTCCAATACCGCAGGCACCATTGGTGACCAAATCAAACAAAATCCCAACCAAGTGAGTCTTCATCATCTGCTCCTTCATTATCAATGCCACTTGCCATGGCCAAACAGAAGGACAAGGGAAAACAGATCATGGAAGAGGCTAAGCCCCTAGAAGAGGGGTTGCCCACAATTTCAACGGTATCAACAGAAGAAACACCTCACACAGCAGAAACGGAGACTCCTAAAATGCCGAACATGGAATGGACTCAGGAAGGACTCCCGTTTCCTCCCACCCAATCATCAACAATCATCGTTGAAATGGCCAATACGGGCCTGGGGGAGTATTTAGTGCAAAATGTTGTGGCAACCCCCGCATTGGAGTCAGTACAAGACATGGGGAGACCTCGCCTTCCCATAGGGACAGTTGTTCCTCTAGGCTACCCACCAAACCAGGACAAATTTTGTGTATGGGGGCCTTGATCATGGTCTTGAACCATGCAAACAAAAGGAACCAGACGAAGAGCCTTTTGTTGAAAACATCAACTATCTGTCAAACCCAGACTTTGCCCTAAAATATCTCGGCCAATGCAATTGGCATGGATACGAGCTAGGCAGATATGAGCAAGGGATGCGGGTCCTTTGCCAACCAAGATATCAGATGCCATATGATAAGTCAGGAGTAGGGTTCAACCACCCCCTACCCTTAGACATCTTGGTCGAAAATATGCAAGGCCTAGAAATAGGCAACAAGGGGGGATTGGCACCAGATCTTTATGCCAACCCGAATACAGAATATACATTGGGAGATTACCTCCCATGGTCAACAAACACCCTTGGCAACAGTAGTAATCCCTCTCCTTTGCTAGAGAGAGGTGAGAGTTCGGAGATTAATCCTCAAAGAGAACATCAACGGCTTCCAGACATCTTTTTGAAGCTATTCCCCTTAGAGGTTCCAGTTGAACCAACATAGTGTCAAGAGAATCAGGTCCCTCCACCAAGAGTGGAACAACCACAATGGGACCAGATTAACTTGCTGGAACAAGGAGAGCCCTCAACGTCGCAAGCAATAGTTGCTGAAGAGAATGAACATTTTTGGGTCTCCAAAAGTGATTCAGAAGATGAGACTGAGATGGACTATCTCAGACATGCACGACGGCATCACCGCCCTTTAACTCATGAAGATCTAATGGGACAGATGGGCATACTACTAGGGCATGAATGGTGGGTAGACCCTGCAAGGTGGGACCAAGTATTGGATCCATGGCTCCAAATCCACGATGAGCACCATCCACCCCGAGATCCCATCATGACATCAGTACCAAGGGAAGACCCCGTCCTCCTATCCACACATAGGGCCGATCCGTTCATGCCCGTACCTCTAGAGCCAGATCCGGAGTGCAAAGACCATCAAGCTGGGGGTACCTCTATCCCTTGAAGAGCCATAATCCAAACCAAAATGCTCCAAGGATTATCGCAATCACTTGGTCACCCCAAAAGCTCCAAGGATTATCGCAATCACTTGGTCACCCAAAAAGCTCCAAGGATTATCGCAATCACTTGGTCACCCAAAAAGCTCCAAGGATTATCGCAATCACTTGGTCACCCAAAAAGCTCCAAGGATTATCACAAACTTGGTCACCCAAAAAGCTCCAAGGATTATCGCAATCACTTGGTCACCCAAAAAGCTCCAAGGATTATCGCAATCACTTGGTCACCCCAAAAGCTCCAAGGATTATCGCAAAATCACTTGGTCACCCAAAAAGCTCCAAGGATTATCGCAATCACTTGGTCACCCAAAAGCTCCAAGGATTATCGCAATCACTTGGTCACCCAAAAAGCTCCAAGGATTATCGCAATCACTTGGTCACCCAAAAAGCTCCAAGGATTATCGCAATCACTTGGTCACCCAAAAAGCTCCAAGGATTATCGCAATCACTTGGTCACCCAAAAGCTCCAAGGATTATCGCAATCACTTGGTCACCCAAAAAGCTCCAAGGATTATCGCAATCACTTGGTCACCCAAAAGCTCCAAGGATTATCGCAATCACTTGGTCACCCCAAAAGCTCCAAGGATTATCGCAATCACTTGGTCACCCAAAAAGCTCCAAGGATTATCGCAATCTCTTGGTCACCCAAAAAGCTCCAAGGATTATCGCAATCACTTGGTCACCCAAAAAGCTCCAAGGATTATCGCAATCACTTGGTCACCCCAAAAGCTCCAAGGATTATCGCAATCACTTGGTCACCCAAAAAGCTCCAAGGATTATCGCAATCACTTGGTCACCCCAAAAAGCTCCAAGGATTATCGCAATCACTTGGTCACCCAAAAGCTCCAAGGATTATCGCAATCACTTGGTCACCCCAAAAGCTCCAAGGATTATCGCAATCACTTGGTCACCCCAAAAGCTCCAAGGATTATCGCAATCACTTGGTCACCCAAAAGCTCAAGGATTATCGAATCACTTGGTCACAAAATCAAGAAAATTCAAAAATAACAAAAATCATCAAAAACAACAAAAATTTGCATCTCATTTCTAGGCATACTCAAATTCATCAATAGAGAGCTCTTCTCGCACCTCATCTTCATATTCACAAAAATCAATCCATCAAAAATACAAAAATATGTAGCTGCATCAAAGCATTGCATCCATACATTGCATATTTGTGGTCGTACAGGTCAAAGGCACCATAGGCTGTAATTGCTCTGCTAGTCCATCTTGTTCCACACTGTTCCATTTTACAAAAACAACAAAAACACCATGCATTGCTTTTACCACACTAGAGTCAGTGGTCTTTTAATGTATCAAGAGTTTTCGTGATTCAGTCATCATTTTGCTCTTTAGCCATGTAATGTATCAAGTCAGACAGATTTTACGAAGGTAGAGTTACACTTGAAATACACCTTGTTACGTAACATCCCAACACAAATTAAAACACATAAAACAATTCCTAAGTTGTGTGAACGAAAGATGAAACCTGCAGGAGTAATCCAGGTCACCATAAGCGAAACGGTTATCTTGCTCATCCCCCTGTGCGAATGACCCCAAGAATGCTGAGAGTTGGCAAAAGGACAAGCATCCTCCCTACCCAATTCCCTAAGAATCCCTAGTTCTCAATAGTTGCAAAACATCAAAAATTTGCAAAACGTCAAAAACTCAAATATTTGACATCATACAAGTGCACACATCAAACGGCACAAACGATAGTGATTTTCATCACTCCATATCCCCAATCCCTTGCTCAAAAGAAAAACAAATCAAAATAAACAGTGATCTTATCACTACAAACGAGCAAGTATCCCAATACAATTGAAGAAAAGAAGGGAGTTGAACTTGAATCCCTGGAACTCTCAGCATTCTAACAGGTCATGAGGCAAGCCTCAGTACCGGTTTGGTTGATAGCCTATCGATAACTGGCGGTAAACTTCTCGCATGACGATATATCTGTCACATTAACTTGCGTACAGATCAATGTTTGCATGTGGATGAGCTAGCTTATGGCATCTTGGATAACATCGCAGATTAATCTAACTAGAATACAACAAAGGAGTTAGTGGAGCTAATTAGGTGATCCTCGAGTACGAGTTCGGTTGAAAGCCCATCTGGATCTGGCGGTATCCTGACAAATACCACATAAATGAACTCAATTGCACACACAGGGATGTGAAATAGCTTGGTCAAAAACAAGTCCGATTCATACCTTGTTCAAAAGTCTTGTAAGATAAAGTACAATCGTGGCTAGTGAGTTAAAAACCGTCTGAGTCTCGAGAAAACCTTAGCTACATTTCTAAACCAACTGCGCTACTTTTCATCCTTACAATACCATCAAAAAATACAAAAAAGAGAAAAACCACATGTATACATACAAAGTCATGCATCACAACAATCACCTAAAAACAAAATAACAGAGTTCTAAACAGTCTATGGTGCCATAGCCAAACATCACAAATCCCATTCATCCATTTCATCTCTGCATATCACATATAAATCAAAAACATTTGTATTCATCATAGCATATGCATCCATCAAAATAAATCAACATGCATACATCCATATTCATCAACCATCATACACAAACAAAGAAAATCAAAACAACAAAACAACAAAAAAATGCAACACAAACAAAAAGCAATAAACATTGCCAGACACAAGTGCTCTTGCACTTAACCTCTTGGCATAGAAAAATTGATGTCGGGGTTTACATTGTCACTATCCTACTCTCTAAGAAGGCTACCATAGCCGGACCGCTCCACGGGAAGACGGATTTTCGACAATTTCACCCCTAAATGGCATCACAAATGGGTCAAAGCCCACTAAAAAACAAGAAAATCAAAACAACAAAAACAACAAATAAATGCAACACAAAAACAAAAAGCAATAAGCATTGCCGGACACAAGTGCTCTTGCACTTAACCTCTAGGCAAAGAAATTCGATGTCGGGGTTCAAATTGTCACTCTCTTACTTCCCCAAGAAGGCTACCATAGCCGGACCGCTCCATGGGAAGATGGGTTTTTGATGATTTCACCCCATTATGGCATCACCAAAAGGGTTAACACCCACCAAAAATAGGTCCAAATGTTGGAAAAATTGCACATGCTTAAACGGTAAACCATCTAAAGGCACCCTTGCACAAGTCATCTTGGGTCAAGCGACTCGTCGCTTTTCTCATGAAGGTCATTCCCTCATCGATTCGTCGCTTGAGGGGGTAGTCACACTTAGTCACCAATCAACAATCACACACCCAATTAAGGAAAACGACATGCATTCAAAGAATCATTGACAAAGACAATTACGCTCCTGCTTGGGGCGGTAAACAAGCAACAATCAAATCAATCAAACACTTGGCATTTCGTGAATCATGAACACAAGGTTCCCCCGAGGATAAAAGGTTGCGCCCTTTGCCTAATCATGACTGATCAATGTCCAAGCTCAAGTCACACCTCACCAAAATAGGTTAACACTTGAAATCAAACTCCTTAGCTCGTCAGAAGCAAGGATTCAAGAATGCATGCCCTTTCCATGCTTGGGGCATCAAAAGTTGGTTAGGTTACCAAGAAACCCTAATCATTAGTGCTTTGGTTATCTATTTTTGCTCGGCGCTGTGCTATGCACAACGCATCCCAAAAAGGGGCATCTGTAGACACCAAAACAGCACCAATCCGATTATGTGACTGCAAACACTGATCGCTTTGACAAACACAGCCCCCAGGGCAGCCCTCAGAGGTCAAACAGTGGTCCTAACCACTTTCATAGCAATTTTGTAAGGTCAAGAGGCAATTTGGTACATTTAGACACTTTGCTCGATATTCGTCTCACCCGGGGACGAATTCAAAACTGGGATTCGTCTCACCCGGGGACGAATTCTGAAATCGTCTCACCCAGGGACGAATTCCAAGTTTAACGGGCAAAAAGAAGAATGGCGCCAAGTGGCAGCCAGGGACAGTCAGTTGATGACTCCTGCCTCGCACGCGTGTGTGGGTGGACAGATAGGCCGTTAGAGGACTGTCACAAGGGCAATTATGAAAGCCCAAGTCATGGAGGACTCCCCTCCCTCATGGGAAGACATGACCGCCACATGGCACCTATGACCAACACATGGCGCTTATGCTTCCCTCTCAAAAGAGACCCCATGGGTCTATAAAAGGTGGGACTTTTCTCACCCAAAAGAAATAGATTGGAGGCGATTTCAAGCAACGAAGTGTTGTCCGATTGAATACCCACTTGCATCCTTTTGATTCACCTTCTCACATCCACTAATCTCTTTTGCAAGGGAGGTTATTGGGTGGCTTTTGGAAGCGTGGATCCAACCCAAATCCAACATTTGACCACCTTACACCACCAATTTGCAGACATCCCAATCCTAAGAGGTTTTGGGCCCATCCCTAGTGGATTGGCGCCAAGATCAAGTGCCAACGGTGGGAGGCCCACTTGGGCACCCCCGCACTTTCTAAGTTTTATTCCAAAAGCATTCTAGATTATTGTTTCAGGTTGCATCTCATGTTATTCTTTTTGGTTAACTCATAGCTTCAATTTCATAACATTTTGATCAGATTTTATCATGCCTTTTGTCGCTTTGTTGTCCTACTAACTTGCAGGTGGCGACATCGAATTCTCGAGGATAGAGGCCAAATTGGGAGAATCCGACCATCTGGGTCGTCCCAAAATGGCCCCAATTACATAACCCCTCTGTTTGCAGGTGTTTTGGAGGTCTCGAGATTCGACATTGGAGCAGTACCACTTCGGCTTTTCCAACACAGTAGAATTCGTCTCACCCAGGGACGAATAGCAGTCAAAATTCGTCCTGCCCAGGGACGAATTCCAGTTGAAGGCAGATTGGCCGACTGTTTCAATGGCAGTGGCCCTCTGGTGATGTCTTCTGTCCTCTGTCAGGTTTTCAGGTCATTTAGAGTCATTTTGTCTATCGATTTGGCTAATTATTTACATGCATCTTTTGGCGATTTTAGAGAACAAACACTTACTATTTGCAACAGGTGCTACTGACATCTTTGTTGTTTCTTTGTTCACAGGAGGAGCAGCAGAGGTTAAGGACTCATCAACATCAGCGGCGGCATCATCTTGGCCCGCCCATTTCAAGTGTGGGCACGCGGAAAGAGGAACCTTAAGTCTCGATTGTAATCAAATTCTTTTAACGCTCCTAGCCCCTGAAAAGGGAGGAGGCGTATTTGTAACAGAGATCAAGAGAGTTTAATGAAAGGGCTGTGTTTTCTCCATTTGCTTGTATCTCATTTCAATGCGTCTCTTTCATTTCATGCATTCTACATTTCTAGGACTTAAGCGTATTTGATTTTGAATGCATCGCAATTAGTGTTTCCTTTGCCCGGAATCTCGTGCTTTCAATGGGCTTATCAAATTAGTATTCGTATGCATACAAGGGTAATTATTTTCTCTTTTTTATATGGATCTAAGGTGATTAAGCCGCTGGAGCTTGAGATCCCATCACTATGCATTTATTTACAAGAATTCATAGATGACAATACTACTCAACACATGTTGATTATCTTACACTCATTGATGAAATATGAATGGATTCCTTGGACCATCAATGTGTATACCAATACCATATCAAGCATGCTTATAGTGCAAAATTTCATCCACATGAATTCCAAGTTGGAGACCTCATCCTTAAATATAATTAGTGAAATGTCAATATTTTACCATACATTAAGGATAAATTTATGGCCAATTGGCTTGGTCCATTAATTTTTAAATAGAATTTGGGGCCTAGAACATACAAGCTTCCTACCATTGATGGAATAGAAGAGCCTAGACCCTTAAACATCATTCACTTGAGAGATTTCTACACCTAGTACAAAATATGTATATATATACATGGCAAAAAATAATTATCATTCATATCATATTTTGTGCATGCATTCGTTTAATCCATTTGCATTCATAAATTGTATATATTCCAATTTCATCTCCATTCACATTGCATTTCATGAATTCCTATCATCTACATTCATACACATCATCTGTCATATTGGTTTTCATTCGGTTAGTTTGAAATATTGTTTGTCCATTGAGTTTTGTTGTCCTTATCAGGGGAACCTTCATTTTAGTATTGGTCTCATTTTACCATTCATAACCATGCTAAAAAATATCCCATACTTATTATTTTCATATTTCCCCTTTGCATGGCACCTTATTTCTTTGGTAGTCTCTGGTTTGAGGAATCTCTAGGTGCTTTCAGTCACTCAGCCACTCCTAGTGTTTCAAGCAACCTCCATTAAACATCAAATAGTCCTTAAGTGCTACAGGTTGTTCCTAGTGGTTTCCTTTTGGACCACACACATATATCACATATTAATCATATTTTGATGCCTCATAATGATGAACTCATGCATGGATATCATGATAAAATGAATGGTTTCCACTTCTCATCCTATCATGCACATGATATAACCTTCAAAATTAGCAAAAGGACAAGCACAAAGCAAAAGATAAAAGTATTCCAAAAAATTCAAATAAAAACTTGAATCCCTACAATTATCAGGTACTTAGATCATGGAATTAACCTCCATCAAGTCTATAGACACCTTGATTGATAGTGGAGTACATCCTATGTGGTGATATGTTTGTCATATTAGCAACCTTATTTTTTATAGACCTATGTATTCTTATAGATGAACTAGCTTATTGGCATATATTACAATTGATCAGTCTACCCTTGCTCACAACTAGAAATAAACATTCACTACATACATAGTTGGTCCTGTAGAGACTTCACTCAACTACGACACCCTTGGTATATTATGGATCCATGGGATTAATATATGGGTTTGTTTGAGATCACTAGGATGTTTTAGGAAAAACAATTTTAGATTCTTTATCCCTAAGACAAACAAATTTATAAGTGAGCCCAAGTTTCATGCCACCATTGCATTCAATCACATATATTATATTTCATTTTAATTTTGATCATATACTCAAACTAGTATTATTGTGTTGGTATCCCTAATTAAGCAATAAAGACAAAGTCTACTAAATAATGGTCCTTAACTTCTTTGAATGATAATTAATGAGGCAATACCATTAATTCATTTAGATACATTATTATCGTATAATATGCATCCATTCATAGTGCATTTATTTCATCACATGCATATATCATTATTCCATACACTCATGATAGTAAATTAACACATATAGGATGCAATAAATCCAATAAATAAATCCATGTATATATACAAATATAATATTACAATATACATCATTTACCCTTAGGTTGTGTACAACAAAGCTCTCAAGCTCATCCTCATAAAAATAAATAAGAACATCAAAATAGGTACAATAAGTAACGTAACCCTGACCTCATTCATGTTGAGGCTACTAACCTATGCCATAAGGATATCTAGGCAATCCATAAGAAGGTCCAAAGGTATATCCCTATGATGTTGATGGCTCTTGGAACCATGGAACTTGATTGTGAAGCATTGGCCCTCAGGTCAGTTCATTGGTTAGATCCAAATCTCACAAATATAAACCACATTAGTAGCATGATGTCCCACTCCATCAATAGATCCTCCAATTATTGAACATATACCACATCCTATCACTATCGTCGATCTCTCACCACCACCTATGATTGGAGGGTGGCTAGTGCAACTACATCACCACCTCCACCATGTATACCTTGTAGCCTCTACACTTGCCCTTGTAACTCCATGATATCAGCCTCTAGGGACTCCTTATATACCATGACCACATCCTTATCCCCATGGAGATGGCCTAACATCCTTTGTATATCCTCTTGCTCATCCTCCATATTAGTGAGATGCTCCCTCAAGACCTCCCTCTCAGACTCTATGATTTCCATGACCCATAGAAGTTGATCTTGATCCTCTACTAGGATATCATGCTCCACTTGGAGTGTTTCCCATTTCTTCTTGCCTTGTATTGAAGCTCTTTTTGTATCCTTACCCATACCCCATAGGTCTCCACCAACATCCATACCATTCTCATCTCTTTCCTCCTGTCTACCACTAATCTTTGTGGCTCTCTCCTCACTGATATTGGAGGTCTTGACCCTATGGATCGATCGAAGACATCTCTATTGTTGTAAGGGCTTCTTCACTACTGCATATGTATCCCCATCATCCCTGCTTACATACTCAACTACCTAACTAGGCACTTAAGGTAATTATATGATCCATCAATCATAATACTTAATGGTCATCCCAACATCATCCATGTCTAGGATTTCTATCAGCTTGTCATACTCCTCCATAGGCCAATCCTGAGGATAGAATAAAACAAGATCATCATCTAGATGGCTATATATGACAAAGTTATTTAGACTCCTTTATCATAGCCTAAACCACCTCAAAATGTAAGAGAATTGGATCAACTCCCTCTCGCTACCATGGTGCTCGACTACCTATCGATCTTATCTCACTCATCATAGCTTCTCTCCATCCTTAGCCCACCTGTCAACCTCCCTCAATGGTCACCATATCATATCATGAGCTATCATACCTACCTACATATCCTAAAAATATTGTTCACCATGATGATGGTGCCTATGACACCTATCCTCATCCACCCACCACCTAAGAAATTAAGGATACAATATATCCCTCTCATAGGGTAATCCTAAAGGTTAACCCACCTTGATGTGCTTCCATCCCAAAATCTATAGGAGAAGGTTACAACATAAACCCTTCTGGCCCTAGCTCTTAACCTTGCATATCTTGATGTATGTCTATGCTAGTAGTGTTTATGCCCAATTGTATATCCAAGTATAATCAATCATATCAAACGCTAGCTTAATATGGTTCCAAGGGAACCTTGCTCTAGTGGTATTCGATAAAAACATGTTCAATAACATGAAGATAATATAAGTTAGCAGTCCCCCAACTCTCCATTATGGTACAACTCTAGGTATTTTATGCCTCCCTTGCTAACATCCACATCATCCCATAAGTCTCCTTACATGAACCTCATATCATACTCCATATTCCTTTCCACTCTGATAGGCAAGCCCTTCACTAGCACCCAAAGGATGTGGTAGATATCATCCAAAGTGATAGTCATCTCCCTTACGAGGAGTTAGAAAGTCCCTCTATCAGTATCCAACCTCTTCATCAATACTGATAGATATCCTTCATCCACCCTCACAACCTCCATCAATGCAACCCTTTCTAATCTAATCCTCTCCAGCCACTCCTAATAATCATCTATCAACACCTTCATATTCCTAGGCAATATTGGAGTGAAGCGGTATCATACCTCTATCATATTCAACTACATCAACAATAAAACACATCCATCAATCATACATTCCATTTCATAAATTTCAAGATAATTCAAAAATAAGGTGAAGCAAACATTTCACATTTTCTTAATTATATATATATATATATATATATATATATATATATATATAAACTTTTGCCATATCCCTTCCATTTGTATTTTTACAAATCTTAAAATCGCACCAAAAACCACTCATTCAAAATAATAAGAAAAACAAACAACAAAATAAAACAAACATCACTAAGGATCCTATCCTACAAATAAATACATAAACTATGAGAAGGTTGCATGCACACTTACCTCTCCTACATGCCCTCCTACTCCATCTGCAGTGCCAACTCTCACCATCGCAACAAAATTATCCACTCTCCTTCACTCTCAAATGTAAAAGAGAAAATGATCAAATTAGCAATAAGACAAATGAGCCCCTACCTATTTATAGGCATAAAACATGCCTTGATAGGCATGCTTAAATGCAATTTTCATTTGCAGGGCATACCCAAATGCAGGCTATGTTTGTAGAGTGCTTCCAAATGTAGGTTGCATTTGTAGAATGGCAAACACAGGCTGTGTTTGACCTTTAATATTCGAAATCCATAAAATCACCAAAGAAACCCATCCGTGCCTTAAATCACCCCATTCCACATTTTCCTAAATCAACTCAATTTGATAACCCATTTTTTAAGATAAATGTATCTATGAAAATTTACCCAAGGTCATCATCAAACCCTTTCTACTAGGTCATAAAAGTGAAACCTTAACTCATTTTAAATTGGTATGCACCATGCCACTTCTAATATGGATTTGCATATACTGACTATAATTGAGATGGTAAACCTAACCTCAACTTATAAATGATTCAAGTATCACACACATACCCTCATTGGCTAGTCCATATACCACATCACAAGTGCTCATCATTCTACCAAAGGTAAAAATTTCAATGACACATGCCCACTCTAGACTTGGGAAAATTAACATTGATCTCAATTTGCAATATTTTCATCCACAAACCACTCCTCTCTACCATCCACATTTAGACAATAATATCGTGGGTCTCATTTATTTTATCTTCCATCCATTCATTGCTTGAGGGGTTAAGATAAAACTAAAATTTTCATTGGTCATTCAATCCTCACACTAGGACAAAAAAATCAACTCCTCTACCCAATAAACTAGCTATCTCTTGTTTTTGCACCACATTGTGTTTTATGCAACATTATACAAATGGGGGCATATTTAGACACCAAATTCTAACCACTCACATAGCCAATAATATTCCTAAGGCTTGTACTTAGGATTATTTTTTGCTCACATTATTCCATTTTCTAAATTTAATAAAATATCTAAAATATCTCCTAGGTTCCTCTCCTCTCACCATGTGTCCTCACTACTACTACCTCTCTTCTTGCCACCTCTCCCCCTTAAATGATATACCTCAAGTGTCCCAATCTAACTACCCTTGCCACTTGGTTGCCCTAGCCTACCACCTATCCTCACACACTTCACCTCCCATAATCCTACAAGTACCCCCATCATTCTGCCCACCAAAGAAGAGAGGATATTGTTGAAGAGAAATAATACACCAATAAATAAATTCTAAAAAACAATAATTGTAGAATAAAAAAAAATAGAGAAGAAGAACACATTACACAAGAATTTATCTTGGGAAACCCTTTCGAAAAAATCCCTAGCAATAATATTTCCATATTTTATAAACTTGAACATCTTCAATAAAATAATATCCTTAAACTTGATTTTTGTTGTTAGAATAAATAATTATTCTCTTAAGTTCTACTAGGATAAACTTACTTGAGTTACCACTCTTCCATGAGTCAGGTGAACTCTCAGTTTAGACTAGTGAGTTGTTGTAATCCAATGGCTCTCAATGATCAACTTTGCTATTTATACAAAGTTGATCCATGGAATAAATCAATCAGTTCTATTTGTCTCTTCAAATATTGTAATGCTTTGTAGTTCTACTCTTGGGAAATTCTAACATGGTACCAGAGCAGGATAGATTCTGCTAGGCATTCTCTCTTGAAGGCAGTTTCACAAACTGGTTCTTATCTTTTATCTTTTTTTAAAAAGGAGTTTTTTTTTCATATCTATTGTAGACTGCTCATATTTCATCTACAATTTTTTTTGTGAAAAATCTATTTATGGTTCTATCTAATATTGTTTTACAAGTTTATTTTACCATAATAGATTCTCCTTTAATTTTAGAAGATATTGATATTTGCCTCACTATAGGAACAAGTATTTGAATTTTTTTTTGCCAAATTGCAAATGCAATATAGGCATATCATTTTTCCATTTGTTCCTGCCATTTTTTTCTTGTTCTCCACAGATCACAGTACAAGAACACGCTGGTCCACCTCTCTTGACAATGCTTTTGCCTTGGCTCCTCCTTCGCAATCGCTGCGTCGTCTTCATGGAAAGTAAATTCGTGGGCGTACCTTTTTTTTGTGGAGATCATTCAGTTTCATGGCCTCTTTTTATCTCACGAATATTTGTATTTTAATTAAAATCCAAAGTATATTTTCGTGAGATATTTTAATATTTATAAAAGCACAATTTTTGCGTCTCATCTCAAGAGACGTTGGGTCATTAATTTTAAATACCATAGTGCTTATACTTAATATTAAAACGTGGCAAGTTATCTCCAACATTGCCAACGTCTATATATTGGAGCGCGGCATTCTTTCTTCTCGTCTTCCTCAATGGGCATTTCGAAAGGATCTTAGAACTCGGTGGAAGCTAAATCTTAAATGATTTTCCCTCTTCACTTTACTCTAAGCTTCACCTATTATCCATTCTTTAGTGCTGCAAGAAACATATTCAAATATTATAAATCCGAATGTGATGATTATTGCTCTCCCATCCTAGCTTTCAATCAACATCGTTATTTTTTTGAATGTGTATGGCTTTGTTATGTTGTGTGCTGCTTACCTTCTTTGATGCAATGAGCAACGTAGCCTTCCCTCTATGGTAATTTGGTAGATCAATGAACGCTTGATGAACACCTTCGCATTCGTTATCTTCTCTTCGCACTCCCTGTCGTCTTTCGATCGCTTGATGAGCACCTTCCCTGGCATCTTCTGCATCACATTTTTAGGAAAGAGTAAACAAAGTATTATTAAATTTTTAATATTATTTGACATATTAATATCCTCTCGAAAATGCAGTGTAATCGTAGGTAAATGTTGACGTCCTTTTGGAGTGCATCCTCGGAAGTGCAGTGAACCTTCTCTCGTTGTTCATTGACAAAGTGTAGTGAAACATGAGAGTCATGCTCTTTCGAGCCTTTCGAAGACCCTTCTCTCGCTGTTCGAAGACCCATATATTTTTTTGGATGAACATCCAATCCGGGTCAGGTAATATTGTATTTTTTATTATTTTTCTAATCCTCGGAAGTACAGTAAATATCGTAGGTAATCTAGCATCCTCGGAGTACAGTGAAGAATGAGATTCATGCTCTTTCGAGCCCTTCGAAGACCCTTCTCTCGTTGTTCATTGACGTCTCTTGTGGGGTTCGAGTCACCTATTAAAAATTTAGTGGGCTCTGTCAAAGCCCTAGAAGTGCTCTCTCGAGCCTTTTCATCCATTGAGAGGGTTAATTAATCAGATCTTCTATTTAAAACTGGTTTTTTATTTTTATAATAACCAGTACTAAAATAAATATCTGCTCTTTGTATTTAAATATAACACCCTCTCATCAATTTGCTATCATTTTTACTTCTTTAGTGCCTTTTTTTTTGCCACTAAAAGAAAAAAGTGACAAGTTTGTAACCTCATAAATAATAATTTTTTTTGGGGGGGTTTAAAGGTGCCAACACTTGCACCTTTTTTCTAAGGCTTCAAGGGGGGTTGTTGTTATTATTGGTCATTGCTTCTTTCTTTTTTGCATCATTGAATTTGTTCTAATCCCTTTCTTAAAAGTTCATTACTCATAACAACAATAGGAGATATTTTTTGATGTGAAACTAAATGTGGCTTTTTATTTTAGCCACTTGGTCATATGCTTTCATATCATTTCAGCTCTTTTAAAAAGAAATAATTTTCATACAATATATGCTCCTTTTTTTCAAATCATATAAAACTTAAAATAAAGCAACAAAATAAAATCTTTTCATAAAGGCACTTCAAAATTTATAATCACCTATGTTCCAAGTATTGGACTTCTCACTAACTTATAGTTTCCCTCACGTAAGGGCGGGTTATTGAGAAATACAATATATCGGTCTGGCTGGTTATCATTGCATCAAAAGCCTATGTTCCACGTATCAATTCTACTCATTACTTATAGTTTCCCTCACGTAAGGGCGGGTAATTGAGAAGAATAGGTATAAAGGCCTGGCCAATTTTTCTTGCTTCATTAGCCTATTTTAATATATCAAATATCCTCATTTACTTATAGTTTCCCTCACGTTAGGGTGGGTAATTTGAGGAGATTGGTATTACTATCAGGCTTTTGTTCCCTTCTTTAAAGCTCCATTGTATTCTCTAAAAACTTGAAGTTAAAGGGGGAATTATTGGTTCACTTCAATTTTCTTTGGCAAAATGAATACAATGAATACAATTGATCCACTCACCCCTCATAACTATCATACATGGAAACCCAAAATATTAAATCTCATTTCTCAAAAAGGGCTCACACACCTTCTAGAAGAGAAGCAACCTGAATTTGAAAAGGAATATGAAATATTTGTTCATAAAGGGAAAATGTATGAAACAATGGGTATTATAAGCACTAATGTAAATGAAAGCTTATGGTTTCACATTACGGATTGTAAAACTCCATATGAAAGTTGGTAGAAACTAAAGAACTTGTTTGGGAAAGTAGATCAAATAAGGTCAATGCAGCTAGAGGCAGAATTAACAACATTATCTCCTGAAGACTTCAACAATATTGTTGACTTTCTCACCAAATTTAAATAAGTCCTCACTCAATACAAAGGTAGTGGCAAGAATAAAATAGAAGAAGAATGCATCTATCTAATTATTTCTAAATTAAATGGTGTATTTCAAATTTTTGCAACCACCTTTCTGTCTACAAAATATGCTCTTGGTGCAAGTTTTAAAATGCCCTCCTTAGAGGAATTTTGTGATAGGCTAACTAGAGAAGAAACAAAACTTGCAAAGTATGAGATCTCTTCCTCTTCCTCAAAATCCTTAGTAGCATCCACCTCTACTAAAGAAAAATTCAAAAAGAAATAAAGGAGTCCCATAACTTGTACTCACTACAAAAAGAATGGTCATTCTGTGAACAAATGTTGGAAAAGACTACAACAACTAGAGGCAACAATGAAGGATCAAAATATAGACACTAAGAAGTAGATAGGAAAAGCCTTAAATGTTCAAGGCAAGACCATAAACACTTCATCAAAATACTTGGGTTCTAGATTCAGGAGCAACTCATCACATGACTTCCTCAGATGAGTCATTCACTTCAATCTCCTCAAGTTCAACATGTAGCATAGAAGTTGGTGACTCATCCTTTATCCTAGTCAAAGGAAAAGGTGACATATCCATTGATGGTGGTTATATCAATAATGTTCTCTATGTACCAAACATTGCAACAAATCTCCTCTCCGTCTATCATATTTGTACTTCTGGAAAAGGTAAAATAGTTCTCTTCTCACCAATAGGAGTTGAGATAAGAGACTTTCAAGACCCAAACTCTCTCATAGAAAAAGGAGATATTGATCACAACACTCACCTATTTCACTTCAAAGGATTCAAAAATTTAGAAGGGGCCTCCTATTTTGTTGCACATGGAGATCTTGAAAGCAAAATTTGGCATGAAAGGTTTGGACATCTCAGTTATAACTACCTAAAGGAATTGAACACCCATGAAATGGTAACATGATTACCTCAAGTCTCTTCTATTGATGGAGTATGTCCTGGATGTGCTCTTGGAAAGCAACATCAAGATCCTTTCCACCCAAGTGGTTCTCTAAAGGCCTCATCCCCTCTAGAGTTAATCCATAGTGACTTGATGGTCTTCCCAGAGCCTTCCTTCAAAGGAGCAAAATATGCTTTAACCTTCATTGATGATTTTTCTAGAAGAACTTGGGTCTACTTCCTAAAATACAAAAGTGATGTTCTATCCCACTTCAAAATCTTCAAAGCCTTAGTTGAAAATCAGGCCTCTTGCAAAATCAAGCAAATTCGTACAGATAATGGGGGGAATACTTCAGTAATGAGTTCTCAATTTTTCTATCAGGTCATGGCATAATTCATCAACATTCTGTCTCCCATAATCCATAACAAAATGGCATTGCAGAGAGGAAAAATAGAACTTTAAAGGAAATGGCAAACTGTATGCTCCACTCAAGAGATCTTCCAAAAGTTTTTGGGCAGAAGCAATTAACTGTGCAAACTATATTCAAAACCACACACCTCATAAAGCTCTTGGCCATTTGACTCTCGAGGAAGCATGGACTGGCTCAAAACCTGATGTCTCTTTCTTCAATATTTTTGGGTGTACTTCTTGGGTGCATATCCCAAAGAAGAAAAGGAAGGCTCTAGATAAGAAAAGCAAAAAGCTCATCTTTGTTGGTTATTGTGAGGAAATGAAAGCATACAGGCTACTTGATCCCGCAACTCATGAGGTCTTTTTCATAGGAATGTTCAATTTGATGAAACATTCCCTCATAAAGATCCTCAACCATCCTCTTCCACCATTGATTCTCTTGAGCCATCTCCAATGTTAGAGCCTCAATATAATGAAGAACCCACTTTAGAGATTAATGATCAAAATGACCAAGATGAGGATCCTATACTCCAAACTCCAACTCAAAGTCCTACCACTCCAATTACTCCTTCCACAATGCCTAAATGGGCCCACATCATTGTTGAAGAAGCAACTCCATACATCCAAAATCTTCCATCATCCAGATTAAGCAACTCCATAGGCTCTGGTCTTGTCTGTCAGTCCATTTCCATAGATCCTCAATCCTTCAAAGAAGCAACTGGTATTAAAGAATGGGATGATGCCATGGAAAATGAATTCTCTTCCTTAATCAAAAATAAAACTTGGGATTTAGTTCCTCTACCTAAAGGAAGGAAGTTAGTTCATTGTAAATGGATTTACAGAATGAAATATGGACCTAATGGAGAAATTGACAAACACAAAGCTCACCTGGTAGCCAAAGGTTTCTCTCAAATTGAAGGGATTGATTATTCTAAAACTTTTGCACCAGTTGCCAAAATGGATTCTGTTAGACTGGTACTTGCTCTAGTTGCTTCCCAAAAGTGGCCTATTTTTCAAATGGATGTAAAAAGTGCTTTCTTACATGGGGACTTAAAAGAGGAGATATTCATGGAACAACCTTCTGGATTCACTCAAGACTCCTCCCTTGTTTGTAGACTACGAAAATCTCTCTATGGCCTCAAACAAGCTCCTAGAGCTTGGTATGAAAAAATGGACTCCTTCCTTCTTTCCTCAGGTTTTTCTCATTGTGAGTCTGATGCCACAGTCTACATTTGGAGAGATGAAGAGAAGATCACCTTACTTGTTCTCTATGTTGATGATCTACTACTCACTGGTAGTGACATTTCTCACATTCAGACTATCAAAGACTCTCTTTCTAAAAAAATTGAAATGGTTGATCTGGGTTTAGCTCATTACTTCCTTGGGATTCAAATAAATCAAACAGATGCAAGAATTTCATTATGTCAATAGAAATACACTCTAGACCTTCTTCAACGGTTTAAGATGACTGATTGTAAGCCCTCTTCTACACCTTTTCAGTCTGGAGTCACTCTAAGTACTTCCTACACATCCCCTCTATGTGATGCTACTCTATATCGATAACTAGTAGGGAGTCTGTTATACCTCACTCATACTCACCCAGATATTTCATATGTTGTTGGCTTGATATCTAGATTCTCACATCAACCTCATTTCAGCCATTGGCAAGCAACAAAAAGAATCCTACGCTACTTGCAAGGAACTACTCAATTTGGGCTCTTATATGAAGGAAAATCCATGGATATCATTGGTTACATAGATTCTGATTGGGCAGGTTCAGTAGAAGATAGATGTTCAACTTCTGGCTATGTCTTTTGTCTTGGTTCTTCACCAATTGCTTGGTCATGCAAAAAACAAGCAGTAGCACTATCATCTACAGAGGCAGAATACAAGGCAACAGTTTTAGCAAGTCAGGAAGCTCTTTGGCTTCGTCAGATACTAAGAGAATTTGGTTTTTTCCATGACAAACCTATTACTCTTTGGTGTGATAATCAGAGCACAATTCATATTGCCCGTAATCCAGTTGAGCATCAGCGTACCAAGCACATTGAAATTCACATGCACTTCATTCGACAGCATATTCAGAGAGGGGAAATACACTTGGACTATATTCCCATAGAAAATCAAATTGCAGACATCTTCACCAAATCCTTTCCTTCTCCGCGTTACATTCAGTTGCGAGAGAAACTTGGAGTAAGGTAGATGCATTAGAAGGTACAAAAGAGGTTTTCACCTCTCCTTTCTTCTTATTGTTTCTTTTTCTTTGGAAGATGGTTTTTTCCCATGTGGTTTTTTTTACCATCTCTCCTATATGTAATAACATTGTACATGAGTACCTCATCAGGCCCAATTGTCGGGACTCATTTCTTTTTTCAATGAGGACAATCTTCGCCATCCGAAGACATGCCTCTTCATTTTTCTTTTTGATAGATGGTTTTTCCCATGTGGTTTTTTTTACCATCTCTCCTATATGTAAAAACATTGTACATGAGTACCTCATCAGGCCCAGTTGTCGGGACTCATTTCTTTTTTCAATGAGGACAATCTTCGCCATCCGAAGACATGCCTCTTCATTTTTCTTTTTGATAGATGGTTTTTTCCCATGTGGTTTTTTACCATCTCTTCAATAAGAATCATTGTAAATGAGTACCTCATCAGGCACTATTGTCGGGACTCATTTGTTACATTCACCCCTAGTATCACTTAAGGGGGGTGTTAGAATAAATAATTATTCTCTTAAGTTCTACTAGGATAAACTTACTTGAGTTACCACTCTTCCATGAGTCAGGTGAACTCTCAGTTTAGACTAGTGAGTTGTTGTAATCCAACGACTCTCAATGATCAACTTTGCTATTTATACAAAGTTGATCCATGGAATAAATCAATCAGTTCTATTTGTCTCTTCAAATATTGTAATGCTTTGTAGTTCTACTCTTGGGAAATTCTAACAATTTTCTTGTGATTACATATCTTGCAAATTCATTACCAAACCCTCATGTAAGTGTTGCTTTATATACAAACAACACACAAAAGGAGTTTTACAATACCATGGGCACAAACCATGGGCTGACATTACATTAATCCAAAAACACCCATATGGGTCTAAAAATACGCAAAACAATTCCTCAAGAGCTAATGCTCTCGAACCCCAAACAGGGACTACCACCCCTGTACCCTTGCTTGGGGTCCACCCCAACCCCAAACCCTGGCAAATAAATGTTTACAGGGTGTAAATTTCTTTTAAATTTAACCCCTATTAAATTACATGGAAAATATTTAACATAATTTCAACATTCTCCCACTTGTTTTTTACTTTTCATAGAGGCTAATAACTACCATTGTCAACAATCAAGGGCAACCATGCCTATAGATCCTCTACACCAAGAAATTTTTTGAGCAGGTATAGCCTTTGTTAACGAATCAATAGTATTCTTCTCTATATCAACTTTTTCTAATATCATCTAGTTCTCTTAAACCATATCTCACAAAATGGTACTTGAAGTTAATATATTTTGATCGATCATGAAAACCAAGATTATTTACTAAAATTATTGCACTCTGACTATCACTATCAATTCTCACAACCTTCTTCTTAATGGCAACTATTCAACACAACCTTTGTAGCCACACTGCTTCTTTACAGAGACGAGTTGCTACAATGTACTCTACTTCTATAGTGGATAAAGCAATAACATATTGCTTTTTAGTCATCCACCTTACTACCCCTCCAAACAACATTAACACATAAGCACTCATGGATCTTCTCTTATCAATATCTTCAGCCAAGTTAGCATCCACAAACCCTTGTAGATTTACATTATTGTTGTCTCCAAATTTTTCTTCATAACAAATAGCATAATTTGTAGTTCCATGCAAGTATCTAAAGATCCTCTTCACAACAGTCCAATGTTCCTTTCCTATATTGGACATATATCATAAAACTACTCCCACTACATGTGCAATATTAGGTCTAGTATAGACCATTGTATAAATTAGAGTCTCAGACTACCCACAACACTAGCATAAGGAACATGGTGCATTTATTCAATTTTATCATCTGTTTTAGGATACTGTTCAACATATTTGACCAACCATATATGGAGTACATACTGGTTTGCAATCATGCATCCTAAACCTGTATAGTATCAAATAAATATATTTTCTTTCATTTAACCATAACTTTCTATTTGCACGATACCTTATTATTGCCATACCCAAAATAAATTTTGCAACACCCAAATCCTTCATGTAAAATTCAAAAGATAATTGATATTTTAGTAACTTTATTATCTTCTTATTGTTACGAATTAACAACATGTCATCCACATACAATACAATGATAAAAAAAATTCACCTTCCTTTTTAAGATATACACATGGAACTGCTTTACTTTTTCCAAACCCAAGTGTCAAAACAAACCTACCAAATTTTTGGTTCCACAACCTTGGAGATTGCTTCAATCTATAAAGAGATTTCTTCAGTTTGTCTACCAAGTCCTCCTTACCTTTTACCCTGAAGAATTCTGGTTGTGACATATATGTCTTCATCAAATTTACCATGTAGAAAAGTTGTATTTACATCCATCTATTCTATTTCAAAATTAAAAGTAGTAGAAATAGCAAACAAAACTCTAACTGATGATATTTTAGCTGCAGGAGAAAAAATATCACCAAAGTTAATTCCTTCAACTTGAGAAAATCCTTTTTCTACCAGGCGAGCTTTGTATTTCTTCAAATTTCCTTCTACATTGTACTTTTTCTTGAATAACCACTTACAACCAATAGTTTTTCTACCAAGGGGTAATTTCACCAAGTCTCATGTCTTATTTTTATCCAAGGACTCCACTTCTTCTTCCATATCTCTTTTCCAAGTCTTATTCTCACTTTACTGAAGTGCCTCCTTTATCATCTTGGGTTTTTCATCAGTAATTGATAAATTAAATACTGAATAGAAATTTTAAGGGCTATACCTTTCTAGGAGTCTTCTCACCCGATTTGATCTCCTCAAAATTGAAGTTCTATATTATGCATCTTTAGCTTCCTCCTCACCCTCTTACTCTAAATATTCCTCTTCAAACTCTCTTTGTAATTCAAGTTCTACCACAAGTTCTTCCTATTGTTCCAATTTTACCTGAACTATTTATGGTTCTTTGTCTGGTTGTATTTCCTATTTTGTAACCCCTTTTATTTCTCTAAATATCACATTACGACTGTAAGTAATCTTCTGTTTTTCTGAATTCCATAACATATATCCTTTCACACCAATACTATAACCTAGAAATATGCATTTCATAGATTTATAGTCTATCTTAGTCCTTTCATATTTTGGGACATACATATAAGCTTCACAACCAAAAACCCTTATATGACTAATAAAGGGTTTCTTACCAGTCCACACTTCCTATCAATTTTTATCCATAAAAGTTAAGGTATGAGATCTATGATGAGGTAGCAAGCAATTAACACAGCTTCTACCCAGAATTTCTTTTCTAGCCCTACACCGCTTAGCATGTTTCTGGCCTTATCTATCAATGTTTTGTTCATTTTTCTACAACTCCATTCTTTTGTGGAGTATATGGATTTTTTCTATGCCTTTCTATTCCATAGTCCTTGCAAAACTGCTCAATTTTTATTAGAGAAATATTCACCACCATTATCACTTATCAAAACCTTTATCTATTTCTCTGTCTGATTTTTTACAAGAGCCTTGAAATATTTAAATTTATTGAAAACATCATATTTATACCATAAAAATAAAGTATACCCAGGTCTTTCTTAAGAAGTCATCTATAAATGTAATAAATTAAATGGGTTTACCTAATTATGGTACTTTTGCAGATCCAAACACATCACTATGAACTAGATGTAAGATTCCTTTAGATCTTGTAGCACTACTTAGAAACTTAACTCTGGCTTGTTTTCCAAAGACACAGTGCTCACAAAAATAAAAATTTATTGGGCAATTAAAAATTCCTTCAACCATACCTTTTATTTTCAATGTTTGAAGGTATTTCTCACCAATCTGCCCCAAGCATTGATACCACAACATTGTCTTTGCTACATAAATACTTCGAGCTTTTTCTATTGTATTAATTTCCTCTACAACTAAAGAGTTATTACAATCAATACTTACAATGATAGCCTCAATTTTTAACATAGTTCTTGTACAAACTCCCTTTACCAACATTAAGCATCCATGAACCATATTGCAACTATATTTATTGAATTCCATAGTCACACCGACATCACTCATATTACTATAGAATATCAGATTCCTTACCAAACTTGGAATATGCAGCACAATAGGAAGGGTTTTAACTCTTCCATATTTTAACCTTAATTTGACTCTTCCTCGACCTATTATTTTTTGTGTTGAATTATCTCCCAAGAAGACTTCACCTTCATTTATCTTTTCATATTCACAAAACCCCTCCTTATGAGGATTCATATGAAAATAAGTTCCTGAGTCAATCAACCATGAGTCATGGTGTTCACTTGAGCATGCTACAACTAGGAATAGGTCCCATGAATCTTCATTTGTTGTCTTCATTTATATAGATATTCCTTCATCAACCTCTTTAGATCTATAATTTTTTTTATAATTCCATGTTTTACCACACTTCTAGCATTTTATTTTGTTAGGAACAACAAATTTTCCCCTAGATTTAGATCTCATTTCTTATAATTTATTTTTGTTTCTTTCTTGATAATGATCTCTCACAACCAAGGTATCCTTCTGATGATAATCCTCAAAAAAATTTCATCTCATTTCCTCATATAGCAATGTTCCTACTATATCCTCTACTTTTAATATAGTAGTATTGGAGATAGACATAACTAGCTTATCCCAGGAGTCAGGTAATGAACAAAGTAAAATAATTTTCCTCTTCATCCATTTTTACATCTACATAGTTTAGTTGACTTACCATGGTGTTAAAAGCATTCATATGTTCAGTCAGAGAGTCACCATCATTCATCCAAAGAGAATATAGCTTCTTTTGGAGAAATTTTATTTACCAACAACTTTGTCTGATATAGTGCTCCCAAATTTTCCCATAAAAACTTTGTCATGGTCTTTGTCAATACATTCAAAATTACTAAATCATATAATCACAATATGATAAAGCTCCTTGCATTCCTATCAATATTTATGTCAGTGCACCTAGGAATAAATATTTGGGGAAATATTATTACATTGTATAAAGGTTGGCATGGGCCACACTTAATCCAAGGTTGATTATATTATAATATTATATTATTTTTCGGCACCCTAAAGTAGAATTAGAATATGAATATATAAAGAAGATATATTTATCATTATAGTTGTCATGAAGATAAATCTTATGTAATCGTCTTTACCCATAAAGTGGCTTATGGGACTTTACCCTTCTTAAGTGGCTCTCTCATATTGGGAGATCTTGTGGAGTTATTCCTTCCTTAAGGATTATTATTGGTGTTTCACTACCTTAAGGGTATTATCTATCTCTCTCTCATTTGTGGATTGTTATTGTGGATAATTATTTGTGGATGAATGATTTGTTATTTTTACATATTGGTGAATGATTTCTATTAATATGAATAAATATCCATAATAATATGTAAATATTTTGAGGATCAAATATTTATAAGGAAGGTGGCATGTTAGGGTACCTATGAATAGGCATTTGGGGATATATTATTATATTGTATAAGGTTTGGCATGGGCCGCACAACCCAAGGTTGATTGTATTATAATATTATATTATATTATAATATAATATTTTATTAGTAGTAGGATACCCAAAGTAGATTAATAAGATGGATATATAAAGAAGAGATATTTACCATTGTAATCATCATGAAGAACAATCATATGTAATCATCTTTTCCCACGAAGTGGCTTATGAGACTTTGCCCTCCTTAAGTGGCACTCTCATATTAGGAGATCTTGTGGAATTATTCCTTCCTTAAGAATTATTATTGGTATTTCCCTATCTTAAGGCTATTATCTATCTCTCTCTCATTTGTATATTGTTATTGTGGATAATTATTTATGGATGAATGGTTTTATGTTTTTGCATAATGGTGAATGATTTATGTTATAATATTAAATTTCTGCAACAAGTGGTATCAGAGCAACAATTCTGGAAAAGTGGGAAATTATTTTATGTGGATTGTAGAATTATGGCAGATTTTTTTTTCTAGAAAAAACATTTCATATTTCAGGAGCCATATCTTTGTGAAATTTTATCCGATTCAGACAATTCTTGGATCATTTTGTGTAGAATTTGAAGAGATTTAAATTGAATGGTCATATGAAGGAATATGAGCATAATTGAGTGATATAAAACCTTTTTAAGTCAATTGTTTGGAATAAAGGTAGTGACGCGTTTTACAAAAAATTTCTATAAAAATATCTCATCTTTTAGGAGCCATATCCCTTTGAAATTCTAGCTAATTTAGACAATTCTTGGCTTAGTTTACGCAAAATTTGAAGAGCTTTAAAATGAGTTGTCATATGAAGGAATAAGAGAAATATTGTGGGAGATACGACCTTTTGAAGTCAGCCATCTAGAACAAGGGTAGTGGCAAATTTTCAAATTGTGATTTTTTGCAAGATAAAATTTAATATTTCGGATAAGCAAATCAGTCGCAATTTATTTTTTTTAGATAAAAATATTGTAGATCTAGTTGACTATGTGGAATTGTAGCTTCAACTCGGTAGGAAGATATTTATTTCTATAAAACCCTAATTTGAATTAGGGTATGATATATATTTTCATACAACCTTAGTTTGCATTGGGGCATGAACTATGGAACTACAATATTTTTATGGAGAAGATGATATTGATGTTATAGAATGGTGGAAACAATTTAAAACCTTGTATTATAATTCTTCTACTTGGCACCATTGGCTTCCTCACTATCTTGGAGGAGAAGCTCTCTCTTGGTTTTTTAATTTTAATAGTGCCCATAATTATAAATTCACTTGGGATGAAATGGAGCATGCATTCCTGAGTAAATGGGACCTGTATAAAATATAGCATCAAGAAGAACAAAAGAATGTAAGAAGAGATCTGGAAAATTTCAAAGAAGTGGTAGAAGATAAAAATAATGTCAGTATGCAGATATAGGAAATCATATCTTTGGTAGAAGATAAATTAAAAAGTGTACAAAGGGATTTGTTTGAATCCAAAAGGTTTATTTCACAAGTTCATGGAAACATTCAAAAGGAATAGGATATTATTTCCATTAAACCTAGTAGCAGATATAATTTTATTATTATTTCTTTTGCTAAGTGGTTGGAGTTTCAAGCAAAATAAATTAAGGACATACAATTTAAGGGTGAGAATGTCTAGATTTTTGAATATTTTAAGATCACCATAGATAAATATATTTTACATTCAGATTTTTATGCTATTGATATGTATGATGATGATATTATTCTTGGTTCCTTGGTTAGATTCTTTGGGTACTATTAAGATTAATATGCAAAATAAGTTTATGAGGATGTGGTATAGAAAAAATAAGATAACATTGCAGGATATTTCTTAGCTTAAGGAGAAAGGATCCAAGAAAAAATAAGAAGTGGTTGTAGAGAAACAAATTAGATAACAAATAGAAGAACTTGAAATAGAGTCGAAGAAGGCAGTAGCAACAATAGAATCCATGGAAAAAGTAGTAGCAATCATGGTAGCAGAGTCCAACAAAGCTTTGGAAGAGCACAAGGACACACCAAACAAAGAAAACTTGAAAGAACAATGTGTAGAAGAATTTAAAACATTGGAGCCAAATTTTGAGAAGTCCAAGAAGGTAGAACATCAAGATAAGGGTGCACCATATCACCATACACACCACCATGAGTGGAAATAATCTTGGATGTATGGCTCAAGAAAACAATATTATGGTTCTACATGGAAACAAAATGGCACCAAGTATGGCAATGTTTGACAAAGAAAGTATAGTGATCCTAGTTTTTAGAGTGGTTCACCAGTATCAAGGAATAAGTGGACCCATCATTCAAATTATTGAAATAAATCAGTATAAGCATGGAGCCAAAAAAAGTAGATTTTGTTACTCAAAATGGTAAAGTGACATACCAACATCAACTATGACCACTAATCAATGTTTCACTAGCATGGATGGATGATCGAGATTGATACCATATGCTAACATTGCTTAGCAAATCATATTATATTTTCTTCATATATTTTGAGGATAAAATATTTGTAAGGAGGGTGGCATGTTAGGGTACCTAGGAAAAGATATTTGGAAATATATTATTATATTGTATAAGGGTTGACATGGACCACACATAACCCAAGGTTGATTGTATTATAATATTATATTATATTATAATATTATATTATATTAGTAGTAGTCTACCCAATGTAGAATAAGAAGATGGATATATAAAGAAGAGATATTTGTCATTGTAATCATCATGGAGAAAAATCATATGTAATCATATTTTCCCATGAAGTGGCTTATGGGACTTTGCCCTCCTTAAGTGGCACTCTCATATTGAGAGATCTTGTGAAGTTATTCCTTCCTTAAGGATTATTATTGGTGTCTCCCTATCTTAAGGGTATTATCTATATCTCTATTATTTGTGGATTGTTATTGTGTATAATTATTTGTGGATAAATTATTTGATATTTATTAATATTGGTGAATGATTTATATTATAAGAATAAAGTTTGTAACACTTTAGTCATTTCTCATCTATTGTTTTTTGTTGGTTATACTCCTGATATTGTGACCCATTGATATTTATCCACCAATAGATCCTCCATATTGAGCTTCCATAACTTAAAACTATATCCATTAAATTCTTTGATCTCTACTCGTGTGCTTCCTATTATTTTTTCTTCACCTAGATTCTTTCGTACAATACTCCCACTCAAGAATCAACTTATCCTAGGGTTGAAACCTTTATTTCTTGAACAAAGCTAAAACCTACCTCTAATTTCAAATGAAGAGAAATAATACTATGATAAATAAATTCTAGAAAATAGTAATATTAGAATCAAAGGAAAAAAAGAGAAAAATAACACATTACACAAGAATTTATCCTAGGAAATCCTTTCGAGAAAATCCCTAGCAAGAATATTTTCTAATTGTATAAACTTAACTGTCTTCAATACAATAATATCATTTTGCTTGATTTTTACTTGGGATTACATTTCTTGCAAATTCATTACCAAAACCTCATGCAAGTGCTGCTTTATATACCAATAATACAAGAAGAGGTTTTACAATACCATGGACACAAACCATGGGCCGATATTACATTAACCCAAAAACACCCAAATGGATCTAAAAATAGATGAAAATTCCCCAAAAAATATCCTTGGGGGCTAACACCCTTGGACCCATAAATAGGGGCTACCACCCCGTACCCCCACATTGGGCCCGACCTAGCCGCAAACCCAAATGAAGAAATGTTTATAGAGCATAAATTCCTTTCAGATTTAGTCCCTCCTAAATAACATGGAAAATATTCAACATAATTCCAAAAATTGCATACTATTATGCTGTCAAATTCATGCTAAGAAGATCGCATCCTATCCGAAGTCCAAGCCATAGAACTCAAGGAGCACCCCAATGATAACCAATCAAGCTTTCCCATTGATAAGCCCCAAATGTAGCCCAGTACACCTAAGAGGCACAACCCTCTATGTTTGAACCTATAGGAATGTAGTCCTCTACATTTGCGCCTATATAAATACACCCTGCTATGTTTGAACAATCCTATGCAACTGGCATGCCAACATTGGATAAGAACAAGTAAAAATACTCAGTAATGAAAATTTTGTTTATGTTCAAGCTCTACAAATGATCTCAAGATTTTTATAACTTTTGTGTTCAATAGCATTAGGGTTTTATGCATATTTCATTATTTTGGACCTCATCCCAAGAGGCTCTACCCATGCTATTAAATTTGTTTTTGTTGATCTTTGATGTAGGTTGAAGACTGTTGAAGCTAGTGTGGCCAATAAGGATACACAATCCCACCTACACTTTTATTGTAGCATAGAAACATTGTCACATAAATCCATTTATTTGTAAAAGGGGCTTTCCCCCTATTTTTTGTATTTAAAGCAAGCTTTATCATAATATCACACCTGCACGTTAGGGCCAATTATTGTAAAAAGAGAATGCAACTCTCATGTGTAAATAAAAAATACATCTTATTTTTTGCATTCTACTTATTTTGTTATCTTTATTTGCTAGGGTGTTATTTTAATTGCTACAACTTGTAAGTATATTGTACAATTTGAAAATTTTGTATAAGAATCAATCATGCATTAGAGAGGTTTAATTTTTGTTATTTCTTCAATTGGTATCATAATCAGAATATCTCTAAGGAGTGGGGATTGATATGTGCTTAAGGAGACATAGTACAATGAGGAAGAGGAAGACCATGAGACCCTCAAGCCATGGATGTGGTTGAGATGATAAGAAGAAACATCGCTCAGTTGGATGCACTCAAGACCACCTAAAGGATGGGCATCCAAATTGAAGATGTAAGCATTGAAGAAGAGGGAGCAGACCAAACATAAGTTTACAATGAAGAAGAATAAGGGGATGCTAAGGAATAGTTACTATAGACAATTTTTAACATGGGAAGGAAGCTAAGGTTAAAAAACCCATCATATGATATAATTTCAAACCCTAAAAAACTCATTGATTAGATTGTAGATATGGAAAAGTATTTTGATTTTAAATCAATTGTATATCCTAAGAGAGTGAAATTTAATTATACAAAGCTAAAATGACATGCTTCCTTATGGAGGGACCATGTTTGAATTGAAAGACAAATAAAAGGAAAATAAAATATTAGGTCATGGGTGAAAATGGTCATCAGTGTGAAGGTAAAATTCCTCCTATCAAAATACCAATTGGATATTTTTAGGAAGCTAGAAAATTTGTGACAAAAAAATGAGTACGAGAGATTACACATAGGTAATTATATAGGCTTACCATTTGGGTTGGTCATGTGTAAAATGATGAGGAGAAGTATTTAAAGTATAGCAGTAGACTATAGTTGTCCATACAATATGAAGTTAGCATGATAAGGATAAGTACTGTAGAGGAAGCCTACCAGTACGAATTAAAGGCTAAAGAGAATTTGTTGCAAAAATAACAAAATAATTAGAGAGAAAGAGGATAATTATTAAGAGGATGAGGACAAGAAAATAGTGGAAGTGGAAAAAATATAAGAAGCTAGATACTATAATAACTTCATATAGAATGCCAAATGAGGGGGAGACTTCTCAATAGGAAAATACTATTTTGGTAGAAATGTGGAGAGAATGGCCATCGGGCATTTGAATTTCTGATTGCACAACAAGATGGTAATAAGAAAAATATATTAGGAACCATATTGTAGTAGTGATTGAGGAAAGTGTTGCTTCCTTAAGAGACATGGAGGAGCTAGAATAGGAAAAATATTTCATGATGAAGAGAGTTCTACTAAAACTAGAAAAGAGAGAATGTGAACCTTCTCAAAGGAGAAGTCTTTTTATAATAGTATGCAAATCAGGGGGTAAATGTTGTAAGGTTACTGTATATAGTGGAAGTATGGATAATATTGTATCTAATGAGATAGTAGAAAAATTAGGGTTGAGTAGAATAGAGCACCTGAATCCATACAAAATCTCCTGGCTACAAAAATAACACCAAATTTTAGTTAATGAATAGTGTTAGGTGTAATTTCAAATTGGATCTTACATGGATGAGGTAATGTATTATTTTATACCTATGTATTCTTGCCATGTGTTGCTAGAAATACCTTGGTAATTTGATAGAAAGGCTATACATGATGGTAAGCAAAACACCTACATGATTGTGAAGGATGGTAAGAAATATGTGCTAAGTCCACTGAATGACAATGATGAAAGAGAGGACAATGGTCTAAAGGTATGTTTGGTTTCAAGAAAGTAATTTTTAAAGGAAATGATAAGGAAGAAGGTATGTTTTACATTTATTGCCAAACCAATAAGGGGAGGAATAGTAAACCAAAAGGATGCAGGTTCCAAATGAAGTCAAGGATTTGTTAGAAGATTGTAAAAATTTTATCAGAATAATTACAATATGGATTGCCACCAATAATGAGTATTAGCCACCACATTGATTGGATTCTAGGATCGAGTTCATCCAATAGGGAAGCATATAAACTAATACCAATGGAGAAAGAGAAAATAAAATGACAAGTCTAGGTGTTTTTGGGCAAGGAGTTTATCATGGAAAGCTTGATCTCATGTGTAGTACAAACTATATTTACAAAAAATAAAGGTAGAGAATGGTGAATGCTTACATATTCAAAGGCTATAATTAAGATAACCATAAAGTATAGATTTCCATTGTCATGCATGAATGGTTTTATATATTGATTGAGTGTGGAAACGTACTCCACAAAGAAATATTTGAAGAGTGGTTATCATCAGATCTAGATTAGGAAAGGAGATAAGTGGAAAACCACATTCAAAATAAAATATGGATTGTATGAGTGGTTGGTTACACCATTTGGATTGACAAATGCACCTAGTAGTTTTATGAAATTAATGAATGAAGTGTTGAAGTCATTTCTTGGAAAGTTTGTGGTTGTCTATTTGGATAATATTTTGATATTCAGTAAGAACAAGGAAGATAAATTAACATATTTGAGATTAGTCAAGCTTAAGTAGTGTAGTTTCATGAAAGAATAATTGGTGGACTTGGGTTTTGTGATTTAACTAGAAGTATTGTGAATGGACCTTTAGAAGGTTAAGGCCATTGTAAATTAGTCATTGGCAAGAAGTAAGTTTGAGGCTAGGAGTTTCCATGGTCAATCAAGTTTCTATAGGAAGTTTATTAAAAAATTTAGTGAGATTTGTATGCCAATTATAGAGACCCTAAAATGAGGAAAGAAATAATTTGAGTGAAAAAGTGCAGCAAAAAGAGTTTTTGAGTCCTAAGGGAAAATATAACAGAGCAACCAATTCTAACCTTACTAAATTGTGACTAGATATTTTAGGTGGATTATGATGCAAGTGGGAAGAAAATAGGAGGATTTTTAATCTAGGAAGGTAAGCTTATTTTTTGTATAAGCAAGAAGCTAAATGAGGTGAAGAGGAAATACCCAATCTATGAACAATATTTTTATGCTATCATTCAAAGCCTAAAGTAGTGGAGGAATTATTTACTATAAAAAGAGTTTTTTGTATTCATAGATAATCATTCTTTGTAGTTTATCAACTGTAACCACCAAAAAGGCTCACACCCGAGGTATCCTATTGCAATAATTGATAAAAGCATAACATGCATACAAGAAAAAGAAATTGACAATAAATGAATCAAGAAGAAATACACTTTATTCCATTATATTCAAAGTCAAAATCAAATTACAGGTGCATCCCTATTAGGGATAATCACTTTGATACAATATTACAATAGGAATGTGTAATTGTTTCCCTCTCAAGGGTAGGTGTGATTTCCAAGTGCCTTTCAGGGTGACACGAACTGCTCTAGGGTGGAGGTGCCCTCTTCTTCACATTGGGGAAGGAACTTGATGGTTGGTTCTCCTTTGAAATTGTTCCCTACGGTCAAGAAACAACATAGAAGTGTCAAAAATATAGGCAGCCTCTCATGATGAGGCCCTTTTATGAAAATTGCATAATGATACCATTAAACATGCATAATCAAGAAAACATAAAAAGTGCTTCTAAACTATGCAAATTGAATCAAGATTCATATAATAGCGTAAATATAAGTAGCAGCTACACTATGCATGGATTAAATGTGTAAAACAAGGAATAAAAGTGCATAAAGAACCCATTAATGTCCTAATTGAAGCATAACATGAAGAAGCTAATCTAACCTAATTTTATCGATTAGAAGTCTTCTAAACTATAACCAAACCATGAAAACAACTAATCTAAGCTAATTAATCAGACATAAATGAAAATACGAAGGTGGTTATACCTCTACTACAAATCGTAGCTCTGGTGAGTGATATGCACTGTAAACCATGATTGAAAGCCATGTTTAGCACTCTGATAGGCTTGCCCTCAATTACAAGGGTAGTGGGCTTGACATCCTTGTCCAATTGATGTTCAAGGGTCACCTTCGATGTCCTTCTGATAGGTTTAGTCGTTGAATAGCTATGATGGGCCTTCATTTGCTCGAATTTGCATTTCTTGGCTCTCCTAGACTCCTAGGGCATCCATAATACAATTCATCATGAATATTGGCAAGTAGGTAGGGGATAAGTGAAATAGCTCTCTATTAGTATACTCGGTTGAGTGTACAATTCGACAGGGCTCCGCTACTAAAATATCCAATGCTCTCTCTCCTTGACAATTCGATAGTGCTTCGCTATTCAAATCATCTATGCTCTCTCTCAGAAATTCGATAGTGCTTTGCTATTCAAATCATCTATATTTTCTCTCTCAATAATTCGACAACACTTCACTATTCAAATAATCTATATTCTCTCTCTCAACAATTCTACAATGCTTCTTTATTCAAATCATCTATATAATTTCCCTAATTCGAATGGGTACTTATAGGATGTCTAGGGCTAGGGGTGTTTTCCTAGAGAATCCAAGATCAAGAAGGGGTGGTTAGGATAGTTGGAATGGAATATTCCACCCTCTAAACACCTTCTTCTAGATCAAATGGTCGTTCAAACTGATTTGGCTCAGATTGAAGGCCAACTGAACTTCAGTTAAAACCGTAGGTCATGGCTATGGTCTAGACTGTAAACCGTAGGTCTCAGCCATCAGAATGATTAGGCTAAGGAGCCCAAATTGAGTGGTTAGAACCACTGCTCTATCTTGGAGTCTATCCAATATCTTTTATATGGTCTTGTAACATGTCCATATGAGTAGTCGCCCTCAACATGATGCATTTTAGGTGTCTACAGATACCCCTTTTGAGATGAGTTGTGAGATCGAACAACACCAAGAAAAAATAGACCTCCTAAAATGATGTCAAAGGTTCTATGATGATTATTAGTCAGATCAACATTAGATACCTCTTGTCCTGCAAAAGGACATGCATCCTGGAATCATTGCTTCCAACTGGGTGAAAGGCTTACATTTGAAAAGCTTGTACCCTTCTCATCTCATTCGGTGCAGTTGTGCATTCCATAGGTATCTTCTGACCCATAGATCTGAAATGTGAAGAACAACAAGAAAAATCATATTTACTATTTACCCCAAGCAAAGGGGTAAGCTTATGATAGTTGTTGACAATGATTCGCAAGGACGAATGCAATTTTGACAAGATCAAGGGATCTACGATTTTAGGGATCTTCTGTTGATTTTGATTATTATTTGATATTATGACTACCCCCTCAAGCGATGAGTCGATGAGAGTAATGACAATGATTAAAGCGACAATAGAGCTTGACCGCCATGGACGATCTAAACAAATTTAGATTTTGAGCAAATTAATGCCTTGGCTATGCCTAGTTCAGATTTTTATCCAACTGTTAATAGTATTTGCATATTTCTATCCCATGGAGTAGTCAGGCTACAATAGCCATCTTAGGGAATCAAAATAATACAAATCCAATCAGATTTGTGTTGAATCAAATTATCAATGATTTGTTGAAAATGTGTCCTAGGAGAAATGACATGCAACGCCTCATTCCCGTGGAGCAGTCCGACATCGAAGGCCTTCTTAGGAATTGAAAAGAAGCATACCAGATCAACAATGAAAATTTTACCCTAATTTTCCTTATGGTAATTTAATCATCTTGTCGGATTGCATGGATCGCAAGTCGTTGCAACCGCCAAGTGTATAGGGTAAATTACTGAATTTGAGGCACATTTGGTGTTTTTAATTATTTGATTTTTTTGAATGTTTTGAATTATGAATTGAGTTTATTTATTTGGTTGGGAGGTATGTCGCTCTATGAAAGAATTGTCATAGCGACAACCTCGATTGAATGTACTTTATATTCTTAGCCAGATTTTTTATTTTTAATTGGATCTTGGTGCTTTATTATCACCAAATTTCCAAATTGATTTGATTTTATTGAATTTTGACCCCTTGGGAGGCATTAGTTGATAATTTTAAACCTTCCCATGGTGGGATTTTATTAAATTGCTTTCCAGTTGCAAACTGCAGCTAGGGCCTGCGGTTCCCATTTGCAATTTTGGGAACCGTAGATAGGGCCTGCAGTCCACGTGAAATATGATAATCTTATAAAAAGTCCAATTTTCCAATTTCTCTCATTATTCCCTGATAGTAACTTGCAATCTAGAGTTCTAATAGTGATAGCTGAGAAACTGACCTGCATCCTACCAAACTTCACCTACACCCTACACAACATGATGGCAGAGCGTGAGCAAGCTTCTTCGAGCCACGACGAACGAGGCGAGGGCAAGGTAATTCAAAAACCAAGACCTCACATCCATTACCACTAAAATGAACCTAATTAAGTAATTGGTAAATCAATCATACTAAATTGTTGGCTATGACCCCACCTTAGGCTAGGGTAGCTTCGGATTTACTTTTTTTAATTTTTTTTTCTTTTTTGGCCGCGATATTAGACCAGGCAAAATCTTAGTTGGAGACCATAGGTACCAGTTGCAGTTCCCAATTGGTCAATTGGGAATCGTAGATGCCAACTATGGTCAGCATTCAAAATCCCAACGGTCAATTTTTGACCGCATGCGGACCGTAGGGTTGACCCGTGGTTCGCAAACTTTAGAAAAAAATTATAAATTTTTTAATTTTTCTAAGTTTTAAAAGGCAATTAATGTCATTTAATGCATTTTTGACCTATCTGAATGACAATTTTGATTTGTAGGCCTGCATGATGACATGTTTTTGCAATTTTATTAGTTTTTAGATGTTTTTGATGATTTTTAGGTCATTTTTAAATGTTTTTGTTTGTTTTAGTTAGATTTTTCCTTATATTATGCTTTCTATTTCAGATATTGACCTCTAGAGCTTGAGAGCTTGACATTCTTAAGACTCTCCATGGAGATATCACTCCCAGGAAGTGGTAATGGTTTGGAGCTATTAGATTAGCTATTAGATTTGGCTATGTACTATATTTGTCCACTATCAGGGTAGATCAGGCCTATTTGACTGCATTGGCCTGATGCTGGAATGCGTGGACCAAAATATTTCACCTTACTACAAATGAAATGATAGTGACTTTGGAGGACGTTTACAGGATATTTAGGATCCCTATTGATGGTGAGGCCATTGTCTCTTCGACTTCTAGGGCTAAGGAGTTTGTATTTGATGCCATATTTGGTGCTTAGAGTGAGGAGGCTCAGCATGACATTGACCATGGAGTGGTTCACTTCTGCTATTGGCAGGGGAAGAATGTCTTATCCATATGTGAGGCTATTTTCATGCACCTAGTGGTGCAAGTAGTGCTTCCAAACTCCTCAGGTGTGAGGATTCCCTAGAATCTCTTAGCCACTATCCATAGAGGTATGTACAGCACCATCTGTCATCTAGTACGACTGGACTAGGGGAGCACCCTACTCTACCAACTATATAGAGAGTTCTACCAGATTACTGATTGAAGCCATCGAGGGATCAGTTGCACTCTGCTTCTTTAGATTTGGGGTTGGTAGCATATCAAGATAGAGCATCTTTGGGAGCTACCACTATATATCATGGAGATCGATGATGCCCATCAGTGTTATACCACCTTCTAGCCTCGAGAAGAGGAGAGGTTTAGGAGTAGGACATATGCTAGCAATGTCCATTATTATATTACATAGTTTGTAGGATTCGTCCCAAATGATATTGAGTGGTGGTCGTACATGGAGTGTCCTAACTAGATTTAGGTCATCGAGTGGCTTCGAAAAACTCACCAAGATAGATGGCTACTCGATTAAAAGGCTATGATTAGAGAGTACCAATTTTATTCTCATGTCCTACGACAGTTTAGACTAGTACAGGATATTCCAAAGACCCCTTTGGCTACAGGCACCTAGCTCTAGAGACACATCTTCCATGGATCTAGCCTCTAGCTCTAGGGGATGATCCAAATGATTTCTAGGAGACTGGAGATGACCAAATTGTTACCACTATAGCATATGACAGATGGTGGTTGATGCTACGATGGCATGAATCAGGGCCTTTGGGTAGATTTGATGATCAAGCAGAGGCAACGATGAATATTTGAAAAGGATTGAAAATCCAACTAAGTGTTCTATTATTTACAATTCAATTTATAAGCACTAATGGCCCAAAATACATAACCAAACCCATCAAATCATGGATTTGATCCAATATGCTTAACCATAAGCTACAAAAGTGCAAGGGAGAATGCACGTAAACTTCTAAGTTAAGAGAAAGGAATATTGCTAACTAGAAGATACATTTTAGCTATCTTGAAGTACACACTTCCTACTTTGAGTTCACACTTACTATCTAACACTCTAAATGACAACTAGAAGATAACTAGAGCCCACAAGTGCATGTGAGAAGGAGACTCACTTACAATTATTAATTCGCAAGAAATAAACTATGCAAACCTAGCTAGGAACTACTAGAGGGGTCATATGAAAGATCAAACATCAATCCTCATCATGCTTCCCCACAATAGAAGCATTGGACTCCAATGCTTTCATAAGAGTAGGAAAGTCATGGGACATATTATGAAAAGAAATCCAATGAGCCTGATGCGGCAGCTGTCCTCATCGAGCCACAAGATATGAGGTGGTAGACCCATTGGGAGTTTGTCGAGTCTTCGTGTCATAGATCTGATCTGCATCCAATGGTAACTGAGCATCAGGAACCACGTCCATAGGATGACTGATAGCTGGTGTAGTCTCCAATGTAGATTCAAAGTACAACTTCAAAAGATCTACATTGACGATGTCATGAATTCCCAAGTGTGTAGGAAGATCAAGGCAGAAAGCATTCTCGGACACCTGTTGAAGAATAGTATAAGGCCCATAGCGAATTGGTTTGATTTTTCTATGAGTCTTATCAGTAAAACGTCGCTTGTCAAGATGCAACCAAAATTTGTCACCAACCTGAAATGGATGAGGAATTCGATGTCGATCCATGGCATTTTTCTACTGCTACTGTGTCTTTTGCAAAATCTCAACCACCTTTGATTGCAGATTGTGCAAATGCTAAATAAATGAGTGTGCCTTGTCTTTCTCCTTTTGAATATGTGAAGTGACAAGAGAAGGCAAAGACAAAGGTAACTCATAAGGTGCCAAGGGCTGAAATCCCATACAAACCTCAAAGGGTGAATGACCTGTATAAGAATGTAGGGCCCTATTATAGGCATGTTCAATATTAGTGAGACTCAAGTCCCACTTTGCTGGTGAAGCATGATGATAGATTCGTAAACTTTGCACAAGGGTACGGTTTACCACTTCAATCCGCCCATCTCGATCATGCAGATGATAGGCGATGGAAAAGTTAAGGGAAACTCCCAAAATCTTCCACAAAGAATGCCAAAAGTGACCCACAAAGCGTGAATCACGATCCGAGATAATGATGGTAGGTAGACCAAAGGAACGCCAAATGCTGTCAAAGAAAAATTGGGCTAAGTTTGCTACAAAACTTGTCTTGCGGCATGGAATAAACTTAGCCATTTTACTGAATCTGTCAACCACTACGAACACACAATCATGTTGGCGCACTGTCATAGGAAAACCACTAACCAAATCCATGGAAATGCTTTCCCAAGGACGAAAAGGAATGGGCAAAGGCATGCCTTATCCAAACTTCCTGTTAGCTGGTTTTGAGCGACAACAAACTGCACACTGTTTGAGAAATCTCAACACATCCCTCTGCATTTTAGGCTAGTAGAAAAATTGTTGCAAGTGATGAAGTGTTTTATGCTTCCCAAAGTGACCACCATAAAGTGTAGAATGATCTTCCTTAAGAAGTGACACTCTAGGCTCACAAGGAACACAAACCTTGTCCAATTTGTAAAGAAGTCCTTCTTTGATGTAGAAATCTTGGAAAGGACGCAAATTGGAAGAAGAAGACTTACTCACTTGCTCAAATATTTTTCCAAAATCAGGATCCCGTGAATACCGATTAGGCCAAGTCTGAAATCCCAAGTGTGAAGTGGACATAACTGTTAAGGCAAGAGCGGCTAGAGGCCTACTCAAACAATAAGAAACAGTATTACTCTTCCCCTTTTTGTACTTGATCACCAAGTGAAATTGTTGGAGGTAAGAGGCCCACTTCATATGTCTTGATTCTTCAATTTTACTTTGAGATTGTAAAAACTTGAGAGGCATATGATAAGTGTGTACTACTGTATATTTTCCCAAAATATAATGTCTCCAATACTGAATAGCTTGAACTAATGCATACAACTCCTTGTCATATGTAGAATAGTTCAACTTAGCAGCAGAAAAAGTTTTTGAATGATAAGCATCTGGATGACCATTCTGTTTGAGCACAGACTCCTAAGGCAACTTTAGAGGCATTCGTTTCAATCTCAAAAGGTTGAGAGAGGTCGGGTAAAGTTAACACGAGTGTTGTACAAAGTTTCTTTTTGAGTTTCTCAAAGGCAACTTCTTGGCTTTTCTCCCAATGAAATGGAATTTTGGACTTAGTGAGATAATGCAATGGAGCTGCAAGGGTGGAATATTGAGGAATGAACTTGCGATAAAAATTTGCAAGTCCTAGAAAACTCCTTAACTCAGTGAGAGTTGTAGGAGGGGACCACTTAAGTAAAACATCAACTTTTATGGGATCTACCTGAATTCCACTTTCACTAATCACATAGCCAAGGTAAGAAACTGAATTATTTCCAAAAGAACACTTGGAATAATTGGCATATAATTGATTCTTTGCAAGAAGATCAAGGGTTTGCTGGATATGCCTAAGGTGTTCCTCCCAAATTTTTGAGAAAATCAATATATCATAAAGATATATTATTACAAATTTTTCAAGTACATCATGAAATACATCATACATCAACCTCATGAAGGTTGCAGGAGCATTAGTAAGACTGAAGGGCATGACCCACCATTCAAAGAGGTCCATCTTCGTCTTAAAAGTTGTCTTCCATGTATCCTCAGATTGGATACGCACTTGATGATATCCGCTTTTGAGATCTATTTTTGAAAAGAACTTAGCTCCTTGAAGCTGATCTAATAAATCATCAATGCATGGTAATGGATATCTATTCTTTACAAAAATTTTGTTCAAAGCACGAAAATCAATGCACAATCTCCAAGTGCCATATTTTTTAAGAACCAACAAAATAGGTGAGGCACAAGGTAAGTACTTTCCTTAATGAAACCCTTAGACAAAAAATCTTCTATTTGCCTTTTTATTTCTTCATTTTGCAAAATAGATTGTCTATACATGGGTGCATTAGGTAGTGAAGAACCAGGAATGATTTCAATGTTATGATTAATTGTGTGAATTGGAGGAAGAGACTTTGGCTCCTAAAATATGTGTGAATAACTGTGCAATATTTTATCCATTGAAGAGTGTTTCTTTGTAATGGATGTGGATGTAGAAGTGTTTTGAGAGCGAATGAAAATTAGAGAAACATCACCACATTTTTTAATCACTCTTTTAGTTTTCTTGGAACTTAGAATGATGTTAGGAGTGTTGGTGCTTTTAATGAGAAAGAAATTACCATATTTTTGAAGTGTGTAGGTTCTTTTGAAAGCATCATAAACAGCTCTCCTATCATACTGAAAAGGTTGTCCAAGAAAAGTCCCACAACAATCCATAGGAGTCACATCACAAGTGACTTGATCTATGAAATGTGGGCCAAGTGCAAATTTTAATGTGCAAGTGTGAGTGATTTTTGAGCCTCTTCCACTATCCTTCCAACCCAAATAATAAGGTTTAGGATGAGGCTCCATAGGTAACTTCAAACGCTCAATAATGGACCTCGCAATTAGATTTTTTTGTGAGCCATTATCCACTATACAATATGTTGCAAAATTATGAAGCAAATGGGATCGAGTGATGAACAAAGCATCACGAGCTCCTTCTGATGAACTTACATTTACCAAGGTAACTTCATTAAGCTTACCTCGTAATTCCGTGTATACTCTACTCTCTCCTACAGACTCAAGGGGACCTTTGGGAACATCCTCCTCTTAAGTAGTAATTACTAAACTCTTCTTTTTAAGCTTAAAGCAATCAACTTTTTCATGACCTTTCTTCTTACAATAATTGCAAAAAATTTTAGAAGAAGAAGAAGAAGAATAAGGTTTAGAAGAAGAAGAAGGAGTAGAAGTAGAATTGGAAGGAGAAGAAGGAGATGGAGAAGAAACATTATTCTTTTGAGCAAAATTCTTCTTTTGTGAGAAAGAATTATTCCCTTTTGATGAGTTTGCAACCACTTGAGTAACAGGTGCGCGGAATGCCTACGAATGCACCTTAAACTTGTCCTCCACAAGTTGCACTTGGTTGAAAACTGAATCCAATGTTTCCATAGAAACAAACATTAGTTCCCTGTACAAATGCTCTAACAAGCCACTTTGAAATTTGAGAATCAAAGTTGGAACATCATCCTCCACATTCACAAGTATCCTGAACCTATTGAATTGAAAAATATATTCTTGTACAGACATATTAGTACCTTGTCGAAAATGAAACCATTTAATGACCAATTCCTTAGAATAATTGGAAGGATAAAAATTGGTTTTAAGACAATCTACAAGCTCATCCCATGAGGTGAGTTCATCATGACCTCGCTTTCGTTCAACAAGTACTTTGGCTAAACCAGAAAGTTTTAGCTTAGCATAAGGAACCACATCATCATCTGAAAGTTGAAAGTAAGAAAACCAAGAACTCATGTCAAGAATCCAACTATTCAAGACATCAAGGTTCCTGGATCCATCATAAAATGGAACTTCACAACAAACTCTCAGATGAGAATCATGAGCAGAAGTTGAAGCATTATGCACATAAATGTCATTTACCTTCATGGCAATATTGCCAAGGACTTCTGCCATGGTAGTATCATTAGCTTTATCTGCTAAAGCATTTACAACATGGGCAAGTTCTGCCACTTGGGCAGCCAAGTCAGAAGCCATGTGAACCCGGGTATAAGCCAGGAGTAAAAATGAGAAAGCACTAAATCAAGGAAATCAAATGAAAATTTTCCTTGTTACAATGGAGTGCTTCTGAATTTGAAAATTTACTCCTAAGGCTCAAAATTTTGAAATTTTAAACTAATTTAAGGTGCAATTTAGAATTTATTAATTTAAAAATAACTTAATTAAAAATTAAATTTCAATTAATCAAAGATTAATGAATTTAATCAAGTTATTAAAAATTAAATTAATAAAAACAAAATTTAACATGCAACCTGAAATAGTAAAAATTTAAAAATTACAATAAATTACCCTGATTTTCATGCAACTTCTCAAACTGTAGTGGCACTAATCCCGAGGCATGAATCTGCTGGCCAGTTGCAGTGGCACGGTTCCCGAGGATCTAAGCCTGCATAGTTTTTTGGACCCGATGGTTGTCCTGTCAGGCTCCAATCCTGAGGGTGGGAATAGTGGTGCGACCTCCAAGGTCCAACACCCATGAGGCGGCTGCCTCCAAGTGCTGCCCGACTACTGACAGCAGTCTGACAGCGTCATGACTTTCCTACTCTGCTGACAGTAGTCAAACATCAATCCTCATCAATATTTACTGGTGCAGGGTGTGCCAGTGGATAGAGGGCAGATGGGGCACATAGGCCACCATCAAGGAGGCTCCCAGGGATGACCCAGATGATGAGGCTCCAAAGTATGGTGAGGTTCCTCTTGACAGCGTAGAGGGGTTACTCTTAGCTCAGGTTGCTGACTTGTAGAGTTAGCTTGGTAGATATCAGACTCAGTAGTGTGAGAGAGACACTATTATCACCACTCTATAGGTGAAGCTAGTTTACCAAGATAGGTAGCTAGCTAAGGCATGAGAGGATATCACCAGCCTCACATAGTGAGCTACAACAATAGAGGCTCAAGTTTAGGAGCTCACTAGCACCCATGATGTGGCACTGGCACAACAGGGTGAGGCAGTTGCAAAGAGGGACCTTATTAGGCTGCAGAGGGAAGACCCTACATCCTCTCATATTGTCATGGGACCTCCAACTGATCCATTAGTCATAAGTGTGGATCCTATGGTAGAAATATGGTGGGTCACTTCTCTCATGGAGGAGAGAAATAACTGATTGGATGCGAGGGTAGCTTGCATCTCTCAGTTAGAGGGCTTCATCGAGCTGAGGGGTTTACAGGTTCCCAAGGATAGGCATGTTGTAGGGTCACAAAGGACCAGGACTAGGACCACAGGGTAGTCCTCAATGAGTTCCAGTCACCAGACTCATAGGACTGAGCGGAATCATTGATATTCCACCACACATGGAGCTAGATCTCATAGGAGCCATAGGGATACAAGCGGTGATTCATAGACTAGGGGCGCAAGCCCTCCTTATTACACATTGTTTATGTATGTATTGTACCATTTTTGGAGTGTAATATTGAGGACCTACACAATTGTAGCCTATGGGTATTTTTGTACTCCCAATGTACTTTGAGACACATATTTATATATATGATATGATCATTATCATTTTATGGCTCATTATTGTGTACTCATTTATTTTTGATTTTATGTTTATGTTATGCACATGGATGCAATGCTTATGTTATGCTGATGCTATATGATGTGATGTATGGATGACATGCACTACATATCTATTTGATTTATGATGATGGTATGCAGTGATCTAGATGCTTATATGTGCTTTTTATGATGGATGCATATGGATGCAATGTTTATCCTAACACATATTTGACATTGCTTTATTGTATGCATTAATGTATGTAATGATTTATTTACACGATGCTAATATAATGTAAATGAACATGTATGCTTTAATCACTTAAAACATAAGGAATAAATGTAGATATGTTTATCAATCTAATGGATGACACCACAGAATGTATAAAAATCATGAATGTAATTGAAAATATTTAAGATAAGAATTTAATCAATTAATCACCCATATATGAAATGCAATGGTATGTGATGTTATGATGTGAATGATATAATGTGTCATTCGATTTTCTTTTGCAAAATTTAAAAAATATGCATGATATAGTCAGTGGCCGTCTAAATATTATTGTTAATATCCATCCGATATCTATCCTATATGTTGATTGTGCTTTATATAATGATGTATCATGGATTAGATACTTTGCAATTTGATGATTTGTATGGTTGTGATTTTTGATATTTTGTTGCTATGGGAGATATTTTTGAGGTTTTCCATGAGACTCAAACACCCTAATAGACTTATCAAAAGTTGCATACTAACCACACTAGACTTCTGAGATAAAATATTTTTGCTAGGATAGACCCTAACTGTTCATTATCCCTATGTGTGTAAATGATCATTTTAAGATAAGACACGAGCATTCCTTGATGTTAGGTGGGATTATTTCAGCCCATTGCTAAGATAGGGGTTCCATAAATATCTTATCCAATCCCAATTTTATATTTTAGTTGGACTAAGCCACTAGGCAATGCAGGACACCTAATGCTAGATCTTCCACATTCAAACATTAGTATTGTTAATAAGCGAGTTGCTAATGCATCAGACATATCATCATGCGTAAGGTATAGTATTGCCAAAAATTCCAAGTATTCAAGCTCATTCCTTTCTATCCTTCAATTTTTGGGATACTTGCTCATATGTAGTGGATCAAGGGAGTCGATTCCATATTCATTTTGAGCTGTCATTAGATATTCATTTGATCTCTATTTGAACTAGATTTTAGATCTTCATTTGATCTCCGCTCAGACTTTTGATTTATGATATTCATTTGATCTTAAATTTGAACATTTATTTAAGCCTGTTTTTTAATCTTCACTCGATCTTCACTTTTCGGCATTTACATTTGATAATTTTCTTCAGAAAATTTCCTTTGGAGGATTTACTTGGAAAAATTGTTTTTGACATATCGATTGAGAATATCGATCTTATGATATCAATATGGGATATCACTCTGGGGAGTCGATCTATGATATCAATCTAGGGTATCAATCATGAGGATTTATGTGGGATATCTCTATGGGATATTGCTCATTTTATCGTAAGCAAGGGATTCTGAATAGAGAACTAACCTATCCTTTTGGCAACTGCCAATATTTCCCATACCGTCCGTAGAGAGGGATAAGCAAGAATAACTCTTTTTGCTTCAGGATACCCGATCCTGCTTCACAACTTTCATCTTCCCCTAGTACTTGTTAGGATTTTTTAAATTTGTTGATTAGTGATAGGCTTATGATATGCTAAGGGTTATACTAACCGAACCTTAGCTACAAAAGCAAAGTAAGCTTTCCACTCACTCTTGATAAGACCACTAGGTATGGTTAAGTGACCGGAAAACCCTAGTATATCTCCATAGCAACATTACAGGTTGTGTTGAAAAATACAATTACTCACATGAATGATGGATCATGATAAATACAGAGATGCAGGATTTAAACACAAACTTGGTGTCGTTTGTAACACTTACAAACATAATCCCTCCTACTACAGAATGCAACAAATGACGAATGCTTATATGAAATGCAGTAATGCAATGAATGCATGTGTTAATACAAAATGAGAATGTAAAATTCAAATGCAAAATGCAAATGTTTTTGGATTTTATGCTTTACCAATTTTTTTTGGATTTTATTGATTTTATAATTTTTATGGGTTTTGAGCCTCATAATTGACCAAACGGTGAGTACATGCCTCTGGAGACTTTAGACTGACAAAGTGATTTTTAAGAATCCTTGGAGCTTTTAGGATTGACCAAAGGTATTATGGGTACCTTTGGGGCATTTTGGGATGACCAAGTGATTTTGAGAATTCTTGGAGTCTTTGGGTTGACCAAGTAGTTTTTCAAAAACTCTTGGTGCTTTTTGAGTTTGACCAACGGACTTACAGATGCCTTTGGAGCTTTTTGACTGACTTGAACAAGTGGTTTTTAGGAACCCTTGGAGCTTTTTGGGAAGGGCATGTTTCCCTATATACCCCCAGTGAGTGTGTCATTAGATGACGATGAGGGAGGTGCAATACCTCTAAATTCCTCATGTCTCATTATCGAATGTGGCTTGGCTGGTGGGAAAGGTATGCTACCTTGAAGACCCCCAACATGCATGCTATTTAATGAAAAGTAATTAGCCTATTTAGAAAGAGTGATAGAACTCAACTCCCCTAGGTGAAGATCATATCTCACTAGTGTGCCTATGCTTTTGCATGGGTGAATGAGAGAACCATCCTCGTGGATCTCTTCTCATTCTCCTAGGTCTTCGATGACCCTCTTATATGACTAAAAACTTTGAATGTCGTGTCCATGTACTTGATGATACACACAAAAGGGACCTCTATCAGGTGACCCAATCTCAGATACCCTATGCTTGAATTTGGGTAATATGAATGCCTATGCCTCGTGTAAATTTTAGAACAAAGTTAGAGTAGTCATCTAAAATGAAACTGTTCGATGGACTAGCCTATTGGGCCTACAAGGTGACTGATGACTCCAAGGTTGCTCTTGAGGAGGTGTGACCTCCACTTATATATGTTGGGGGATTATGAGAGAACCATCTACATGATAAACCCCCTTATCAATCACATTTTACACCACACTCTTAAATTCATGACAATCATGAATGTCATAACCCTTTATTTAGTGATACAGACAGTAGTGATGCTCCCTATAACCTATAGGTTTAACTCTATTTGGGTTTAGAGGGATGACATTAGGCAAGGTGATGAACTTGGCCTCCTGTAGCTTTTGAAAGATATCAGACATAGACTCTTACAACGAAGTCCCACTATGCTGTGACTATTTTGGGCTCTTGCCCAAAATTGGTTTACTTTGATAATCCAATGGCTGGGTTAGCCGCATGGGCTTATGCTTTTGCTACGGCTTTTCTTATACTTGCATAGGAAGTGATTCGGCCTCAGGCAAGGGTTGCTTTTGCAATTATAGATTTTTAGTCTGGTTCTTGATCAAATGCAATGCCTTATCTTGCTCATCCATTCAATGCTCCATCCATTCTAGATGGTTTAATATGGTTTGCAATACTGACAAAGAATTCATATGTATTTCTAATGACTGATTCAAAATATCTTTGTCATTTAAAGGAAACATAAAAGTGGATGCTATGGATCCATTAGGTAATTTTAAATCACCTATTTCCTTCACTTGAGTTGATGTGAAATCTTCTTGATAACGCACTTCATCTGTGCTATCCACATATTCATGCCTATGACTCAGCTCAAGCTATTTTTTCACTTCATTATGTTGAACTATGTCACTTTCAATACCCCCAATCTAATATTAGGAACCTACTTGTTTGTGCTCTCAAGATGGTGTCATGAGAAATAAGTCAGGAGTGACTAATTTCAAAATTTTTGGCCTTGGCAGTGTGAAAACACCACTGGATTACCCCATCTCAGGCTCTATGTGATTAAGAATCACTTGATTGTCTAACCTAATTTCAACCATTCCCATAAAATCATGAGAAAAATCCATAATTACCTATGTTGTAGGTAATTTTTCAACATACCAAGGTTGTTCTATTTTATTTATGATAAATGAGCCTTCCTCATGCTCATACGATGTCTCCAGGATAGGATACGTAGGTGGAGACTCAATGAAAATTTGACCTAGATCCTTCGTGGACTCTATGGTGGGCAACATTGTAATATTGGCATCTATAAACTCTTCATATTCACCATAGTCCTTGTGAGAACTATCTGGTGACATGTCGGATGAAGAGGGTGTGATACACTCGGGTGCATCCATGACCACGCTAGGTTCCTCCTCCTTGATAGGAGTGTGAAGATCCTCTAATGACAAATCCAAAGCGGCTGTGAGCAACTCCATAAGGGCATTCATTAATCCTTCCCTACTAAGTGGTGTCGAGAGTGCAGGGGTTGTAGGTGACTCCATAGGTGATAGCAGTGGGGATGGAAATTCCAACACCATCTACGAAGCTGTGTCTACACTTTGGATAGGCTCATCCAATTGGGCTTGCAGATGCATAGGCACCTCACCTGGTTCCTCTGAATTATCCTAAGGCTTATAATACTTGAAGGTATCTGGGTTCACTTCAACTACATGAACTTCACCCCCATGGGTGTACTTAATGCACTGATGCACTATTTATGGTACACACTCCATGGCTCTTATCCATGGTATTACAAGCAACATATTATACTGTCTTGATCCCTCTAAAATATAGCATACTTTAGGAATAATCTTTTGTCCCACCTCAATGGGGAGGACTATTGTGCCTACTGTAGGGGATTCCACATCATTAAAGTTTTGCAATATGAAATTAGTTTCCTTGATGTGAGATGGTGGAATTTTGATATGCTTGAATGTTGAGGTGGTAATGATATTAATAGACGATCCTGTATCCACCAACACTCACTTATACATAATTTTTTGTATCCTCGCTATGATATGCAATGGAGGATTAGATTCCCTAATAGGGATAGGTTTTAATTCTTGTTTATGGAAAGTAATCATGGGTTCCTTATATGGTGGAATAGACTGTATATGCCCCAAGGATTTTGATGACTTTCGAGCATTGACACTACTTACCTGTTGGACTTTACTACTCTCGACCTCATGCTTACGCAAGGGATCCCTAGACATATCTTTCAATTGCTCTTTGATAGCCCTAGGCGTGTCTATCTGCCTTGAATAATGGATATCTACTCGCTTAAGTGGCAACTCTTGATGATGCACTAGGTGCATCATGTTGACCTATTGCCAAAGCACTCTAGGTATGAGCTTCTTTTCAAAAATTACCTCACATGATTTCTCTTCACATGCTTTTTATTTGTAACTTCTCTCTTCATGCCATTGGAGATCATCCAACATTTTTTGATGCACTCTCTTTCTCTCTATGGACTCACACTCTAGGCACTTATGCCGACGGTGCACTTCCTCCAATTGGTCTTGGAGTAGTTGCCTCTCATGGGCTGCACGGGACTCATATTCCCCATAGGAATGACTCATGGAGTATGATCCACCACTCTCTATCTCACCAGGCTGATACCTAATGACTTGGTTTCTCACCATATGTGAAGAAACCCCATGATCTGTATGGGTGAACCCCCTACGTGATGAAGGGAGCTCGTGACGACTCTTAGAAGGTCACGCTAGGAGGATTGGATCCTTAGGTGCATGGTGAGTGCGACACATAGCAAGGAGGAATATGAGGTTTGAAAGATCCTTAGGAGAACATTGGGAGCATTCAAATACCCTCCATGAACTCTCTAACTCATTAGCTCGTGATTGAGCTCTATCATGCCTAGTCATCATGATGAACCGACTAAACAAGACTCGAGAGGTTTCCTCTCTTACTAAAAATTATGGCCTCAAGGAGGGCCTTATCTTGATGTATTAAGCAATAAAGAAGCATACAAAGTAAACAATGTGATTATCTCCTTTACATTTTAAAATTTAATCCCTAAATTATTTGATGTATTTTGAATATTTGTTGTATCAGTGTAGAAACTCTTATCGTGTTTTGCAAAAATTGTTGTATTTTATTCTCAGTTTAATGGCTTTCACCTGTATGCTCACAGCTCGAAAACTTGGCTGTGAAATCCAAGTCATGTAATACAACCTATAATGTGTGGTAATGAAGCCCACACACGGTCAAGGAGCACAAGTCCTCCCAGATACTCACCCGTTTTCCCCCAGTCAACGTTATACCCTCCGAAGAGAATACATGAAAATTTTCCAGGGTATGAAAAGTTCTCGGATTTAGTATTGGTCTAGTATCTAAAAGTTTCACGGGATTTGGGCCAACGGATGGAAGTTACGCCCACCGTCGTTGAACCCTACTAGTGGTTGGATGTCAAGCCCAAATCACAAGTGTTTAAGTGCCAAGTGGTGTGTGTGGTTACTTTTAATGTACATAAAATAAATGCATCATATAGCATACATGCTCATTTTATAAATGCTTGTAATTGAAAGAACATTTTAAATTAAGAAAATGCAAGCTATTCTAGATGCTCTTTAAGACTATGCACATTACGATGATAATTGGCCACTAATTGGGCCTCATACATGCAAACCAAACACACATATTTATCAAGAACGATGTAGACTAGGGCAAACTACAATCAAAGGTTCATTGTTCCCAACAACGCCTTTCTATTGGAAGAAAAATGTGAAAGTAAACTACGACAATTGATTTACCCTTTTCTTAGTTCTTTTCCTAATTTGCATTTGAATTAAACTTACTATAAAAACATGAGCAGAAAAGTAACAGAGGTTTGAAAATAGGACCTACCTCAGGTCCTGCATTGGCTGATATTCTGAATATGACTATCTGTGTTTTTAGAGGGAGACCACAGGTCTGATCTATAGTTTTGACTATAAATCATGCTTTGTACCTATAGTTTAGATGGTGGCCCATAGTTGATAGTTGTGGTCTGTACCTGCAAGTGCAAAAATAAGAAAAACACAATCAGGTCCTATAAATGCAAGGTTCCACCATGATCGCCTTCTGTAACCACCAAAAATGCTCACACTCGAGGTATCCTATTGCAATAATTGATAAAAGCATAACATGCATACAAGAACAAAAAATTGGCAATAAATGAATCAAGAAGAAATACTCTTTATTCCATTATATTCGAAGTCAAAATAAAATTACAGGTATATCCCTCTTAGGGATAATCACTTTGATACAATATTACAATAGGAATGTGTAATTATTTCCCTATAAATGGTAGGTGTGATTTCCAAGGGCATTTCAAGGTGACACGAACTGCTCTAGGGTGGAGGTGCCCTATTCTTCACATTGGGGAAGGAACTTGATGGTTGGTTCTCCTTTGAAACTATTCCCTACGATCAAGAAACAACATAGAAGTGTCAAAAAGATAGGCAGCCTCTCATGATGAGGCCCTTTTAGGAAAATTGCATAATGACATCATTAAACATGCATAATAAATAAAACATAAAAAGTGCTTCTAAACTATGCAAATTGAATCAAGATTCATATAATAGAGTAAAGATAAGTAGCAGCTACACTATGCATGGATTAAATGTGTAAAACAAGGAATAAAAGTGCATAAAGAACCCATTAATGTCCTAATTGAAGCATAACATGAAGAAGCTAATCTAACCTAATTTTATCAGTCAGAAGTCTACTAAACTATAACCAAACCATGAAAACAACTAATCTAAGCTAATTAATCAGACATAAATGAAAAGAGGAAGGTGGTTATACCTCTACTACAAACCACAGCTCTATTGAGCGGTCTACACTATAAACCATGATCGAAAGCCATAGTTAGCACTCTGATAGGCCTACCCTCAATTCCAAGGGTAGTGGGCTTGACCTCCTTTTCCAATTGATGTTCAAGGGTCACCTTTGGTGTCCTTCTGACAGGTTTGGTGGTTGAATCACTGTGATGGGCTTGTTTGTTTGGATTTGCATTTATTTGCTCTCCTAGACTCCTAGGGCATCCATAATGTAATTCATCATGAATATTGGAAAGTAGGTAGGGGATAAGTGCAATAGCTCTCTCGTAGTATACTCAGTTGAGTGTATAATTCGATAGGGCTCGACTTCTCAAATCTCCAATGCTCTCTCTCCTTGACAATTCGACAGCGCTTCGCTATTCAAATCATCTATGCTCTCTCTCAAAAATTTGATAGTGCTTCACTATTCAAATCATCTATATTATCTCTCTCAATAATTCGATAGTGCTTCACCATTCAAATCATCTATATTATCTCTCTCAATAATTCAACAGTGCTTCACTATTCAAATCATCTATATCATTGCCCTAATTTGAAGGGGTACTTATAGGATGTCCCAAGGCTAGGGGTGGCTTCATGGAGAAGCCAAGATCAAGAAGGGGTGGTTAGGATAGTTGGAATGGAAGCTTTCATCCTCTAACCACCTTCTTCTAGATCAAATGACTGTTCAAAATGATTTAGCTCGGATTGAAGGCCAATTGAACTTTAGTTAAAACCGTAAGTCACAACTGCGGTCTAGACTATAAACCGCAAGTCTCAACAGCTGTTCAGTTGTAAAACTTTGGTCTAGGCTATGATTCAGACTGATTAGGCTAAAGAGCCCAAATTTAGTGGTTAGAACCACTGCTCTATCTTGGAGTTTGTCCAAGATCTTCCATATGGTCTTGTAACATGTCCATATGAGTAGTCACCCTCGACATGATGTGTTTTAGGTGTCTACATAAAAAACTAGAGCAAGTTGAATCAAAGGCATATGAAGTGGGTGTAATGTTTGTAATGATATTCATTTATCATGAAGTACATAAGTATCAAATTAAATCAATTCGATATTGCCTTGAGCAAGCAAAATGTATTGGTGAAATGATGAGGGTAGAAGTTGTTAGTTTTTATGCCATGAAGGAATTTTATAGGGATGATGAATATTTAAAGGAATATTGGGTGGCATGTAGTGATCCTATTGGAGGAGAGAGGATATCATTGCTTTAATATTTCATCCAAAAAGGATTGTTATTAAAGGGTCATCGATTGTGCATACTATTGGTTTAAAAAATACCTAAGGTAAGGTTGTGTGCCCATAGACCTTGACCAACATTGAATGACCTTGAAGTCATTATGCTTCTATGGTCAATATTTGGAGGAGGCCAGTTTATTTGAATTTCAAGATAATTGTTCCTAAAATATAGGGGGAAAAGTGTGCTAAAATAAGTGAATAGAGCTAAATATAGAACTTATGATAGTGTTGTATAAGCCACATAAAGATACATGCATGGTAGAAAACTATGCAATTAATAAAACTACTAAATTGCCTAATAGACCAACCGTTTTTTTTACCAATTATAGAACAATCATTCATTTACCATATAGCTATCAAACTACAAATTCTAGAACCATAGAATGAATCATGAATAAAAATCTAGAAAGTAGAATTAATATCGTGAGCATTCAACAATTCTAAATTAGAAATAAGCAATTATATATACATACATGTTCTTCAATGAAGCTGAACTAGAAGCTAAACAACAATCCCTTTATATTTCTCAATGTGTAATATGTTTTATTCATGTAAATTGTAAAATATGAAAACCAACCATTTTTTATTCTACATGCTAGTATTTATAGCCTTTTGCAATACATTCAGTATCGAGGCATGATTACCTATGAGGTGGATTACCATTATATCATAAGATTCACTAGTTTGCTAAGCCACTTGGAGGTATGATTGTTCTAACTTTCTAGTTATGGTTTTCTAACCTGGTTAGAGTTTGCACCATATTGAATCTTATTGATCTTGTTATTCACATTTGGTTCATTGATATTTTACTAATATTTTAGCTGATCCACTCTAAAAGCATGTACAATCATCTAGGTAAATATTTTGTTGTTAAGGTTATCTTACAAGTGATCTTGTTTAGTACGCAAAAGGGGATTATGGTATTCTATACATTGAAAAATGGATATTGAATGTAAAACATGATTTATTGACACATATTCATGGTTGTCGAATGTGTTACAAAGCTCTTGGAAAGTGCCAAATTTTTGGTATCCTTGCTAACTCTGTTTGGGTACAAAATTTCAGGTCAAAATAGGAGTTAGCCAAATTCTACATCCTATCTCTTTGATTGTACAATGAGTTTTGGATACCCCTCCTAGCTTCATCTAGGTACAAAATTTTTGGTAGTGTGATGGACCTTTTGACACTTCGTTGGGATCCATTCAGGTACAAAAGTTTTGGGTAATCAAAAACTTTACCAAATTCTTCATTTTACTCTTTGGATGCATGCTGGAATTTTGTTACTTCTGTTGGCTTTGTTTGGGTATAAAATTTTTGGCCAGTATGGGACTTAGCCAAATTCTACATCTTGGCTCTTTGGTAATGCGATGGGTTTTGGATATTACAACCCAAGAGTGATTTAATTAAATTCACGATTAATATAGTTTAGATTTGATTTATTAGATCATCTATTCATCTTAAATTTCATTTGTGATCTCGTATGTACTTGTGCCCTCCAAGTGGTGAGGATGCAACCCTCCTTAAGTGGTAAATCATATTGTGATTTTATTAATTCAAGTGCTTCATATATTTCTAATAATTGCTATTATATTTGCATGTGTATTTGTTGTGTCTAAATTATCACATTGCATTCAGGTAGATAGGAGTTTCTTATCAAGTGGTATCGATTCAACGATCTAGGGGAGCATGGCATTGTGGCAGCCAAAACTTCGCTCATATAAGGTAAAACATAGGCACAACTACAAACCAACAGTTTCAAATGGTGGAGGCAACGCCCATTTTGGGAAGTGCAAAGGCAAGCTCAGAATCCAATAAATTAAATTCCTGTGCTTCGGACATCAAAATTTAGTCGACGATATCTTGTGTATTAATATTTTATATTAATATCACAAGGTTTTATACATAGCACTATCGATATCGAACGCATCATATTTCAAGCACAATATATTCAATTTTAATGCTTGCAAACAATGGGTTTTTAATGGTGATCGAAGGAACCAGGACCTTATGGAGGTGAACACAATGATAAAATGAATCACTGCAACCATATTCAAAAGGACACAATAGAATCCCTAATTGACGTGCAAGGCAGATAGTTAAAATTATCAGCAAATGATTCATTTACCCATGGACGAGAATTTAGGAAGATGCTACAGGAATCGATGAATTCATGCATGAATTCATTGTAGACTCTATAATTTATAGTCATTGTTACTGCAAGTCACCACTAACCAATCAAATGATGGGAAATAAAAAATTAAGGCATAAAAACTAAGGTACATAATTTTTTTTTTTTTTTAGTTTGGAGCAATTATCCCACATGTAGTGTGGGTTGGCAAGGTAAGGGTTTAAAACCAAATAAATGTCCCAAGTTGGGTGTGACTTAAATCACATAGCCATCTCTCCTCTCATGTGAGTTACTTATGACATGTCACAGTTGTGGTTAGTTTTTATGTCACCTTGTGTCCATGTTGTTGCTGTCTAGTGGTCCCTACCTCTCACTTTCGATGTCCAGTGGTCCCTCCATCTCGCATCATGTGTTCTAATTCAATATGTATTGTCCTTGTTGTCATTGTGTCCTTCATGGTATTCGGTACTCTATAATCATGGTCATGTCAGTTCCTCTCTTGAGTAGTGTTTATTGTTGCCTAGTCACTAAGTCTACATAGCCTGTGTCGCATCATATTTTCATCTAGCTTGGGTCCACGCATTCCATGTCATGTTATCTGTGGGTGTCTAATCCATGCAGTGGTGTCATGTCAGTTTCTATCATGTCTAGTCCTGGGTGTCTTAATCATCTGGACGTGGTGGTTATCTCAAGTGCTTTATCACTGTTTGCTACTAGCCATTAAGGAAAATAATTATTGGAGAATTTAAATTCAAAAGTAGCCATTGGAAGATTCAAATTTAAAACTCTGTATTGCAGTTGTAGCGATAGTTGAGTGAAAAAATACCAAATTTTTACCAAAATTAACCAATTTTTTTGCAAAAATTGAGGGTAAAACTTTGTAAGTAGGACTTATTACAAAGTGCATGAGCATAATGTGGACCAAAGGACCCAACGGTTGATTATCCAACTCTGAGAATCTAAACGAAGGACTCCTAAGATCACCAAGAAGACCTCCCAAAACAAAAGGTACACAATACAACTTTCATTTACACATTAATATTTTTTATCCCGATCATCCAATTATTAACATCATGGCTCCCATTCCTTCTCCTACCTCATTCTATGAGAATCTCACACATGAGGAAATAGAAAACCCCAATGCCAAAAACTAAAATATGCAAAAGTGTGTCACTCAATGACTAGAGGGCATGAATAATTTGACTTCAATGTTGACACAACTAATGACCAACCAAAACCAAACAAACCCTCCTGCCCCAAATCACTTTCATAGATAGAGGAATAATGATTATTAGGATAGGGAGGAAATTTATCAACAACCAAGAGGTACTAATGCTGTTAACTTCCCATGCATTAATATGCCCACCTTTGAGGGTAATTATCCACGTGGGTGGTTAGCTAAAATGGAAGACATTTTAGATTTATACCAGATTATCAAATTCAAAAAAATTCCTTTGCTTCCTCCAAACTAGGTACTAAAGCTTACCAATGGTTTGCATGGCAAAAATATGAGCATAGGCATCCCATATTATGGGATGAATTCAACACACTTTTCCTCAATAGATTTTATGAGTAATCTTCATTTTCTTACATGGTGTAGTTGTTGTCACTTAAGAAAATAGGATCAGTAAGGGAATATATTTCAGAATTCACTAGTTTTTTTTCATATGCAAGGAAATTACCATCTGATGTGGTGGTATACGCTTTTAGAAATGGGTTGAAAGAGAATATTCTAATTGAATTTGACTTGCATGATATATACACTTTAGATACCTATATAAATATTGTCAAGTTGGCTGAGAAAAAGGTGCAATATGGAACATCTGTCCAACGTGATTCCTATAGTCGACATCAATATCACAACAACTCTTTCCATAGAAATGATCAACCATCAAGATATTACTGCTTTAAATATCACAAATACCATCCAAAATATCAAGCATGTGTACCAAGAAAAACTTTCAAATAGAATATATTGACATGGAAGATGAAGAGGAAATAGAGGATATCAATTCATCTGACTCACCCATAGTAGAAGAACAAATTGAACATAGGGAGGCAATAGTTGAAGAGGACACTATGGCAATTTTAGTACATGCTCTTATGGGACTATCAGCTCACCATACAATCAAAGTATCAGGATTCATTTGACAAAGGAAGGTAAATGTGTTGATTGATTTAGGAAGTACTCATAATTTTATCGATACAAAAAAATCCAGGGAATTAAACTTACACATTAATTCCTCCAATCAATATAAGTTTCAAGTTATAATTGGAAACAAAGGAAATGCTCAATTTATCAGTAGAACAACTCCAATTTTATTACAAATGGAAAGTTATACTTGGCATGGGCCTCTTTTTTTTATGAATTTAGGGAATTCATACTTCATTTTGGGAGTTGAATGGTTAGAACAATTACACATGGTCAGTTTTAATTACAAGCAACACTTTGTGGAATGGAAAGAAAATGAAAATACCATTTTCCTCCAAGGAATTCCAAGACCTCCATAAAGGGTAGTAAGTTCCCACAACATGGAGAAAATATTAAGAAAATGTAGTTACAGATTCATTGCTCAAATTAATTGTATGGGAAGACCAGCACAAGATATACCAGATATTCAATAAAAAGATCTGTAAACCATTGTGGCTAACTATGATGATGTCTTCCAAGAACCAAATGGACTATCTCCCAAAATATCTAATGACCATGCCATACACCTTGTCCCATGAAGCCTTCCTCCCAATGGTCATTGTCAAAAAAATAAATTGAGAAAACTGTCTAAGAAATTTTAGAACATAGAGTCATCCATCATAGCACTAGTCCTTATTCTTCACCAATATTTTTGGCCCGTCGCAAATACAATTCTTGGTGTATGTGTCCCGATTTTTGTCCCCTTAACAAAATCACCATCAAGGATAAATTCCCTATCCCTATCATTGATGATTTACTAGATGAACTACATGGTGCAAATTTTTTTACAAAATTAGATTTAAGTTTTGGTTTTCACCAAATTAGAGTTAGGGAAGAGGACATTCCTAAAATAATTTTTCGTACTCATGAAGGTCACTATGAATTCTTGGTCATACATTTTGGTCTCACTAATGCCCCATCCACATTCCAAAGTCTCATGAACCATGTGTTTCATCCATTCCTTTGTAAATTTATCCTAGTATTTTTTGATGACATACTCATATACAATAAAACTTGGAAGGATCATTTGATGCACGTGGGAAGGGTTCTTCATATACTACACAAGGAAAAATTATTTTTCAAATGTTCTAAATGCTCTGTTTGTGTTCAAGAATTTGATTACTTGGGTCATATAGTTTCTCAGGAATGTGTTAAGGTGGATCCAAATAATATAAAGGTAATTCAAGATTGGCCCTTACCTAAAACCATCAAGAAACTTCACGATTTTTTGGGTCTTACCGGCTACTATCACAAGTTTATGCATAACTATGGAAAAATTGTAGCCTCTCTCATGACTCTTACAAAAAATGATGCTTTTCATTGGTCATAAGTAGCCACTCAGACATTCAAGGCCCTCAAAGAGGCAATATGTACTACTCCAATTTTGGTGACTCTGGATTTTCACAAACCATTCATGATTGAATATGACACTTTAGGAACAGGTGTTGGGGAAGTATTAATGTAGGAAGGTCAACCATTGGCATTTGAAAGCAAACAACTTTCAGGAATTATTTTGGAAAGGTCCACATATGAAAAAGAAATTTTGGCTATTCTACATGCGGTGGAGAAATGGAGACACTACTTAATCAGTAGTTGTTTTATTATTAAAACCAATCATAGTAGTATCAAGCATTTTCTATAAAAACAATTTTTTTATCCAAAACAAACCAAGAGATTAACAAAATTGTTGAGATATGATTTTATTATCGAGTATAAGAAATTTAAATAAAACGTGGCAGCAGATGCATTATCGCAAAAATATGAAGATGAAGTGGTTATTAATGCTATTTTAGGTCCATGTTCCCAATGGATTTCTCAGCTACAAAAAGAATGGTTGTCAAATATAGAAACTGCTCAAATAATTCAGGAATTATCATCAGGTTCATCCAAGCATTCTCTTTTTTCCTATGATGATAAGGTTTTAAGAAGAAAGAATCATATTTACATTCCACACAATTCTATAATCAAATATCAAAATTTGGACGAATCGCATGCTTCTCCATCAATAGGACATTCAAGGTTTTTGAAAACATATATGTGGATAAAACAATCCTTTTATTGGAAAGTATTAAAGGCAGATGTTAAACAATGGGTGGCTGAATGTGAAGTATGCCAATGCAATAAGGGTGAAATAATCAAATCACCACGATTGCTTCAACCATTACCTATTCCAGATCATCAATGGGAATATATTTCAATGGATTTTATTGAAGGTCTTCCTAAATCAAAAGGAAAAATAGTAATTTTTGTGGTAGTGGATCGCCTCTCCAAATATGCTCACTTCCATGCTTTACAACATGTATTTTCAGCAAGCAAAGTGGCTAACGTATTTATGGATTCAATTTTCAAATTACATGGAATTCCAAAAAATATTGTACGTGATTGTGATCCCATATTTACTAGCAATTTTTGGAAAGAATTACTTCATATTAGTGGTACCAAGTTGAATATATCCTCGACATACCATTCACAAAAAAATGGCCAAATTAAGATAGTTAACAAATGTTTGGGTACCTATCTAAGATGTTTTTCTTAGGATATACAATATCAATGGAGTCATTGGCTTTCCTTGGTAGAATGGTGGTACAACACTTCGTACCATTATTACATTAAGATGTCTCCATTTGAAGCATTGTATGGAGTCAAACCACCAATAATAGCAGATTATGTTCTAGGTTCTTCCAAAGTGGCCCAAGTAGATGATGGGTTCCATCATTGACAGTCAATACTCAACGTTCTGAAATACAACTTGGTCCAAGCATAAAATTGTATGAAGCAGTAACAAGACACACACCATTTAGAAAGATAATGTGTTTCTGCATTTGCAACCCTACAAACATATTTCATTGAAGATCAAGACCAGTCAAAATTTGGATCCAAAATTTTATGGACCTTACAAAATAGTGTGTCGCATTGGAGAAGTGACATATCAACTAGAGCTTCCTCCCTCATATCGTATACATTCTAGTATTTCATGTTTCCTATCTCAAAAAGGTGATCGACCAAAAAGTAAATTCTCAATTAGAATTACCAGTACTCGATGAAGGACATATATATCTCCAGCCTAAAGTAATTCTACAAATTAGAACATGTATGCTCAGATCTCGTCACATCAAATAATTTCTCATAAAATGGTAGGACCTACCTGAAAAATATGCTACATGGGAACTTGAAAGTATTTTCCAGACATTTCCAGCTTTGAGTACAAAGCTTTCCGAGGAGGGGAGCCATGTTACAACCCTAACATAGCTAGTCAGCTATGTTGGTGTTTCCAAGAGTGATTTAATTAAATTCACTATTAATATAGTTTAGATTTGATTTATTTGATCATCTATTCATCTTAAGTTTCATTTGCAATCTCGCACAGACTGTGCCCTCCAAGTGGTGAGGACGCAACCCTCCTTAAGTGGCAAATTAGATTGTGATTTTATTAATTCAAGTGCTTCATATAATTTTGAGAACTGCTATTATATTTGTATGTGTATTTACTGTGTCTAAATTATCGCATTGCATTCAAGTGGATAGGATATTCCTATCATGCAATGGGTTTTGGATGGCCCTCCTGGATCCCTCTAGGTAAATTTTTTTGACCAATTTAGGAGTTAGCTATTTTTCATGATATTTGACCTCTAATAGTGTGACAGACCTTTTGAAACTTTATCAAGTTCTATTCAGGTGTAGATGTTCTGACCAATCTAGGACTTAACCAATTTTTTTTTTTGCTCTTTGGGTGATGATGGAGTTTTGGTACTTTTTTTGGCTCCATCCAGGTGCAAAAGTTTCAATGGATTAAGGACTTAGCCACATTTACATTAATTTAACTCCTGCTTCATTAAGGGCAGTGATCTCTGCATTAGGCCATTTCTAGTTTCTAGCATGCAACATGTTGTTGGGGTCCATCCACTTGTCAATGGTAGACAAAATTTTTGATAATTTCTAATTTTTGGGTGATAGGAGCTAGTAGCCCATTTAATTGCTGCTTAGATATGATAGATCCAAAGACTTCCATACTTGGATAAAAATCACAATATTTAGTCTTTTCATCATATTTCTACAAAAAACCATGTGGATAGGGTAGGAACAAAAATTACCCATATTCTTGGTGAATTATAGGGGACTTGCACTTGTGGGAATAAGGAACTCAAATAGCCATTTTCAAAATTTAGCACTTTCTAGGTGAAGGAGAAGAGATTGAGGATCTAGAAGAAAAACATGAAAGAATGTAGCTGGTATCTACCGTAAGATAAAGGAGTGTGATGTGTGATAGGGAAGAAGGTGCATGTACAAAAGGGTGGCAATAAATGGAGAGAGAGAGAGAGAGAAACCAATGTAAAAGCATGGGGAGGACAAAATATGATATGGAAAACTATTTACAAGGGATGGAAGAAGAAGTAAATATACCATTAACCAAAGTGGTTTATTGTAAATTTAACTGGTGAATACGAGAAGAAATGGAATTTTTGAAAAACATTAATAAACAAAATGGAAGTTCTAGAACTATCTCACCATAAGGGTAAGAGAAATTACCTAGTTCATGTGACACCCCAAGAAGCTACACCTCTGTAAGTATACTTCACTATAGCTAATAGCTACTTCAATAACATAAATACTACCATGATCATTTACTATATTTACACCTTATTTTATTTCTTACATAGTTTAGTAGGAATATACTCTATTGATCACAATTTGTCGTACGAGTCTTCAGTTGTGATCTTGAACTCATCTTGATTTTGAAAATACTTCACTTACATTGCACATGAAGTATTATATAGGGTAGATTTTTTAAGGAATATTCTACCATTTGGTTCTTGTTGAAATTATACCTTTAGATTAGGTGCTCTTCTCAAAATATTTGGTTTCATGTGAATCCTCTCTTGAAATTCCTTTTATGTCGATCTAGGTTGTTCTTTCTAGAAAATTTTCACTTGACTAACATCATGTTTGCATATGGTATAATGTGTTATTTTATTTACACAAGTTGTAACAAATCCATCTCATGCCTTGTATGTTTTTAGATGCATCTTATTTAAATTTTTGTACTACTATACTCTTGTCCATTGGGCTACGAAGTAAAAATAATAATAGTAAGGGGAAGAAAAACTAGAGGATGCTTGATAAACATAATTGATGGTATTCAAAATTTATTTTGAATTCATTTTTACACATAATCTAACAATATTTTGTTGTATATTAAAATTAATTAACCAGTATTTGCTCACTACAATAATCTTCTTTTCTTATATCTCTATTATATAAACTAGATGTAATATAATTAGTAGATATGTTAATATTGTATCTGGTTATTTACTTGTCAACTATGTACACAAAATTATGGTGTGTTTGACATGCCTAACTTAGGATAATCCGTAAATATTATCGTATGAACCTGTAATCCTCAGACCATATGATGCTAAACTTGAGTCTTTCTTCATACTCAGTCTACCACAACTTCCAATTATTACCAATCCTAGGTAAGTTCCATTTTGACTTTGACCCTTGTTCTAAAAAACCTATATTCTGGTCTTGCATGGTTGGTATTGCATTGTTTTGAGTTGTGATGACTTCTTAGTAGAGTTATCAACTAGACATTAGTTTTTTTATGGCTCTTGTAAGTATTTCCTTGCCTTGGACATAAAATTCATTACCCTTTTCTTACTTCCTTTACTAGTTGCTATATTTAAAGTAGCTACCCAATGATAGTAAAAACTGTAGTCATTTTATTCCCATTGGGGATTAAGATCAATTATTGGATGAACATACAATATCTGGTCAAAGGACAAATAACATAGTTCAAATTGAGTTGACCTTGCTTTTGACGGATCCCCTAATTCCATCCTTATATTGCACATGATTTCCTTCCTAAAACTTATCTTTTGCTCGCTATAACCTTCAATGCAAAAGGATGTATGCCTTGATTTGATACCTTAATGATATTCATGGCACATAGGACCAACAACTAATATTGTTCCTAGGTTATGTATCCTTTTGTTTGTCTTAGAACATATTAGGATAAGAATATTCTAAACAACGTAGGTACATCAACTATCACTGTATCTTGAATCATAAACAAATATAGGTTCCCACATATCATCATTAGGACATTGCATAGAAACACCTATTTTTAATGACACTCCCTTAAAATACAAATTTTTCAGTTCCTGTATATTTGGGTTCAATCCCAAACTTTTACATATTTCTAGTGGTATAATTCATATTTATGCTTTTGGATCTACTACACAATTATGTAATATATATTTTTCTAGGAAGAGAGCTACATAAAACATAGGGATAATTTTATGCGATATTTAGGGGTAAGCCTATTGTAAGTGTGTTATTGGTTTCTAATGATATTCCAATGGAAAGGTAAATTGGGTACATATTTCTAGACACCAACAAGTATTTTCTTAATTTTGTAGGCAATGGAACATAGCTCTTGAATAAGCTATGAAACTACATTTTTATTCTCTGGTTTACACTTATTCCTAGGAAATTCAGCTTCTTAAAAACCTCAAACCCTTTCTAATTTAGGTATTTGGATCTGATAGTTGCGTGCCTATTTGAGTGTCTATATTTGTGCTTTGATCTATTGGTAGTAAGGTAGGGTTTATATTATGGTCCTTAGTTTGGCTTGTTATAATAACATTATTGTCCAACCATTGTTTATTCTTATGCATGGTGTTCAAAGCTATCACATAGTCCATTAGAGGGAGACACTAAGAACTATAGGCTTGAATATTTTCCTAGATATGGATTTCACTAGGTGAAAAATGCTTGATTGGATCCATAACATCCATTATCTCTTCATTTTTATAATTACTGCTATGTTCTGTGTCTTCTCTAGTACCATTTTTTCTCCTCCAATCCATAAGAAGTTATTCTACTGGTGTGACTGAGGTGATGCAAACCCTTCCTTATTAGGTATATTTTTTATAGAATGTGTGAATCATTTCTTCATATCCATAGCATCTTCAATCATCTTATAAATCATTGTATTTAGTTATCATTTTTTGTAGTTGGCTCACATGAGGGGAAGAAAACATAATATTTTCAAAATTATACAATGGGTAAGATCAAGCTACCTGGGAAGTGATGTCAAATACAGACTTATTAATGGATTTATAGGTTGAGCCATATTTATAGGTGGAATTTTTTTGAACATAATCAACATATTTTTAGTATGAATGACCTATTGAAAAATATGAAGGAAGTTTTTTTCTTTATATTGCTAAAAAAATGCATAGATCGGGATGAGAGGTGTAGATATAATAAATATATGCTTGGGTGGGATATGGTTGGAAATCCTAGTAAATACTTCTCCAAGTTCTCTTAAACTAAATATTGAAGTCATAAATACTTTCATGAAGAGCTTGCTTGATAAACAATAATTGGGTAAGCATTAAGAAAGGATCTCTAGGGTCATCAAATGTGTTGATAAAATCCTCAACTAGATCCACCCATGTGTAGATACTCTTACTTTCCAATGATATGTACCATAGAAACACCTTCCCTTTGAGAGAAAAATAAGCAACTTGATCATTACATATTCAACCACAATGTTATAAATAGTGGCCAAGGAAGCTACATCTTGACAATGTTCAAATGTAGTCTTCTTTATGCCACCATAGCTAGACAAGGCCTTTAGAGCTACCTTTTATATTTCATTTAGAAGTGTAATATTAAGGGGGCATGTATCATACTAAAGTGGGTAGTATTTTTGGGCCATAGAACCTTAGTGTATCTCTGATATCTTAGAAATTTTAGGTTTTAGATAGGAGTCACCAAATGAGCATAATTTATTTGTTAGTGAGGTCAAGACTGCCCATCAAAAATTGATTCCTATAGGAATAGTAGGATTCAACTAAGGTTTTAAATCCAACCTGATCTAGATCTGGATTGCATTTACATGTAGTTACGAGGTGATTAAAAATAATGTAGTAAAAATAGAGTATCACCAAAACTTTAATTTATCCAGAAAGTGGGAATTAGGTCCCACCAAGCATGCCAAAAATTGTTGGTCTAAAAGTCAACCTAAGTTAAGGTTGTGCACCCACAGACCTTGAACAACATTGAATGACCATGAAGTCTTGAGGCTTCTATGGTCAATATCTGGAGGAGGCTAGTTCCTTTGAAGTTTAAGCTAACTGTTCATAAAGAAGAAAATAAATATGAATATAGAACTTATGATGATGTATATTAAGCCACATCAAGATACATACATGGTAGAAAACTATGCAATTAAGAAAATTGATAAATTTCTTAATAGGTCAACTAATTTTTTAGTAATTATAGGATATGCATTCATTTACTATATACCTATTAGACTGCAAATTTTGGAACCTGAGAATGACCCATGAATAAAAATCCAGAAAGAAAAATTAATACCACGAGTATTCAACAAGTCTAAATTACAAATAAGAAATCATCTATACATACATGTTCTACAATGAAGTTGAACCAGAGGCCAAACAACAATCCCTTTATATTTCTCAATGTGCAATATGCTTCATACATGAAAATTATAAAATCTTAAGAGCTGACCATTTTTCATTATGAATTCTAGTATTTATAGTATTTTACAATACATTCATTTATCGAGGCATGATTTCCTATGAGGTGGGTTTTAATTATGCTAGAAGATTCACCAACTTGCTAAGCCACTTGGAGGTATGCTTGTTCTAACCTTCTAGTTATGGCTTGCTAACCTGGCTAGTGTTTGCACCATATTGAGTCTTATTGACCTCATTGTTCACATCTAGTTTGTTGATCATTTATTGAAATTTTAGCTAAGACACCCTGAACGTGTGCATGATCACCTAGATACATATTTTATTGTTAAGGTTATCTAACAAGTGGTCTTGCTTAGTAGGCAAAATGGGATGATGGTCTCTTGTACATTAATAAATGGATGTTAGATTCTAAACATGATTTACTAGTGCATATTCATGGTTTTCAGATGTGTGATAAAGCTATTGGTAGGTACTAGACTTTTGGTATCCTTGTTGACTATGTTTGGGTACAAAATTTTTGGTCAACCTCAGAGTTAGAAAAATTCTACATCCTAGCTCTTTGATAATGTTATGGGTTTTGGATATCCCTCCTAGCTCCATCTAGGTAAAAAAATTTTGGTAGTGTGACATACCTTTTGAAACTTCGTCAGGCTCTGTTCAGGTACAAAAATTTGTCTAGTCTAGGATGTACCCAAATTTTGTATTTTTCTCTCTAGTTGCACAACAAAATTTTGGTACTTCAACTAGCTCTATCTAGGTATAAAAGTTTTGGTCAATCTAGGACTTAGCAAAATTTTCATCCTTGCTCTTCAACAGTGCGATGAGTTTTGGATACCCCTCCCAACTCTATCTGTGTACAAAAGATTTTAACGATGCATGAGTTAGCCATTTTTCATGATCTTTGACATTTGGTAGTGTGATGAACCTTTTGACACTTTATCGATTTCCATCTAGGTACAAAATTGTTGGCTAGTCTAGGACTTTGCCATAATTTACATTTTGCTCTCTAGTTGCATGATGAACTTTTGGCACTTTTGGTAGCTCATTCTAGGTGCAAAAGTTATGGCAGGTTGAGGAATTAACCCCTTTTGCATTATATTCACTCTAACTTTATTAAGGATAATGATCTCTGCATTAGACCAATTCTAGGATTTGGCATGCAACATGATGTTGGGGTCCATCCACTTGTTAGGGGTAAAACCTTTTTATAGTTGTTAATTTTCAGGTGACAAAAGTCAGTAACCCATTTATTTTTTGCTTAGATGAGACATATCCAGTGACTGCCATACTTGGCTAAAAATCAGTCTTCAGAATTTTTTATCATCCTACTACAAAAAACCATGTGGGTAGGGTAGGAAAAAAATTACCCATACATACCATGAAGTTCAAAGAGAGAAAATCTAATAATGTAAAAACATAGTGGAGGTACGAAAATATATTTTGGGATGGACATAACCTTGAGACAACATGAAGAAGGTTACTATTGGTCTGGGATGAATATATATGTAATAAAATTTATGCAAAGTTGTCAAGTATGCCAATATATAAAAGGTAAAAATAAAAATATCAGATTGTATCAACCAATCCCAAATGAACCGTGGGAGGATATAAGCATGGATTTACTTTTTGGATTTTTGAGAACACAAAAGAGGAATTATGCCACTCTTGTTGTGGTTGATATATTATTAAATATGGCACATTTCATACCTTATAATAAGATGAATGATTCAAATCATATTGCTACTTTATTATTTATATAAATGGTGAGATTACATGAGTTGAAAAATAGTATTATTTTAGGTGAGGATAACATATTTGTGGGTCATTTTTGAAGAACATTATAGAAGAAATTTTGTACTAAGTTGGAATTCAGTTTGACTTATCATCCACAAATTGATGGAAAAATCAAGATTGTGAATAGGATTCTTGGAAATTTGTTGACATGCTTTGTTGGAAATAAGATGAAACTTTGAGATACTCTTTTGGCATAAGCAAAGTTTACCTACAACTGAGTGAATTAAAACACAAGTTCATTTTACATTGTATATAGAATGCGTCTATGGGGACTATATGGGTTGTGAAAGACAATTGATTTATATATGCCAAGTGCTATTATAGAGAATTTTATTGACTATATTCATGATTTACATTAGGAGGTACAAAGTGAATTAGAATAGAGTGCCATGAAGTATAAAGAACATGTTGATTGCAAGCAAAGAGTGCTAGAATTTCCAGTTGGATATTTGGTTCTAGCATATTTTTGAAATGAGAAACTTCCAAAATGTACTTATAACAAGATAAACTAGAAGAAGATTGGACCTTGTAAAGTCTTGAGAAATTTTATTTCCAATGCTTATGAAATAGAACTACCTAAATAAGTGGATATATCAACCATTTTCAATGTAGTATATCTATATCCTTACCATGAGGGATACAATTATGAATAAGAGGATGTAATTTCCTAACTTTAAAAGATTGATTGGGTACAATAATTTCTAGAAAAGGAATGTGATGAAATTGAGATAATATATTTTAGAGTTGTCAAAAAGACGAGGTGAGGAATATCATGAATACTTGGTCAAATGGAAGAATTGGGTAACTAAGGATGCCACATGGATGAATGCATATGAGATTTCCAAATATGGAGTTCGGATTGAACACAGATTGAATTTTCATGAACCATTTCTTTTATCTGATACGTATAATGTGAGAGCATCCTAATGACATAGTGAAGTTGAATAGTTGTAGAGGTAAAAAGCCAAAAATTTGGCTATTATGTAACATATTTTAGAAATCATAAATTGCATGATTATATCTAATAAGAGGGTTGGTGAAGAGAATAAAGGGAGGTCTTAACTTGGCTTTGTAATCCTGATAAATAAATAAACAATATTTTATCAACTAATTCTTGTGAGACTTATTGCATGTGTTATATTGCTTCTATGTGTGCAGGTTCCTAAGAACCTTTTGGTGTGTTTCCAGTCTAACAAAAAAGAATTGGTTGGACATTTTGAGCAGTTGTCATTGATGTCCAAAATTAGTTTTCATTGATGTCAAGGTGCCAAGTGATAGCTTAGCTTAAGTGCAAGTGGAAGTTTAATGAAATTCATGATGGGTTTAAATATCTATATTTTACACCCAAGAGAATGGGTCAACCCAAGGAAGCAATTTATCCAAGGAATCAAAAGGATATAATATTATAATAATTTTTATTATAATATTAAAGTGATATGGTGAAAATCCCAAATAAAATATTTATAATTTTCATTATAATATTTTATAAATCAAAGTGGGTTTTATAAAGTTTAATTATATTTCATAAACCCAAAGGTTGGGTTTGGAAGAAAAGGTATTTGAAGCGCTTTTAAAACCTTTTCTAACATCGTGGAAGGAAATTGGGGAAGCACCGATGTCTCCCAAGGTATGGAGGAAGCAATATAAATACATTGTCCAAAGTCTAAAACATTATCCTTGCTCGAAATTTTAATTGGCTTGCAAAAAATAATAAGAGCTCATGAGAATTGCAATTTTTGTGGACAACGAAGTGTTTTAGGAAGGAAGCATTAATTTTTTAAGGCACATAGGATAACATGGCCTAGTGGTGAGTTGGGAAGCACAAAAAAATTTGTTCGTGTGAGGGCCTACATTCGAAACATGGTAGGTGCATTGGAGGTCATGTTGGTTAAGGTGCCCAAGGCACACATCATTTTGCCAAGGGAAGGAGTTAAGATTTGAAGCATGTGGTGGTGCTTCGTTAATTGCAAATGAGCGCGTGGCTCGTGCGGTGACTTTGGTCATGGCTAAGGTGCATGTTGTGGGTAAGGTTGAGGGTTTGATTCCCTCCAAAGGTGAGGTAAATATTTTTGGTTAAATTTTTAATTATCCGCCTATGTTGGAGATATAAGGGTGTTTAATTTTTATTGTTATTAGCATATGTTGGAGGTATAAGGTTTATAAGTGGAATTAATTTTTAGAGGAGTTAATTATTAAATAAGTGATGTTATTTGAGATTTTTTAGTAGGAGTTATAAGGAGGTATTTGTAAATTTTTAATTAATATAGTGATATATTGGTGGATTAAGACTATTGAGCATTGATTTCATTGTAATAAGGGTTTTTCTATTAAAGAAGATTATGGTGAATATTATTTTTAAGTTGGAGTGATAAGGTGTATTTTAGTCATCTTTTTGTATTATGTTTTATTGAAGTCTTCTAACCCTTTTTGAGATTGGCAAAGAAGTAATTGTGAGTGTGGCATATTTGAGAGATCAACTCTTTGGCAACAAAAAGGTATGGGCAAATTTTTATTTGGTTGAGTTGATTGACTGGCTTACTAAAAAATAAATTTTTGGAGTGAAAAGGATTTGTTTAGGGTTTCCTTTTTGAAAGTGTAAGTTAATGCTTCAAGGTTTTCTAGAATTAAGAGTTGTGATTAAAACCTTGTTTTATAAGCATTGTTGATTGAAGCATTTGGATTATACAAAGAAATTGAGTTAGGCTTTTTAAAAGAACATGAGTATCATTGTTATGCAAATATTGATTTATGAGCATTGTTTTTGAAGTGAATTGTTGTGCAAAGAACTTGAACTAGGGTTTTGGAAAGAACATGAGTATCATTGTTATGTGAGATTTTTTTGAGCATTGTTGGAAATATTTTGAGTTGGTGTTTACATACTTGGACTAGGTTTTGTGAGAAAGGATTGGTTCTTGAAAAATTGGTTGAGTAGAGTTTATGGAGCCTAGTCAAGTGGATGTATGAAGTGATTGTTCAAGTTCCATAAAAGAAACTATTCTATATTCTAATTTGAGTTGTGAAAGAGATTGAGCTTTGAGTGTAGAACATATTGAGTCTCTAAAAATTCTCTTTATGCTTCTATGAGATTGATTTGAGTTGATAAAGTGATTGAGCTTTGAGTGTAGAACATATTGAGTCTCTAAAAATTCTCTTTATGCTTCTATGAGATTTATTTAAGTTGAGAAAGTGATTGAGATTTGAGTGTAGAACATATTGAGTCTCTAATAATTCTCTTTATGATTCTATGAGATTGGACAAGTTTTGTGTGGACTTGTTAAGAAGATTTGAATCAAGTCTTTGAGAAGACTTGTGGATTATTTTTGTGTGAGCTTTTGTAGAAGCTTACAATACATATTTGGACAGGTTATGAGTGTACCTATTGAGCATATTTGAATAGGTTCTGAGTGCACCTTTTGAGAATATTTGGATAGGTTCTGAGTGGATCTATTGAGTATATTTGAGCAGGTTCTGAGTGGACCTGTTGAGCAAATTTGAGTAGGTTCTAAGTGGCCCTATTGAGAAGGTTTGTGCTATACTTACTGGACCATGTTTAGTGTATATTTGAGTGAGATTGTTGAGCAGCCTTGTGCTAAACATATTGTACTATGTTTAGTGCAGAGTTGAATAGATTTGTGCTAGACCGACTGGACTATGTTTAGTACAAACTTGAGTGATCCTATTGAGCATACTTGTGCTAAACTGACTAGACTATGTTTAGTGTAGAGTTGAGCAGATTTGTGCTAGATCGACTGGACTGTGTTTAGTGTAGATTTGAGATAGAGCTTTGGAGGTGATAGAGCATAGAGGAAAATAGTCTCTAGTGGCTAGAGATCCATTAGTAATGTTAGTGAGGACAAGTCTTCTTAGTGAGCATAAGAGTCTTTAGTGGAGAGATATCCACAAGCCAACGTAGTGGAGGCAGTAGTCTTCTAGAGTATCACTAGAAAAATCAAAGGAGAAGGAGTTCTCCTATGGATAGAGATACATGAACCAGATTTAGGGGATCAGCATCTCCTTTGGACAACAGCCCATAAACATTGTAATAGGGAAAGAATTCCCAAGATATTGATTGAAAATATTTTAGTAAAATATTTTCTCCGTGGAGGTAGCCATCTTTGGGTGAACCACGTTAAATTTGTGTATCTATTGTGTGTGGTGGTTTGTGCATTGCTTTTATTACTAATGTTAATATTGCTATCTATACATTGCATACTAGTGATTTGGAAAGAAAAGTAAAAAGTGTTCTTATACTATTCACCCCCCTCTTAGTATAAGCTTGTGTTTTTTAGAATTTTGGTGTTGGCATTGGATTTCAAGATGCCATTTGAATGAGATAAAGATGAATCATAGTGAATAAAAATATAAATAATATTGGAAGTATTGAAGAACACAAGCTTATACTGAGAGGGGGGGTGAACAATATAAGACCACTTTTTACTTTTCTTTCCCAATCAATATTATGCAATGTATAGATAGCAATATCAATAATAGTAATCAAAGCAATGCACAAATCACCACACACAATAGAGACACCAATTTAACGTGGTTCACCCAATGTGGGCTACTCCACGGAGAAAATATTTCACTAAAATTTTCTCAATCAATCTCTTGGGAATCCTTTCCCTATTACAATGTTTATGGACCTCTATCCAAAGGAGACACCAATCCCCTAATCAAGTTCATGGATCTCTATCCATAGGAGAACTCCTTTCTCCTTAGCTCTGACTGGTGATCTTCTAGAAGAACTACTACCCCCACTACTCTGGCTAATGGATCTCTATCCACTGAAGACTCCTGTCCTCACTACCCTGGCTAATGGATCTCTATCCACTGGAGACTATCATCCTCTATACTCTGTCACCTTCAAAGCTCTATCTCAAATCTACACTAAACATAGTCCTTCGGTCTAGCACAAATCTGCTCAATCTATCTCTGGTCTGGCACAAACCTATCCTCAAATCTACACCAAAATCTATCCTCAATATCTATCCTCTGATATACACTAAACATAGTCCTTCGATCTAGCACAAATATATCTATCCTCAATATTTATCCTCAAGCCTTAACACAAAGCTTGAATCAATCTCAAATCAACTCTTCTAGATCTGCCCCAAACCTTAACTCAAGGTTTGAACAAATCAATCAATCAACTCACAAGTCTTCTCAAAGACTTGTCTCAAATCTACCTTGTAAGCTTCCACAAAATCTCACACTAATCTTTCCACAAGTCCTCTCTAGAACTTGTCCAAATCTTCTCAACAAGTCCTCACTAGAACTTATCCAAATCTGCTCAATAAGTCCTCACTAGAACTTATCCAATTCTCAATCTGTATTGTAAGCTTCCACAAAAGCTCACACAAATCTATCCACAAGTCTTCTCAAAGACTTACCTCAAATCTGCTCAACAAGTCCACACTAGAACTTGTCCAATCTCATAGAAACATAAAGAGAATTGTTAGAGACTCAATATGCTTCACATTCATCACAATGCTCAATCACTTTCAATCACTCTTTTAGAAACATATAGAGAATTGTTAGAGACTCAATATGCTTCACATTTACCTCAATGCTCAATCATTTAATATTTTAGAATTGTTAGAATAATATCTTAATTTCAAATCTCAATCACTTTCAATCACTCTTTTAGAAACATATAGAGAATTGTTAGAGACTCAATATGCTTCACACTCACAAACTCTCAATCACTTTCAATCTCTCTTTTATCATAGAAACATATAGAGAATTGTTAGAGACTCAATATGTTTCACACTCATCAACACTCAACCTCTTTCTCAAATCAATTCAGAATATAGAACAATTTGTTTCATAGAACTTGAACTATCACCTTAACACATCCACTTGACTAGGCTCAATCAACTCTACTCAACCAATCACTCAATGAAATAATCCTTGCTCACAAACCCTAGTCCAAACATATGAACACTCACTCAAATGTTTCCAACAATGCTTATCAACCAATCTCACATAACAATGATACTCATGTTCTTTGCAAACCCTAGTTCAAGTTCTTCACTCAACCAATCACTTCAAAAAATGCTTATAAATAATCTTCACATAACAATGATACTCATGATATTTGCAAACCCTAGTTCAAGTTCACTCAACTTAATCACTTCAACAACAATGCTTATAAAACAAGGTTTTATCAACAACTCTTTATTCCAGAAAACCTTGAAGCATTAATTCAAAACACACTTAACAATGCTTACCAAACAATCCTTTTCACTCCAACTTTGCATTCACAACATTCAACAATCACTCACTAGGAATAATATGCCCATACCTTTTGTTTGATGTATAAGTGCCCTTGGAAAACCTGTCTAAATCACAATTTCCTTCTTTCCAATTTCAATGGTTAGATGACAAAATCTCACTCTTAACACTTTCTCAAATATTCCTTGGACACAAAAATACTCAAAGCTCAATTATGCCTTATTGCTCCCTTTTGAAATTAACAACCATCAAATCATACATGAAAAATAATAATTCCTTGGATACACCTTATAAACTCCAACTTAAAATAATATCCAACACCACAATACTTCAAACAATCTTCCTAAAACACCTTACTACCCTTTCCAAACACTAAAGCAAATAACACCAAAAATTTAATTTTGCATAACCCTTATAACTCCCCTTACTACCTTACAAACCAAATAAAAATGCAAAAATTAATTTTTAAATACTCAACTAACCCTTCCAAAATTTTTGGTGCTCAATTTCAATGCATACCTTTTGCTTCCCCAAAAGGGGTTTCGGCGTGATTCGATCCATCGTCTCCCCAAGCCTAAGCGCCTTAGCGCTTGGGAGTCCACCACGTGGGCTAGTGATGCCCATGTGAAGGAAGGAACACTTCCTTCACCTTATGCCTTCATGCATCGTTGACTTCCCATGAAAACCACAATGCTCTCCACTTAGATGCAGCACGATTCACAAAGTTCGCAGTTAATTAAAATCGAAGGCATGGTAATTTGCTAAGGTGGGATGATCCCCCCTTTTATACACATTTGGAAATTTTCTCCCACGTCGGCGCTTGGAATTCAAATTTCAAAAATTTGAATTATAATTTGATAACCCACCTTAGGGTTAAATTAATATAAACTAACTTATAATTAATATTAAAATTAATTAATAATTAATTTAAATAACTTAAGTAAATTAAATTATAAATTAATTTATAATAAAAATTATATTAATTAATTTATAATTAATTTAAAACTTCCCTTTATAATATTATAAAAAATATTATAATATTATTCTCTTGGGCTTCTTCTTTGCACTTTGAACCATATCTGACTTTCTGGAACCGGGTCTTGATTAACTGAAATCGGACTATCCTTTTGCACTTATTGGAGAACCTAAAACTGATGTTGCCCACTGAAACTGCCATTGACTGGTGTTGAAAGCTTGACATCAATGACCACTCACTCTTGACATCAATGACAACTCATCTACTCAAAATGTCCAACAATCTCCCCCTTTGTCATTGATGGCAACCCAAATTCTTTTTACCAAAACTTGACCTTTTTCCTTGTTCTGCTCCCCCTGGGAAATTGCTCCCCCTGACTCAATGCTCTCTCCTTAAACCAAATCTCTCCCCCTTACTCAAATATCTCCCCCTTTGACATCAATGGCAAAGGGTCACCTTTGGGGCTCGGGGCTAAGAATGAGTCTCTTAGCTTAGCCCCTCCCCCACCTCCTCTTGAGGTGGTTAATTCTAGGGTGGGAGTATTTCTACTCCCAACAAGCACTGGTCTTTACCTTTGTCCTCTTTCCTTCTCATCTGATCCTTCTGATTCCTTTGACTATTCCTGTCCATGTCCATGTTCCTATTCATGTCCATGTTCCTATTCCTATCCATATTCTTGTTCCTGTTCATGTCCTTATTCCTGTTCCTTTTCATGTTCATATCCATATTCCTGTTCCTATTCATGTTCATGTTCCTATTCATGTTCATATTCATATTCCTGTTCATGTTCATGTTCATGCTTGGTTCTGGAATGTCTGCTCTACACCACTTTGTTGTATGTCCATCATTATTGCACTTATAACACTTAATGTTATTATTCCTTGGAGGTGCAAATATCTTGGGATTTCTCCTAGTGAAGCCATATCTGTTCTTGTTATGTACCTTGCAATTCATTGCCTTGTGACCAAACTGATTACATGAGTAGCAATACCCATGGAAAAGCTGCCTGTTTCTGAAGTTCCCATATTCTTGTCTTTCATGTGTCCTGCATTCTGAAGCCATGTGCCCAAATCTGTGACATGAGAAACATCTTCCATTGAAATTTCCTTGCCTTGACCTCATTGGTCTCTTAGTCTCTCTTTCTCTATGTTGGTTCTTGTTCCATCTGTTTCCTTTTTGTGCATTGTACCTTTCCTTGTTGAACTTTCTATTGTCCAACTCATCCTCAAAAGTCTCACTTTCTCTTACATTGTCTTCTTCTGAAGTTTCTTCTTCTTCAGAACTTGAGGTTGACTCTTCTTCTTGTTTCTTTTGAGCTTGTTCAAAACCAAGACCTATTTTGTTTGTTGACCTTCTTTGTACCTTGATCATCTTATCCAAATTATTTGAACTCTTTCCAAACTTGTGTAGCTTATCCTTGGACTTTTCTAAATCTTCCCTTAGTAGAGCTACTTCTTGTTCTAACTTTTCACATTCTAAGACCTTTGCTTCTAACTTATCCTTGAACTTCTTTGTCTTAGCCATTGACTTGTTTAAATCCTCTATAAGCTTTCCTCTCTCTTCATCACATTCTTGAAACTGAAATTCAAGTTGGGAGTTTTGCTTTCTTACCTTCTTTAAAGTTTTAAGAGCATAAATAAGCTCTCCCTCAAGATCAACTCCTCCTTTTTCTGATTCTTCCTCTATTTGTTTACCTTTGTCAACATCTTCATTCTTTTCTGACTTGTCTTCTATAGGATCACCTTCTTCTTCTTCTAGTGCCATTAGAATATTCTCTTCTGGTCCTTCAAATGCATCCTCATACTCATCATCACTGAAACTGAAACCATTCCTTGTACAACTATCTTCAAGATGTCCAAAATTACCACATCTAAAACACTTGAGAATTATTGGTGACCTTTTCTTAACCTCTTCTTTTTCTTCAATCAAAAATAGGACTTCATATTTATCATTATCTGAGAAACTATTATCACTATCACTTGAGTACTTACTTGCCTTGTCTGCATAGTAGCTCCTCTTTTGTCTTTGAAAGAACTTCTTCCCTTGTCTACCTTGTCCATCCTTGCCTTTCTTTTGGTACCTATATTTTTTTGATTCCTTGTTCTTATGATCCTATTTTTCTTCATCATTGTTATTTTTAGCTTCTTGAAAATCAGTTGCATAGTGACCATACTTTCCACAATTGAAACATCTAACAGATTTTGCATCTTTAAATCTTCTTGAATCCTTATTCCTTCTACCATAATTAGCTTCTTCATCACTGGATGACTCATTGCTTGAATCTGACTTCTTACCCTTTGTCTTCTTAATCGCTTTGAAGGTTGCTTCCTTCTGGTGATTAGGTTCCTCTTTTTTTCTTAACTCAAAAGTTGTAAGAATACCAAGTAACATATCTCTTGTCAAAGAATCACCATCTTTTGATTCTTCTATAGCAGAAATATTTTCACTAAATATTTTTGGAAGAGATCTTAAGACCTTATCACAAACATCTGATTCTTCAACATTAAGTCCAAGTCCTTGCATAGCATTAACAACCTCATCTACTCAAAGTAGATAAGTACTAATGTTTTCCTCATCCTTCATTCTTAACTCTTCAAATTGTCCTTTGATATTTTGTATCTTTGCCTTTTTGACACTTTTATCTCCTTCATATATGCTTTGCAACTTATCCCAAATTCCTTTTGCATATTTACAATGCATAAATTTTATTGATTATTTTCTATGCAAACCTCTCAAAATTGCATTCATTGCTTTTGAATTGTAATGTTGTAGAAGCTTACCTTCCTTATCTGTAGGTGGATCAATTGGTGGTATGTATCCATTTTCAACTGCTTCCCAAATTTCATTGCCAAGTGCCATCAGGTGAATCTTCATTCTCATACTCCAAAATATATAATCACTTCCATCAAATATTGGTGTTGAATTATCTGAGGACACATTCTTAGAATCCATTGTGTTCTTGAAAGCTTTTCCTTCAAGCTGTTAAACTCTTTCGAAGGAACCCGCTTTGATACCAATTGAAGAACACAAGCTTATATTGAGAGGGGGGTGAATAGTATAAGACCACTTTTTACTTTTCTTTCCCAATCAATATTATGCAATGTATAGATAGCAATATCAATAATAGTAATCAAAGCAATGCATAAATCACCACACACAATAGAGACACCAATTTAACATGGTTCACCCAATGTGGGCTACTCCACGAAGAAAATATTTCACTAAAATTTTCTCAATCAATATCTTGGGAATCCTTTCCCTATTACAATGTTTATGGACCTCTGTCCAAAGGAGACACCAATCCCCTAATCAAGTTCATGGATCTCTATCCATAGGAGAACTCCTTTCTCCTTAGCTCTGACTGGTGATCTTCTAGAAGAACTATTACCCCCACTACTCTGGCTAATGGATCTCTATCCACTGAAGACTCCTGTCCTCACTACCCTAGCTAATGGATCTCTATCCACTAGATACTATCATCCTCTATACTCTATCACCTTCAAAGATCTATCTCAAATCTATACTAAACATAGTCCTTCGGTCTAGCACAAATCTACTCAATATCTATCTCTGGTCTGGCACAAACCTATCCTCAAATCTGCACCAAACTCTATCCTCAAATTTTATCCTCTGATCTACACTAAACATAGTCCTTTGGTCTAGCACAAATTTTCTCAATATTTGTCCTCAAGCCTTAACACAAAGCTTGAATCAATCTCAAATCAACTCTACTAGATCTACCCCAAACCTTAACTCAAGGTTTGAACAAATCAATCAACTAACTCACAAGTCTTCTCAAAGACTTATCTCAAATCTGCCTTGTAAGCTTCCACAAAGTCCTCTCTAGAACTTGTCCAAATCTTCTCAACAAGTCCTCACTAGAACTTGTCCAAATCTTCTCAATAAGTCCTCACTAGAACTTATCCAATTCTACTCTCAATCTGTATTGTAAGCTTCCACAAAATCTCACACAAATCTGTCCACAAGTCTTCTCAAAGACTTACCTCAAATCTTCTCAACAAGTCCACACTAGAACTTGTCCAATCTCATAGAAACATAAAGAGAATTGTTAGAGACTCAATATGCTTCACATTCATCACAATGCTTAATACTTTTAGAAACATATAGAGAATTGTTAGAGACTCAATATGCTTCACATTTACCTCAATGCTCAATCACTTTCAATCACTCTTTTAGAAACATATAGAGAATTGTTAGAGACTCAATATGCTTCACATTTACCTCAATGCTCAATCACTTTCAATCACTCTTTTAGAAACATACAGAAATTGTTAGAGACTCAATATGCTTCACACTCACAAACTCTCAATCACTTTCAATCTCTTTTATCACAGAAACATATAGAGAATTGTTAGAGACTCAATATGTTTCACACTCATCAACACTCAACCTCTTTCTCAAATCAATTCAGAATATAGAATAATTTGTTTCATAGAACTTGAACTATCACCTTCACACATCCACTTGACTAGGCTCAATCAACTCTACTCAACCAATCACTCAATGAAATAATCCTTGCTCACAAACCCTAGTTCAAACATATGAACACTCACTCAAATGTTTCCAACAATGCTTATCAACCAATCTCACATAACAATGATACTCATGTTCTTTGCAAACCCTAGTTCAAGTTCTTCACTCAACCAATCACTTCAACAACAATGCTTATAAATAATTTCACATAACAATGATACTCATGATCTTTGAAACCCTAGTTCAAGTTCACTCAACTTAATCACTTCAACAACAATGCTTATAAAACAAGGTTTTATCAACAACTCTTTATTCTAGAAAACCTTGAAGCATTAATTCAAAACACACTTAACAATGCTTACCAAACAATCCTTTTCACTCCAACTTTGCATTCACAACATTCAACAATCACTCACTAGGAAGAATATGCCCATACCTTTTGTTTGATGTAGAAGTGCCCTTGGAAAACTTGTCTAAATCATAATTTCCTTCTTTCCAATTTCAATGGTTAGATGACAAAATCTCACTCTTAACACTTTCTCAAATATTCCTTGGACACAAAAATACTCAAAGCTCAATTATGCCTTATTGCTCCCTTTTGAAATTAACAACCATCAAATCATACATGAAAAATAATAATTCCTTGGATACACCTTATAAACTCCAACTTAAAATAATATCCAACACCACAATACTTCAAACAATCTTCCTAAAACACCTTACTACCCTTTCCAAATACTAAAGTAAATAACACCAAAAATTTAATTTTGCATAACCCTTATAACTCCCCTTACTACCTTACAAACCAAATAAAAATGCAAAAATTAATTTTTAAATACTCAACTAACCCTTCCAAAATTTTTGATGCTCAATTTCAATGCATACCTTTTGCTTCCCCCAAAAGGGGTTTCGGCATGATTCGATCCATCATCTCCCCAAGCCTAAGCGCCTTAGCGCTTGGGAGTCCACCGCATGGGCTATTGATGCCCACGTGAAGGAAGGAACACTTCCTTCACCTTATGCCTTCATGCATCGTTGACTTCCCATGAAAACCACAATGCTCTCCACTTAGATGCAGCACGATTCACAAAGTTTGGAGTTAATTAAAATCGAAGGCATGGTAATTTGCTAAGGTGGGATGATCCCCCTTTTATACACGTTTGGAAATTTGCTCCCACGTCGGCGCTTGGAATTCGAATTTCAAAAATTTGAATTATAATTTGATAGCCCACCTTAGGGTTATAAAAATTAATATAAACTAACTTATAATTAATATTAAAATTAATTAATAATTAATTTAAATAACTTAAGTTAAATTAAATTAATTAATTAATTTATAATTAATTTAAAACTTCCCTTTATAATATTATAAAAAATATTATAATATTATTCACTTGGGCTTCTTCTTTGCACTTTGAACCATATCTGACTTTCTGGAACCGGGTCTTGATTAACTGAAACTGGACTATCCTTTTGCACTTATTGGAGAACCTAAAACTGATGTTGCCCATTGAAACTACCACTAACTGGTGCTGAAAGCTTGACATCAATGACCACTCACTCTTGACATCTATTCAAAATGTCCAACAAGTATTGCATTATTTGACACCCTTGTAACTATTAATTTGGTAGTTAATTTATGTATTATAATGTATCTATGAGAGAGAGTGAATGGTATCAAGAGAGAATGAAGAGTCACGTTGATATGTGGCAAGAAGAGAGTTTTATATTTATGAAATGAATGTGAAAGGATACATCTCCTATATTTCTAAGGAGAGTAATAGGAAGAGTACTAAAAGTCAGGTGAAATTATACATTGGTGATAAATCTCCAAGGAATGTATCTCTCTTAGTATCGGTCTAGTAATTCTTTGACAGTAAATATATTTGAGTTATAGTTGTGAAATAAGAAGAGATTTTTATCTTTATGAAATGAATGTGAAAGGATACATCTCTTATATTTCTGAGGAGAGTAATAGTAAGAGTACTAAAAGTCAGGTGAAATTATACATTGGTGATAAAGCTCCAAGAAATGTATCTCTCTTAGTATCGGTCTAGTAATTCTTTGACAGTAAATATATTTGAGTTATAGTTGTGAAATATTATTCTTATTCCAATATTGTGATTCATTATTTATTTTTATGGTATTATCTGATTTATACTTGATCCTAGACAAAGATTTCTATAAGTTAATCTATCTAGAAACCTAATAGTGGTATTAGACCCATCTTGGCTCAGAGCTATATTGGTGAGATATTATTGGATAAGTAAATTTTAAAAATAAATTTGAGAAAGGACTACTAAAGAGAAGAGAGTGGAAGAAGAATATTAGATATCATTGAAAGGTGATGCAGGAGCATCCGGTGGCAGCAGCGCAATCTTGCATCAACAAAAATTTTTCTAAGTTTTTGCAACTCAAAAAGGAGAGAGAGAATGCAGAGCAAAAACTGTCATGATTTTGAGATGTCACAAAATCACGACAGTCAGTAGGAGAGAGAAAAAGTCACTGAGGAGGTCGCGATTTCGCAACGTGTCATGAAATCGCGACAAAAAACAGCCAAGGGGAGACGCTTATGTTATTGTCGCGATTTCGTGACATGTCACAAAATCTTGACTGTCGCAAAATCATGAAATTGGAGCAGCCAAAGGGAAGAGCTTCTGGGATGTCACAATTTCGTGATATGTCATGAAATCATGACTTTTGTGAAATCGTGACAAAGAGCAGTGGCCGAGTGAAGACTTATGGAATGTCGCAATTTCACGACATGTCACAAAATCGTGATGAAGAGTAGCAGCGGGGGAAATACTTATGGAATGTCATGATTTCGTGACATGTCATGAAATCGTGACAAGGAGCAGGCAGCCGAGGGGGAGACTTGGGAATGTCACGATTTTGCGACATGTTGCGAAATCGTGACTGTCGCAAAATTGTGACCAGAACAGAAAAGCGAGGGCATCAGAAGGCAAATGTCGTGATATCACGACATGTCACAATATCACGACTTGAATTCAAGAAAGGCAGCGTTGGAGGAAGATGTCGCGATATCGCGACATGTCACGATATCACGACCCGAAGGCGAGAAGGGCGAGATGAAGAGAAAACGTCACGATATCGTGACATGTTGCGATATCACGACCAAAAGGGAGAAGGAGCACAAGGAGGCCAAAATGTCATGATATCGTGACATGTCGCGATATCGTGATAAATGATGGGTTCATGGTTCAAAAAGGTGCGCATTCCAAGGTGGTGTTTTCGAGGTGATCAAGGGTCTCATTAATGCATGTTTTCATATTCGATAAGTTTGCTAAACATGGTGGCCTCTCGAATGCTGCGTCTAGAGGTCAAAAATGTCAAATGGTTCTTTAATGCATGCTTTCATGGTGGATCGGGGCAGTTTCCCATTTATGGAAAGAAAATGGAAAACTCGGCCGTGGAAGCCAAATTTGCAGGTTTTTGTAATGAATTCTGCCAGGTGGGTCATTAATGGCCTAGAGGGTCGAGACCTCGATAAAAACTCGGTGATTGTAATGGATTGGGGGTGGTGGATTGGAGATCACATGCAGAGTGTGGTAGAGAAAACCAAGCTGAGCACTGGTTCTTGTAAAGCATGTGGGTTGTTTCTGTAGATTATTCCAAATTAATAGAAGAAAATTTGGAATTGTGTGAGTGCGATTTTCTCATCCCCCATCAGTGGTATCAGAGTGGGAAGTTCCTGAGTGTGTAACAGATCATCGGACGTTAGGCAGTTACACCAGGATATTTGGAAGGACTTGTAAGAGAGTGAGCATAATGCCTCCAAGAAGAAACCCTGTTGGTGGGAGAGGCATGGCAGCAGCAGAAGATGTCCAAGTTTTGCAGAGGCAAATGCAAGCCCTGCAAGAAGAGATGCATAGAATATTGGAATTGAGAAGAGATGAAGGTAGCGAAGAGGAAGATGACGAAGAAGAAGAAGACCAGTTTAAGGAAGAAGAAGAGGTTGTAGATCTTGTACAGGCCAGGTTGTACAGAGCCATCTCCTAGATTGGAAAGAAACCAAAAATGGAGGTTTCTACATATTCTGGAAGCCTAAATCCAAAAGAGGTGATTGACTAGATAAATGATCTAGAGGAGTATTTTGAATATGAGGAGGTTGAAGACCCTAATCGGGTCAGATTTGCTAAGACCAAGCTGAAGGGTCATGCCAGCATCTGGTGGAAGGGAATATAGCTGGAAAGGAATAGAAGAGGGAAGGAAAGAATAACCAGATGGGATAGAATGGTAGAAAAGTTGAAAATATAGTTTATTCCTATAGATTATGAGTTGGATCTGCTAAGGAAAATACAAATTTTGAGGCAGACGAGCAAAAATGTCCAAGAATACACAGAGGAGTTTTATAAGATCTCTATCCGAACTAGAAATTTAGAGGCAAACAAGGAAAAGGTGGCCCATTATATCAATGGGTTGAGACCCAGTATCCAAGAGGAGTTGAGCCTAGTTTGGGTGAGCACCATTGAGGATGCTTACCAGTTTGCTCTGAAGGTTGAAGAGAAACTGAACAAAAGGTTTGAGAGCAAGCAAAGAGGAAGAGGTCATGGAGGAAGGACTGGTGGAAGAAAAAATGAAGGAAAATAGGAGAAGAAAGAATAAGCTAGCAGCAGCCAAGAGTAGAAAGTAGGTGAATATTACAGACCCCAAGTTTAGAACAATGGCTACCCAAGAGGAAGAGGTAGATCTGGACGTGGGTATGGAAGAGGAGTATTTCGTGGAACCTATTTCCACTATGGCAAAGAAGGACATCGAGCATTCGAGTGTCCACAACACCGAGAAAGGATGAACAAGAGACCAAAGGGTCCAGCCAGAGCTACTGTAGCATATGAAGATGCTGAATCAGAACATTCTAAGGAGGCAGAAATAGGGGAAGTTATGGTAACAAGAAGATCCCTATTGAATGAAGAGGAAGACAAACCAGAGCAGAGGCACATGAGGTGCAAAAGTTTAGGTAAAGTCTGTAATGTTATTATAGACAATGGAAGTAATAATAACTTAGTCTCCGAGGAAATGGTCACTAAGTTGTAGCTGGAGAGGAGGAGACACCCGCATCCATACCGGATTGTGTGGTTGCGGAAGGACCATAGAGCATGGGTCCATGAATAGTGCTTAGTCACGTTCAAAGTGGGGTAGATGAAGTCTTGTGTGATGTTTTTCATATGGATGCTTGCCATTTGCTGTTAGGAAGGCCATGGCAGTTTGATCGGAGTGCAGTGCATGATGGTCATGCAAACACGTACTCCTTGACGAAATATGGAGTGCGCCACAAGTTAAATCCATTACAGGTAGTGGACGAGAAGGTGTGCAGCAGTGCCAAAATTTGTCTGGTAGAAGGCAAAAAATGTTTTTTCCAGGAAATAGGGTTTAAGTGGGTTGCAGAGGCAGTTGTACGTTTGGAGATGTTGCAGAAAATGGTGACAAAACAACACAGAAGTGAAGGTCACTTCTCCATCAACCTCGGGTGTCTGATGTAGAAGCATCCGATGGCAGTAGTGCAATCTTGTGTCAACAAAATTTTTTCTAAGTTTTCGCAACTCAGAAAGGAGAGAGAGAGAATGCAGAGCAAAAACTGTCACGATTTCGTGACATCGCAAAATTGTGACAGTCAATAGGAGAGAGAAAAAGTCATTGAGGAGGTCACGATTTCGTGACGTGTCACGAAATCGTGACGGTCACGAAATCACGATGGAAAATAGCGAAGGGGAGACACTTATGTTATTGTTGTGAAATCACGACATTGGAGCAGCCAAAGGGAAGAGCTTTTGGGATGTCACGATTTCGTGACATGTCACGAAATCATGACAAAGAGCAACGGTCGGGTGAAGACTTATGGAATGTCACGATTTCATGACATGTCGTGAAATCACGATCGTCACGAAATCACGACTGTCACAAAATCATGACTATCACGAAATCGTGACTGTCACGAAATCACGACGAAGAGCAGCAGTGGGGGAAAGACTTATGGAATGTCATGATTTCACAACATGTCACAAAATCGTGACAAGGAGCAGGTAGCTGAGGGGGAGACTTGGGAATGTCGTGATTTCGTGACATGTCATGAAATCATGACTATCGCAAAATCGCAACCAGAGTAGAAAAGCGAGGGCATCAGAAGGCAAATTTCATGATATCACGACTTGAAGTCAAGAAAGGCAGCGTTGGAGGAAGATGTCGTGATATCACGACATGTCGCGATATCGTGACCTAAAGGCGAGAAGGGCGAGATGAAGAGAAAACATCGCGATATCGCGACATGTCGCGATATCGCGACCAAAAGGGAGGAGCAGCGCAAGGAGGCCAAAATGTCACGATATTGCGACATATCACGATATCACGACAAACAAATGGTTCGTGGTTTGAAAAGGCATGCATTCCAAGGTGGTGTTTTTGAGGTGGTCAAGGGTCTCATTAATGCATGTTTTCATATTCGGTAAGTTTTCTGAACACGACGGCCTCTCGAATGCTGCGTCCAGAGGTCAGAAATGTCAGATGGTTCTTTAATGCATGCTTTCATGGCGGATCGGGGCAGTTGCCCATTTATGGAAAGAAAATGGAAAACTCGGTCGTGGAAGCCGAATTTGCAGGTTTTTGTAATGAATTATGCCAGGTGGGTCATTAATGGCCTAGAGGGTCAAGACCTCGATAAAAAATCAGATATTGTAATGGATTGGGGGTGGTGGATTGGAGATCGCATGCAGAGTGTGGTAGAGAAAACCAAGCCGAGCGCTGGTTATTGTAAAGCCTGCGGGCTATTTCTGTAGATTATTCCAGATTAATAGAAGAAAATTTGGAATTGTGTGAGTGAGATTTTCCCATCCCCCATCAAAAGGAGAAGAGTTATTCTAGTTTTTAAGAAGCAATGAACTTTGTGGATATTATTGAAAGCAACACATGAAGATATTGCTATAAAGAATGTAGAATGTGAGACTTGGAGAAGGATTTTTGAGGAGGCAAATATTGAAGAAGAAGTGAGATTGTTGAGTTGTGGAGATATGTTGCAAAAATTGAAGGAGGAGGATATGGAATCATTCATTGTCCATAAAAATATAGTAAACCATCTGCTAATAAGATATGACTAGAGTGGTATACAAGTGGTGTTGGAGAGAGAGCTATATGTAGAATATATTCAAAAATCTATGCTTCAATGTTGCAGTTGAGTAGATCAAAAGGAGATTGACATAGAAAAAAAATCTAGCAGAGAAGACAAACCTGAAGAGGAAGGTGTAACACATTTGATTTTTTTTTTAAATGACTAATTCTTACATTTGATAGATTTACCCTAAGTTTTATATGCCTTGACAAGTCATAAACCTGAGTGCTATTTTATCTCCTTTTCCAACCACATCAAGTTGCACACATTGCAATTGGATTCATCATGGGTGAAAATATTTTTACAATAAGGTATGATATTGGTGAGCTAAGACTATATATGCCATTGGATGTACATGGTCAAGCCTCTTATTGGAATAAGCACATGCAAAGGAGGTTTTATGAAGGAATAATAGAAAGCATTTCAAACATAGTTACAATCTATTTGGAAGTAGTTGAAAATTAATGTAGCATGTTTTAAAGCAATTGTCAAAAGTAAAATGACTGAAATAGCACCTATGGAAGAGACATAGTGAAGATTTTATTAATGAAAAGTAAAAGAGTCCATATATGTAAGGCCCTTATTAAAGGAAATAAACGAGTCTTGAATATAGAGAAGAATTGAAGGTTTATAAGAAGAAGCATAGAAAGAGATTCAAGATCAAATAGAAATAAGACCTAGTAATAAGAGAAAAAGACTCATAAACAAAGAGAAGAAGACTCAAGGTATTAAGAAACTAAGACATATAGTAGTTAGCAAGCCAGGGTAGCATTAAAGACAAATTCATATGAAGGTAAAAGTGCATTGAGATAAAGCATCAAAGGTAAAATACAAGGTCAAAGCCACCTCAAAGCAAGAGTTTCATAAGGTAGACAAAGTATTAAAGGAAGAAGGAAAGTAGTCTAAGAATAAAAGAGCTATTGAAGAACACCAAAGAAGAAGCCAAAATAAAATTTGCATATTAGAATAAGAAGTAAATAATCCAAAATAAATTTTAGAATATGCACTTATAATAATTTTTTAACATAGAGCATAGCAATATTGTTAAATGTGTTTAATTTGTAAAATTCTCTAAGTATGTAGAAGTATCCATCTATCAAGCAGAGGCATCATTCAACTTGCACAAGAAACAACATATTAAAGTAGACAAATAAAATGTATTTAAAGTAATATAGTGTGCAATAGCTAAAAATTCTAAACCATGATAAAGTCACGTGCAATCAAACCAATCTACAAGAAGAAGCACTGCAATCAGATTGAACACAATCGAACCAACCTATGAAGAAGAAACACAACCACAAAATACAAATACTCAAAGGAAATATTGCAATCTCCAAGCATGAAGAGGAAGTGTTAGAAGTGTCAATATGGAATGAAAATATAGCCATCATCAAAGGAACAAGCAAAAAAAACTATAGTCAATGCCAAAGGGACAAGCAAATATCAAAGGAAAGGGAAAAATAAAAAAGAAATTGATCATTCTTTGGTAGAGTGTAACACTTGCACCATTACCCATGTAACCAACTAGAGGAACATCTAATTTGGTGGCATAATATCGAGTTATTGGTATAATATAATGCAATATTTGAATCAAATTATCTAACATCACACTAGTATAGAACCAAGCATTTATTTAAAGTGAAATATCTAATGCAGAGTCATAAGTTCTAATGCTTCACTTGAAGTGAAGTGTCTCAAGATGAAAGGAAGGAGTGCCTAATAAATTCATACGTACAATTATAATGCAATGCAGTTCAACACAATTTGAGTGTAGTTGGAGGTAATATGAAATACTCAAAAATATCAAGGTGCACTTTCCAAATTTAGGAGGTAATTTTTAATTTAGGGTTTTCTAAAGTCTTTTCCAAAGAGTGACAAGGTAGAAACAATTTAATATTTTATTTAAAGAGTAATAACGTTTAATTCATTGTTTTTTTAGATTGTATGATAATTAGGTTTATAAATTGGTTTTTTATAAATTTGGATTCATAAGGTTTATTCTATAATTGTTACTTTTCTAAATTTGATGTTTAATTTTTTAAATAGAATATTTGTAAATTAATTTATTTTGGAGCCAAAAGGGTTTCAACCTCAAAACTTAGAACAATATAAATTTGTAAAGAATTCATTCTTAATTTCTAAAACTAGGGAGATATAATCTTTTCCACCTAATAGGATCTAATTTAGAGACCTTTATTTATTTTAAATAAACGAGACATAAGGTTTTCAACTTCAAAGGAACATGGCAAAGAAAAATCAAGTGAAAATAAAAATAAATGATCATAGAATATAAATAGAAAAGCATGAGTTGTCAAAAAAAATTGAAGAAAGAAACTTATGTTTTAAAGAAGAACATATATGCATTCAATATGACTCACTAGAAGAGACTAAGGAAATGTTGCAAAATTTAAAATTTTGTACTCAATACATGATAGTAAAAATTAAAGGACAAATTGAGACCTCAATGAAGGAAAAGAAAATATTACAATCAATCATGAGAGAAGCTAAATATGAGAAAATTTCAATGCTTGGAAATTATTTAAGTTCAAAACTTGATGAAGTAGTTGAAGACTTTAAAGATGTTTTCACATTACCTAATGATATAGGAAATATAATGTATATGGCATTACTTTCTAATGAATTTCTAAAAGGAAAGAATAAAAACAAAATAAAATGACTACATATTTGAAGAATAAGTTTGTTGATATTACTAGTGAATCAAAAAAGGTTGAATTTTTAATACTTCAACAATGCATCGAAAGTATTCTTAATGATACTAATGATTGTTATGAAATTTTTATTACTATACTTGCTAGTCTATGGAAAAAAATATACAAAGGAATAATCACTCTAAATGTTTCCAAATAAGAAAACAAGGAAAGGTTGAAGAATTAGGAAATAAATTAATGATGAAAGATGCTTCCTATGATAAAAATAATTTATGGCCCATGATGATAGATGCATGTTGTGATACTAGTGATCTTAATAAAAAATAAAAAGATGCATGTTGTGATCCTCATCAAAATGAAAAGAGAAATTGTGATGCAACCAATGATAATTATGAACTAGAATTCATGACAAAGATAGAAGAACCTATTACAAGAATACGTGTTACATGTGACACAAAGGATTTTAATTAGTTCATAATTGTTCAAAAAAATATTTTTCTATCAAAATTGATGATGAAATGGATTCAAATGATGATAGAGATAGTGATTCTCAAAGTTGTATTGATGTTGATAGGGATTAATCTGATGATATTTTTGGTTATTTTTAAAGGTATATGAAAGTAATTGGTTGAAAATTGTTAATTAAAATGGGATATAAAGATACAAGTTTGGAAAAACATGAACATGAAATGAAAGATCCAATTGTACAAAAAATAAGACCAAAATGTGAAGGTCTTGGATATACAAGATAGACAAGTAGCAAGGATTCAGGAAGTAAGTGTCTGATAAGAATTAGTGACATCAAATTAGTGATATAGACTAATAGAATTGGTAACAATTAAGGATTGAATGGTAAAAGGATTTTTGTAATAGATAATAGATGTAATTATTGTGGTGGATATGAACATAACATAGATAAATGTTGGAATATGCATAGTTGTGAAATTTGTGGAAGACATAATCATTCACAAATATTTTACCTATAAAATAAAAAGAAAGACCAAAGATTAAAAATGAATTTTGGATGGATAAAAATGAATGTATGAGATAAGATAAAAATAATATTGTATGGTTTCTATATAAAGAAACCAAGTTAAATAATAATGATTTTATCTCACCATTGAAATACCAAGATCCAATTTCAATTGGCATTGTGTGTTGGAAGTAAACCATACAATTGTGAGTCACCAGGAGTATTATTGAATGGAGGATAAAAAAGTAAGATTACAATGGTGCAAAATAACGGAGTGAAAGTAGCATAAAATATTATTCTATATAGTAGAAACACCTACTATACAAAAGTAAAACCATACAAATTGTACAAAAGAGAAAATATACCATTAGGTTTATGATTGAAATTGTGGAATCATATGATAAAGACTCCAACAATTAATAAGTGATCATACAAGTGAATGGTTGAATCACTAAACTATATGGTTGCATGAATTATATGGTTACCAAGATATTGTACAATTTCTTAGACCTTATGGTTTTCTATATTGTATGATTGTTTCAATTGTCTGGTTGCTTGAATTGTACAATTACCAAGACATTTTATAATTACTTAGATATTGTATGACTACTAATATATTATGTATTTGTAAGTAGATTGTACAATTTGAAGAGGTTGTACAACTTCAATAAAATAGAATCAATCGTGCATTAGAGAGGTTCAATTTTTTTTACTATATCAGGGTAACAATTACTTATCATTTATATTGCTAACTATGGGATGAGATATACAATACCTTGGATGACTTTTCTTATCCTATTTGGTTTGTATTATTTTTATATTCAAATTTTATTCTCCACATCACTAAATTTGTGATATCAACCTCTACCATATTGTTCATTAATACATTATTCATTGTGATTTTCCCTACTACCATATCACCTAGTACCACATTAGTGTCATCATTGTAATAAAATATTATTATATTTATTTATAAATTCATTCATTTTATTTAAGCTTTGGATCTCATATATCACATGTGCCAACACAACCTCCACTAACTAAAAGTATATTAGTGCACATAAACATCAATAATGGGTCCCAAATAGTTTTATTACCTTCCTCTAAGACCATCCAAAGAATGCACTCTCCAAAATAGAATAATGTGGATTGAATGCATAACACCTAGATGGAAGCACTTCTAAAAGTGGTTCAATATCCACTAAGTAAGATTTATAAGCATCCTTGTGTTAGAAATATTAAGAGAAAAAGCATAAATTAATATAAATTAATTCTATTCTAATTGTATTGATATTAAAAAGGATAGACAAAGTAATCTGATAGTTTTCATCAAAAAAATCTCCTATAATTTAAGATAAATAAAATTACATCAAATAGATTGAAAGATATTCTAGTTTCGAAGAACAATGTTATAATTAATTCTCTAATGGTATACTCATTACATAAGATGCTCTATATTCCTTTTAATCAATGAAAAAATTAGGGATTCTTGTCATATCAATTATAAACTAGCATATGATATGGGTGAGTGGAGGTTAGTTTAGTATATTATCAAAAAAAGGTTTATAATAATTGCAATAAATAGATAAGATGTTTTCAAACTCAAAAATATTTTGTTTTGGTAAATGGATCCCTTAGTAGAATTTTTGAATCATCCAATGATTTTTTTTCACCCATTTATTTTTTATTTGCCAATATTGGGGAAATAGATACAAATCTATCAAAGGAAAAGCTAGATGACAAAATATATTTTTTTAGATTATGACAAATGTTCCATTTAAATATTATATCCAATTTGTTGATGGCACTCATATTTCAAATCATCATTTGGTATATAATATCATGGACGTTAAATTGATAATATTATTCCATGTGAAGAACTTTAGATAATAAACAAGTAAAATAAAATCCAAGATCATTTTTGTCAATGTTTTACCTACAATTAAGTAGTACAAAATTTTATTGCTTGGATTTAAAATTGTTACCACTAATATTTTTATATATTCCCTTACATAATAAATAAATAGAATAATGTTTAGTTTCAATTTTGTATCGAATTATATATCACTTCATTCAGTAAAATGTTAGAGTGTTAAAAATGGTTGGAATACTTAAACTATAATTGATCATATATCCTAATACATATAAACCACTTATAGTATTATAGGAAGATATGTCTATCCTTTGAATTGGAAAATATATATATATATATATATATATATATATATATATATATATATATATATATATATATATATATATATATATATATATATATCTTTTTGAAAAGGATGTGGGGGTATTTACATGCACTCTTTAAAAATAAGATGGTGTTTTGTGAAAGAAAGAACATGGTAGTGACAAGGATATGAAATTACATCTTTATATATTTGATATTATAAGAAAAAATGAGTGGATACTTTACAAGATAAAATAAATATTTTGAAATGAAATATAGCTTCAAACTTTACAAGGTTCATGTATGTAATAAAATTGTTTAGGAGATAAACGTTCGTAGGGGATCAATGACATCAAATCTCACACACAAAATTTCTAATTTATCATTAAATTTATTTGATGAACAATCAATGAGGTAGATTCTTTAAATTTTTAGTTTGATAATTTTCATTTTTCTCATCTTATTTTTATAAAAAATAGTAACCTTTGACCTAATCATATTTGGCTTATAGATGTAGAAAATAAAAATATTATATCAACGTAAGCAATAATTTTTACAATGGCAGACCTTTGTGGATGCTTGAACAATATGCTTCAAGATATTTTTATGACCATTTTTTAATAATGAAATTAGGATATGTTGATCATGAGATCTGTCTAATGGAAAGGTTGTGCACCTACAGACCTTGACCAACATTGAATGACTATGGAGCAGTGATATCCACGATGATCAATCTTCAAAGGAGACCAATTCCTTTGAAGTTCTAGCTAACTATTTCTAAATATGGGAGGAAAGGGTGCTGAAAGAAGCAAAAGGAGTTGAATCCAAAATTTATAATGGTGCAAATTAAGCCACATCAAGACATGCATATTAAAATATTGCATACCCAAATCAAGAAAATGCCTAATAGACTAGCCAGTTCAATTGCCACCCACAAAATAATTAATCATGATGTTTATAATATGGAATAACTATCGCAAGCACGAGAAAGATATAATAAATCCAAAAAACTTAGTTGTATTCCATTGATAACATACGCCTATAAATAGGCATTACATGACATATTTCGGATAAGGGTGCATTTAATGATAATGACACCTTAATCCTTACAACAACTAATATTTATTAATTCACACACCTAATTCCCTATAATTCCTCCCCACTAAAGAAGCATTGGTCCTTAATGCATACAAATCATGGAAAAGAAAGAAGGAAAACAACCAAGAGTATCGGGTACAATAAAAAATGTAGTCTTCTTATAAACCAAAATGAAAACTTATTACATGACTGCATGAAACCAAAATCTGGCAGTGGCATTGAATTGGGTTCGAAAAAATCTCTCCAATGACTGTAAACACTGCGATGTTGGTGGACAGCTGAAATTTGGTCCCTCGAAATGGTAGAAGATAGTAGCAATTGATATCAAAGAAAAAATACCTTGAACTACGTGCCAAAAGATGATAGTTGGAAATTGTGGATGCATTAAATTTTTGGTTTTGAATACTGGGCCGCGTGCATTAAGAAAATACATTGAATGAAAATGAACACAAAAATACATTTAATCAAAGGCAATGACATGGAAATACATTTAATGAAAGCAGTGCATAAATGCATTTAATAAAAGTTGTGTGGTTTAATGAATGTATTAATGAATGTGGTTTAATGAATGCATTAATGAATGCAGTCTAATGAATGCATTAAATGGATTAAATTGTAGTGGAATAAATTAAATTAAATTAAAACTAATTTAATTTAATTTAATTTATTTAATGGTTGTTTTGATGGTTGGGCCGCATTAATGAAAGGTGGATGCGAGCAAAATTAAAAATGGGTAATGAATGCATTAATGAAAATGGGCATGCATTAATAATGTGTTTTAATGATGGAAAATAAATTAAATTAAATTAAAAATTTAATTTAATTTATTTGATGGAAATGTGGTGGTAATGATCTTTGTAACTACCAATGGTCGAAAACAAGCTGAAAATGATTGAGAAATGTAATAAATGTGCATAAAGTACTAAAAAAGATAGATCTAGTGTAGCAGTAACCATGGAGGAGGCAACAACCCACAAAAGTTGCGGTAGCCAAAATCACATAAATCAGGAACATCATGAAATAAAAGACCGTAGAGGTGGAACAATAATGGGGTATCATACGATGGGTGGAGGTCATGGCAGAAACTACGATGGAAATGACCAAAAAGAGGAGCAATGCTGAAAGACATCAAATCAGGCTGAAGATTACCTAAAAATATTGTAAACATCATATCAAGTGGAATGCTCCCTAAAAATTGCAATTCGATCAAAAAATGGCCAAAAATTTGCAGAGGGCCACCAGAAATAGGAAGCAACAAAATGATGCCAAATAATGGTAAATCAAGGCCATTGAAAATGAGCTGCAAAGCCACCAAGTACAATAGTGGAAAAGTCATAGGTAGCTGATAAACATTCAACAATAGGAGATCAAAAATCCTCAACTATAGAGATGCCGAATCAAGGTATGAAAGGCATGGAAGAACTAAACATTGCATGTATGGTGGCCAAAAACTAGATACCAGTGTTCGAGAGAGGAATCGTAGATCAATCAAGGGATAGTGGAGAGGTTTAGGATGCACTAGGAGTCCACAAAGTGTAGAAGGCATGATGATAGAGGTAGAGATGATAGTTTTGTCTTCAACTACATCAGCTTCAAGTGAGCCAAGATCTGTAATGGTTGGGAAGATCTGATATACATCAGGAGCTTTAAATCTTAGATCAACTTCAATAGCAATGTAAGCCACATGGTCTAATGGAAAGACATTGGGAATTTTACCTAGAGATCCTGGTTTGAATCTAGGTGTGGTTGTAGCTTCTTCAATGTCTGGATCAAGAATGAAATCTTGATTTCCTTCAATAAGATCTTTGGTAGCAACAAGATCTTCAGTAGTAGTGGTAGCAAGCATTTCTATCTAAATTGCTTGGATTTTGGTAGTGATCTCATGAGGTGCAACAATGATATCTTCAGTGAGACATTCAATAGGTAGTTGATTCATGACTGCAAGAACATCTTGTAGTTTTACGATGAGGATGGCAAGTTGGGTAGAGACCTCATCACACGAGAGAGTTGTACTCAACATCATTCTATCAAATATGGAAATAGATGATGTAATTTGAAGGAGCACAAAATGAACAACAGACAAATGAATGCCCAAAAAACATGAATAAATGCCATGAATGAATCGCTCCAAATCACAAATTTAGGTGAAAATGAAAATGGAGACGATTGGAGATTTTGGATTTGCCAAATGTGTGGATGAAGTGGGATGAAACCATGTACAAATTTGAGATAATTTGTAGAGTTGAAAAATAAGGTGCCTAAAATAGAGAGAGCTATTCAATGGATCTGACTATAGAGGCATTCTCATTCTCCGTATGAACCAAACTCAGCCTAGGGGAAGAGGATACTTGCCTTGATTCTATTAGAATAAATATTTATTCTCTTAAGTTCTTCTAGGATAGTATTACTTGAGTTACCACTCTTCCATGATTTAGGTGAACTCTCAATTTAGACTAGTTCAGATCTATTGAGTTATTGTAATCCAACGGTTCACATTGATCACCTTTGCTATTTATACAAAGTTGATCCCATGGAATAATAAATCAGTTCTACTCTTCTCTTCATAATTCTTGTAATGCTTTCCATGTCTATTCTTGGGAAATTCTAACATGGTATCATAGCCTTGCTACCATAGCCACCAAGGCTGATGCTGCTAGCACGAGGACTCACTCTTTTCCACATCAATGGCCTGAAGGCCCACTATGCTTTCACTACACCAATACAATTTTATATGGGTGCATTGAGTTGTATTCTGAAGGACAAAATATGATGCACCAACGTCACCAAATAGATAGGCATCAAGCTGACTGCCGCATGAGCCTAATTACTTTGCAGAATAGAAAAAAACTTGCGAGAAGAAACACAAAAAAGATAATAATTGCATCCACATGAAATATTGAGCTGCATAGTCTCAATTTTAAGAGTGTACCATCATTGCAAGGGTTGGGAGAAGTTGTTTAATAGAACACAAACATGCTCAATATCTTGATTTTCTTTATAACATAAAATGGACAATTGTTTTGACTAGTGTAACATAGAATGTATTTACACTAATCAATATTTTTAGATATAAATACTTTAAGACTATTGACAAAGATTGTATTGCTTCCGAGTTCATACGCAGCTTGGAGAAAAAAACTCAAATACCCTTGTTGCTTTTCTATATCATGCTTTCAACAAAAAAAAATATTTTGTTGAAAAAAAATGGCTTGTGGATAGAAAATATGACTACTCAATAACCTTTAAGCAAGTAGAGTTAGCCAAAAAAAACTATCCAAATAAAAGAACCAGTGCCTAGAAAAAACCTTCAAGAGAGAATGCTTAGCAAAATCTATCCACAAGCCATTTTTTTCAGCAAAAGTATTTTTCTTTGTTGAAAGCAAAATATAGAAAAACAACAAGGGTATTTGAGTTTTTTTCTCCAAGCTGTGTATGATTTTTTTTTAGTTTGAGTTTATCAAATTTTCGTCTAAATATTTCCTGTAGTAATATTGTGTGAAGATGTTGCTTTGGACAGTATGTCCCAAGGAGGTGGTGGTTGCAACCTCGATTCCCACCTGACATTTCAGATTCCTCCCACTACCATCATGGTTCTTTGCGAAGGAGCTCAACTTTTCACCAACAAAATCCCTGGCCCTGCCAACCCCTTTATAGTACCTACATTTTTTTAGGTGGAGATGTCCTGTGTGGTATGGTGTGAGTTGATGGGTTGTCTAGGTGTGCGAGAAAGCACTAAAACATTTTTTTTCCTACCTTCTTGTGATGTTAATCCGTCTAGGCATGGTTCACAAAAAATTGATGTTGATATTCAATGATTTTTTTATGAAATCATAGTGGAGTCCTACCTATGAACTGGAGCATTACATGGTGGTCACGCTTGCCGATCATGGCAGTATTTTCCTTGGAATTATAATCACAAGGAGATATGTCAACTGTGTTGTCGTTCCAAATCATTATTGAGAGCTGAATTATCCTTCGATATCTATAATCTTCAATCTATCTTCTTCATCACCCGAAAATAGGTATGTAAAATTAAAACTAATGGTGACAAGTATCTTATTTTTTGAGACATCTGATGGATCCTTTGTAGGATTCTTTATGGAAGTTGTCCTAGGGAGGTTTAAGAGGACATCTTCCTTCCTTTCCATCCTCCATGAACATATTAAATTTTCTTCTTATTCAATCTGGTGAATACCAACTTTTTTGGCCTCACCACCACCCTCACTCCTCGAGGTTGCGGAGTCTACTTATTCTATAAAAGTCACGATCCACTCACCCCTCATAACTATCACACATGGAAACCAAAGATATTAAATCTCATTTCTCAAAAAGGGCTCACACACTTACTAGAAGAAGAGCATCTTGAATTTGAAAAGGAATATGAAAAATTTGTTCATAAAGGAAATATGTATGAAACAATGGGTATTATAAGCACATCGAGATTCACATGCACTTCATTCGATAGCATATTCAATAAGGGGATCTAAACTTGTAGTACATTCCCATAGAAAATCAAATTATAGACATATTCACCAAATCCTTTCCTTCTTCATGTTACATTCAATTGTGAGAGAACATTGAGGTTAGGCAGTTGCATTATAAGGGTGCACAAAGGTTTTCACCTCTCTCTTCTTCTTATTGTTCTTTGAAGATGGTTTTTTACCATGTGGTTTTTTCACCATATCTCCTATATGTAAGTACATTATACATGATTACCTAATAAGGCAATATTGTTGGGACTCATTTTTTGATCTTCAATAGAGGACAATATTCACAATCTGAAGACATGCCTATTCTTCTTGAAAGATGGTTTTTTCCCATGTGGTTTTTTTACCATATCTTCTATAAACTCATTGTACATGAGTACCTGTTCAGGCCTTGTTACCTAGACTCATCTCCTGTTGTTACATTCATCCCTAGTATCACTTAAGGGGGGGTGTTAGAATAAATTTTGTTCTCTTAAGTTCTACTAGGATAGTCTTACTTGAGTTACCACTCTTCCATGAATCAGGTGAACTCTCAGTTTAGACTAGTTTAGATCTGTTGAGTTGTTGTAATCCAAAGGCTCACATTGATCAACTTTGCTATTTATACAAAGTTGATCCCATGGAATAATCAATCAGTTCTACTCTTCTCTTCATAATTATTGTAATGCTTTGCATATCTATTCTTGGGAAATTATAATAGATTCTACAACCAACTCTGAGACAAAATGATATGGAATAACAATCGCAAGCATGAGGAAAATATGACAAATCCAAAAAACTTAGATGCATTCCATTGATAACATATGCCTATAAATAGGAATTACATGACATATTTGAATAAGGGTGAATTTAATAATAATGATACCTTAATCCTTACAACAACTAACATTTATTAATTCACACACCTAATTTCCTATCAGTTTTGTATCTAATCAAACTATAAATTCCAAAACCAATAAATGAACATGAGCACAAATTCAAAATTTAGAGTAAGTCTCATGAGCATCCAATAGGCCTAAATTAGAAATAAGTAGTCATCATACATACATGTTCTACAAATGAAATAAACTAGAATCCAAACAACAATCCCTTTGTATTAATATGCAAAAATCTCCTTCTTACATATGAATTGTAAAAGCCTAAGAGTCGACCAGTTTTTCTTTTACATATTAGTATTTATAGATATTTTACAATGCTACAATTATAAAATCATGATTGCCTTATAAGTGGATTACTGTTAGGTCAAAGAGTCTGCCAGCCTATTGGACTAATTGGAAGTATGGCTGGCCCATCTACTAGAATGTGGTCGATTGACGTGGCCTAGATCTCTGTCACCTCTAGTCACATATACCCTACTACTTGCATCTAGTTTGTCGATACCTAATGATACTTTTAGCTCACCCACCCTATAATCTACATGACAAATTACACCATTAAGTTTCTCTAACATAGAATCCTACCCAGTAATCATTGTGGGGTAAGGAGATATTTTCTCTTTTAGAAAGTGATTGTTAGATCCTTTACGCACCTATGAAATACATCTTCATCACTTAGATAGCTTTCAATTATATATTGGGATGTTGGTAAATTCATTTTTTGGTTGAAAATTTCAATTCTGCTCTTGCCTATACCAGATATTTAGAACCCTGATGGGACCCAACCAGGTGCAATTCTTTCGGTGCCTTCAACACTTAGCCTATTTTTTGCTCTTGTATGATTTGGGTCTTTGGGCATTGGCAAAGTTCCAATCGAGTATGAATCCTTTGGAACTCTCTAGAATTTTGACTTCCATATTACTCCTATATTAGTAGACCTTGTGTAGACATTTGGAATCCTATCGAGTTCTAGTCAGGTGTAAAAATTTTGGTGCCTTAAGGACTTGACCATTTTTCTACCCTGGTGAAGGTCAAGCTTTTGGGACACTACTAGGTTATAGTTGGGTGTAATTTTTTGGGAATTCTATAGACTTAGGTATTTCCCTCCTATTTTCCTCTTCTAGTAGTGGGATAGATCTTTGATATTTTATCGGGTTCTAAACTCATTACAAATCTTCTTGTGTACCCCTGACTACGCCATTTTCTTCATTTCACTCTTATCAACTTTTGGCTAGTGGATGGGGAATCTAAATAATACCGGGTCTTAGTTAAATGTATGCCTTCCATCATCCTTGAGAGATAGCTATTTTTTTGGGGGTCTATCCTCCAATCATAGGTCCAAGCATGCATTTTTGAGTGCTTCATCTATGTGCATTTATTTCAGATGTCTCATACCTTTTTCAATTCTTTATTTAATAATATTTTGAGCCTCTAGAGCAAGACCATTTATATATTTAGGTAGCAAATTGAGCCTTTATATTTCCTCTAGACTTTGGTTGGGTATGGGTACTACAACGAGCTTGAGGGCCAACCTTCTCATCACCCTTTTGCCTCACTTTTCTTCCAGTAGAGCTTCTAGGCTTGTTTTGGCAAAACTTTTAGAAATATCTAGTTTTATTTATTAAAAAACAAACTTAATATATAGGTGCTAATAGCTAGGTGTGGGTAGCTACAAAAAGCACCCATATTCTTAGTGACTCAAAGGTGATTTTCACTTTACAGAAACAAGAAATATAGGAGGTAAAAATTTTGAACTTAACACTTTCTCATGAAATAAGAAGGAGGCACAGGTCAAAAATGTATATGGAGAGGAAAGCAGTTGAGAGAAGTTGTAAGATAAGGGAGGGTTTTGGGAATAGGGTAAAAAATACTCACACAATAGGGTGGAACATAATGGAGAAGTGAAGGAGAAAGACTAGGCACAAGAAAGATAGGGGAAGGAAAGAAGAGAAGGAACTAAGAGGAGGGGGGAGGAGCAAGGAAGGCTAGAGAAGGAGGGCTAAAATTACCATCAACTACAAGAATTAGTGACACAATTGGCCTATAAATAATAGCCAAATGGGAAAAATCAAAAACCAAAACACAAAAGGGAAGATGATGCTAGGGTAAGCTTATAACTAAGGGAAACAGAACTACTGGATCTATGGGACACCCCTAAAGAGTAGTAGGCTCAATTTATTGTGTCATAAAATATCCCCAAATATCATATTATCATAAACATACTCTGGAGATGTTGGTCATTGTTTCCAAAATAGACAAATTTTTGTGCATCATTACTATCCTTGAAGCTTTTTATTCTTTTTGTGTAGTTCATCAAGAACTTGTTATGCAAATCATTTTCATCCATGAGAGCCTTTAGCTATGTTATTGAACTCATCCTCATTGCAGTAATACTTCATTTTTCTAGCAGATGCAGTATTATATAGAACTCCAAGGGATAATCATGCCAACTAGAACATGCGGAAGCTATCCTTGAACTCCACACTTTTTCAAGAAGATTTAGGTTGATGTGAATCATCCTTAGACATTCCTTTTATATCCACCTAGATCTTTTATTTTTTTCAACTATCTACTTTTTATGACATCATACCATTATATGGCATGGTCCATCACTTAGCTTGCACAAGAGGTGACAATATTGCCTTAATTTTTTGTAATTATGAGATGCATTTCTTGCAATCTTGTACTATTTTGCTCTTATCCATTGGGCTACGAAATCAAACATGAAATATCAAGAGAGGAAGAAACAAAGGGAGAGGGTAAGAAAGTGCTATTGATGACCTATGGAATTTAATGTTCCATAATTTTTGTGGCTCTTTAAATGATATCATGATCCCCTTTTTACACCTCTTATTACTATATACAAGGTGATATCATAAAAAATTTATGGTCACCATACTAGCTTATTTACTTGCTACATATTTACATAAAAGTGTGGTGTGTACATCACACCTGATTCAAAATTCATTATACATACTATCCTATGAATCTACAATGTCCTAACCATACAAAATTAAACTTGAGCTTCTCTCTGTATTTTTGTTTTGCCCTATCTCACTAATATCATCATGCACAATTATCCTCCAACCTAAAGTTACCCCTTGCTCTAAAGGATAAGAATCCTACTTGGCTAATATTCTTTCCCAGTCGTGCATAACTTCTTCTGATTGTATTTGCATATACCTATTTATACCAGGTTCTATCATGTCTACCACATCTTCCTTGATTCCTCGTTTGGTGGCTCCATTCAAGGTGGTGACCCAAAAATTATTAGAATCCTACTATTATATATCTCATTGATACTCAAGCTCAAAATTTGAAAACTTGTGCAGAGTTGAGTTAGAAAATTCATAAGCTCAATTTATCCTAAAACCTAATAGGTAAGCTATTTATAAGGTCACATTAGGTGCAACTTACTACATGATACATGTTTGTGATCCTTTGAGATCCTCAATGCAAAAAGGTGGCATTGTTTGACTTGATATGCTTATAATCCCCTTGGCATATAGAATGATTATTAGATCCTAATTTTAGATCATGCATCCTTTAAGTTATGTTAGGGCACGTTGGGATAAAAAAATCCTAAATAAAGGGGGTACATAAACTATTATTATATTCTAAATCTCAAGAAAATTTGGATGACCATATATCAAGATGAGGATATTATGCAAGACTCCCACTTTCCTTAATCTAACTTCCTTGAAAGATATGAATTCAACTTCAGGTTCTCCTATTTCCAATATCAATCCCAAACTATTACAGACCTCCAGTGGTATAATTGAGAGTCAAGCCTTTGCATTCACTACAAAGATGCAATATACGATTTTAAAAGAGGAGAGAAATATAAAATGGGGGGAAACAATATTCTGAGGTATTTAGAGGTGAGCCTCTTTTGGGTACATCCCTAATATTTGGTGTATTTTTAATGGATAGATCCATTAGATTGACCTTATTGAATACCAATATATATTCCCAAGGTATATTAAGAGCCTTTTTTAATAGATTGTAAAATCATTCAACACTTTCTATTCTCTACTTGATGTCAATGCTTGGGAAGTAAAACTTTTTATAAACCTTAATTTTGCTCTAATTAAGATATTTTGGAGCTAATAACTAAGTTCTTATTTGGATACCTTCATCACTTCCCTGATCTATTGTAAAATATACATAATTTCTAGTGAGGCATTCAATTTTATTCATCTTCATGAAATTTGTATCTATCCATTGTTTTTGCTTCTCCGTGGGAGTCAAGGCTATCACATTTTGTATCAGAAGCACTATATGACAATCATTGGGCTGCATGTAATTTAGGGTTTTAACCAAATTTTATTCTATTTATTTTATTTGTAACAACTAACATGGCTCATAGGACTTTGCATCCTTTTGAGTCTCATGAACATCTACTTTAGATTGCATAATTGCATTTTCATATCCTCAACTTCTTTGGTCATCTCCTATATTATTTTCTTTAGTTGTTCCAATTGTTGCTAATTCATTGAAGTAGAACAAGACCAACCATATTCAAGATAGCATAAAGATACTGGCCTTGTTATTTTTGAGAGTGATAAGAATCATGTGAATGAAGTTATAGAGTATGTTATATCCCTAGGTGGGATTTTTCCAGCCATAATCAGTAGATTTTTAGCTTGCGTGACTTCATTGAAAATATAAGGGAACCTTATTTATTTATATTATTGAATGAGGATGCTTAGGTTAGGATGAAAGGATAAAACATAGTGAATATAGGATTGTGCAGGTGATGGATGTAATTCCTAGAGAATTCTTTTCCATTTTTTTTTTTGAATTAGACATTGAAATCAACTGTACTCTCCTGGGGAGCTCTCTCGATAAATGAGAACTGAGTGAGCAAAAGAAAATGATCTCCTATGACATCAAAAGAATCAATGAGTGCTCCTACCAAATAAACCCATGAGTGTATGCTCCCTTGATATAGGGAATTATACCACAACAATACCCTACCATTTAGATATATAGTGATAAACTTGATCATTAAATTCTCTGATGCAATGCTATGGATGTCACTTAAAGAGGCTACGTCTTAACAGTGTTTGTATACAATATTATCTACACCATAAAAGTTAGGCAACATCTTTAGAGTAGTATTTGGGATTTATTGTAGGTATGGAATATTGATGGAACCCACATCATTCTAATGATGATAACATTCTTGAAACATTGATGTAGTTATGGAGCTGATGTTTTAGAAGATTTGGATTATCTTCTCAAGAGGGAGTCACTAGTCAATCATATGTATCTCGCTTATCAAGTCGATAATGCTCTATGACTTTGGGTATTTTTAGAAAAATGTAAAGTAAATCGATCATAAGAGTTTGGTTCAATATACAGGGGAGTTTCCAAGTGATAAACAAAAATATAGATAAACCAGAGGATCACCAATCTTCAATAAATCTAAAACATGGGATAATTGGTCCCATCGGGTGTACCAAAAACTATTGGTAGAATTATGGGAGGATGATTTTTATAATATATATCTCTAAAAATTTGAAGTAAACCAATCATAGAATATATCTATAGATTTCAACGAATTCACCAGGTGATTTTAATGAAATTTGATAATAGAGGACATCACTAATCCCTATATTATGCAACTATAGGACCCTAGTATCCCACAGGGTATACCAAAAACTATTGGTCATGATATCTATCTAATGGAAAGGTTGTGCACCCACAAACCTTGACCAACATTGAATGACTATGGAGCTATGAAATCCCCAATGATCAATATCCAAAGGAGACTGGTTCCTTTGAAGTCCTAGCTAACTATTTCTAAATGTGGGTGGAAAGGTGCTAAAATAAGCAAAAGGAGCTGAAGCTAGAATTTTTAATGGTATATATTAAGCCACATCAAGACATATGCATATTAATATATTGCATGTACAAATCAATAAAATGCCTAATAAACTAGCCAGTTTTATTGCCAGCTACAAAATAATTAGCCATCATGTTCCATATCTAGTCAAACTATGAATTCCAGAACCAATAAATGAACATGAGTACAAATTCATAATTTAGAGTAAGTCCCATGAGCATCAAATAGGCATACATTAGAAATAAGTAGTAAAATTATACATACATATTCTATAAATAAAATAAATCTAAATCTAAATAACAATACCTTTGTATTGATATGCAAAAATCTCGTTCTTACATATGAATTGTAAAAGCCTAAGAGCTGACTAGTTTTTCGTTTACATATTAGTATTTATAGACTTTTCACAATACTACAGTTATCAAATCATGATTACCTTAGAAGTGGGTTATTGTTACGTTAGAAAATATATTAGCTTATTGTACTTCTTGGAAGTATGACCGTCCTAACTACTAGAATGTGGTTGATCGATGCAGCCTAGATCTGTTTCACCTCTAGTCATGTCCACCCTACTAATTGCATCTGGTCCATCAATACCTACTAATATTTTCAGCTCAGACACCCTATTATCTGCATGATGACCTATATTTTTGAGATTATCTAACATGGAATCCTACCCAATAATTATCATGGAGTAAGGAACTCTTTTATCTATTGGAGAGTGATTTTTGTATCCTCTACGCACCTATGGGATGCCTCTTAATCACTCTTATAGATTTCAACCATAAACCAACCTATTGATAGCTTCATTTTTTGGATAAGCAACTCTTTTCTACTCATGTAAATTCCAGATCATTAGATTCCTTATGGGACTCGATCGGGTGTAATTATTTTGATGCCTTCAATAGTTAGTCTATTTTACCTCTTACATGTGTCAAGCCTTCAAGCCTTGGTTGAGTACAAATCCTATGGCACTCTCCAAACTTCTAGCTTCCATATTAATCATGTATTACCAAACCCTACATGAACATTTGGTACCCTGCCATGTTCTGGACGGGTGCAAATATTTCGTTGTCTTGAGGACTTGCCAATTTTTCTACCTTGGTGAAGGTTAGGATTTTGGTACACTACTGGGTTTTAGCTAGGTGCAATTGTTCCATAATTCTTTGTACTTATCCATTTCACTCCTCTTTTCCCCTTTTGATAGTGGGATGGATCTTTGATATTTTACCAGGTTTTAACCTTAGTATAGGTCTTCCAACATACCTCTAACTTAGCCATTTTTTTATTTTGCTCGTGTTAGTTTCTAAATAGTGGATGGGGACTTGGCATTATACTAGATCTGGGTTATATGTATACCTTTCAGCATCCTCAAGAGATAGCCATATTTTGTTGGAGTCTATCCTCCAGTCCTAGTTCTGAGCATGCATTTTTTAGTGCTTCATCTAGGTGCACTTATTTTGAACATCTCGTGACTTTATCAATTCCCACCTTAGTCATATTTTGAGCCTATAGAGCACAATTATTTATATATTCAAGCAACAAGTCAGGCCTTTATCTCTCCTTAAAATTTTAGTCGGGTATGGGTACTATAGAGAGCTCAAGGACCAACCTTATCGTCTTTCTTTTGCTTCACTTTGCTTTTGACATGGATTTTGGGCTTGTATTACAAAACTTTTGGTAATCTCTAGTTTTATTTACAAAAAATCAAACCTAATATATAGTTGCTAATAGCTAGGCATGGGTAGGTTCAATAAGTACCCACATGATATAGAATCTATCCAAACATGGTGGATATTGAATCAAACAAGGATATGATTCTTTAGAGGAATTGAAATTTTCTACTCCTATGGATTATATTTGAAAGCATTTTTTAACCAAAAGGCATTGATATTATTTTTCTTGTTGCCCAAAAAAATGATTACAATCATTATAAAACCTTTATGTGTTATTATTTGCATTGGATAGATGGAAATGTCAAGCCATTAAATTTTTTATTGTTCCCTTTATAGGAACATGTAATATATTTAGAATCAATTTGAACCAACAAATTACTTAGCAAAGCAAGCCATGCCATGCCATATATGTAAAAAAATACCTAATTTGAAGATTTGATTTTGTTAGTCTACCTATTCAAAACCAATATTCTACATTTTTTAAAAGAGGGATTTAATATAAATGAAAAGCAAAATCTCAATATACTAGTGGATTTTTGGCATCATAAAGCATATGAGCAACATGAATGTGATTAATGAAAACCATGGTTCCATCAAGATCGATGTCATCGTACATAATACTATAGCAGTTGTGCATAAATAATTACTATGATCAAACATAAACATATATTTTGTAGTAGGTTATGGTTGTAGTAGACTTAAATAAAAGACAATGCTAGGTTGAAAGGCACTTACATGGGAAATATGGCTAGCTTGATGTGGAAAAATACCCTTTTTTCAAGTGTGTTGGATAATACCTCTACTTCGAGTTCAGGTTCCTCTTCAGTAGAATTTCCTTCCTCTGTGGCATCTAGAATATATAATTTCTATGAGGCACATTTATGATTTCTATCAAATTTCTCATCGCAATGGTAGCAAAGACCCTTAGCTTGTCTTTCCTTCATTTCCTCAAAACTCAGACGCTTAATTGGTAGAGCGGGGTTAATTTTGGGGGTTGTGTAGGAGTTTTGGGTTCATCCATTTTGCATTGGTTTGGGGTTGGTATAAGTGTTTGATGGTTTCCCCCAATTTGGTTTTGTGAACCGATTTCGTGCCTTGATTTTGTCCTCCGCTAATTTCGCCAAGCCGATGGTCTCTAACATGTTTGTAGGGTTATACATTTGCACCTCTATTCGAATTTATTATTTTAATCTACTGATAAAACATTCTTGAAAGAAGGCAGTGTCTAATCCGGATGTTCGATTAGCTAGCCTTTCAAATTCTTCTTGGTATTCGCTTACCGAAGTGGTTTGGCATAATTTAGTGAGGGCCCTTGTAAAGCTTTGAAACTTGCTAGGGCTGAATCGCACTAATAGATTTTGTGTAAAGGTTGACCACGTCGGAGTGCCATTAGTTTTCTCGAACCATTGGTACCATTGGATGGCATCGTTTTCCAAGTGTAAGGAGGTGATATGCACTTTTTGCATTTTTGGAATTTGAATTAGTGAGAAATATTGCTCTACGCGGTAGATCCAGTTTGTAGGGTCTCCTCCTTCAAATTTTGGGAAGTCTAATTTGGTCGTTTGTGGTAGAATGGAAGTTTGTGGACCTCCTAACATTTCTTGATTTTATGACCCATGGTTGGGTGAATTTTCATGTGTTGTTGCTTGATTTTGACTGATGGTATCAAGTTTAACATCCATTGCAAATATTTTCTCGAAGAGTTCTCTTATGGTATGGGTATTCTCCTCTTTTTCCTATTGAACTTCTTCAGCAAGCCTTTCGTGTTTCTCATGAATGGAATCCAATGATCGTCGTCCTTCAGCCATTGCGGTTGGTGTAGGTAACGATCAATATGACTTAGTATAGGTGAGAAAAAATAAAAAAATAATTTTAATTTTTTTTCTTTGCATTTCGGACGTCGAAAACCTTGATGCTGCGTTGAAGATTTTAGCTTTTTCAAAACAGCCACCGGTCACCATGTGAAAGGTCAAGCAATTTGGGTGTAGTACAACTTAATTCATACCTTAGAAGGTTTAATTTTTTGTGAGGATTTTGACACGGATCCGTGAAGCGTGAATGTTGTTTTCATCCTGGCGAATGTGGACTGGCTGAAATGTGCGGTGGGAAAAAAAAATTAATGGTGAATTTGCTCCTTGATCTAGCTCTGATCCAGATGGTATGAAACTAAATGGTGCGGGAAGAAAAATCATTTTTATATTGAATCGGTTTTTGATTGTAAGGTAGAAAACCCACAATAGACTTAATTTATATATTTGTTCGATGATGCCTTATTATCATATGTGGATTGCATTTAAATACCTAGTCTAATAGTTGTAAGAGTGAAGGGTTGTGACCCTAGAATATAATGAATAAATAATATAAGTAATTAGGACATGTTAGGAGGGTCCTAACATATTTTGGTGATAAAATGGTGGACTATTTCATTTTGAATGTTTTTTTAATTAGCCTTTAATAAAAAGAATATGATGTTGTAAATAGTTTTACATCCTTGTAGGAACAAGTTTTGACATGGTTGGAGAAGAGAATAACCATTGAAAAAGGATAGGTGAAATTTTGATGACTTATCCAATGAAAAATGAAACAATAATGATAAAAGCTTCCAATATGGCAAGCTATCATGACTTGTTGAGTAAAGTATACCAAGTTTTGGGTGAAAGTTTGGTTGCTTTCAACAATTTTTCCTTGTTGAGATTTCAGCTATTATTTCCACTTTTAAGGAGATTATACAAGTCCGAAAGAATTTCAAGAAAATATATATATATATATATATATATATATATATATATATATATATATATATATATATATATATATAGTATATATATATATATATATATATATATATATATATATATATATATATATATATATATGAATATGAGATAAATGCTTGTTTGCTTTGTTTCTTTATTAAAAAGGAAAAAGAAACTATTAATAAAATATTTTTGTGTAATGATGGTTTCTTCTTAGGAGCTTATTTATTTAAAGAAGAATTTGGTGATCGGTTTGACTTAGCACCCTAGATATTATTGCTTTATGTTGAGTGGTTATGAAATAATAATTGTAGTGAATGAAAATAAGTGGATTCACTTGTGCTTAAGTCATGGTTTAGTGGACTTCTTGTTCTGTGGACTGGTGCAACTATGAACTCTAGTTAGAAGGGGGATTCATGCAAGAATTAATGTTAGGTAACACCTGTTGAACATCAAGTGCTTTAAAAAGTGGAGTGATGGGGAAAAAGTTAAGCATTTAAAGAAGGATAAGTGTGAGAGTGAGAAAAGAGGAAAGAAGAAGGAAAAGGGGGATAGAAAGAAGTGAAAATAAGGAGGAAGATGGAAGGAGAGTTGCAGCATCCAAAATTCAAGTTGAATTCACACCATGGACACCAGGTAAGTTGCTTAATGAGGTCTTTTGTTTTACAATAAGCTTAAGACATTGAACATTTTCTAGACTGAGATTTAACTTGGGAAAAATTACAAGTGGAGGTAGAAGATAAAAGAGTGAAATTGTTTATATATCAAACTCAAAACTAGAATGATATCTATTACCACCTGTAGACACGAATAAATATTGATATTTTCTTCTTCCAAGTTCTAAATGTGTGTTTCATTTAAGGACATTTGAATGTGTTTTTTTTCTCTTTTTAAGAAGCAATAGTAAATAGGAAGCCATGTTGGTAGCAGTTGAATTAGAATGTGAGTTGGTTTGTATGGTAGGGGCGTGTGACATTTTTTTATTCTATTTTAACAAGGCAAACGACACAATAGTTTTATAGGTAAACTAGAACTATGAATATGCCTCTCTCCTTGTGATTAAAATAGTGTTCAAGCTAGGGAAAAGTGCTGGGAAGAAAATGAATGCAAGTTAGAATTTTGTCATGTTTCATGCTAAAGACGTAAATCTATGTGAATAGTACTTAATGAACTCCATGATCAATTTTTGTAAGTTAACGGAGCACTGGTATTTTTGAACTTTAAGTTTTTGAGAAGTGTGAGTAAATTTCCCTTGTTATGGATGTGTCTGAGGAGTAAAAATGATTGTATTCAAAATTAAACTTTTTAAAGATATCTTACAAAGGTTTTATAGATGGGTTTTAGACAAATTTAATTATAGTTTCAATATATTTAATTAAATATTACAATGAATAGGCTTGTGTAGATTTTGTACTTGTTTAATAGATGAAATTAAAGTAAATGGTTATGTTAAGCAAAAGAAAATGGTGATTCCTTTGTAAGTAGAGAGTTAAATTATGATTAAATATTGCTTTGCTTTAGTGCCTTGAGCATCTTGTTGGAAAGGAAGATGGGCTTAGTAAAATAATAGTTTATGTTATTTGATTGAATTTTGAATCTCTAATCAATGTGAGATTAGTATCCGAATCTCTTGGTTTATAGACAAAGTATAATGAAAATTGGTATAGTATAATGATAGTTTATTTTATATGTTTGAATTGTGAATATCTAATGGATGTGAGATTAGTATTCGAAGCATTTTGGTTTAATAAAGGAGACTTATGGAAAGAGGGTATAGTAAAATAAAGTTTTATTTTATATTTTTATATTATGAATCTCTAATGGATCTGAAATTAGTTACCGAAATTTTTGGTTTAATGATAACTTTTATTATATGAGTTCTCTTGTGTATCAAATACCTCATGCAACAAAATTACACGAATCCAAGCAAGTGACTAGTAAAGTGATTATTCAGGTAGAAATAGAGAAAGGAGATTATGATCTTCACTTCTGATTTTGGTGGATGAAACATTATGTAGCCTTATACGCTAATGCATGTGGACATTAGTTGTGTTTCTTCGGTTTATAGTGTGGACGAATATCAGAAAAATGAAGAATTATATTATGCCTTTTTATTTGGAAAGCTTCATGGCTGATTTAAGATGTAAATAAAGTACTTCCTGTGGATTCATAGACTTCAAGATAAAATCCTTGAACTTGTAATGGAAAGTATTGTAGTGTTGTATTCATTACTGGAGTGTGTAAAAATTTGTAATTATTGGAAGGATGTCTACTTTGTGAATAAAATGTGGTTTAATTATATGATCCTTTAATCTTATCTTTAATCAATGTGAATGGATATGTTCCTTGGAGAAGGAGAATAACCATGTTGTTTTCAAACCAAACTAATGAAGAGTGTATAATGTTAACTTTTCTCTTCATTTTGAATAAGGAATTCTCAAGGGGATTAATAAAAGGAAATAAATCTATTTTTAACTAAGTTTACTTTTCTAAAAGGATTATAGTCTTTAGAGAAGAAACTTTGGATTAGAAAGAGTTGTTTAATGTATAGTTCTGTAGAGATATTTCTCTATGGAGTTCTTGAAGGGGTAATGAGCAATATTGGAAGGACTAAGAAAGTGGAATAACAAGTTTCGGGTTGGTTCTTGTTATTGTGGAATGTGAAGTCAACTTATATGAAAGAGCAAAATTTGCATAGAATTATCAAAAAGGAAGAAAAATTCCTATATGTGGATCATGTTCATTAAAGCCTTCTATGTTGATTTTACATTGGTTTTAAAAGAAACATATTGACTAAATCCAGAATAGTCTAGAGAGTAGGACCCATGATGGATAAGTCAACTTGTTTAGAAAGGGTTGTTTAACTTGCTCATACACATCAAGTGCACTCACATATGTTAGGCTTATGGTAGGTGTAGGATTTGGTGTGCTCTCTTTTGATGGACTGGAAAGAGAATGCTAGATCTTTAATGGAAAATGAGAGTGATAGTTAAGTTGGGAAAATATTATTTTCAAAGGAATAAAAAGTTAAATATAGCTCGTTAAAGGAAATGATAGTAATATATGGTTAGGACAATAACCTCTTTCAACTGACAAAATGAGATGAGGATATCTCGTAGAGAAATCAATATTAATATCCTAACTAATGTTGCAACATGTCATGATATCGTGACACTTTTTTCTCCTTTGATCGCGGCGTTACATCATGTTGCGATATCACGACAATTTTTCTCATTCGGCCACGACACTGCTACATGTCGCGATATCGCGACATCTTTTCTCTTTGGCCGCGATGTTGCAACATGTCACGATATCGCGACATATTTTCTCTTTGGCCACGATGTTGCAACATGTCGCGATATCGCGACACTTTTCTTTGGCCACAATAATGCAACATGTCACGATATCATGACACTTTTCTCTAACCATGATAATGCAACATGTCGCGATATCACGACACTTTTTCTCTTTGGCCATGATAATGCAACATGTCATGATATCGCGACACTTTTTCTCTTCGGCCATGATAATGCAACATGTCGTGATATCGTGACACTTTTTCTCTTCGGCCACAACGCTGCTACATGTCGCGATATCGCGACACTTTTTCTCTTTGGCCACGATAATGCAACATGTCGCGATATCACGACACTTTTTCTCTTCAGTCGTGATAATGCAACTTGTCGCGATATCACAACACTTTTTCTCTTTAGCCACGATAATGCAACATGTCCCGATATCACGACACTTTTTCTCTTTGGCAACGGCGCTGCTACATGTCGCGATATCGCGACACTTTTTCTCTTTCGGTCGGGATGTTGCAACTTGTCATGATATCGCGACACTTTTCTTTGGCTGCAATAATGCAACATGTCATGATATCATGACACTTTTCTCTGACCATGATAATGCAACATGTCATGATATTGTGACATTTTTTCCTCATCTGGCCGTGACAATGCAACTTGTCACAATATCGTGACACTTTTTCTCCTTCGGCCACAGTGCTGCTACATGTCGCGATATCACATCTTTTCTCTTTGGCCATGATGTTGCAAATTTCAGCCACGATAATGCAACATGTCATGATATCGTGACACTTTTTCTCCTTGGTCGCAATAATGCAACATGTCGCGATATTGCGACACTTTTTCCTCATCTGGCCACGGCAATGCAACTGGTCGCGATATCGCAACACTTTTTCTCCTTCGGCCACGGTGTTGCAACATGTCATGATATCACGACATCCTTTCTACTTGGCCACGATGTTGCAACTTGTCGCGATATCATGACACTTTTTCTCCTTTGGCGTGACATTGCAACATGTTGCGATATCGCAACACCTTTCAACTTGTCGCGATATCGTGACACCTTTTCTCTTATAGCCGTGATGATGCAGCATGTCACGATATCATGACACTTTTCATCTTGTGTCCATGACAATGCAACATGTCGCGATATCGTGACATATTTTCTTCTTGGGCCTCGATGATTCAACTTGTCGCGATATCACGACACATTTCCTCCTCTAGCCGCGATGATGAAACTTGTCGCGATATCGTGACACTTTTCTATTCTAGCAACGACGTTGCAACATGTCGCTATTTAGTGACACTTTCTCTCCTTCGGTCATGATGCTGCATCTTGTTGCGATATCATGACATATTTTCCTCCCTTGGTCGTGACGGCTCAACATGTCGCGATATCGCGACATCTTTTCCGCCTTGCTTTTCTATATGCTTGGAACCACAAAAATGCAACATGTCGTGATATCGTGACACCTTCCTTCTTGTGGTGTTTGATTTTTTCTCTGTTCTTTAGCTCTTGGGCCTCTTCGGTCGGTTTGATTAACATGTAAAATTATACTTGTACAAGGTTCAGGGACCTTTCAACACCCTTTCAACCAATAAAAAAAAAAAATATCCTAACTAATAATTTTACACCTAGTGTAACTTACCAAAAGGACATGTGTAAGTATAGATATGGGTGTACTTTCAACTCCAAAACAATTTGAGAGGTCATCTTATCAAATCATGGTAAAGGGTCTTGCTTGGGATAAGACTTATATGGAAGGGAAAAAAATCTAGTGAAAGTTAGGAACTTTGGGTTGTAAAATTTGGGTGTGATATTTGATATCAAAGCCAAGGTTTTGTAGTGGAATAGGTTCGTTACATAAAAGAAACAAATATAGATGTGTTATGTGATAGAAAACATACCGATGTAAGGATTAAACCTTGATAAAAAAGAATAAATGTTGGAAGTAAACCTATCTAACTAGTTAAGATAATTAGGTTTCTATTTAATAGTAGGTGAAGCAATTTGAAGATGTAATTGCAAACTAATTCCTACTATTTCTCTTATGTGTGTCTGAGAATAATACCACCAAAGAGAAGAAGAGGGAATTATGGGGTAGACAAGGTAAAAAAAATAGAGAGGGTGGAACCCCATAGGTAGGATGAAAAAATCCCAGTGATGGAAGAGAGAACCTTCCTTATATCATGGATTTGCTTCAATAATAGGTGGAAATATAGAAGCAATTATTGAAAGACATGTTGAGTTGGAAAGCACAGGCTGTAAACTCTAACGGGAGATCAAATAATGAATTTGTGTCAAAAGCACAATAGGATAGAATCTAACTAGAGGAAAATTTGGCAAAAATGAAACACCTATAATCCTCTAAGTTCAATAGAGAGGAGGATGGTGATAAGGTTGAAGCTTAGCTGAAGGAGATAGAGACCTTATATAATATGAATAACTACTCCACTAGCACTCAAACATCTTATACCACTCTATACTTATAGGGAGTTGGTTTATATTGCTAGGAAACAATTAGTGGAAAACAAGGGATTGACGCTACATTTGATTTGGAATTGGAGAACTTTGTGATAACTTTCAAAGAAATATTCCTCACTAAACACTTCTACACCAAGAAATTTGAGGAATTCATCAACCTTAGGCAAGGGAATAAGATGGTGGAAGTTTATTACCAAAAATTTATCAAACTACTAAAGTATGTACCTGCATAAAATGATAAAATGAAGGTACGTAAGTTTATACTAGGAGCATATCCCATAGTAGGGAACAAAGTGAATATGCAAGAACCTAGTACTCTACAAGAAACCTACAATCTAGCTAGGAAAGGTCAAAATTATCTCACACCCTACTTTGACTATGACTGAGCATATGAGAAGGATAGAGAAGTACTAAGAAAAGGAAATAGTGTAGGATTCATGAAGTGGGAGAGTGAACAAGCAAATATAAACTCCTCTAGACAAGATAGAAGGAATGGCAAGAAGCAGGGGAAGTTTACGAGAATTTTTTTTATTATTAAGAGGGGTTTTGAAAGGTTTTTGTAACCTTTTACAAAAAAATTCTAGTTAGGAACAATTCTCTCAAACATAAGAAACAAAAAGGAGGCACCTTATTTGAAAACAATAAGAGATAAAAATAGATAGAGAAGTCATCATAGGGGTAAAAGAGGAAGCCTCAACAGATAATACAAGCATCCCTCATAGGGGTAACATAAAATGGAAAAGAAACCAGAAGATATTATAGCTAGTACTTCTACTCCTCAAGAAGGGCATATGTTCACGTGTCTAGGGGAGGCAACAATTAGCTCTAGTGTGTCATCTTCCAAGTGAAAAAATCCCACAGGTGGTAATCAGTAATGTTAGACATTTTGAGTCCATGGAGTTGTCATTGATGTCAAGGCATGAAGTTGTCATTGATGTAAAATAATAAGCTATCGTTGATGCCAAAAGGTCAAAAGGAGTAATGCAAAAGGATGATGGCAAAAGAGCTTCATAATAATTATTTTTAATATTATGTGAAGCATAAGTAGAAGGATTTTTATTAAAAATATGGATGAGCAAAAATAAAAGGTTATTTATAAAAACCCAAGGAGGATTTAAACCCTAAAGTCAAAATATTTAAATATTAATTTATAATATTTAAATTCTAAAGAATTTAAATAATTTATAAATTAAATATTTAAAGGTAAAGTCATAAGCGCCGACCTCAAATAAATTACCTCTGTCAACGTGCATGGAACGAAGGCTTAAAGGTATTTATACCTTATCCAAAAACATTGGAAGTGCAATTCAATTAATATATGCAATACTTGGTGCAAAAGGCTCGTGTGAATTCAAAAGGGAAGCACATTTGAAGTGCTACGTGGAAGCAGGAGACGTGTTGGAGAAGGAGCCAAAGGGCTCTAAGGAAGGTGAAGAAGATAAAGCACACATTGTACTTTAGTAGAGCAAGGTGAGCACTTCACTCACATAGTGTAGAAGTCGCGACCAAGGCGTTACTGCAACATAGGGTGCAAGATCAAATCCCATGAATTACGGAGTCGAACAAGGTTTTTATAATTTGATTTTTTTATTAATTACCTATGATAAGGTTGTTGGAGAGATAAGGTGTGAGTAATGTTTTTATTTACCTAAGTGGTAAATGGTAAATGTTGCTAGGGTAATTTTTGTTTTTTACCTTAGGGAATTAAAAATTAATTTATTGCATTTAGTGTTAAATTGAATTACTCAATTTAAATGCAATATTGAGAAGGGAGTTATAAGTAGAAGTTGTGTTATATTTTAATGGGGATTTTGATGAAATTTATGATGTTGAAATTTATTATTGATATGGAGCAATAATGTGTATTTGGGATTTAATTTATCTTTGTGTTTGAGGTAAATTGTGACAAGTGTTAGGTTATAATTCTTGTCATCTAACCCTTTGTACTTGGCAAAAGAAAGTGGTGATAATTGAAACAGGTTTTGAGGATCATTCTTCATCAAAGAAAAAGGTATGGTCATATTCTTCCTTGGTTGAGTTGATTGGTTGGTTTTCTGGAAAACAACTTTGGAGTGAAAAGGACTTTATTAGGTTTCCTTATTGAGTTGTTGAGTTATTATGAAATGAATGCTATGCACCTTGGTTTATAAGCATTGTTGTTAAAGTGAATGATTGAGTGAAGAACTTGAACTAGGGTTTGAAAAGAACATGAGTATCATTGTTATGTGAGATTGGTTGATAAGCATTGTTGGAAATATTTTGAGTGAGTGTTCATATGTTTGGACTAGGGTTTGTGAGCAAGGATTACTTCATTGAGTGATTGGTTGAGTAGAGTTGGTTGAGCCTAGTCAAGTGGATGTGTGAAGTGATTGTTCAAGTTCTATAAAAAAAATTGTTCTATATTCTAAATTGAGTTGACAAAGAGGTTGATTATAGATGAGTGTGAAATATATTGAGTCTCCAAAAATTCTCTATATGTTTCTGTGATAAAAGAGAGATTGAAAGTGATTGATAGTTTGTGAGTGTGAAGCATATTGAGCCTCTAAAAATTATTTGTATGTTTCTAAAAGAGTAATTGAAAGTGATTGAGCATTATTATGGATATGAAGCATATTGAGTCTCTAACTATTATTTTTATGTTTCTATGAGATTGAACAAGTTCTAGTGAGGACTTGTTGAGTAGGTTTGGACAAGTTCTAGAGAGGACTTTTTGAGCATATTTGGACAAGTTCTAGAGAGAACTTGTGGATAGATTAGTGTGAGCTTTTGTGGAAGCTTACAAGGCAAATTTGAGACAAGTCTTTGAGTAGGCTTGTGAGCAGAGTTGATTGATTGTTTTGTTCAAAACTTGGGTTAAGATTTGGGGTAGATCTAGCAGTGTTGATTTGTGATTGTATCAAGCTTTATGCTAAGGCTTGAGGATATATATTGAGGACAAATTTGTGCTAGACCAAAGGACTAAGTTTAGTGCAGATCAGAGGACAAATATTGAGGATATATTTGTCCTAGACCTAAGGACCGAGTTTAGTATAGATCACAGGATAGATATTGAGGATAGATTTTTGCTAGACTGAAGGACTGTGTTTAGTATAGATTCAAGGATAGCATTTGGTGCATATTTGAGGACATGTTTGTGCTAGACTAAAGGACCGTGTTTAGTGTAGATTTGAGACAAATATTTGAAGGTGAAAGAGTATAGAGGATGATAGTATCCAGTAGATAGAGATACATTAGCTAGGGTAGTGAGGATATGTGTCTTAAGTGGATAGAGATCCATTAGCTAGAGTAGTGGGGGCAATAGTTCTTCTAGAAGATCACCAGTAAGATCTAATGGGAAAGGAGTTCTCCTATGGATAGAGATCCACTAACTTGATTAGGATATTAGTGTATCATTTGGACATAGGTCCATAAACATTGTAATAGAGAAAATATTACCAAGAGATTGATTGAGAAAATTTTAGTGAAATATTTTCTCCTTGGAGCAGCCTACATTGGGTGAACCACATTAAATTGGTGTCTCTATTGTGTGTGGTTATTTTTACATTGCTTTGATTATTTTTTTTGATATTACTATATTTACATTGCATAATATTGATTGGTAAATAAAAGTAAAAAGTGGTCTTATACTATTCACCCCCCTTCTTAGTATAAGCTTGTGTTCTTCAATTGGTATCATAGAGGGTTCCTTCGGAAGAGTTTAACAAATTGAAAGAAAATATTTCAAGAATACAATGGATTCTAAGAATGGATCATCAGATAATTCATCACCAATTTCTGATGGAAGTGATTATATATACTGGAGTATGAGAATGAAGATTTACCTTATGGTACTTGGCAATGAAATTTGGGAAGCAGTTGAAAATGGTGTAGATCTAAAATTCACACACTCATTTCCTTCAGGCTAATGGATATGTGCCTTAAATGGGAATTTGGGAATGATAGGTATGCACCTCGAAAGAGAGGTACTTGATCATACCTTCTTATGGTGATTTTTCGATGAATTATTTAGGGTTCACCAGGAAACATTTTATGGCAATTTCCACACCTAGGTTTTGGAGTTTGTTTTAATGTTTTCATTTTAAATTCTCGCAATCACCTAGTTTTGGCCAATATGAAGCTACACTAAGCTATATGCAATTTTAATATATATGTATACAACAAAAAACATAAAATAGAATCCAAATGGATAATGCAGTGCTTAAAAAGTGATTTAAAACTCTTACCTGTATCCGAAAGTTTAAAGAAGATTCAAATTTCTTGATTGTAGTCCAGATCATACACAATATAGCAAAATCATATGCACAAAGCAAGATCATATGAATATGATTCAAAATCGTACCATTTGATCAAATATCGAATAATACAATCTTGATAGAAACCTACAAATTCATGGATAGAGTGCAGAAAACAAAAAATAGGGGATGCTAATGATGTTTCTAAGCATGAATTAACTTATATGTCGACTATTGAATATCACAATAAAAGGAATTAACATATACATACATAAAAATATGTAAGATATGTAATTATATGCAGATTTGGTGAACTCCAAAGATACAAATAATTAAATTTGATACCCTATGCAATGAAATGATAAATATTATGCTAGATATGCAAAATAGAACTTAGGAAATACAAACCAAAATTTGTAATTGACCCCAAGTGATATTTAAGCAAGATCATATAGTCTGAGCAAGATCATACACTTATGGTGCGAGATCATATCGATCTAATATCGATTGTATCCTCTGATACTGCAATAAATTGCAAAGCTAATAGATCTAATGCAAAATTTATAGTGTTTTGAATGCAAAAAATAAGTCAGGGAATTATGAATGCTAGGAGGATTCAGAGGGGAAGGGTGCCTGAATAAATAGGTAAGGTAAGTCCACTAAAATGGGCTGCAACAAATTTGGTTGCAACTTTCTCCAAAATTAGGACCAAATTAAGCGAATCCAATCTGTAACCGTCGCATGGTTGTGTAGGTAAGGACAAAATGAATTTCAACTGGCTCTATCATTTTGTTGGATTAAGATTTTCTATTTTTGAGCAATATCATATGCATAAGATTAGGGATCGTATCGTACAATCAAAAATTGTATCGTATGATCCAAGATCATATCATACGATCTTGTCCAGATTATTCAATCTCACCAGGAGGGCATGAAAATCAAGGCAACTAGCTAGAGGATCATTTTTACAAGTTGTTTACCCTTAGTGCAAATTATAATGATTCAATTTTAGGGTGTTACATTTTACCCCCTCTTTAGCACAATTTTGAAGGAAAATGCGTTAAAGAAAATTACGACATGTTTTACGAGAAAGCAAAAATTTATTGTAAATTTTGTTGATGATTTCAAGTTTTTATGTAAGTTGTTTTAAGATATGCTGCTAATGATACCCCCTTCAAGTTTTTATGCCAGTTTTGACATTTGGGTAAAAACTCAAAAATTATGGGTGAATGAATGAATAGTAAAAGGAAATAAAATACTTAATTCATTTGCATTGTTACTATTTACCTGTTTAGAGCTCTGGATAAAACATGGTGGACGCTCCACATCATGCTGATTTGGTCCGAGCTGGCGACAAATCACTCTGGGTATGAATTTCTCACTTATTTAGCTTAAATTTTTCTTGTTTTTCATTGAATTTAATTTTAAATTAGAATTTTTAGGGCATGGTTGTCGTGCGTAGCCCTAAATGTGAAATCGTAACGATTTCACAAAATCATATCGATTTTATTATATTGTACGGTACGATATTGACCAAAATTGATACGATTAGTCGATGTTGTATCGATACGATATCACAAAAATTATTACGATTTTGATATTTTTAGTATGTTTTTTCACCTATTATCTGATTTTGAATATTTTGATACAATTTTATGACAAAAAAATTATTACTTTGTTTTTACTGATAGATGGCAGAATTAAAGAACCGATAGTGGAGATATTATACACTCAGGATAGACTTGGGTGCTCTCACAAAGATTGAGAGGAATCACTTAGAGACTATGGGATTACGACATGTGGTGTAGATGCCACATATTCTAGTAGATATGAGGGTATTGATGGCTCTGGTGGAGAGATGGTATCTAGAGTCGTCCTGCTTCAAACTACCCATAAGGGAGATGGCTCCCACTTTAGAGGATGTCTGGAGGATCCTTAGGCTACCACTAAGGGGAGCCCATATTGCTACATCTGGAAACCAAGGCCAGGCATTAAGGAGACTAATTGGAGACCCTAGCTTCTTATTGAAGAAGGGTGGGGTTGTTATTGACAAACTAGGGGAGGTAGATGGTATCTCTCGATTGACAGTTCTATTGAGTGGTGTCGTGGGTGGCCTACTAGTGAGCCATATTAGTGGACAACATTTGCCCTAGACTTTGGTAGAGGTGGTGTGTGATATGCACAACTAGGAGGTGTGCTTTGCTTGGGGACCCTTTTTTCTTTGTAGACTATACCAATTCTTGTAGCGGGTAGTCTATAAGGGCAAAAAGGGAATGATTTTGACTTCCTTACTACAGGTGTGGTGTTGGGAGCATATTGCTATTCGATGATTGGTAGGAATTCCTCTAATTTGAGCTATAGATGGTCAGCTCGGGGTATAGGATGATAGACCTAGGATATTCTATTAGCCACTATTGAGAGGCTGTAGGGGACAAGTTGGCCTTGATGTGGGGAGGTGACTTATAGATGAGCTACAACCATAGGACATCACATGGAGACCTTGGAGGGGTCTACCAGGGTGGGGTGAGGATGCTTTTAATTTTTCCTCAATTAGGCAGAACATATGGGTATGAATGGACCAGGGGGGAGGTGGAGTTGCACCGCTTTGATCGGGTGCAACGAGATTTCAGGTTATAGTAGGACCTCCCTGAGTGGGGATATATTACCTACCCTCGGGTGACTCAGGATCACATGACCATCTATGGTATGCTGAGTATGACTACATTTTTGGATCCAACACCAGATTATGCATCAGAGCAGGCAGTAGATGGGGATGATGCTAGTATGATAGACATGTACTAGCAATGGTATGCTGGGATCTGCCCAGCTATACTGACTCAACCATGGGGTGCTATAGAGCAAGCAAGCCATCTTGTTAGTCAGCGATGACAGAGTACACAAGTATCCCATAGACAAGAGGGGCATCACAATAGGGGTGGCCACATACCTCAGAGGATATGGGACCGACCAGGGAGGAGGCATCAGGAGGATAGGAGAGAATCACATCAACAGGAGGGGGGATCATCTCCTCATCAGGAGGAGAGACCTAGATTTCCTAGGAAGGGCAAGAGGATTCTAGAGGTAGGAGAGAGTAGCAATATAGGAGACCTTGAGGTAGAGATCACTAGGTTGAGGGTAGAGACTATGATCCAGAAGACTAGGATTAACACCCTAGAGGAACAATATGTAGACTTGATATTGAGGATTCGAGCTCTAGAGGCAAAGTTGGCTGAGGCTAGGGGTCAAGTAGGATAGAGAAATGTAGCTCCAGCACCTACGCCTTCTCAGACTACACTGTCTAGGAGGAGCGACAGGGGGAATGAATTCATGAGGTCTACACAACAGACCATATTTTACCAGACTTTATACTTCTTAGCAGTTCCTATAGAGTAGAGATAGGCTATACCTTATGATATTGCAGGTCCTATTCGCATAGGATTTTCATCTTGCTCTACTACTAAGGCGACTTCTTCTAGGATGAAAATAGTAGGAGGATAGTTTCGACCACCACCACCACCCTCTTGTAGAGAGAATGATACGACGAGCTCTAGAGGCTCGAGAGGAGTCTAGGGTGGACTCATGTAGACACATTTTTGTATTATATATTTATTGACTGAGTATACCAATTTTTGAGGATTGTGGCATACCAGTCTATCTCTATTTTGTACATGGATTTTCAAGATATACATATATTAACCTTCTTGTCTTATGTGATTTTATATGACTTGATTGTATGTGATTGGAATTGTTTAAATTTCTCATAATCATGTTTTTAATTTAAGTGTTTTGATCATGCTTAAAATGAAAATTGACTTGAGTTTTGTAAATGTGTTGTTGGAAAGATGTTTTTGAAAAATATGTTGTGAACCTATATTTTTGTGAAATAAATATATTATCAATGTTCCTCGTAGGATGTTGTGTTGTTATATGACCATTGGTGGATATCGGTGCTCGCTAGGTCATGAAGCAAATCCTGTTGTGAGGAAGGTTTGTATTGCTAATAAGAGAAAACTTATTGTGGTGCTCAAATATAATCTTGAGGCTTATGGTGATGTTTGATTTTTTTTATTTTGAGACAATTTGATTTTAAAAAATATTTTGATAAGTTTATTGGTTGCAATTTTAGCATTAAAACTTGAGGAGGATGACTTGTGCTAGGCATGAACTTCCTAGTGTGAATTTTGAAAAGTATAATTTCTAGGAATTATACCATCATCGCAAAGTTAAAATGCAATGCATGATAATGAAAACTATTTATTTTGAAGACATAAGTTGATATAAAATAAATGATTTGTATCACATATTTAATAATATTAATATGGGATGGTTTAGACTTAAAAATTTGAGAAAATGACTTGCGCTAGGCATAGAATTCCTAGTGTGAAATTTGAGAAGAATAATTCCTAGGAATTATACCATCATCGCGAAGTCAGAGTGCAATATATAATGAATTATTTGTGCTATATAAAATTATTAAAACTTAAAATTTGAAAAATATGACTTGCGCTAGGCATAGAATTCCTAGTGTGAAATTTTAGAAAACACTTACTAGAAATTATACCATCATCACAAAGTCAAAATGCAATAAATAATTTGGTTTTACAAGTTATTTTGGAATGATCTACGAAGAAATGGATGATGATAAAATGTTGTCTAACAAATTTCAAAGAAATATTTTAACTTATTTCAAAGACAAATTCAAGTGTATCAAGAACCAGTGTGTGATAAGTGAATTCATTATCCATATTGATTTGATATAATTATACAAAATATCTCAAGGATCAAATGTGTGTGCTTGTGAAATAAATTTACCGATTTTGAGTAAGGTAGTGATACGAGCAAACTTGAATGAACCAATGTGTGTGCGAGTGAAAAGTTTACTAACCATGATTTTGTGCATGCCAATGTACTGAACTACTACGTAAGTCAAGTTACCTAAAGCTAGCTAATACACAAGCAGACATTGGTCATAACAAAAGAAGGTCGCTAATGTGACAAACATGTCTCCACACGAAAGGGATTACCCAAGGTCAAGTGGGTTGGGCACAAACCACCTATTATGGGGCTTACCTCATGGTTTTCAAATAACTGAGGAATTCCAGGGATTCAAGCACACTACCCCCTTATTTTATTCAAATTTTAAAATAGGGATTTCTTGCTCATTTTTTAACAAGGGGATTTTATTACTTTTTATTTTTCTTTCTTTTCTTTTCTCTTATTTTCTTTTCTTTTTATTTTCTCTTCTTTTTCTTTGTTTTATTATTATTATTTTTTTTGGGATACTTGCCCAAATTAGATGTGGGGCAAGGGATTTTATTTGGGTAGGGGGGTAGCTTGTCCTTTTGCCAATTCCTAGTATTCTAGACCATGCACATAATAGGATAGCAAGGGAGACTTTTTTCTTATGGAACTAAGACTACTATGTAGTATCATTTTTCAAATTTTGCAACAAATCATATTTAAGATGTGAGAATGTGTTCTTGGTTCAAGAAGTAGCAAGATCATTTCCCAAAACTCAAAATTTATTTAATGAAGTAATAGTGCTTTTCGATACAAGAGAGATTTATAATCAAAGTGACAAAAATAAAAATAATTAAAGATGTAAATTAAGTGCATGGTTCAAGACAACTTTTGAACTTATCTAAAATACAATAAAATATAACTTGGATTTTTGGAAGATAACTCACACTAATGCAAAATGAATGACTTAAAAAATTTGAAATATTTTTGGAAATTTTCATATTTTTTTATTTTTTTGTTATTTTTCTAGTATGAGGGTTACAGATGATGAAGAAATTTATTTGCAATTATGTACAAATGTGTATTTTTTTTATTTTATACATAATATCTCTTCAAGTGCATGATATTCATGGGTTCCTTGAGATATTTCCCATCCAAGGAAACCAATATATATGCACCTGATACAAATTTAGCAGTGATGACATATGGCCAAAGCCAATTAGGTTGAAATTTTCCTTTTAGATATTTTCTTGCATTAATATTTTTTTATTTTGTTTTAAGACTAAATTTGCAACTTCAAAGGATCGACTATGAAATTTCTTTGCATATGATCTTTTAAGTTTGTCTTGGTAGGCACGAAGATGCTCTAAAGCATGGATGCACTTTTCATCTAGAAGTTCCAACTGACTAAATATGCCAATGCGATATTCATATCCTACTTCAGTGTATTGAAGCTGAAGAGCTAAAAAAGGAATTTCTAATTCAAATGGAAAAACTTCTTTGGCATGATAAACCAAGACAAAAGGTGAAGCACCAGTAGGAGTACGAACACTAGTTTGATAAGCCTATAAGGCAGGATATAATTATATATGCCAATCACGACATGATTTATTAACTAATATTTTTACGATTTTGATTAAGGTTTTATTTGATGCTTCAGCTTGGCCATTACCTTGTGGATAATAAGGAGTGGACCATCTATGTTGGATTTTATATTTTTGATATAATTTCTTAACATATTTGTTCTTGAAACATGTTCCATTATCAGAGATGAGATTATATGGAATTCCGAATCTACAGATGATTTGATTGAAAATGAATTTAGAAAATTGAACTCTTGTGCAAGAAGCTAAAGGCATAGCTTCAACCCATTTTTTAAAATATTCTATTGCTATTATTATGAATTTATGACCATCAGATGAAATAGGATTGATTTTACCAATAATATCTAAACCCCATTTAGAGAAGGGCCAAGGAGAGGATATGGATTGAAGTTCCTGAGTAGGAGCATGGATAAGGTTGAAGAACACAAGCTTATACTAATATGGGGGGTGAACAGTATAAGACCTATTTTTAATTTTTCCTTTATACTTCAAAACAGTAAAGCAATATACCCAAAGCAATATCAAAACAATGCACAAAATCATTCACAAAGTGAAACCAATTTTAACGTGGTTCACCCAGAATGGCTGGGATACGTCCACAAAACTTTTCTCTAAAAGTTATCTCAAAGTTCTTTGGGAATCCTTCCCAATTACAATGTTTATGAGCCTCAGCCCAAAGGAGATACCTTCCCTCAATCACAATTTATGAGCCTTTGATCAAATGAGATACCTTCCCCCAATCTAGATTTATGAGCCTCTGCTCAAAGGAGATACCTTCCCCCAATCTAAATTTATGAGCCTCTGCTCAAAGGAGATACCTTCCCCTCTACTTTGGAAATGATCCCTCAGAAGATCAACTGCCTCTACCTCTTGCCAGAACATGGAAATCCTTTCCACCAAAGACCTCCTGTCCTTAATGCTTAACCTAAGAGAGCTCTGCCTTCTATGATCACGTCCACAGCAGCTCTGTAACCTATACCAAACACAGTCAGTCAGTCTAGTACAAGTCTTCCTCTGTCTGTCAGATCTATTCAACACTTGAACAAATAAATCCTCTACACACAAGCCTTCTCAAAGACTTGCCAAATCTGTCCTGAGGTTCTTATCAAAGAACCATTGCTCTTCTGTCCTTAAGTTCTCTAATAGAACTAACAAACTCAGCTCATAAGTCCTATGCTAGGACCTGTCCAAATTTGCTCACAAGTCCCCACCAGAACCTATCCAAAACTACTCACAAGTCCCCACCGGAACCTATCCAATATCTGCTCACAAGCCCCCATCAAAACCTTTCGAAAATCTGCTTACAAGTCCCCACCGAAACCTGTCCAAAACTTGCTCACAAGTCCCCATCGGAACCTATCCAAAACCTCAGCAAGCTCACCAAGAAAAACTTTCTTAGTAGGAAATCACAAGGTGAATTGTTAGAGATCCAATGTGATTTGTCAAACTCATAGAAGCATAAAGAGAATTGTTAGAGACTCAATATGTTCTATAATAAAATCCCAATCTCAAAAACTCAACTCAAATCAACTCAACTCAATCTCAATCTCAAATTTGAAAACTCAACTCAATATCTAAAATGGATAGGATAGAATGCTTTCTTTCAAGAACATGAAACCCCAACAATTGCCAACTATGCAAAGAATCACATAACAATGATACTCATGTTCTTTTCACCATCAAATAGGGCTTCAACAACAATGCTCATCAAACAAGGTTCAATCAACACCATTCATCTCAAAACACAACCTTGAAGCATTTCACAATCAACATCAAAAAAGGAAACAAGTAGAACTCCTTTTCTCTCCAATATTGTTTTAACAAAAGCATCCACCAACTCAACTCACAATAGCATAAAACAACTTTTCAATTCATCAACAAAGGAGTAAGCCCAACACTTTAACCAAGTAAAGAATAGCTTGATTCTAACCAACTTAATGAAAAAAAATGTCAATCTCAAAGCTATCCACTTAAGGTTTCATACTTTCACACAAGAAGCAATTAACCTTAACACATCATGCTTTCATTTCCATAATCAACCAAAATCACTCTCAACATTACAAGAAAAATTTATCCATTATACACCTTATTTCTCCCTTATAGTCTTATCAAAAATAAACTTTATCTCTCATAAGAATGCAATAGGATATTTCAACAACACTTTCAAAATAATCTTTTATCAAAATAACAACAAGCTTTGAAACTCCTTATAACTCCTAAGCTGTTTTTCTTTTAACAAACTTCCTCCATCCGCAACATACACTTAGAAAAAGATTAATTTCAAAAATACCTTAGCCAACATCAAAAATCACTTTGGAGAAATTTGCACCCAAAATCTAACACCACCCGCTACATCCACGATGAAAAACCCTTCTGCGTGATTCGAACACGAAACCTCCTGTTCGGGTAGCGCGCCAACAACCTAGCCGCTATCGGTGCGCCAAAGGCACCCGATGAGGTTAAAACCTCACACTGTTACACTTGTCCCTTCTGTGTCAGGAAAAATAAAACACAGTCATGGGGTTAACAAAAGACCTTTGAAACTATCATGCCGAATCTTCATTAAAACAAATTATTTGACATCAAACCAAATTCCTTCAAGAGCTTCTTGACCTCAATGACAACTTATACACTTGAGCAAGGGCAATGTACCCAAAGTACCCAAAATTGCCAAAAAAGGTCAGCATGCTTTTGACACTAATCATAATGATACACATAATCATTAACATCTTTTTCCATGGAAGACCAAAAATATCCCATTTTAAGGATATTTTTAGCAATGGCACTTCCACTAAAGTGTCCTCCATAGGATCCATCAGGGGCTTAAATTAAGGATTTCTTAGACTCTTCTAGGTTGAGATATATTAATAGAATACCTTCAAAATATCTTCTATATAAGGTATTACCAACAATTATGAAGCGAATGGCTCACCTACGCAATAACCTACACTGGTTTCTATCTAATCCTTTTGGGAAGGTTCCACTTTGGAGAAAATTAAAGACATCTGTATACCAAGGTTATGGGGTAATTTCATCAATCAAAAACACATCTAATGGTTCTAAACATGACTTAGAAGAGGTAGGTTCTTGAAGTTGTAAAATAATTATGGTAGCATACTCATCATCCAACTCCAAAGGCAACAAAGAAGCAACTGCAACAATAGCATCGACAACACGCTTTCTAGTTCTAGGAATAACTTCTAAAGTTACTTTTTCAAACAATGATATAATATTAAGAACATATTCTTTATAAGGATGAATTTTCTCATCTCGTATTTGATAAAATTCATTAATTTGATTTATCACAAGCTAAGAATATCCAAAAACTAACAAAATTTTAATTTTTAAAGCTAAAGTAGCTCGTAATCCAAGGATTAGAGCCTCATACTCTATAGTATTATTAGTACAAGAAAATTGTAATTTAAAAGATAAATGAATAAGATGCTTTTGGGGAGATTTCAATATGATACCAACACCTGCACCACTCATACATCTAGATCCATCAAAATACTGTTAGTCTCACAATGAAACTGAGAGGGGGAGGGTGAATTAGTGTAGCTATTTTAAACTTAAATCTTCAACTCGTAAAGCCAAAACAATGAAAACTTAAAACCAAATAAAGCAAGTATAACAAGAGAACATCACACAACACAAGATGTACTGAGGTTCACTGATTTGGCTACATCCTCAAAATGACTATTTGGACTCCCATACAAATCCAGCCTTTGCAAAGCACTACTTTACAATCAATTTACCAGCACCCACTGGAATAAGCACCAATCCTTGATTTATCTGCACCAACAAAAAGGATCATCAACCCCTCTACCAAGCACCCACTTGATTTTGATATTGATAATAAAATGACATATATGAATCTTATCTTCTCACAAAAATTGACTGTTATCTTAGCTCATTCTATTAAATGCTAAATTATTTCTGGGTATTGTGTAGAACTCTATCTATGACATCCCCTCAAAATTTTATCTAAAACTGATATCGTATGAGAAATTTATGCCCAAAATACTAAAGTGATGTTTTTCACCTTTTTCCCAAAAACACAGATTTTCACTCTTTATTTTTCTCCACACACTCTTCTCACTTCACAAAATAAAATCCCCCAACAAAAATTCTCCAAGAAACACTCCTTTTATAACTATATTTTCTCTTTGTAACTCCTTTTGTAACTTCCATATTCTCACATGCCACCTATCAATTGTAACTCCTTCTTTCATATTCTCATATGCCACTTGTCAATTGTAACTCCTTTATGTAACTCCTTTATGACACAATATTCTCCTTTTTATGACTGTTCATTTTCTCCTTCCATGACTGTTCATTTTCTCCTTCCCTTGTGCATGCATGTGTTTTGGTTTCCAAAAAGACTTTTCATTTTTATTTTGTGGCCCTTCGTTTCCTTTTCTCCACATGGGCATGCGTTCGCTTCTTTCCATGTGTAACGACCACCTTGGATGATTTCAAATCATTAAAGATTCCTTATGTAACATTTTGTCTTATTCATTGAATTTTGTCCTTATGTGACAAATTACCTTATTCAATCTTTGATTTATTCCTTATAGGTCCACGTCGCTATGCAGTCTTCAGTTTCACTATCCTAGCGTTCATCACTAAAATCAGACGCACTGTTAACTACTCTTTTCCTTTGGTGAAAATGCAACATGTCGTGATATCGTGACACTTTTGTTTCTCTACCTACCTGCCCTTTTTGAGTTGCAAAAATGCAACATGTCACGATATCACGACACTTTTGTTTCTCTGCCTGCCTGCCCTTTTTGAGTCACGAAAATGCTACATGTCGCGATATCATGACACTTTTTCCTTCTTGCTCTTTCTCTTTTCTTTGGACCATGAAAATGCAACATGTCACAATATCGTGACACTTTTTTCTCCTTGCTCTTTCTCTTTGCTTTGGACCACGAAAATGCAACATGTCGCGATATCGCGACACTTTTTCTTTCTTGTTCTTTCTCTTTGCTTTGGCCCGTGAAAATGCAACATGTCGCGATATCGCGACACTTTTTTCTCCTAGCTCTTTCTCTTTTCTTTGGACCACGAAAATGCAACATTTCATGATATTGCGACACTTTTTTCTCCTTGCATTTTCTCTTTGCCTTGGACCGCAAAAATGCAACATGTCGCAATATCATGACACTTTTTTCTCCTTGCATTTTATTTTTGCCTTGGACCATGAAAATGCAACATGTCACGATATCATGACACTTTTTTCTCCTTGCATTTTCTTTTTGCCTTGGACCGCAAAAATGCAGCATGTCGCGATATCGCGACACTTTTTTCTCCTTGCTTTTTCTCTTCTCTTTTGGCCGCAAAAATGCAACATGTTGCGATATCACGACACTTTTTTTTTTTTGCGGTGTTTTGCTTTTTCTTTGATCTTTATCATATGGGCCACTTCGGTCTTCTTGGAAAATATAAAAGGTGGGTCCCCAATTTTGGGGTATGTTGTGGAGCAGCCACAACATGACGATTTTTTCAAATTTGCACAAAAAACCTGTAACAACTTCACCCAAACATCAAAAACATCCTCATAAGCATTTAACATCACTGTACATACTCTGAATAACCTCTGAACTCCTGTCCACTGCATCAATCGATCTATCTGACTGTGTTGACAACAATGACAATACTGTCACTGCACCTTGCTCAATAGTTATAAAGACCATGTCTTAGAATGATCTTCTCCCAGACTAAGGAACTCATCAGGAAATTCAATATTCATAGGATGAGCATATTCTAAATGTGCAGCAACTAATTGATCAGTTATAACTTGGCCTTTAATAGATTTGTAGCCAATGAATATGAGTTCAAATTCAATAAGATAAAGAACCCAATTAGCTATATGTCCTGATAAGTAAGGTCTACTCATCAAGTACCTTAATGGATCAGACATAGAAATAACATATGTTTTCCGGCTAAGCATGTAATGACGCAACTTCTACGTAGAAAACACATCTGCTAAACAATATTTTTCTAATGGAGTATATCGAGTTTCATAACTTATTAAAGTTCTACTTATGTAGTATGTGGCTCGTTCTTTCTTTTCATCATCAATTTGAGCCAACATAGCTCCTAGTGCAAGTTTCAAAGTAGAAATATATAAGATAATGGATGATCTGGTCTAGGAGGAACGAACACTGGAGGAGTGAGAAGATATTGTTTAATATTCTCAAAATATTCTTGGCATTCTTTATCATAATTTAAGGGAGTATTCTTCTTAAGTAATTTAAGAAAAGGTCTTGTTTTATCCGCAAATTTATCGATGAAGCGATGGATAGATATAAGTTTTCCCTATAAAATTCTTAATTCTGATATGTTCTTAGGAGATGGCATATCAAGGATAACTTTAATTTTGAGAGGATCTACTTCTACACCATGCATAGAAATAATAACCCCCAATAATTTTTTTGATTTAACTCCAAACACACATTTGTCTAGATTTAAACGTATAAGATATTCTCTTAGTCTATCAAACACTTTTCTTAAATCATTAATGTGATCATATTATTTTGCTAAACAAGCTATAATATCATCTAAATAATCATAAAAATAATCATACATCATATCATGAAATATGTAGGTCATAGATCTTTGATATGTTGCTCCTACATTTTTTAGCCCAAAGGGAATTACTTTCCAAAAAAATGTCCCCCAAGGGGTAATAAAGGTTATTTTAGATTGGTCTTTTGGATCTATTTTGATTTGGTTGTATCCTGAAAAACTATCCATGAGGGATAACATCTCACTCCCTACTGTGAAATCTATGATCTGATCCATATTAGGGAGGGGAAAATCATCCTTAGGGCATGCAACATTTATATCTCTAAAATCAATGCAAACCCTAATCTTAGTAGCTTCTTTCTTAGTCACTGGAACAACGTTTGATATCCACTCGACATAGTCAATAGCTTGTATAAAAGTTACATTCAAAAGCTTTTCCAATTTACTTTTGACTATTAGTGATACTTTAGGATGCATTTTTTCTAAGTTTTTGCTTTACGGGTTTAGCATAAGGGCGCACTACTAGATGGTGCATAAATATAGAAGAATCTAGGCCTGGCATATCTGCATATATCCAAGCAAAAACATCATCATATTCGATGAGAAATTCAATATATAGCTTTTGTGTTTCTTTACTTAATCCTGATCCAATTTTGACTAGGCGAGGGTTCTCTTCTATTCCAATATTAAATTTTAAAATATCTCCAACAACAACATTTAAATATATTTCAAAGTTAGGTGGTGTGGGTGATACACCCATTTATTGTAATTATTCTAATGTGCATTTAGCTAGTTCTTCTTGGGGAGAAGTTTCTTCAACATGAGCTATACATGGCATAGATCCATCAAAGAAGAATTTATTCCTCAAAACTTCATCAAGAGATATATCATGAAATATATCGCCTTCTAAACATTCATCCGAAGAAGCAATCATTTTTGGATAAACTACAGTTAACATATTGCAAGTGTATATATTTTTAAAGAGCTCTTTCTATTCCATATATTCTTGATATGTTATAAGGTGATCATCATATTCATATGGGAATGGTTCTATTTTTGTGGAAATATAGCCAAGACCACATCGTGCAGGCCAATCTATAACTTCTAAAGGTTCTTTCATACCATTTTCATGAGGTCCTAAAACTTTACCTCTATAACCCATATTACACATTATTGGTTTTTATTTTTATATATCCATCAGAAAAATAACACTTAGCAAATCCATCTTGATAAATTGTAACTTTTACAACTAAAATTTTACCCCAATCATACCCCACATACACAAAGGCACAACTCCCAATATGGAAAATTCTTCCCTTATTTGGTAATCCCAAGGTTTAGGAAGATGGAGGTAACTTAGATAACACCAAGGAATCTTGGGTAGAAAAATTAACTTCTATATTTGCAAGCACTGAAGATAATTCCGGTAATACTTCATCCGAAAGAGCATATGAAGTAGATGGAATATCTTCCTTAATTGGTTCTTTAGATGTTGTAAATTTAAACACTATAGACTCAGGAGGTGGATCTGATACTGTGGATTTAGAAAATGGATTGGATATGGGTTCTAAAGATGATTTAGAATTTGTTGGTGATTTAGGTCATGCTTTTGATGATATGGGTTTAGAAGGTGATGATGATTTAGATTTAGAAGTTCTTGATGATGAAGGTGGACTAGGATGAGTAGAAGATATAGCAGGATATAATGGAACCCCTATAGGCTCCACTACAACACACATATCAAATGGTCTGGGATCACCATGGATGGCGACTAATTTATTTTTAAACTCAAATTTGACACATTGATGTAATGTGGAAGGTACTGCTCTCATTTCATTGATCCAAGGTCGACCTAGAAGAATATTGTACGATGCAAAACAAGGTACAACAAACATAGTCGTATCCAAAATTCTTGGGCCAACTTGCAATGGAACTGTCATTACTCCACATGTTTCTTGAGTTTCATCATTAAATGCTTTAATAATCATTTCAGTACTTTTCATATCTTCTTTTTTAAATCCAAATATTTGAAAGAAATCATATGTGCATATATTTAAATATGATCCATTATCAATTAGAACTCCTTTGACTCCTACATCTCCGATCAATGCTGTAATGTATAAAGGATTATCTCTATACATGCTTTGAGGAGGGATATCTTTGTCATGAAAATCTATGAAATTTGCTTCATCCAAAGTCATAGCATTCACCACAGCATTAGGTTCAATATCTTCAGGTACCATCATCTTGCTTAAAGTTCTCATTAATTCTTCCCTATGTATAGAGGAAGTTCTTAAAAGATCCAAAAGATAAATTCTCACTATGATGGTAGCTAATTGTTCATTAATATCATATGGAGCTCTTTGTTGTGAACCTAACACATTATTTCCCTTAGTGGGAGTTCTTAATACAAAAGGAGCTGATTTTTCATTTTGGCTTTGTGGTTGATAATTTTGAACTTGTGCTTGTTATCTTGTGACAATCCCAATGGTACCTATAATGTTGCCATGTCAAGGATTACCAAAGAAGGGTCTAGCATTTCTTCTTGTTCATTTGAAAGCTATTGTTGAGATGATGGTCCATTAGTTACTCTTCTTGGAAATGGTTCTTCTGGAACTGATAAATATATAATAGGAGTGACTTGATACGATTCATACTCAAAACTATTTGAGGCAATATCTAGTTCACTTCCAGTTTCACTTTTTGTATCACTTTCTACATCACTTTTAGTATCCTCTAAAGATGATTGAAAATATTGTATTGGTCTAGTTGTGACCACAGATAAAGATGTTTGCAAATCTTGTTGTGGTAAGAAGCTACTGATGGTTCCCACATATCGAGTTGTATGAGGAACATTGTGATGATCTACTTGGTTTACTACTTCTTTACCATGCTTAGGTAAGGGATGTTGAAAGATATCTAGGTTTTGATTTGCATTTTTATTTTTTGGTTTTGAAGTATTATTTTGAGTATTATTGTTTGTAAGGAAATTGTTGAACTTCCATTTTTCCTTTGTCAATCAAGTCTTGTATTACATGATTTAACTTTTTAAAAGAATTTGTAGAATATCCATTTATTTGATGGAAATTATAATGTAATTCAGCCCTATATCCAGCTGCAATAGTGTTTGGTTATATTTTTTTAGGCAACCGTACCAAGCCTTGTTCCAATAATTGAGGTAAAATAATTATTAAGGGTTGATTTAATCTTGTGAATTATCTTGGTGGCTTATCAGGAAATTTCAATAAAAAATTCTTAAAGTTTTCTACCGCATTAACAATTGGAGTATTCCATCTATCAGTAACTCCGTCACCCACTAATTATTTATTTTTGTATTAATTTTTAGAAGCTTTATCTTCATATTTCTTCTTAAATTGACCTCTTCTAATAAGGGCTTATTCTACCCTTCTTGCTAAATCAATAGCTTGATCAAAGGTGGTTACTGTAGCAGTAGAGAGTTCATAAGATAGTTGTTCTTGCAAATTACCAATAAATATATCCAACATTTCACGGTGAGGTAAAGAAAAATGTAATTTGCCTAAGAGTTGTCTCCACTTAGTCAAGAATTCAACAAAACTCTCATCTTTTCCTTGCTTCAAATTATACAAATATTTAATAGTCACATGTCTTTCTATGTAAGCACTAAATTGGTGGACGAACATCTCTGTTGTTTCCTCAAAATTCCTTAAATATTTTGTAGGTAACTGATAATACCACTCTAAAGCCATGCCTCCAAGAATTTTAGGGAACATCTTTAACAACAACAAGTCATCATGAGAAATATCATGACATGCTATCCTAAACATGCGAAGATGCTCAATAGGATATTTAGTTCCCTTATATATTGGTAGGACAGGCATAGGAAAATGCTTAGGGTATGGTTGGGCAACCACAATAGGATCCAAGGGTTGGCTACACATATCTCTATAACTATAAGAGGGACGGTAGGGATCCATTTGATCTAGTCTTGAAGCTAATTTTTTAACCATGACTTCAAGTCCTTGTTGTTGTCCACCAAATTGGTTTTGTTGCATCATAGTGTTGTGTCCTTGATAATAAGTTGGTGTTGTTGTATAATGATTCCCAATTGAAACACTATTATGTAAAGTGTTACTAGGAGGAGTATTATGAAGTTGATGAGGAATTTTGTTTTGTTGAACCTTTTGCTAATTCTGACTAATTTTGTGCATCTTCTTAATTCTTTGTGCTACCTTTTGTGAGGCAACAACTGGTTGTTTTTGTTGGGAATTTGAAGTTGTTACTGGTGGCGATTGTGCTATATTTTGATTCAAATTTTGGTTTATATTTTGAGATGTGCCAGCTTGATTTTTATTTTTGTTCATGTATGTTAATGGATTTCCATTCAATCGGAGAGTAGCCTCTATGGAAGCCTCTGTTGAATAATCTCCCATAGGGAGTTGAGCTTCTATTTGTATGACATGGTTAATGACATCTATATTGTATTTTAGAAACTTAGTGAAATATTGTGTGGAAATAAATTTAAGACCACCTTCTTCATCTACTTGAGGCCTATGATAAAAGACTTCTTCTTCTTTATCATGGTTTTCCTCATCTGATTCTGATGATACATAATCATAAATTCAAAATTCATCTTCAGGATTATCTTGATATTTTTCTCCTATATTTTCATGTTCTACTTGTTTTCCACTTCTTAATTTAGGCATTTTACTTAAAATATTCTATCTTGCAGATATATATATATAATTATATATATGTGCTTAATGCTTGGGGTATATATGTTATATATATACCTAACTAATATATTATATTATGTTTTTGGGTTTTTTGTAGTTTTTGAATTGCAAAAAATACAACAAACAAAATAAAAATTATAATATTATATATATTATACTTTAATTTTCTTGGAAAAGCCTATAGATGTCATTAACAGGTTCCAATTCCTCAGGGGTCATATAGTGTTCTTCTTCAAACTGAAAGTTGGCTTTTAAGAATTTTATGAAATGAGCTATAGTGATGCAATCGAATTCATAGTTTGACACACAAAAGTATAATTCATGGTAATATTCCCGATAAATCACAGCCCTAGGAACTTTATTATATCTTCTCTTATCATCTAAGACAACTTCTTGATTTTCCACGTGTGATAAAAAATTATGTACCATTATTGCATTCTCAAGATAATATTCAAAGGAGTAAAGACTTGGGGAAATGACAACTCTCTTATCCGCTAGCCACCTATCACATTCTCTTTGAAGGTCAAAGTAAAAAGGTGCACTATCGGGATCCATGATTCTAGACAAGTCAAATCTTATGATTTTCTTAAGTTCAGGTTCTTTAATCCTTATAATTTCTAATCTTCTCCAAATCTCAGGGTATGGCACACTACCTAATGAAGAAAATTCTTGGGTTGATAATATTGTTCTTACATCAATTCGGATAGCTCTCCTTATGTTGTAATATACCATCTATGAAATTCACTAAAATGTGCAAATATAACTTAATGATTTTGTTAATTTTTTTGGTTTTTGTTTTTGTTTTATAAATCAGAAAGATGCCTAATGTTTTCACATCGGGTTCACCAAATAATGTAGGTCTAAAATTTGCACACTCCTTTCCTTCAGGCTAATGGATCCACACCTCAAAGGGGAATGTGGGAATGATAGGTCTACACCTCGAAAGAGAGGTACTTGATCATACCTTCTTATGGTGATTTTTTGATGAATTGTTTAGGGTTCACCAGGAAACATTTTATGGCAGTTTCCATGCCTAGGTTTTGGATTTTGTTTTGATGTGTTCCTTTTAAATTCTTGCAATCACCTAGTTTTGGTGAATATGCAACTACACTAAGCTATATATAATTTTTATTTATATGTATACAACAAACATCATAAAATAGAATACAAATAGATAATGTAGTGCTTAAAAAGTAATTTAAAACTCTTACTTGTATCTGAAAGTCTGAAGAAGATTTAGATTTATTAATTATAGTTCAGATCATACATAGCAAAGAAAAATTTTATGCATAGAGCAAGATCGTACGAATACGATTCAAAATTGTACCGTCCGATCAGAGATCGAACAATACGATCTTGATAGAAACCTACAAATTCATGGATAGAGTGTATAAAATAGAAAACAAGGGATGCTAATGATGTTTCTAAGCATGAATTAACTTATATGTCGGCTATTGAATATCACAATAAAAGGAATTAACATATACATCCATCAAACTATATAAGATATGTAATTATATGCATATTTGGTGAACTCCAAAGATACAAATAATTAAATTTGATACCCTATGTAATGAAATGATAAATATTACACTAGATATGCAAAATAAAACTTAGGAAATGTAAACCAACATTTGTAATTGCCCCCAAGTGATCTCTGAGCAAGATCGTATGGTCTGAGCAAGATCGTACACTTTCGACGTGAGATCGTATCGATAAGATATCGACTGTATCCTCTGATCCTGGAGAAAATTGCAAAGCTAATAGATCTAATACAAAATTTACAGTTTTTTGAATGCAAAAAATAAGTCAAGTAATTATGAGTTCTAGGAGGATTTAGACGGGAAGGGTGCTTGATTAAATAGGCAATGTAAGTTAGGTAAAATGGGCTACAAAAATTTTGGTTACAACTTAAAAAATTGGGACCAAATCAGGTGAATCCAATCCGTAACTGTCGCACGATTGCATAGGTAAGGACAAAAGGCATTTCAACTAGCTCTATCATTTTACTAGATTAATATTTTATATTTTTGAGAAATATCGTATGCATACGATCAGGGATCGTATCGTACGATCTGAAATCGTATCGTACAATCCAAGATCGTATCGTACAATCCAATATCGTATCATACGATATCATCCACATTACTCAATATCGCTAGGAGGGCACAAAATTTGAGGTAAATAGCTAGAGTCTCATTTTTACAAGTTGTTTGTCCTTAGTACAAATTATAATGAGTAAATTTTAGGGTGTTACAAATGGATACATACCACCAGTTGATCCACCTACATATAAGGAAGGTAAGCTTATACAACATTACACTTCAAAATCTATGAATGGAATTTTGAGAGGTTTACATAGAACAAAGTCCGTAAAAGTTATGCATTGTAAATATGTAAAAGGAATTTGGGATAAGTTGCAATGTATATATGAAGGAGATAAATGCGTCAAAAAGACAAATATATGAAATATCAAAGGACAATTTGAAGAATTAAAGAATGAAGTATGAGGAAAAAATTAGCACTTATCTACTTCGGATAGATGAGGTTATTAATGTCATGCAAGGACTTGGACTTAAGGTTGAAAAATCAGATGTTTATGATAAGATCTTAATATCTCTTTAAAAAAAAATTAGCAAAAATATTTTTGTTATAGAAGAATCAAAATATGGTGATTCTTTGACAAAAGATATGCTACTTGGTATATATACAACATTTGATTTGAGAACAAAAGAGGAACCTAATATTCGAAAGGAAGCAACCTTCAAATCAATTAAGAAGACAAATGGTAAGAAGTCATAATCAATCAATGAGTCATCCAGTGATGAAGAAGCAAATTATGGTAGAAGGAATAAATATTCAAGAATATTTAAAGATGCAAAATCAATTAAATGTTTCAATTGTGGAAAGTATGGTCACTATGCAACTGATTGTCAAGAAGCTAAAAATAACAATGATGAAGAAAAATAGGATCACAGGAACAGGGAATCAGAAAGATACAGTTACCAAAAAAAAAGCAAGTATTGGCAAGGCAAACAAGGAAATAAGTTCTTTCAAAGATAAAATAGGAGCTACTATGCAGAAAAGGCAAGTAAGTACTCAAGTGATAGTGATAATAATTTTTTAGATAATGATAAAGATGAAGTCCTATTTTTTATTGAAGAAAAAGAAGAAGTCAAGAAAATGTCACCAATAATTCTCAAGTATTTTATATGTGGTAATTTTGGACATATTGAATATAGTTGTACAAGGAATGGTTTTAGTTTTAGTGATGATGAATATAAAGATACACTTGAAGGACCAGAAGAAAATATTCTAATGGCACTATAAGAAGAAGAAGGTGATCCTATAGAATACAAGTCAGAAAAGAATGAAGATGTTTCCAAAGGTAAACAAATAGAGGAAGAATCAGAAAAAGAAGGATTTTATCTTAAAGCAAAACCTATTTATGCTCTTGACACATTAAAGAAGGTAAGAAATAAAAACTCTAAACTTGAATTTCAGTTTTAATAATGTTATGAAGAGAGAGGAAAGCTTATAGAGGATCTAAATAAGTCAATGACTAAGACAAAGAAGTTCAAGGATGAGCTAGAAGCAAAGGTCTTAGAATGTGAAAGGTTAGAACAAGAAGTAGCTCTACTATGGGAAGATTTAGAAAAATCCAAGGATAAGCTACACAAGTTTGGAAAGAGTTAAAATATTGTGGATAAGATGATCAATGTACAAAGAATGTCAACAAACAAGAAAGGTCTTGGCTTTGAATAGACTCAAAAGAAACAAGAAGAAGAGTCAACCTCAAGTTCTAAAGAAGAAGAAACTTTAGAAGAAGACAATGTAAGAGAAAGTGAGACTTCTAAGGATGAGTTGGACAACAAAAAGTTCAACAAGGAAAGGAACAATGCACAAAGAAGAAACATATGGAATAACAATAAGAATAGGTTAAGAGATACTAAGAGACCATTGAGGTCAAGACAAGGAAGTTTCAATGGACAATGTTTCTCATGTCACAAATTTTGGCACATGGCTTCACAGTGTAGGACACATGAAAGACAAGAATATGGGAATTTTAGGAACAAATAACTTTTCCATGGGTATTGCTACTCATGTAATCAGTTTGGTCATAAGGCAATGAATTATTGGGTTCATGACATAAAAGGAGAGGTTGTGTTATATTGAGAAATAATTTATAAGTAGAGGTTGTGTTATATTTTAAAGGGTATTTTGATGAAATTTATGATGTTGAAATGTATTGTTGAGATGGAGCAATAAGGTGTATTTGGGATTTAATTTATCTTTATGATTGAGGTAAATTGTGAAAAGTGTTAGGGTGATAATTCTTGTCATATAACCCCTTGTACTTGACAAAATAAAGTGGTGATAATTGAAACACATTTTGAAGATCATTCTTCATCAAAGAAAAAGGTATGGGCATATTCTTCCTTGGTTGAGTTGATTGTTTGGTTTTTTGGAAAACAACTTTGGAGTGAAAAGGAATTGATTAGGTTTCCTTATTGAGTTGTTGAGCCATTGTGAAATGAATGTTATGCACCTTGGTTTATAAGCATTGTTGTTGAAGTGAATGATTGAGTGAAGAACTTGAAATAGGCTTTGGAAAGAACATGAGTATCATTGTTGGAAACATTTTGAGTGAGTGTTCATATGCTTGGACTAGGGTTTGTGAGCAAGGATTACTTCATTGAGTGATTGGTTGAGTAGATTTGGTTGAGCCTAGTCAAGTGGATGTGTGAAGTGATTGTTCAAGTTCTATAAAATAAATTGTTCTATATTATAAATTGATTTGAGAAATAGGTTGAGTATGGATGAGTGTGAAACATATTGAGTCTCTAAAAATTCTGTATATGTTTCTATGATAAAAAAGAGATTTAAAGTTATTGAGAGTTTGTGAGTGTGAAGCATATTAAGTCTCTAACAATTATATTTATGTTTTATGATATTGAACAAGTTCTAGTGAGGACTTATTGAGAAAGTTTGGACAAGTTCTAGTGAGGACTTGTTGAGCATATTTAGACAAGTTCTAGAGAGAATGTGTGGAAATATTAGTGTGAGCTTTTATGGAAGCTTACAAGGCATATTTGAGATAAGTATTTGAGTAGACTTGTGAGCAAATTTGATTGATTTATTTGTTCAAACATTAGGTTAATGTTTGGGGTAGATCTAGCAGTGTTGATTTGTGATTGGATCAAGATTTATCCTAAGGCTTGGGGATAGAGATTGAGGACAAATTTATGCTAGACTAAAGGACTGAGTTTAGTGCAGATTAGAGGATAGAGATTGAGTACAAATTTGTGCTAGATATAAGGATTGAGTTTAGTGTAGATCAGAGGATAGATATTGAGGACATATTTATGCTAGACTGAAGGACTATGTTTAGTATAGATTCAAGGATATAATTTGGTGCAAATTTAGGGATAAGTTTGTGCCAGACCAGATATAGAGATTGAGCATATTTGTGCTAGATCGAAGGAATGCGTTTAGTGAAAATTTGAGAGAGATCTTTGAAGGTGATAGAGTATAGAGGATGATAGTATCCAGTGTATAGAGATACATTAGCCAGGGTAGTGAGGATAGGTGTCTTTAGTGGATAGATACCCATTAGCCAGAGTAGTGGGGGCAATAGTTCTTTTAGAAGATCACTAGTCATAGCTAAGAGGAAATGAGTTCTCCTATGGATAGAGATACACTAAATTGATTAGGAGATTGGTGTCTCCTTTAGACAGAAGTACATAAACATTGTAATAGGGAAAGGATTCCCAAGAGATTGATTGAGAAAATTTTAGTGAAATATTTTCTTTGTGGAGTAGCCCACATTGGGTGAACCATGTTAAATTGATGTATTTATTATGTGTGGTGATTTGTGCATTGCTTTGATTACTTCTATTGATATTGCTATCTTTACATTACATAATATTGATTGGGAAAGAAAAGGAAAAAGTGGTCTTATAATATTCACCCCCCTCTCAGTATAAGCTTGTGTTCTTAAAGTATATGTGATGTGATTACAATGTCTCCACATATGGCTTGCAAAGACAATATCCATGTTGAACCACAAGCTCCATGTGCCTCAAGCATTCATTCTATCAAGGTGAAGCCACTCATGAGAATAGATGGTAAAAATAGAATCTTTAAACTTAGAAAAATCCCACATACCAATGAAACCTCTGAACATAAATTATAGAATCACTATCCAATTAGAGGTGGAATCCCTAGATTGAGATACCTGTGAAGTCTTAATTGGAGCGTATTTTGGCATGGGAGAAAAATTTCACCATTTGTTTGAAGAAAATAAATTGGGTAAGAAAATGACCCACAACATTAAGAAGATGCAAGAGCTCACAAAAAGGAAACCGATGTGGGATTTCCATCATCCAAGAGTGGGGGAGAAATTTCATTCCAAATGTTAAAGTTAGGTAAAAAAACATACAATATTGCTAGAGCATTAGCAGCTTGGTTTCCTTCCCTAAAGACATGTTGAATGGTGATATTAGGGAAAGAGCTCAAAAAACAATTCCTCAAATATTAAGCTGGAGATATTCCAAGATGATGATTGGATGCCTAGAAGGCTTCTAAAAATATTAATGGAGTCACATTCAATAATAAGGTTAGGGTAGTTTAGACTATACATAAGAGACAAAAGTTGGAAGAGGGCTCGAGCTTTAGCAAAATGAAAATTTTAGGGAAAGTTATGGGAACTCATACAAAGATGTGGAGAACCTTATTGTTGTTATTTATTTATTACAAGAACAAATGAATCAGTATGAATAACATAAGATTATACTAAGGGGGGTGAACAACATAAGATAAAATTTTTCTCTTTTATTTCCAATTCAATAACTTCAAATAATATCAATGCAATAAGAAAATAATGCACAAATAACCACACACATGAGAGAAAAATATTTTACATGGAAACACCCTCTTGGGATAAAACCATGGTAAAATATTGCTTATATATTTCTTCAATAAATTTCATGGGCACAAACCTACAAGAGACTCCAATCACCTAGTACAATATCATGGGCACCAACCCACAAGAGACACAAATCCCTTATACAAGTTCATGGACACTTATCCATAGGAGACACCAATACCCTTATGCAAGTTCATGGGAACCAATCCACAAGATACACTAATACCCTATCACAAGTTCATGGACACAAATCCATAGGAGACACCAATCCTCTTCTACAAGTTCGTGGGCACCAACCCACAGGAGACACCAGTCCCCTTTTGCAAGTTCATGGGCACTAACCCATAGGAGATACCAATCCCCTCTCAAAAATTCATGGACACTAATCAACAGGATAAAATAATATCCTTATGCAATTTCATGGTCACCAACCCATAGGAGACACCAATCCCCTCACAAATTCATGGGCACCAAACCATAGGAGACACCAATAACCTATACTAAAGTTATACTCCAAAAAATGATCACAAACACTGTTCAATTCTGGTTCCAAATCTACTCACAAACATTGCTCAAATATACTCCCAATTTTGATCACAAATATTGCTCATATTTTCTCTCAAATATGCTCACAAAAACTACTCAAATCTACTCCCATATCTCCTCACAAATACTACTAAAATCTATTCCAGATCTGCTCATCAGGATATTACAATGCCTACTATAGCCTTTTTACCTTATTCAAATAAAATATATTCTTCCCAAAATTAGTTTAACCTTATGAACATATAGAGAGTGATATGCTAGTATTTGAAACTTCAAATGAGTAAAATATTCTTCACATTAAGTCTATTGCTTCCACATGTCTCATGCTTATTTCATTCCAAGATAACCCTAGTCAAGCGCTAGATAACTGACCTATGTATTGAACTTTTTTAAATTCCGTTACCTTGCTTCCTCTCAATATCACACTGTGAAAGATACCACAAATGCCAATGTCTTCCTCATGATTTTATTCAACTATACAATAACATTATTTGTCTTTTCCAATGCACTATTCGATACGTTATATATGAAGCACAATCTCTATCATTATTTACTCAAATAGGATAAAATAAATCTACAGTCTTCTTAAATGAATTCTTTCTATTCTCCTCCAATCCAAGCCATGATAGAAAAAAATCAATGCAAATGGAACTTTATACCTTTTAACTCATTTGAAATATTACCTCTATTTTTGCATAGCCAAAACACTCAGTAACCTCGACGATGGTGTCACTTAGTTCTTCTATCACTTGAATCCTTTCACCTTCCTCAATGTGCCCTAATTCTGCTTGCCCATTACACACAACCACCTCAATGTGGTGTCACTTAGTTCTCCTATCACTTGAATATTTTCACCTTCCTCAATGTTCCCTAATTTTGCTTTGTCATGGTGCATAGCCACCTCAACGACGATGTCATTTAGTTATTCTATATATTATGTTTTTATATCATTGATCTTGTTTTCCTTTCTCAATGTGCTCTCACCCAAAAACCTCAATGGAAGTGTTGCTTCACTCTTCTATCTACAAATGCTTGACATTCACTATATTTCATGAAGACTAGGACTTAGCATAAATTCCACTAGATTGACAAACCAACTAGTGAAGATTAATTATCTCTAGTTTCAAAATTTCTTCTATTATAGTTCTAATACTTTGTTGTAGGGAAAGGAAATTTAAAGTGAGTTGGTAAGATTCCTATAAAATATCTAGAAAGAATATATTCTTTAGATTCAATCCAACACCAAAAGCAACAAACAAAAGAATAGAGATTTTTAGGCCTAAAGAAAAGGTCCCATTACTAGAGATTGCAAACCTGTAGAGTGCAGAAGAAGAAAAGGCCATAGTAGCCTCACTATTGATTCAAGAGACCCATAGAAGGTCTAGTTAAAGAACTCTCAGTTCTAGAATATTGGAGGTTGGTGATCTCCATTAAAGACTATAGATTGCATAGTGAAGAAGTATTAGCAAAAATCCCATTCGATAGTTCTATAAATAATTTTGGCTCCTAACATCAATTTGACAGTGAAATAAAATTCACATTTTTGTGTAAGCCTAGGGAGTCCTGACATCTCCCTAGAGCTCATATAAAACTGGATATTTATCAAACACTTCTTCCTTTGTGTCATCCCCAACTTCTTTTATCTTAAGCACATAAACCATTCCTCATTTCTTAATGATATTTACTTGCATTGATGATATCATATGGGGTTGAAAAGACCCTTGTTCACTATACATTCTCAACCTCTTCTTATATTTATCTATATAGTCTTTCCATCTATCTTGTAAATTAATTAGGGCTCTATGAGCCTTTAACAAGTCCATTTCTAAGATGATGTAAAAAGAATGTAGTGGTGCTACAAATAAATTCTTAATGGTAGAGCCATTTGGTAGGGTGATCTCAACTATAGAAAAACATTGGTCCACTAAGTAGGTCTATCAAGAACCATACTCGAATTTCCACACTTGTGCCAAAAATATTGATCTTTCTAGCATATATTTAACTATACTACTAGAAATAAAGCTATTTGTGGCTCCACTATCTATCAAAATTTTAACTTCATTTATCAAAAATATTACCATTCAATAGTAATTGTGTGGCTTGCCCATCCAAGTTCTAGTTTCTTATGGCTGCATAGATCTTGTGGTTTGGTACTTCTATCTTCTTACTTGGTCCTAACTAATATGGACATCAATTTGTATAATGTGGACCCCCAGATTCATAGCAACCACCCTTGGGACCCAGTTGTCTTTCCTAAATCTATTTCCCTATCTACTCTACTTGTGGTAATTTTGGTTGACTTTGAGGTTGAGTATTATTATTGTTATTGTTATTCCTTGGTTGGACTTTCTTCTTGATATTATGCTACTTTTTATAATTCCTTTTCTCAAACTTCATATTACCTCTACTCTTCTTCATCTACTCTTGTTCCCATTTCCTCTTTCTCTAGGATCATTGATCCTCTCCTGACCAATCTAGAGAATTAAATTTGGTTCTATTCAAGTGCATATTAGATTCTACTTGTCGAGCTAGGTGATAGGTATTTTGTAGAGTCTTAGGCTTAAGAATGTTTATCACCTTTCTAATATTAGGATCTACTGAGATGAATTTATATACCTTTATATTATCATCCTTCTCATATGATGATACATATTTGAGAAACTTTACAAATTGTCGGTAATAAATCTACACTATCTTTGTTCCTTGGTGAAGGGTGGAGAATTCCTTAAATTTCTCCACATATAATTATTTTGTGAGGAACCTTTTCTTAAAAGCCTCAATGAAACCTTCCCATTTTAGATGTATTGCCTAAATATTTAGTCTATATTTACATGTGTTCCACCACTCCAAACTTACCTCTTGTAGATGGAGTGTAGCCCAAACTGTTAGGGTCATAGGGGAGTAGTACTTTATGGAGAAGTAATTTTCCAAGTCATTAGCCAAGCCTCAACTAAATCTCCTCCATCCTTTCTAGTTAAGATAGTTATCTTTAAATGTTTTAATTTTTTTTTTAATTCTACCTCTATTAGGGCTCTGATTTCTTAGTCTTCTACAATAGGATTCCCCACCCATCCAACCTTAATATTTATAATTTGTCTAATCTTAGGATTTATAATATATGAACTTATATATTCCAACATCTACTTTTGTTGGTCCATTAGTTCCCTATACCATGTTAAAATTTGTTATTGATGTCAAAGACATGATCGTGTTCTTGGGAAAAGTAATCAAGGAAAACATGCTTTGAGTAGAGCTTGGATGAATTATTCAAGGCAAATATATTCTCTTCAAGGGTGATGTAATATCAAAGGTTGAAATATTTAAATTAAATATTTAAATATTTCCAAGTGTGCAATGGGCTAAGGTTAAAATATTATTATTGAGGAGGAAAATATTTATCCTTGCCTAAGGTTGAAATATTATTATGAGTGCATATATGAGCCGACATCTTGAGCACCAAAGCAAGTGGTGAAAATATGTGTATAAATACAAAGCCAAAAACATTTCAAACATCAATATTTTTTATCATGTGTGTCTTTGATATATGGCATAGTGGGTGAGAAGTTACAATGGTGAAAGGAAGGGAGCATGGCAAACGAAAATGAAACATGACAATAGGCAGATTGGAGCATGACCATCATTGAAGAAGATTATCGTTGTTTTTGTTAGATGCAAAGGAGAGTGTGGCTTCCACTTGTGTTCAGAAGGTAAAAAAAGGAATGAGACTATGACTTGTGAAAGGATATTGTGGCTTGTGATTACATTCAGAGGGTGACCAAAAAGAAAAAGATCTTTGGGATGCGTTTGAATGTGAAGTTCAAAAAAATAAAGGAATTAATGGTGAATCAAGCTAGTATGAAGAATGTAATATGAATGAAGGTGTTGATAAATCAAGCCTAAGTAACGCAATAGTCAAGTGGAATATCCAAATTGAAGATGAATGAAGGTGCTGACTAATGAATCAAGATAGATGCAACACCAATAAATAAATAATCATCCTTGAGTGTGAAAAACAAAGGTTAGAATGCATTTAATATTTGGAAGGACAAACACTGATTGGAATACATTGATTTGATTTGAAGGAGAAGTCAAAAATAAATCTGGTGCAATATTAGGAGGTAACCATATTTATAAAGTTGAAATTTTATTGATATACAGAAGGTATAAGGTTATAGTTCAGATTTTATGAAGTTGGTCAAGGTTTTGTTCAGATAACTCATCTACCCAGGAGAGGAGATTCTTCTAACAGTGCACAAAGTTTGGAGGAATGAAAGTCTTGTCAAGGATAATAAAGTTTTAGAATTTAAGGCACTCACAGAACATTGAATATGTTTGTTTTTCAAAGGGCTCTTCAACATCTCATCTAGATAACATCCATGCTACAACCCTATGGAAAGACTCTAGACAAATGTAATCTCTAAAATTTTGTAAATGAGATTTTTATATTTCTCTCAGTATCAATTATGGCTCTCCCTATTTCCTATCTAATATACCATGTGCTTTGATACCACTATTGGCTTTTTATGGGATGGTAGTACAACCACAAGATGCAACATAACTAATTTGAGATAATTATAAACTAATGACACAATAATATGCAAGAAAATAATGAGATGAACATATTTAAATAACTTTAAATTATGCCATTAATGAGAGTGACAAAAATAGTACAATGCTATATAATGGAGGACATGAACACTTCATGAATAGATATGAAAGGACTACATTGTACCATACCACTAAACTATACCACATACTCTCTATATTTACTACTACTATGAAATCACTCACTATGAATCCTTTATATAGAAATATAGATTCCTTGGCCCTTACTCTACCTAAGACTCAAGTACATATGGTCTACATGCACTTTTACTGCTTGCACATTGGCACTTGTGCATTTATTACAATACTTGAAATAACTAACTAAATTTTATATAAAGTAAATTTCTACTCTAGTTATTTACCAAAGGTGGTGCATTTACATGACTTAAATGATGTAATATATTCTTAAAAAGGAGCAGTAGAGGCACATACAGACTCTAGAAACCCTAACACCCATAAATAATAGTGACCATTTAGAGGAAAGGTATAATACATTAATTATTTTCAATGTTTTAGGATTTGAATAACAGCATAGAGGAAACACAAATTTTGAGTTAAGAAGAACATTTGGAAAAGTGCTATAAGTAGCACAAGAAAGTGCTTAGGAAATGCATATGGAGATCATAGAGCATAATAACAATAGGTTAGAAATGTTGATTTATGAAGAAAATGTGCTTATACTGAGAGGGGGGGTGAACAGTACAAGATAAAACTTTTTTCTTTTCAACACATATGATAGCAATAGTAACATCAAAGCAATAAACATCACATAAAGAATAACACACATGAGAGACATGATTTAACGTGGTTCACCCGATGTCGGCTACTCCATAGAGAAAATATTTCACTAAAATTTTAATCTTGGGAATCCTTACCTATTACAATGTTTATTGACCTCTGTCCAAAGGAGACACCAATACCCTAATAAAGTTTGTGGATATCTATCCATAGGAGAACTCCTTCTCCTCTTCTCTGGTTGGTGATCCTCTTAGAAGACTACTGCCTCCACTTCTCTAGGTTGTGGATATCTCTCCACTGAAGACCTTTGTCCTCTCTACCCTAGCTAAGGGATCTCTATCCACTGGAGACTACTATACTTTAATCTATCACCTCCAAAGCTCTACTTAAGACAAATCTTCATGAAAAATTGTCCTTCAGTCTAGCAAAAATATTGTCAATATCTATCTCTGTTCTGTCACTAATCTGTCCAAAAAGTCCTCTCAAGAACTTGTCTAGTCTGTTCTCAAGTCTTATCTAATACTTACCTCAAATTTTCTCAACAAGTCCTCACTAGAACCTGCCTCAAATATGTCCAATATGATTGTAAGCTTCCACAAAATATCACACAAATATATCCTTAAGATTTCACAAAATATTTCTCAATTCTGTCCTTAAGTCCCCTTAAGGACTTACTCAAATCTGCTTGCAAGCTCTCACAAAAGCTTGCTCAAATCAATTACAAAACTTGCACACAAACTCAATTCAATATCTTGTAGAAAACCTCTTTCAAATCAATTCAAAATATAGAACAATTTATTTTACAGAACTTGAACTATCACTTCAACTCACTTAAATCAACTATGCTTAATAAACTCAACCAATGAAACAAACCTTGCTTGCAAATCTTAAGCAAATGTTTCATCCAATGCTCTAAAAAAATCTCACTTTGGAACTCAAAATCAACTCAAGATGATTTAAAAAATCACTTAACAATGATACTCATGATCTTGCATAAACTCTAGTTTAAGATAGTTTATAGGTTCTCACTCAAGCATTCATCAATCATGCATATAAAGGTTTACTCAAAAATGCTTATCAAATAAGAAAATTTTCACTCCAACTTAGTATTCACAACATCCAAAAATCACTCTCAAGGATAATGTTCTCTTACATATTGTTTGAAGAAGACTTGACTTCAAACACCTCTCTCAATCACAATCAACTCTTTGCCAATTTTAAAGGTTACGTAGCAATATCTTCTCAATAATTCACTCAATTTGATCCCTAAAAATATTTCATCATACATAGCAATAAATCTCTTTTACACCTTATAATATCCACACTTCATGCAAACCAACAATTTGTGTAAAGAAAATAATCACAACAATTTTCTTTATAAACCCTTATCTCTTTAACACATCATAGAAAATCCCAATTAAAAATATAATTTCCTTTTTCAACCTTATAAATCCTATAACAATTCACTTTATAAAAAATCACAATAAAACAATCAACCTTAAAAGCCTTATAACTCCCCCTTAGTAAAAAATTATCATGCTACCTTTTAAACCTTAGAGGCAATTTTAATATTAAAAAATTGAAGCACCTCTATCCTCGATAGGATTCAAACTCCCGCTTGCACCTCAAAAATTCTCTAGCCGTGTCCCATGTTCCACATGATCTAGGTGCTCACCTTAGAAGCAAAAGCACCTCGTGCAATTTTAAACCTCTGCCTTGGTGCTAAAAACTAAACACTCGAACCTTCACCAAAACACAGTCATTGGGGTTTGATTATAGGACCTCCCATTAGTTAGCACCTTAAGCCACAGCCACCTGTCATTGGCCCAACTGCCATGGTTGGCTATGAGTCTTAGAGCCTCCTCCCTCTTATTCGTGAGCTGACCACCACACAAGCACAAGACCCTTGCCTCTTATTCCACATGTTCACAAATTTTGCATGCACATTGATTAAGGTATTCGAAGGATGGATTTTTGTTTTCCAGAGAAAACAGTATATATTAAATTTTGCTCTCCCTAAACATGTTGGTGGGTGGTAGGAATAGTCAACGTCGGTGATCAAATTTTATTGCTTGCCCTTTATAAACCTAACCGTAGGGTTATTTTAATTTAAATTAATTTATAAATTAATTTATAACAAAGTTGTTATAATTAATTTAATTATTAGGTCATACTTTAGACCTTTAATATTATAATATAAAATTATAATATTATTTTTTGGGCCTTCCAATTTTATCTTTTATACCTTATTTGACCACCTTAAATATTATAATAGGTATATTATAATATTAATTTCCTTTAGGCCTAGAAGCAATCTTTTTCTTGCACTGCTTATGGAAATTGATGCTTGACCTCATGCTGCTCACTGAAAATGACTCTTGAAAACAATGACAACAAAAATTTCTCATATTTCTAACAATATATCCCTTTGTCATTGATGGCAACCCAAATACCTTTTACCATTTCCTTAAACTTTTTTTGTTCTGCTCCCCCTGAGGAACTGCTTACCCTGACTTAATGCTCTCCCCCTAACTGAAATCTCTCCCCCTTTGACATCAGTGGCAAAGGGTCACCTTTGGGGCTTGGGGATAAGAATGAGTCTCTTAGCTTAGCCCCTCCCCCACCTCCTTTGGAGGTGGTTAGTTTTGGTGTGGGAGTATAACTACTCCCAACGTTTCTCAAAGGTACTCAAAAGTCTCTTTTCGAAGTGGCTTAGTGAAAATATCTGCAATCTGCTCCTTTGTAGTGACATATTCGAACTTGAACTACTTATCTGTCACCTATTCTCTTATAAAATGATACTTAATTGGAATGTGCTTTGTATTCGAGTGCATCATCGGGTTCTTTGAAATATTTATAGCACTTGTATTATCACATAATATGGGAATAGAGTGATCATGCTTTACTTTGAAGTCCTCCAAAGTTCACTTCATCCATAATACATGTGTGCAACAATAAATTGCTGAAATATACTCTGCCTCTACTATGGATAAGAATATTAATACATATTTCTTACTTAACCAAGAGACTAGACAGTCTCCAAGAAAGAATGCTTCTCCACTTATGTTTTTTCTGTCATCAATGCTACCAGTCCAATATGCATTTGTATAAGCCGCGACTGTGAAAATGTCACTTTTGGGATACCAGAGCCCAAAATCCATGGTCCCTTTTAGATACCTAAGAATCCTCTTTACTATTCATGTGTTTCCTTAGGTGCTGCCTAAAATCTTGCCACTAATCCCACTACCTACATGATAGATGATCTTGTAGTTGTGACATATAATAAACTACCAATCATAGATCTTTATAATTTCTGATTTGCCTCTGGAGATTCATCATCTTTACTTAACTTACATCCTATGACCATGGGGGTACTCACTGGTTTGCAATCTTCTAAGTTGAATTTATTTAGCATTTATTTTATATACTTGGTTTGTGAAAGAAATACTCCTTTCTATGATTGTGATATCTAAAGTCCAAGAAAGAAGGATAACTCACCAAGCATAGACATTTCAAATTCATTTTGCATGCTCTTCACAAATCCTTTACACATATTATCATTGTTTCCTCCAAAAATGATGTCATCCATGTATACAACCACAATTAGTATATTATTCCCTTCATTTTTGATGTACAAGTTACTGTCCACTATTCCTTTCCTAAATCCTTTTTCCTGAAGATACTTATACAATATTGAGTACCACACCCTAGGAGCCTATTTTAGACCATATAGTGCCTTTTTCAATATGTATACATAGTTTGGTTTATCTATTAATATGAATTCCTCTGGCTGCTCAATGTAAACTTCTTATTCTAGAACACCATTTAGAGATGCTGACTTAACATCCATATGATATACTTTGAAGTTTTTAAAACTTGAGAAGACTAAGAATATTCTTATAGCTTCAAGCTATGCAACTGGAGAAAAAGTCTTATCAAAGTCAATTCCCTCAACCTGTGCATAACCTTTGCACACTAACCTTGCTTTATTTCTGACCACCTGACCATCTTCAATTAGCTTATTTCTAAATACCCACTTAGTGCCAATCACATTTTTACCTTTTAGTCATGGAACAAGTTCCCAAGTCTTACTTTTTTCTATCTAGTCTAATTCCTCATCCATTGCATTAATCCAGAACTTATCTTCACTTGCTTCATTGAAGTATTTTGGCTCAATATTAGATAATAAAGATTTTTTTTTTGGTTGAGTTGATGTTATCACCCTTCTCATTGTCTATCTCTCATTAGGATTTCCAATTATTAGATATTTTGAATGATGTTTATGTACATACCTGAATGGAGTCTTGGGAAGAAGTCTTTGTGTTTCTTCCTCTTCTTCTTTTGATTCCTCACAAAACTCTTCTTGACAGTTTTCATCTTCCTGATACATAGTTTCTTGAACTGCCTCTCTCAACCCTATATTTTCATCAATAGTTACATTTTGCTTTCCATAATAGTGCAAGTTATTTTGTTGTAGCATCTATAGGCTTTGCTCTTATTGGAGTAACTAAGAAAAATACCCTCATCACATATTGGGTTAAAATTGCCCAAGTTTTGCTCTTCCCATCTTATGTAACACTTGCTTCCAAAAACTTTGAAGTGTTTTATAGTGGTTGGTCTTCCTTTCCAAAGCTCATATGGAGTATTGTGATGGTTTAATCTTATTTTAGCCCTAGTAATGATATACATTGTTGTGTTGACTACTTTACTCCAAAATCCATCTAAAATATTGGACTCATTTAACATAGCTCTAGCCATATTCTCAATAGTCCTATTTTTCCTTTCAACTACTCCATTTTGTTGAGGAGTTATTGCGGTTGAGTATTCTCTCTTGATTCCATGTTGTTCATAGAAATCTACAAATTTATTTGAGGTAAACTCTCCTCATCTATCTAATATCAAACACTTAATCCTCTTGTCGGTTTCATTTTTAAACTGTTCTTTAAATACCTTGAATTTTTCAAATGCTTTTGACTTATACTTCAGGAAGGCTACCCAAATCATTCTAGAATAATCATCTATGAACAATATGAAGTAAATTTTACCTTGAATACTCTATATTATGGTAGGACCACATAGATCAGTATGTATTAGACTTAATGACTCAAATGACATATATCCCTTTGATTTTAAAATAGTTCTAGTTTGCTTTCCATGTTGACAAGGTGCACATATTGTGTTTTGTGGCATTTTAAGTTTAGGTAAATCTCTGACAGCCTCTTTATTGCTTATGTTGACTATATTGTCAAAGTTCAAATGACCCCTTCTTCTATGCCATAACCAACTCTCATACTCATGTGATAGAAAATACTTTTCTCCTTTAATATAACTAAGCATATAGATGTTGTTTTGAGTTCTACTTGCATTTGCAATGACTTTTCTAGTTTTAGAATTTCTTATCTCACATCTATCTAGGTGAAAAGTAACCATATAACCTTGATCACAAAGTTGGCTTACACTTAGTATATGATGAGGCCTGGAAATGCCTCCATAATAACATGTTTTGAACAACTAAAAATTGCCTAAAACTCTGTGATTTACTTTATATACTAGTTAAGTTGATATAATATGTTTTGTATTAATTGTTTGCATGATTAATGTGTTTGGAATATTATATGCTGATTTTTACAGTTTTTGTATAGTTTTATGTCACTTTGCCATGACTTGTTACATAAGGGATATGATTAGGTTGATAGCAACACTTTAATATTCTTATTTTGATGTTTCTCATGCATTAATTTCTTTGAATTTAGAAAATAGTGCAAATAATCGTTATTGTGCAGCAAAAACTAATTTTCCTGTGTAAATTCCAGCCAACTACCAATGAATGGCAAGGCATGGAATTCACACATGAAGAGGAATGAAGGCTATTATAATATAATCCTAAGGACTAATCCACCTGAGAAATATAGCTGAAATTAATTGAAGAGTACATAGTTTGTCATTCTGAAGATCTTCGGATTGAGAAATTAGTCTCTTCGGATTGAGTGAATATCTTCGGATTGAGCCACTTAGCTCCAGATTGAGAACATAAAGCACTTTTTGACCTGTTGACTAATTTATGACGATGGAAAAAGGGAAATAATGCTGAGGAGGTTAAAGGAAAATATCTCCCATCTAAATTTGTCGTCCTTGTTGTCCAAAGCCACAATTTATGGAAAATATCATCTTCTAGGATAAACCTAGGGAATACTACAGAATAACAAGAATTGATTTGTAGAGTATATTTTATATTGTAATTAGATTTTAGGCACCTATAAAAGATATCTCCCATATAGGTTGAGCTAATAATAATAACACTAGAAATAGTAGTAGAGAAAATATGGATAGAGAATAAGCGTGAAAGCTGAGACTGTTATAGTTCTGTAACAGGTTTTAGCAGCAGATTTGTAATCATGTTATGAATCAATAAAGTATAAGTTTTTTTATTCATTCTGTTATGTTTGAGTGTGAGTAAGATTTATATATAGAGGAACTCATACATTCTTTTGGAAAATGAGGCTGGCCACTTCCAGACCTAGGAGAAGGACTAACAAAAAGGTTTTATTCTGATTTTGATGCAGTAGAATAAGCTGTGAAACTTGTCAATTTCATTATTTTGTAGTAGTTGACATCCATTTCAGTCCTAATCATTTATTTTTTGTTAAAGATACTTTTGTGATGTGATTAGCAGTAGATCTGATTAGTCTTTTTGCTTTCCAACTTTTCAATTTTCTACAATTTCCATTTTCAGCAATTTATTGTTTTATGTAATTTTCCTACATTATTGTTTTTGCTGTCAACCCCTGCACAAAAGATTGACAAACTTCTGTTACAGAGTATTGATAGGACTTAATTTTAGTTTTCATTATTGCAAGAGTAAATAGACTTTCATTTTGCAACTATAATTAGGTTTCTAATTCTGCAACTATAACTAGGGTTTTAATTTTGCAATTTAATCAGATTTCATTCTTGCAACTGTAACTAAGGTTTCATTTTTGTAATCAGCAATTAGTTTTCATTATTGTAATTAGATTAAAGTTCAATTTATGCAATTTATAGGTAGAAGAGAACTAAAAATCCCCACACAATCAGTTCCACCAATAATACTTGTTGCTCCCAATTGACCTTAAATTATAGCCCTGTTCACTCATTTTGTAGATAGCCTTATACACTGCCCTGGATTGAAAAATTCATTGAGAATTAATGATGTGCTTAACGACAGCACATAATTTTGGCACCATTGCCAGGGAGAGTGTTTTTAGGTGTCAATAGTTGTTAATTAGACTAAATTATAAAAATTCAAGGTAAAATCTGAATATAATAGTTGGTTAAGTAACAATTATTGACTTATAATTTATGTCATTAAGAAGTAGGCATGAATGGATAGGCCTAGGGATGAAGAAGGCAAAATTATCCAAAGATATCCCCAGATTATTCCATTAAGAAGATCTTCATGCCCAAGGGGTGAATCACATGTATTTGAACTACCAAAAAAACTAAAACAAAAACCACTAGCTTCATCATCATCAAAATATCCTGAGCAAGAAAAATTACCAGACTCATTATCAATAGAAGGTTTTGGACCTCTTGAGAAAGAAATTTGGATAGGTTTAACTATTTTTGAAGAACAAGAAATTATGGTAGAAAGAGGTAATCTATATGGGGATGACTAGCATGGTCGTGTCCATAATGAAAATGATCAAGATGATCAAGATGTGCTCCAACCTCCTAGAAAATTTGAATATCCTATTATTTTGAATCCCACACAGAACTCTCCCATGAAAACAATTTCACCTTCAGTGCTTCCAACCTTTTGGGATGTTGCATTTGAAGATCCTGATCAGTTCCTATTTGAGTTCAAAGTAGTGTGTCAAACCTATGACTATATAAATGATAATTAGAAACTCAAGGATTTTCCTTCAACACTTAAGGACTCAAAATTATGCTGGTTCATGAGCTTACAGCCAGATTCCATCCAAACCTGGTATTAAATTGAGACTATGTTTTTAGACAAGTATCAAGAGTATTGTCGAGCAAGGAACATGAAAGATGAGTTTTTCAGAATTAAACAAGAAGATGATGAAAAATTAGAAGATTACCTTGATATATTTGTGTTTTTTCAAAGAAGGTGTGGACTAGGAGAACCAGAATTGTTCAAAACTATTTTTCTAAGAAGATTACAAGATGAATCCAAAGAGGTATTAAATTTGATGGTAAATGGGGATGTAAGTACTCGTAATATGGATGAGATTGTGGATCTTTGTAGAAATTACTCTCGCACTAGGCAAAAAATAAAGAAAAAAAGTATAAATGGTACTGATGTGAAGGACCTAATAGAGGAACTTGCAAATTTTAAGACTGATATCTTGGTACAATTAAACACAACTCTAGGATAAATTTCTACTAGAGCAAAAACCATAGAATATTTAGCAATTTATTGCCCAATATGCATAAATAAATATGTCTTACAGGAATGTCCTCTAAACAAAACATCCATTTCAGCCATTTGTAGTATTTGCTCAAAAGGACATTTGACTGACAAATGTCATCTGCTAACACAACTAAAAACTATCCTAGAAACTCAAACAAAAGAACTCAATTATGTGGGACCAAGACAAGGGGAAATATTTCAATAGTATCAAAATACCCCTCGTTTTCCTACAAATTGGGGAAACAACCATGGAAAAATGTCTTGGAGATAGTCAGAACCACCCCAACATCCTTGGAATTATTCTTAATGGACAAATTCTCAAGAATGGCCATAGACAGGTTGGAATAATCCATCCTAAAATCAAAACTAAAATATCCCATCGTGGAATCAAAATAACCCACCATGGACTCAGAATCAAAGTAATCCATCTTGGATGCAAATTCAATAGCAGTGGGGTCAACAATACCAGTCCTATCTAAGGCAGCAAATAAATTAAGGTCAAACTCAAAATTTATTGCCTACACCAAATCAAAATTTTTAAAGAAAACCAAATCAATAAATGCAATAGGTGAAAAAAACTCAATTACCAGCTCAACCTGTAATAAATCCAAATAACATAAGGTAGGCAGCTCCTGCCTATATGGCTGATTCTAAAGGATATTTAGATATGCAAATTATGGATTGTAGCAACATACAACTACGTTCAGGGAAAGTTTTACCTGAACCTATTATAATTGAAGTGAAAGAAGATGAAATTCAAGAACCTATTGAACCAAGCAAAGTCAAACCAACAACGAAAGAAGAAGAAGAAAAAATAGAACCATAGGCAGAACAGTTACCTTCATCAGGGATAATTCCATACCCTGAGAGACTTAACACTACAACAGAAAATTCTAAATAAAAGTTAGTGAAAGAACTCATAAAATTAACCATATCACTACCCTTATTGCAAGCCATTAAGGATATACCTATGATTAAAATAACAGTTCAAGATTTGTGCAACGAAAGAGCAGGAAGAAAAAAGAAAGCATTTCCTAAAATTGTTCATGTTGAAGGAAAGATAGCTGAAATCTTGTCAAGAAAACTAGTACCTCCAAAGTATAGTGACCCAGGAAGTCTAGTTATCACAGTGATCATAAGATCAGTACCAATATCAAACCTCTTAGTTAATATAGGATCTGTAATAAATATCATGACCAAGGATACAATGGAATAATTATAGCTCAAACATCTCAGCCCCACATTCACAGTTTTAGAAATGGCTAATAGGTCAATTGCAAAACCTAAAGGTATCATTGAATATGTCCCTATAGAAGTTTCTTCTTGGGAATACCCTACAGATTTTTTGGTTTTATAGCCAAGAAACTCAGCACATGGCTATCCCATTATCCTAGGAAGACCTTGGCTTGCAACTGCAACAACCTTTATAGACTATAGATCTGGAAAAATGACTATTTCAAATGGTATTGACCTAAAATAGACTTCTCTATATCCTCCTGCAAGAACTTTCAGTAATTTCACAGGTTAGTTATTGTTTCCTGACTCATATGAAGAACCATAAGAGTTTATTTCCATACTAGCCACCTTGGTAGTAAGAGAACACACATAAGACATCCATGACACAAAAAAATTAGAAAATGAAACAGTCCTAATGAATGTTCTGGATGAACAAGGGTTAGAAGAGGAAGCAACCAATATCAATCAATTTCTAGTGAGAGAAGAAGGTCAAAGTTCTAAAGAAAGGCCATCTATACCATCATAAGAAACATCTATTTCACTACCACATGGGTGGCACCATCAATTGATCTTCCCTTCTCATTGTTCTATACATGATATGCTTACATCAAAAATAAATGAGACAAAAACTTCGTATGTCCTCCCATATCATCATTGTCCTCTTAATTCCCTAGTCAATAATTGTGAAGAAGTAAATTTAGTCCTTCTAAATACAAAACAAATAGAAGTCCAGCCAAGAAAATTTCTAAACTTAAATAGTCAGCTTACTAGGGAAGAGGAAGAAAAATTGATAGCTATTTTGCAAAAGCATATCCATAGTTTTTCTTGGGATTAAAAAGATATATCAAGGATTCACCTTGATGTATGTACTCATAGAATTTATACTGAAGATGTCAAGCCTGTAAGACAACCTTAGAGAAGATAGAATCCTGCCTTGAGGGATATTGTGAAAGAAGAAATTGAAAAACTTATGGAAGTAAGATTCATTTACCCAATTTTTGATAGCCGATGGGTCTCTCCATTGGTTATAGTGCCTAAGAAAAATGGAAATGAGAGTATGTATAGACTATAGAGAACTGAACAAAGTGACATACAAATATCATTTTCCATTGCCATAGATCAGGTGTTAGATACTCTTGTTGGAAAGAAATATTTTTGTTTTCTTGATGGATTTAGTGGATATAATCAAATTCATGTTGCACCTGAAGATCAAGAGAAAACAACCTTTACCTGCCCATGGGGAATATTTGCCTATAGAGTCTTACCTTTTGGTTTGTGTAATGCCCCAACAACATTTCAGTGAGCAGTGTTAGCCATATTTTCTGATCTGACTACCAACAGTGTTGAAATATACATGGATGATTTCACAGTCCATGGATAGACTTTTGACTTTACGTTGGAACACCTTGATAAAGTTTTAACTCGCTGTGAAACCTACCAGTTATTGTTAAATACAGACAATTTTTTTATGATTATGGAGGAAGGAATAGTTCTTGGTCATCACATCTCTCCTCAAGGGATCCAGGTTGATCCAAAGAAGGTGGAAATTATCAAGAACCTTCTCCCTCCTAAAAATCAGACTGATGACGAAAGATTCCTAGGACACATTGGTTTTTAGTGCAAGTTTATTCCTAGCTTTAGCACAATAGGCCATCCCATGTTTGCCCTATTGACTAAATATTTTGAATTCTCCTGGACTGCAAAGTGTTAGGAATCATTTGAAGATCTGAAAGAAAAATTAGTAACTCCACCTATGTTAAGAGGACCATTACACATACAAACTGATGCTTCCAATACTGCAATTGGAGCAGCATTGGGACAAATTGACAATGGTGAACACTATGCTATCTACTACAATAGCAAGAACTTGACAGAAGCTGAACAAAATTATACCACAACTAAGAAAGAATTCTTGGCAGTAATCTATGCCATCAATAAATTCAAGCATTACATCACAGGTTATCAAATATTCATTCACACAGATCACACAACCATTAAATATTTGATGAATAAGCCTATGGTGATTGCAAGGATTATCCATTCATTACTGTTGCTGTAGGAATTTGATATCATAATAATCAATAAACCAAGAAAAGCTAATGTTGTAGTAGATTTTTTATCTAGGTTACAGAACACAAAGGAAGGGGAATTAGAGGAGGACACTTTTCCTGATGAAAAATTATTTTCTATATCTGTCCAATCACCTTGGTTTGTAGATATAGCCAACTATTTGGTCACAGGGAAAGTTACCCCACATTTTACATCTAAACAAAGAAAATAATTGATCAAACAAAGCTCTTCTTTTGAATGGATTCAAGGTATGCTTTTCAAGAGTAGTCCTGACCATGCATTACATAGGTGCATCCGAAAGGATGAGGTATATGATATAATTAGGGCTTGTCATGATGAATCCTCCGATGGAAACTATTCTGTAAAAAGAACAATTAGAAAAATTTTAGGAACATGATATTATTGGTCATCTCTTCACAAGGATGTGAAAAAGTACATCAGGTATTGTGATGCATGCCAAAGAATGGGGAAACCCACTCACACAAATGAAATGCCAATACAACCTCAAGTGGTTTTAGAACCATTTGAGAGGTAGGGGATTGATTTTATGGGACTTATTGATCCACCTTCTCAAGGAAAGGTGCATATTATGGTATGCACTGATTACCTGATAAAGTGGGTAGAGGTGCATGCTTTCAAACATGCTCGTGAAGAGAAGGTCACTGATTTCTTGTATAACCAAATTTTTTAGAGATTTGGAGCTCCACGGTCTATCACCACAGACTAAGGACCCCAATTTGCATCTAAAGTTATTGAGGATTTTACAGAGTTATATGAAATAAAACATAGGAAATCATCACCTTACCACCTACAAGCAAATGGACAATTTGAGGTAACAAATAGATAATTGGAATGGATCTTGACAAAAATAATAGTTGTTCATAGGAGAAACTGGCTAGATAAATTATCTAAAGAAGTTTGGGCTTAGAATACTACTTAGAAATCCACTACTGAATTCACACCTTATGAACTAGTTTTTGGTAAAAAGCCCCTCCTATCTATTGAATTTGAGCTACTAACATTACGCACATTGGAAATTGGAATTGAATTGTCATAGGCACAGACGGACAGGATTCTGTAGTTGAATCCATTGGATGAACTTCGGTTGGATGATCTGCATTAAATTGAAGTAATTCAAGAGTAGAGGAAGCTATGGCATGATGGCCACCTACCAAAAAATTTTTTTTAGCAAGGATATTGGGCTTTGTTGTTTGATTCTCGCTATGTGGACTTCCTTGGAAAACTAAGGACTAGTTGGCTTGGACTGTACCATATTGAATAAGTATTTGAAAATGGAGCAGCTCGCCTCTCTCCCATTGATGATTCACGGGGAATGTTGGTAGTGAATGGACATCGCCTTCGAGTGTACCATACACCTCTGACTAAGGAGGATTTCTTGCAAAAAATTGATAGCTTGGATGCACAACAGGTAGAAGAGAATCCCTCTTCCATCATAATTGCCACAAATTGAGCATAATCATGGATTTCAAGAAAACATAAAATTACAAAAAAAAATCAAAAAAATCATAAAACAAAAATATGAATAAATTTTGGTCGTGAATTCCTTCATGGGCATTATCAGAATGAAAAAAAAAAAAGAAAAAAAAGGGAGAGAAAATGAGAGGTTAAAAAAGAAAAAGAAAAAAAAAAGTGAAAAATGAATAACTCAAAGAATGAAATTCCCGGATTCCCGGATTCCCGCCACCCCGGCTATAAACCCCCCCCCCGCATGTCGCGACTGTGTCATGCGCGTGCGCTCCCCCACCCCCCCGACCGCATTTTTTTTAATTTATTTCAAAAAAAAATTTCGAAATAATAATTAAAAAAAAAAAAAAAACCCCCTGTTCGGAACGCAGGGAGGGACGCGGACGGGAAACAGAGGCAGGCAACGGGAGACAGAAGCCTACGGAGGACGGGAAATAGAGGCAGCAGGAAATGGAAGAGCTCGACGGAGCAGCATATCGGAACTTGCAGAGGAGGTGGCAGAGGCAGCTGACGGACAGACTGAAACTGAAGAAGGAGGTCTTCATTGATTCGTCCGGATCAGCCCGCTGGCTCACGTGGTCATGAGCCGTGCGGTTAAGGCTCAGGGAGCCTGCAGGTCGGGGGTTCAAATCCCGTCGACTCCCCTCAGGTATATTTTTTTTTCAAAGTAATTTTTAATTATTATTATTTTTAATTAAAATTTTTAATTTTAATTTTTTTAATATAGTTTTAAACTTTATAAATTAAAATTTAATTTTAATTTATTTTTTCTAAAGTTTTTAAAACTATATAAATTGAAATTATTTATTTTAATTTTAAATAAATAATGATTATAAAAATGCTTTGTTAAAGAAAGCCTTTTAAGGGGGGATATTTTTCAAAAATCAAAGGGGGATAAAGAGTAATTTTTCAAAAAATAGCAATTTGGCATTGTAAAAGGTGCATTTTCGGCTGTGACCGACACCTTGTGGGTTATTCTTGTGGGCAGTTTTTTCATGTTGTATGTTTTGCATATTTCATTTTTGCACTATAACATTAAAAACTTAAAATCAAAACACTCCCTAAGTCCCCGGAATATAAAACCCATCTGTGCAATTTTATTGCACTGCAAAGATTCGATATTTGCGATACCTCTGGCCAGCACTTACAGGTAAAGCTGTCATGATTTGGCTACTGTATCCGCCGCCTAATATAGCTGCTATAACGACGTCTGAGCTTGTTCTCTATAAATCATCGAGGAGGAATAAGTACGCCATTTTTGCATTTTTTACTCCATCCACTACCCTTTATCGCACTTGTGTTTAGGCATAAATCCTGACGAAGTATTCTTCATAGTGTTTAGGGGAAGTTACGCCCCACGCATGAGAAGAATCTTCTATGGTAGGTGCCATCAACAAGGCGATTCCATTTCAGTACCGCTTATGTTCCACGTATCGTATGATCTCTAAATTTCACCTATAGTCTCCCTCACGTAAGGGCGGGTGATTTTTGTTGATCTTTATAAATACCTATAGTTTCCCTCACATAAGGGCAGGTATTTTGTACGGTATATTGGCCTAGCAAAAGGTATATAGAAAGGGGGACCAATTTGGTGATATAAGGAACCTTCACTATGGCCGCTGTTGCAAAGTTGATGACTGATCCGCATCAGTTATTGAAAGGTCCAAATTATACACCATGGAAACATAAGATGAAGGCTATTCTCCAAATGGAAGATTTGTGGGATATTGTTACTTGGAATAGCAACCGAGGCCTTCACCAACAGCAGGATCCACAGGTCCTTCGACAGATCAGATTGCTTTTGACAAGAAAGACAGTAGAGCAAAGGTACTCGTTTTGTTTGTTGTTTCAGATGAAGTGCAACCTCATATAGCTGATAAAGCAAGTGGTAAAGAGGCATGGGATGCCCTTAGAACCATCTATGAGGGGAATAATGAATCCACCATTCTTCATCTTCAACAACAACTTCATAACCGAGTTTGAGGCAGGGTGAAACAGGTTGAAATATTTCTGTGCAGAGTGTCTGAGTTGAAAGAGAAATTGAGTTCTCTAGGAGATACTGTGGATGAAAAGCTTCTCATTTCACTTGTTATGAGAGCTTTACCTTCTTCATTTGATATGTTGATAACCTCCATCCAGGTGTCCCAACGACAAATTACCTACATCGAGTTGGTCAATCTGGTCCAACAACAGGAGGCACGCCAACTTCACAAGGATGATTCTTCCAATACAACCCTATACACCAACAGGCAGGGTTCTAGGAAGAAAGGTAATGGGCAAAAAGGAGGCAACTTTTATAAAGGAGGAAATTCTCAACAGGATACGAAAGGAAAAGGCAAGCAACCTCAACAGAAGAAGAGGTGGTGCAAGATCTGTGAGAAAGACAACCATGACACCAATAGGTGTTGGCATAAGAACAAGCAGAAAGGCCAAAACAAATCACAAAATAAGAACAAGCAACCCCAGGTGAATGTTGCTATTGAAGAATCTGACTCAGATTCTGAATGGGCACACAAGGTGCTCATGACTACCATAGATTCCACACAAAGGGATCCTATTTGGAATGTCGATTCTGGAGCTAGTAAACATATGACTGGTGACAGATCGTGGTTTGAATCATTTGTGGCCAAAGAGGGCAAACCTGTCACAATTGCTGATGATAAAACCTATAGGGTTCAGGGAGAGGGTACAGTTTCAGTCACTCTTCCTGATGGCAAGTGTCAGATTGACAAGGTCCTCTATGTTTCGGGATTGGCCAACAATTTGTTGTCAGTGACACAAATCCTGGATAGAAATATGGTTGTCAACTTTCGTGTTGAGAATGGAAAGAAGTGTTGTACAATTACCAGGAAGGGTAAGCAGATTACAATGACTTCATATAAGCATGGCTTATTTTCACTAGATGCTATCTCTACTCCACATGTTGCCATGACTATCTCTACCAAGGAGGCAACTTCCCTATGGCACAAGAGATATGGGCATCTTAGTTCTGGCTACTTACTTGAGCTCAGCAAGTATGAGATGGTAAAGGGTCTTCCTTCCCTTTCTGCCACATTGCCAGTGTGCTCTGACGCTTGGCGGGAAAGCGACATAGAGTACCATTTGAGAAGAGCTCTACAAGAGCAAGAAAACCTCCGGAGCTAATTCACACCGATCTATGCGGTCCTTTCACACCCAACAGTGTTGGAGGGAAGAGGTACTTTCAGTTATTCGTAGATGACTACTCACGAAAGATGTGGGTTTTCTTTCTCAAACTGAAATCTGAAGCTTTCGCATTCTTCCAACAGTTCAAGAAATCCGTTGAGAAGGAGTCAGGGGCTTCTATTAAAACCCTGCGCTCAGATCGAGGGGGAGAGTTTACCTCTAATGAATTTTCTGCATTCCTAGATAAGCATGGGATCAAGAGACAGTTAAAAACTGCCTATACTCCTCAGCAGAATGGAGTTGCTGAGAGAAGGAACCGTTCTATCATGGAAATGGTTCGTTGTATGCTCACAGGTGCAACTCTTGGGCAACAATATTGGGCAGAAGCTGTCACCACTATAGTGTATCTTTTGAATAGGGCACCCACAAAGGCCCTAAAAGGAATGACTCCACAGGAAGCATGGAGTGGTCGAAAACCCTCCATATCTCATCTACGTATTTTCGGGTGTCAAGCTTTCATGCACATACCGAAAGAGAAAAGGAAGAAGCTAGATGAGAAAACACTGAGATGTATTTTTCTTGGATATTCCGAGCACTCTAAAGGATATCGGTTGATAGATCCTTTGACCAAGAAAATTCATATCAGCAGAGATGTCTTTGATGAAGCTTTCACATCACAGAGCACATCTATAGTACACCAGGATATTGTGGAACCAAAGGAAGAGGAGATTCCTTCGTCAACACAGACAGGAGGTCCTTCTACATCTTCTTCACCACCATCGAAGCGAAATCCTAAATGGTGTACAAATACAATCAGAGATGCAAATTTATCCACTCCTCCCAATTTGAATTTGGATAGACCTCGTACACGGAGTATGGCTCAAAAGGAAAGAGAAGCCAGAGAAACTGGTGAGGTTGATGATCTTTGTCAATCTTTTGAGGAAATTTCTATGACTCCAAGTAGAGAAGTTGAGGATATGGATATTGATGATGATAGGGCATTCATGTCTACCATAGATAGTCTTGAACCTGCATCAGTGCAAGATGCTCTTAGTGAGCCTCAGTGGAAGGCCGCTATGGATACAGAGTATGAGTCTCTGATGAAAAATAAAACATGGAAGCTTGTTGATCTGTCGCATGGAAAGAAACCTATTGGTTGCAAATGGGTATACAAAGTCAAGTACAAGGCAGATGGAACAATTGATAAGCATAAGGCCCGTCTTGTTGCAAAGGGCTATGCTCAAAAGGAAGGCATCGACTATGAAGAAACTTTTGCACCTACTGCTCGGATGACCACAATTCGGGTTATGTGTGCTATGGCAGCACAATATGGGTGGAAAGTTCACCAAATGGATTTCAAAAGTGCCTTTCTTAATGGTGATCTCCAAGAAGAAGTCTATATGACTCATCCTGAAGGATTTGAAGTGGAAGGCCAACAGCAGAAAGTTTGCAAATTGGTCAAATCCTTGTATGGTCTGAAACAAGCTCCTCGAGCTTGGTATATAAAAATGGACAATCACCTAATGCAGCATGTATTTAAGAGATGTCCATCAGATGCAAACCTCTATTTCAAGAAACAGGGTTCTGAGATAGTGTTGCTTGTACTCTATGTGGATGATCCGCTCATTACAGGGAGTTCAGAAGATATGATCTCTACTGTCAAAAGAAACTTGTGCAAATCTTTTGAGATGACAGATCTCGGACTTCTCCATTACTTGTCTTGGTCTGGAATTCAGCCAGAAGGAGCACTCCATCAAAGTGTCTCAGAAAAAGTATGCCAAGACATTGCTCGATAAATATCGCATGATCGATCGCAAGCCAATGGCAACTCCAATGGAGAATGGACTTCGACTATCGCGATATGATGACTCACCTCGGGTAGATGGCACTCTCTATCGACAGTTGATTGGGAGTCTCATATATCTGACCAATACTAGGCCAGATCTCGTATTTGCTTGTAAACTATCTTTCGAGGTTCATGCAGGAGCCTAAGACTACTCATTGGAAAGCAAAAAAACGTGTTCTTCACTATGTCCGTGGTACTATAGAATATGGCCTAGAATACAAGAGGAACAAAAAATTCTTCTTGCAAGGATACACGGACTCCGACTATGCCGGATCATTTGATGATCGCAAGTCAACTTCTGGATACATTTTTCATCTGGGATCCGGTCCTGTCTCTTGGCACAGCAAGAAGCAACAGGTGGTTGCTATTTCTTCAACAGAGGCAGAATATCGTGCCGCACGTGAAGCTGTGTGCGAAGTGATATGGTTACGTCGCATTCTGACAAGTATGGGCCATCCATCAAAATATCCAATACACTTGTTTTGCGACAATCAGGGTGTTCTGAACCTCGTCAAGAATCCAGTCCATCATGAAAAAACAAAGCACATTGACACACAATGTCATTTCATTCGAGAGGAAGTTCCAAAGCACCGAATTCAGCTTCGACACATTCCCACCGATACTCAAGTTGCAGACATTTTCACTAAGGCACTTGGACGTGTCAAATTTGAATTGTTTCGCAGCTCACTTTGTATTGCAAAATAATGTAAGGGGATGTTAGTAGTCTAGTATAGCTATTAGTTATTACATTACCCAAATAATGTAATAAAGGGGGATGTTAGCGTACTTTATATTCTTAACGTACTTTGTCCTTTACATTATTTAGACGTCTGTTACAACTGCGTAACAGATCTGTTCCGTCGGGTTCTATTCCCGGCTGTGTAACTCATTATTTAAACTGTGCAATACAATAATAAACTAGTTGCTGAGTTTAACACCAATAAGACTGGCTGCTCCCAATTGACCTTAAATTATAGCCCAATTCACTCCTTTCGTAGATAGCCTTGTACACTGCCCTGGATTGATAAATTCATTGAGAATTAATGATGTGCTTAACAACAACACATAAGTATATTGTTTATTAACTCTTTCACATATAGTACATTTTATGTTCTTGTTTTCCCATTATATAAACTTGGAGTTCCTTTTCCACAAATTTTTGCTGATCCATTATCACCAAAACTTAATGATCCTCTATTAGTTTCTTTGAGCACAAGAAATTTATATTTATATCCTGTCATGTGTCTAGAGCAACCACTATCAAGAAACCATTGTTCTTCTTTATCCTGAGCATGAAGAGCTATTTGAATTAACATTGATCTAGCTTTTTCATTCCCTATTTCTCTTTCCTAGTTGTTGAAGTTGTATTCTTTTTACTAGACTCAGGAAGTATCATTTTGCACCATATAGCCTTGTGCCTAAAATTATTGTATTTGTAACATATTATATCATCATTCATGATAGGTGAAAAATATTTGAAATTTCTGTTGACATAATTTTTTACATAACCAGTGCAGTGTACAACTCTATGACCATATTTGTTACAAGAAAAGCAATAAGCATGGAAGAAATTATGTAACCTATTTGGATACCTTTGAAAATATGGTCGAGTGCTTCTCCTCTTGTGATTAACTCTTATCCATGGTCCTTATTTGCTTTCTTCTTTTCTGATGTCCTTTACTTTTGGGGTATGAGTGACAAGCTCATTTCTATTTGATGTCTCTATTTCTTAAAAGTTGGATTTTATTTTTGTTTCCCTAATATTATATCTTGTAGTAGCTTGGTATTTTCAACTTCATGTTTTAGTGATACAATTTCTACTTCCAATATTTCACACTTTGTTTACCTTGCTCTTAATAGATCTGTCATATCCTTTTCAATTTTATTTCCTTCTTCTACCTTTATCTTTAGTTCTGTGAGGCTTTTTAGAAGTTCCATATTTGTTTCTTTATCTTCTTGAATTTGCTTCTTCAAGCTTGAATTATTATTTATAATATTTTCAAGATTCTTGAGAGCAGTGAAGATTTCTATTTTAATTCAAGCATGGAATCTTATTTATTTTTTGATGTCATGTGTGTTTTTAATGGATACACCTCCAAGATGTTAGTATTTTCATGGAGAGACCCACTCTGATACCAATTTAAAATCATGTGCTTATATTGAGAGGGGGGTGAACAATATAAGATATATATTTTATTTTCAACACATATGATAGCAGTAGTAACATCAAAGCAATAAACATCAAATAAATCATCACACACATGAGAAAAATGGTTTAATGTGGTTCACCCTATGTGGGCTACTCCATAGAGAAAATATTTCACTAAAATTTTCTCAACAAATATCTTGGGAATCCTTCCCTATTACAATATTTATGGACCTCTATCCAAAGGATACATCAATCCCATAATCAAGTTTATGGATCTCTATCCATAGAACACCTTCTCATTTGCTCTGGCTAGTGATCCTTTTAGAAGAATACTGCCTCCACTACATTGGGTTGTGGATCTCTCTCTACTGAAGACCTATATCCTCTCTAACCTGGCTAATGGATCTCTATCCACTAGAGACTATTGTTATCTTCTCTATCACTATTAAAGCTCTACTCAGGACAAATATAAACTAAACATTGTCCTTCTATCTAGCACAAATCTTCTCAATATCTATATCTGCTATGTCACTAATCTATCCAACAAGTCCTCTCAAGAACTTGTCCAATATGTTCTCAATTCTTCTCTAAGACTTACCTCAAATCTTCTCAACAAGTCCTCACTAGAACTTACCTCAACTCTATCCAATATAATTGTAAGCTTCCACAAAAGCTCACACAAATATATCCTTAAGCTTTCACAAAATATTTCTCAATTCTATCCTTAAGTCCCCTTAAGGACTTACTCAAATTTGCTTGCAAGCTCTCATAAAATATTGCTCAAATAAATTACAAAACTTGCACACAAACTCAATTCAATCTCTTGCAAAAAACCTCTTTCAAATCAATTTAGAATATAGAACAATTTGTTTTACAAAACTTGAACTATCACTTCAACTCACTCAAATCAACTATGCTCAATCAACTCAACCAATGAAACAAAACTTGCTTGCAAACCCTAAGTAAGTGTTTCATTCAAAGCTATCAATAACTCTCACTTTGGAACTCAAACTCAACTCAAGATGATTTTAATAATCACATAATAATGATACCCATGATCTTGCATAAATCATAGTTCAAGATAGTTTACAAGTTATCAATCAAGCATTCATCAATCATACATATAAATTTTTACTCAACAATGCTTATCAAAAAAGAACCTTTTCACTCCAACTTAGCATTCACAACATCCAACAATCACTCTCAAGGATAATGTGCTCTTACCTCTTGTTTGAAGAAGACTTGAATTCAAACACTTGTCTCAATCACAATAAACTCTTTGTCAATTTTAATTATTCAAAATATTTCATCATACATAGCAATAAATCTCTTTTACATCTTATAATCTCCAAACTTCAAAATGCAAACCAACAATTTGTGTAAAGAAAATAATCACAATAATTTTCTTTATAAACCCTTATCTATTTAACACATCATAGCTCATCCCAATTAAAAATATAATTCTCTTTCTCAACCTTATAACTCCTATAACAATTCACTTAATCAAAAATCACAATAAAACAATCAACCTTAAAAACCTTATAACTCCTCCTTAATAAAAATTTATCATGCCACATTTTAAACCTTAGAAGAAATTTTAATATTCAAAAATTTAAGTACCTCTATCCTCGATGAGATTCAAACTCTCTCTTGTGCCTCCCCAATGCCCTACCCATGGACCACATGCCACGTGAGCTAGGCAGTCACCTTAGAACCAAAAGTACCTTGTGCACTTTTAAACCTCTGCCTTAGTGCCAAAAACCAAACACTCGAACCTTCACCAAAATGCAGCAACTAGGGTTTGATCATGATACCTCCCTCTAGTTAGTACCTTAAGCCACAACCACCTACCATTGGCCCAATAACCATGGTTGGCTATGAGGCTTAGAGCCTCCTCCCTCTTATTCGCAAGTTGACCGCCACACAAGCACAAGACCCTTGCCTCTTATTCCACATGTTCACAAATTTTGCATGCACATCGATTAAGGTATTCAAAGGATGGATTTTTGTTTGCCAAAGCATATAGTATATATATTAAATTTTTCTCTCGCTCAATACGTTAGTGGATGGTAGGAATAGTCAACGTCGATGCTCAAATTTTATTGCTTACCCTTTGTAACCCTAACCTTAGGGTTATTTTAATTTAAATTAATTTATAAATTAATTTATTACAAAGTTGTTATAACTAATTTATAATTAATTTAATTATTAGGTATATACTTTAGACCTTTAATATTATAATATAAAATTATAATATTATTTTCTAGGGCCTTCCAATTTTCTTTTTTTAGACCTTATTTGACCACCTTGAATATTATAATAAGCATATAATAATATTATTTTCCTTTAGGCCTAGAAGCAATATTTTTCTTGGACTGCTCATGAAAACTGATGCTTGACCTCATGCTGCTTACTGAAATTGACTCTTGACATCAATGACAACAAAACGTGCTCATATTTCCAAAATTTGAATGATCCATTTTACATTGGGACAAAGAGGCACTGACCAATCCCTTAAAAATTCCTAACCCTATGGTTATTATTCCTCCAAATTTGGTAATATAATATGAACGTAATGCTTCTATTTAATGATGGACAAAGAGGTGTGCCTATCTTGAACAAAGGTACAATCGCTTAAACATTTAAAGGAGAAAAATGAGTAATTGAAGAAAACAATTTCTAAGTTGCAACCAATGTTTGAACCAACCTATAACATTTCAATACAAATGTTGTATTGTAGGTACCCAACAAGATTTTATAGCTTATTTTACAAAAATAATTTCTTAGGTGGCAGTTGCTTATATTTTATTTTGGACTAACATATACCCTAGAGACACTAGATTCTTGGGAAAAAAATATAGGGTATATGATCAAGAAATGTAGATGGAGAACATAAAGCACAATAACAACATGATGGAAATTTAGATTGAAAGCTTAATTTCATATTGAGACCAAGAGGTACAAACTAATACCTTATAAATTTCTAAGCCTATGGTCATAATTCCCCTAAATTTTGGAAACTTAGATGAGCATAATGCTTCCATTTAATTATGGGCAAAGAGATGTGCCTATCTTGAGCAAAGGGTGCAATCCCTTAAACCTATAAAGGAGGAAAATGATCAATTATATATAAAATTTACTGGGCTGCAAATGATGTTTGAACCAACTATAACATTGCCATAAAAATATTGTAGTGTAGAAATATAACAAGAGTTTATATATTATTGTTAGAATAATAATTCCTTAGGTGTTAGTTGCTTAGATTATATTCTGGACTGACATATACCCTAGAGACACCACAAGAGTTTTTTGAGGTATAAATGACCAAAACACTTGATCAAAAGGACCTACTCAATGATTTGTTCATTCATAATTATATTGTTGAAGATTAAAAATTCTTCTCCAATATTTATGTTAGGGATTGCTATCTAAGAGCCTTTGTCTCTATGTTATAGAATCAAATCCATCATAGAGATAGTGTTATAGAATATGCAAGTAGGAAATCCATAGTGGGACTATAGATAATATATGAATAGCTTAATACCCCCACAATTATTACCAAACACCTTGAAATAATGAGCATAGCCAATAATAAATGTTAGTATGTGATTCACTTAAAGGAATGCACTAGCAAAGAATTTTTTTATTCCAATATAGAGAAATAAAAGGAATCATGTCAAGCAATATGGAAAAAATTACCCCTAAGGCTAAGGAAGAGGAAGCTAGTTTCACCTACCAATCTCAACTAGTTATTCCATTGAGCAGTATCTATTATTTCCACCATATGGACCTTGGATTTTAAGTGGATTGCAATTAGATTTAGTAGCCCTATAATTATCAATCCCATGCCTTATTATGATGCCATAGGATATTGATATCACAAAGTATTTTTTATCTTACTCTATGATATGAGATAATGTTAGGGATAATACAACTTAGATGCAAAATTCACTCTAGGGATGGTTGAAGAAACTAACCTAATTATATATTTGGAGTGGACATTGGCATGAGGACATGCAAAAACTTAGGAAGGGGGAATGACGAGGCCTAGAAATACCTCATATGATAGATACTCTAAAATATTTTATTACCTATATCTAAGACATATATGTAGACTAATTTTGGACTTTTGCATAGTTTATCATGATATATGGGTTGAATAAGTTATAATAGGTGAATTCTATTTATAAATTGATATTAGAATAATATTTGTGTTTCCTTTCATTGTTTGTGCTAATAATTCTGGTGTTGCAGAGACCTATTCTATATTGCAATTTCTAGAACATTTTCTTGAGCACATTCTAAATTATATCATTATAATTTAAACAAATGATAGGATATAATGTGTATGTTGAAATGAAACTAGATGATAACATGGTAAAGTGATTAATTGTTCTAATTTTTTGAGGGAAAAAAATCAAGATAGATAACATAGATCCGAGATAATCAGCTAGAGAAAAGCTACCACAATTATTGACATCTCATTGGTTGCATCAATAAAAGGATCTAATTTGGTTATTTTCCAAGATAATTTTTAGTTGTTAATGGAACATGCAACTTTGCTTTTCCATCTGAATATATCCTATTCCCAAAGTAAATATTTTCATTTTCCTTACAAACTAACCAATGCATACTCATGGTTATCATTCGTTTTGACTACTATAACACCCTTAGATAATATTAAGAAAAATCAATTGATAAAAGATTGATGTTGTTAGTTTCTATTTTTAGGAAATTCCCTTACCTTCTAGCAAGCACCAAGATGATTAGACTATTCTTACTCTTATAAATAATTCCTATAATGAGAGTCAAGAGGTTAGATATAACTATGAATATAGGATTTAGTTGTGGACTTGAGGATTGTTGTATCAAATTTATAGTACTTTTATCTATAGTTAGATAGGATGCTTTGCTAAAACCATGTTTCTATGAAATTTTATTATTTTAATCTAAATTTGCTTTCCTCTTTATTAGATGAGGAGCAAGGGCTCACTCTCTTGGTTGATTATAAGTTTTTTCCTATTTTATATAGCATAATATTTTTTTGTGTGTATTTTGTTATAATAGTGTTAAGCTTTTATACTTTCCTACGCACTTCCATAGTAGTAGACATTATCCAATTAAAGTGATTTATTTAATTTCCATTCAATTTTGCTTTTTGTTATTTATTTTATTTCAAGTTTTCATTATATAATGTTGTCCTTTCAATTTAATATTTATTTTATTTTCCTTAGGAGCTTAGAAATATGTCTCCAAAAACATATCTTATAGTAATTAACACATATAGCAAAGGATGTTACCTAGGATTGATAATTCAAAGATAATATGAAACAACACCCATCAATCATATTGAAGATGATGAGGAAAAGCTACAAAAACACCTAAATAGATTAATATTGTCCATGTAATATGAGACTGTTATAATTTTATTTAGATGTATTAAAAAGGTATACCACTATGCACTCAAGACAAATAAATTTTTGTTATGAAAGCAACAAAATAGTGTTAGAGAAAGAGGACAAACCAATAGTAAAAGAACACAATAAAAGCTAGAGGTAAAAGCTAGTAATACTTAGAATAATAGAGAAAAAAGATATTTATAAAGAGGAAGAGGAAGTTATGGTAGAGTAAGGGGTAGAGGATTTCCAAAAAAATATTACAAATATGGCTAATCTTGTCATTGGTCATGTGAATATTTAACATCAGAATAAACTAGTTGGCATTGAAAGAAATATCATAACCATATTACACAAGTCGATGAAGAAAGCATAGCCTTATTTAAGCACATGGAGAAAATAAAATGAGGAGAATTTGCTATTATGAAAAGGTTATTGTAGAAATAAAAATAGGAGGTGCATCAAATTGAACATACAAGGGACATTATTCAAAATGGTTTATAAATTAGGAGACAAGTGTTGTAAGGCAATTGTGGATAAAAAATGAAAAAAACATTTAGTGTCAAAAGAATTGGTAGAAACATTTAGGCATGAAAATAATTGAGCATACAAATATATACAAAGTGTTGTGATTATAAAATGGAGACTATATTTTTATAATCAAACAATACATGGTGAATTTCTATATTGGCTCTTATAAAGATGTAATTCTATGTGACATCATGTCGATGGATGCATGTCATAGTTTATTGGGAAGCCATGAAAATTTTATAAAAAGGAGTAGCACATGATGGTAGATTGAATACTTATTCCATTGTCATGGATGGTAATAGTTATAAATTAAGTCCATTGAAGGACAAAAAAGAAGAAGTGGGAAGTAGTTCTAAAGTTTGTGTGATTTCCAAAAATAAATTCTTGAAGAAATCAAAGAAGGGAGAAGAATGATTTAATTTCATTGTTGAATCCATGGAATATGGATAAACAAATAATATGAATGAAATTCCATCTAAAGTGAAGGATTTATTGGAATAATATGTTGAAATTCATTCAAAAGTATTACTCAATGGGTTACCACCTATGATAAGCATTAGCCATCAAATAGACTTCATACCTGGCTTAAGTTTTCCCAACAATGTAGCCTATAGGATGACACCTATGGAGAATGATGAGGTGAAGAAACAAATCTAACAGCTATTGGTAAAAGGGGTTGATTAGGGAGAGCTTAATTCCATGTGTAGTACCAACTATACTCACACCCAAGAAAGGATTAGAATGTCCTATATACATTGATTTTAGAGTAATAAATAATATCACAATAAAGTATAGGTTTCTATTACCTCATATATATGAGTTGATGGATTGTTTGATTGGAGTAGAGTACTTCACAATATTGAATTGAAGAGTGGTTATCATAAAATTTGAATCGATGAAGGAGATAAGTGTAATATTGTGTTTAAGACCAATGAGTGAATGTATGAATGACTAGTTATGCTATTTAGATTGATAAATACACCTAGTAATGAGTTTTATGAATGAAAAATAGATCTAGTTGTTTAGTTGGATGATATTTTGGTGTTCAAGAAGATAAAAAAAGAGAAGCTAATTCATCTAAGGATAGTATTGTAAAAATTTAAGGAGGAACAATTTATAATAAATTTGAAGAAATGTAGTTTTATGAAAAGAAATTGGTGTTCATGAGTTTTGTCATATTTAAGGATGGTTTGTGGATGGATATAGCAAAGGTGAAGGCCATTGAGAAGTAGTCATCACCAAGGAGTATGTTTGAAGCCAAACATTTTCATGAATTGAGAAGTCTTTATGGAAAATTCATCAAAAATATTAGTGGATTTTTTTCTCCAACCATGGAAATAATGAAGGGAGGTAGACATGAATTCAAATGAATAAACACAATGTATAGGAGATTTCAAATATTGAAAGAGATTCATAGAACATCTAGTTTTGGCACTACCAAACTATAACAAGATTTTCCAAGTGGATTGTGATGCCAACAAGAGAACCATTGGAGGTATTTTAAGCCAAGAATGTAGTCCTATAACCTATTTTAGTGAAAATTTGAATGAAGCCAAGAATAAAAATTTATTTTATGAACAATATTTTTATACTATTATGAAATCACTCAAGAAGTGGAGGCATTATATATTACATATAGAATTTATTCATTCATATATCACCATGATTAGTTAAGTAGTCAAGGAAAATGGAACCAAAGACATAAAATGAGTAAAGTATCTTCAAAGTTATTTATTTTTATTTAAAGCATAGAATTAGTATTTTGAAAAAGGTAGTTGATTCTTTTAGTAGAAGAAACTTATTTATGAATATAATTAAGATTGATGTGGTAGGTTTTGATGATATGAAATATATTTATATTGATTATTTGGACTTGAAGGAAGCTTGAGTATCTTAAAAGAAGCCTACTATAGGGGATAAAATCCCATGACTAGATAATTTTATCTAGTAGAGATTATTATTCAAGCGATAACAATTATCCATACCAAGGAGTTCAATGAGAGAACTTGATAAGAGAAAATCATAGTGGAGGACTACCTAGATATTTTATAATAGATAAAATTTTGATACAACTCTATGAAATCTATTATTGGATATGGATAAGTGTGGGTGTACAAACATTTGTGAAAATCTATCAAATTTATCAACATGTGAAATAAAAAAGCTAGAATACCGTTTTATCAACCATTATTAATACCAAAAAGGTAATGGGAGGACATAAGTATGGACTACGTTTTTAGATTACCTCAAACACAAAAGGAAAATCATTCATTTTTTATTTTAGTTGATAGATTTTTAAATATAACACATTTCATACCTTGCAAGAAAATGAGTTATGTTACTCATATTATTAATTTGTTCTTTGGAGAAGTTGTGAGACTACGTAGTTTGTTGAAAATGCATTATGTAAGATAGGAATGAAAAGTTTATAGGTAGAATTTGGCGCACTTTGTGTAAGAATTTTGGTATGAAATTAATATTTAGTTCAGCTTATCACCTACAAATATATGGATAAACCAAAGTTGTGAATAGAAACCTTGGTAATTTATTATGGAGTCTAGTTGGAAAGTAGTCAAAGTTGTGGGATACCATATTATTATAGAAAAAAATTACAAATAAAAATCTAGTAAAAAGAAGTACATCCAAGAACCCATTGCAAATTTTTTATGGAAGTTAGTATAGTTATTAGTATTATATGCAAGTTGAAAAATATGATGTGCTAATGTTTACAAGCATTAGATAACATTTTTTTTATAATTGTTAAATATGCAATAATACTTTACAAATGAGTATGTTGGGTTTGTATTTAGTTAAATTTTTTAAATATAATTATTTTGCAAGGATTTTATATGCAAAATATACAATAAATATATAAAAATATTTTTAAAATACTAACTAAATTGTAAAAATTATAATTATAATTTAAATTTATGTCAAAATAGGATTTTACATTATGTTGCAAAATACATTGATGGAAATATACATGACAGAGAAAAATATGTGGATGTAATATTTTTGAGTTTAATGGGTTGATCTCTTTAAAACTAACATTGTTAATTTGAATGACCCAACAATAGAAGAGATAACTATACTTTGATTTTCTAAAATTCTAAGGAGAATCAAAGCTACTACAATTGCATGGGCCAAAGGAAAATATTGGGAAGTTAAGATAAAGATAGATGATATAGAATCTAAATTAAATCAGTTGTATAATCACAAGGCAATGGGGTTTTTATAAATAAGAAGAATTTATAGTTCAAGTAGTTAGAAAAATGCAAAGTGAAATATGAAAAGTAGAGCACTTTGGCTAGAGCAAGGGGATGAGAATACTTTAGAAAATATAAAAAACAAAAAATATGATAAATACCATCTAGAATATGACAAGAGAGGATGGAAGATATGAGAACGTTTTAATATATCGTTAGATTAGGAGTATCATAGTATCAAGAACCCAATAGAGAAAATATAGAAGAAATCATTAAGGTACCACTTTACCTATATAAGATGATTAGTGATAAAATCAAAGAGGTTTTTGTGATTTTGGGGAACTTTTTCCTACTACCCTGATTCACTCTAACCTAGAATAGTTGGAAGTGGGAACAACTAGGGCTACACTATTAAAAGGTGTTTCCCACATTTAATTAGAATGAAAATAACCTCAAGAGAAGAGTAGACAAACACAAATTCATTCTAATTGTTAGATCTTCCATCTATGTACAATGCTTTATGACCACCGAAATATAGATAAAGCAAAGGTGTCAAGGCCCATGGGCTATTTATTTTTAATCCAACATGCTATATGTTCCTTATGACTAATTAAAGCACTAGCAAAAGAGGAAAGCTTTGACCAAAGCCAAAATAATGCACATGACAACTATTCAACTATCCAAAACAAGAAAGAACCAATGCTCCAAGGAGAAGTACTCTCATTGGTCGAAGAAAGGTCCACCTCATCCAAAGATACATGGTAGTTGTATGCAGAAAAGAGTAGTTGAAAGAGAATTTAAGGAAGATATGCACTAGTGGTCATGAAGCTTGAACTTCTTGGCCAAGCCTATCAAAGCTAATCATACACCAATCATATGCATGATCCTACCCTATCCTTCATGTCAATAGAGTGACACACCCCAAAATAAATGTGGTGGACGAGTTATGGTGCAACCACCTAGACATAGTAGTATATAACCTCAATCATCCAATGACATAATAGCTTTCAATATTTATGGCCCCATATCTAGACACCTTGAAGTTGTTATCACATATATTGTAGAAGTATTTCTTATCTATAGATACAAAATATATTTATAGAACTTATATATAGAATTTCAGAGGGAATGCACCCTTCTTTTGGCCTATAAATAGACCCAATTTTATTTTCAAAGGTATTAGAATTTATTTCCTTATGCGCAATATATAGTCTTGCAGGCTATTCCTTTCACTCATCTTTCCCACTATAACAAGGGGAGCTAGAACCATTTCTCATGCATAGGAAGAGTTTATCCCTCTAGTAATTATTGTCTTCTAATAATTTAAGCATGTTAATGGAAGATATGACTAATTTTGTTTTTGCCTCCCTATCTTAACCTATATTAATTCCTAGCAGTGTGTTTTACTTGGTTGTCTTCAATAGTCGCAGGTAACATTTCTCATATTCAATTGCCTCTTGTTGTAGTAAAAAAGAAGGGGTATTTTTAATTCTTTGGCACATTGCCTCTGTATCCTAGTACTTTAATTTTTGCAAATATTCAATTTATTTTTAATTTTAATTGCAATTCATTCTTTGTTATTCCCACCCCCAAACTCAACTCGTGGAGATCACTATGCATCAAGCAGTTAAAACTTTATGATGAACTAGCCTTAGTTAAAAACCTCAAAGGTTTCTCGATAGGCAATCCTTCCCTTTAGACCTGTGGCACTTCCTATTGTTTCACTTTTCCCTAGGGTAGGTGCATTTAGAGATGAAAATAGTAACAAAAGTTACTAAAGAGAAGCTACAAACAATAGTAAAATATTTTAAAAATGGATGTGTCCAGGACAAGATTGTTGGTCCATTGACATTTATATGTGGTTTTATGAGCTATTGGAAGAATAATGTTTAATGTTGGTTAAATAAGAAAGGAATTTTGGGCATGTACTTGAGTCTATCAATACAAATTTCCTAGCCTTACTTCATTTGAAGGATAACCCAGGATCCTTTGGGGAGTATAGACCTATATCCTTATGTAATACTCTCTACAAAATCATCTTCAATATTATTTCTAAGAGGTTAAAAGGGGTTTTTTTAGACATCCTTTTAGAAGAAAAATTTGGTTTCTTGAGTAAAAGATAAATCCACAAAGCTATTGGTGTTTCCTACGAAGCACTTCTTTCAATTAAATCAATGAAGCAAAAAGCAATGATAATTAAGCTTCATTTGAAAAAATATTTTTATAGGGTAAGTTGGTTGTACATCAAGCTCATATTAATTCATATTTTCTATAGTGTATTATTTGTGAATTTGGTAATGGAATGCATAAATTTCATTTCCTTTGTTATTTCAATTAATGTCTCAATTTCTAGATTATTCAAGTCTTTTAAAGGGATCAGATAAGGATGCCCCTGATCACCCGTATTATTATTGCTTGTGGTTGAATGGTTGAGAAATATAATAAGAAATAGAAAATACTTAGCATGATTAGAGGTATAAAATAGAAAATTCTCTAGCTAGGATTCACTTACTATTTGTAGATTATATACTCCTATTTGTAAATGACACCTTAAGAGAAGCATTGAAATATAAATATTTGTTAGATCTATATTTTTTTATATAGGAATGGAAATAAATATTTAAAAGAATAATATAGTCTTTAACATACAACCACTAGGACTAGAAGAAGCAATGATAATAATTTTTATATTCAATCTAATTGAGTTTGAAAAAGGGCTAAAATATTTTAGGTTCATGCTAAAATTGAATGATTATGGATACTAGGATTGGATTTGGTTATACAATAAAGTGGAAGAAAATGTAAATTTGATGTGGGAAACACTCTAAAATTGACACAAGGAATTAGCACAAATGAAAACTATTATTTATATAAATAAAAAATATGCTTATAGTCATGTCTACCTTTACAAAAGTTACATTTAATAGACACTAAGACATCTTACTGAAATGATCGACGGTGACAAAGACACAATCATGTTGACATATAGTCATGGAAAAACTACTGACAAGATCCATAAATATACTTTCCTAAGAATAGGAGGCAATGGGTAAAGGTATACTAAGACCAATCCTATGGTTGTACAACTCAGACCAACTATATGGGACAACTAGTTTTAAATATTTGAGAACATCTTGTTGCATGTGTGGCCAATAGAAGAATCATTGCATATGGTAAAGGGTCTTATATTTGTAAATATGACCACCATAGAGTGTGGAATGAGCCTCACTTAGAAGGGATGGTCTACTCTAAGGAAGGACACAAAGCTTATCTATACGGTAAAGCAACCTCTCCTTGAGATGGAAATATTGATAGGGACTTAAATTGGAGGAGGATGGATGCTATAATTCATGATAAACTATGGCAAAGTCATGATAATTAGGGTACTAAGTAGGAAAATATTGGAAATCTAAATGAGAGGTTGTAATAATGGTTAATGTTGTGGCATATGGAGTATGGATGACGTAATTGACGATATAATTTTGAATACCCTTCTTGTATTTGATGACTAAATGAAACTGTTGCAGATAGGAGGCCCATTTCATGTGGCGTACTTCTTGGATTTTTGTTTGTGATTGAAGAAATTGCAAGGGAAAATAATCTGTTTGGACAATAGTTTCTTTACCAAGAAGGTAGTGATGTCAATATTTTATATCTTGGACCAAGGCTTAGAGTTACTTATCATAAGTGGAGTAATTATTTTTTGTCGTAGAAAATGACTCAGAATGATAAGCAAAGAGATGACCATTTTGTTTGAGAAAAAAACTGAGAGCAAATTGAGAGGCATACATTTCTATTTTAAATGGATGTTGAAGACTAGAAATGGCTAAGACAACAACGTGATGGCCATTTTATTTGAGAACAATATTTGCAACTTTTGCAACTTTTTGACAACTTTTGCAACTTTTGCAATTTTGCACAAACCACTTGCAACACCTTCACCCGAGCATCAAACACATCCTCACAAGCACCAAATATTTTTGTACAATCCCTGAATACCATACCTCTACACAAACCATGTCCAACTGAGTGTGTTGAAAACAATGACAACACCTTGCTCAACAATCTCCCCATTTGGAATTGTTGGCAACACACAAACATTTTATAAATATTCTCCCTCTTTGACAACAATGACAAAGGGATGTTGCAAGCTCTCTATAATTTCATACACAAAATTCTTAGGAAAAAATTAGTACCAAGCAATAATTGCAAATAGAAGCAAAAAGATAAAATGGTGAAAAATTGCTCCCCCTGAGAATGTGGTCTTGATAGCGGTCTAGTGCTTGGGAAGTGTAACAACTCCCAATTTATTGCGAAGATATTCAAAAACTTCCTTTGGCAATGGTTTTGTGAATATATCCGCTACTTGCTCTATCATAGGAAAAAAATACAACTTGACCTCTCTTTATGCAACTTTCTCTTTCAAGAAATAGTACCTGATTGTTATTTTGAGATATTAATTGCACTGGTATTATCACACATAACTGAAATAGGCTCACTGAAATGAATGCCAAGATATTTCAAGGTTTTTTTCATCCATAATACCTGTGTGCAAGATGATGTCGCTGCAATGTACTCTGCCTCTATTGTGGACAAGGAAACTGATTCCTGCTTTTTGCTATGCCATGCCACAAGATTGTCACCAAGATAAAATGCACCACCACTTGTAATATTCTTGTCATCTACACAACCTACCCAATATGCATATAAATAATAAATAAGAGTGAAGTCCTTACCTTCAGATACCATAAAATGTACTCCATTGTACCCTTGAGATATCAAAAATTTCTCTTTACCATTATAACATGAGTTTATTTAGGATTTACCTAAAATTTTGCCACCATACACACTGCCTACAAAATATCTGATCTTGTAGTAGTCAAGTACAATAAGCTCCCAATCATGGATCTATACATGGTTTGATATACAGGTGGTGATTTTTCATTTTTGCTTAACTTACAACTTGTTGTCATGGGAGTACTGAATGGCTTGCAATCTTCCATTGTAAATTTCTTTAACATCTCTTTCACATATTTGATTTGAGAAATGAATATGCCTTTTTCTAACTGATTAATTTGCAAACCAAGAAAATAAGCAAGCTCACCAATCATAGACATATCAAACTCATTTTTCATATTATTGGTGAAATATTTGCATAACTCATCCTTGCAACCTCCAAAAATGATATCATCTCGTAAACGACAAAAATATTTTGATAATATTTTTTAGTTTTAACATACAAATTGTTGTCCACCATACCTTTCTTGAAACCTTGCTAATGGAGATAGGTGTCTAGCCATGCATACCAAGCTCAGGGTGCTTGTTTCAAACCATACAATGCTTTATTCAACCTACAAACCATATTAGGATCATATCCTAGCTGAAAACCATCTGGTTGCTCAATGCATACCTCTTATTCAAGCTTACCATTCAGAAAAACTGACTTTACATCCATTTGATAAAATTTAAAATTTTTGTAAATCACTTATGCAAGAAACATCCTTATTGCTTCTAGCCTGGATACAAGTGCAAAAGTTTCTTCAAAATCATTACATTCAACTTGTGCATATCCTTTGCAAACTAACCTTGCTTTATTTCTTACAACCTGTCCATCTTCATTAAGCTTGTTATGAAAACCCCACTTGGTACCAATCACATTCTTGTTTATTGGTCTTGGCAATAGCTCCTAAGTCTTGTTCTTTTCAATCTGGTTCAACTCTTCTTCCATTGCATTTACCCAATTTTCATCTTTACTTGCTTATGCAACATTGTTGGACTCTATGTTAGGCAAAAAAGAGTAAGTTCTAGTTATTATTCTTATCATATGAACACCAACTTCAAGGTCTCCAATTATCTATTCTTGGGATGGTATTTTAGCCATGTTACTGATTTGGATTTCTTGTCTTTCTCCAATTCTTCTTATTTTGATTCACATATTGACTCCTCATATTCCTTCTCTTCCTTTTCTCTTTCAATTGTCTCTTCATAAATAGGAAAGTTCTCTTCATTGCTAGTTACCTGTTCTCTTCCTTCATCAACTTTAACATTAGAAATTAAAAAAAAAATCTTAGCCTCTTATTATAACATTTATAAAATTTTCTTTTAGTAGAATATCCAAGAAAAATACCTTCATCTGCTCTATCCTCGAATTTTCCAAGATTATATTTAGTTCTTCTTATGTAACACTTGCTAACAAATACCTTAAAATATTTTGTTGTCGTATTTCTGCCGAACCACATTTCATATGGTGTTTTGCTTTCATTTGGCCTTAGCATGCACCTATTTTGCATGTAGACCGCTATATGAACTACCTCTTTCCAGAACCTATCAACTACTTTTCTCTCGGTTAGCATAGTTCTAGCCATTTCTTGCACTGCTCTATTCTTTCTCTCCACAACACCATTTTGCTAAGGTATTCTTGCAGCTGAAAATTATCTCCTAATACCAAATTTCTCACAATAATCTATAAAATCTTCAGAAATGAATTCACCTCCTCTATATGATCTTAGGAATTTAATTCTTCTTCCAGTTTGATTTTCAGCTAGGTTTTTGAATATTTTAAATATTTCAAGGGCTTCCGATTTATGTTTCAAGAATAGTACCCATGTCATTCTGGAGTAATCATCTATGCACAACATGAAGTATTTGTCACTCTTTATACTCTAATTTCTCATAGGCCCACCTAAATCAGTATGCACCAGCTCCAATGGTTTTCTAGTATAGTGTTATTTTGCCTTGAAATATGTTATAGTTTTCGTACCTTTCTGACATGATGCACAAATACTTTTTGATGGATTTGAAATGTTGGGAATGTATCTTACCACTTTATTCGAGCTGATTTTTACTAAATTATCAAAGCTAATATGACCAAATCTCTTGTGCCACAACCAATTTTCATTTTCATGTCCAAGCAAGCAAGATCCTTCTAAGGTCTCTGTGAGAGTGTACAAATTTCCAGATGTTCTTGTTCCAACTGCTATCAATTTACCACTGTTTGCCTTTCTGATTTCACATCCCTACTTTTTAAAAATCACATTATGACCTCTATCACAAATTGAATCACACTCAACAAATTATGCTTTAGTCCAACCACAATTTTTTTTTTCTAACTTGATTTTTATGTTGTTGATATTAATCGTACCTCTACCAACTATATTAGCTCTATCATTGTTTCTGAATTTGACTGAGCCACCTTCATATTGTTGTAATTTTTCAAATTTTTGTGTCCCTGATCATGTGACTAGAACATGCACTATCAAGTATCCATGGTGCGGGTTTATTCTATACGTTGAATGATGTCTGTACAATTAAAGACTCCTTGTATTCCTTTGGTTTTATTTCTCTTTCCAAACTTGTTTGTCCTTTGCCTTGGATTCTTGTATTGTCTTATGATTTTCAGTTGATTGATAATGATTGTTTGATATTTTATGTTTTATTTCCTTGAGTCTGGCTGAAATCTTCTTTCTTGAAAAATATTTGATGCAAACACACTTCTATAAAATTTTGCAATGTGCCTGAAATTATGACATTTATAACATTCCACAGAATAGTCCACCAATTTTACTCACAAAATTTCTTGGTGCGAAATTAAACTTACAACCTAAAATATTATGATCATAAGCATTGCATTTAAAACATTAACCAAAAAAATAAAATAATTGAACCTAATTTGCGGTCTTTGCCATGTAGTCATAGGTGCCATGAATCCTCTTCTCCTTTGATGCACAACATTGGTGAAGCCATCATTATCAAATTTCTTCTCATGCCTTGCATTTTTGTCTTTTCTTACTAGATTCGACTTTGCTTGATCAGCTTGTGTTTTATTTTCTTTAGTATTTATAGATTTTGCATTGGTTGATTTTGGTTTATTTGATGTTTCTCATTCTTAAAAACCCAAACCGAATCTAATGGGTGTAGTTCTCTAGTTATTTATGATCTCATCTAGCTTCATAGAACTCCTTCAAGATTGTGATAAGAACTATTTTTTTGATTCATCTCTTCTAACTGCATCCTTAAACCAAAAATCTCTTCTTCTAATTTGCCACTATTTTCTACTTTCATGGTTAATTGCACTTCAAGATCTTCGAAGATATTTTTGAATTCTTCTATTTGCATTTTTCAAAGTTTTTATGATTTCATTTGCATACCCAAGATTTCTTGACGTTTTCTTGTGCCTTTTTCTTTCTACCTTCAATTCATCTAGATCTGCAACCAATTATGCTTCCAGATGAAATTATGCATCTATTTATTCTTCATCAAATTCATATTCTTCTTTCAACTTTTCTTCTTCAAGTGCCATGAAAAGAGCTTCACTTGTTTCTTTCCTCAAGGTTCTCACTGGAGCTATCTTCAGATGAACTGAAAATCTTGGAAATGAAACTTTTCTTCTTGGATTTGCCTTTTCTGAAATTCAACATATTTTTCCAATTGTCTCTTTCACTATATGACCCTTCATCATTGTTATTATTTTCATTGTACAAATATTTAACTGCAAAATGTCCAACACTTCCATAGTTGAAAGATTTGAAAGACAATTTTCCCTTGTATTTTCCTTTACCTATTTTCAGTTTTCACACAAAGTTAGCTTCCATCTCATTTGACATTTCATCTTCATCAGAATCTAGTTTTGTTTTTGTATTTTTTTGAGCTTTGAAGGTAGATTCTCTATCTTTAGATTTAGCTTTTCCTATTCTCATTTTATAAGCTGTCAAAGAACCATGTAACTCATCCATAGGAAGAGTATTTAAATCCTTAGCTTCTATTACAAAAACTTTAGAATCAAACCTTTGAGGAAGAGATATTAATACCTTTTTGACAATTACTGATTCTTTGAATTCCTCTCCAAGTCCTCTGATAGCATTGATGAATTCATTTACTCTTAACAGGTAGGCCTTTATATTCTCATCTCAATTCATTTTCAGCCCTTCAAATTGTGCTTTATGTGTTTGTAGTTTAGCTTCCTTAATCTTGTTGTCTCCTTCATGAATGCTCTTTAGCTTATCCAAAATTTCCTTGGCGGTCTTGCATACCATAAATTTTACCTATTCACTATTAACTAATCCATACATGATAGCATTCTTAGCTTTCAAATCATTCTCAAATAATTTATTTATCGTAGCATCATCCAGAGGAGTAGAGGGTATTGTATATCCACTATTTACTGATTTCAAAATATCGTATCCCAAAGCACAAAGATATGTATGTATTCTAAGTCTCTAAAAAGTGTAGTTGGGTCCATCGAATAATGGTGCTTTTTTTGAGGAGAAGCATTCACCACTTGTTATTGTGTCACTTCCAATATTACCCTAGCCAGTTAATCCTATTCAGGAACCTCGCTCTGATTACCATATCTTTTTATTTTTGGACCATTTTGTTGCTTTTTGCATCAGATTTAAGTGGATGGTTTGACTTAATTTATTTCTATATAACATTGTAAATTCCAACATGGTAACAAATAGGATTTTGAGTAGCATCATTTGGTCATGGTTTGACTTAATTTATTTCTATATAACATTGTAAATTCCAACATGGTAACAAATAGGATTTGGAGTAGCATCATTTGGTCATAGAAGAAGCTAACTTGGTACGTTTGAATCCTCTTCCAAGTTTTAGGACAAGTTATTTATCAAATTTTTATAAGCATTTTATTCAAGAGAAAAATATTTTCCATGAATTATTGCTTCAAACAAAATTTAATTAGTATAATATTTTTAAGACTAAGTCCATTATTTGCCTACAATTTCAAGTTTGAAGGATGCTCTTACTTTTTATGTGAAGTATTTTAAATTTAAATTGTATGTTGATATATATACTTTTGTTTGTGCTTACATTCTCCTATCTTGCACCTTGAAAATCAATGTAAAATTTAGTCTTTAAATCACAATAGGAGAGGAGATTCTAGCGTCATTACTATGGTGGTTATATGACGTATAGTTCAGGATTATGGCAAGTTTGTCACAAGTTCAAAATTTTATGCTACCATTTTACAAATGAGGATAGGGGATAGGAGGATAGTTTATGCATAGAATGTAGGGAACTATGGATTGGCATTACATTCATATTAGTCCAAGATTCATTAGGCTTATATATTATCTCAAGGGTCCTCTCTAGTTAGCAATATTACCTTTGTTAAGGTATTAGTATCTCATTGAACCTTAGTTTAATTTTGGATAAGTTTTTTTTCTATATCTATTTTACAATAGGCATGGAAGAGATGTTATTATAGTCATCAATTTTCATCCAATAATTACAACAAGATAGAATTAGTTGGAGCAATGATATTCTATCTAAGACATTGACTGTTCAAACCCCATGTTTAGATTTTTGAAAGAATATTCAAGACCCAAAATTCAAGGACGACATGGTTGATGGCATATCACCCCTATATGCCATGGATAATACTTTTTATGTATTTAAAAAATCCCTACATGAATATGTATGCAAAATTTATCATGATATTATAGCAACAAGGATGTTGAGGAGGAAGAATATAAATGACAAACCTAGCAAATCATTCTATGCCAAGTGGTGATGAGGGGTTAGATGCTTCTAAACTAATATTTATTTGTGGTTCATTATGAATAAATATTCATAGATCATAACGTTTGCATACAAAGAATATTTAACCTATTTTTTTTTAACTTGCACCATTATTTAACCTCTATGCTATGGCGGTATTAGTCTATGAAGTTGTTATAATGTTAGGGGTTGGATTGTATAATTTGGTCAAGCAAGTGATTTGGTTACAAACTATAGAAAATCACTAGCAAAATCAAGAAAATAATTAGCAAGTAGAATTTAATAGTTCTACAAGGTGCAACATAGAAACATTTAAACATTCTCATTTATAGAGCGAGTTGGCACACCTTTAGAAAAAAAAATCTTATTCTCAAAATATTCTCAAGTTTTTAAACTCTATTTTAATCCCTTTTAGGCCTATGCGAAATTTTCTCCAAGAAGTGAGTAAATTGTTCCACTCTATAAGTAACTCACTAAAAATTGTGAGTGATTTATTCCTACAAGCTAGTCAAACTAATTTACTAGTATATTTCTTTTGAGCATATTTATTGTCATGAAGTAAATCAGTGCTTGACCAAATTGGCCCACCTTGGAGATAGGTAGATTTTGTCAATTTCACAATGTTGTTCATTGGTTTTCAAAATCTATTTTTTAATGGTTGATTTAATGGAATTAGAAGGTAATAGTTTAGCTAATACAAGACCATACTAATGTATTCCCTTGAAACTATAAATTATATAGCTCATCCATTAATTATTGAATTAGATAGATCCAAGCACAACTAGACCACACAAACTAGCTAGCAATCAAGAGGCTTATTTCGAAGAACAATTAGAAAATAAAATCTACTAAGAAATAAAGAGTACCATTGTTGTTTCCATCAATTATAAGTGTTTATCCTATAAGGCAAGGAATTATATGCATCATGTAGAAAGCATGAAGCATAAAATGAGAAAGAATAATAATAACAACAAACAACAGTGTAGAAGAGTATTTAAAAAGGATGATTCAAAAATATGAAGACAAAAAAAAATATGTGAAGACACAAGCAAAAGTTAAATATAAATAAAAAGGACTCAAAAGGTATTTGAATAAGAAAAGGATAAGGTAATTGGACGTAGAAAATAAACTCAAGAAATATATTGAGAACACTATGGAGTAAATCCTTATTCATGATTTAGACAATATTTAAATATGAAATAATATTCATGTTAAAGTCCTCACATTAGATATCCCCTTGCACATCAATAGATTTAAAGATAAAATTAATATTGTTGAGATTATAATAAAAGATTTGAAATAGAAATAAAAATAAAAACTTTCTTTTATTTAAAGTTAAGTATATTAGAAACCTTAATTCAATAATTAAAAATAAAAGAAAATGAGTAATAATATTTCATCTAGAAATAATTTCATATAAACAAAAAGAGAGAGCGCACATGTCATCAAGCATTAAATAATTTAGTTAGTTTGTAGAGGCCTTCCAAACCCTGGATAAACAAGATGAATTAATAATATTAATATAATATAAATTTTATAAGTATGTGATAAGAGTTGCACTTATGATAAAATAATAACACCTGAAAGCAAAGTATTTGATTATAACAATAGTTATATCATATTTAATGAATATTTATATTGTTCTTACTTTTAAATTAAACATTATATATTGGAAACTATTTAACTGCCTATCACCTTTAATTCGGTATTTATATTTTAACTTGTTTATGTTTTTACGTTTAATTAAATGTAATATTTGCAAAAATATTATATATACACACAACATACCCCAATGATTTAAACAAAATAATTTAATTAAATATAAAATTTTAAATTTTAATTTAGAGTAAATTTTAATAAATTTAAATATATATATTTTATATAAATATTATATATATACACATCCCAATGATTCAAACAAAATAATTTAATTAAGTATGAATTTTTAAATTTTAATTTAAAGTAAAATTTAATAAACATTAATATATTTATGTAAAGGATATGTATAGACCCTTTTCGTTTGACTTGTAACTAATGATAATTATTATTTATAATTAAGTAAGGTTTCAATATAAACCAAATTTTGCTTTTTTTTATCTTAAAAATTATTATAATATATTTTTTATAATTACAATTTGATTTTGAAAAACATAATAATATTTAAACCTTGTTCAAAAATCATATAATGTAGTTTATGATTATTTATTGATACATTAGGACAATAGATAAGGATTATAAAAGTTGTATCAGTGGCAAAATGTAGTTTATTTATTACTCCTGCTTCCTTGGGTCTTATACAAAAGTGGCATCCTTTATAAGATGTTTTTCACATAAAAATAAAAATAAATAAAAAATAAAATACAAAGTAAAAATTATTATATTTATTACATTGTGAATGAAGTTATCACCATTAATGTCATCTAAATAATTTCTTTAGATAAATATAAGATCTATTGCTTCAAGGTTTTGAATTATCATTATTGGAGCATGTTTTTTCCATATTTAACAACAATTTATGTAGTTAAAGACACTTAGTCAGTTTTTTTTTTTTTTTTAAGTAAAAGGTAAAAATTTTATTCAAAAAAAAAACTGATCAGCTTATACAAATCTATTTTGATATCCTGTTTTTCTTGGCAAAACTCAAAATATAGTTTTTTTTGTTTTCTTTTATTTACCCAGGATCTCTGGGGATCCCCTGTTCTTTAAACTTTACCTCTTTAACTGTATATGTCCTCTTGTAACAAAATATTACTGAAGCCCTCTTTTTTATTTTTTCTATTCCTAATAGCTTTCATATTGCATTTGATTCCATAGTTGTGCCCAAATGTTTTGTTCTACCTCTCTCATAGATATTCTTCCTATACTTTGGTCTGCATTGTTTCTAATAACTTCCTTAACATAAGGTCTTCTCTTCTGAACCGAATTCCTCTTTAAAAATCATGTTGTTTCGTTCCAACCATATTTTCCAGCAGATGAATCGAATCCCTAAATTCCATGTTGTGCTTAGTGTTTGTATTTGAAGGTGTTATGTGACCAATAGTCCCAGAAATTACTATTGTTAGGAGCATACCATTCTGTTTGGCTAAATATGAAGTACCACTAATTCTAGATTGTGTGAAAATAGAAACAATAAAAAAGGAGGTGGTTTATAGTTTCTACCTCTTGGAAGCACATTACACATCTATCAGGTCTAATGAACCCCTTTCTTATCATATTATTTTGAGTCATAATGCTTTTGTGAGCAACCTACCATATAAAACAATTAACCTTCGGTCAACCTTTTGGTTGCCATATTTTTTTCGAGGGATGTTGTTGGGGTTGGTTCATGCTACTTTGGTGAGCCTTTCAGTAGCCTGTTTTCACTGTGTAAGTGCCTTGTTTCCCATATACCCATGCTAGTTGGGTAGGTCCATATTTCCATAGCCATGTTATTTTTTCTAGAATTTCTTTCAGTTCACCTTTTTCAACTTCTTATTCTTCACCTAACCATTGCTTTAAATTTTTCCATCTTCCTGAAGTTGCTAGATTTTGGCTTTGGGGGATGAGATACTCACATATAAGAGTTTGGCCCATGATTATAAACAGTCTCTTTCATGCCACTAAGATGAGGGTATTGTTTGATAATAGAGGAAATTCCCAAAAATCATCGCACTATCTGGATCACTTACTTTTCAACCTAGCCAATTTTTTTTAGGTTTGAATATTTATTAATCATCTAATAAACCTATAATATCATCATAAAATTAATATTTAATAAATTAATAAAAAAATAATATTATATTTAAAAAAAATTATTATGAAATTTTATAAACATCTTAATCAATTAATTTTTTAGACAAATATAAATTTTAGTATCGAATGTAATTCAACACTAAAAATTATAAACACTAAGATAGTTCAATTTCAATAATTAAAATTAACTTGAATTTTACAATCTCTATAGGTTTATTCATTATCTTTTATCAAATATTTATTTAATTTAATAAGAGAAATATTATGCTTCCATAATTTAAATTGCACTCAAAATTTAAAACGTGTGTGTCAACATAGTCGTCTAACACGTACTCTATAAATCTGGTTCTGTCTGCAACATGACAAACAAAAAGTAGTAGAGCCATTGCAAGGAGACGTCTTTTTGTTTGAGGTGGACATGGCTTCTGCTTGGAATTCCATTTTATGGATATTTATCGTTGTTCTTGTTTGAGGCGATCGTGTTTGTAAACCACCTAGAGATTGTTCTGGAAAGTCCGATCCCGCCAATCCTTACCATCGCTCCTGCACAACGATTACCCGTTGTGCAAGAGATACTCCTAAATAAATTTAGTATGTCTTCCTAGTATTGTTCTAGATAAAATAACATTGAGATGTAATCTCCACCACAGGTATCTCACTGGGATATCTGCATTATTTTATATGAATAAGTGGAGACAGTCTTAATTGTTTGCAAGCTTGAAATTTAATAAAAGATTGTCACTTCTTTCATAAGTTATTTTGCGTCTTAGGCAATGTTTTGAAAATCTTTAAAAAAGTTTTTTAATTTTTAGATTTTATAGATGATTTATTTAATAATAATAATTTTATAAAAATTATGTTTATTGAAAATATAGAATTATTAAATAAGATTTATACTGATTTAAAAAAGTTCTGATTATAAATATCTAAATAGTTTGGTAAAAAAAGCTTAGATAAATATTTTTATAAAATCAAGGAGTGGTTGTTATGATAGATCTATTCTTTATTTTTAAAAACATTATTTAAACATAAAATAGATTGGGTTTTCACCTCAGGAGAAGCATGTTAAAGGCCCGTTAATTTCTGTTGCTGTTATTTTTTTTTTCTAAATAATGAGTTTTATTTATGTCATTTTTTGAATGTAATAATTATATTTTATAGAAGGTACATTTTTATCACAATATAACCTTATGAAGCTTATGTATTCCTCTAATAACAATACTTATTTTTATAGAAGGTACATTTTTGTCACAATATAAAGTTTACCAATTCCTCCAATAACAATACTTACATTTTTTTCCCCAGTGTTGCACCCTTTAAAGATTACCTTGTGGTAATCACAAAGAGTGCTCATGCGCTCCATGACCATTATGATAGTCATTTGATCAATCACACATGGTGTTGTAGACCGACCTGTTGTTGATCATTTGACTTGCGTGGTTGTTTGATTTACGATTTGGCGAGTTGGTGAGTGGACCGCCCAAGTTCAACAAAACAAATAATTATCCGTCCATGTAGAGGAGTTGGAGAGCAAGTGGGTAGTTAAACCTCTCTAGTTGCTGAGAGGCCCAGGTTCAAATCTCTCACCTCACATGTTGCGGATATGTTATGTAATGGTTCCTTCGTGGTCACAGTCTGTTTACCCCTTGTGGCCACCACCAAAAATAAAAAAAAAATACTTATGTTTTAAACAAAACATTTTTCTACTTAAAAGAATAAAACAAATATTTTTAGCTTATATTATGAAGAGAAAAGGTAATATTAAATCACCCTCCTGTAATCTTCTACAATTTTTAAAATATCCAGCTACTAGCTGTTGACCAACACCACGGAGAACTAGGTAGAAAATCAGGGAAATCCTGTCTACATGAAAACCAAATTTAGCACTCCATGGTCAAAAACTTTGTCCATATCAAGTTTAGGAAGGAGGCTCAACTTAAGGAGCTCATGAGTTATAATAATGTCATCCGTAACGAGTCTTCTTGTATGAAATTTTTGTAACAAGAATCAATAATGTTTGGCAATAAAAATTTCATCCTACTAACAATGAATTTTAAAATATTCATTTCAATTATACTTTTGATTTTAACATTGTTATAGATACATTAATATGTTGGAATTTTCCCTATGTCCTAAATTCTAAAGCATTAATATTTATTATTTAGAATAATGTTGTTAGGATTCCTATTTACCTAGCATTCCTAGGTAGTGTCATTAATAGTTGATTTGTTAGAGGATTTATCTAATTCTATTCTAGACATAGACTATTTATGAATTATTTGGTCAAAGTTTATTTTTGCTATCAAAGCCTATATAAGACTGTAAGTTTCCTTTGATCAATAGAACAATTAGACCATTGTTACTCATTTGGTATCAGAGTGTCTGAGTTGAGTTCACCAGTTGCTATGAGTACATTGAAAAAGAGACCTATGCTCATTTGGTTGAGTTCTTCGATTTGATGCATTGTTGAAAGATAAGTGTTCATCCATGTAAGAAATTCATCTATGCAAGAAGACTTACGCGCTATAAAACATTGTGATATTCTCATTATAGTGAAAAGTGCATGAAGACGTGTGGAGCTAGCTAGCATGTGAAGGACGCCACAAAGAAAATAGATCTAGTTGCACTTATTTTGAAGGGATTACATTTTAATTAGGAGAGTGGAGTGAACGCATCATCGAGATTTCAAACAAACAAATTCTCGTGAAGAAAGAGAAGTCCAGTGAAAGGGACTAAATCGGGTGTGTCGTCTAGATTTTAGAGGAGTGAAATCATGTCAATATTGTCTAGAAAATGTGCATATATCTATGATCGTATGGAAATGGAGATCATATTTTGAGGAAAATGTGCATTGGAGTAGTTCTATGGAAGACACCCATGCAGATCTGAGTTTTTTTGGTGACGCAACATCGGATACTACCATAACAAGAGTAGTAATAGGACCACGACAAAAATCCTCATGATGCACAAGATGGTGGCTCTTATAGAAAAGGATAAGGCCTCCATAATCATAATAGGAGTTGCAACAGGTGAATATGGTGATTAAAATTTACTCACATATATTGGTGTTTGTTGCAACCCATGAAATTATATCTATCAAAAAACTCATGCAGTAAACCTCCATCTTGGATCTTCCCTCAAAATCGACAACTACATGTAGAGGAGATTGTGTACTACATAAGTATTCGAGGAGAGGTGTGCAAAGGAAAACACCAGTAAGTGTTTGAGGTGTTGAATACCCTTTGCAATGAGATCGACTGGATTGTCTAGGAGGACAACACCACATATCGTAAGCCTAGTGCCACCGTACCAGCCTAGCCTGGAATCATTGTCATTTGTGAGTCTGGCATCGTCGTACTACGTGGATGAGAGCTCACTCATCCCATGGCTAAAGAATAGGAGTTGGCATACCCACGGAGGAGGTTTCGTCCCCAGTGTGTGATACTCATATGCAAGAGTTGGTTGCATTTAATGATATGTGCACGTGATAAAAAAAATGTGCCAATGTATGTGAGAAGGACGATTTTATGGAGAGATGATTTCTTGTTAACAACAACGTGGAAAGGTTGTACATTCTGAGGAAAGCTGGAAATATTGTACATGGAGAATTCTGGTTTCCAAAAGTTAGTCATACAAAAATAAACATTGTTTGTAGTAGGTTGTAGTTTATAAGATAGTTTACATCCACAAACAAAAGTATTTTGTAGTTTTTTTTTGAGGATAGATTACAGAGAAATAGTTTCATTATTGCACAAGTTTTGTTGACTGGCATCAATAGCTTCTAATAATAATCTTCCCATTTCTGAGTTTATGGATTGGACTATGAGTATTGGTCTATCAATGTGAAGATATTACTCATAGGCAAAGGTTTGTGAGACATTGTAGTAGATGGCTACAATTAACTAGCTGATTGGAAATTTTAAATGTAACTGGTAGAAATAATAAGAAGGATGCCCAAAATAAGAATTATTTTGCTCTCTACCATCTCCAAGCAGCTTTGGAGAAAAGTATATTTCCTAGGGTTGCTTCTTGTTTAACAACCCTAGAAGCATGGAATGCCTTGAGAGATAGTTATCAAGGGAGCAATCAAGTGAAGCAAGTAAGGCTTCAAACTTTGAAGAGATATTTTGAGAATCTCAAAATTTAAGAATATGAAAGAGTAGGATATTACTGTGTAAGAGTCAAAGCAATTGTAAATAAAATGAGACACTTGGATAGGATGTAAAAAATGAAGTTGTTGTGAAACAAGTGTTGAGAATACTTCTTCATAAGTGGAATCATATTGCGATAATTATTGAAGAATCAAAATATCTTTACAATATCATATTTGATGCACTAATTGGTTCTCTTACAATTTCAATTTTGAAGGATGCTCTTACTTTTTATGTGAAGTATTTTAAATTTAAATTGTATGTTGATATATATACTTTTGTATGTGCTTACATTCTCCTATCTTGCACCTTGAAAATCAATGTAAAATGTAGTCTTTAAATCACAATAGGAGAGGAGATTCTAGCGTCATTACTATGGTGGTTATATGACGTATAGTTCACGATTATGGCAAGGTTGTCACAAGTTCAAACTTTTATGCTACCCTTTTACAAATGAGGATAGGGGATAGGAGGATAGTTTATGCATAGAATGTAGGGAACTACGGATTGGAATTACATTCATAGTAGTCCAAAGATTCATTAGGCTTATATATTATCTCAAAGGTCCTCTCTAGTTAGCAATATTACCTTTGTTAAGGTATTAGTATCTCATTGAACCTTAGTTTAATTTTGGATAAAAAAAATTTCTATATCTATTTTACAATAGGCATGGAAGATATGTTATTATATTCATCAATTTTCATCCAATAATTACAACAAGATAGAATTAGGTGGAGCAACGATCTTCTATCTAAGACATTGACTGTTCAAACCCCATGTTTAGATTTTTGAAAGAATATTCAAGACCCAAAATTCAAGGATGACATGGTTGATGACATATCACCCCTATATGCCATGGATAATACTTTTTATGTATTTAAAAAATCCCTACATGAATATGTATGCACCATTTATCATGATCTTATAACAACAAGGATGTTGAGGAGGAAGAATATAAATGACAACCCCAGCAAATCATTCTATGCCAAGTGGTGATGAGGGTTTAGATGCTTCTAAACTAATATTTATTTGTGGTTCATTAGGAACAAATATTTATAGATCATAACGTTTGCATACAAAGAATATTTAACCTATTTTTTTAAACTTGCACCATTATTTAACCTCTATGCTATGGCGTTATTAGTCTATGAAGTTGTTATAGTGTTAGGGGTTGGATTGTATAATTTGGTCAAGCAAGTGATTTGGTTACAAACTATAGAAAATCACTAGCAAAATCAAGAAAATAATTAGCAAGTTAAATTGAATAGTACTACAAGGTGCAACATAGAAACATTTAAACATTTTCATTTATAGAGTGAGTTGGCACACCTTTACATAAAAAAAATCTTATTCTCAAAATATTCTCAAGTTTTACAACTCTATTTTAATCCCTTTTAGGCCTATGAGCAATTTTATCCAAGAAGTGAGTAAATTGTTCCACTCTATAAGTAACTCACTAACAATTGTGAGTTATTTATTCCTACAAGATAGTCAAACTGATTTACTAGTATATTGCTTTTGAGCATATTTATTGTCATGAAGTAAATCAGTGCTTGACCAAATTGGCCCACCTTGGAGATAGGTAGATTTTGTCAATTTCATAATGTTGTTCACTGGTTTTCATAATCTATTTTTTAATGGTTGATTTAATGGAATTAGAAGGTAATAGTTTAGCTAATACAAGACCATACTAATGTATTCCCTTGAAACTATAAATTATATAGCTCATCCATTAATTATTGAATTAGATAAATCCAAGAACAACTAGACCACACAAACTAGCTAGCAATCAAGAGGCTTATTTCGAAGAACAATTAGAAAATAAAATCTACTAAGAAATCAAGAGTACCATTGTTGTTTCCATCAATTATAAGTGTCTCTCCCATAAGGCAAGGAATTATATGCATCATGTAGAAAGCATGAAGCATAAAATGAGAAAGAATAATAATAACAACAAACAACAACAAACAACAGTGTAGAAGAGTATTTAGAAAGGATGATTCACAAATATGAAGACAAAAAAAATATGTGAAGAAACAAGCAAAAGCTAAATATAAATAAAAAGGACTCAAAAGGTATTTGAATAAGAAAAGGATAAGGTATTTGGAAGTAGAGGATAAACTCAAGAAATATATTGAGGACACTATGGAGTAAATCCTTATTCATGATTTAGACAATGTTTAAATATGAAATAATATTCATGTTAAAGTCCTCACATTAGATATCCCCTTGCACATCAATAGATTTAAAGATAAAATTAATATTGTTGAGACTATAATAAAAGATTTGAAATAGAAATAAAAGAAAAGCTTCCTTAAGTATATTAGAAACCTACATTAAATAATTAAAAATAAAAGAAAATGAGTAATAATATTTCATCAAGAAATAATTTCATATAAACAAGAAGAGAGAGCGCACATGTCATAAAGCATTAAATAATTTAGTTAGTTTGTAGAGGCCTTCTAAACCCTGGATAAACAAGATGAATTAATAATATTAATATAATATAAATTTTATAAGTATGTGATAAGAGTTGCACTTATGATAAAATAATAACACGTGAAACCAAAGTATTTGATTATAACAATAGTTATATCATATTTAATGAATATTTATCTTTTAAATTTATTGTTCTTACTTTTAAATTAAACATTATATATTGGAAACTATTTAACTGCCTATCACCTTTAATTTTGTATTTTTATTTTCACGTTTAATTTAATGTAATATTTGCATAAATATTATATATACACAACATACCCCAATGATTCAAAAAAAATAATTTAATTAAATTGAAAGCATGAGATTCCAAAAGTTTTTGAAAGGAAAACTATTTTGATGCATTCAAAATCAAACTAGCACCGTAAGTCCTAAAATGTGAAGTGCATTAAACGAAAGAGGAAAATTGATTGAAATGAGATACAAGAATTTAGAGAAGTCACAGCCCTTTTATTAAACTCTTTAACCTCGGTTACAAAATTGCCTCCTCCCTTTTTAGGGGTTAGGAGCGTTAAATAGATTTGGTTACAATCGTGATCAATAATCCTTCTTCCGCATGCCCACATTTGAAATGGGCAGGCCAAAGTGTTGCCGCCGCTTATGCTGATGAATCCTTGCTTCTTGCTGCTCCTCTTGCATTCAAAGAAACAACAAAGGCGTTAGTAGCACCTGCTGCAAATAGGAAAAGTTTGTTCTTTGAAATTAACAAAATATGCATGTAAAAGATTATCAAAAATAGTGAGTAAAATGAATCTAAATCACCTGCAAATCTGACAGAGACCAAAAGACCTTACCAGAGGGCCACCGCCATTGAAACAGTTGGCCAATTTGCATTCAACTGGAATTCATCCCTGGGCAGGACGAATTCTGCTGTAATTCGTCCCCGGGTAGGACGAATTCTCCTGTGATGAAAAGTCGAAGTGATGTCGTCTAAATGTCGAACCTCGGGACCTCCAAAACACCTGCAAACAGAGGGGTTAAGTAATTGGGGCAATTTTGGGACGATCCAGATGGTTGGATTCTCCCAATTTGGCCTCTATCCATGGGAATTCGATGTTGCTACCTGCAAGTTAGTGAGGGCCACAAAATCGACAAAGCATGATAATATTTGATAAATGTCTTATGAAATCCAGATTGTGAGCTATCTAAACAACATAGAACATAATGTAAGATAAACAAGCAATAACAGAATAGACTAAAATGAAACTAACAAAAAGTGTGGGGTGCCCAAGCAGGCCGCCCCTATTAGAACTTGATTTTGACGCCAATCCACTAGGGATGGGCCCAAAATCTCTTGGGATTGTGTTGTCGACAAATTGGTGGATTAAGGTGGTCAAATGTTGGGTTTGGGTTCGGATCCACGCTTCCAAAATCCACCCAATAACCTCTCTTGCGAAAGAGATTAATGGATGTGAAAAGGTGAATCGAAAAAGGGTGCAATAGGGTGTTCGATTTGGTAGCACTTCGTTGCTTGAAAATGCCTCCAACTTCCTCTTTTGGGTGGGAAAGTCCACCATTTTATAGACCCAGGGGGTCTCTTTGGAGGGGCATGCAGGGATGCCATGTGGCGGCCATGCCTTCCCAAGAGGGAGGAGACTCCTCCCTGACTTGGGCTTCCATGACTGCCTTTGTGACAGTCCTCTAACTGCCAACCTACCCACCTACATGCGCATGCATGACAGGAGGCAATAATTGACTGTCCTTGGCTGCCACTTGGCGACATTATTCTTTTTGCCCATTAAACCTAGAATTCATCCTGACCAAAGACAAATTTAGAATTCGTCCCTGGGTGAGACAAATCCCAGTTAGTATTCGTCCCTGGGTGAGACGAATACTGAGCAAAGTGCCTGAATGTGCCAAATTGCCTTTTGACCTTACAAAATTGCTATGAAAGTGGTTAGGACCACTGTTTAACCTTTGAGGGCTGCCCTAGGGGCTGTGTGTGTCAAAGCGATCAGTGTTTGTAGTCACATAATCGGATTGGTGCTGTTATGGTGTCTATGGATGCCCCTTTTTGGGATGCGCTGTGCATGGCGCAGCGTCGAGCAAAAATAGATAACCAAAGCACTAATGATTAGGGTTTCTTGGTAACCTAACCAACTTTTGATGCCCCAAGCATGGAAAGGGCATGCATTCTTGAATCCTTTCTTCTGACGAGCTAAGGAATTTGATTTCAAGTGTTAACCTATTTTGGTGAGGTGTGACTTGAGCTTGGACATTGATCAGTCATGATTAGGCAAAGGGCACAACCTTTTGTCCATAGGGGAACCTTGTGTTCATGCTTCGGGAATGCCAAGTGTTTGATCAATTTGTGATAATTGCTTGTTTACTGCCCCAAGCAGGAGCGTAATTGTCTTTGTCAATGATTCTTTGAATGCATGTCATTTTCCTTAATTGGGTGTGTGCTTGTTGATTGGTGACTAAGTGTGACTACCCCCTCAAGCGACGAATCGATGAGGGAATGACCTTCATGAGAAAAGCGACGAGTCGCTTGATCCAAGATGACTTGTGCAAGGGTGCCTTTAGATGGTTTATCGTTAAGCATGTGCAATTTTTCGAACATTTAGACCTATTTTTGGTGGGTGTTAACCCTTTTTGCGACGTTGTTTGGAGTTGAAATTGGCAAAAATCCATTTTCCCATGGAGTGGTCCGGCTAAGATAGCCTTCTTAGGGAGTAGGATAATGACAATTTGTGACCCCAACGTCTGTTTTGTATTCCCGGGATGTCTAGTGCAACAACACTCTCATCGGGAAAGTTTATTGTCTGTTTTTAGTGCATTTTTGTTCAATTTTTAATGTTTTTTGAATTTCTGGCCTGAATTCGTCCCAGGGTGGGATGAATTCCATCTTTAGAATTCATCCCTAGGTGGGAAAAGTGCTAACCAGAGCGCTCATCCCAGTAAAGGATGAATTCCAGCTCAAAAACCTATTTAAGGGCCAAAACTTGAGTTTGGGCTCATTTGCATCTGATTTTTCTTGCGATTTGGAGCTCTCGGGAGGAGGAGGTTAATTCTGTGAAGCGAAGCGTTGCTGGATTTTCCCTGCCATCATGAGTACACAAACTGGTTTGAGCGGTGGAGCCGAAGTGAGACCAGTAAGTGCTCCCTAGAGTTTATTTTTGTTTTAAACTATAAGTGTGTTGTTTTTTTGTACAGTTCTTTTCCATGATTTTAATTTTTTTTGAGTTATTTTCTTTTGCAGGTTGTTAGGAGCCGGTACCGTGTACCCACTACTTTCACTGAGGCACGGGGGGTGTTGACTGATGCTGACTGGGAGTGGCTTGATGCCCTTGGGCTCAAGCAGGTGGCTTGACTAGAGCCTATGGTCCTGGATCAGGCCTATCTAACGGCCCTGATCAAACTTTGGGATCCGCAGACCAACACCTTCCATCTCCCAATAGGGGAGATGACTGTGACTCTGGAGGATATCTATCGACTTCTTCGGATTTCGATAGATGGACTTTCCATAAAGACATCACCGCATGATCAGCGGACGGCTGTATTGACGAGATGCTTCGGGCATGGGGAGCGGTTGGGCATAGAGAGCCCAGTGGAGACGACCGAGGTGGACTGCCAGGTTGGCGAGATTTTGGTTGGATGGTGGTAGGAGAGGGGGGTGTTAGGAGTGAGGCACACATTCCTTATGGGCCTTATCTCCAACATGTTATTACCTGACTCATTAGGCATGATGTTCCCATGGAACCTGCTGGATTTGGTGTGGCAGTTGGTAGAGTGCCCGATAGAGGCACCGCTGATCCTGATATGGGGACAAACACTGTTGGCACAACTCTACGAGGAGCTGTATGGGGTCCGCTATCGACAACGAAAGGGGATCAACTATAGTTATCTATTGCAGTGCTGGGGTTGGTAGCACATAGCAGTTGAGAGGCCAACCGGGTTACCATGGATGACTTAGGTAGCGATGGAGGATAAGGAGATAGGTTATACAGTTTTGTGGTGATGGTCCGAAGAGTAGGGGCAGAGTCGGTGGTGGGAAGGTTCCATAGGGCACTATGTCGATGCCTTCTCTCGGCTCACTCCATGGGAGGTGATTTGGTGCCCTTATCGGGACTATCCAGCCTGGACGAAGGCTGGAGAGTGGCTTCGATGGGTATGCAGGGAGCGGTGGTTGATTGGGCGACACGGGACCGAGCATGATTTCTTCTCATATAGCCGGGTGACACGACAGTTTGGGGTGCACCAGGGGTTTCCTGGTGAGCCCGTGGTCTATCAACTTCGGGGAGATGATAGGACTCTAGACCGATCGGTCATCGCACCATTGGAAGAGGATTTAGATGCGATGATCGACATCCCAGACGTGGATGACGTCGAGACTACCACTGAGTATGACTCGTGGTGGGTACTGCGACAATGGAGAGGAGAGGGGCCACTGGGAGGCACAGAATTAGAAGCAGATGGTGCTGAGGCACCAGGGGATGACTAGGGAGATCCGTTGGAGGATACAGACATGGTGGTGGTGGGGGATGAGTATGTAGATTTTGGGGCTCCGAATCAGCTGGAGATGTAGGACATGGCGGAGCAGTGTGAGCCAGAGCAGGCTGCTATTCCAGAGAGTCTCATGCCTTAGGCGAATGCAGAGGATATGGAGTCTAGGGTACACACTAAGAATGTGTGGTTGGTGGAGCTACTACAGAGGTGAGATCAGGAGCTGGGGGATGCATTGCGGGAGAGGGATCTCCTGTGGGCTCAGCTAGTAGAGCGGGATAGGGTTCTGGCACAACACGACGATGCAGTAGCTTACTACCATTAGTGGGAGGTAGAGTGGTGTCGACATCGGCTAGATTTGGAGAGGGAGGTTATCTACCTCGGTGGGCGGCTACCTGAGCCATCGAGAGGTGGATCTTCATGTCGAACGAGGGACAGTGCTACTGAGCAGTCAACATCATCTCGTCGTAGGCAATTGGATGAGGGAGGCGGCAGTAGGCGTGATGTGGGGGCTAGTAGTAGCCGTCCTGAGGGGTCCCATAGGACCCACACCACGGGGGGTAGTTCCCGTCGCACCGATCCTGCGTGATCATGGTGGTCGACGCCTTAGGCTGGGTGGTTTTGTTACATGATTACGGGGTCTGAGGACCAGTTTTGTAGCCTACGAGCATTTTTTTTTGAGGATATATATATATATATATATATATATATATATATATATATATATATATATATATATATATATACCGGATTTATTATGGTTATGCACATGTGATGATTTGATCTTATGCTTTTTGGTTGATGAATATGGATATATGCATGTTTATTTATTTTGATGAATGAATGTGATGTTTGGCTATGGCACCATAGACTGTTTAGGACTCTGTTTATTTCATTTTTAGGTGATTGCTGTGATGCATCACTTTGTATGTATACATGTGGTTTTTCTCTTTTTTTGTATTTTTTTATGGTATTGCAAAGATGGAAAGTAGCGCAGTTGGTTTAGAAATGTAGCTAAGGTTTTTTGAGACTCAGACGGTTTTAACTCACTAGCCACGACTATACTTTGTCTTACAAGACTTTTGACCAAGGTATGAATCGAACTCATTTTTGACCAAGCTATTTCACATCCTTGTGTGTGCAATTGAGTTCATTTATGTGGTATTTGTCAGGATACCGCCAGTGCCAGGTGGGATTTCAACCGAACTCGTACTGAGGATCACCTAATTAGCTCCACTAACTCCTTTGTTGTATTTAGTTAGATTAATCTGCGGTGTTATCTAGGATACCATAAGCTAGCTCATCCACATGCAAACATTGATCCGTACACAAGTTAATGTGACAGATATATTGTCATGCCAGAAGTTTACCACCAGTGACCGATAGGCTATCAACCAAATCGGTACTGAGGCTTGCCTCATGACCTATCAAAATGCTGAGAGTTCTAGGGATTCAAGTTCGACTCCCTTCTTTTCTTCAATTGTATTGGGATACTTGCTCCTTTGTAGTGATAAAATCACTGTTTATTTTTGTTTTATTTGTTTTTATTTTGAGCAAGGGATTTGGATATGGAGTGACGAGAATCACTATTGTATGTGCTTTTTTGATGTATGCACTATGGGATGTCAAATTTTGGAGTTTTGACTTTTTGCAAATTTTTGATGTTTTGCAACTGTTGAGAACTTTGGGATTCTAGGGGAATTGGGTAGGGAGGATGCTTGTCCTTTTGCCAACTCTTAGCATTCTTTGGGTCATTCGCACAGGGGGATGAGCAAGATAACCATTTCGCTTATGGTGAATTGGATTACTATGCAGGTTTCATCTTTTGTTTACACAACTTGGGAATTTTTTATGTGTTTTAATTTTTTTTGGGATGCTACATAACAAGGCGTACTTCAAGTAGAACTCTACCTTCATAAAATTTGTCTAACTCGGTACATTACGTGGCTAGAAAGCAAAGTTAGAACTGAAAGACGAAAACTCTTGATACATTAGAAGACCACTGACTCTTAGTGTGGTAAAAAGTAGTAAATGGCGTTTGTTTGTTTGTTTTATAAGATGGAACAATGTGGAACCAGATGGACTAGCAGAGCAATTACAGCCTATGGTGCCTTTGACCTGTACGACCACAAATATGCGATGTATGGATGCAATGCTTAATGCAGCTATGTATTTTTGTATTTTTGATGGATTGATTTTTGTGAATATGAAGATGAGATGCGAGAAAAGCTCTCTATTGATGAATTTGAGCATGCCTAGAAATGAGATGCAAATTTTTGTTATTTTTGATGATTTTTGGATTGTTTTGAGTTTCTGACCAAGCGATTGTGAGATTCCTTGGAGCATTTTGGGATTGACCAAGTGATTTTAGAGATCCTTGGAGCATTTTTGGGATTGACCAAGCGATTTTAGGGATCCTTGGAGCATTTTGGGATTGACCAAGTGATTTTAGGGATCCTTGGAGCATTTTGGGATTGACCAAGCGATTTTAGGGATCCTTGGAGCATTTTGGGATTGACCAAGCGATTTTAGGGATCTTTGGAGCAGTTTGGGATTGACCAAGCAATTTTAGAGATCCTTGGAGCATTTTTGGGATTGACCAAGCGATTTTAGGGATCCTTGGAGCATTTTGGGATTGACCAAGTGATTTTAGGGATCCTTGGAGCATTTTGGGATTTGACCAAGCGATTTTAGGGATCCTTGGAGCAGTTTGGGATTGACCAAGTGATTTTAGAGATCCTTGGAGCATTTTTGGGATTGACCAAGCGATTTTAGGGATCCTTGGAGGATTTTGGGATTGACCAAGCAATTTTAGGGATCCTTGGAGGATTTTGGGATTGACCAAGCGATTTTAGGGATCCTTGGAGCATTTTGGGATTTGGCTATCTTAGATATGAAATGGGCATAGATGACTGATGTTCAAGGGTTTTGTTTCCTTGATTTCATCAAGAGAAGCTAGCCGGTATGTCTCGGGTCCTATTTTGCTATCAATGACATATGGACCTAACCAATTTTCCGTGAACTTGTCCCTTAGGTGGGACGGAAAACTAGAATTCTGTTGGTTTTCCTTCAAAACCAAATCACCAACCCAAAAGTCTCTGAGGTGAACTTTCATGTTGTAAGCTTTCTTAAGTCGCTCTTGATAAATACATAAATGCTCGAGAGCATTAATGCGTCGTTCATAAAGCAACATAAGCTGGTCTAATCGGGCCTACCACGTAGAGTCATCATCGATGAACTCCTACATTGATATGAGTAGGGAAGGAATCTCCAACTCTAGAGGCATGACTGCCTCAAAGCCATACACGAGCGAAAATAGAGTGGCCCCAGTGGGTGTCCGAATGCTAGTGCGATAGGCCCATAGGGCAAGTGGGATTTGAATGTGCCAATCCTTATGACTGTCTGTGACTATCTTTTTAAGGATGGCAACTAGCATTTTGTTTGACGCATTTGCTTACCCATTTGCCTACGGATAATAGGGTGTCGAAAAACTGTGCTAAATTTTGTACTTTGTGGTCAAAGCATGCACGTCTTTGTTCTTGAATGGCGTCCCATTATCCGAGACTATTTTGGATGGAATACCAAAACGACATATGATGTTATGCAAAATGAACTCCACAATGTGGGGGCCTATCATAGAGGTAAGCGAAACTACTTCCACCCACTTGGTAAAATATTTTGTGGCCATTATGATAAACTTATGACGGCCTGATGATGTAGGGGAGATCTTTTCGATTAGATCAAAGCCCCACTGCAAAAATGGCCAAGCAGATTGGACTGTCTGCAAGGCCTGAGAAGGTACGTGCATCAAATTGGCATGATGTTGACACTTCACGCACTTCTTGACATAGGCGCAATAGTGTCGCTCTAAAGATGGCCAATAATAGCCCATGCAAAGAATGCGCTTTGCGATGGCCATACCACTAAAGTGGCCACCACATGTACCATCATGCGCTTGGGCGACTGCCCAAGTGGACTCTTGCTGGTCCAAGCAACGAAGAAGGATTCCTTCATAGCTACGACGATACAAAATGTCTCCTATCAAGACATACTTAGCCGCTTTTTGCTTGAGTGCTCATTTTGCGGCATGCATCAATCCAAGTGGGAGATTACCTAACTTGAGGTAGTCTCTAATGGGTAAATACCAGTCTTGTTGATCAAAAACCTTGATAGTATGAACAGCCAATCCCTCTTGAAGTTCATCCCTAGCGAACGCTGAATGGGATAGAACCTGTAAGAATAGCATTGTGTTGCTATTAATGGGAGTAGGGGAGAACAAGGACCCCCAGTTGGCACATTTTAGATGATCGTGGATTCAAGAGAACTTATCCGAGGATGGTTCAATCTGGATCATGTGGATTCCTGGCATCAAGTCAGAGCTTGCATGCTCCATCATGGATTGCGATAAGGTTTTGACTTGAATGGTTGTCATATCACCGGAAAGGTCTTGTAGGATTAGTGACCCCAAGGAGGCCATTGTGTCCACAAAATGATTCGATGACCGAGGGAGTGCCTCGATGTCATACCACTCAAGTTTTGCTAGGAATTTGTCCACAAGAGCTTTATAATCCTACAGAACTGGGCATTTGCATTGATATAGCCCTTTGACTTGATTGAAAATTAACAGGGAATCACCAAATATGTTCAGTCGTTTGATGTTCATGGCAATTGTTGTCTGAAGACCTATGGGCAATGCTTCATACTCTGCATTATTGTTGGTGCACAGGAAGTTTAATTTAAATGACAGGGGCATTGGAGCACCCTACGGTGTGAAGAATACTATTCCCATGCCACCACCTTGCTCACATTTAGAACCATCAAAAAATAGGGTTATGTCGGCCTGTGACTTAGGCTCATCAGAATCTAGCGATTCTAAGACATGGAAGACCCCATCATCGGGTAGTTCTATGACTAGAGGCTAATCGTCTTCAAGAGGAGCCTCTGCTAGTTGATCGGCTATGACTTGTCCTTTGATAGATTTTTGTCCAATAAACTCTATGTCAAATTCCGTCAACAACATGATCCATTTTGTCGTGCGACTACTATGATAAGTACGACTCATCATGTATCACAATGGATTCTCCTTAGACACAACACACGTAGTGTTTCTCAGCATGTAGTGGCATAGATTTTTGGTAGCAAACACTACTTCCAAGCAGAGTTTTTGAACGTATGCATAGTTAAGTTCATAACTGACCAGGGTGCGGCTAAGATAGTAAGTAGCCTATTCCTTGTGAAGTTCATTCTTCTGGGCTAGCATGGCACCCAGTGCCACCTCAGTAGCTGAGATGTATAAGTAGAATGGCACTCCTGGTCTAGGTGGTGCCAATACTGGCGCCAAATCCAGGTATTGTTTGATTTCGTCAAAGGCTGACTAGCACTCGTCATCCCATTGAAATGTAACCCCCTTGTGCAATAATTTTTTCATGGGTCGGCACTTGTCAAATAGCTGTGCTATGAAGCGCTTAATCAACATGACTTTTCCCTATAGACTTCTAAGCTGCTTGATGGTAGTTGGGGGGACTATTTAAAGGATTGCCTTGACTTTCTTTGGGTCCACCTCGATGCCTCGCTTTGAGACTATGAAACCCAAGATTTTTCCAAATGTGACGCCAAAAACGCACTTCTTGGGATTCAGTCTAACTTTATGCTCCATGAGGCGATCGAGGATCTTGCTTAAGTCATCGATATGATTTGAGCGCAAAAGAGACTTGGCTAGCAAATCATCCATGTAATCTTCCAAAGTTTTATGCATGTAGTCATGGAAAATGTACGTCATGGCACGTTGGTAGGTGGCGCCAGCATTTTTAAGGCAAAAAGGCATGACCTTATAACAAAATTTCCCCTAAGGCATTGTGAACATCGTTTTTAGTTGGTCTTCAAGATTGATACGAATCTAATTGTATCCTGAGAAACCGTCCATGAGGGAGAGCATTTCGTGACCTATTGTAGTGTCTACCAACGCATCGATGCTCGGCAAGGGGAAATCATCCTTAGGACTCGCTTTGTTTAGATCTCAAAAATCAGTGCATATGCAAATCCTCCCATTAGGCTTTTTGACGGGCACCATGTTGGACAGCCATGGCGGATAATCCACGCAGATGACAAACTATGCATCCAACAGCTTTTGCAATTCATCTTTGACCATCAAGGCCACTATTGGGTGCATCTTACGTAGTTTTTGCTTTACGGGCTTGATTGTCGGATCAAGCGTTAAATTATGTATGACTAGCTGTGGGTCTAGTCCTGGAATATCCTTGTATGACCATGCAAAAACCTCCTTCTTCTCTTTGAGAAGGGCAATGTAGTCGACTTGCTCTTCGAGGGAAAGACTTACCCCCAACTTGAGAATCTGGATTCATTGGATCTATGCCAATATCTACGTCAGTCATCTCCTCGACTGACATGTGGGATCCATCCTCCAACTGATGTGGAGTCAAGATCAAATGGATATCATTAGCTAAATTTAAATCTACGTTGGGAACCTCGGGTTCCTCTTCAACCTGAAAAATATCCTGAGTTGTCCCTGGGGTAAAATGAGGCATCTTACTAAAAGGCCAATAATCTGATGGTGATAAAGGTGAATTGATGTGATCCCAGTCAATGGCATCTATGTCTAGATGCAATGACCATGCTGGATCAACCAGATTGTGGATGGGTGTGGTCAAATAAATGGAGATCATGTGGATGGAATGAATTTGGTCTCCATTACCACGGGTATGATAACTTGAACATTCTGGATGCTCCCTATACTATGGATCTGGCTCTAGGGGAACGGGCATGAACGGATCTACCCTATGTGCTGATAGGAAGACAGGGTCTTCTCTCGACACTGATGTCATTATAGGGTCTCGGGGTGGACGGTGCTCATCATAGATTTGGAGCCATGGATCCAACACTTGGTCCCACCCCGTTGGGTCTACATACCACTCATGCCCTGTCAGTATGCCCATATGTGCAAATAAGTCATCAATCCCTAAGGGACGCCGTTGTTGCACTTGTTGCCTTTGTTGCATCTGTCGCATGTGATTGAGATAGGCCATCTCAGTCTCATCTTCCGAATCACTGTTGGAGATCCAAAAATGTTCATTTTCTTCCACAACTGCTTGCAACATTAAGGGTTCACCTTGTTCTAGAAAATTAATCTGGTCCCATTGCGGTTGTTCCACACTTGGTGGAGGGACCTGATTCTCTTGACACAAAGACTGGCTCGACTGAAACCTCTAAAGGGAATAGTTTCAAAAAGATCTTTGGACACCGTTTATGCTCCCTTTGGTAATTAGTGTCCGAACTTTCACCTCTCTCTAGCAAAGGAGAGGGATTACTGATGTTACCAAGGGTGTTTGTTGACCATGGGAGGTAATCTCCCAATGTATATTATGTATTTGGGTTGGCATAAGGATCTGATGCCAATCCATCCTTGTTTCCTATTCCTATGCCTTGCATGTTTTCCACCAAGATGTCTAAGGGCAGGGGGTGGTTGAACCCTACTCCCGACTTATCATATGGAATTTGGTATCTTGGCTGGAAAAGGACATGCACCCCTTGCTCATACCTGCCTAGATCGTATCCATACCAATTGCATTGGTCGAGATATCTCAGAGTGAAGTTTAGGTTTGACAGATAATTGAAATTTTTAGCAAAAGGCTCTTTGTCTTCGTCCTTTTGCTTGCATGGTTTAGCACCATGATCAAGGCCCCCATACACAAAATTGGTCTGGTTTTGTGGGTAACCTAGAGGAACAACTATCCCTATTGGAATGTGAGGTCTCCCCATGTCCTGTACTGATTCTAGCGTGGGCGTTGCCATAACATTTTGCACTAGATACTCCCCCAGGCCTGCACTTCCCGTGGTATTGGACCCTATTTAGATGGATTTAACTGGAAATCTAAATGCATTGAAGGGAGGGTGGATTGAGGCACTAATTGCACTGCATTGCAATATTTGAAGGGTTCTAAGTCCATCGAGACTACATGTACTTCTCCTTGAAATGCATACTTTAGACACTAGTGAGCGATCGAAGGGACACACTTCATGTCCCTGATCCATGGCCGCCCTAGCAGTATGTTATATGCCATCTCACCTTCCAAAACATGGAACAATGTAGGTATTGTCTTTCATCCTACCTGGATAGGCAAAACAATTATGTCGACTGTCGAGCATATTGCATCATTGAATTCTCGTAGTGTGTATGTGAAAGCCGTGATATGAGAGGCTGGCAGTTTTAGATGTTTTAATGCTACAGTGGTAATGATGTTACTGTACGAGCAAGTATCTACCAACAATCTCTTGTACAGGATCCCGTTGACCCGTGCGATAACATGTAGGGGTGGATCTGCCATGTCATTCGATATTGTTTTAACTTCATCCTCTCTGAAGGTAATGACCGGCTCCGTACATCGCTTCACATGTCCCACAAAGTTATTGAAATAATTTGCTTCTTGAGGCTGTAACTCGATGGCTTTCAAAATTTCCATGAGAGCTTCTCTATGGGGTGTTGACTGTTGAATAAGCTCGTAAATGGAAAGCCTAGCCGATGTGGTCTGCAAACTCTGCGTGAGTTTGGTTCATATCATGACCTCGGGTCTAGGCAGAGGCAACTGCACAGGGCATTGTTGAGGTTGTGACGTTGTTGGAACTTCTCTTGTAGTTGCCTCGGGGGCAACACCTGGGTACTTTTTGTTCCTGGTCACTATGCTGATCATTCCCACAAATCCTTGCATGGGAAGATTATGTCGCACCTCATTGACCTAAAGAGGTTTTACCTGTGCCTCGTGGGCAGGAAAAGGGTCCTTGAAAACCCCCATCTATTGATTATTTGGCACTATGGGGTTGTCCAGAGCCAATGTTTTATTATCGATCAAATCTTGGATTAATCCCTTGAATTTCCAACATCCATTCAGGTCATGTCCCCTTCGCCTATGGAACCTACAATATAATTCCTCTTTGTATCCCTTAGGCCTGGGAGCATTAGGATCTACAGTTTGGATTTCTGGAAGGGTGACTAAATTTTCCGTTGACAAGTGTTCAAATAGGGAGTCCCTAGACTCCGCATAAGGGGTGAATTGTTGCCTAGGGCGACGCTGCTGATTTTGCTCTTGTTTTTTATTTTCTCTTTCATAATTAGGAGGCACTGCCTGATAATTAGCATTTTGGGGCTGTATTTCTTGCACAGGCTTGGGTAAATTTATCGCAACTTGATTAACCACAGCGGGTTGTGACTGCATAGTCCCGATCTTAGTGTTTTTGTTCCACTCTTTCTTTTTAGGTTTGGCGATTGCGCCCTGATGAGGGCATCAAATTCTTATGATAGGTTTTCTTTTATTTTCCTAGGATATTTTCTTTTGCTCCCTTTCCACGTGAGGTTTCCCCTCACGTAGGTTATTAGTTGGCATTACGATTATTGGTTAGTTGTTAGCTATGCTATAGGCATAGTTAGCATATTGTTGTTTTACTTCCTCCCTATTCTTGCTCCTCTCACGTTGGGTGTATTGTTGCATAATTAGGGGGTTCTTGTTTGTAATTGGGTTTCCTTGCCCCTATATAATGCAAGGTTTGTGAATTAATTGATTAGCTTGATTTGTATATTCTAATTGGGCTCATTGAGGTTCCTTCGGGAACCTCAACATTGGTATCAGAGCCTAGCGATCCTTCGGGATCGGGCTCCGGCTCATTGCATTGAGCAAGAATTTTGATTTTGCTTCCTATTGTTTCATTCGGCACCTAGTCAAGCTTGGAAGCAAGCATTTGTTGGCCTCTGTCAAGCTAAGCAATGGTTGTTGGTATTAGGCATTCCACCTCTACCCTATGGTAGAGGCTACCTGGTGGACTCTGCAGATGCAACACTAATAGATTGTGTTGTTACGTAATGGTCGAACCATTCTATTGATGTAGTTGGAATGAATAGCCAGGATTTTGGTGATTGGCTTGCAAATTAGCTAAAATCAAACATCAAAGGAGCAGATCCACTATTACAGTGGCAGATCTGCTCCTGTAGGTGAAGCAGAGGCCAGATGTCAGATTGTCTAGATTCAAGTTGGTGCAACGACATACAAACTATGATGTGGTCACTAAATTTTTGTCTAGCTGTAAATTGTTTTACTGCAGTTCTGATAGGAGACTGATATGTTTTGAACATGGCCTATCGCCTAGAATGGGCATGTTGAAGTCCAGATCCATACAACATTTCTTTGATGAGCATATATCTTCGACGAATGCAGCCCTTCGATGGAGGAATCCCCAAATCACGGAGGAAATGAGTTGTTTTGCCTTCGATATCCATGATTGAGGATATATGGCATCTGACGTTGGTCTTTTTGTCATGCTAATTGGTGTGTCTACCCATGATCCATCGAGCAATGACGAATTACATGCATTGTGTTTTTTTGGGCAATTTGGCCTACAGCAAAAATTACGGATCCAAATCCTAAAATTCTGGATCTGTCGGGCCCTGTGTACCAAAAATCCATGCACGGTTCCTACTCGCATCCAGTTGGTGCAGTTGTATCCACCATTTTCATACTACAGTGTTCAATTTGTGTCTCCTCCATGAAAGGAGACACCTATTACCGCTGATGAATAACCCGCATGTCACTTGGACCACGTTCTTTCCATCACACAGGAATGGTTTGGAATCAAAATATTCTTGTTGGCCATGCCACTTCCCAAGACGAATTGTTTCGCTCAACCTTGAGCCCCACTGTGCAGATCCTCCATGCGTTTTGATGTTTTTGACATCTAGGAGCGTCGACTGTTTTCTGCCTATGGGCTCCGTCGCTCGAGTGCTCATTCCAATCTTGCTTCAGGAATAACGAATCAGCTATTTTTGGCAAAAATATGGGTATGTGAGCAACCCTACATGTTGGTTCTACCCACAGTTCGTGCCAGATCTGATTCACTCCATTTTCACATGCAAATCGAGGTCCTTACGGACTATGTTTTTGCCTTCCAATATGTTTACTTGTGTGCGGATCCAAGAAATTTGTTAGCTCCGCATGTCACCAAATTATGAAGTGGCAGTTGGTTGTTGTTTGCCTTTATGTTTCCGTTTGAATGCGTTAGTGGTGCCCGCTATCGCTGGCACGATCGTTGCATGGTGAATTTTAGTTATGGACCTCATACTAGTCTTTGGATGACCACGCCATGTGGTAGATGCTCGTTTCAGATTTTATACTGGTGAATGGAGGGCACATGGATTCCACCATCAGAAGTAAAGGCTTTCATTTTGTGGATCTCCACGAGGAGACTAATATTGCATGATCAATCTACGAACCACTTGGCCCTTTGACTAGCCCGATCCATGCGATGGTTAGATGACTTCACCTACGGTCCCTCCGTTAATTTTTTTTTTTTTTTTTTTGAAAATTACCTATGAGGTAATAATTGTAAAAGCAATTTGATTTTTGCTTCAGGTGCTTGAAAATCATAGCACAATTTTCCCACGAAGCAAAGTTTGAAAAGTCTTTTGTGACTTCATTGTAAGTGCTGAAATACACACATTGTAATTGCCCTACGAGGCAAATATTGAAGACCTTTTTGGCTTCAACGAGTGCTTGAAATTCATAGCACCATTATGACCTTTCAAAAATCATGACTCTGCAGGCATTTGTATCCACTTGAATTTGTGGATAAGATCCATGAGATCTTTGAGGAGTTCACTTCTCCTCCCATTTTGGGATTCCATCCTTTTGTGGCTTTGTATGGAGTGCATTTCGGTGGTACCCGACACTCTCTTTCTTTTGAGGACCACTTATCCCGCACGGACATTGTACTCATTTATTTGAGACAATCTGATAGCCTTTCTAGCTTGCAGCAGCAAACCTAGGGCTACTTTATTGCTAGATGATATGGCTAGGCTAGATACTATCATTAGTCTCATGGCCTTCAAGGATTTTTTCCTTTATAGGTAGTCATTCATATTTACAGGATCAAATGATCAGGCTAGCTATTTTTATTAGCCTCATGGCCTTCAAAAGTTTTTATCCTTCTTAGGTGGTCATTCTTCCTTTTTCATCAAAGACTTCTACTGTTGCATCTACTACACCATCTGTTGTTCCACCTCGAACACTGCAGCGACCTCTTAACAGGTTCCAGTTATTCACAGGTTCCAGGATTTTAGCAGCACATGCAGAGCAACAGGTCTTTACTCCTTTGCCTTTCCTTGGCATTGGAGTCCTCTTGATGCTGTATCTCTACACTGGCATCCCCGGGTATCCAGGATGGTTTTTCGCCCAGTTATGAGACTTCTATGCAGCGATTGGTGACTCACCCTTCCACTCTTACTGTGTACGCATTGGAGTCCAATGCTACTTGAGTGGGGAGGTATGATGAGGGCATCAAATTCCTAGGATAGGTTTTCTTTTATTTTCCTAGGATATTTTCTTTTGCTCCCTTTCCACGTGAGGTTTCCCCTCACATAGGTTATTAGTTGGCATTACGATTATTGGTTAGTTGTTAGCTACGCTATAGGCATAGTTAGCATATTGTTGTTTTACTTCCTCCCTATTCTTGCTCCTCTCACTTTGGGTGTATTGTTGCATAATTAGGGGGTTCTTGTTTGTAATTGGGTTTCCTTGCCCCTATATAATGCAAGGTTTGTGAATTAATTTATTATCTTGATTTGTATATTCTAATTGGGCTCATTGAGGTTCCTTCAGGAACCTCAACATGCCCTCCCCTATTTTGATCTCTTCTATAACTCTGGCTTGCGCTAAAGCTTCTTCTAGGCTGGCATATTGCTGCAGCTGTAATAGCCTAGAGATCAATTTTAAGCAACTTCGTGCAAACATCTGTGTAAGGTCAGACATAGGGGGAAGGTAGGGTAGCTTAGAAAGCAAAGCCCTCCATCGATTTCCGTATGCTACCATTGTCTCTTCCTCATATTGCCTGAGGCTGGCCAGATCACTCAGTGATGCCTTCTTCTTGGTGTTGAAGGCAAAGCGTTCAAGGAACACATCTACTAATTGATCTAGGTTATTTATGCTATGCTTCGGTAATTATGTGAACCAATCCGAGGTAGGGCCCGCAAATGTGGTTATGAATGTCCTAAGCAACAATGCATCATTATCCTGAATATCGAAGCATTGGCTCAGGAATCTTGTGACATGTTCTTGAGCATCCTCTTCACCTTTAAAGACTGCCAATTGAGGCAACTTGAAATGTTTGGGGTAAAGAGGTGTGGGCACTAAGGGATGCACTGGATGACTGTGGAGTTGACGTAACGTGGGCTTTTGATGCCTTGAAGCTTTTGTCTCCATAGACTCCAAATGCTCTAATAGCGCTTTGTATGCATTGGAAGATTTAATCTCTTCCTCTTTTGTTTTCTCCCGCTGTGAGTGGTGGGAGACTGGAGGCCTATGGGGGGGTGGCTGAATGGTAGCCCTCCCACCTTGATAGGGCATTTCGGCCTGTTCTATTTCTGGTTCATGTTCCTCATAAACTTCCTGAGGAGTCTTTGGGCGAGGCCTATGACCCTGAGTGAGTCCTCGCTGAGGGTACCCATCATTGTTTCGGGGAGTGGCCTCCCTCTCAGGTCTATAAGGTCTCGGAGGCAAATTTTGATGAGGTTGCGGAGACTTGTCATGCACCAAAGGATTATACCTCTCATATTGTTCTACTTTTTGGGTGTGAGGGGTTGGCACCTTCTTAGGTAGTTTATAACGTAGCTCATCCGCTTCGTGCTGCATGCGCTCTTTATTAAGGTGGTATAAGTGCTCTAACTCCTAATGACCTTGCTCAAGCTGCGTGATTCGGGCTTGGCGAGCGGCATGTCTGGCGGCCGCCGGTCAATTTGGTCTGCCATATTTTGCTCAGGAGGCTTGAATGTTTCTCCTATGTATTTGCCTCGATCTTGATGATCCGATATTTCAATGGGTCGCTTCCCTCTATCGAGGTCGACAGCATTTACTTGAGGCTCTGGCCTCGATGGGTGACCATGATACCTAGCAGGTGCAAAAATGCAAGGCTCCTGCACTGTATGTTATTCTTGAGGAATGTGATGGTCTTCCTCGTACTCCCTTTCATGGGTGTGAAAGGGGCAGACGGAGTTAGCTCGCCCAGTGTGGAGAGCCCTACGCTCTGGGTTTTGTCTTTCAGTTCTAATGGGAGGCAAAGGAGAGATGTCGTATTCACACTGTCTCTCCTCATGGACACTGTGCCTCTAGCGCTTCATCATGCTGTGGCCACTCAGATCTAGCCTCAAAAGGTGGTTTTCTATTTACGTTAAGTTCTACATGTAAAGCTTCTTCCCGAAAGGGGCTGTGTTGAATGGGCATACCCCACAAAGGGGGGTCCCAATAATTCCTTCTTGATGTGGCCTGATGTGGACTCTCTTGTAGGCTAGACCGCCAAGGCGGTATGGCCAAGTCCTTAGGGCTAAAGAGAAGGCGATCGGCGCCCTCTCTTTGTGTACCTTCTGTAGCATCCACCCTTGATTGGGCTTGGCTATGAGTGTACACCATTGTGGTGCTCTTCTACTAACTAAGTAGATTTTTATCTCGTTTATGATGATTTTTTTTTTTGTTACACTAAGAAAAAATGAACACACACATACACAAACAATGATTATCTCTTTTAAAGATTAATGGTGTGTCCTAAACTGGTTTAGTGCATTTTGATGTTTTTGTTTTGTTTTTGAAAGTTTTGAAGAACGTTTAAATGTAGAATGTTGGCTCATATGACTCCCATAAATGGTCGCCCCTTCAATATACCATTGTCGGACCGATATACCAACCTCTCTATATACCCGCCATTACGAGAGGGAAACTATAGGTACATGAGAGAAGATGATACATGGAACATAGGTGGTAAAAAATTGGGATTGTCCTGTTAATGACACCTACCATAGAAGACTTATCCTCGCACACATGGGAATCACCCCAGTGACACTCGATCAGATTTCATCATGATTTATGCCTAACAACAGTGACAATCAGGGGAAATGGATGCAAAGTCAAGCCAAAGAGGTGATGAACCCACCGTTGGTCTTGCTCAAGGGCTGGGGTCTTACGACCAGCTCCTTGGTTAAAAACGTGCCACATGATGTGTGTGTGGTTTATTTTACTTAAAATTGAAACATGCAAGCAACCACTACTTTCCTTAAGCATGCAAGAATTGACAAAAAGTGAAAGTAGAAAATCAAAAAATGACAAAGACAGTTTGGAACTCTTACCTCTTTTCTGCCTAGACTTGTTGTTTCTAATCTTCGGCTCTAAAAATTTACAGATAGAAATTTGTTCCTGTCAGAGACGAATTATAGAATAGAATTCATCCTGGTCTGAGACGAATTTGAATTTGTATTAGGGTCAGATGAATTACAATAAAGTATTCATCGCAGTAAAAGATGAATAACAGTCTGAAATTGAAAAATGTACCTGTCAAGCACAAAACACAAAAATCTTATTAGTTTCTATGATATTAAAAATCAGGGGACTGGGTCCCACCGTGATCACCACTGAAAGCATGAGATTCCAAAAGTTTTTGAATGGAAAACTATTTCGATGTATTCAAAATCAAACTAGCGCCTTAAGTCCTAAAATGTGAAGTGCATTAAAGGAAAGAGGCAAATTGATTGAAATGAGATACAAGAATTTAGAGAAGTCACAGCCCTTTTATTAAACTCTTTAACCTCGGTTACAAAATTGCCTCCTCCCTTTTTAGGGGTTAGGAGCGTTAAATAGATTTGGTTACAATCGTGATCAATAATCCTTCTTCTACATGCCCACATTTGAAATGGGCAGGCCAAAGTGTTACCGCTGCTTATGCTAATGAATCCTCACTTCTTGCTTCTCCTCCTGCATTCAAAGAAACAACAAAGGCATTAGTAGCACCTGCTACAAATAGGAAAAGTTTGTTCTTTGAAATTAACAAAATATGCATGTAAAAGATTATCAAAAACAGTGAGTAAAATGAATCTAAATCACCTGCAAATATAACAGAGACCAAAATACCTTACCAGAGGGCCACCGCCATTGAAACAATCGGCCAATTTGCATTCAACTGGAATTTGTCCCTGGGCAGGACGAATTCTGCTGTAATTCGTCCCCGGGTAGGACGAATTCTCCTATGATGAAAAGTCAAAGTGATGCCATCTAAATGTCAAACCTTGGGACCTCCAAAACACTTGCAAATAGAGGGGTTAAGTAATTGGGGCCATTTTGGGATGACCCAGATGGTCGGATTCTCCCAATTTGGCCTCTATCCATGGGAATTTGATGTCGCTACCTGCAAGTTAGTGAGGGCCACAAAATCGATAATGCATGATAATATTTGATAAATGTCTTCTGAAATCCAGATTGTGAGCTATCTAAATAGCATAGAACATAATGTAAGATAAAAAAGCAATAAAAAAATAGAATAAAATGAAACTAACAAAAAGTGTGGGGTGCCCAAGCGGGCCGCCCACGTTAGAACTTGATTTTGAGGCCAATCCACTAGGGATGTGCCCAAAATCTCTTGGGATTGTGTTGTCGGAAAATTGGTGGGTTAAGGTGGTCAAATGTTGGGTTTGGGTTCGGATCCATGCTTCCAAAATCCACCCAATAACATCTCTTGCGAAAGAGATTAATGGATGTGAAAAGGTGAATCGAAAAAGGGTGCAATAGGGTGTTCGATTTGGCAGCACTTCGTTGCTTGAAAATGCCTCCAACTTCCTCTTTTAGGTGGGAATGTCCACCATTTTATAGACCCAGGGGGTCTCTTTTGAGGGGCATGCAAGGATGCCATGTGGCGGCCATGCCTTCCTAAGACGGAGGAGACTCCTCCCTGACTTAGGATTCCATGACTGCCTTTGTGACTGTCCTCTAACTGCCAACCTACCCACCTACACGCACATGCATGGTAGGAGGCAATAATTGACTATCCTCGGCTGCCACTTGGCAGCATTCTTCTTTTTGCCCATTAAACCTGGAATTCATCTTGACCAAAGACGAATTTAGAATTCGTCCCTGGGTGAGACGAATCCCAGTTAGTATTCGTCCCTGGGTGAGACGAATACTGAGCAAAGTGCCTGAATGTGCCAAATTGCCTTCTGACCTTACAAAATTGCTATGAAAGTGGTTAGGACTAGTGTTTAACCTTTGAGGGCTGCCCTAGGGGCTGTGTGTATCAAAGCGATCAGTGTTTGCAGTCACATAATCGGATTGGTGCTGTTCTGGTGTCTACATAAATATAAATTTTTAAATTTTAATTTAGAGTAAATTTTAATAAACATTAATATATTTATGTAAATCATATGTATAGATTTTGTATAAATATTATATATATACACATCCCAATGATTCAAACAAAATAATTTAATTATGGATTTTTAAATTTTAATTTAAAGTAAAATTTAATAAACATTAAATTTATTTATGTAAAGGATATGTATAGACCCTTTTCGTTTGACTTGCAACTAATGATAATTATTATTTATAATTAAGTGAGGATTCAATATAAACCAATTTGTGCTTTATTTTATTTTAAAATTTATTATAATATAATTTTTATAATTACAATTTGATTTTGAAAAACATATTCATATTTAAACCTTGTTCAAAAATCATATAATATAATGTAGTTTATCATTATTTATTGATACATTAGGAAAATAGATAAGGATTATAAGGTATAATTATCTTATTTATTTATTACCCCTGCTTCCCTGGGTCTTATACAAAAGTGGCATCCTTTATAGGATGTTTTTCACAAAAAATAAATAAATAAATAAAATAAAAAATAAAATAAAAAGTAAAAATTATTATATTTATTACCTTGTGAATGAAGTTATCACCATTAATGTCATCTAAATAATTTCTTTACATAAATATAAGATCTATTGCATCAAGGTTTTGAATTATCATTATGTGAGCATGTTTTTTCCATATTTAACAACAATTTATGTAGTTAAAGACACTTAGTCAGTTTTTTTTTTTGAGTAAAAGGTAAAAATTTTATTCAAAAAAAAAAATTTGATCAGCTTATACAAATCTATTTTGATATCCTGCTTTTCTTGGCAAAACTCAAAATATAGTTTTTTTTTGTTTTCTTTTATCTACCCAGGATCTCTGGGGATCCCCTGTTCTTTAAACTTTACCTCTTTAACTGTATATGTCCTCTTCTAACAAAATATTACTGAAGCCCTCTTTTTTATTTTTTCTATTCCTAATAGCTTTCATGTTGCATTTGATTCCATAGTTGTGCCCAAATGTTTTGTTCTACCTCTCTCATAGATATTCTTCCTATACTTTGGTCTGCATTGTTTCTAATAACTTCCTTAACATAATTTCTTAGGTCTTCTCTTCCGAACCGAATTCCTCTTTAAAAATCATGTTGTTCCATTCCAACCATCCCTAAATTCCAAGTTGTGCTTAGTGTTTTGTATTTGAAGGTGTTATGTGACCTATAGTACCAGAAATTACTACCGTTAGAAGCATACCATTTTGTTTGGCTAAATATGAAGTACCACTAATTCTAGATTGTGTGAAAATAGAAGCAATAAAAAAGGAGGTAGTTTATAGTTTCTACCTCCTGGAAGCACATTACACATCTATCGGGTCTAATGAACCCCTTTCTTATCATATTATTCTGAGTCATAATGCTTTTGTGAGCAACCTACCATACAAAACAATTAACCTTCACCATATTTTTTTCGAGGGATGTTGTTGGGGTTGGTTCTTGCTACTTTGGTGAGCCTTTCAGTAGCATTTTTTCACTATGTAAGTGCCTTGTTTCCCATATCCCCATGCTAGTTGGGTAGGTCCATATTTCCATAGCCATGTTATTTTTTCTAGAATTTCTTTCAGTTCACCTTTTTCAACTTCTTATTCTTCACCTAACCACTACTCTAAATTTTGCCATCTTCCTGAAGTTGCTAGTTTTTGGCTTTGGGGGATGAGATACTCACATATAAGAGTTTGGCCCATGATTATAAAGAGTCTCTTTCATGCCACTAAGATGAGGGTATTGTTTGATAATAGGGAAAATTCCCAAAAATCATCCCACTATCTCACTTTTGGATCACCTACTTTTCAACCTAGCCAGTTTTTTTTAGGTTTGAAGATTTATTAATCATCTAATAAACCTATAATATCATCATAAAAATTAATATTTAATAAATTAATAAAAAAATAATATTATATTTAAAAAAATTTATTATGAAATTTTATAAACATCTTAATCAATTAATTTTATAAACATCTTAATAAAATAACATTGAGATGTAATCTCCACCACAGGTATCTCACTGGGATATCTGCATTATTTTATATGAATAAGTGGAGACACTCTTAATTGTTTGCAAGCTTGAAATTTAATAAAAGATTGTCACTTCTTTCATAAGTTATTTTGCGTCTTAGGCAATGTTTTGAAAATCTTTTAAAAAGTTTTTTAATTTTTAGATTTTATAGATGATTTATTTAATAATAATAATTTTTAAAAAATTATGTTTATTGAAAATATAGAATTATTATATAAGATTTATACCGATTTAAAAAAGTTCGATTATAAATATCTAAATAGTTTGGTAAAAAAAGTTTAGATAAATATTTTTATAAAATCAAGGAGTGGTTGTTATGATAGATCTATTCTTTATTTTTAAAAACATTATTTAAACATAAAATAGATTGGGTTTTCACCTCAGGAGAAGCATGTTAAAGGCCCGTTAATTTTTGTTGCTGTTACTTTCTTTTACTAAATAATGAGTTTTATTTATGTCATTAGTTGTTATCTTTTGAATGTAATAATTATATTTTATAGAAGGTATATTTTTATCGCAATATAACCTTATGAAGCTTATGTATTCCTCTAATAACATTACTTACTTTTTATAGAAGGTACATTTTTGTCACAATATAAAGTTTACCAATTCCTCCAATAACAATACTTACGTTTTAAACAAAACATTTTTCTACTTAAAAGTTTATAAGAATAAAACAAATATTTTTAGCTTATATTATGAAGGGAAAAGGTAACATTAAATCACCCTCCTATAATCTTCTACCATTTTTAAAATATCCAGCTACTAGTTGTTGACCAACACCACGGAGAACTAGGTAGAAAATCAGGGAAATCCTGTCTACATGAAAACCAAATTTAGCACTCCATGAAACATGGTCAAAAACTTTGTCCATATCAAGTTTAGGAAGGAGGCTCAACTTAAGGAGCTCATGAGTTATAATAATGTCATCCGTAACGAGTCTTCTTGTATGAAATTTTTGTAACAAGAATCAATAATGTTTGGCAATAAAAATTTCATCCAATTAACAATGACTTTTAAAATACTCATTTCAATTATACTTTTGATTTTAACATTGTTATAGATACATTAATATGTTGGAATTTTCCCTATGTCCTAAATTCTAAAGCATTAATATTTATTATTTAGAATAATGTTGTTAGGATTCCTATTTACCTAGCATTCCTAGGTAGTGTCATTAATAGTTGATTTGTTAGAGGATTTATCTAAATCTATTCTAGACATAGACTATTTATGAATTAGTTGGTCAAAGTTTATTTTTGCTATCAAAGCCTATATAAGACTGTAAGTTTCCTTTGATCAATAGAACAATTAGACCATTGTTACTCATTTGGTATCAGAGTGTCTGAGTTGAGTTCACCAGTTGCTATGAGTACATTGAAAAAGAGACCTATGCTCATTTGGTTGAGTTCTCCGATTTGATGCATTGTTGAAAGATAAGTGCTCATCCACGTAAGAAATTCATCTGTGTAAGAAGACTTGCGTGCTATAAAACATTGTGATATTCTCATTATAGTGAAAAGTGCATGAAGATGTGTGGAGCTAGCTAGCATGTGAAGGACGCCACAAAGAAAATAGATCCAGTTGCACTTATTTTGAAGGGATTACATTTTAATTAGGAGAGTGGAGTGAATGCATCATCGAGATTTCAAACAAACAAATTCTTGTGAAGAGAGAGAAGTCCAGTGAAAGGGACTAAATCGGGTGTGTCGTCTAGATTTTAGAGGAGTGAAATCATGTCAATATTGTCTAGGAAATGTGCATATATCTGTGATCGTATGAGAAGGGAGATCATATTTTGAGGAAAAGGTGCATGGGAGTAGTTCTATGGAAGACGCCCATGCAGATCTGAGTTTTTTTGGTGACGCAACATCGGATACTACCATAACAAGAGTAGTAACACGACCACGACAAAAATCCTCATGATGCACAAGATGGTGGCTCTTATAGAAAAGGATAAGGCCTCCATAATCATAACAGGAGTTCCAACAGGTGAATATGGTGATTAACATTTACTCACATATATTGGTGTTTGTTGCAACCCATGAAATTATATCTATCAAACAACTCTCGTGCAGTAAACCTCCATCTCGGATCTGCCCTCTAAATCGACAACTACATGTAGAGGAGATTGTGTACTACATAAGTATTCGAGGAGAGGTGTGCGAAGGAAAGCACCAGTAAGTGTTTGAGGTGTTGAATACCCTTTGCAATGATATCGGCTAGATTTTCTAGGAGGACAACACCACATATCGTAAGCCCAGTGCCACCGTACCAGCCTAGCCTGGAATCATTGTCATTTGCAAGTCTGGCATCGTCGTCCTACGTGGATGAGAGCTCAATCATCCCATGGCTGAAGAATAGGAGTTGACATACCCATGGAGGAGGTTTCGTGCCCAGTGTGTGATACTCATATGCAAGAGTTGGTTGCATTTAATGATATGCGCACGTGATAAAAAAAATGTGCCAATGTATGTGAGAAGGACGATTTTATGGAGAGATGATTTCTTGTGAACAACAACGTGGAAAGGTTGTACGTTCTGAGGAAAGTTGGAAATGTTGTACATGGAGGATTCTGGTTTCCAGAAGTTAGTCATACAAAAATAAACATTGTTTGTAGTAGGTTGTAGTTTATAAGATAGTTTACATCCACAAACAAAAGTATTTTGTAGTTTTTTGTTGAGGATAGATTACAGAGAAATAGTTTCATTATTGCACAAGTTTTGTTGATTGGCATCAATAGCTGCTAATAATAATCTTCCCATTTCTGAGTTTATGGATTGGACTATGAGTATTGGTCTATCAATGTGAAGATATTACTCATAGGCAAAGGTTTGTGGGACATTGTAGTAGATGGCTACAATTAACTAGCTGATTGGAAAATTTTAAATGTAACTGGTAGAAATAATAAGAAGGATGCCCAAAATAAGAATTATTTTTCTCTCTACCATCTCCAAGCAGCTTTGGAGAAAAGTATCTTTCCTAGGGTTGCTTCTTGTTTAACAACCCTAGAAGCATGGAATGCCTTGAGAGATAGTTATCAAGGGAGCAATCAAGTGAAGCAAGTAAGGCTTCAAACTTTGAAGGGATATTTTGAGAATCTCAAAATTTAAGAATATGAAAGAGTAGGATATTACTGTGTAAGAGTCAAAGCAATTGTAAATAAAATGAGACACTTGGAGAGGATGTAAAAAATGAAGTTGTTGTGAAACAAGTGTTGAGAATACTTCTTCATAAGTGGAATCATATTGCAATCATTATTGAAGAATCAAAATATCTTTATAATCTCACATTTGATGCACTAATTGGTTCTCTTACAATTTCAAGTTTGAAGGATGCTCTTACTTTTTATGTGAAGTATTTTAAATTTAAATTGTATGTTGATATATATACTTTTGTTTGTGCTTACATTCTCCTATCTTGCACCTTGAAAATCAATGTAAAATGTAGTCTTTAAATCACAATAGGAGAGGAGATTCTAGCGTCATTACTATGGTGGTTATACGACGTATAGTTCAGGATTATGGCAAGGTTGTCACAAGTTCAAACTTTTATGCTACCCTTTTACAAATGAGGATAGGGGATAGGAGGATAGTTTATGCATAGAATGTAGGGAACTACGGATTGGAATTACATTCATAGTAGTCCAAAGATTCATTAGGCTTATATATTATCTCAAAGGTCCTCTCTAGTTAGCAATATTACCTTTGTTAAGGTATTAGTATCTCATTGAACCTTAGTTTAATTTTGGATAAAAAAAATTCTATATCTATTTTACAATAGGCATGGAAGATATGTTATTATAGTCATCAATTTTCATCCAATAATTACAACAAGATAGAATTTGTTGGAGCAACGATCTTCTATCTAAGACATTGACTGTTCAAACCCCATGTTTAGATTTTTGAAAGAATATTCAAGACCCAAAATTCAAGGATGACATGGTTGATGACATATCACCCCTATATGCCATGGATAATACTTTTTATGTATTTAAAAAATCCCTACATGAATATGTATGCACCATTTATCATGATCTTATAACAACAAGGATGTTGAGGAGGAAGAATATAAATGACAACCCCAACAAATCATTCTATGCCAAGTGGTGATGAGGGGTTAGATGCTTCTAAACTAATATTTATTTGTGGTTCATTAGGAATAAATATTTATAGATCATAACGTTTGCATACAAAGAATATTTAACCTATTTTTTTTAACTTGCACCATTATTTAACCTCTATGCTATGGCGGTATTAGTCTATGAAGTTGTTATAGTGTTAGGGGTTGGATTGTATAATTTGGTCAAGCAAGTGATTTGGTTACAAACTATAGAAAATCACTAGCAAAATCAAGAAAATAATTAGCAAGTTGAATTGAATAGTTCTACAAGGTGCAACATAGAAACATTTAAACATTTTCATTTATAGAGTGAGTTGGCACACCTTTACATAAAAAAAATCTTATTCTCAAAATATTCTCAAGTTTTACAACTCTATTTTAATCCCTTTTAGGCCTATGAGCAATTTTATCCAAGAAGTGAGTAAATTGTTCCACTCTATAAGTAACTCACTAACAATTGTGAGTGATTTATTCCTACAAGCTAGTCAAACTAATTTACTAGTATATTGCTTTTGAGCATATTTATTGTCATGAAGTAAATCAGTGCTTGACCAAATTGGCCCACCTTGGAGATAGGTAGATTTTGTCAATTTCACAATGTTGTTCATTGGTTTTCAAAATCTATTTTTTAATGGTTGATTTAATGGAATTAGAAGGTAATAGTTTAGCTAATACAAGACCATACTAACGTATTCCCTTGAAACTATAAATTATATAGCTCATCCATTAATTATTGAATTAGATAGATCCAAGAACAACTAGACCACACAAACTAGCTAGCAATCAAGAGGCTTATTTCTAAGAACAATTAGAAAATAAAATCTACTAAGAAATCAAGAGTACCATTGTTGTTTCCATCAATTATAAGTGTCTCTCCCATAAGGCAAGGAATTATATGCATCATGTAGAAAGCATGAAGCATAAAATGAGAAAGAATAATAATAACAACAAACAACAAAAAACAACAGTGTAGAAGAGTATTTAGAAAGGATGATTCACAAATATGAAGACAAAAAAAATATGTGAAGAAACAAGCAAAAGTTAAATATAAATAAAAAGGACTCAAAAGGTATTTGAATAAGAAAAGGATAAGGTAATTGGACGTAGAGGATAAACTCAAGAAATATATTGAGGAAACTATGGAGTAAATCCTTATTCATGATTTAGACAATGTTTAAATATGAAATAATATTCATGTTAAAGTCCTCACATTAGATATCCCCTTGCACATCAATAGATTTAAAGATAAAATTAATATTGTTGAGACTATAATAAAAGATTTGAAATAGAAATAAAAGAAAAGCTTCCTTAAGTATATTAGAAACCTACATTAAATAATTAAAAATAAAAGAAAATGAGTAATAATATTTCATCAAGAAATAATTTCATATAAACAAAAAGAGAGAGCGCACATGTCATCAAGCATTAAATAATTTAGTTAGTTTGTAGAGGCCTTCCAAACCCTGGATAAACAAGATGAATTAATAATATTAATATAATATAAATTTTATAAGTATGTGATAAGAGTTGCACTTATGATAAAATAATAACACGTGAAACCAAAGTATTTGATTATAACAATAGTTATATCATATTTAATGAATATTTATCTTTTAAATTTATTGTTCTTACTTTTAAATTAAACATTATATATTGGAAACTATTTAACTGCCTATCACCTTTAATTTTGTATTTATATTTTCACGTTTAATTTAATGTAATATTTGCATAAATATTATATATACACAACATACCCCAATGATTCAAACAAAATAATTTAATTAAATATAAATTTTTAAATTTTAATTTAGAGTAAATTTTAATAAACATTAATATATTTATGTAAATCATATGTATAGATTTTGTATAAATATTATATATATACACATCCCAATGATTCAAACAAAATAATTTAATTATGGATTTTTAAATTTTAATTTAAAGTAAAATTTAATAAACATTAAATTTATTTATGTAAAGGATATGTATAGACCCTTTTCGTTTGACTTGCAACTAATGATAATTATTATTTATAATTAAGTGAGGATTCAATATAAACCAATTTGTGCTTTATTTTATTTTAAAATTTATTATAATATAATTTTTATAATTACAATTTGATTTTGAAAAACATATTCATATTTAAACCTTGTTCAAAAATCATATAATATAATGTAGTTTATCATTATTTATTGATACATTAGGAAAATAGATAAGGATTATAAGGTATAATTATCTTATTTATTTATTACCCCTCCTTCCTTGGGTCTTATACAAAAGTGGCATCCTTTATAGGATGTTTTTCAAAAAAAAAATAAAATAAATAAATAAAAAATAAAATAAAAAGTAAAAATTATTATATTTATTACCTTGTGAATGAAGTTATCACCATTAATGTCATCTAAATAATTTCTTTACATAAATATAAGATCTATTGCATCAAGGTTTTGAATTATCATTATGTGAGCATGTTTTTTCCATATTTAACAACAATTTATGTAGTTAAAGACACTTAGTCAGTTTTTTTTTTTTTGAGTAAAAGGTAAAAATTTTATTCAAAAAAAAAAAATTGATCAGCTTATACAAATCTATTTTGATATCCTGCTTTTCTTGGCAAAACTCAAAATATAGTTTTTTTTTGTTTTCTTTTATCTACCCAGGATCTCTGGGGATCCCCTGTTCTTTAAACTTTACCTCTTTAACTGTATATGTCCTCTTCTAACAAAATATTACTGAAGCCCTCTTTTTATTTTTTCTATTCCTAATAGCTTTCATGTTGCATTTGATTCCATAGTTGTGCCCAAATGTTTTGTTCTACCTCTCTCATAGATATTCTTCCTATACTTTGGTCTGCATTGTTTCTAATAACTTCCTTAACATAATTTCTCAGGTCTTCTCTTCCGAACCGAATTCCTCTTTAAAAATCATGTTGTTCCATTCCAACCATCCCTAAATTCCAAGTTGTGCTTAGTGTTTTGTATTTGAAGGTGTTATGTGACCTATAGTACCAGAAATTACTACCGTTAGGAGCATACCATTTTGTTTGGCTAAATATGAAGTACCACTAATTCTAGATTGTGTGAAAATAGAAGCAATAAAAAAGGAGGTAGTTTATAGTTTCTACCTCCTGGAAGCACATTACACATCTATCGGGTCCAATGAACCCCTTTCTTATCATATTATTCTGAGTCATAATGCTTTTGTGAGCAACCTACCATATAAAACAATTAACCTTCGCCATATTTTTTCCGAGGGATGTTGTTGGGGTTGGTTCTTGCTACTTTGGTGAGCCTTTCAGTAGCCTTTTTTCACTGTGTAAGTGCCTTGTTTCCCATATCCCCATGCTAGTTGGGTAGGTCCATATTTCCATAGCCATGTTATTTTTTCTAGAATTTCTTTCAGTTCACCTTTTTCAACTTCTTATTCTTCACCTAACCACTACTCTAAATTTTGCCATCTTCCTGAAGTTGCTAGTTTTTGGCTTTGGGGGATGAGATACTCACATATAAGAGTTTGGCCCATGATTATAAAGAGTCTCTTTCATGCCACTAAGATGAGGGTATTGTTTGATAATAGGGAAAATTCCCAAAAATCATCCCACTATCTCACTTTTGGATCACCTACTTTTCAACCTAGCCAGTTTTTTTTAGGTTTGAAGATTTATTAATCATCTAATAAACCTATAATATCATCATAAAAATTAATATTTAATAAATTAATAAAAAAAATAATATTATATTTAAAAAAATTTATTATGAAATTTTATAAACATCTTAATCAATTAATTTGTTAGACAAATATAAATTTTAGTATCGAATGTAATTCAACACTAAAAATTATAAACATTAAGATAGTTCAATTTCAATAAAAAAAATTAACTTGAATTTTACAATCTCTATAGGTTTATTCATTATCTTTTATCAAATATTTATTTAATTTAATAAGAGAAATATTATGCTTCCATAATTTAAATTGCACTCAAAATTTAAAACGTGTGTGTCAACATAGTCGTCTAACACGTACTCTATAAATCTGGTTCTGTCTGCAACATGACAAACAAAAAGTAGTAGAGCCATTGCAAGGAGAAGTCTTTTTGTTTGAGGTGGACATGGCTTCTGCTTGGAATTCCATTTTATGGATATTTATCGTTGTTCTTGTCCTTCCTGTTGGCATTGGAACTGTTGACGCTAGGGCCTACATCCCATACGGTGCTCTTGGAGGCGATCGTGTTTGTAAACCACCTAGAGATTGTTCTGGAAAGTCCGATCCCGCCAATCCTTACCATCGCTCCTGCACAACGATTACCCGTTGTGCAAGAGATACTCCTAAATAAATTTAGTATGTCTTCCTAGTATTGTTCTAGATAAAATAACATTGAGATGTAATCTCCACCACAGGTATCTCAGTGGGATATCTGCAATATTTTATATGAATAAGTGGAGACACTCTTAATTGTTTGCAAGCTTGAAATTTAATAAAAGATTGTCACTTCTTTCATAAGTTATTTTGCGTCTTAGGCAATGTTTTGAAAATCTTTAAAAAAGTTTTTTAATTTTTAGATTTTATAGATGATTTATTTAATAATAATAATTTTAAAAAAATTATGTTTATTGAAAATATAGAATTATTATATAAGATTTATACTGATTTAAAAAAGTTCTGATTATAAATATCTAAATAGTTTGGTAAAAAAAGTTTAGATAAATATTTTTATAAAATCAAGGAGTGGTTGTTATGATAGATCTATTCTTTATTTTTAAAAACATTATTTAAACATAAAATAGATTGGGTTTTCACCTCAGGAGAAGCATGTTAAAGGCCCGTTAATTTTTGTTGCTGTTACTTTTTTTTCTAAATAATGAGTTTTATTTATGTCATTAGTTGTTATCTTTTGAATGTAATAATTATATTTTATAGAAGGTACATTTTTATCGCAATATAACCTTATGAAGCTTATGTATTCCTCTAATAACAATACTTACTTTTTATAGAAGGTACATTAACAATACTTACGTTTTAAACAAAACATTTTTCTACTTAAAAGTTTATAAGAATAAAACAAATATTTTTAGCTTATATTATGAAGGGAAAAGGTAACATTAAATCACCCTCCTATAATCTTCTACCATTTTTAAAATATCCAGCTACTAGCTGTTGACCAACACCACGGAGAACTAGGTAGAAAATCAGGGAAATCTTGTCTACATGAAAACCAAATTTAGCACTCCATGAAACATGGTCAAAAACTTTGTCCATATCAAGTTTAGGAAGGAGGCTCAACTTAAGGAGCTCATGAGTTATAATAATGTCATCCGTAACGAGTCTTCTTGTATGAAATTTTTGTAACAAGAATCAATAATGTTTGGCAATAAAAATTTTATGCAATTAACAATGACTTTTAAAATACTCATTTCAATTATACTTTTGATTTTAACATTGTTATAGATACATTAATATGTTGGAATTTTCCCTATGTCCTAAATTCTAAAGCATTAATATTTATTATTTAGAATAATGTTGTTAGGATTCCTATTTACCTAGCATTCCTAGGTAGTGTCATTAATAGTTGATTTGTTAGAGGATTTATCTAAATCTATTCTAGACATAGACTATTTATGAATTAGTTGGTCAAAGTTTATTTTTGCTATCAAAGCCTATATAAGACTGTAAGTTTCCTTTGATCAATAGAACAATTAGACCATTGTTACTCATTTGGTATCAGAGTGTCTGAGTTGAGTTCACCAGTTGCTATGAGTACATTGAAAAAGAGACCTATGCTCATTTGGTTGAGTTCTCCGATTTGATGCATTGTTGAAAGATAAGTGCTCATCCATGTAAGAAATTCATCTATGTAAGAAGACTTGCGTGCTATAAAACATTGTGATATTCTCATTATAGTGAAAAGTGCATGAAGATGTGTGGAGCTAGCTAGCATGTGAAGGACGCCACAAAGAAAATAGATCCAGTTGCACTTATTTTGAAGGGATTACGTTTTAATTAGGAGAGTGGAGTGAACGCATCATCGAGATTTCAAACAAACAAATTCTCGCGAAGAGAGAGAAGTCCAGTGAAAGGGACTAAATCGGGTGTGTCGTCTAGATTTTAGAGGAGTGAAATCATGTCAATATTGTCTAGGAAATGTGCATATATCTGCGATCGTATGAGAAGGGAGATCATATTTTGAGGAAAAGGTGCATGGGAGTAGTTCTATGGAAGACGCCCATGCAGATCTGAGTTTTTTTGGTGACGCAACATCGGATACTACCATAACAAGAGTAGTAACACGACCACGACAAAAATCCTCATGATGCACAAGATGGTGGCTCTTATAGAAAAGGATAAGGCCTCCATAATCATAACAAGAGTTCCAACAGGTGAATATGGTGATTAACATTTACTCACATATATTGGTGTTTGTTGCAACCCATGAAATTATATCTATCAAACAACTCTCGTGCAGTAAACCTCCATCTCGGATCTGCCCTCTAAATCGATAACTACATGTAGAGGAGATTGTGTACTACATAAGTATTCAAGGAGAGGTGTGCGAAGGAAAGCACCAGTAAGTGTTTGAGGTGTTGAATACCCTTTGCAATGAGATCGGCTAGATTTTCTAGGAGGACAACACCACATATCGTAAGCCCAGTGCCACCGTACCAGCCTAGCCTGGAATCATTGTCATTTGCGAGTCTAGCATCATTGTCCTACGTGGATGAGAGCTCACTCATCCCATGGCTGAAGAATAGGATTTGACATGCCCACGGAGGAGGTTTCATGCCCAGTGTGTGATACTCATATGCAAGAGTTGGTTGCATTTAATGATATGCGCACGTGATAAAAAAAATGTGCCAATGTATGTGAGAAGGACGATTTTATGGAGAGATGATTTCTTGTGAACAACAACGTGGAAAGGTTGTACGTTCTGAGGAAAGCTGGAAATGTTGTACATGGAGAATTTTGGTTTCCAGAAGTTAGTCATACAAAAATAAACATTGTTTGTAGTAGGTTGTAGTTTATAAGATAGTTTACATCCACAAACAAAAGTATTTTGTAGTTTTTTGTTGAGGATAGATTACAGAGAAATAGTTTCATTATTGCACAAGTTTTGTTGATTGGCATCAATAGCTGCTAATAATAATCTTCCCATTTCTGAGTTTATGGATTGGACTATGAGTATTGGTCTATCAATGTGAAGATATTACTCATAGGCAAAGGTTTGTGGGACATTGTAGTAGATGGCTACAATTAACTAGCTGATTGGAAAATTTTAAATGTAACTGGTAGAAATAATAAGAAGGATGCCCAAAATAAGAATTATTTTGCTCTCTACCATCTCCAAGCAGCTTTGGAGAAAAGTATCTTTCCTAGGGTTGCTTCTTGTTTAACAACCCTAGAAGCATGGAATGCCTTGAGAGATAGTTATCAAGGGAGCAATCAAGTGAAGCAAGTAAGGCTTCAAACTTTGAAGAGATATTTTGAGAATCTCAAAATTTAAGAATATGAAAGAGTAGGATATTACTGTGTAAGAGTCAAAGCAATTGTAAATAAAATGAGACACTTGGAGAGGATGTAAAAAATGAAGTTGTTGTGAAACAAGTGTTGAGAATACTTCTTCATAAGTGGAATCATATTGCAATCATTATTGAAGAATCAAAATATCTTTATAATCTCACATTTGATGCACTAATTGGTTCTCTTACAATTTCAAGTTTGAAGGATGCTCTTACTTTTTATGTGAAGTATTTTAAATTTAAATTGTATGTTGATATATATACTTTTGTTTGTGCTTACATTCTCCTATCTTGCACCTTGAAAATCAATGTAAAATGTAGTCTTTAAATCACAATAGGAGAGGAGATTCTAGCGTCATTACTATGGTGGTTATATGACGTATAGTTCAGGATTATGGCAAGGTTGTCACAAGTTCAAACTTTTATGCTACCCTTTTACAAATGAGGATAGGGGATAGGAGGATAGTTTATGCATAGAATGTAGGGAACTACGGATTGGAATTACATTCATAGTAGTCCAAAGATTCATTAGGCTTATATATTATCTCAAAGGTCCTCTCTAGTTAGCAATATTACCTTTGTTAAGGTATTAGTATCTCATTGAACCTTAGTTTAATTTTGGATAAAAAAAATTCTATATCTATTTTACAATAGGCATGGAAGATATGTTATTATAGTCATCAATTTTCATCCAATAATTACAACAAGATAGAATTAGTTGGAGCAACGATCTTCTATCTAAGACATTGACTGTTCAAACCCCATGTTTAGATTTTTGAAAGAATATTCAAGACCCAAAATTCAAGGATGACATGGTTGATGACATATCACCCCTATATGCCATGGATAATACTTTTTATGTATTTAAAAAATCCCTACATGAATATGTATGCACCATTTATCATGATCTTATAACAACAAGGATGTTGAGGAGGAAGAATATAAATGACAACCCCAACAAATCATTCTATGCCAAGTGGTGATGAGGGGTTAGATGCTTCTAAACTAATATTTATTTGTGGTTCATTAGGAATAAATATTTATAGATCATAACGTTTGCATACAAAGAATATTTAACCTATTTTTTTTAACTTGCACCATTATTTAACCTCTATGCTATGGCGGTATTAGTCTATGAAGTTGTTATAGTGTTAGGGGTTGGATTGTATAATTTGGTCAAGCAAGTGATTTGGTTACAAACTATAGAAAATCACTAGCAAAATCAAGAAAATAATTAGCAAGTTGAATTGAATAGTTCTACAAGGTGCAACATAGAAACATTTAAACATTTTCATTTATAGAGTGAGTTGGCACACCTTTACATAAAAAAAAATCTTATTCTCAAAATATTCTCAAGTTTTACAACTCTATTTTAATCCCTTTTAGGCCTATGAGCAATTTTATCCAAGAAGTGAGTAAATTGTTCCACTCTATAAGTAACTCACTAACAATTGTGAGTGATTTATTCCTACAAGCTAGTCAAACTAATTTACTAGTATATTGCTTTTGAGCATATTTATTGTCATGAAGTAAATCAGTGCTTGACCAAATTGGCCCACCTTGGAGATAGGTAGATTTTGTCAATTTCACAATGTTGTTCATTGGTTTTCAAAATCTATTTTTTAATGGTTGATTTAATGGAATTAGAAGGTAATAGTTTAGCTAATACAAGACCATACTAATGTATTCCCTTGAAACTATAAATTATATAGCTCATCCATTAATTATTGAATTAGATAGATCCAAGAACAACTAGACCACACAAACTAGCTAGCAATCAAGAGGCTTATTTCGAAGAACAATTAGAAAATAAAATCTACTAAGAAATCAAGAGTACCATTGTTGTTTTTGTAGACACCAAAACAGCACCAATCCGATTATGTGACTACAAACACTGATCGCATTGACACACATAGCTTTCAAGGTAGCCCTCAGAGGTCAAACAGTGGTCCTAGCCACTTACACAGTAGGTTAGAAGGTCAGAAAGTAAAACAGAGCAAAAGCAAGCCTTAAGCAAAAGCAAACCTTGGCCGAGGGTGTCACGAAATCGCGATGTCACAAAATCGTGACACCAAAAGCCCAAATGGGAGCCTTGGCAGAGGGTGTCGTGAAATTGCGACATCGCGAAATTACGACACCAAAAGCCCAAAATGGAACCCTGGTCGAGGGTGTCACGATTTCACGACATCACAAAATCGTGACACCAAAAGCCCAAAAGGGAACCTTGGCCGAGGGTGTCACGATTTTGCGACGTCGCGAAATCGTGACACCAAAAGCCCAAAGGGGAACCTTGGTCGAGGGTGTCGCGATTTCGCGACATCGTGAAATCACGACACCAAAAGCCCAAAGGGGAACCTTGGCCGAGGGTGTCGTGATTTCACAATGTCGCGAAATTGCGACACCAAAAGCCCAAAGGGGAACCTTGGTTGAGGGTGTCATGATTTTGTGACGTCACAAAATCGCGACACCAAAAGCCCAAAGGGGAGCCTTGGCCGAAGTGTCGCGATATCACGACGTCGCAATATCGTGACACTTCAGCATTTTGTGCCTAAGAAAAAATTCAATCAATCAGGGGCAGAAGTCAAGCATTCAAAGGCGTCATTAAAACATTTAAAAGAAAAACATTAAAGCCATCAAAGCATAAATTAAAATGAGTGGCAGCTCTTATAGTTAATTATTGCCACCTGCTGTGCATGCACACGTAGGTGGGCAGATTGGCAGTTAGCGGACTATCACAAGGGCAGTCATGTAAGCCCAAGTCAAGGAGGAGTCTCCTCCCCTTTGGAAGGCATGGCCGCCATGTGGCATCCCTGCGTGCCCCCTCCAAAGAGACCCCATGGGTCTATAAAATGGCAGACTTTCCCACCCATAAAGGATAGGTTGACAAGCATTTTTTAACGCAACGAAGTGCTGTTAAACTAGAGACCCGATTGCATCCATTTCGATTCATCTTTTTCACATCCAGAATATCTTTTGCAAGAGAGGTTGTTGGGTGGTTTTTGAATGTGTTAATCAGACCTAAACCCGACATTTTACCATCATAATCCACCAATTTGCTGACACTACAGTATCTTAGATTTTGGGCCCATCCCTAGTGGATTGGCGTCGAAATTAAGTTTTCAATGGTGGGCGGCCCGCTCGGGCACCCCGCATGCTCTTAATTTTCAATTTAATTCATTCTGTTAGCACACGTTTATTTCACTATTAAATCAACGAGAAAATATAAATTTAACTCGATTTATTTCACAGTCGATTTATCGACATGAAAACACGTGAAATAAACAGCTGATTTAATGTGTTTTGGGTTTATGCTCTTGTTTATTTATGTTTCAGTTTAACTTATTTTAATCTGTTTCTTTTGTTTTGCAAAATACCAACATGCATGTTTTATGTCATTTCACTCTCACGAATGTTTCATTTTAACACAGGTGCTACTAAACGGTTTGTTGTTTCTTTGAACGCAGGAAGAACAACAAGAAACGAGGATTCATCAACATTAGCAGCGGCAACACTTTGGCTCGCCCATTTTGCATGTGGGCATGCGGAAGGAGGAAGACTAAGTCACAATTGTAACAAAGATCCATTTAACGCTCCTAGCCCCTAAAAAGGGAGGAGACGTCTTTGTAATCGAGGATAAGAAAATTGAATAAAGAGGGCTATGCTTTCATACATCTTTATTTCATTTCCAATTTATCTCCTTTCTTCGTTTCGTGCATAGGATTAAAGAATTATATTTTGTATTATATTGCATAGCTATAGTTTTCCTTTTATTTCCGGAATCTCATGCTTTCAGTGGCGATCACGGTGGGACTCTATCCCCTGTTTTTTTTTAGATTCATAAACTAATTGAAATTTATGTTTTGTGCTTAAAGGTACCGGGACGAATCAGAAACAGCTGGTTTGGGTGAAAAAAAATAGCTGATTTGAGCAGAGAAAAAGGTAAGGTTCCAAAGTTGTACCTGCATTTTTTTTTTATTATTATTTTTTGTTTCTATTTTTTTTTTCTTTCTGTCAGCTTTTACTTGCTTAGGGAAAGTTGTTTATGTTTGTTTCATTTTTATTAAATAAAATGAACCCCACACACATCACGTGGTAAATTAAACCAAGGAGCTGGTCGTAAGACCCTAGCCCTTGAGCAAGACCAACGGTGGGTTCATCACCACCTTGGCTTAGCTTTGCATCCATTTCCCCGATTGTCACTGTTGTTAGGCGTAAATCCTGACGAAAGCTGACCGAGTGTCGCTGGGGTGATTCCCATGCACATGAGGATAAGTCTTCTATGGTAGGTGTCATTAATAGGACAATCCCCCCTTTCATACCGCCTATGTTCCATGTACCATCTGCTCTCACATACCTATAGTTTCCCTCTCGTAAGGGCGGGTATATAGAGAGGTTGGTATATCAGTCCGACAATGGTATATTGAAGGGGAGACCATTTATGGGAGTCATATGAGCAAACATTATGCATTTAAACGTTCTTAAAAACTTGCAAAAACAAAACAAAATGTCAAAATGCACTAAACCAGTTTAGGACACACTATTAATCCTTAAAAGAGATAATCACGGTTTGTGTATGTGTGTGTTCATTTATGCTTAGTGTAACAAAAGACAAATCATCATAAATGAGATAAAAAATTGCTTAGATAGTAGAGAAGCACCACAATGGTGTACACCCGTAGCCAAGCCCAATCAAGGGCGGACACTGCAGATGGTACACAAAGAGAGGGCACTGGTCACCTTCGCTTTAGCCCTGAGGACTTGGCCATACCGCCTTGGCGGTCTTGCCTACAAGAGAGTCCAAATCAGGCCACATCAAAAAGGAATTATTGGGACCCTCCTCATTGGAGTATACCTATTCAACACAGCCCCTTTCGGGAAGAAGCTTTACATGTAGATCTCAATGTAAATAGAAAATCACCTTTTGAGGCTAGATCTGAGTGGCCACAGCGCGATGAAGTGCTAGAGAGGCATAGTGTCCATGAGGAGAGACAACATGAATATGGTACCTCTTCTTTGCCTCCCATTAGAACAGATAGACAAAATCCAGAGCGCAAGGCTCTTTACACAGGGCAAGCTCACTCTGCCCGCCCCTTTCACACCCATGAAAGGGAGTACGAGGAAGACCATCGCATTCCTTGGGAACAATATACAGTGCGGGAACCTTACGTTTCTGCACCTGCTAGATGTCATGGTCACCCATTGAGGCCAGAACCTCAAGTAAATGCCGCCTACCTCGATAGAGGGAAGCGACCCATTGAAATTTTAGATCATCAAGATCGAGGCAAACACATAGGAGAAACATTCAAGCCTCCTGAGCAAAATAGGGCAGACCAAATTGACCCGGCAATCGCCATACATGCCACCTGCCAAGCCCGAATCATGCAGCTTTAGCAAGGTCATCAGGAGTTAGAGTACTTATACCACCTGAATAAAGAGCGCATGCAGTGCGAAGTGGATGAGTTGCACTATAAACTCCTTGAGAGGGTGCCAACCCCTGGCACCCAGAAAGCAAAACAATATGAGAGGCACAACCCTTTGGTGCAGGACAGGTCTCCACGACCTTGTCAATCTTTGCCTTCGAGACCTTATAGACCCGAGAGGGAGGCCACTCCCCAAAACAATGATGGTTACCCTCAGCAGGGACTCAATCAGGGTCATAGGTCTTGCCCAGAGACTCGTCAAGAAGTTTATGAGCAGTATGAACCAGAAAAAGAACAGGCCAAAACGCCCCATCAAGGTGGGAGGGCTGCCATTCGGCCACCCCCCCATAGGCCTCCAGTCTCCCATAACTCACAACGGGAGCAAACAAAAGAGGAAGAAATAAAATATTTCGATTCATACAAAGCGCTATTAGAGCATTTGGAGTTTGTGGAGACAAAAGCTTCTGGGCATCAAAAGCCCATGTTACGTCAACTCTGCAGTCATCCAGTGCATCCTTCAGTGCCCACACCTCTTTACCATGAACATTTCAAGTTGCCTCAATTGGCAATCTTTAAAGGTGAAGAGGATGCACAAGAACATGTCACAAGATTCTTAAGCCAATGCTTCAGCATCCAAGATAATGATGCATTGTTGCTTAGGACATTCGTAACCACATTCGCAGGCCCTGTCTCGGATTGGTTCACATAGTTACCAAAACACAACATAAAAAACCTAGATCAATTAGTAGATGCATTTCTTGAACGCTTTGCCTTCAACACAAAGAAGAAGGCATCACTGAGCGATCTGGCCAGCCTTAGGCAATATGAAGAAGAAAAAATGGTAGCATACGGGAATCGATGGAGGGCTTTGCTTTCTAAGCTACCCTACCTTCCCCCGATGTCTGATCTCACACAAATGTTTGCACGAAGTTGCTTAAAATCAATCTCTAGGCTATTGCTGCTGCAGTAATATGCCAGCTTAGAAGAAGCTTTGGCACAAGCCAGAGTTATAGAAGATATTAAAATAGGCGAGGGCATAATCGCCAAGCCTAAAAAGAAAGAGTGGAACAAAACCACTAAGACCAGGACTACATAATCACAACTTGCTACGGTTAATCAAGTTGCGATAAATGTCCCCAAGCCTGTGCAAGAAATACAGCCTCAAAATTCTAATTACCAGGCAGTGCCTCCTAATTATGAAAGAGATAATAAAAAATAGGAGCAGAATCAGCAGCGTCACCCTAGGCGATAATTCACCCTTTATGCGGAGTCTAGAGACTCCCTATTTGACCGCTTGTCAGCGGAAAATTTAGTCACCCTACCAAAAATCCAAACTGTAGATCCTAATGCTTCCAAGCCTAAGGGATACAGAGAGGAATTATATTGTAGATTCCATAGGCGAAGGGGACATGATCTGAATGGATGTTGGAAATTCAAAGGATTAATCCAAGATTTGATCGACAATAAAACATTGGCCGTGGACAACCCCATAGCGCCAAATAATCAACAAATGGGGATATTCAAGGACCCTTTGCCTACCCACTAGGCACAGGCAAAACCTCTCCAGGTTAATGAGGTGCGACAGAATCTTCTCATGCAAGGATTTGTGGGAATGATCAGCATAGTGACCAGGAACAAAAAGTACCCAACAGTTGCCCCCGAGGTAGCTACAAGGGAAGTTCCAACAACATCGCAACCTCAACAACGCCCTGTGCAGTTATCTCCGCCTAGACCCGAGGTCACTATACAGACCAAACTCATGCAGAGTTTATGGACCACATCGGCTAGGATTTCCATTTACGAGCTTATTCAACAGTCAACACCTCATAGGGAAGCTCTTATGGAAATTTTAAAAGCCATCGAATTACAGCCTCACAAAGCAAATTCTTTCAACAACTTTGTGGGACATGTGAAATGATGTATGGAGCCGATCATTACCTTCAGAGAGGATGAAGTCAAAACAATATTGAATGACATGGCAGATCCACCCCTACACGTTATCACATGGGTCAACGGGATCCCGTACAAGAGAGTGTTGGTAGATACTGGCTCGTCCAGTAACATCATTACCACTGCAACCTTAAAACATCTGAAGCTACCAGCCTCTCATATCACAGCCTCCACATACACACTGTGAGCTTTCAATGATGCAATATGCTCGATAGTCGACACAGTTGTTCTGCCTGTCCAAGTAGGACAAAATACAATACCAACATTGTGCCATGTGTTGGAAGGCGAGATGGCTTACAATATACTGCTAGGGCGGCCATGGATCAGGGACATGAAGTGTTTCTCTTCAATCGCTCACCAGTGCCTAAAGTATGCATTTGAAGGAGAAATACATGTAGTCCCAATGGACTTAGAACCCTTCAAGTATTGCAATGCGGTGCAATTAATGCCTCAATCGACCCTCCCTTCAACGCATTTGGATTTCCAGTTAAATCCATCTAAACAAGGTCCAATACCGCGAGCACCACTAGTGACAAAATCATCAAAATCCTAGCCAGGTGAGTCTTCATCATCTGCTCCTTCACTACCAATTCCACTTGTCATGGCTAAATAGAAGGACAAGGGAAAACAGATCATGGAAGAGGCTCAAACCCTAGAAGAGGGGTTGCCAACAATATCAACGGTATCAATAGAGGAAATACCTAGCACAACGGAAGCTGAGACTCCTAACCCACCAAACATGGAATGGACTCAGGAAGGACTCCCATTCCCTCCCTCCCAAGCATCAACAATCACTGTTGAAATGGCCAGTACAGGCCTGGGGAGTATATAGTGCGAGAATGTTGTGGCAACACCCGCATTAGAGTCAGTACAGGATATGGGGAGACCTCGCCTTCCCATAGGAACAGTTGTTCCTCTAGGTTACCCACCAAACCAGACAAAATTTGTGTATGGGGGCCTTGATCATGGTCTTGAACCATGCAAGCAAAAGGACAAAGACGAAGAGCCTTTTGCTAAAAATATCAACTATCTATCAAACCCGGACTTCGCTCTAAGATATCTCAGCCAATGCAATTGGCATGGATACGGGCTAGGCAGATATGAGCAAGGGATGTGTTTCCTTTGACAACCAAGATATCAGATTCCATATGATAAGTCGGGAGTAGGGTTCAACCACCCCCTGCCCTTAGACATCTTGGTAGAAAATATGCAAGGCCTAGAAATAGGCAACAAGGGAGGATTGGCACTAGATATTTATGCTAACCCAAATATAGAATATACATTGGGAGATTACCTCCCATGGTCAACAAACACCCTTGGCAACATCAGTAATCTCTCTCCTTTGCTAGAGAGAGGTGAAAGTTCAGAAACTAATCCCCAAAGAGAACATAAACGGTGTCCGAACATCTTTTTGAAGCTATTCCCCTTAGAGGTTCTAGTTGAGTCAATACAGTGTCAAGAGAATCAGGTCCCTCCACCAAGAGTGGAACAACCACAATGGGACCAGATTAATTTGCTGGAACAAGGAGAACCCTCAACGTCGCAAATAGTTGCTGAAGAAAATGAACATTTTTGGATTTCTGAAAGTGATTCAGAAGATGAGACTGAGATGATCTATCTCAATCATGCGCGATGGCATAATCGCCCTTTAACTCATGAAGATCTGATGGGACAAATGGGCATAAGGTTAGGGCATGAATGGTGGGTAGACCCAGCAGGGTGGGACCAAGTGTTGGATCCATGGCTCCAAATCTATTATTAGCATCGTCCACCCCGAGACCCTATCATGACATCATTGTCGAGGGAAGACCCTGTCCTCCTATTAGCACATAGGGCCGATCCGTTCGTGCCTGTTCCCATAGAGCCAGATCCAGAGTATAGGGAGCATCCAGAAGATTCAAGTTATCATACCCACGGTAATGGAGATCAAATTCATTCCATCCACATGATATCCATTGATTTGACCGCACCCATCTACAATTCGGCCGATCCAGCACGGTCATTGCATCTAGACATAGATGCCATCGACTAGGATCGCGTCAATTCACCTTTATCACCATCAGAGTACTGGCTTTTCGGTGAAATGCCTCATTTTACCTCAAGGACAACTCAGGATATTTTTTAGGCTGAAGAGGAACCCGAGGTTCCCAACGCAGATCTAAATTCAGCTAATGATATCCATTTGATCCCGACTCCACATTAGTTGGAGGACGGATCCCACATGTCAGTCGAGGAGACGACTGACGTAGATATCGGCACAGATCCAATGAATCCATAGATTCTCAAGCTGGGGGTAAGTCTTTCCATTGAAGAGCAAGCCGACTACATTGCCCTTCTCAAAGAAGAGAAGGATGTTTTTGCATGGTCGTACAAGGATATGCCAGGACTAGACCCACAGCTAGTCATGCATAATTTAACGCTTGATCCGACAATCAAGCCTGTAAAGAAAAAACTACGTAAGATGCACCCAACAATGGCCTTGATGGTCAAAGATGAACTGTAAAAGCTGTTGGATGCACAGTTTGTCATCCGCGTGGATTATCCGCCATGGCTGTCCAACATGGTTCTCATCAAGAAGCCCGACGGGAGGATTCACATATGCATTGATTTTTGAGATCTAAACAAAGCAAGTCCTAAGGATGATTTCCCCTTGCCCAGCATCAACACATTGGTAGACGCTACAACAGGTCATGAAATGCTCTCCCTAATGGATGGTTTCTCAGGATACGATAAAATTTGTATCAACCCTAAAGACCAACTAAAAACGGCATTCACAATGCCTTGGGGGACATTTTGTTATAAGGTCATGCCTTTTGGCCTTAAAAATGTTGGTGCCACCTACCAACGTGCCATGACGTACATCTTCCATGATTACATGCACAAAACTTTGGAAGATTACATGGATGATTTGTTAGCCAAGTCTCTTTTGCGCTCAAATCATATCGATGACTTAAGCAAGATCCTCGATCGCCTCATGGAGCATAAAGTTAGACTAAACCCCAAGAAGTGTGTATTTGGCGTCACATCTAGAAAACTCTTGGGTTTCATAGTCTCAAAGTGAGGAATCGAGGTGGACCCAAAGAAAGTCAAGGCAATCCTTGAAATGGTTCCCCCAACTACTATCAAGCAGCTCAGAAGTCTGCAGGGAAATGTTGCGTCGATTAAACGCTTTATAGCACAATTATCTGACAAGTGCTGACCCATGAACAAATTATTGCACAAGGGGGTTACATTTCACTGGGATGACGAGTGTCTGTCAGCATTTGACGAGATCAAACAATACCTGGTTTTGCCGCCAGTATTGGCACCACCTAGACCAGGAGTGCCGTTCTACTTATACATCTCAGCTACTGAGGTGGCACTAGGCACCATGTTAGCCCAAAAGAATGAAATTCACAAGGAACAAGATACTTACTATCTTAGCCGCACCCTGGTTAGTTATGAACTTAACTATGCATACGTTGAGAAACTCTGCTTGGCCGTGGTGTTTGCTACCAAAAAGCTATGCCACTACATGTTGAGCAACACTACGTATGTTGTGTCTAAGGAGAATCCATTGCGATACATGATGAGTCGTACCTATCATAGTAGTCGCACGGCGAAATGGATCATGTTGTTGACGGAATTTGACATAGAGTTTATTGGAAAAAAATCTATCAAAGGAAAAGTCATAGCCGATCAACTAGCAGAGGCTCCTCTTGAATACGATCAGCCTCTAGTCATAGAACTACCCGATGATGGGGTCTTCCATGTCTCAGAATCGCTATATTCTGATGAGCCTAAGTCACAGGCTGACATAACCCTATTCTTCGATGGTTCTAAATGTGAGCAAGGTGGTGGCGTGGGAATTGTATTCTTCACACCGCAAGGCGCTCCAATGCCCCTATCATTTAAATTAAACTTCTCGTGCACCAACAATAATGCAGAGTATGAAGCCTTGCTCCTAGGTATTCAGATAGCAATTGCCTAAAGACAAAATAACAAAGTCATAAAAAATCTATGGTGCCATAGCCAAACATCACAAAGTCCATTCATCCATTTCATTTCTGCATATGACATAAATTAAAAACATTTGCATTCATCATGCATCCATCAAAATAAATCAACATACAACAATCACATTTATCATACCATATGCATACATCAATATAAAGTAACATGCATCCATCAACATCAATCATTATGCATAACATAAAATCATGACATATACACAAAGCAAGAAAATCAAAACAACAAAAACATTCCAAAAAAGCAACACAAAAACATAGCAATAAGCATTTTTGGACACAAGTGCTCTTGCACTTAACCTCTTGGCATAGAAAATCGATGTCAGGGTTCAAATTGTCACTCTCCTACTTCCCCAAGAAGGCTACCATAGCCGGACCGCTCCACGGGAAGATGAAAAGCCCATAGCAAAGCACTAGACCAATGTCAACCATCCAACCATCCATGAATCAAACCAGAACAGCCCACAGCTAAGCACTAGACCGCTGTCAACCATCCAACCATCCAAAAAACCAAAAAAACCCACAACTAAATACTAAACTGCTCCCAACCAACCAACTTATTTTTTTTTATTAGTATTAAAATTTTTAGGATTGGGGGGTCGACGAATTGGTTGGTTCAGGTGTCCATGTGTTGGATTTGGGTCAGGTTCAAGCTTCCAAAAGCCACCCAACAACCTCCCTTGCAAAAGAGATTGGTGGATGTGGGAAGGTGAACCAAAAGGGATGCAAGTGGGTCTTCAACTCGGCAGAACTTCGTTGCTTGAAAACTCCTTCAACCCGTATATTTTGGGTGAGAAAAGTCCCACCTTTTATAGACCCATGGGGTCTCTTTTGGGAGGGAAGCACAAATGCCATGTGTTGGTCATAGGCGCCATGTGGCAGTCTTGTCTTCCCATGAGGGAGGGGAGTCCTCCATTGACTTGGGCTTTGATAAATGCCTTTTGTGACAGTCTTCTAACGGCCCCTCTGTCCACCTACACACGCGTGCAAGGCAGGAGTCATCAACTGACTGTTCTGGGCTGCCACTTGGCACCATTTGTCTTTTTGCCCGTTAAGCTTAGAATTCGTCCCACCCAGGGACGGATTCAGAATTCGTCCTGGGGTGGGACGGATTCTATTTTGAATTCGTCCCCGGGTGAGACGAATACTGGGCAAAGTGTCCAAGTGTGCCAAATTGCTTCTTGACCTTACAAAATTGCTATGAAAGTGGTTAAGACCACTGTTTAACCTCTGAGGGCTGCCCTGGGGGCTGTGTTTGTCAAAGCGATCAGTGTTTGCAGTCACATAATCGGATTGGTGCTGTTTTGGTGTCTACAGATGCCCCTTTTTGGGAAGCGCTACGGGTGACGCAGTGCTGAGCAAAAATAGATAACCAAAGCACTAATGATTAGGGTTTCTTGGTAACCTAACCAACTTTTGATGCCCCAAGTATGGAAAGGGCATGCATTCTTGAATCCTTGCTTCCGACGAGCTAAGGAATTTGATTTCAAGTATTAACCTGTTTTGTTGAGGTGTGACTTGAACTTAGACATTGATCAGTCATGAACAGGCAAAGGGCATTTTTATCCTCAGGGGGAACCTTGTGTTCATGATTCACGAAATGCCAAGTGTTTGATTGATTTGATTGTTGCTTGTTTACTCGCCCCAAGCAGGAGCGTGATTGTCTTTGTCAATGATTCTTTGAATGCATGTCATTTTCCTTAATTGGGTGTGTGATTGTTGGTTGGTGACTAAGTGTGACTACCCCCTCAAGCGACGAATCGATGAGGGAATGACCTTCGTGAGAGAAGCGACGAGTCGCTTGACCCAAGATGACTTGTGCAAGGGTGCCTTAAGAGGGTTTACCGTTAAGCGTGTGCAATTTTTCCAACATTTGGACCTATTTTTGGTGGGTGTTAACCCTTTTGGTGATGCCGTAATGAGGTGAAATCATCGAAAATCTAACTTCCCGTGGAGCGGTCCGGCTATTGTAGCCTTCTTGGGGAAGTAGGAGAGCGATAATTTGGACCTCGACATCGATTTTCTTTGCCTAAAGGTTAAGTGCAAGAGCACTTGTGTCCGGCAATGCTTATTGCTTTGTTTTTATGTTGCATTTTTGTGTTTTTTTTTTTTTGTGACACCATTTGGGGATTAAATTTTAAAACGAACTCCCGTGGAGCGGTCCGGCTATGGTAGCCTTCTTAGGGAGTAGGATAGTGATAATTTGTGACCGATGTCGATTTTAGCTATGCAAGAGGTTAAGTGCAAGAGCACTTGTGTTCGGAAATGTTTATTGTTTTTGTTGACTTTTGTGATTGTTTTTAGTTTTGGGATTAAATTGTCGAAAATCCGTCTTCCGTGGAGCGGTCCGGCTATGGTAGCCTTCTTAGGGAGTAGGATAGTGATAATTTGTGACCCCGATATCGATTTTCTATGCCAAGAGGTTAAGTGCAAGAGCACTTGTGTCCGGCAATGTTTATTGTTTTTTGTTTTTTTGATTTTCTTGAGTTGGCTTTTGTGACGTCGTTTGGGGATTAAATTGTCAAAAATCCATCTTCCCGTGGAGCGGTCCGGCTATGGTAGCCTTCTTAGGGAGTAGGATAGTGACAATGTAGACCCTGACATCAATTTTTCTATGCCAAGAGGTTAAGTGCAAGAGCACTTGTGTCTTGCAATGTTTATTGCTTTTTGTTTTTGTGTTGCATTTATTTGTTGTTTTTGTTGTTTTGATTTTCTTTGATCTTGTGCATGATGGTTGATGAATATGGATGTATGCATGTTGATTTATTTTGATGGATGCATATGCTATGATGAATGCAAATGGTTTTGATTTATATGTGATATGCAGATATGAAATGGATGAATGGGGTTTGTGATGTTTGGCTATGGCACCAAGGACTGTTTAGAACTCTGTTATTTTGTTTTTAGGCGATTGTTGTGATGCATGACTTTGTATGTATACATGTGGTTTTTCTTTTTTGTATTTTTTTGATGGTATTGTAAGGATGAAAAGTAGCGCAGTTGGTTTAGAAATGTAGCTAAGGTTTTCTGAGACTCAGACGGTTTTAACTCACTAGCCATGACTGTACTTTATCTTACAAGACTTTTGAACAAGTTATGAATCGGACTTGTTTTTGACCAAGTTATTTTCACATCCTCGTGTGTGCAATTGAGTTCATTTATGTGGTATTTGTTAGGATACCGCCAAGTGCTGATGGGCTTTCAACCGAACCTGTACTCGAGGATCACCTAATTAGCTCCACGAATTCCTTTGTTGTATGTACTAAGATTAATCTACGGTGTAATCCAGGATGCCATAAGCTAGCTCATCCACATGCAAACATTGATCTGTACGCAAGTTAATGTGACAGATATATCGTCATGCGGGAGGTTTACTTCTATTACCGATAGGCTATCAACCAAATTGGTACTGAAGCTTGCCTTATGACCTATAGAATGTTGAGAGTTCCAGGGATTCAAGGTCAACTCCCTTCTTTTCTTCAATTGTATTGGGATACTTGCTCATTTGTAGTGATGAGATCACTGTTTATTTTGATTTGTTTTTCTTTTGAGCAAGGGATTGGGGATATGGAGTGATGAAAATCACTATTGTTTGTGCCTTTTGATGTGTGCACTGTAGTTTGTCAAATTTTGGAGTTTTGACATTTTGCAAATTTTTTGTGTTTTGCAACTATTGAGAACTTTAGGGATTCTTAGGGAATTGGGTAGGGAGGATGCTTGTCCTTTTGCCAACTCTCAGCATTCTAGGGGTCATTCGCACAGGGGGATGAGCAAGATAACCGTTTCGCTTGTGGTGACCTAGATTACTTTGCAGGTTTCATCTTTCGTTCACACAATTTGGGAATTTTAGTGTTTTAATTTGTGTTGGGATGTTACGTAACAAGGTGTATTTCAAGTATGACTCTACCTTCGTAAAATCTGTTCGACTTGATACACTACATGGCTAAAGAGGAAAATGATGACTGAATCACTGAAACTCTTGGTACATTCCCAGACCACTGACTGTAGTGTGGTAAAAGTTATGCTTGGTGTTTTTGTTGTTTTTGTAAAATGAGACAATGCGGAACAAGATGGACTATCAGAGCTATTGCAGCTTATGGTGCCTTTGACCTGTATGACTACAAATATGCAATGTATGGATGCAATGCTTAATGCAGCTATATATTTTTGTAATTTTGATGGATTGTTTTTTGTGAAGGTGAAGATGAGGTGCGAGAATATGAATTTTTTGATGAATTTGAGTATGCCTAGAATTGAGATGCAAATCTTTGTTGTTTTTGATGATTTTTGTTGTTTTGTTTTTTTGAATTTCTTGATTTTTTTTTGACCAAGTGATTGCGATAATCCTTGGAGCTTTTTGGTTTGACCAAGTGATTGCGATAATCCTTGGAGCTTTTTGGTTGACCAAGAGATTGCGATAATCCTTGGAGCTTTTTGGTTGACCAAGAGATTGCGATAATCCTTGGAGCTTTTTGGAGTGACCAAGAGATTGCGATAATCCTTGGAGCTTTTGGGTGACCAAGAGATTGCGATAATCCTTGGAGCTTTTTGGTGTGACCAAGAGATTGCGATAATCCTTGGAGCTTTTTGGTGACCAAGAGATTGCGATAATCCTTGGAGCTTTTTGGGTGACCAAGAGATTGCGATAATCCTTGGAGCTTTTTGGGTTTGACCAAGAGATTGCGATAATCCTTGGAGCTTTTTGGTGACCAAGAGATTGCGATAATCCTTGGAGCTTTTTGGGTGACCAAGAGATTGCGATAATCCTTGGAGCTTTTGGGTGACCAAGTGATTGCGATAATCCTTGGAGCTTTTTGGTTTGACCAAGTGATTGCGATAATCCTTGGAGCTTTTTGGGTTGACCAAGTGATTGCGATAATCCTTGGAGCTTTTTGGTTTGGATTATGGTTCTTCGAGGGATAGAGGTACCCCAGACTTGATGGTCTTTGCACTTCGGATCCGGCTCTAGAGGTATGGGCATGAATGGATCAGCCCTATGCACGGAGATGAGGACAGGGTCCGCCCGCGGCACTGATGTTGCTATGATGTCTCTTGGTGGAAGTTGCTCTTTGTGTGCCCAAAGTGGCGGATGTAATGCTTGGTCCCACTCGTGGTGGGTTAACGCGCCACTCATGCCCTAGTATTATGTTTATCTGTTGACATGCTTCTTCAAATTTTATGGGATGCCGATGTTGTCGTATGTGATTGTTGTGGGCTATCTCTGTTTCATCCTCACTTTCAGACTAGTGAGTATAGCTCATCAGAATCTGGAGATTCTCGAGACATGGAGGACTGCATCATCAGGTAGCCCTATGGTTAAAGGTTGATCCTCTTCGAAAGGAGCCTTATGTAAGTTGGGCCTTGGGAGCTCCAAAATCTTGGTCTCTACCAACTCTAAGTGCTCTAGCACTTTGCATGTATCAGTGGATTTGAGCTCCTCCTCTTTGGTTGGTTCTTGTTGAGGAACTTGGGGCTTATGGAGGGGTGGCCAGATGGCACCCCCCATGCCTTGGTAGGGCTTTTCATCCCGCTCTTCTTCTCGCTCTAATTCCTTAGAGGCTTCTTGATGAATTTCTAAGGGTGGCTCATAGACCTGGGTGGATTCCTGAGGAAGGCACCCATCATTGGTTATAGGAGCGGCCTCCCGCTCATGTCTAGGAGGCATCGGGGTGGTGCTTCAGGAATCGAGAGAGTAGCCTCCCGCTCCTGTCTAGGAGGTGTTGGGGGTAGCGTTTGATGAGGTCGCGATGACCTGTCTTGCCCCCATGGGTTGTGCCTCTCATAATGTTTTGTCTTATGTGTGTGAGGGGTTGGAGTCTCCTCAGGTAGTTTATAGCGCAACTTATCTGCTTTGCGCTGCATGTATAAGTCTTCTAACTCCTGACGACCTTGCTCTATGCGTAACTCATCCGCTTCGCGTTGCATGCGCTCTCTATCCAAGCGGTGTCGATACTCTATCTCCTGATGACTTTGTTCAAGCCGCGTGATTTGGGCTTGACGGGTGGTATGTCTGGCGACTATCGGGTCAGTTCGGTCTACCCTATTTTGCTCAGGAGGCTCGAATGTTTCTCTTATGTGTTGGCCTCGATCTTGATGATCTAAAATTTCAATGGGTCGCTTCCCTCTGTCGATGTAGGCGGCATGTACTTGAGGCCGCACTGTTTGTTGTCCTCGAGGAATGCGATGATTTTCCTCGTACTCCCTTTCATGTTGGCTCTCCCGCATAGTGTGTTGGAACAACTCATCCTTCTGGCGCTGAAGGTGCTCTTTGTTAATATAGTACAATTCCTCTAAATGTAGTCGCTCTAGTCGCTCTAGCTCAAGTTGCGTGAATTGCATTTGGCGTGCGACGTGCTTGACAGATTCTAAGATGGTTGGTCCTGTCGCCTCATGTCTAGAAGGCCTAGATGCCTCTCCTAGATATTTTTGATCGTAGTGATCCAAGATCTCTATAGGTGACCTCCCTTTGTTGGGGGTAGCGGCATTCCCTCGGGGCTTTGGCCTCAGTGAGTGGTCCTGATAGATAGCAGGTGCGGAGGCATGTTGCTCCCGCGATGTGTATTGTTCTCGAGGAAGGTAGGGATCTTCCTCTTGCTCTCTTTCATAAGTGAAAAAGGGATGGATGGAGTTAGTTCGCCCCGCCTGAAGAGCCTTGTGCTCTGGATTTTTCCTTGTAGTCCTGACAACTAGAGGGGGTGAAGGAAGGATAGTGTAATCAATTGGTTCCTCCCGTCGAACCCTATGTTGACCTAGCGCTTCATCGCGCAGTGACCGCTCATAGCGAGCATCTAAGGGATCTCTCCTATGACTGTACCCCTCATGGAAGGGTATGTGCTGAGTGCTATGTTGAACAGGAGTGCCCCTAGAAGAGGTGCCCCTATAGTCCCTTTCCTTTAAGGTGTGGAGGGGACTGCCTTGTGTGTTAGGTCGCCAAGGTGGTATGACCAAATCCTTGGGATTGTAATGGAGATGACTTGTTCTTCCTTGGATATTCCCCATAGCATCCGCCCGTGATTGGGCTTGGCTATGGGTGAGCACCATGACGATGTCTCTCTAAAAACCCTAAAAATTGAAATGAGTCATATGGGGCCCAAAATTGGTGTGCGCATCCCTCTTATAGTAGATAAGACAAAAATGAAGTTTCAAGTCCTAGCTCTAAATACATTAGGAGATATTGACATCCGAACAGCTCAAAAAGTGCAAAAAATTGCGTGCCCAATTTTAAAACCTAATTTCGGGGCACTAGATGATGGAATTTGGCCCCGAAAACTGACTTTTTTGGCAAATAGAATTCTAGGGAATTATTTGTTTAAAATTATCCCACCTAACTCCCTGTAAAATTTCAAGTCAATCGGAGCTACGGTTGAGAAGTTATGGCCCCGACAAGATGCACTAAAATTTAGGGAAAAATACAAGATTTCCCATATTTTGTTGGATGGTCCCGCATCACTTATGGGCACATTTGGGGTGATTTTGGGTTGACCAAAGGGTTCATGGACACCTTTGGGGCATTTTGGAGTGACCAAGCGATTACGGGAATCCTTGGAGCTTTTTGGAGAAAATGACAAAATGCGTAGATTTTTTATCTTTTTGTTTATGATGATTTTTTTTTTGTCTACACTAAGCAAAAATGAACACACGCATACGCAAACCGTGATTATCTCTTTTAAGGATTAAATGGTGTGTCCTAAACTGGTTTAGTGCATTTTGGTGTTTTGTTTTGTTTTTGTAGGTTTTGAAGATCGTTTAAATGCATTATGACGGCTCATATAACTCCCAAAATGGTAGCCCCTTCAATATACCAACCAGGCCGATATACCAACCTCTCTATATACCCGCCCTTACGAGAGGGAGACTATAGGTACGTGAGAGCAGAAGGTACGTGGTACGTAGGCGGTACTGAAAGGGGATTGTCCTGTTAATGGCACCTACCATAGAAAACTTATCCTCGCGCGCATGGGAATCACCCCAGCGACACTCGGTCGGCTTTCGTCAGGATTTACGCCTAACAACAGTTGACAATCGGGAAATGGATGCAAATCAAGCCAAGGTGGTGATGAAATCCACCAATGGTCTTGATCAAGGGTTGGGGTCTTACGACCAGCTCCTTGGTTTAAAATTGTTGCGTGAAGTGTGTGGGATTCATTTTATTTAACGAAAATGAAACAAGCATGAATGACTTTTCCTATGCAATGCAGGATAAAAATGAAAACAGTCAAAGAAACAGAAACAGAAACAAAAATTTTAACAGAGATTATAAAAATCCCTACCTCTTCTCTGCCTGCTCCAGTTGCTTCTGAATTTCTGCTCTGAAAATCTGCAGGCAGGAATTCGTCCCTCTGGGAGACGAATTGCAGAACAGAATTCGTCCCTCCCAGAGACGAATTTGAATTCGTCCCGGGTCAGACGAATTAGAATAGAATTCGTCCCCCGCCGAGACGAATAGCAGCCTGCAACAAAAAAATGTACTGTCAAGCACAAAACACAAAAATTTAATCGTTTCTCGTGATTTTAAAAACAGGGGACAGGTCCCACCGTGATCGCCACTGAAAGCACGAGATTCCGGCAAAGGAAACACTAATTATGCAACATAAGACGAAATGTAACGCTTTAACCCTATGCACCAAAACAAAGAAAAGAGACAATTTGAAAAGGAAAGAAAAGATGTAAAGAAATCACAGCCCTCTTTATTCAAATATCTTATCCTCGGTTACATAGACGTCTCCTCCCTTTTTAGGGGCTAGGAGCGTTAAATTTGTATTTGTTACAATGTGTGACTTAGTCTTCCTCTTTCCGCGTGCCCACGATTGCAATGGGCGGGCCAAGATGATGCCGCCGCTGATGTCGATGAGTTCTTAACCTCCGCTGCTTCTCCTGCGAACAAAGAAACAACCAAGATGTCAGTAGCATCTGCCGCAAATGAAAAGTGTTTGTTCTTTAAAAATCATGAAATGATGCATGCAAACATTTATCTAAAACAGTAAACAAAATGATTCTAAACGGCCTAAAAACTTGACAGAAGATAGAAAATATTACCAGGAAGGCCACTGCCACTGAGACAGTGGCCAATCTACCTTCAACTGGAATTCGTCCCTGGGTGGGACGATTTCTGACTGCAATTCGTCCCTGGGTGGGACGAATTCTTCTGTGTTGAAGAAGCCGACCTGTCGCTGCTCCAATGTCGATTCCCGAGACCTGCAAAATGCCCGCAAACAGGGGGTTATGTAATTGGGGCCATTTTGGGACGACCCAGATGGTCGGATTCTCCCAATTTGGCCTCTACCCTCGGGAATTTGATCTCGCCACCTGCAAGTCAGTGAAACAACAAAGCGACACAAAACATACTAGAATCCGACCAAAAGTTACGAAATTGCAGCTATGGGTTAACCAAACCTAATAACACAAAATGCAACCTAAAAAGTAATCTAGAATGCTCTAAAACTTAGAAAGTGCTGCGGGGTGCCCAAGTGGGCCTCCCACCGTTGGCACTTGATTTCGGAGCCAATCCACTAGGGATGGGCCCAAAACCTCTTAGGATTGGGGGGTCGGCGAATTGGTTGGTTCAGGTGTCCATGTGTTGGATTTGGGTCAGGTTCGAAGCTTCCAAAGGCCACCCAACAACCTCCCTTGCAAAAGAGATTGGTGGATGTGGGAAGGTGAACCAAAAGGGATGCAAGTGGGTCTTCAACTCGAGCAAGACTTCGTTGCTTGAAAACTCCTTCAACCCGTATATTTTGGGTGAGAAAAGTCCCACCTTTTATAGACCCATGGGGTCTCTTTTGGGAGGGAAGCACAAATGCCATGTGTTGGTCATAGGCGCCATGTGGCAGTCTTGTCTTCCCATGAGGGAGGGGAGTCCTCCATTGACTTGGGCTTTGATAAATGCCTTTTGTGACAGTCTTCTAACGGCCCCTCTGTCCACCTACACACGCGTGCAAGGCAGGAGTCATCAACTGACTGTTCTGGGCTGCCACTTGGCGCCATTTGTCTTTTTGCCCGTTAAGCTTAGAATTCGTCCCACCCAGGGACGGATTCAGAATTCGTCCTGGGGTGGGACGGATTCTATTTTGAATTCGTCCCTGGGTGAGACGAATATCGGGCAAAGTGTCCAAGTGTGCCAAATTGCTTCTTGACCTTACAAAATTGCTATGAAAGTGGTTAAGACCACTGTTTGACCTCTGAGGGCTGCCCTGGGGGCTGTGTTTGTCAAAGCGATCAGTGTTTGCAGTCACATAATCGGATTGGTGCTGTTTTGGTGTCTACAGGTTTTTGATGATTTCACCCCATTATGGCATCACCAAAAGGGTTAACACCCACCAAAAATAGGTCCAAATGTCGAGAAATTGCACATGCTTAAACAGTAAAACATCTAAAGGCACCCTTGCACAAGTCATCTTGGGTCAAGTGACTCGTCGCTTTTCTCATGAAGGTCATTCCCTCATCGATTCGTCGCTTGAGGGGGTAGTCACACTTAGTCACCAATCAACAAGCACACACCCAAACAAATCAATGACATGCATTCAAAGAATCATTGACAAAGACAATCACGCTCCCGCTTGGGGCGGTAAACAAGCAGCAATCAAATTGATCAAACACTTGGTATTCTCGAAGCATGAACACAAGGTTCCCCCCGTGGACAAAAGGTTACGCCCTTTGCCTAATCATGACTGATCAATGTCCAAGCTCAAGTCACACCTCACCAAAATAGGTTAATACTTGAAATCAAATTCCTTAGCTTTTTAAAAGCAAGGATTCAAGAATGCATGCCCTTTCCATACTTGGGGCATCAAAATTTGGTTAGGTTACTAAGAAACCTTAATCATTAGTGCTTTGGTTATCTATTTTTGCTCAGCACTGCGTCACCCGCAGCGCTTCCCAAAAAGGGGCATCTGTAGACACCAAAATAGCACCAATCCAATTATGTGACTACAAACACTGATCGCATTGACACACACAACTTTCAGGGCAGCCCTCAGAGGTCAAACAGTGGTCCTAGCCACTTACACAGCAGGTTAGAAGGTCAAAAAGTAAAACAGAGCAAAAGCAAGCCTTAAGCAAGAACAAGCAAGCCTTAAGCAAAAGCAAACCTTGGCCGAGGGTGTCACGAAATCGCGACGTCACGATTTCATGACGTCGCGAAATCGCGACACCAAAAGCCCAAAGGGGAGCCTTGGCCGAGGGTGTCGTGAAATCACGACGTCGCGATTTCACGACGTCGCAAAATCGCGACACCAAAAGCCCAAAGGGGAACCTTGGCCGAGGGTGTCGCGATTTTGTGACGTCACGAAATCGTGACACCAAAAGCCCAAAGGGGAACCTTGGTCAAGGGTGTCACGATTTCACGACGTCACGAAATTGCGACACCAAAAGCCCAAAGGGGAACCTTGGCCGAGGGTGTCGCGATTTCGCGACATCGTGAAATCACGACACCAAAAGCCCAAAGGGGAACCTTGGCCGAGGGTGTCACGATTTTGCAACGTCACGAAATCACGACACCAAGAGCCCAAAGGGGAACCTTGGCCGAGGGTGTCGCGATTTCGTGATGTCATGAAATCACGACACCAAAAGCCCAAAGGGGAGCCTTGGCCGAAGTGTCGTGATATTGCGACGTTGTGATATCGTGACACTTCGGAATTTTGCGCCTAAGCAGAAATTCAATCAATTAGGGGCAGAAATAAAGCATTCAAAGGCGTCATTAAAACATTTAAAAGCAAAACATTAAAGCCATCAAAGCGGACATTAAAATGAGTGGCAGCTCTTACAGTCAATTATTGTCGCTTGTTGTGCATGCGTGCGTAGGTGGGCAGATTGGCAGTTAGCGACTGTCACAAGGGCAGTCATGTAAGCCCAAGTCAAGGAGGAGTCTCCTCCCCTTTGGAAGGCATGGCCACCATGTGGCATCCCTGTGTGCCCCCTCCAAAGAGACCCCATGGGTCTATAAAATGGCGGACTTTCCCACCCAGAAAAGACAGGTTGACAAGCATTTTTTAACGCAACGAAGTGCTGCTAAACCAGAGACCCGATTGCATCTGTTTCGATTCACCTTTTTCACATCCAGAATCTCTTTCGCAAGAGAGGTTGTTGGGTGGTTTTCGGAAGCGTGAATCGGACCTAAACCCGACATTTTACCACCGTAATCCACCAATTTGCCGACACTATAGTATCTTAGATTTTGGGCCCATCCCTAGTGGATTGGCGTCGAAGTTAAGTTTTCAATGGTGGGCGGCCCGCTCGGGCACCCCGCACGCTCTTAATTTTCAATTTAATTTATTCTGTTAGCACGCGTTTATTTCACTGTTAAATCAACAGGAAAACATAAATTTAATCGATTTATTTCATAGCCGATTTATCGACGTGAAAACACGTGAAATAAACAGCCGATTTAACGTGTTTCGGGTTTATGCTCTTGTTTATTTATGTTTCAGTTTAACTTATTTTAATCTGTTTCTTTTGTTTTGCAAAATACCAACATGCATGTTTTATGTCATTTCACTCTCACGAATGTTTCATTTTAACACAGGTGCTACTAAACGGTTTGTTGTTTCTTTGAATGTAGGAAGAACAGCAAGAAGCGAGGATTCATCAACATCAGCAGCGGCAACACTTTGGCCCGCCCATTTTGCATGTGGGCATGCGGAAGGAGGAAGACTAAGTCACAATTGTAACAAAGATCCATTTAACGCTCCTAGCCCCTAAAAAGGGAGGAGACGTCTTTGTAACCGAGGATAAGAAAATTGAATAAAGAGGGCTGTGCTTTCATACATCTTTCTTTCATTTCCAATTTATCTCCTTTCTTTGTTTCGTGCATAGGATTAAAGCATTATATTTTGTCTTATATTGCATAGCTATAGTTTTCCTTTTATTTCTGGAATCTCATGCTTTCAGTGGTGATCACGGTGGGACTTTGTCCCCTGTTTTTTTTTTTAGATTCAGAAACTAATTGAAATTTATGTTTTTTGCTTAAAGGTACCGGGCCGAATCAGAAACAACTAGTTTGGGCGGAAAAAACAGTCGATTTGAGCAGAAAAAAAAGGTAAGGTTCCAAAGTTGTACCTGCAATTTTTTTTATTATTATTATTTTTTGTTTCTATTTTTTTTCTTTCTGTTAGCTTTTACTTGCTTAGGGAAAGTTGTTTATGCTTGTTTCATTTTTATTAAATAAAATGAACCCCACACACATCACGTGGTAAATTAAACCAAGGAGCTGGTCGTAAGACCCCAGCCCTTGAGCAAGACCAATGGTGGGTTCATCACCACCTTGGCTTAGCTTTGCATCCATTTCCCTAATTGTCACTGTTGTTAGGCATAAATATTGATGAAAGCTGACCGAGTGTCACTGGGGTGATTCCCATGCGCGCGAGGATAAGTCTTCTATGGTAGGTGTCATTAACAGGACAATCCCCCCTTTCATACCGCATATGTTCCACGTACCATTTGCTCTCATGTACCTATAATTTCCCTCTCGTAAGGGCGGGTATATAGAGAGGTTGGTATATCGGTCCGTCAATGGTATATTGAAGGGGTGACCATTTATGGGAGTCATATGAGCCAACATTATGCATTTAAACGTTCTTCAAAACTTGCAAAAACAAAACAAAACATCAAAATGCACTAAACCAGTTTAGGACACACTATTAATCCTTAAAAGAGATAATCACGGTTTGTGTATGTGTGTGTTCATTTCTGCTTAGTGTAACAAAAGAAAAATCATCATAAACAAGATAAAAATCTTCTTAGATAGTAGAGAAGCACCACAACGGTGTACACCCGTAGCCAAGCCCAATCAAGGGTGGACGCTGCGGAAGGTACACAAAGAGAGGGCATTGGTCGCCTTCGCTTTAACCCTAAGGACTTGGCCATACCACCTTGGCGGTCTGGCCTACAAGAGATTCCACATCAGGCCACATCAAAAAGGAATTATTGGGACCCTCCTCATTGGAGTATACCTATTCAACACAGCCCCTTTCGGGAAGAAGCTTTACATGTAGATCTCAATGTAAATAGAAAATTGCCTTTTGAGGCTAGATCTGAGTGGCAACAGCACGATGAAGCGCTAGAGAGACATAGTGTCCATGAGGAGAGACAGCGTGAATACGGTACTCTTCTTTGCCTCCCATTAGAACAGAAAGACAAAATCCAGAGCACAAGGCTCTTTACACAGGGCGAGATCACTCCACCCACCCCTTTCACACTCATGAAAGGGAGTACGAGGAAGACCATTGCATTCCTCAGGAACAACATACAGCGTGGGAACCTTGCATTTTTGCACCTGCTAGATATCATGGTCACCCATCGAGGCCAGAAAATCAAGTAAATGTTGCCTACCTTGACAGAGGGAAGCGACCCATTAAAATTTTAGATCATCAAGATCGAGGCAAACACATAGGAGAAACATTCAACCCTCCTGAGCAAAATAGGGCAGACCAAATTGACCCGACAGTCGCCAAACATGCTGCCCGCCAAGCCCAAATCATGCAGCTTGAGCAAGGTCATCAGGAGTTAGAGTACTTATACCACCTGAATAAAGAGCACATGTAGCACGAAGCGGATGAGTTGCACTATAAACTCCTTGAGAGGGTGCCAACCCCTCGCACCCAGAAAGCAAAACAATATGAGAGGCACAACCCTTTGGTGTAGGACAGGTCTCCATGACCTCGTCAATCTTTGCCTCTAAGACCTTATAGACCCGAGAGGGAGGCCACTCCCCGAAACAATGATGGTTACCCTCAGCGGGGACTCAATCAAGGTCATAGGTCTCACCTAAATACTCCTCAAGAAGTTTATGAGGAGTATGAACCAGAAATAGAACGGGCCGAAACGCCCCATCAAGGCGGGAGGGCTACCATTCGGCCACCCCCCCATAGGCCTCCAGTCTCCCATAACTCACAACGGGAGAAAACAAAAGAGGAAGAAATAAAATCTTTCGATGCATACAAAGCGCTATTAGAGCATTTGGAGTCTGTGGAGACAAAAGCTTTTGGGCATCAAAAGCCCATGTTACGTCAACTCCGCAGTCATCCAGTGCATCCTTCAGTGCCCACACCTCTTTACCTCGAACATTTCAAGTTGCCTCAATTGGCAGTCTTTAAAGGTGAAGAGGACGCACAAGAACATGTCACAAGATTCTTAAGCCAATGCTTCAGCATCCAAGATAATGACGCATTGTTACTTAGGACATTCGTAACCACATTCGCAGGCCCTGCCTCATATTGGTTCACACAGTTACCAAAACACAACATAAACAACCTAGATCAATTAGTAGATGCGTTTCTTGAACGCTTTGCCTTCAACACAAAGAAGAAGGCATCACTGAGTGATCTGGCCAGCCTTAGGCAATATGAGGAAGAAACAATGGCAGCATACGGGAATCGATGGAAGGCTTTGGTTTCTAAGCTACCCTAAACCCTGGATAAACAAGATGAATTAATAATATTAATATAATCTAAATTTTATAAGTATGTGATAAGAGTTGCACTTATGATGAAATAATAACACGTGAAACCAAAGTATTTGATTATAACAATAGTTATATCATATTTAATGAATAATTATCTTTTAAATTTATTGTTCTTACTTTTAAATTAAACATTATATATTGGAAACTATTTAACTGCCTATCACCTTTAATTTTGTATTTATATTTTCACATTTAATTTAATGTAATATTTGCATAAATATTATATATACACAACATACCCCAATGATTCAAACAAAATAATTTAATTAAATATAAATTTTTAAATTTTAATTTAGAGTAAATTTTAATAAACATTAATATATTTATGTAAATCATATGTATAGATTTTGTATAAATATTATATATATACACATCCCAATGATTCAAACAAAATAATTTAATTATGGATTTTTAAATTTTAATTTAAAGTAAAATTTAATAAACATTAAATTTATTTATGTAAAGGATATGTATAGACCCTTTTCGTTTGACTTGCAACTAATGATAATTATTATTTATAATTAAGTGAGGATTCAATATAAACCAATTTGTGCTTTATTTTATTTTAAAATTTATTATAATATAATTTTTATAATTACAATTTGATTTTGAAAAACATATTCATATTTAAACCTTGTTCAAAAATCATATAATGTAGTTTATCATTATTTATTGATACATTAGGACAATAGATAAGGATTATAAGATATAATTATCTTATCTATTTATTACCCTTGCTTCCTTGGGTCTTATACAAAAATGGCATCCTTTATAGGATGTTTTTCACAAAAAAAATAAAAATAAATAAAAATAAATAAAAAATAAAATAAAAAGTAAAAATTATTATATTTATTACCTTGTGAATGAAGTTATCACCATTAATGTCATCTAAATAATTTCTTTACATAAATATAAGATATATTGCATCAAGGTTTTGAATTATCATTATGTGAGCATGTTTTTTCCATATTTAACAAAAATTTATGTAGTTAAAGACACTTAGTAAGTTTTTTTTTTTTTGAGTAAAAGGTAAAAAATTTATTCGAAAAAAAAATTTTGATCAGGTTATACAAATCTATTTTGATATCTTGCTTTTCTTGGCAAAACTCAAAATATAATTTTTTTTGTTTTCTTTTATCTACCCAGGATCTCTGGGGATCCCCTGTTCTTTAAACTTTACCTCTTTAACTGTATATGTCCTCTTCTAACAAAATATTATTTAAGCCCTCTTTTTATTTTTTCTATTCCTAATAGCTTTCATGTTGCATTTGATTCCATAGTTGTGCCCAAATGTTTTGTTCTACCTCTCTCATAGATATTCTTCTTATACTTTGGTCTGCATTGTTTCTAATAACTTCCTTAACATAATTTCTTAGGTCTGCTCTTCCGAACCGAATTCCTCTTTAAAAATCATGTTGTTTTGTTCCAACCATACCTAAATTCCAAGTTGTGCTTAGTGTTTTGTTTTTGAAGGTGTTATGTGACCAATAGTACCAGAAATTACTACCGTTAGGAGCATACCATTTTGTTTGGCTAAATATGAAGTACCACTAATTCTAGATTGTGTGAAAATAGAAACAATAAAAAAGGAGGTAGTTTATAGTTTCTACCTACTGGAAGCACATTACACATCTATCGGGTCCAATGAACCCCTTTCTTATAATATTATTCTGAGTCATAATGCTTTTGTGAGCAACCTACCATATAAAACAATTAACCTTCGCCATATTTTTTCCGAGGGATGTTGTTGGGGTTGGTTCTTGCTACTTTGGTGAGCCTTTCAGTAGCCTTTTTTCACTGTGTAAGTGCCTTGTTTCCCATATCCCCATGCTAGTTGGGTAGGTCCATATTTCCATAGCCATGTTATTTTTTCTAGAATTTCTTTCAGTTCACCTTTTTCAACTTCTTATTCTTCACCTAACCACTGCTCTAAATTTTGCCATCTTCCTGAAGTTGCTAGTTTTTGGCTTTAGGGGATGAGATACTCACATACAAGAGTTTGGCCCATGATTATAAAGAGTCTCTTTCATGCCACTAAGATGAGGGTATTGTTTGATAATAGGAAAAATTCCCAAAAATCATCCCACTATCTCACTTTTGGATCACCTACTTTTCAACCTAGCCAGTTTTTTTTAGGTTTGAATATTTATTAATCATCTAATAAACCTATAATATCATCATAAAAATTAATATTTAATAAATTAATTAAAAAAAAAATATTATATGTAAAAAAAATTATTATGAAATTTTATAAACATCTTAGTCAATTAATTTGTTAGACAAATATAAATTTTAGTATCGAATGTAATTCAACACTAAAAATTATAAACATTAAGATAGTTCAATTTCAATAAAAAAAATTAACTTGAATTTTACAATCTCTATAGATTTATTGATTATCTTTTATCAAATATTTATTTAATTTGATAAGAGAAATATTATGCTTCCATAATTTAAATTGCACTCAAAATTTAAAACGTGTGTGTCAACATAGTCGTCTAACACGTACTCTATAAATCTGGTTCTGTCTGCAACATGACAAACAAAAAGTAGTAGAGCCATTGCAAGGAGAAGTCTTTTTGTTTGAGGTGGACATGGCTTCTGCTTGGAATTCCATTTTATGGATATTTATCGTTATTCTTGTCCTTCCTGTTGGCATTGGAACTGTTGACGCTAGGGCCTACATCCCATACGGTGCTCTTGGAGGCGATCGTGTTTGTAAACCACCTAGAGATTTTCTGGAAAGTCCGATCCCGCCAATCCTTACCATCGCTCCTGCACAACGATTACCCGTTGTGCAAGAGATACTCCTAAATAAATTTAGTATGTATTCTTAGTATTGTTCTAGATAAAATAACATTGAGATGTAATCTCCACCACAGGTATCTCACTGGGATATCTGCAATATTTTATATGAATAAGCGGAGACACTCTTAATTGTTTGCAAGCTTGAAATTTAATAAAAGATTGTCACTTCTTTCATAAGTTATTTTGCGTCTTAGGCAATGTTTTGAAAATATTTAAAAAAGTTTTTTAATTTTTAGATTTTATAGATGATTTATTTAATAATAATAATTTAAAAAAAATTATTTTTATTGAAAATATAGAATTATTATATAAGATTTATACTGATTTAAAAATTTTCTGATTATAAATATCTAAATAGTTTGGTAAAAAAAGTTTAGATAAATATTTTTATAAAATCAAGGAGTGGTTGTTATGATAGATCTATTCTTTATTTTTAAAAACATTATTTAAACATAAAATAAATTGGGTTTTCACCTCAGGAGAAGCATGTTAAAGGCCCGTTAATTTCTGTTGCTGTTACTTTTTTTTTCTAAATAATGAGTTTTATTTATGTCATTAGTTGTTATCTTTTGAATGTAATAATTATATTTTATAGAAGGTACATTTTTATCGCAATATAACCTTATGAAGCTTATGTATTCCTCTAATAACAATACTTACTTTTTATAGAAGGTACATTTTTGTCACAATATAAAGTTTACCAATTCCTCCAATAACAATACTTACGTTTTAAACAAAACATTTTTCTACTTAAAAGTTTATAAGAATAAAAAAAATATTTTTAGCTTATATTATGAAGAGAAAAGGTAACATTAAATCACCCTCCTATAATCTTCTACCATTTTTAAAATATCCAACTACTAGTCGTTGACCAACACCACGGAGAACTAGGTAGAAAATCGGGGAAATCCCGTTTACATGAAAACCAAATTTAGCACTCCATGAAACATGGTCAAAAACATTGTCCATATCAAGTTTAGGAAGGAGGCTCAACTTAAGGAGCTCATGAGTTATAATAATGTCATCCGTAACGAGTCTTCTTGTATAAAATTTTTGTAACAAGAATCAATAATGATTGGCAATAAAAATTTCATCCAATTAACAATGACTTTTAAAATACTCATTTTAATTATACTTTTTATTTTAACATTGTTATAGATACATTAATATGTTGGAATTTTCCCTATGTCCTAAATTCTAAAGCATTAATATTTAATATTTAGAATTATGTTGTTAGGATTCCTATTTACCTAGCATTCCTAGGTAGTGTCATCAATAGTTGATTTGTTAGAGGATTTATCTAAATCAACTCTAGACATAGACTATTTATGAATTAGTTGGTCAAAGTTTATTTTTTCTATCAAAGCCTATATAAGACTGTAAGTTTCCTTTGATCAATAGAACAATTAGACCATTGTTACTCATTTGGTATCAGAGTGTCTGAGTTGAGTTCACCAGTTGCTATGAGTACATTGAAAAAGAGACCTATGCTCATTTGGTTGAGTTCTCCGATTTGATGCATTGTTGAAAGATAAGTGCTCATCCACATAAGAAATTTATCTGTGTAAGAAGACTTGCGCGCTATAAAACATTGTGATATTCTCATTATAGTGAAAAGTGCATGAAGACGTGTGGAGCTAGCTAGCATGTGAAGGACGCCACAAAGAAAATAGATCCATTTGAACTTATTTTGAAGGGATTACGTTTTAATTAGGAGAGTGGAGTGAACGCATCATCGAGATTTCAAACAAACAAATTCTCACGAAGAGAGAGAAGTCCAGTGAAAGGGACTGAATCGGGTGTGTCGTCTAGATTTTAGAGGAGTGAAATCATGTCAATATTTTCTAGGAAATGTGCATATATCTGCGATCGTATGAGAAGGGAGATCATATTTTGAGGAAAAGGTGCATGGGAGTAGTTCTATGGAAGACACCCATGCAGATCTAAGTTTTTTTGGTAATGCAACTGAAAGCACGAGATTCCGGGCAAAGGAAACACTAATTGCGATGCATTCAAAATCAAATGCGCTTAAGTCCTAGAAACGTAAAGTGCATGAAATGGAAAAGAAACGCATTGGAAGAGACACAAGCAAATGGAGAAAACACAGCCCTTTCATTAATATCCCTTGATCTCCGTTACAATGACGTCTCCTCCCTTTTCGGGGGCTAGGAGCGTTAAAAGAATTCGATTACAATCACTCAATGTTCCTCTTTCCGCGTGCCCACGATTGCAATGGGCGGGCCAAGATGATGCCGTCGCTGATGTCGATGAGTTCTTCACCTCCGCTGCTTCTCCTACGAACAAAGAAACAACCAAGATGTCAGTAGCACTTGCTGCAAGTGAAAAGTGTTCGTTCTTCTAAAATCATCAAAAGATGCATGCAAACATTTATCTAAAACAGTAAACAAAATGATTCTAAACAGCCTGAAAACTTGCCAGAAGACATAAAATGTTACCAACAGGCCATTGCCACTGAGACAGTCGGCCAATCTGCTTTCAACTGGAAATCGTCCCTGGGTAGGACGATTTTTGACTGTAAATCGTCCCTGGGTGGGACGATTTCTTCTATGTTGGGGAAGTCGAACTGACACGCTCCAATGTCGACTCCCGAGGTCTCCAAAACACCTGCAGACAGAGGGGTTATGTAATTGGGGCCATTTTGGGACGACCCAGATGGTCGGATTCTCCCAATTTGGCCTCTACCCTCGGGAATTTGATATCGCCTCCTGCAAGTTAGTGAAACTACAAAACGACACAAAACATACTAGAATCTGATCAAAGGTTACGAAATTGCAGCTATGAATTCACCAAACATGATAACACAAAATGCAACATGAGAAAATAAACTAGAATGCTCTAAAACTTAAGAAAAGTGCGGGGGTGCCCAAGTGGGCCTCCCACCGTTGGCACTTGATTCCGGCGCCAATCCACTAGGGATGGGCCCAAAACCTCTTAGGATTGGGGGGTCGGCGAATTGGTTGGTTCAGGTGTCCATGTGTTGGATTTGGGTCCGGTTCAAGCTTCCAAAAGCCACCCAACAACCTCCCTTGCAAAAGAGATTGGTGGATGTGGGAAGGTGAACCAAAAGGGATGCAAGTGGGTCTTCAACTCGGCAAGCACTTCGTTGCTTGAAAACTCCTTCAACTCTGTATATTTTGGGTGAGAAAAGTCCCACCTTTTATAGACCCATGGGGTCTCTTTTGGGAGGGAAGCACAAATGCCATGTGTTGGTCATAGGCGCCATGTGGCGGTCTTGTCTTCCCATGAGGGAGGGGAGTCCTCCATTGACTTGGGCTTTCATAATCGCCCTTGTGACAGTCCTCAAACGGCCTATTTGTCCACTCACACACGCGTGCGAGGCAGGAGTCATCAACTGACTGTTTTGGGCTGCCACTTGGCCTCATTTGTCTTTTTGCCCGTTAAACTTGGAAATCGTCCCTGGGTGAGACGATTTCAGAAATCGTCCCTGGGTGAGACGATTTCAAGTTAGCAATCGTCCCTGGGTGAGACGATTACTAGGCAAAGTGTCTAAGTGTGCCAAATTGCTTCTTGACCTCACAAAATTGCTATGAAAGTGGTTAAGACCACTGTTTGACCTCTGAGGGCTGCCCTGGGGGCTGTGTTTGTCAAAGCGATCAGTGTTTGCAGTCACATAATCGGATTGGTGCTGTTTTGGTGTCTACAGATGCCCCTTTTTGGGAAGCGCTGCGGGTGACGCAGATGCTGAGCAAAAATAGATAACCAAAGCACTAATGATTAGGGTTTCTTGGTAACCTAACCAACTTTTGATGCCCCAAGTATGGAAAGGGCATGCATTCTTGAATCCTTGCTTCCGACGAGCTAAGGAATTTGATTTCAAGTATTAACTCTGTTTTGGTGAGGTGTGACTTGAACTTAGACATTGATCAGTCATGAACAGGCAAAGGGCGTTTTTATCCTCGGGGGAACCTTGTGTTCATGATTCACGAAATGCCAAGTGTTTGATTGATTTGATTGTTGCTTGTTTACCGCCCCAAGCAGGAGCGTGATTGTCTTTGTCAATGATTCTTTGAATGCATGTCGTTTTCCTTAATTGGGTGTGTGATTGTTGGTTGGTGACTAAGTGTGACTACCCCCTCAAGCGACGAATCGATGAGGGAATGACCTTCGTGAGAGAAGCGACGAGTCGCTTGACCCAAGATGACTTGTGCAAGGGTGCCTTTAGAGGGTTTACCGTTAAGCGTGTGCAATTTTTCCAACATTTGGACCTATTTTTGGTGGGTGTTAACCCTTTTGGTGATGCCGTAATGAGGTGAAATCATCGAAAACCTATCTTCCCGTGGAGCGGTCCGGCTATTGTAGCCTTCTTGGGGAAGTAGGAGAGCGATAATTTGGACCTCGACATCGATTTTCTTTGCCTAAGAGGTTAAGTGCAAGAGCACTTGTGTCCGGCAATGTTTATTGCTTTTGTTTTATGTTGCATGTTGTCTGTTTTTGTTGTTTTTTTTTTTTGTGACACCATTTGGGGATTAAATTTTCGAAAATCCGTCTCCCGTGGAGCGGTCCGGCTATGGTAGCCTTCTTAGGGAGTAGGATAGTGATAATTTGTGACCCTGATGTCGATTTGCCATGCCAAGAGTTTAAGTGCAAGAGCACTGTGTATGGGGGGAAAATAAATTTTGGAGTTATGGTAGCCTTTTGGAGTAGGATAGTATAATGTGCCGTTTTCTTGCAAGAGGTTAAGTGCAAGAGCACTTGTGTCTGGCAATGTTTATTGCTTTTTGTGTTGTTTTGATTTTCTTGTTGTTTTTGAGTGGGCTTTGACCCTTTTGTGACGTCGTTTGGGGATGAAATTGTCGAAAATCCGTCTTCCCGTGGAGCGGTCCGGCTATGGTAGCCTTCTTAGGGAGTAGGATAGCGACAATGTAGACCCTGACATCAGTTTTTCTATGCTAAGAGGTTAAGTGCAAGAGCACTTGTGTGCGGCAATGTTTATTGCTTTTTGTTTTTGTGTTGCATTTATTTGTTGTTTTTGTTGTTTTGATTTTCTTTGATCTTGTGCATGATGGTTGATGAATATGGATGTATGCATGTTGATTTATTTTGATGGATGCATATGCTATGATGAATGCAAATGGTTTTGTATTTATATGTGATATGCGAGATATGAAATGGATGAATGGGGTTTGTGATGTTTGGCTATGGCACCATAGACTGTTTAGAACTCTGTTATTTTGTTTTTAGGCGATTGCTTGTGATGCATGACTTTGTATGTATACATGGTTTTTTTTTTTTTGTATTTTTTTGATGGTATTGTAAGGATGAAAAGTAGCGCAGTTGGTTTAGAAATGTAGCTAAGGTTTTCTGAGACTCAGACGGTTTTAACTCACTAGCCAAGACTGTACTTTGTCTTACAAGACTTTTGAACAAGGTATGAGTCAGACTTGTTTTTAACCAAGCTATTTCACATCCCTGTGTGTGCAATTGAGTTCGTTATTGTGGTATTTATCAGGATACCGCCGATGCCAGATGGGCTTTCAACCGAACCTGTACTGAGGATCACCTAATTAGCTCCACTAACTCCTTTGTTGTATTTAGTTAGATTAATCTATTGTGCTATCCAGGTATACCATAAGCTAGCTCGTCCACATGCAAACATTGATCTGTACGCAAGTTAATGTGACGAGATATATCGTCATGCGAGAGGTTTACCGCCGGTTATCGATAGGCTATCAACCAAACCGATACCGAGGCTTGCCTTATGACCTTTTAGAATGCTGAGAGTTCCGGGGATTCAAGTTCCACTCCCTTCTTTTCTTCAATTGTATTGGGATACTTGCTCGTTTGTAGTGATAAGATCACTGTTTATTTTGATTTGTTTTTCTTTTGAGCAAGGGATTGGGGATATGGAGTGATGAAAATCACTATCGTTTGTGCCCTTTGATTTTTGCACTGTAAGATGTCAAGTATTTGATTTTTGACATTTTGCAAATTTTTGATGTTTTGCAACTATTGAGAACTAGGGATTTTTAGGGAATTGGGTAGGGAGGATGCTTGTCCTTTTGCCAACTCTCAGCATTCTTGGGGTCATTCGCACAGGGGGATGAGCAAGATGACCGTTTCGCTTGTGGTGACCTGGATTACTACGCAGGTTTCATCTTTCGTTCACACAACTCAGGAATTGTTTAATGTGTTCAGTTTGTGTTGGGATGTTACGTAACAAGGTGTATTTCAAGTATGACTCTACCTTCGTAAAATCTGTTTGACTTGATACATTACATGGCTAAAGAGGAAAATGATGACTGAATCACTGAAACTCTTGGTACATTTACAGACCACTGACTGTAGTGCGGTAAAAGTTATGCATGGTGTTTTTGTTGTTTTTGTAAAATGGAACAATGCGGAACAAGATGGACTAGTAGAGCAATTGCAGCCTATGGTGCCTTTGACCTATACAACCATGAATATGCAATGTGTGGATGCAATGCTTAATGTAGCTACATATTTTTGTATTTTTGATGGATTGATTTTTGTGAATATGAAGATGCCTAGATATGAGATGCAAATTTTTGTTGTTTTTGATTATTTTATTTTTGACCAAGTGGTTGTGGACATCATTGGAGACTTTTGGTGACCAAGTGATTGCGATAATCCTTGGAGCTTTTTAGGTTTTGACCAAGAAATTGCGATAATCCTTGGAGCTTTTTGGGTTTGACCAAGAATTTGCGATAATCCTTGGAGCTTTTTGGGTTGACCAAGAGATTGCGATAATCCTTGGAGCTTTTTGGTTTGACCAAGAGATTGCGATAATCCTTGGAGCTTTTTGGGTTGACCAAGAGATTGCGATAATCCTTGGAGCTTTTTGGGTGACCAAGAGATTGCGATAATCCTTGGAGCTTTTTGGGTTGACCAAGAGATTGCGATAATCCTTGGAGCTTTTTGGGTTGACCAAGAGATTGCGATAATCCTTGGAGCTTTTTGGGTTGACCAAGTGATTGCGATAATCCTTGGAGCTTTTGGGGTGACCAAGTGATTGCGATAATCCTTGGAGCTTTTTGGGTGACCAAGTGATTGCGATAATCCTTGGAGCTTTTGGGGTGACCAAGTGATTGCGATAATCCTTGGAGCTTTTGGGGTGACCAAGTGATTGCGATAATCCTTGGAGCTTTTTGGTTTGGATTATGGTTCTTCAAGGGATAGAGGTACCCCCAGCTTGATGGTCTTTGCACTCTGGATCTGGCTCTAGAGGTATGGGCATGAATGGATCTTCCCTAGGTGCGAATTTTGCGAAAAGGAGGGCGGGGTCTTCCCTCGGCACTACTCTTGTCTGATGGGATCTCGAGGTGGACGATGCTCATCTTGAATTTGGAGCCATGGATCCAACACTTGGTCCCACCTCGCTGGGTCTACATGCCATTCATGCCCCAGCGGTATGCCCATCTGTCCCATTAGATCTTCATGAGTTAGAGCGCGGTGATGTCGTCGTGCATGTCTGAGATAGTCCATTTCAGTTTCATCTTCTGAATCGCTTTCATAGATCCAAAATTGTTCATCCTCTTCAGCATCCGTTGCTTGCGACATTGAGGATTCTTCCTGTTCCGGTGAATTAATCTGGTCCCATTGCGATTGTTCCACTCTTGGTGGAGGGACCTGATTCTCTTGAGACTTGTGTTGTTTCATCCGGCACCTCTAAGGGGAACAACTTCGGAAAGATGTCCGGCAGTCGTTGATGTTCTCTTTGAGGATTACTATCCGAACTTTCACCTCTCTCTAGCAAAGGAGAGGGATTATTGTTGTTTCTAGGGGTGTTTGTTGACCATGGGAGGTAGTCTCCCAATGTGTATTCTGTATTTGGATTGGCATAAGGGTCTAATGCCAATCCCCCCTTGTTGCCTATTTCTAGGCCTTGCATATTTTCAACCAAGATGTCTAATGGCAGGGGATGGTTGAACCCTACCCCTGACTTGTCATATGGCATCTGATATCTTGGTTGGCAAAGGATCCGCATCCCTTGCTCATATCTGCCTAGCCCGTATCCATGCCAATTGCATTGGCCTAGATATTTTAGGGCAAATTCTGGGTTTGACAGATAATTGATGTTTTCAACAAAAGGTTCTTCGTCTGTTTCCTTTTGTTGGCATGGTTCAAGACCATGATCAAGGCCCCCATACACAAAATTTGTCTGGTTCGGTGGGTAGCCTAGAGGAACAATTGTCCCTATGGGAAGGCGAGGTCTTCCCATGTCCTGTACTGACTCCAATGTGGGGGTTGCCACAATGTTTTGCACTAAGTACTCCCCCAGGCCCGTACTGGCCATTTCAACAGTGATTGTTGATGATTGGGTGGGAGGAAACGGTAGTCCTTCCTGAGTCCATTCCATGTTTGGTTGTTCAGGAGTCTTGGTTTCTGTTGTGTTGGGTGTTTCCTCTGTTGATATCGTTGAGATTGTGGGCAACCTTTCTTCTAGAGGCTTAACCTCTTCCATGATTTGTTTTCCCTTGTCCTTCTGTTGGGCCATGATAGGTGGCGTTGATGATGAAGGAGCAGGTGATGAAGTCTCACCTGGCTGGGATTTTGTCTTGTTGGCCACCAGTGGTGCCTGCGGTATTGGACCCTGTTTAGATGGATTTAATTGGAAATCCAAATGCGTTGAAGGGAGGGTCGATTGAGGTATGAATTGTACCACATTGCAATACTTGAAGGGCTCTAAGTCCATTGGGACTACATGTATTTCCCCTTCATAAGCATACTTTAAGCATTGGTGGGCGATCGAAGGGACACACTTCATGTCCCTGATCCAAGGCCGCCCTAGTAGTATATTATAAGCCATTTCACCTTCCAGAACATGGCACAGTGTAGGTATTGACTTTTGTCCTACCTGGACTGGCAGAACGACTGTGCCGACTATCGAGCATATTGCATCATTAAAAGCTCGCAGTGTGTACGTGGAGGCTGTGATGTGAGAGGCTGGTAGCTTCAAATGCTTTAAGGCTGCAGTGGTTATGATGTTACTGGACGAGCCAGTATCTATCAGCACTCTCTTGTATGGAATCCCGTTGACCCGCACGATAACGTGCAAGGGTGGATCTGCCATGTCATTTGATATCGTTTTGACCTCATCTTCTCTGAATGTGATGACCGGCTCCGTACATTGTTTCACATGTCCCACGAAGGCGTTGAAAGAATTTGCCTCGTGGGGTTGTAATTCAATGGCTTTTAAAATGTCCATAAGAGCTTCTCTATGGGGAGCTGATTGTTGAATAAGCTCGTAGATGGACAGCCTAGCCGACGTGGTCCGCAAACTCTACGTGAGTTTGGTTCGTATCGTGACCTCAGGTCTAGGCGGAGGTAACTGCGTTGGGCATTGTTGAGGATGCGATGTTGCCGGAACTTCCCTCGTAGCTACCTCAGGGGCAGCTGTCGGGTACCTTCTGTTCCTTGTTACTATGCTAATCATTCCCACAAATCCCTATGTGGGAAGATCTTGTCGCACCTCGTTAATCTGGAGTGGTTTTGTCTGTGCCTCATGGGCTGGCAAGGGGTCCTTGAATACCCCCATTTGTTGGTTGTTTGGTGCGATGGGGTTGTCCACAACCAATGTTCTATTGTCGATCAAATCCTGGACTAGGTCTTTGAATTTCAAGCACCCATTCAAGTCATGTCCTCCGCGCCTATGGAATCTACAATACAATTCCTCTCTGTACCCCCTAGGCTTGGGAATGTTAGGGTCTATAATTTGGATTTTCGACAGAGTGACTAAATTTTCCGTTGACAAGCGGTCAAATAAGGAGTCCCTAGACTCCGCATATGGGGTGAAATTTTGCCTAGGGCGACGCGGGTAATTCTGCTCCTGTCTTCTATTATCTCTTTCATAAGCAGGAGGCACTGCCTGGTAGTTAGCCTTTTGAGGCTGCGTTTCTTGCACAAGCGCGGGAACATTTATCGCAACTTGGTTGACTGCAGCGTGTTGTGGTTGCGTTGTCCCACTTTTAGTGGTTTTATTCCACTCTTTCTTCTTAGGCTTGGCAATTGCGCCTTCGCCTATCTTAATCTCTTCTATGACTCTGGCTTGCGCCAAAGCTTCTTCTAAGCTGTCGTATTGTCGCAGCAACAATAGACCAGAGATTGATTTTAAGCAACTTTTTGCGAACATCTACGTGAGATCAGACATAGGAGGACGGTAGGGTAACCTAGAAAGCAAAGCTCTCCATCGATTCCCGTACGCTGCCATTGTTTCCTCTTCAAATTGCTTGAGGCTCGCTAAATCACTTAGTGATGCCTTCTTCCTTGTGTTGAAGGCAAAGCGTTCAAGAAACGCGTCTACTAATTGATCTAAATTGCTTATGTTGTGTTTGGGCAGTTGTGTGAACCAATCCGAGGCAGGGCTTGCGAATGTGGTTATGAATGTTCTAAGCAACAATGCGTCATTATCTTGGATGCCGAAGCATTGGCTTAGAAATCGTGTAACGTGTTCTTGTGCGTCCTCTTCACCTTTAAAAACTGCCAATTGAGGCAACTTGAAGTGTTCGGGGTAAAGAGGTGTAGGCACTGAGGGATGCACCGGATTACTATGGAGTAGACGTAATGTGGGTTTTTGATGCCCAGCAACTTTTGTCTCCACAGACTCCAAACGCTCCAATAGCGCTTGGTATGCATCGGAAGATTTTATTTCTTCCTCTCTTGTTCGCTCTTGTTGCAAGTTACGGTAAAGCGGAGGCCTATGGAGGGGTGGCCGAATGGCATCCCTCCTGCCTTGATGGGGAGTTTCAACATATTCCTCTTCTGGTTCATACTCCTCGTAAAATTCTTGAGGAGTCTCTAGGCGAAACCTATGACCCTGATCAAGCTCTTGTTGAAGGTACCCATCATTGTTTCGGGGAGTTGCCTCCCTCTCGAATCTATGAGGTCTTGGAGGCAGAGCTTGACGAGGTCGTGGAGACCTGTCCTGCACCAACGGATTACGCCTCTCATACTTTTCAGCTCTTTGGATGCGAGGGGTTGGCCCCCTCTCAGGTATTTCATAGCGTAACTCATCCGCTTCGCGTTGCATGCGTTCTCTATCCAAGCGGTGTCGGTACTCTATTTCTTGATAACTTGGTTTAAGCCGCATGGTTTGGGCTTGACGGGTGGTATATCTGGCGACAACTGGGTCAATTTGGTCTACCCTATTTTTCTCAGGAGGTTCGAATGTTTCTCCTATGTGTTTACCTCGAGTTTGCTGATCTAAGGTTTCAATGGGTCGCTTCCCTCTGTCGAGGTAAGCGGTATGTGCTCGAGGTTCTGGCCTCAAGGGGTGATCATGATATCCTGCTGGTGCGGAAATGCAAGGTTCCCACGTTGTTTGTTGCCCTCGAGGAATGCGATGGCTTTCCTCGTACTCCCTTTCACGGGTGTGAAGGGGGTGGGCGGAGTTAGGTCGCCCTATGTAAGGAGCCCTGCGCTCCGAATTTGGTCTCTCTGTTCTGATGATAGGTAAAGAAGGGACGCCATATCCACGTTGCCCCTCCAAATGGACGGTGTGCCTGTCTAGCGCTTCATCGCGCGGTGGCCACTCATGCCTAACTTCAAGAGGTGATTCTCTATTTATGTCAAGGTCTACATGTAAGGCATCTTCCCGAAAGGGGCTGCTTTGAATAGGCATACCCCACCGAGGATTCCGAATTGGATTCTTTTGTAGGTTAGACCTATAAGGCGGTATGACCAAATCCTCGGGATCGAAGCGAAGGTGACTTGTGCCTGCTTCTTGTGTACCTTCTGGAGCTTCCGCCCTTGATTGGGCTTGATCGCGGGTGTACACCATTGCGGTGCTTCTATGCTATCTAAATAAGTTTTTATCTCGTTTATGATTTTTTTTTGTCTACACTAAGCAAGAATTAAGCACACACATTCACAAAACCGTGATTATCTCTTTTAAGGATTATTGGTGTGCCCTAAACTGGTTTAGTGCATTTTGGTGTTTTGTTTTGTTTTTGTAGGTTTTGAAGATCGTTTAAATGCATTATGACGGCTCATATAACTCCCAAAATGGTAGCCCCTTCAATATACCAACCAGGTCGATATACCAACCTCTCTATATACCCGCCCTTACGAGAGGGAGACTATAGGTACGTGAGAGCAGAAGGTACGTGGTACGTAGGCGGTACGGAAGGGGGATTGTCCTGTTAATGGCACCTACCATAGAAAACTTATCCTCGCGCGCATGGGAATCACCCCAGCGACACTCGGTCTGTCTTTCGTCAGGATTTACGCCTAACAACAGTTGACAATCGGGAAATGGATGCAAATCAAGCCAAGGTGGTGATGAAATCCACCAATGGTCTTGATAAAGGGCTGGGGTCTTACGACCAGCTCCTTGGTTTAAAATTGTTACGTGGAGTGTGTGAGGTTCATTTTATTTAGCGAAAATGAAACAAGCATGAATGATTTTCCCTAAGTATGCGAGGATAAAATGAAAACAAGTCAAAGAAACAGAAAATAGAAATAGAAAATTTAACAGAGATGATAAAATCCCTACCTCTTCTCTGCCTGCTCCAGTTGCCTCTGAATTTCTGCTCTGAAAATCTATAGACAGAAAATCGTCCCCTGGTGAGACGATTTACAGAACAGAAATCGTCCCTGGCAGAGACGATTTTAAAATCGTCTCAGGGTGAGACGATTTCCAATAAAGTAATCGTAACAGTCAGAGACGGTTAACAGTCTGCAAAAAAAAATGTACCTGTAAAACACAAAACACAAAAACCCGATTAGTTTTCTGTGATCTTAAAAATAGGGAACAGGTCCCACCGTGATCGCCACTGAAAGCACGAGATTTCGGGCAAAGGAAACACTAATTGCGATGCAACCAAAATCAAATGCGCTTAAGTCCTAGAAACGTAAAGTGCATGAAATGGAAAAGAAACGCATTGGAAGAGACACAAGCAAATGGAGAAAACATAGCCCTTTCATTAATATCCCTTGATCTCTGTTACAATGACGTCTCCTCCCTTTTCGGGGGCTAGGAGCGTTAAAAGAATTCGATTACAATCACTCAATGTTCCTCTTTTCGCGTGCCCACGATTGCAATGGGCGGGCCAAGATGATGTCACCGCTGATGTCGATGAGTTCTTCACCTCCGCTGCTTCTCCTGCGAACAAAGAAACAACCAAGATGTCAGTAGCACCTGTTGCAAGTGAAAAGTGTTCGTTCTTCTAAAATCATCAAAAGATGCATGCAAACATTTATCTAAAACAGTAAACAAAATGATTCTAAACAGCCTAAAAACTTGCCAGAAGACAGAAAATGTTACCAACAGGCCATTGCCACTGAGACAGTCGGCCAATCTGCTTTCAACTGGAAATCGTCCCTGGGTAGGACGATTTCTGACTGTAAATCGTCCCTGGGTGGGACGATTTCTTCTATGTTGGGGAAGCCGAACTGACACGCTCCAATGTCGACTCCCGAGGTCTCCAAAACACCTGCAAACAAAGGGGTTATGTAATTGGGGCCATTTTGGGACGACCCAGATGGTCGGATTCTCCCAATTTGGCCTCTACCCTCGGGAATTTGATATCGCCTCCTGCAAGTTAGTGAAACTACAAAGCGACACAAAACATACTAGAATCTGATCAAAGGTTACGAAATTGCAGCTATGAATTCACCAAACAGAAAACACAATATGCAGCATGAGAAAATAAACTAGAATGCTCTAAAACTTAGAAAGTGCGGGGGTGCCCAAGTGGGCCTCCCACCGTTGGCACTTGATTCCAGCGCCAATCCACTAGGGATGGGCCCAAAACCTCTTAGGATTTGGGGGTCGGCGAATTGGTTGGTTCAGGTGTCCATGTGTTGGATTTGGGTCATATTCAAGCTTCCAAAAGCCACCCAACAACCTCCCTTGCAAAAGAGATTGGTGGATGTGGGAAGGTGAACCAAAAGGGATGCAAGTGGGTCTTCAACTCGACAGCACTTCGTTGCTTGAAAACTCCTTCAACTTTGTATATTTTGGGTGAGAAAAGTCCCACCTTTTATAGACCCATGGGGTCTCTTTTGGGAGGGAAGCACAAATGCCATGTGTTGGTCATAGGCGCCATGTGGCAGTCTTGTCTTCCCATGAGGGAGGGGAGTCCTCCATTGACTTGGGCTTTCATAACTGCCCTTGTGACAGTCCTCAAACGGCCTATTTGTCCACTCACACACGCGTGCGAGGCAGGAGTCATCAACTGATTGTTCTGGGCTGCCACTTGGCCTCATTTGTCTTTTTGCCCGTTAAACTTGGAAATCGTCCCTGGGTGAGACGATTTCAGAAATCGTCCCTGGGTGAGACGATTTCAAGTTAGCAATCGTCCCTGGGTGAGACGATTACTGGGCAAAGTGTCTAAGTGTGCCAAATTGCTTCTTGACCTCACAAAATTGCTATGAAAGTGGTTAAGACCACTGTTTGACCTCTGAGGGCTGCCCTAGGGGCTGTGTTTGTCAAAGCGATCAGTGTTTGCAGTCACATAATCGGATTGGTGCTGTTTTGGTGTCTACAAGAAAATCGGATACTACCATAACAAGAGTAGTAATACAACCACGACAAAATCCTATGATGAAAGATGGTGCTCTTATAGAAAATGATAAGGCCTCATAATCATAACGAGTTCTAATAGGTTAATTGGTGTTACATTTCTCATTTTGGTTTTTTTGCAACCCATGAAATTATATCTATCAAACAACTCTCGTGCAGTAAACCTCCATCTCGGATCTGCCCTCTAAATCGACAACTACATGTAGAGGATATTGTGTACTACATAAGTATTCAAGGAGAGGTGTGTGAAGGAAAGCACCAGTAAGTGTTTGAGGTGTTGAATACCCTTTGCAATGAGATCGGTTGGATTTTCTAGGAGGACAGCACCACATATCGTAAGCCCAGTGCCACCGTACCAGGCTAGCCTGGAATCATTGTCATTTGTGAGTCTGGCATCATCGTCCTACGTGGATGAGAGCTCAATCATCCCATGGCTAAATAATAGGAGTTGACATACCCACGGAGGAGGTTTTGTGCCCAGTGTGTGATACTCATATGCAACAGTTGGTTGGATTTAATGATATGCGCACGTGAAAAAAATATGTGCCAATGTATGTGAGAAGGACGATTTTATGGAGAGATGATTTCTTGTGAACAACAACGTGGAAAGGTTGTACGTTTTGAGGAAAGCTAGAAATGTTGTACATGGAGAATTCTGGTTTCCAAAAGTTAGTCATACAAAAATAAACATTGTTTGTAGTAGGTTGTAGTTTATATGATAGTTTACATCCACAAACAAAAGTATTTTGTAGTTTTTTGTTGAGGATAGATTACAGAGAAATAGTTTCATTATTGCACAAGTTTTGTTGATTGGCATAAATAGTTGCTAATAATAATCTTCCCATTTCTGAGTTTATGGATTGGACTATGAGTATTGGTCTATCAATGTGAAGATATTACTCATAGGCAAAGGTTTGTGGGACATTGTAGTAGATGGCTACAATGAACTAGCTGATTGGAAAATTTTAAATGCAGCTGATAGAAATAATAAGAAGGATGCCCAAAATAAGAATTATTTTTCTCTCTACCATCTCCAAGCAACTTTGGAGAAAAGTATCTTTCCTAGGGTTGCTTCTTGTTTAACAACCCTAGAAGCATGGAATGCCTTGAGAGATAGTTATCAAGGGAGCAATCAAGTGAAGCAAGTAAGGCTTCAAACTTTGAAGAGATATTTTGAGAATTTCAAAATTTAAGAATATGAAAGAGTAGGATATTACTGTGTAAGAGTCAAAGCAATTGGAAATAAAATGAGACACTTGGAGAGGATGTAAAAAATGAAGTTGTTGTGAAACAAGTGTTGAGAATACTTCTTCATAAGTGGAATCATATTGCAATCATTATTGAAGAATCAAAATATCTTTATAATCTCACATTTGATGCACTAATTGGTTCTCTTACAATTTCAAGTTTGAAGGATGCTCTTACTTTTTATGTGAAGTATTTTAAATTTAAATTGTATGTTGATATATATACTTTTGTTTGTGCTTACATTCTCCTATCTTGCACCTTGAAAATCAATGTAAAATGTAGTCTTTAAATCACAATAGGAGAGGAGATTCTAGCATCATTACTATGGTGGTTATACAACGTATAGTTCAGGATTATGGCAAGGTTGTCACAAGTTCAAACTTTTATGCTACCCTTTTACAAATGAGGATAGGGGATAGGAGGATAGTTTATGCATAGAATGTAGGGAACTACGGATTGGAATTACATTCATAGTAGTCCAAAGATTCATTAGGCTTATATATTATCTCAAAGGTCCTCTCTAGTTAGCAATATTACCTTTGTTAAGGTATTAGTATCTCATTGAACCTTAGTTTAATTTTGGATAAAAAAAATATCTATATCTATTTTACAATAGGTATGGAAGATATGTTATTATAGTCATCAATTTTCATCCAATAATTACAACAAGATAGAATTAGTTGGAGCAACGATCTTCTATCTAAGACATTGACTGTTCAAACCCCATGTTTAGATTTTTGAAAGAATATTCAAGACCCAAAATTTGAGGATGACATGGTTGATGACATATCACCCCTATATGCCATGGATAATACTTTTTATGTATTTAAAAAATCCCTACATGAATATGTATGCACCATTTATCATGATCTTATAACAACAAGGATGTTGAGGAGGAAGAATATAAATGACAACCCCAACAAATCATTCTATGCCAAGTGGTGATGAGGGGTTAGATGCTTCTAAACTAATATTTATTTGTGGTTCATTAGGAATAAATATTTATAGATCATAACATTTGCATACAAAGAATATTTAACCTATTTTTTTTTAACTTGCACCATTATTTAACCTCTATGCTATGGCGGTATTAGTCTATGAAGTTGTTATAGTGTTAGGGGTTGGTTTGTATAATTTGGTCAAGCAAGTGATTTGGTTACAAACTATAGAAAATCACTAGCAAAATCAAGAAAATAATTAGCAAGTTGAATTGAATAGTTCTACAAGGTGCAACATAGAAACATTTAAACATTTTCATTTATAGAGTGAGTTGGCACACCTTTACATAAAAAAAATCTTATTCTCAAAATATTCTCAAGTTTTACAACTCTATTTTAATCCCTTTTAGGCCTATGAGCAATTTTATCCAAGAAGTGAGTAAATTGTTCCACTCTATAAGTAACTCACTAACAATTATGAGTGATTTATTCCTACAAGCTAGTCAAACTAATTTACTAGTATATTGCTTTTGAGCATATTTATTGTCATGAAGTAAATCAGTGCTTGACCAAATTGGCCCACCTTGGAGATAGGTAGATTTTGTCAATTTCACAATGTTGTTCATTGGTTTTCAAAATCTATTTTTTAATGGTTGATTTAATGGAATTAGAAGGTAATAGTTTAGCTAATACAAGACCATACTAATGTATTCCCTTGAAACTATAAATTATATAGCTCATCCATTAATTATTGAATTAGATAGATCCAAGAACAACTAGACCACACAAACTAGCTAGCAATCAAGAGGCTTATTTCGAAGAACAATTAGAAAATAAAATCTACTAAGAAATCAAGAGTACCATTGTTGTTTCCATCAATTATAAGTGTCTCTCCCATAAGGCAAGGAATTATATGCATCATGTAGAAAGCATGAAGCATAAAATGAGAAAGAATAATAATAACAACAAACAACAACAAACAACAGTGTAGAAGAGTATTTAGAAAGGATGATTCACAAATATGAAGACAAAAAAAATATGTGAAGAAACAAGAAAAAGTTAAATATAAATAAAAAGGACTCAAAAGGTATTTGATTAAGAAAAGGATAAGGTGATTGGACGTAGAGGATAAACTCAAGAAATATATTGAGGACACTGTGGAGTAAATCCTTATTCATGATTTAGACAATGTTTAAATATGAAATAATATTCATGTCAAAGTCCTCACATTAGATATCCCGTTGCAGATCAATAAATTTAAAGATAAAATTAATATTGTTGAGACAATAATAAAATATTTGAAATAGAAATAAAAGAAAAGCTTCCTTAAGTATATTAGAAACCTACATTAAATAATTGAAAATAAAAGAAAATGAGTAATAATATTTCATCAAGAAATAATTTCATATAAACAAAAAGAGAGAGCGCACATGTCATCAAGCATTAAATAATTTAGTTAGTTTGTAGAGGCCTTCTAAACCCCGGATAAACAAGATGAATTAATAATATTAATATAATATAAATTTTATAAGTATGTGATAAGAGTTGCACTTATGATAAAATAATAACACGTGAAACCAAAGAATTTGATTATAACAATAGTTATATCATATTGAATGAATATTTATCTTTTAAATTTATTGTTCTTACTTTTAAATTAAGCATTATATATTGGAAACTATTTAACTGCCTATCACCTTTAATTTTGTATTTATATTTTCATATTTAATTTAATTTAATATTTACATAAATATTATATATACACAACATACCCAATGATTCAAACAAAATAATTTAATTAAATATAAATTTTTAAATTTTAATTTAGAGTAAATTTTAATAAACATTAATATATTTATGTAAATCATATGTATAGATTTTGTATAAATATTATATATATACACATCCCAATGATTCAAACAAAATAATTTAATTATGGATTTTTAAATTTTAATTTAAAGTAAAATTTAATAAACATTAAATTTATTTATGTAAAGGATATGTATAGACCCTTTTCGTTGACTTGCAACTAATGATAATTATTATTTATAATTAAGTGAGGATTCAATATAAACCAATTTGTGCTTTATTTTATTTTAAAATTTATTATAATATAATTTTTATAATTACAATTTGATTTTGAAAAACATATTCATATTTAAACCTTGTTCAAAAATCATATAATGTAGTTTATCATTATTTATTGATACATTAGTACAATAGATAAGGATTATAAGGTATAACTATCTTATTTATTTATTACCCCTTCTTCCTTGGGTCTTATACAAAAGTGGCATCCTTTATAGAATGTTTTTCACAAAAAAAATTAAAAATAAATAAAAAATAAAATAAAAAGTAAAAATTATTATATTTATTACCTTGTGAATGAAGTTATCACCATTAATGTCATCTAAATAATTTCTTTACATAAATATAAATATAAGATCTATTGCATCAAGGTTTTGAATTATTATTATGTGAGCATGTTTTTTCCATATTTAACAACAATTTATGTAGTTAAAGACACTTAGTCAGTTTTTTTTTTGAGTAAAAGGTAAAAATTTTATTCAAAAAAAAATTGATCACTTATACAAATCTATTTTGATATCCTGCTTTTCTTGGCAAAACTCAAAATATAGTTTTTTTTTGTTTTCTTTTATCTACCCAGGATCTCTGGGGATCCCCTGTTCTTTAAACTTTACCTCTTTAACTGTATATGTCCTCTTCTAGAAAAATATTACTGAAGCCCTCTTTTTTATTTTTTCTATTCCTAATAGCTTTCATGTTGCATTTGATTCCATAGTTGTGCCCAAATGTTTTGTTCTACCTCTCTCATAGATATTCTTCCTATACTTTGGTCTGCATTGTTTCTAATAACTTCCTTAACATAATTTCTCAGGTAACCGAATTCCTCTTTAACAATCATGTTGTTTCATTCCAACCATCCCTAAATTCCAAGTTGTGCTTAGTGTTTTGAATTTGAAGGTGTTATGTGACCAATAGTACCAAAAATTACTACCGTTAGGAGCATACCATTTTGTTTGACTAAATATGAAGTACCACTAATTCTAGATTGTGTGAAAATAGAAGCAATAAAAAAAGAGGTAGTTTATAGTTTGTACCTCCTGGAAGCACATTACACATCTATCGGGTCCAATGAACCCCTTTCTTATCATATTATTCTGAGTCATAATGCTTTTGTGAGCAACCTACCATACAAAACAATTAACCTTCACCATATTTTTTTCGAGGGATGTTGTTGGGGTTGGTTCTTGCTACTTTGGTGAGCCTTTCGGTAGCCTGTTTTCACTGTGTAAGTGCCTTGTTTCCCATATCCCCATGCTAGTTGGGTAGGTCCATATTTCCATAGCCATGTTATTTTTTCTAGAATTTCTTTCAGTTCACCTTTTTCAACTTCTTATTCTTCACCTAACCACTGCTCTAAATTTTGCCATCTTCCTGAAGTTGCTAGTTTTTGGCTTTGGGGGATGAGATACTCACATATAAGAGTTTGGCCCATGATTATAAAGAGTCTCTTTCATGCCACTAAGATGAGGGTATTGTTTGATAATAGGGAAAATTCCCAAAAATCATCCCACTATCTCACTTTTGGATCACCTACTTTTCAACCTAGACAGTTTGTTTTAGGTTTGAAGATTTATTAATCATCTAATAAACCTATAATATCGTCATAAAATTTAATATTTAATAAATTAATAAAAATAATAATATTATATTGAAAAAAATTTATTATGAAATTTTATAAACATCTTAATCAATTAATTTGTTAGACAAATATAAATTTTAGTATCGAATGTAATTCAACACTAAAAATTATAAACATTAAGATAGTTCAATTTCAATAAAAAAAATTAACTTGAATTTTACAATCTCTATAGGTTTATTCATTATCTTTTATCAAATATTTATTTAATTTAATAAGAGAAATATTATGCTTCCATAATTTAAATTGCACTCAAAATTTAAAACGTGTGTGTCAACATAGTCGTCTAACACGTACTCTATAAATCTGGTTCTGTCTGCAACATGACAAACAAAAAGTAGTAGAGCCATTGCAAGGAGAAGTCTTTTTGTTTGAGGTGGACATGGCTTCTGCTTGGAATTCCATTTTATGGATATTTATCGTTGTTCTTGTCCTTCCTGTTGGCATTGGAACTGTTGACGCTAGGGCCTACATCCCATACGGTGCTCTTGGAGGCGATCGTGTTTGTAAACCACCTAGAGATTGTTCTGGAAAGTCCGATCCCGCCAATCCTTACCATCGCTCCTGCACAACGATTACCCGTTGTGCAAGAGATACTCCTAAATAAATTTAGTATGTATTCTTAGTATTGTTCTAGATAAAATAACATTGAGATGTAATCTCCACCACAGGTATCTCACTGGGATATCTGCATTATTTTATATGAATAAGTGGAGACACTCTTAATTGTTTGCAAGCTTGAAATTTAATAAAAGATTGTCACTTCTTTCATAAGTTATTTTGCGTCTTAGGCAATGTTTTGAAAATTTTTAAAAAAGTTTTTTAATTTTTAGATTTTATAGATGATTTATTTAATAGTAATAATTTAAAAAATTTATGTTTATTGAAAATATAGAATTATTATATAAGATTTATACTGATTTAAAAAAAATTTGATTATAAATATCTACATAGTTTGGTAAAAAAAATTTAGATAATTATTTTTATAAAATCAAGGAGTGGTTGTTATGATAGATCTATTCTTTATTTTTAAAAACATTATTTAAACATAAAATAGATTGGGTTTTCACCTCAGGAGAAGCATGTTAAGGCCCGTTAATTTGTTTTGTTTTTTTTTTTCTAAATAATGAGTTTTATTTATGTCATTAGTTGTTATCTTTTGAATGTAATAATTATATTTTATAGAAGGTACATTTTTATCGCAATATAACCTTATGAAGCTTATGTATTCTTCTAATAACAATACTTACTTTTATAGAAGGTACATTTTTGTCACAATATAAAGTTTACCAATTCCTCCAATAACAATACTTACGTTTTAAACAAAACATTTTTCTACTTAAAAGTTTATAAGAATAAAACAAATATTTTTAGCTTATATTATGAAGAGAAAAGGTAACATTAAATCACCCTCCTATAATCTTCTACCATTTTTAAAATATCCAGCTACTAGCTGTTGACCAACACCACGGAGAACTAGGTAGAAAATCGGGGAAATCCTGTTTACATGAAAACCAAATTTAGCACTCCATGAAACATGGTCAAAAACTTTGTCCATATCAAGTTTAGGAAGGAGGCTCAACTTAAGGAGCTCATGAGTTATAATAATGTCATCCGTAACGAGTCTTCTTGTATAAAATTTTTGTAACAAGAATCAATAATGTTTGGCAATAAAAATTTCATACATTAATATGTTGGAATTTTCCCTATGTCCTAAATTCTAAAGCATTAATATTTATTATTTAGAATAATGTTGTTAGGATTCCTATTTACCTAGCATTCCTAGGTAGTGTCATTAATAGTTGATTTGTTAGAGGATTTATCTAAATCTATTCTAGACATAGACTATTTATGAATTAGTTGGTCAAAGTTTATTTTTTCTATCAAAGCCTATATAAGACTGTAAGTTTCCTTTGATCAATAGAACAATTAGACCATTGTTACTCATTTGGTATCAGAGTGTCTGAGTTGAGTTCACCAGTTGCTATGAGTACATTGAAAAAGAGACCTATGCTCATTTGGTTGAGTTCTCCAATTTGATGCATTGTTGAAAGATAAGTGCTCATCCACGTAAGAAATTCATCTGTGTAAGAAGACTTGCACGCTATAAAACATTGTGATATTCTCATTATAGTGAAAAGTGCATGAAGACGTGTGGAGCTAGCTAGCATGTGAAGGACGCCACAAAGAAAATAGATCCAGTTGCTCTTATTTTGAAGGGATTACGTTTTAATTGGGAGAGTGGAGTGAACGCATCATCGAGATTTCAAACAAACAAATTCTCATGAAGAGAGAGAAGTCCAGTGAAAGGGACTAAATCGGGTGTGTCGTCTAGATTTTAGAGGAGTGAAATCATGTCAATATTTTCTAGGAAATGTGCATATATCTACGATCGTATGAGAAGGGAGATCATATTTTGAGGAAAAGGTGCATGGTAGTAGTTCTATGGAAGACGCCCATGCATATCTAAGTTTTTTTGGTGATGCAACATCGGATACTACCATAACAAGAGTAGTAATACAACCACGACAAAAATCCTCATGATGCACAAGATGGTGGCTCTTATAGAAAAGGATAAGGCCTCCATAATCATAACAGGAGTTCCAATAGGTGAATATGGTGATTAACATTTACTCACATATATTGGTGTTTTTTGCAACCCATGAAATTATATCTATCAAACAACTCTCGTGCAGTAAACCTCCATCTCGGATCTGCCCTCTAAATTGACAACTACATGTAGAGGATATTGTGTACTACATAAGTATTCAAGGAGAGGTGTGCGAAGGAAAGCACCAGTAAGTGTTTGAGGTGTTGAATACCCTTTGCAATGAGATCGGCTGGATTTTCTAGGAGGACAGCACCACATATCGTAAGCCCAGTGCCACCATACCAGGCTAGCCTGGAATCATTGTCATTTGTGAGTCTGGCATCATCGTCCTACGTGGATGAGAGCTCAATCATCCCATGGCTAAATAATAGGAGTTGACATACCCACGAAGGAGGTTTTGTGCCCAGTGTGTGATACTCATATGCAACAGTTGGTTGGATTTAATGATATGCGCACGTGAAAAAAAAATGTGCCAATGTATGTGAGAAGGATGATTTTATGGAGAGATGATTTCTTGTGAGCAACAACGTGGAAAGGTTGTACGTTCTGAGGAAAGCTAGAAATGTTGTACATGGAGAATTCTGGTTTCCAGAAGTTAGTCATACAAAAATAAACATTGTTTGTAGTAGGTTGTAGTTTATATGATAGTTTACATCCACAAACAAAAGTATTTTGTAGTTTTTTGTTGAGGATAGATTACAGAGAAATAGTTTCATTATTGCACAAGTTTTGTTGATTGGCATCAATAGCTACTAATAATAATCTTCCCATTTCTGAGTTTATGGATTCGACTATGAGTATTGGTCTATCAATGTGAAGATATTACTCATAGGCAAAGGTTTGTGGGACATTGTAGTAGATGGCTACAATTAACTGGCTGATTGGAAAATTTTAAATGTAACTGATAGAAATAATAAGAAGGATGCCCAAATTAAGAATTTTTTTGCTCTCTACCATCTCCAAGCAACTTTGGAGAAAAGTATCTTTCCTATGGTTTCTTCTTGTTTAAAACCCTAGAAGCATGGAATGCCTTGAGAGATAGTTATCAAGGGAGCAATCAAGTGAAGCAAGTAGGTCTTCAAACTTTGAAGAGATATTTTGAGAATCTCAAAATTTAAGAATATGAAAGAGTAGGATATTACTGTGTAAGAGTCAAAGCAATTGTAAATAAAATGAGACACTTGGAGAGGATGTAAAAAATGAAGTTGTTGTGAAACAAGTGTTGAGAATACTTCTTCATAAGTGGAATCATATTGTAATCATTATTGAAGAATCAAAATATCTTTATAATCTCACATTTGATGCACTAATTGGTTCTCTTACAATTTCAAGTTTGAAGGATGCTCTTACTTTTTATGTGAAGTATTTTCAATTTAAATTGTATGTTGATATATATACTTTTATTTGTGCTTACATTCTCCTATCTTGCACCTTGAAAATCAATGTAAAATGTAGTCTTTAAATCACAATAGGAGAGGATATTCTAGCATCATTACTATGGTGGTTATACGATGTATAGTTCAGGATTATGGCAAGGTTGTCACAAGTTCAAACTTTTATGCTACCCTTTTACAAATGAGGATAGGGGATAGGAGGATAGTTTATGCATAGAATGTAGGGAACTACGGATTGGAATTACATTCATAGTAGTCCAAAGATTCATTAGGCTTATATATTATCTCAAAGGTCCTCTCTAGTTAGCAATATTACCTTTATTAAGGTATTAGTATCTCATTGAACCTTAGTTTAATTTTGGATAAAAAAATTTCTATATCTATTTTACAATAGGCATGGAAGATATGTTATTATAGTCATCAATTTTCATCCAATAATTACAACAAGATAGAATTAGTTGGAGCAACGATCTTCTATCTATGACATTGACTGTTCAAACCCCATGTTTAGATTTTTGAAAGAATATTCAAGACCCAAAATTCAAGGATGACATGGTTGATGACATATCACCCCTATATGCCATGGATAATACTTTTTATGTATTTAAAAAATCCCTACATGAATATGTATGCACCATTTATCATGATCTTATAACAACAAGGATTTTGAGGAGGAAGAATATAAATGACAACCCCAGCAAATCATTCTATGCCAAGTGGTGATGAGGGGTTAGATGCTTCTAAACTAATATTTATTTGTGGTTCATTAGTAATAAATATTTATAGATCATAACGTTTGCATACAAAGAATATTTAACCTATTTTTTTTAACTTGCACCATTATTTAACCTCTATGCTATGGCGGTATTAGTCTATGAAGTTGTTATAGTGTTAGGGGTTGGATTGTATAATTTGGTCAAGCAAGTGATTTGGTTACAAACTATAGAAAATCACTAGCAAAATCAAGAAAATAATTAGCAAGTTGAATTGAATAGTTCTACAAGGTGCAACATAGAAACATTTAAACATTTTCATTTATAGAGTGAGTTGGCACACCTTTACATAAAAAAATCTTATTCTCAAAATATTCTCAAGTTTTACAACTCTATTTTAATCCCTTTTAGGCCTATGAGCAATTTTATCCAAGAAGTGAGTAAATTGTTCCACTCTATAAGTAACTCACTAACAATTGTGAGTGATTTATTCCTACAAGCTAGTCAAACTAATTTACTAGTATATTGCTTTTGAGCATATTTATTGTCATGAAGTGACCAAATTGGCCCACTTTGGAGATAGGTAGATTTTGTCAATTTCACAATGTTGTTCATTGGTTTTCAAAATCTGTTTTTTAATTGTTGATTTAATGGAATTAGAAGGTAATAGTTTAGCTAATACAAGACCATACTAATGTATTCCCTTGAAACTATAAATTATATAGCTCATCCATTAATTATTGAATTAGATAGATCCAAGAACAACTAGACCACACAAACTAGCCAGCAATCAAGAGGCTTATTTCAAAGAACAATTAGAAAATCCAATCTACTAAGAAATCAAGAGTACCATTTTTGTTTCCATCAATTATAAGTGTCTCTCCCATAAGGTAAGGAATTATACGCATCATGTAGAAAGCATGAAGCATAAAATGAGAAAGACTAATAATAACAACAAACAACAACAAACAACAATGTAGAAGAGTATTTAGAAAGGATGATTCACAAATATGAAGACAAAAAAAATATGTGAAGAAACAAGCAAAAGTTAAATATAAATAAAAAGGATTCAAAAGGTATTTGAATAAGAAAAGGATAAGGTAATTGGACGTAGAGGATAAACTCAAGAAATATATTGAGGAAACTATGGAGTAAATCCTTATTCATGATTTAGACAATGTTTAAATATGAAATAATATTCATGTAAAAGTCCTCACATTAGATACCCCTTGCACATCAATATATTTAAAGATAAAATTAATATTGTTGAGACTATAATAAAAGATTTGAAATAGAAATAAAAGAAAAGATTCCTTAAGTATATTAGAAACCTACATTAAATAATTAAAAATAAAAGAAAATGAGTAATAATATTTCATCAAGAAATAATTTCATATAAACAAAAAGAGAGAGCGCACATGTCATCAAGCATTAAATAATTTAGTTAGTTTGTAGAGGCCTTCCAAACCCTGGATAAACAAGATGAATTAATAATATTAATATAATATAAATTTTATAAGTATGTGATAAGAGTTGCACTTATGATAAAATAATAACACCTGAAACCAAAGTATTTGATTATAACAATAGTTATATCATATTTAATGAATATTTATCTTTTAAATTTATTGTTCTTACTTTTAAATTAAACATTATATATTGGAAACTATTTAACTGCCTATCACCTTTAATTTTGTATTTATATTTTCACATTTAATTTAATGTAATATTTGCATAAATATTATATATACACAACGTACCCCAATGATTCAAACAAAATAATTTAATTAAATATAAAATTTTAAATTTTAATTTAGAGTAAATTTTAATAAACATTAATATATTTATGTAAATCATATGTATAGATTTTGTATAAATATTATATATATACACATCCCAATGATTCAAACAAAATAATTTAATTATGGATTTTTAAATTTTAATTTAAAGTAAAATTTAATAAACATTAAATTTATTTATGTAAAGGATATGTATAGACCCTTTTCGTTTGACTTGCAACTAATGATAATTATTATTTATAATTAAGTGAGGATTCAATATAAACCAATTTGTGCTTTATTTTATTTTAAAATTTATTATAATTTAATTTTTATAATTACAATTTGATTTTGAAAAACATATTCATATTTAAACCTTGTTCAAAAATCATATAATGTAGTTTATCATTATTTATTGATACATTAGGACAATAGATAAGGATTATAAGGTATAATTATCTTATTTATTTATTACCCCTGCTTCCTTGGGTCTTATACAAAAGTGGCATCCTTTATAGGATGTTTTTCACAAAAAAAAATTAAAAATAAATAAATAATAAAATAAAAAGTAAAAATTATTATATTTATTACCTTGTGAATGAAGTTATCACCATTAATGTCATCTAAATAATTTCTTTACATAAATATAAGATCTATTGCATCAAGGTTTTGAATTATCATTATGTGAGCATGTTTTTTCCATATTTAACAACAATTTATGTAGTTAAAGACACTTAGTCTTTTTTTTTTGAGTAAAAGGTAAAAATTTTATTCAAAAAAAAAAAATTGATCAGCTTATACAAATCTATTTTGATATCCTGCTTTTCTTGGCAAAACTCAAAATATAGTTTTTTTTTGTTTTCTTTTATCTACCCATGATCTCTGGGGATCCCCTGTTCTTTAAATTTTACCTCTTTAACTGTATATGTCCTCTTCTAAAAAAATATTACTGAAGCCCTCTTTTTTATTTTTTCTATTCCTAATAGCTTTCATGTTGCATTTGATTCCATAGTTGTGCCCAAATGTTTTGTTTTACCTCTCTCATAGATATTCTTCCTACACGTTGGTCTGCATTGTTTCTAATAACTTCCTTAACATAATTTCTCAGGTAATCGAATTCCTCTTTAAAAATCATGTTGTTTCGTTCCAACCATCCCTAAATTCCAAGTTGTGCTTAGTGTTTTGTATTTGAAGGTGTTATGTGACCAATAGTACCAGAAATTACTACCGTTAGGAGTGTAGACACCAAAACAACACCAATCCAATTATGTGACTACAAACACTGATCGTATTGACACACAGCCTTCAGGGCAGCCCTTAGAGATCAAAACAGTGGCCCTAGCCAATTACACAGCAATTTTGGAAGGTACCAATCTGGTTACATATCCTCCAAGTTCGGTTTTAACACTTAGGCAAAAATTGCTTTCAAATACTTAGGCAAAAATTGCTTTCAAACACTTAGGCAAAAATTGCTTTCAAAAACTTTGGCAAAAACTGTTTGCAACACTTGGGCAAAAGCTACACTTAGGCAAATGCTGCTTTGGAACATTGCTGAGCAAAAGAAAACTTAGGCAATGGCTGCCTGTCGTGATATCGCGACGATCGCGATATCACGATGGTCACGATGTCGCGCTGTCGCGATATCATGACAGTCACGACATCGCGTTGTCACGATATCACGACATCGAGCAGATGCGATATCGTGATAGTCGCAATATCGTGATAGCCGCGACATCGCGCTGTCACGATATCACAACAAATCCCCTCCTATGCCCTATTTTGCTCTTAGTGTCGCGATATCGCGACAGACTCCTGCCTTCGTGCCAGGTGGATTTTAAACATTCTAACACAAACATTTAAAAAGCAAACATTAAGACCAATCAAAGACAAACATTAAAGCATTCAAAAGCGCCCTTAAAGCCATCAAAGCGGACATTCAACAAGTGGCAGCCGAAGACAGTCATTTATGGCTCCTGCCTTGCATGCGCACGTAGGTGGGTAGGTTGGTCGTTGGAAGACTATCGCAGGGGCAGTCATGGAAGCCCAAGTCGCAGAGGATTTTCCTACCTCCCGGGAAGGCATGGCCGCCACGTGGCGTCACTGCATACCATTTTCGAAGAGACCTCGTGGGTCTATAAAATGGTGGACTTTCCCACTCAGAAGGAGGGAGAGGAAGCACTGTGTCACCCGTAGCGCTTCCCAAAAAGGGGCATCTGTAGACACCAAAATAACACCAATTCGATTATGTGACTACAAACACTGATCGTATTGACACACAGCCTTCAGGGCAGCCCTTAGAGGTCAAACAGTGGCCCTAGCCACTTACACAACAATTTTGGAAGGTACCAATCCGGTTACATATCCTCCAAGTTCGGTTCAAGCTTTTAACACTTAGGCAAAAATTGCTTTCAAACACTTAGGCAAAAATTGCTTTTAAACACTTAGGCAAAAATTGTTTGCAACACTTGGGCAAAAGCTACACTTAGGCAAATGCTGCTTTGGAACATTGCTAAGGAAAATAAAACTTAGGCAATGGCCACCTGTCACGATACCGTGACGGTCGCGATGTCACGACGGTCAGGGTGTCGTGACGGTCGCGACATCACGACGGTCGCGATATCGCGCTGTCGTGATATCACGGTAGTCATGATATCACGATAGTTGTGACATCACACTGTCGCGATATAGCGGCAGTCACGATATCGTGATATCACGATAGCCATGACATCACGCTGTCGTGATATCGCGACAAATCCCCTCCTACGCCCTATTTTGTTCTTAGTGTCACGATATCACGATGTTGCGATATCGTGATAGACTCCTGCCTTCGTGCCAGGTGGATTTTAAATATTCTAACGCAAACATTTAAAAAGCAAACATTAATACCAATCAAAGATAAACATTAAAGCATTCAAAAGCGCCATTAAAGCCATCAAGGCGGACATTCAACAAGTGGCAGCCGAAGACAGTCATTTATGGCTCCTGCCTTGCATGTGCACGGAGGTGGGTAGGTTTGCCGTTGGAAGACTATCATAGGGGCAGTCATGGAAGCCCAAGTCACGGAGGATTTTCCTACCTCCCGGGAAGGCATGGCCGCCACGTGGCGTCACTGCATACCATTTTCAAAGAGACCCCATGGGTCTATAAAACGGTGGACTTTCCCGCTCAGATGGAGGGAGAGGAAGCATTTTGTGAACACAACGAAGTGCTGTTCATTTGATAACCCAATTGCATCAGTGGATTTTACCTTCTTCACATCCAGAATCTCTTGTGGAAGAGAGGTTGGTGGGTGGTTTTCAGAAGGTGAAGCCGAACCTTCATACCCGATATTGGACACAGTAAACTACCAATTTGTCGACAATACATTATCTTGGATTTTGGGCCAATTCCTAGTGGATTGGCGTCAAAGTCGAATTTGAACGGGGCGGCCCGCTTGGGCACCCCACGCACGTTCTTCGTTAATTTAGTATATGCTATTTTCGAATATATTAAAATAGTTTACGTTTTATAATATATGCTATTTTTGAATATATTAAAACAACAGTTTACATTTTATGTTTTTGAATATATGCTATTTTTGAATGTTTTAAAACAACAGTTTACATTTTATGTTTTCGAATATATGCTATTTTTGAATGTTTTAAAATAGTACTTTACGTTTTCATGTTCGAATACATATGTCATAAGACAAGTATCGAATATATATTCGGCGATGCAATGAAAGACTAATCTGTAGGTAACAGAGATCGGATTCACTGACTGTATCACTGGTAGCAGCCTAGGGTAAAGTTTTTTGTTCTCTGTAAAAGTTGTAGGTTTACGTAGAGTTATTTCATTCACACATCTAATCAATCTTTTAAATACATTTTTCATTGCTTCCTAAAGACAAACGTTCTATCCTCTTGTTGCAGGTGCTACTAAACAGTTTATTGTTTCTGTGAACGCAGGATAAGTAGCAGCAAGCAAAGACTCATTAACACCAGCGACGGCAATACGTTGGCCCGCCCACTTTGCATGTGGGCATGCGAAAAGGAGATTATTAATCATGATTGTAACTGAGAATGTGTAACTGAGGAGATGTATTGTAACCGAGTTGGAATTAATATAAAAGGGTTGTGCTCCTACTTTTCTCTTTATATTTTGTCTCAATTTGATTACGTTTTCCCATTTCATGCATCGAGTTAATTATGTTCTTATTGCATCTTAGTATTGCTTCCTTCCGAAATCTCATGCTTTCAGTGGCGATCACGGTGGGACCATTCCCTAATTTTTTAAATCACAGAAACTAATCAGATTTGTTGTGTTTTGTGCTTAACAGGTACCTTTTTTTTAAGCCGAAGGTCAGAAACAGCAAGTCCAGGCAGAAAAGAGGTAACGGTTTCTAACTGTCCCTGTCATTTTCTGCTGTGTTATTTCTGTTTATTTTATTTGTTTATTTTTTTACTTTCATTTTTTTTTAATTATTAAAGAAAGGTAGAGAAAGTTTCCGTCAATTTTCTTGCTTTATTTATTTATTTAATTGTTAAAAAAAAAAAAATTCAAATTTCTACTTGCTGTTTTTCGGTTTGTAGTGTTTGTATGGCATAGGGAAAGTTTCCTTTTTGCTGCTTGTTTCATTTTTATTAAATAAAATGAACCACACACACTTCACGTGGTAAATTAAACCAAGGAGCTGGTCGTAAAACCCCAGCCCTTGAGCAAGACCAACGGTGGGTTCATCACCACCTTGGCTTAGCTTTGCATCCATTTCCCCGATTGTCATTGTTGTTAGGCGTAAATCCTGATGAAAGCTGACCGAGTGTTGCTTGGGGTGATTCCCATGCACGGAAGGATAAGTCTTCTATGGTAGGTGTCATTAACAGGACAATCCCCCCTTTTGTACCGCCTATGTTCCACGTACCATCTGCTCTCACGTACCTATAGTTTCCCTCTCGTAAGGGCGGGTATATAGAGAGGTTGGTATATCGGTCCGACAATGGTATATTGAAGGGGCGACCATTTATGGGAGTCATATGAGCCAACATTATGCATTTAAACGTTCTTCAAAACTTGCAAAAACAAAACAAAACATCAAAATGCACTAAACCAGTTTAGGACACACTATTAATCCTTAAAAGAGATAATCATTGTTTGTGTATGCGTGTGTTCATTTTTGCTTAGTGTAGACAAAAATAAAAATCATCATAAACGAGATAAAATCTGCTTAGATAGTAGAGAAGCACCACAATGGTGTACACCCGTAGCCAAGCCCAATCAAGGGCGGACGCTACGGAAGGTGCACAAAGAGAGGGCGCTGGACGCCTTCGCTTTAGCCCTGAGGACTTGGCCATACCGCCTTGGCGATCTGGCCTACAAGAGAGTCCACATCAGGCTACATCAAAAAAGAATTATTGGGACCCTCCTCATTGGGGTATGCCCATTCAACACAGCCCCTTTCGGGAAGAAGCTTTGCATGTAGATCTCAATGTAAATAGGCAACTGCCTCTTGAGGCTAGGTCTGAGTGGCCGCAGTGCGATGAAGCGCTAGAGAGGCATAGTATTCATTTGGAGAGACAACGTGGATATGGCATCTCTCCTTTGCCTCCCATCAGAACAGAAAGACAAAATCCAGAGCGCAGGGCTCTTTACACAGGGCGAGCTAACTCCGCCCGCCCCTTTCAAACCCATGAAAGGGAGTACGAGGAAAGCCATCGCATTCCTCAAGGACAACAAACAGCGTGGGAACCTTGCATTTCTACACCTGCTAGGTATCATGATCACACATCGAGGCCAGAGCCTCAAGTAAATGTCACCTACCTCGACAGAGGGAAGCAACCCATTGAAATTTTAGATCATCAAGATCGAGGCAAACACATAGGAAAAAAATTTAAGCCTCCCGAGCAAAAGAGGGTAGACCAAGTTGACCCGGCAGTCGCCAGACATGCCGCTCGCCAAGCCCGAATCACGTAGCTTGAGCAAGGTCATCAGGAGTTAGAGTACTTATACCGCTTGAATAAAGAGCGCATGCAGTGCGAAGCGGATGAGTTGCGCTATAAACTACCTGAGAGGGTGCCAACCCCTCGCACCCACAGAGAAGAACAATATGAGAGGCACAATCCTTTGGTGCAGGACAGGTCTCCGTGACCTCGTCAAGCTTTGCCTCCGAGACCTTATAGACCCGAGAGGGAGGCCACTCCCCAAAACAATGATGGGTACCCTCAGCGGGGACTCAATCAGGGTCATAGGTCTCGCCCAGAGACTCCTCAAGAAGTTTATGAGGAGTACAAACCAGAAATAGAACGGGCCAAAATGCCCCATCAAGGCGGGAGGGCTGCCACTCGGCCACCCCCCCATAGGCCTCCAGTCTCCCATAACTCACAACGGGAGCAAACAAAAGAGGAAGAAATAAAATCTTCCGATGCATACAAAGCGCTATTAGAGCATTTGGAGTCTATGGAGACAAAAGCTTCTGGGCATCAAAATCCCACATTACGTCAACTCCGCAGTCATCCCGTGCACCCCTCAGTGCCCACACCTCTTTACCCCGAACATTTCAAGTTGCCTCAATTGGCAGTCTTTAAAGGTGAAGAGGACGCACAAGAACATGTCACAAGGTTCCTAAGTCAATGCTTCGGCATCCAAGATAATGATGCATTGTTGCTTAGAACTTTCATAACCACATTCGTAGGCCCTACCTCGGATTGGTTCACACAATTACCCAAACACAGACATAAACAACCTAGATCAATTAGTAGATGCGTTTCTTGAACGCTTTGCCTTCAACACAAGGAAGAAGGCATCACTGAGTGATCTGGCCAGCCTCAAGCAATATGAGGAAGAAACAATGGCAGCATACGAGAATCGATGGAGGGCTTTGCTTTCTAAGTTACCCTACCGTCCCCCTATGTCTGATCTCACACAGATGTTTGCACGGAGTTGCTTAAAATCAATCTCTGGGCTATTGTTGCTGCAACAATATGACAGTTTAGAAGAAGCTTTGGCGCAAGCCAGAGTTATAGAAGAGATTAAGATAGGCGAAGGCGCAATCGCCAAGCCTAAAAAGAAAGAGTGGAATAAAACCACTAAGATCGGGACACACGCAATCACAACCCGCTGTGGTTAACCAAGTTGCGATAAATGTTCCCAAGCCTATGCAAGAAATGCAGCCCCAAAAGGCTAATTACCAGCAGTGCCTCCTAGTTATGAAAAAGATAATAAGAAACAGGAGCAGAATCAGCAGCGTCACCCTAGGTGACAATTCACCCCTTACACGGAGTCTAGGGACTCCTTATTTGACCGCTTGTCAGTGGCAAATTTAGTCACCCTTCTAGAGATCCAAACTATAGACCCTAATGCTCCCAAGCCTAAGGGATACAGAGAGGAATTGTATTGTAGATTCCATAGGAGAAGGGGACATGACTTAAATGGATGCTAGAAATTCAAAGGATTAATCCAAGATTTAATCGACAATAAAACATTGGCCGTGGACAACCCCATAGCGCCAAATAATCAACAAATGGGGGTATTCAAGGACCCTTTGCCTGTCCATGAGGCACAGGCAAAACCTCTCGAGATTAATGAGGTGCGACAGAATCTTCCCATGCAAGGATTTGTGGGAATGATTAGCATAGTGATAAGGAACAAAAAGTACCCAGCAGTTGCCCCCGAGGTAGCTACGAGGGAAGTTCCAACGATGTCGCAGCCTCAACAATGCCCTGTGTAGATACCTCCGCCTAGACCCGAGGTCACGATACGGACCAAACTCACGCAGAGTTTGCGGACCACATCGGCTAGGCTTTCCATTTACGAGCTTATTCAACAGTCAACACCTCATAGAGAAGCTCTTATGGAAATTTTAAAAGCCATCGAATTACAGCCTCACGAAGCAAATTCTTTCAACAACTTCGTGGGACATGTGAAACGATGTACGGAGCCGGTCATTACCTTCAGAGAGGATGAAGTCAAAGCAATATCGAATGACACGGTAGATCCACCCCTACACGTTGTTGCGTGGGTCAACGGGATCCCGTACAAGAGAGTGTTGGTAGATACTGGCTCATCCAGTAACATCATTACCACTACAGCCTTAAAACATTTGAAGCTGCCAGCCTCTCATATCACAGCCTCCACGTACACACTGCGAGCTTTCAATGATGCAATATGCTCGACAGTCGGCACAGTTGTTCTACCTATCCAGGTAGGACAAAATACAATACCAACATTGTGCCATGTGTTGGAAGGCGAGATGGCTTACAATATACTGCTAGGGCGGCCTTGGATCAGGGACATGAAGTGTGTCCCTTCGATCGCTCACCAGTGCTTAAAGTATGCTTTTGAAGGAGAAATACATGTAGTCTCGATGGACTTAGAACCCTTCAAGTATTGCAATGCGGTACAATTAATGCCTCAATCGACCCTCCCTTCAACGCATTTGGATTTCCAGTTAAATCCATCTAAACAGGGTCCAATACCGCAGGCACCACTGGTGACCAAAATAGCAAAATCCCAACCAGGTGAGTCTTCATCATCTGCTCCTTCACTACCAACGCCACCTGTCATGGCTAAACAGAAGGACAAGGGAAAACAGATCATGGAAGAGGCTCAGCCCCTAGAAGAGGGGTTGCCAACAATTTCAACGGTATCAACAGAAGAAATACCTAGCACAACGGAAGTTGAGACTCCTAACCTACCAAACATGGAATGGACTCAGGAAGGACTCCCGTTCCCTCCCTCCCAAGCATCAACAATCATCGTTGAAATGGCCAGTACAGGCCTAGGGGAGTATATAGTGCAGAATGTTGTGGCAACGCCCACATTAGAGTCAGTACAGGATATGGGGAGACCTCGCCTTCCCATAGGAACAGTTGTTCCTCTAGGTTACCCACCAAACCAGACAAATTTTGTGTATGGGGGCCTTGATCATGGTCTTGAACCATGCAAGCAAAAGGAAGCAGACGAAGAGCCTTTTGTTGAAAATATCAACTATCTATCAAACCCGGACTTCGCTCTAAGATATCTCGGCCAATGCAATTGGCATGGATACGGGCTAGGCAGATATGAGCAAGGGATGCGTGTCCTTTGCCAACCAAGATATCAGATGCCATATGATAAGTCAAGAGTAGGGTTCAACCACCCCTTGCCCTTAGACATCTTGGTAGAAAATATGCAAGGCCTAGAAATAGGCAACAAGGGGGGATTGGCACCAGATCTTTATGCCAACCCAAATACAGAATATACATTGGGAGATTACCTCCCATGGTCAAAAAACACCCTTGGCAACAACAGTAATCCCTCTCCTTTGCTAGAGAGAGGTGAAAGTTCGGACATTAATCCCCAAAGAGAACATCAACGGTGTCTAGACATCTTTTTGAAGCTGTTCCCCTTAGAGGTTCCAGTTGAGTCAATACAGTGTCAAGAGAATCAGGTCCCTCCACCGAAAGTGGAACAACCGCAATGGGACCAGATCAATTTACTGGAACAAGGAGAACCCTCAATGTCACAAGTAACAGTTGCTGAAGAGAATGAACATTTTTGGATCTCTGAAAGTGATTCAGAAGATGAGACTGAGATGGACTATCTCAGACATGCGCGACGGCATAACCGCCCTTTAACTCATGAAGATCTAATGGGACAAATGGGCATAAGGTTAGGGCATGAATGGTGGGTAGACCCAGCGGGGTGGGACCAAGTGTTGGATCCATGGCTCCAAATTCACGATGAGCACCGTCCACCCCGAGACCCTATCATGACAACAGTGCCGAGGGAAGACCCTGTCCTCCTATTCGCACATAGGGCCGATCCATTCATGCCCATTCCCCTAGAGCCAGATCCAGAGTATAGGGAGCATCTAGAAGATTCAAGTTATCACACCCACGGTAATGGAGACCAAATTCATTCCATCCACATGATCTCCATTGATTTGACCGCACCCATCCGCAATCCGGCCGATCCAGCACGGTCATTGCATCTAGACATAGATGCCATCGATTGGGATCACGTCAATTCACCTTTATCACCATCATAGTACTGGCCTTTCGGTGAAATGCCTCATTTTACCCCAAGGACAACTCAGGATATTTTTTAGGCTGAAGAGGAACCCGAGGTTCCCAATGCAGATCTAAATTCAGCTAATGATATCCATTTGATCCCGACTCCACATCGGTTGGAGGACGGATCCCACATGTCGATCGAGGAGACGACCGATGTAGATATCGGCACGGATCCAATGAATCCATAGATTCTCAAGTCGGGGTAAGTCTTTCCCCCGAAGAGCAAGCCGACTACATTGCCCTTCTCAAAGAGAAGAGAGGAGTTTTGCATGGTCGTACAAAGATATGCCCGGGACCAGACCCGTCACGCATAATTTTTTGATTCGAAAAACAAAACTGGGCAAAAAAAAAACTACGTAAGATGCACCCAACGGTGGCCTTAATGGTCAAATACGAATTGCAAAAATGTTGGGTGCCCGTTTGTCATCTGTGTGGATTATCTGCCATGGCTGTCCAACATGGTTCCCAAGAAGACCGACGGGAGGATTCGCATATGCACCGATTTTTGAGATCTAAACAAAGCGAGTCCTAAGGATGATTTCCCCTTGCCGAGCATCGACGCATTGGTAGACGCTACAGCAGGTCACGAAATGCTCTCCCTAATGGATGGTTTCTCAGGATACAATCAAATTCGTATCAATCCTGAAGACCAACTAAAAACGGCGTTCACAACGCCTTGGGGGACATTTTGTTATAAGGTCATGCCTTTTGGCCTTAAAAACACTGGCGCTACCTACCAACGTGCCATGACATATATCTTCCACGATTACATGCACAAAACTTTGGAAGATTACATGGATGATTTGTTAGCCAAGTCTCTCTTGCGCTCAAATCATATCGATGACTTAAGCAAGATCCTCGATCGCCTCATGGAGCATAAAGTTAGACTAAACCCCAAGAAGTGCGTATTTGGCGTCACATCTGGAAAACTCTTGGGTTTCATAGTCTCAAAGCGAGGAATCGAGGTGGACCCAAAGAAAGTCAAGGCAATCCTTGAAATGGTTCCCCCAACTACAATCAAGCAGCTCAGAAGTCTGCAGGGAAAGGTCGCGTCGATTAAACGCTTCATAGCGCAATTATCTAACAAGTGCCGACCCATGAACAAATTATTGCACAAAGGGGTTACATTTCATTGGGATGACGAGTGCCAGTCAGCCTTTGACGAGATCAAACAATACCTAGTTTCGTCGCCAGTATTGGCACCACCTAGACCAGGAGTGTCGTTCTACTTATACATCTCAGCCATTGAGGTGGCATTGGGTGCCATGTTAGCCCAGAAGAATGAACTTCACAAGGAATAGGCTACTTACTATCTTAGCCGCACCCTGGTCAGTTATGAACTTAACTATGCATACGTTGAGAAACTCTGCTTGGAAGTGGTGTTTGCTACCAAAAAGCTACGCCACTACATGCTGAGCAACACTACGTATGTTGTGTCTAAGGAGAATCCATTGCGATACATGATGAGTCATACTTATCATAGTAGTCGCACGGCAAAATGGATCATGTTGTTGACAAAATTTGACATAGAGTTTATTGGACAAAAATCTATCAAAGGACAAGTCATAGCCGATCAACTAGCAGAGGCTCCTCTTGAAGACGATCAGCCTCTGGTCATAGAACTACCCGATGATGGGGTCTTCCATGTCTCAGAATCACCAGATTCTGATGAGCCTGAGTCATAGGCCGACATAACCCTATTCTTCGATGGTTCTAAATGTGAGCAAGGTGGTGGCACGGGAATTGTATTCTTCACACCGTAGGGTGCTCCAATGCCCCTGTCATTTAAATTAAACTTCCCGTGCACCAACAATAATGCGAGTATGAAGCCTTGCTCCTAGGTCTTCAGACAGCAATCGCCATGAACATCAAATGACTGAATATCTTTGGTGATTCGTTGTTAATAGTCAATCAAGTCAAAGGGGTATATCAATGCAAATGCCCAGTCCTGCAGGCTTATAAAGCCCTCGTGGACAAATTCTTGGCAAAACTTGAGTGGTATGACATCGAGGCACTCCCTCGATCATCGAATCATTTTGCGGACACAATGGCCTCTTTGGGGTCACTAATTCCGCAAGACCTTTCCGGTGATATGACAACCATTCAAGTCAAAACCTTATCGCAATCCGCGATGGGGCGTGCAAGCTCAGACTTGATGCCAGGAATCCACATGATCCAGATTGAACCATCCTCGGATAAGTTCTCTCGAATTCGAGATCATCTAAAATGCGCCAACTGGGGGTCCTTGTTCTCCCCTACTCCCATTAATAGCAACACAACACTATTCTTACAAGTTCTATCCCATTCAACGTTTGCTAGGGATGAACTTCAAGAGGGATTGGTTGTTCATACTTTCGAGGTTTCTGATCAATAGGACTAGTATTTACCCATCAGAGACTACCTCAAGTTAGGTAATCTCCCACTTGGATTGACTCATGCCGCAAAACGAGCACTCAAGCAGAAAGCGGCTAAGTATGTCTTGATAGGAGACATTTTGTATCGTCGCAGCTATGAAGGAATCCTCCTTCGTTGCTTGGACCAGACAAGAGTCCACTTGGGCGATCGCCCAAGCGCACGATGGTACATGTGGTGGCCACTTTAGTGGTATGGCCATTGCAAAGCGCATTCTTTGCATGGGCTATTATTGGCCATATTTAGAGCGATATTGTTGCACCTATGTCAAGAAGTGCATGAAGTGTCAACATCATGCCAATTTGATGCACGTACCTTCTCAGGCCTTGCAGACAGTCCAGTCTGCTTGGCCGTTCTCGCAATGGGGCTTCGATCTAATTGGAAAGATCTCCCCTATGTCATCAGGCCGTCACACGTTTATCATAACGGCCACAGAGTATTTTACCAAGTGGGTGGAAGCAATTCCGCTTACCTCTACGACAGGACCCCGCATTGTGGAGTTCATTTTGCATAACATCATATGTCATTTTGGTATTCCATCCAAAATAGTCTCGGATAATGGGATGCCTTTCAAGAACAAAGACGTGCATGCTTTGACCACAAAGTACAAGATTCAGCATAGCTTTTCAACACCCTATTATCCGTAGGCGAATGGGCAAGCAAAGCGTCAAACAAAATGCTAGTTGCCATCCTTAAAAAGACCATCGTAGACAGTCATAAGGATTGGCACATTCAAATCCCACTTGCCCTATGGGCCTATCGCACTAGCATTCGGACACCCACTAGGGCCACTCCGTTTTTGCTTGTGTATGGCTCCGAGGCAGTCATGCCTCTAGAGTTGGAGATTCCTTCCCTGCGCATATCAATGCAGGAGTTCATCGATGATGACTCTACGCGACAAGCCCGGTTAGACCAGCTTACGTTGCTTGACGAACGACGCGTTAATGCTCTCGAGCATTTACGTATTTATCAAGAGCGACTTAAGAAAGCTTACAACATGAAAGTTCACCTGAGGGACTTTCGGGTTGGTGATTTGGTTTTGAAGGAAAACCAACAAAATTCCAGTTTGCCATCCCACCTAAGGGACAAGTTTGCGGCAAATTGGTTAGGTCCATATGTCATTGATAGAAAAATAGGACCCGAGACATACCGGCTAGCTTCTCTTGATGGTATCAAGGAAACAGAACCCTTGAATATCAGTCATTTGTGACCATTTCATATCTAAGAGAGCCAAATCCCAAAAATGCTCCAAGGATTGTCAAAATCGCTTGGTCAATCCCAAAATGCTCCAAGGATTATTGCAATCGCTTGGTCAATCCCAAAGTGCTCCAAGGATTCTTGCAATCGCTTGGTCAATCCCAAAAGGCTCCAAGGATTCTTGAATTCGCTTGGTCAATCCCAAAATGCTCCAAGGGTCGCCTTGTCAATCCCAAATGCTCAAGGATTCTTGATCGCTTGTCAATCCCAAATGCTCCGTCTGGCCTTGGTCAATCCCAAAAGGCTCCAAGGATTCTTGTTCTTTCAATCCAAATGTATATTGTAAAATCGCTTGGTCAATCCCAAAAATGCTCCAAGGATTCTTGCAATCGCTTGGTCAATCCCAAAAGGCTCCAAGGATTCTTGCAATCACTTGGTCAATCCCAAAAGGCTCCAAGGATTCTTGCAATTGCTTGGTCAATCCCAAAAATGCTCCAAGGATTGTCAAAATGCTTGGTCAATCCCAAAAATGCTCCAAGGATTGTCAAAATCGCTTGGTCAATCCCAAAAATGCTCCAAGGATTTTCAAAAATCGCTTGGTCAATCCCAAAATGCTCCAAGGATTCTTGAAATCACTTGGTCAATCCCAAAAAGGCTCCAAGGATTCTTACAATCGCTTGGTCAATCCCAAAATGCTCCAAGGATTTCCACAATCGCTTGGTCAAAAATCAAGAAAATTCAAAAACAACAAAAATCATCAAAAACAACAAAAATTTGCATCTCATTTCTAGGCATACTCAAATTCATCAATAGAGAGTTCTTCTCGCACTTCATCTTCATATTCACAAAAATCAATCCATCAAAAATACAAAAATACATAGATGCATTAAAGCATTGCATCCATACATTGCATATTTGTGGTCGTATAGGTCAAAGGCACCATAGGCTGTAATTGCTCTGCTAGTCCATCTTGTTCCACACTTGTTCCATTTTACAAAAACAACAAAAACACCATGCATTGCTTTTACCACAATAGAGTCGGTGGTCTTTTAATGTATCAAGAGTTTTTCGTGATTCAGTCATCATTTTGCTCTTTAGCCATGTAATGTATCAAGTCAAACAGATTTTATGAAGGTAGAGTTACACTTGAAATACACCTTGTTACGTAACATCCCAACACAAATTAAAACACATAAAAATTCCCAAGTTGTGTGAACGAAAGATGAAACCTGCACAGTAATCCAGGTCACCATAAGCGAAACGGTTATCTTGCTCATCCCCCCGTGCGAATGGTTCTAGAATGCTGAGAATTCACAAAAGGACAAGCTCTTTCCTATCCACTCACCTCCATATACAGTGGTTTTCACCACTACCAAATCCCAATCATAGTTGGTTCCCAAAGTTGTAAGGATTTGTACTACACGTCCCTGCCAAGGATGGGTAGTCATCCCCAAAACCTAAAGGGATCAACACCATTCACAAACAAAATTCCAACAAATCATCATCCTAACACTTTCCATTCACCTTTGGTCTCCAAGTTGTAAGGATTCGTACTATCCGCCCCTAACCAGGATGGGTAGTCATCCCCAAGGCCTAACAGATCAATGCCCTTACTCCATAATCTCCATCATCCCCTTGGTCCCCAACGTCGTAAGGATTCGTACTATCCGCCCCTAACCAGGATGGATAGTCATCCCCAAGGCCACGAGGATCAAAGCCAATTCACAATACTCAAAACACAAAATCAAATAACAGTGGTTATCACCACTATTCAAAATCCTTGCTCAAAAAGAATTAATAGAAAATAAACAGTGATTTTCATCACTATATAGACGAGCAACTCTCTAAATCATTCAGCCAACAAACATCCTGAACTTGAATCCCTGGAATTCTCAGCATTCGAAAAACCATCTAGGTGATCCTCATTACAGGTTTGGTTGATAGCCTATCTGGCAATGGTGGTATCCTACCCGCATGACGATATGTCTGTCACATTCGCTTTGCGTGTGTGCAGACCAATGTTTGCATAAGGATGAGCTAGCTTATGGTATCCTGGATAACACCATAGATTAATCTAACTAAATACAACAAAGGAGTTAGTGGAGCTAATTAGGTGATCCTCAATACAGGTTCGGTTGAAAGCCCATCTGGCATCGGCGGTATCCCGACAAATACCACATAAATGAACTCAATTGCACACACAGGGATGTGAAATAACTTGGTCAAAAACAAGTACGATTCATACCTTGTTCAAAAGTCTTGTAAGATAAAGTACAGTCATGGCTAGTAAGTTAAAACCGTCTGAGTCTCAGAAAACCTTAGCTACATTTCTAAACCAACTGCGCTATTTTTCATCCTTACAATACCATCAGAAAATACAAAAAAAAAAAAAACCACATGTATACATACAAAGTCATGCATCACAACAATCGCCTAAAAGACAAAATAATAGAGCTCTAAACAGTCTATGGTGCCATAGCCAAACACCACAAAGTCCATCCATCCATTTCATTTCTGCATATCACATACATTTGCATTCATCACAACATATGCATCCATCAAAATAAATCAACATACAACAATCGCATTTATCATACCATATGCATACATCAATACAAAGTAGCATGCATCCATCAACATCAATCATTGTGCATAACATAAAATCATGACATATACACAAAGCAAGAAAATCAAAACAACAAAAACATCACAAAAATGCAACACAAAAACCATAGCAATAAAGCATTGCCAGACACAAGTGCTCTTGCACTTAACCTCTTGGCATAAAAAATCGATGTCGGGGCTCAAATTATCACTCTCCTACTTCCCCAAGAAGGCTACCATAGCCGGACCGCTCCACGGGAAGACGGGTTTTTGATGATTTCACCCCATTATGGCATCACCAAAAGGGTTAACACCCACCAAAAAATAGGTCCAAATGTCGGGAAATTGCACGTGCTTAAACGGTAAAACATCTAAAGGCACCCTAACCTAAGTCATCTTGGGTCAAGCGACTCGTCGCTTTTCTCACGAAGGTCATTCCCTCATCGATTCGTCGCTTGAGGGGGTAGTCACACTTAGTCACCAATCAACAAGCACACACCCAATCAAGGCAATGGCATGCATTCAAAGAATCATTGACAAAGACAATCACGCTCTTGCTTGGGGCAGTAAACAAGCAATCATTAAATTGATCAAACACTTGGCATTCCCGAAGCATGAACACAAGGTTCCCCCTATGGACAAAAGGTTACGCCCTTTGCCTAATCATGACTGATCAATGTCCAAGCTCAAGTCACACCTCACCAAAATAGGTTAACACTTGAAATCAAATTCCTTAGCTCGTCAGAAGCAAGGATTCAAGAATGCATGCCCTTTCCATACTTGGGGCATCAAAAGTTGGTTAGGTTACCAAGAAACCCTAATCATTAGTGCTTTGGTTATCTATTTTTTCTCAGCACTGCATCACCCGTAGCGCTTCCCAAAAAGGGGCATCTGTAGACACCAAAACAACACCAATCCGATTAAGTGACTACAAACACTGATCGCATTGACATACATAGCCTTCAGGGCAGCCCTCAGAGGTCAAACAGTGGTCCTAGCCACTTACATAGCAATTTTGGAAGGTACCAATCCGGTTACATATCCTCCAAGTTCGGTTCAAGCTTTTAACACTTAGGCAAAAATTGCTTTCAAACACTTAGGCAAAAATTGCTTTCAAACACTTAGGCAAAAACTGTTTGCAACACTTGGGCAAAAGCTACACTTAGGCAAATGCTGCTTTGGAACATTGCTGAGCAAAAGAAAACTTAGGCAATGGCCGTATGTCGTGATATCGTGACGATCGCGATGTCGCGCGATCGAGATATCGCGCCGGTCACGACATCGCACAGTCGTGACATCGCGTAGTCGCGATATCGCGACAGCCGTGACATCGTGCAGTCGTGATATCGTGACAACCGCAACATCGCGCAGTCGCGATATCACGACAGCCGTGACATCGTGCTATCGCGATATCGCGATAGTCGCGATATCATGACAGCCGTGACATCGCGATATCATGACAATCGCAATATCGTGACAACCGTGACATCGCGCTGTCGTGATATCATGATAGTCGCGATATCACGACAAATCCCCTCCTACGCCCTATTTTTCTCTTAGTGTCGCGATATCGCGACGTCACGATCACGATATCGCGACAAATCCCCTCCTACGCCCTATTTTGCTCTTAGTGTCGCGATATCGCGACAAATCCCCTCCTACGCCCTGTTTTGCTCTTAGTGTCACGAAATCATGACGTCGCGATCGCGATATCACGACAAATCCCCTCCTACGCCCTATTTTTCTCTTAGTGTCGCGATATCGCGACAGACTCCTGCCTTCGCACCAGGTGTATTTTAAACATTCTAACGCAAACATTTAAAAAGCAAACATTAAGACCAATCAAAGACAAACATTAAAGCATTCAAAAGTGCCATTAAAGCCATCAAGGCGGACATTCAACAAGTGGCAGCCGAAGACAGTCATTTATGGCTCCTACCTTGCATGCGCACGTAGGTGGGTAGGTTGGCCATTGGAAGACTGTCGCAGGGGCAGTCATGGAAGCCCAAGTCGTAGAGGATTTTCCTACCTCTCGGGAATGCATGGCCGCCACGTGGCATCACTACATACCATTTTCGAAGAGACCCCATGGGTCTATAAAACGGCGGACTTTCCAGCTCAGAAGGAGGGAGAGGAAGCATTTTGTGAACACAACGAAGTGTTGTTCATTTGATAACCCGATTGCATCAGTGGATTTTACCTTCTTCACATCCAGAATCTCTTGCGAAAGAGAGGTTGGTGGGTGGTTTTCAGAAGGTGAAGCCGAACCTTCATACCCGATATTGGACACAGTAAACTACCAATTTGCCGACAACACATTATCTTGGATTTTGGGCCAATTCCTAGTGGATTGGCGTCAAAGTCGAATTTGAACGGGGCGGCCCGCTTGGGCACCCCACGCACGTTCTTCGTTAATTTAGTATATGCTATTTTCAAATATATTAAAACAGTTTATGTTTTATAATATATGCTGTTTTCGAATATATTAAAACAACAGTTTACGTTTTATGTTTTCGAATATATGTTGTTTTCGAATGTTTTAAAACAATAGTTTACGTTTTATGTTTTCGAATATATGCTGTTTTCGAATGTTTTAAAACAGTAGTTTACGTTTTCATGTTCGGATATATATCTTTCCATCAACAGTGTTCGAATACATATGTCATAAGACAAGTATCGAATATATATTCGGCGATGCAATGAAAGACTAATCTGCAGGTAACAGAGATCGGATTCACTGACTGTATCACTGGCAGCAGCCTAGGGTAAAGTTTTTTGTTCTCTATAAAAGTTGCAGGTTTACGTAGAGTTATTTCATTCACGCATCTAATCAATCTTTTACATGCATTTTTCATTGCTTCCTAAAGACAAACGTTCTATCCTCTTGTTGCAGGTGCTACTAAACAGTTTATTGTTTCTGTGAACGCAGGATAAGCAGCAGCAAGCAAAGACTCATTAACACCAGCGGCGGCAATACGTTGGCCCGCCCACTTTGCATGTGGGCATGCGGAAAGAAGATTATTAATCATGATTGTAAATGAGAATGTGTAACTGAGGAGATGTATTGTAACCGAGTTGGAATTAATATAAAAGGGTTGTGCTCCTACTTTTCTCTTTATATTTTGTCTCAATTTGATTACGTTTTCCCATTTCATGCATCGAGTTAATTCTGTTCTTATTGCATCTTAGTATTGCTTCCTTCCGGAATCTCATGCTTTCAAGGAGCATACCATTTTGTTTGGCTAAATATGAAGTACCACTAATTCTAGTGAAAGAATCAGATTTTGAAATGAATGAAACACTATGCACAAAACAGAGAAAATAAATAAATTGGAAATAACAGAAAGATGTATGAAAGCACAACCTTCTTTATTCAAACTTCTTATCCTCAGTTACAAATACGTCTCCTCCCTTTTTAGGGGCTAGGAATGTCAAATGAATCTCTGTTACAAATATACACAGTCTTCTTCCTTCCGCATGCCCACATGCAAAATGGGCGGGCCAAAGTGTTGTCGTCGCTGATGTTAATGAGCCCTTGCTTACTGCTGCTTATCCTGCATTTACAGAAACAATAAACTGTTTAATAGCACCTACGACAAGAAGACAGAACGTTCGTCTTTGGGAAGTAATGAAAAATGCATGTGAAGGATTGTTTATGTGCGTGAATGAAATAACTCTACGTAAACCTGTCACCTTTTACAGAGAACAAAACAACATGCATTCGAAACAACATAAAACGTAACTATTATTTTAACCTATTCGAAAACAACATATATTATAAGACGTAAACTGTCATTAAAACAGTCAGCCGATTCTAAACGCTGTTGCCTGTAAGTTAATATTTCATTATGTTGCATGATGATATTCAATGAGACGTATTGCAAGAGACATTCGAATGTATAACGTATTGCACGACATATTCTACGTAAAGTTTATTTAAACAATGTGAAACATAAGTCGTTTAAATACTATTAATTCTGCAGAATATATTGAAAAAGACAGCATATATTAAATTGACTAAGAATGTGCATGGGGTGCCCAAGCGGGCCGCCCCGTTGGTGTTTATTTTCGACGCCAATCCACTGGGAATGGGCTCGAAATCTAAGACTGTGGAGTGTCGGCAAACTATTGGATTCTTGTGATCCAAGGTCGGGTCTGAAAGTTCAGATTCGCCTTCTGGAAAACCACCCATCGACCTCTCTTTGTAAGAGATTCTGGATGTGAATAAGGAGAAATCCAAACTGATGCGGTCGGGTATCGAGTTCAACAACACTTCATTGTATTTTTAAAATGCTTCGTTCGGGTCCTTTTTTTACATTGCATTGAGCTAGTTTTTATAGAGGATTTCGCCTCTGAAGCATTAATGTCAAAACCCTAAATCTGCAGGCACCGCTGAGATTTGACTCTTGTCAGATGATTATGAGACATGGCTCACCTTGAGATTGTCGTCGGGAACTCACATCAGTAGTTATGAGGCATGGCCTCGGACTGGATTTGTTGTTGAGACTGCTCGTCTCATTACTGTAGTTGGTGAAGTCCACCGTTCTACAGACCCACGGGGTCTCTTTGAAAAGGGGCACGTAGGGGTGCCACGTGGCGGTCATTCCTTGGATGTTTTAATGGCACCTCTTGAATGGTCGAATGTCTGCCTTTGAATGTTGACTTTGACTGCTTCTGCCTTTGATGCCGAAGTGTCGCGATATCGTGACACTTCGGTCGGGTCTTGGCTTGGGGACCGAAGTGTCGCGATATCGTGACACTTCGGCCCGGCTTGGGCTATAGGGCCCGAAGTGTCGTGATATCACGACACTTCGGCCCGGCTTGGGCTATAGGGCCCGAAGTGTCACGATATCATGACACTTCGGCCCGGCTTGGGCATAGGGCCCGAAGTGTCGCGATATCGCGACACTTCGGCCCGGCTTGGGCATAGGGCCCGAAGTGTCGCGATATCGCGACACTTCGGCCCGGCTTGGGCATAGGGCCCGAAGTGTCGCGATATCACAACACTTCAGCCCGGCTTGGGCTATAGGGCCCGAAGTGTCGCGATATCGTGACACTTCAGCCCGGCTTGGGCTATAGGGCCCGAAGTGTCGTGATATCGTGACACTTCAGCCCGGCTGGGCACGGGGCCCGAAGTGTCGCGATATCACGACACTTCGGCCCGGCTTTGGCTATAGGGCCCGAAGTGTCACAATATCACGACACTTCGGCCCGGATTGGGCTATAGGGCCCGAAGTGTCGTGATATCGTGACACTTCGGCCCGGCTTGGGTATAGGGCCCGAAGTGTCGCGATATCGTGACACTTCGGCCCGACTTGGGCATAGGGCCCGAAGTGTCACGATATCACGACACTTCGGCCCGACTTGGGCATAGGGCCCAAAGTGTCGTGATATCGTGACACTTCGGCCCGGCTTGGGCTATAGGGCCCGAAGTGTTGCGATATCGCGACACTTTGGCCCGGCTTTGGCTATAGGGCCCGAAGTGTCGCGATATCGCGACACTTCGGCCCGGCTTTGAAGACTTTGTCTTGCTTTGATAAGGCTTGTAGTTTTGAAGGCTCACTTTAGATGAATATTTGGCTTTGGATAAAGGCTTGGAGTTTGCTAAAGGCTTGTTAAAACGACCAACTTTGCACTGCTCATTTGTCGACCTTCTGAACTGCTGTGTGAGTGGTTAGGACCACTATTTGACCTCTGAGGGCTGCCCTGAAAGTTGTGTGTGTCAATGCGATCGATGTTTGTAGTCACTTAATCGAATGGGTGCTATTTTGGTGTCTACAGATGCCCCTTTTTGGGAAGCGCTACGGGTGATGCAATGCTAAGCAAAAATAGAAAACCAAAGCACTAATTATTAGGGTTTCTTGGTAACCTAACCAACTTTTTATGCCCCAAGTATTGAAAGGGCATGCATTCTTTGATTCCTTGCTTCTGACGAGCTAAGGAATTTTATTTCAAACATTAACCTATTTTGGTGAGGTGTGACTTGAGCTTGGACATTGATCAGTCATGATTAGGCAAAGGGCGTAACCTTTTGTCCACAGGGGAAACCTTGTGTTCATGCTTCGGTAATGCCAAGTGTTTGGTCAATTTAATGATTGCTTGTTTACTGCCCCAAGCAGGAGCGTGATTGTCTTTGTCAATTATTCTTTGAATGCATGTCATTGCCTTGATTGGGTGTGTGCTTGTTGATTGGTGACTAAGTGTGACTACCCCCTCAAGCGACGAATCGATGAGGAAATGACCTTCGTGAGAAAAGCGACGAGTCGCTTGACCCAAGATGACTTAGGTTAGGGTACCTTTAGATGTTTTACCATTTAAGCACATGCAGTTTCCCGACATTTGGACCTATTTTTGGTGGGTGTTAACCCTTTTGGTGATGCCATAATGGGGTGAAATCATCAACAACCCATCTTCCCGTGGAGCAGTTCGGCTGAAAGCACGAGATTTCGGGCAAAGGAAACACTAATTGCAATATAACCAAAACCAAATGCGCTTAAGTCCTAGAAACGTAAAGTGCATGAAATGGAAAAGAAACGCATTGGAAGAGACACAAGCAAATGGAGAAAACACAGCCCTTTCATTAATATCCCTTGATCTCTGTTACAATGACGTCTCCTCCCTTTTCGGGGGCTAGGAGCGTTAAAAGAATTCGATTACAATCACTCAATGTTCCTCTTTCCGCGTGCCCACGATTGCAATGGGCGGGCCAAGATGATGCCGTCGCTGATGTCGATGAGTTCTTCACCTCCGCTGCTTCTCCTACGCGAACAAAGAAACAACCAAGATGTCGGTAGCACCTGCTTGCAAGTGAAAAGTGTTCGTTCTTCTAAAATCATCAAAAGATGCATGCAAACATTTATCTAAAAGAGTAAACAAAATGATTCTAAACGGCCTGAAAACTTGACGAGAAGACGAGAAAATGTTACCAGAAGGCCGCTGCCATCGAGACAGCTGGCCAATCTGCCTTCAAGCTGGAATTCGTCCCTGGGTGGGACGATTTCTGACTGCAATTCATCCCTGGGTGGGACGAATTATTTTGTGTTGGAGAAGCCGACCTACTGCTTGCTCCAATGTCGATTCTCGAGACCCGCAAAATGCTCGCAAACAAGGGGGTTATGTAATTGGGGCCATTTTGGGACGACCCAGATGGTCGGATTCTCCCAATTTGGCCTCTACCCTCGGGAATTTGATCTCGCCACCTGCAAGTCGGTGAAACAACAAAGCGACACAAAACATACTAGAATCCGACCAAAAGTTACGAAATTGCAGCTATGAGTTAACCAAACATAATAACACAAAATGCAACCTAAAAAAAAGTAATCTAGAATGCTCTAAAACCTAGAAAGTGCGGGGGTGCCCAAGTGGGCCTCCCACCGTTGGCACTTGATTCCGGCGCCAATCCACTAGGGATGGGCCCAAAACCTCTTAGGATTGGGGGGTCGGCGAATTGGTTGGTTCCGGTGTCCATGTGTTGGATTTAGGTCCGATTCAAGCTTCCAAAAGCCACCCAACAACCTCCCTTGCAAAAGAGATTGGTGGATGTGGGAAGGTGAACCAAAAGGGATGCAAGTGGGTCTTCAACTCGGCAGCACTTCGTTGCTTGAAAACTCCTTCAACTTGTATATTTTGGGTGAGAAAAGTCCCACCTTTTATAGACCCATGGGGTCTCTTTTGGGAGGGAAGCACAAATGCCATGTGTTGGTCATAGGCGCCATGTGGCGGTCTTGTCTTCCCATGAGGGAGGGGAGTCCTCCGTTGACTTGGGCTTTGATAAATGCCTTTTGTGACGATCTTCTAACGGCCCCTCTGTCCACCTACACACGCGTGCAAGGCAAGAGTCATCAACTGAGCGTTACGGGCTGCCACTTGGCGCCATTTGTCTTTTTGCCCGTTAAGCTTAGAATTCGTCCCACCCAGGGACGGATTCAGAATTCGTCCTGGGGTGGGACGGATTCTATTTTGAATTCGTCCCTGGGTGAGACGAATACTTGGCAAAGTGTCCAAGTGTGCCAAATTGCTTCTTGACCTTACAAAATTGCTATGAAAGTGGTTAAGACCACTGTTTAACCTCTGAGGGCTGCCCTGGGGGCTGTGTTTGTCAAAGCGATCAGTGTTTGCAGTCACATAATCGGATTGGTGCTGTTTTGGTGTCTACGAGATGCCCCTTTTTGGGAAGCGCTGCGGGTGACGCGATCTTGAGCAAAAATAGATAACCAAAGCACTAATGATTAGGGTTTCTTGGTAACCTAACCAACTTTTGATGCCCCAAGTATGGAAAGGGCATGCATTCTTGAATCCTTGCTTCTGACGAGCTAAGGAATTTGATTTCAAGTATTAACCTATTTTGTTGAGGTGTGACTTGAACTTAGACATTGATCAGTCATGAACGAGGCAAAGGGCATTTTTATCCTCAGGGGGAACCTTGTGTTCATGATTCACGAAATGCCAAGTGTTTGATTGATTTGATTGTTGCTTGTTTACTGCCCCAAGCAGGAGCGTGATTGTCTTTGTCAATGATTCTTTGAATGCATGTCATTTTCCTTAATTGGGTGTGTGATTGTTGGTTGGTGACTAAGTGTGACTACCCCCTCAAGCGACGAATCGATGAGGGAATGACCTTCGTGAGAGAAGCGACGAGTCGCTTGACCCAAGATGACTTGTGCAAGGGTGCCTTTAAAGGGTTTACCGTTAAGCGTGTGCAATTTTTCCAACATTTGGACCTATTTTTGGTGGGTGTTAACCCTTTTGGTGATGCCGTAATGAGGTGAAATCATCGAAAACCTAACTTCCCGTGGAGCGGTCCGGCTATGTTAGCCTTCTTGGGGAAGTAGGAGAGAGATAATTTGAACCTCGCCATCGATTTTCTTTGCCCAGAGGTTAAGTGCAAGAGCACTTATGTCCGGAAATGTTTTTTGTTGTTTGTTTTTGTTGAATTTTGTTTGTTTTTGAGTGGGCTTTGACCCTTTTGTGATGTCGTTTGGGGATGAAATTGTCTAAAATCCGTCTTCCCGTGGAGCGGTCCGGCTATGGTAGCCTTCTTAGGGAGTATGATAGTGACAATTTGTGACTCCAATGTCGATTTTGTATGCCCTTGTTGTCAGGTGCAGTAGCAATCCTGTCGGGCAATTTTATTGTCTATTTTTAGTGCATTTTTAGTCATTTTTTGATTTTTTTTAAGTGCTGGCCTGAATTCGTCCCTGGGTGGGACGAATTCCAGCTGGAGAATTCGTCCCTGGGTGGGACGAGCGCTAATCAGAGCGCTCGTCCCAGTCAAGGATGAATTCCAGTGCAAAGGCCTATTTAATGGCCAAAACTTGATTTTGGGCTCATTTGTGTCATTTTTTTCTTGCGATTTTGGAGCTGCGGGAGGAGGAGGTAATTCTGAAGCGAAGCGCTACTGGAATTCTCTCTGCTATCATGAGTGCACACACTGGTTCGAGCGGCGGAGCCGAAGCGAAACTTGTAAGTGTTCCTAGAGTTTATTTTGCTTTTATTTAATGCATTGTTTTTGTGTTGACGCTTTTCAAAACTTTAAGATTTTTTGTGATGTTTTTGTTTAACGGTTAAGGTTAGAAACCCTAGAACTGAAAATTTGATCTGTTATTTTTTTTTTTTTTTGTGTTTGTGTTGTTTTTTTGCTTTGCAGGTTGTTAGGAGCCGGTACCGTGTACCCGCTGCATTTACTGAGGCACGGTTGGCATTGACCGATGATGACTGGGAATGGCTTGATGCCCTTGGGCTCAAGCAGGTGGCTCGACTGGAGCCTGTGGTTTCGGATCAGGCCTATCTGACAGCCCTGATCAAGCTTTGGGATCCGTGGACCAATACTTTCCATCTCCCGACAGGGGAGATGACTGTGACTCTTGAGGACGTCTATCGTTTGCTTCGGATTCCGATAGATGGTCTGCCTATTAGGACATCGTCGTTTGATCAGTGGAATGCTATACTTACGAGATGTTTTGGGCATGGGGGCAGTGGGTGTAGCAAACCCGGTGGAGACAACGAGGTGGATTGCAGCTGGCGGGATTTTGGTTAGGGTGGCAGGGAGAGGGGGTGTTAGGAGTGAGGCACGCATTCTTGATGGGCCTCATTTCTAACATTCTTCTCCCTGATTCGTCAGGCACGAGGTTCCCGTGGAACCTGTTGGATTTGGTGTGGCAGTTGGCAGAGTGCCCGATAGAGGCACCGTTGATTCTGAGATGGGGACAGACTTTGTTGGCACAGCTCTACGGGGAGCTGTACGGGGTCCGCTGTCGACAGCGGAAGGGTGTCAGTTGCAGTTTTTTGTTGCAGTGCTGGGGTTGGCAGCACATAGCTGTTGAGAGGCCTACCGGGTTACCGTGGATGACTCGGGCGGTGATGGAGGATGAGGAGATTGGTTATGCAGTTTTGTGGCGGCGGTCTACGGAGAGGGGAGAGTCGGCGATGGGCAGGTGCCGTTGAGCACTACACTGGATGCCTTTTCTCGGCTCACTCCGGGGAGGTGTTTTGGCGTCCCTATCGGGACTGTCCGGCTGGCTTAGGCTGGAGAGTGGCTCCGACGGGTAGCAGGGAGCGGTGGTTGACTGGGCGGCACGGGACGGAGCATGAGTTCTTTCCATACCATCGGGTTACACGACAGTTTGGGGTGCGCCAGGGGTTGCCTGGTGAGCCCGTGGTCTATCGGCGATGGGGAGATGAGAGAGGATTAGAGCCACCGGTCATTGCTCCATTGGGCGAGGAGTCCGACACAGTGATTGATGTCCCGGATGTGGATGACATCGGGACTACCACTGAGTATGACTCGTGGTGGGTACTACGGCGCTGGAGAGGAGAGGGGCCACTGGGAGGTGCGTAGGCGGCGGTGGAGGATGTGAGGCAGCAGGGGGTGATTGGGGGGTATGGATGATGCGGACATGGTGGATGTGGGAGATGAGGATGTGGGCTTGGGTGTTCTGGAGCAGCCGGACATGCAGGATGTGGAGGAGCAGTGGGAGCCTCGAGCGAGCTCGTCCCCGCGAGTCCTATGCGTCGGCGGATACGAGAGGAGGTGGGGTCGGATGTAGGCATTGAGATTGCTCGGCGACGGAGCTCTACGGATGCGGGATCGGGTTGGGGGATGCGAGGCGGGAGGCGGGGGATGCGGGAGGAGAGGGATCTTCTGCGGGCTCGGTTGGCGAGAGCGGGATAGAGTTTTGGCGCAGCGCGATGATGCATTGTCTATCTATCATCGGCGAGAGGCGAGTGGTGTCCGTACCGGATAGACTTGGAGAGGGAGGTCATCCGCCTTGGTGGGCGACTACCTGAGCCTTCGGTCGGTGGATCTTCACGGCAGACAAGGGATAGTCTGCGAGCGGTCAGCATCATCTCGTCGCAGGCGGTTAGATGAGGGGGTGGTAGCAGGCATGATGCGGGGGCTAGTAGTAGCCGCCCTGCAGGGTCCCGTAGGACCCACACCACGGGGGGTAGTTCCCGTCGCACCGATCCTGCGTGATCATGGTGGTCGACGCCTTAGGTTGGGTTTTGGATATGATTGCGGGGTTCGAGGACCGGTTTGTAGCCTGCGGGCATCTTTTTGATGATATATATATATATACGGTTTTATTTTGGTTTTGTACATGTGATGATGTGATTTTTGTTATGCATGTTTATTTATTTTGATGAATGCAGATGTTATGATGAATGTAAATGTTTTTGATGTCTATGTGATATGCGAGGTGAAATGGATGAATGACATTTGTGATGATTGCACTATAGGCTGTTTAAGAAGCTCTTTATTTACATGGTTTTTTTTTTTGTATTTTCTGATGGTATCATAAGGATGATAAGTAGCGAGATGGTTTTGGAATGAATGTAAGGTTTTCTGAGATTCAGTCAGTTTTAACTCACCATCCATGACTGTACTTTATCTTACAAGACTTTTTGACCAAGGTATGAATCAGACTTGTTTTTGACCCAGTTATTTCATATCCCTGTGTGTGCAATTGAGTTCATTTAGTGGTATTTGTTAGGATACCGCCAGTGCAGAATGGGCTTTCAACCGAACCTGTCTTGAGGATCACCTAATTAGCTCCACGAATTCCTTTGTTGTATGTACTAAGATTAATCTGCGGTGTAATCCAGGATGCCATAAGCTAGCTCATCCACATGCAAATATTGATCTGTACGCAAGTTAATGTGACAGATATATCGTCATGCGGGAGGTTTACTTCTATTACCCATTGGCTATCAACCAAATTGGTGCTGAAGCTTGCCTTATGACCTATAGAATGCTTTGAGAGTTCCAGGGATTCAAGGTCAACTCCCTTCTTTTCTTCAATTGTATTGGGATACTTGCTCATTGTAGTGATGAGATCACTGTTCATTTTGATTTGTTTTTCTTTCGAGCAAGGGATTGGGGTTATGGAGTGACCAAAATCACTGTTGTTTGTGCCTTTTGATGTGTGCATTGTAGTTTGTCAAATTTTGGAGTTTTGACATTTTGCAAATTTTTTGTGTTTTGCAACTGTTGAGAACTTTAGGGATTCTTAGGGAATTGGGTAGGGAGGATGCTTGTCCTTTTGCCAACTCTCGGCATTCTAGGGGTCATTCGCACAGGGGGATGAGCAAGATAACCGTTTCGCTTGTGGTGACCTAGATTATTTTGCAGGTTTCGTCTTTCGTTCACACAATTTGGGAATTTTAGTGTTTTGATTTGTGTTGGGATGTTACGTAACAAGGTGTATTTCAAGTATGACTCTACCTTCGTAAAATCTGTTCGACTTGATACACTACATGGCTAAAGAGGAAAATGATGACTGAATTACTGAAACTCTTGGTACATTCCCAGACCACTGACTGTAGTGTGGTAAAAGTTATGCTTGGTGTTTTTGTTGTTTTTGTAACATGAGACAATGCGGAACAAGATGGACTATCAGAGCTATTGCAGCTTATGGTGCCTTTGACCTGTATGACTACAAATATGCAATGTATGGATGCAATGCTTAATGCAGCTATGTATTTTTGTAATTTTGATGGATTGTTTTTGGTGAAGGTGAAGATGAGGTGCGAGAATATGAATTTTTGATGAATTTGAGTATGCCTAGAATTGAGATGCAAATCTTTGTTGTTTTTGATGATTTTTGTTGTTTTGTTTTTTTGAATTTCTTGATTTTTTTTGACCAAGCGATTGCGATAATCGTTGGAGCTTTTTGGGTTTGACCAAGTGATTGCGATAATCCTTGGAGCTTTTGGGGTGACCAAGAGATTGCTATAATCCTTGGAGCTTTTTGGATTGACCAAGAGATTGCGATAATCCTTGGAGCTTTTTGGTGACCAAGAGATTGCGATAATCCTTGGAGCTTTTGGGTGACCAAGAGATTGCGATAATCCTTGGAGCTTTTTGGGTTGACCAAGAGATTGCGATAATCCTTGGAGCTTTTTGTATTGACCAAGAGATTGCGATAATCCTTGGAGCTTTTTGGGTGACCAAGAGATTGCGATAATCCTTGGAGCTTTTTGGGTTGACCAAGAGATTGCGATAATCCTTGGAGTTTTTGGTGTGACCAAGAGATTGCGATAATCCTTGGAGCTTTTTTGGGTGACCAAGAGATTGCGATAATCCTTGGAGCTTTTTGGGTGACCAAGAGATTGCGATAATCCTTGGAGCTTTTTTGGGTTGACCAAGAGATTGCGATAATCCTTGGAGCTTTTTGGGTGACCAAGAGATTGCGATAATCCTTGGAGCTTTTTGGGTGACCAAGAGATTGCGATAATCCTTGGAGCTTTTTGGGTTGACCAAGAAATTGCGATAATCCTTGGAGTTTTTTTTTTTTTTTTTGGTATATGGCTTTCTTAGATATGAAATGGTCGCAAATGACTGATATTCAAGGGTTCTGTTTCCTTGATACCGTCAAGAGAAGCTAGCCGGTACGTCCCGGGTCCTATTTTACTATCAATGACATAAGGACCTAACCAATTTGCCATGAATTTGTCCCTCATATGGGACGGCAAATTAGAGTTTTGTTGGTTTTCCTTCAGAACCAAATCACCAACCCGAAAGTCTCTTAGGTGAACTTTCATGTTGTAAGCTTTCTTAAGCCGCTCTTGATAGATACGTAAGTGCTCGAGAGCATTAACGCGTCGTTCGTCAAGCAACGTAAGTTGGTCTAATCGGGCCTGCCACGTAGTGTTATCATCGATGAACTCCTGCATTGATATGCGTAGGGAAGGAATTTCCAACTCGAGAGGCATTACTGCCTCCGAGCCATACACCAGTGAAAACGGAGTTGCCCCGGTGGGCGTCCGAATGCTAGTGCGATAAGCCCAAAGGGCAAGTGGGATTTGTATGTGCCAATCCTTATGACTGTCTGCGACGGTCTTTTTAAGGATGGCGACTAGCGTTTTGTTTGACGCCTCTGCTTGCCCATTTGCTTGCGGATAATAGGGTGTTGAAAAGTTGTGCTGAATTTTGTACTTTGTGGTTAAAGCACGCACGTCTTTGTTCTTGAATGATGGCCCATTATCCGAGATTATTTTGGATGGAATACCAAAATGACATATGATGTAATGCAAAATGAACTCCGCAATGCGGGGTCCTGTCGTAGAGGTTAACGGAATTGCTTCCACCCATTTGGTAAAATATTCTGTGGCCGTTATGATAAACGTGTGACGGCCTGACGATGCAGGGAGATCTTTCCGATTAGATCGAGGCCCCACTACGAAAATGGCCAAGCAGACTGGACTGTATGTAGGGCCTGGGAAGGTGCGTGCATTAAATTGGCATGATGTTGACATTTCATGCACCTCTTGACATACGCGCAACAATCTCGCTCTAAAGATGGCCAATAATAGCCCATGCGAAGAATGCGCTTTGCAATGGCCATACCACTGAAGTGGCCGCCACATGTACCGTCGTGCGCTTGGGCGACTGCCCAAGTGGAATCTTGCTGGTCCAAACATCGAAGAAGAATTCCGTCATAGCTACGACGATACAAAATGTCTCCTATCAAGACATATTTTGCCGCTTTCTGTTTGAATGTTCGTTTTGCGGCGTGCGTCAATCCAAAGGGAAGATTACCTAACTTGAGGTAGTCTCTTATGGGTAAATACCAATCCTGTTTATCAGAAACCTCGACAGTATGAACAGCCAATCCCTTTTGAAGTTCTTCCCTAACAAATGTTGATTGGGATAGAACTTGTAAGAATAGCGTTGTGTTGCTATTAATGGGAGTGGGGGAAAACAAAGACCCCCAGTTGGCACGTTTCAAACAGTCTCGGATTCGAAAGAACTTATCCGAAGATGGTTCGATCTGGATCATGTGGACTCCTGGCGTCAAGTCTGAGCTTGCGCGCTCCATCGCGGGTTGCGATAAGGTTTTGACTTGAATGGTTGTTATATCACCGGAAAGGTCTTGCGGGATTAGTGACCCCAAGGAGGCCATTGTGTCCGCAAAATGATTCGATGATCGAGGGAGTGCCTCGATGTCATACCACTCAAGTTTTGCCAGGAATTTGTCCACGAGGGCTTTATAGGCCTTTAGAAGCTGGGCATTTGCATTGATATACCCCTTTGACTTGATTGACGATTAACAGCGAATCGCCAAAGATGTTCAATCTTTTGATGTTCATGGCGATTGTTGTCTGAAGACCTAGGAGCAAGGCTTCATATTCTGCATTATTGTTGGTGCACTGGAAGTTTAATTTAAATGACAGGGGCATTGGAGCGCCCTGCGGTGTGAAGAATACAATTCCTGCGCCACCCCCTTGCTCGCATTTAGAACCATCAAAAAATAAGGTTATGTCGGCCTGAGACTCAGGCTCATCAGAATCTGGCGATTCTGAGACATGGAAGACCCCATCATCGGGTAGTTCTATGACCAGAGGCTGATCGTCTTCAAGAGGAGCCTCTGCTAGTTGATCGGCTATGACTTGTCCTTTTATAGATTTTTGCCCAATAAACTCAATGTCAAATTCCGTCAACAACATGATCCATTTCGCCGTGCGACTACTATGATAAGTACGACTCATCATGTATCGCAATGGATTCTCCTTAGACACAACATACGTAGTGTTGCTCAGCATGTAATGGCGTAGCTTTTTGGTAGCAAACACCACTGCCAAGCCGAGTTTCTCAACGTATGCATAGTTAAGTTCGTAACCTGACCAAGGTGCGGCTAAGATAGTACGTAGCCTGTTCTTTGTGAAGTTCATTCTTCTGGGCTAGCATTGCGCCCAGTGCCACCTCAGTAGCTGAGATGTATAAGTAGAACGGCACACCTGGTCTAGGTGGTGCCAATACTGGCGACGAAGCCAAGTACTGTTTGATTTCGTCAAAGGCTGACTGGCACTCGTCATCCCAATGAAATGTGACCCCCTTGTGCAATAATTTGTTCATGGGTCGGCATTTGTCAGATAATTGCGCTATGAAGCGTTTAATCGACGCGACCTTTCCTTGCAGACTTATGAGCTGCTTGATAGTGGTTGGGGGAGCCATTTCAAGGATTGCCTTGACTTTGTTTGGGTCCACTTCGATGCCTCTCTTTGAGACTATAAAACCCAAGAGTTTTCCGGATGTGACGCCGAACACGCACTTCTTGGGATTCGGTCTGACCTTATGCTCTATGAGGCGATCGAGAATCTTGCTTAAGTCACCGAGATGATCTGAGCGCAAGAGAGACTTGGCTAACAAATCATCCATGTAATCTTCCAAAGTTTTGTGCATGTAATCGTGGAAGATATACGTCATAGCACGTTGGTATGTAGCGCCGGCGTTTTTAAGGCCAAAAGGCATGACCTTATAGCAAAATGTCCCCCAAGGCGTTGTGAATGCCGTTTTGAGTTGGTCTTCAGGATTGATACGAATTTGATTGTATCCTGAGAAACCGTCCATTAGGGAGAGCATTTCGTGACCTGTTGTAGCGTCTACCAATGCGTCGATGCTTGGCAAGGGGAAATCATCCTTAGGACTCGCTTTGTTTAGGTCTCGAAAGTCGGTGCATATGCGAATCCTCCCGTCGGGCTTCTTGACGGGAACCATGTTGGACAACCATGGCGGATAATCCATGCGAGATGACAAATTGTGCATCCAACGGCTTTTGCAATTCGTCTTTGACCATCAAGGCCACTTGTTGGGTGCATCTTTCTTAGTTTTTGCTTTACAGGCTTGATTTTCGGATCAAGCGTTAAATTGTGCATGACTAGCTGCGGGTCTAGCCCTGGCATATCTTTGTACGACCATGCAAAAACTTCCTTCTTCTCTTTGAGAAGGGCAATATATTCGGCTTGCTCTTCGGGGGAAAGACTTACCCCCAACCTGATAATCTATGGATTCTTTGAATCTATGCCGATGTCTACGTCAGTCGTCTCCTCGACTGACATGTGAGATCCGTCCTCCAACTGATGTGGAGTTGGGATTAAATGGATATCATCAGCTGAGTTAAGATCTACGTTTGGAACCTCGGGTTCCTCTTCAGCTTGAAAAATATCCTGAGTTGTCCTTGGGGTAAAATGAAGCATTTCACCGAAAGGCCAGTACTCTGATGGTGACAATGGTGAATTGACGCGATCCCAGTCGATGGCATCCATGTCTAGATGCAATGACCGTGATGGATCGGTCGGATTGCGGATGGGTGCGGTCAAATCAATGGAGATCATGTGGATGGAATGAATTTGGTCTCCAGAACCGCGGGTGTGATGACTTGATTCTTTTAGATGTTCCCTATACTCCGGATCTGGCTCTATGGGAACGGGCACGAATGGATCCTCTCTAGGTGCAAATTCATCTCTATGTGTGAAAAGGAAGGTGAGGTCTTCCCTCGGCACTTCTTGTCATGATGGGATCTCGAGGTGGACGATGCTCATCTTGAATTTGGAGCCATAGGTCTAACACTTGGTCCCACCTCGCTGGGTCTACGTGCCATTCATGTCCTAACAGTATACCCATCTGTCCCATTAGATCTTCATGAGTTAGAGCGCGGTGATTTTGTCGCGCATGTCTGAGATAGATCATCTCAGTCTCATCTTCTGAATCACTTTCATAGATCCAAAATTGTTCATTCTCTTCAGCATCTGTTGCTTGCGACGTTGAGGACTCTTCCTGTTCCAGTGAATTAATCTGGTCCCATTGCGGTTGTTCCACTCTTAGTGGAGGGACCTGATTCTCTTGAGACTGTGTTATTTCATCTGGAACCTCTAAGGGGAACAGTTTCAGAAAGATGTCTGGCAGCCGTTGATGTTCTCTTTGAGGATTAATCTCTGAACTTTCGCCTCTCTCTAGCAAAGAAGAGGGATTACTGTTGCTTCCAGGGGTGTTTGTTGACCATGGGAGGTAGTCTCCCAATGTGTATTCTGTATTCGGATTGGCATAAGGATCCAATGCCAATCCCCCTTGTTGCCTATTTCTAGGCCTTGCATATTTTCAACCAAGATGTCTAATGGCAGGGGATGGTTGAACCCTACCCCTGACTTGTCATATGGCATCTGATATCTTGGTTGGCAAAGGATCCGCATCCCTTGCTCATATCTGCCGAGCCCGTATCCATGCCAATTGCATTGGCCGAGATATTTTAGGGCAAATTCTGGGTTTGACAGATAATTGATGTTTTCAACAAAAGGCTCTTCGTCTGTTTCCTTTTGTTGGCATGGTTCAAGACCATGATCAAAGCCCCCATACACAAAATTTGTCCGGTTCGGTGGGTAGCCTAGAGGGACGATTGTTCCAATGGGAAGGCGAGGTCTTCCCATGTCTTGTACTGACTCCAGTGTGGGGGTTGCCACAACATTTTGCACTAAGTATCCCCCCAGGCCTGTACTGGCCATTTCAACAGTGATTGTTGATGATTGGGTGGGAGGAAACGGTAGTCCTTCCTGAGTCCATTCCATGTTTGGTGGTTCAGGAATCTTGGTTTCCGTTGCGTTGGGCGCTTCCTCTGTTGTTATTGTTGAAATTATGGGCAACCTTTCTTCTAAGGGCTTAACCTCTTCCATGATTTGTTTTCCCTTGTCCTTCTGTTGGGCCATGATAGGTGGCGTTGATGATGAAGGAGCCGATGATGAAGTCTCACCTGGTTGGGATTTTGCCTTGTTGGCCACCAGTGGTGCCTGCGGTATTGGACCTTGTTTAGATGGATTTAATTGGAAATCCAAATGCGTTGAAGGGAGGGTCGATTGAGGTATGAATTGTACCGCATTGCAATACTTGAAGGGCTCTAAGTCCATTGGGACTACATGTATTTCTCCTTCATAAGCATACTTCAAGCACTGGTGGGCGATCGAAGGGACACATTTCATATCCCTGATCCAAGGCCGCCCTAGCAGTATATTATAAGCCATTTCACCTTCCAGCACATGGCACAGTGTAGGTATTGACTTTTGTCCTACCTGATGGCAGAACAGCTGTGCCGACTGTCGAGCATATTGCATCATTGAAAGCTCGGAGTGTGTACGTGGAGGTTGTGATGTGAGAGGCTGGCGACTTCAAATGCTTCAAGGCTGCAGTGGTTATGATGTTCTTTGGACGAGCCGGTATCTATCGGCACTCTCTTGTACGAAATCCCGTTGACCCATGCGATAACGTGCGGGGGTGGATCTGCCATGTCATTTGATATCGTTTTGACCTCATCTTCTCTGAATGTGATGACCGGCTCCGTACATTGTTTCACATGTCCCACGAAGGCGTTGAAAGAATTTGCCTCGTGGGGTTGTAATTCAATGGCTTTTAAAATGTCCATAAGAGCTTCTCTATGGGGAGCTGATTGTTGAATAAGCTCGTAGATGGACAGCCTAGCCGACGTGGTCCGCAAACTCTGCGTGAGTTTGGTTCGTATCGTGACCTCAGGTCTAGGCGGAGGTAGCTGCGTTGGGCGTTGTTGAGGATGCGATGTTGCCGGAACTTCCTTCGTAGCTACCTCAGGGGCAGCTATCGGGTACCTTCTGTTCCTTGTTACTATGCTAATCATTCCCACAAATCCCTGTGTGGGAAGATCTTGTCGCACCTCGTTAATCTAGAGTGGTTTTGTTTGTGCCTCGTGGGCTGGCAAGGGGTCCTTGAATACCCCCATTTGTTGGTTGTTTGGTGCGATGGGGTTGTCCACAACCAATGTTCTATTGTCGATCAAATCCTGGACTAGGTCTTTGAATTTCCAGCACCCATTCAAGTCATGTCCTCTGCGCCTATGGAATCTACAATACAATTCCTCTCTGTACCCCCTAGGCTTGGGAATGTTAGGGTCTATAATTTGGATTTCTGATAGAGTGACTAAATTTGCCGTTGACAAGCGGTCAAATAAGGAGTCCCTAGACTCCGCATATGGGGTGAAATTTTGCCTAGGGCGACGCGGGTAATTTTGCTCCTGTCTTCTATTATCTCTTTCATAAGCAGGAGGCATTGCTCAGTAGTTAGCCTTTTGAGGCTGCGTTTCTTGCACAAGCGCGGGAACATTTATCGCAACTTGGTTGACTGCAGCGTGTTGTGGTTGCGTTGTCCCAATTTTAGTGGTTTTATTCCACTCTTTCTTCTTAGGCTTGGCAATTGCGCCTTCGCCTATCTTAATCTCTTCTATGACTCTGGCTTGCGCCAAAGCTTCTTCTAAGCTGTCGTATTGTCACAGTAACAATAGACCAGAGATTGATTTTAAGCAACTTTTTGTGAACATCTACGTGAGATCAGACATAGGAGGACGGTAGGGTAACCTAGAAAGCAAAGCTCTCCATCGATTCCCGTACGCTGCCATTGTTTCCTCTTCAAATTGCTTGAGGCTCGCTAAATCACTTAGTGATGCCTTCTTCCTTGTGTTGAAGGCAAAGCGTTCAAGAAACGCGTCTACTAATTGATCTAAATTGCTTATTTTGTGTTTGGGCAGTTGTGTGAACCAATCCGAGGCAGGGCCTACGAATGTGGTTATGAATGTTCTAAGCAACAATGCGTCATTATCTTGGATGCCGAAGCATTGGCTTAGAAATCGTGTAACGTGTTCCTGTGCGTCCTCTTCACCTTTAAAAACTGCCAATTGAGGCAACTTGAAGTGTTCGGGGTAAAGAGGTGTAGGCACTGAGGGATGCACCGGATTACTACGGAGTAGACGTAATGTGGGTTTTTGATGCCCAGCAGCTTTTGTCTCCACAGACTCCAAACGCTCCAATAGCGCTTGGTATGCATCGGAAGATTTTATTTCTTCCTCTCTTGTTCGCTCTTGTTGCAAGTTACGGTAAACTGGAGGCCTATGGAGGGGTGGCCGAATGGCATCCTTCCTTGCCTTGATGGGGAGTTTCAACATATTCATCTTCTGGTTCATACTCCTCGTAAAATTCTTGAGGAGTCTCCGGGCGAAACCTATGACCCCGATCAAGCTCTTGCTTGAAGGTACCCATCATTGTTTCGGGGAGTTGCCTCCCTCTCGAATCTATGAGGTCTTGGAGGCGAGCTTGACGAGGTCGCGGAGACCTGTCCTGCATTAACGGATTATGTCTCTCATCTTGTTCGGCTCTTTGAATGCGAGGGGTTGGCCCCCTCTCGGGTATTTCATAGCGTAACTCATCCGCTTCGCGTTGCATGCGTTCTCTATCCAAGCGGTGTCGGTACTCTATTTCTTGATAACTTGATTTAAGCCACATGGTTTGGGCTTGACGGGTGGTATATCTGGCAAAATTTGGGTCAATTTGGTCTACCCTATTTTGCTCAGGAGGTTCGAATGTTTCTTCTATGTGTTTACCTCGAGTTTGCTTGGTCTAAGGTTTCAATGGGTCGCTTCCCTCTGTCGAGGTAAGCGGTATGTGCTCGAGGTTCTGGCCTCAAGGGGTGATCATGATATCCTGCTGGTGCGGAAATGCAAGGTTCCCACGTTGTTTGTTGCCCTCGAGGAATGCGATGGCTTTCCTCGTACTCCCTTTCACGGGTGTAAAGGGGGTGGGCGGAGTTAGGTCGCCCTATGTAAGGAGCCCTGCGCTCCGGATTTGGTCTCTCTGTTCTGATGATAGGTAAAGAAGGGACGCCATATCCACGTTGCCCCTCCAAATGGACGGTGTGCCTGTCTAGCGCTTCATCGCGCGGTGGCCACTCATGCCTAACTTCAAGAGGTGATTCTCTATTTATGTCAAGGTCTACATGTAAGGCATCTTCCCGAAAGGGGCTGCTTTGAATAGGCATACCCCACCGAGGATTCTGAATTGGATTCTTTTGTAGGTTAGACCTATAAGGCGGTATGACCAAATCCTCAGGACTGAAGTGAAGGCGACTTGTGCCTACTTTTTGTGTACCTTTCGGAGCTTCTGCCCTTGATTGGGCTTGACTGCGGGTGTACACCATTGCGGTGCTTCTATGCTATCTAAATAAGTTTTTATCTCGTTTATGACTTTGTTTGTCTACACTAAGCAGAATTAAGCACACACATTCACAAAACCGTGATTATCTCTTTTAAGGATTAAATGGTGTGTCCTAAACTGGTTTAGTGCATTTTGATGTTTTGTTTTGTTTTGTTTTTGTAGGTTTTGAAGATCGTTTAAATGCATTATGACGGCTCATATAACTCCCAAAATGGTCGCCCCTTCAATATACCAACCAGGCCGATATACCAACCTCTCTATATACCCGCCCTTACGAGAGGGAGACTATAGGTACGTGAGAGCAGAAGGTACGTGGTACGTAGGCGGTACGGAAGGGGGATTGTCCTGTTAATGGCACCTACCATAGAAAACTTATCCTCGTGCGCATGGGAATCACCCCAGCGACACTCGGTCTGCTTTCGTCAGGATTTACGCCTAACAACGGTTGACAATCGGGAAATGGATGCAAAGCTAAGCCAAGGTGGTGATGAACCCACCGTTGGTCTTGCTCAAGGGCTGGGGTCTTACGACCAGCTCCTTGGTTTAAAATTGTTGCGTGGAGTGTGTGAGATTCATTTTATTTAGCGAAAATTGAAACAAGCATGAATGATTTTCCCTAAGTAATGCAGGATAAAAATGAAAACAGTCAAAGAAACAGAAACAGAAACAGAAATTTTAACAGAGATTATAAAAATCCCTACCTCTTCTCTGCCTGCTCCAGTTGCTTCTGAATTTCTGCTCTGAAAATCCGCAGGCAGGAATTCGTCCCTCTGGGAGACGAATTGCAGAACAGAATTCGTCCCTCCAGAGACGAATTTGAATTCGTCTCAGGGTCAGACGAATTGCAGTTAAGAATTCGTAATGTCGAGACGAATAGCAGTCTGCAACAAAAAAATGTACCTGTCAAGCACAAACACAAAACTTTGATCAATTTTCTATGATTTTAAAAATATGGGACAGGTCCCACCGTGATCGCCACTGAAAGCACGAGATTTCGGGCAAAGGAAACACTAATTGCAATATAACCAAAACCAAATGCGCTTAAGTCCTAGAAACGTAAAGTGCATGAAATGGAAAAGAAACGCATTGGAAGAGACACAAGCAAATGGAGAAAACACAGCCCTTTCATTAATATCCCTTGATCTCTGTTACAATGACGTCTCCTCCCTTTTCGGGGGCTAGGAGCGTTAAAAGAATTCGATTACAATCACTCAATGTTCCTCTTTCCGCGTGCCCACGATTGCAATGGGCGGGCCAAGATGATGTCGTCGCTGATGTCGATGAGTTCTTCACCTCCGTTGCTTCTCCTACGAACAAAGAAACAACCAAGATGTCAGTAGCACCTGCTGCAAGTGAAAAGTGTTCGTTCTTCTAAAATCATCAAAAGATGCATGCAAACATTTATCTAAAACGGTAAACAAAATGATTCTAAACACCCTGAAAACTTGACAGAAGACAGAAAATGTTACCAGAAGGCCATTGCCACTGAGACAGTCGGCCAATCTGCCTTCAACTGGAATTCGTCCCTGGGTGGGACGAATTTTGACTGCAATTCGTCCCTGGGTGGGACGAATTCTTCTGTGTTGAAGAAGCCGACCTACTGCTGCTCCAATGTCGATTCTCGAGACCTCCAAAATGCCTGCAAACAAGGGGTTATGTAATTGGGGCCATTTTGGGATGACCCAGATGGTCGGATTCTCCCAATTTGGCCTCTACCCTCGGGAATTTGATCTCGCCACCTGCAAGTCAGTGAAACAACAAAGCAACACAAAACATACTAGAATCTGACCAAAAGTTACGAAATTGCAGCTATGAGTTAACCAAACATAATAACACAAAATGCAACCTAAAAAAAAGTAATCTAGAATGCTCTAAAACCTAGAAAGTGCGGGGGTGCCCAAGTGGGCCTCCCACCGTTGGCACTTGATTCCGGCGCCAATCCACTAGGGATGGGCCCAAAACCTCTTAGGATTGGGGGGTCGGCGAATTGGTTGGTTCAGGTGTCCATGTGTTGGATTTAGGTCCGATTCAAGCTTCCAAAAGCCACCCAACAACCTCCCTTGCAAAAGAGATTGGTGGATGTGGGAAGGTGAACCAAAAGGGATGCAAGTGGGTCTTCAACTCGGCGACACTTCGTTGCTTGAAAACTCCTTCAACTTTGTATATTTTGGGTGAGAAAAGTCCCACCTTTTATAGACCCATGGGGTCTCTTTTGGGAGGGAAGCACAAATGCCATGTGTTGGTCATAGGCGCCATGTGGCAGTCTTGTCTTCCCATGAGGGAGGGGAGTCCTCCGTTGACTTGGGCTTTGATAAATGCCTTTTGTGACAGTCTTCTAACGGCCCCTCTGTCCACCTACACACGCGTGCGAGGCAGGAGTCATCAACTGACTGTTCTAGGCTGCCACTTGGCACCATTTGTCTTTTTGCCCGTTAAGCTTAGAATTCGTCCCACCCAGGGACGGATTCAGAATTCGTCCTGGGGTGGGACGGATTCTATTTTGAATTCGTCCCTGGGTGAGACGAATACTGGGCAAAGTGTCCAAGTGTGCCAAATTGCTTCTTGACCTTACAAAATTGCTATGAAAGTGGTTAAGACCATTGTTTAACCTCTGAGGGCTGCCCTGGGGGCTGTGTTTGTCAAAGCGATCAGTGTTTGCAGTCACATAATCGGATTGGTGCTGTTTTGGTGTCTACATCGCAGGAGCCTTAGGGAAGGAAGGAGATGATTTTTAAAGAGTTATATGCAATACATTTTGTTTATGTTTTGATTTTGTTTGTGTTTATGTCATGATTGATTGATGTGTGATGGATGCATGTTAATTTATATTTGATGGATGCATATGTTGTGAATGAATGCAAATGTTATTTTATGTGATATGCAAAATGAAATGGATGGATGGAATTTGTGATGTTTGGCCATGGCACCATAGACTGTTTAGAACTCTATTATTATGTTTTTAGGCGATTGTGGATGCATGACTTTGTATGTATACATGTGGTTTTTCTTTTTTTGTATTTTTTGATGGTATTGTAAGGATGAAAAGTAGCGCAGTTGGTTTAGAAATGTAGCTAAGGTTTTCTGAGACTCAGACGGTTTTAACTTACTAGCCATGATTGTACTTTATCTTACAAGACTTTTGAACAAGGTATGAATCGGACTTGTTTTTGACCAAGTTATTTCACATCCTTGTGTGTGCAATTGAGTTCATTTATGTGGTATTTGTCAGGATACCGCTAGTGCCAGATGGGCTTTCAACCGAACCTGTACTGAGGATCACCTAATTAGCTCCACTAACTCCTTTGTTGTATTTAGTTAGATTAATCTACGGTGTTATCTAGGATACCATAAGCTAGCTCATCCACATGCAAATATTGATCTGTACACAAGTTAATGTGATAGATATATCGTCATGCGAGAAGGTTACCGCCATTGACCGATAGGCTATCAACCAAACTGGTACTGAGGCTTGCCTCATGACCTTAGAATCTTGAGAGTTCCAAGGATTCAAGTTCAACTCCCTTCTTTTCTTCAATTGTATTGGGATACTTGCTCGTTTGTAGTGATAAAATCACTATTTATTTTGATTTGTTTTTCTTTTGAGCAAGGGATTGGAGTGACGATAATCACTATTGTTTGTGCCTTTTGATGTGTGCACTTTGTAGGATGTCAAATTTTGGAGTTTTGACGCTTGCAAATTTTTGATGTTTTGCAACTATTTAGAATTTTGGGATTCTTAGGGAATTGGGTAGGGAGGATGCTTGTCCTTTTGCCAACTCTCAGCATTCTTGGGGTCATTCGCACAGGGGGATGAGCAAGATAACCGTTTCGCTTATGGTGACCTGGATTACTTTGCAGGTTTCATCTTTCGTTCACACAACTTGGGAATTTTTATGTGTTTTAATTTGTGTTGGGATGTTACGTAACAAGGTGTATTTCAAGTGTAACTCTACCTTCGTAAAATCTATCCGACTTGATACATTACATGGCTAAAGAGCAAAATGATGATTGAATCATGAAAAACTCTTGATACATTAAAAGACCACTGACTCTAGTGTGGTAAAAGCAATGCATGGTGTTTTTGTTGTTTTTGTAAAATGGAACAGTGTGGAACAAGATGGACTAGCGGATTTATTACAGCCTATGGTGCCCTTGACTCGTACGACCACAAATATGCAATGTATGGATGCAATGCTTTAATGCAGCTATGTATTTTTGTATTTTTGATGGATTGATTTTTGTGAATATGAAGATGAAGTGCGAGAAGAACTCTCTTATTGATGAATTTGAGTATGCCTAGAAATGAGATGCAAATTTTTGTTGTTTTTGATGATTTTTGTTGTTTTGTTAATTTTCTTGATTTTTGACCAAGCGATTGTGGAAATCCTTGGAGCATTTTGGGATTGACCAAGCGATTGTAGGAATCCTTGGAGCCTTTTGGGATTGACCAAGCGATTGCAAGAATCCTTGGAGCATTTTTGGGATTGACCAAGCGATTGCAAGAATCCTTGGAGCATTTTGGGATTGACCAAGCGATTGCAAGAATCCTTGGAGCATTTTTGGGTTTTGACCAAGTGATTGCAAGAATCCTTGGAGCATTTTTGGGATTTGGCTCTCTTAGATATGAAATGGTCGCAAATGACTGATATTCAAGGGTTCTGTTTCCTTGATACCATCAAGAGAAGCTAGTCGGTATGTCCCGGGTCCTATTTTGCTATCAATGACATATGGACCTAACCAATTTGCCATAAACTTGTCCCTTAGGTGGGATGGCAAACTAGAATTTTGCTGGTTTTCCTTCAAAACCAAATCACCAACCTGAAAGTCCCTCAGGTGAACTTTCATGTTGTAAGCTTTCTTAAGTCGCTCTTGATAAATACGTAAATGCTCGAGAGCATTAACGCGTCGTTCATCAAGCAACGTAAGCTGGTCTACCCGGGCTTGCCATGCAGAGTCATCATCGATGAACTCTTGCATTGATATGCGCAAGGAAGGAATCTCCAACTCTAGAGGCATGACTGCCTCGGAGCCATACACAAGCGAAAACGGAGTGGCCCCAGTGGGTGTCCGAATGCTAGTGCGATAGGCCCATAGGGCAAGTGGGATTTGAATGTGCCAATCCTTATGACTATCTATGATGGTCTTTTTAAGGATGGCAACTAGCGTTTTGTTTGACGCCTCTGCTTGCCCATTCGCCTGCGGATAATAGGGTGTCGAAAAGCTATGCTGAATCTTGTACTTTGTGGTCAAAGCACGCACGTCTTTGTTCTTGAAAGGTGTCCCATTATCCGAGACTATTTTGGATGGAATACCAAAATGACATATGATGTTATGCAAAATGAACTCCACAATGCGGGGTCCTGTCGTAGAGGTAAGCGGAATTGCTTCCACCCACTTGGTAAAATACTCTGTGGCCGTTATGATAAACGTGTGATGGCCTAACGATGCAGGGGAGATCTTTCCAATTAGATCGAAGCCCCACTGCGAGAACGGCCAATCGATCGGACTATGTCTGCAAGGCTTGAGAAGGTACGTGCATCAAATTGGCATGATGTTGACACTTCACGCACTTCTTGACATATGTGCAACAATCTCGCTCTAAAGATGGCCAATAATAGCCCATGCGAAGAATGCGCTTTGCAATGGCCATACCACTAAAGTGGCCACCACATGTACCATCGTGCGCTTGGGCGACTGCCCAAGTGGACTCTTGTTGGTCCAAGCAACGAAGGAGGATTCCTTCATAGCTGCGACGATACAAAATGTCTCCTATCAAGACATACTTAGCCGCTTTCTGCTTGAGTGCTCATTTTGCGGCATGAGTCAATCCAAAGGGGAGATTACCTAACTTGAGGTAGTCTCTATGGGTAAATACCGATCCTGTTGATCGAAACCTCGACAGTATGAACAGCCAATCCCTCTTGAAGTTCATCCCTAGCAAACGTTGAATGGGATAGAACTCTGTAAGAATAGTGTTGTGTTGCTATTAATGGGGGTAGGGGAGAACAAGGACCCCCAGTTGGCACGTTTCAGATGATCTTGGATTCGAGAGAACTTATCCGAGGATGGTTCAATCTGGATCATGTGGATTCCTGGCGTCAAGTCTGAGCTTGCACGCTCCATCGCGGATTGCGATAAGGTTTTGACTTGAATGGTTGTCATATCACCGGAAAGGTCCTACGGAATTAGTGACCCCAAGGAGGCCATTGTGTCCGCAAAATGATTCGATGATCGAGGGAGGGCCTCGATGTCATACCACTCAAGTTTTGCCAGGAATTTGTCCACAAGGGCTTTATAAGCCTTCAAAACTGGGCATTTGCATTGATATACCCCTTTGACTTGATTGACTATTAACAACGAATCACCAAAGATATTCAGTCGTTTGATGTTCATGGTGATTGTTGTCTGAAGACCTAGGAGCAAGGCTTCATACTCTGCATTATTGTTGGTGCATGGGAAGTTTAATTTAAATGACAGGGGCATTGGGGCACCCTGCGGTGTGAAGAATACAATTCCCGTGCCACCACCTTGCTCACATTTAGAACCATCAAAGAATAGGGTTATGTCGGCCTGTGACTCAGGCTCATCAAAATCTGGCGATTTTGAGACATGGAAGACCCCATCATCGGGTAGTTCTATGACCAGAGGCTGATCGTCTTCAAGAGGAGCCTCTGCTAGTTGATCGGCTATGACTTGTCCTTTGATAGATTTTTGTCCAATAAACTCTATGTCAAATTCCGTCAACAACATGATCCATTTCGCCGTGCGACTACTATGATAAGTATGACTCATCATGTATCGCAATGGATTCTCCTTAGACACAACATACGTAGTGTTGCTCAGCATGTAGTGGCGTAGCTTTTTGGTAGCAAACACCACTGCCAAGCAGAGTTTCTCAACGTATGCATAGTTAAGTTCATAACCGACCAAGGTGCGGCTAAGATAGTAAGTAGCCTGTTCCTTGTGAAGTTCATTCTTTTGGGCTAGCATGGCGCCCAGTGCCACCTCAGTAGCTGAGATGTATAAGTAGAACGGCACTCCTGGTCTAGGTGGTGCCAATACTGGCGGTGAAACCGGGTATTGTTTGATCTCGTCAAAGGTCGATTGGCACTCGTCATCCCAATGAAATGTAACCCCCTTGTGCAATAATTTGTTCATGGGTCGGCACTTGTCGGATAATTGTGCTATGAAGCGTTTAATCGATGCGACCTTTCCTTGTAGACTTCTGAGCTGCTTGATGGTAGTTGGGGGAACCATTTCAAGGATTGCCTTGACTTTCTTTGGGTCCACCTCGATTCCTCGTTTTGAGACTATGAAACCCAAGAGTTTTCCGGATGTGACGCCAAAGACGCACTTCTTGGGGTTTAGTCTAACTTTATGCTCCATGAGGCGATCGAGGATCTTGCTTAAGTCATCGATATGATTTGAGCGCAAGAGAGACTTGGCTAACAAATCATCCATGTAATCTTCCAAAGTTTTGTGCATGTAATCATGGAAGATATATGTCATGGCACGTTGGTAGGTGGCACCGGCATTTTTAAGGCCAAAAGGCATGACCTTATAACAAAATGTCCCCCAAGGCGTTGTGAACGCCATTTTTAGTTGGTCTTCAGGATTGATACGAATTTGATTGTATCCTGAGAAACCATCCATGAGGGAGAGCATTTCGTGACCTGCTGTAGCGTCTACCAATGCGTCGATGCTTGGCAAGGGGAAATCATCCTTAGGACTCGCTTTGTTTAGATCTCGAAAATCGGTGCATATGCGAATCCTCCCGTCGGGCTTCTTGACGGGAACCATGTTGGACAACCATGGCGGATAATCCACGCAGATGACAAACTGTGCATCCAACAGCTTTTGCAATTCGTCTTTGACCATCAAGGCCACTTGTTGGGTGCATCTTACGTAGTTTTTGCTTTACAGGCTTGATTGTCGGATCAAGCGTTAAATTATGCGTGACTAGCTGCGGGTCTAGTCCTGGCATATCTTTGTATGACCATGCAAAAACCTCCTTCTTCTCTTTGAGAAGGGCAATGTAGTCGGCTTGCTCTTCGGGGGAAAGACTTACCCCCAGCTTGAGAATCTATGGATTCATTGGATCTGTGCCGATATCTACATCAGTCGTCTCCTCGACTGACATGTGGGATCCGTCCTCCAACTGATGTGGAGTCGGGATCAAATGGATATCATTAGCTGAATTTAGATCTGCGTTGGGAACCTCGGGTTCCTCTTCAGCCTGAAAAATATCCTGAGTTGTCCCTGGGGTAAAATGATGCATTTCATCGAAAGGCCAGTACTCTGATGGTGATAAAGGTGAATTGACGTGATCCCAGTCGATGGCATCTATGTCTAGATGCAATGACCATGCTGGATCGGCCGGATTGCGGATGGGTGCGGTCAAATCAATGGAGATCATGTGGATGGAATGAATTTGGTCTCCATTACCATGGGTGTGATAACTTGATTCTTCTAGATGCTCCCTATACTCTGGATCTGGCTCTAGGGGAACGGGCACGAATGGATCGGCCCTATGTGCTTGATAGGAGGACGGGGTCTTCCCTCGGCACTTGTTGTCATGATAGGGTCTCGGGGTGGACGGTGCTCATCGTGAATTTGGAGCCATGGATCCAACACTTGGTCCCACCTTGCTGGGTCTACCCACCATTCATGCCCTAACCTTATGCCCATCTGTCCCATTAGATCTTCATGAGTTAAAGGGCGATAATTTCGTCGCGCATGTCTGAGATAGATCATCTCAGTCTCATCTTCTGAATCACTTTCGGAGATCCAAAAATGTTCATTCTCTTCAGCAACTGTTACTTGCGACATTGAGGGTTCTCCTTGTTCCAGTAAGTTAATCTGGTCCCATTGCGGTTGTTCCACTCTTGGTGGAGGGACCTGATTCTCTTGACATGGTATTGACTCAACTAGGAACCTCTAAGGGGAATAGTTTCAAAAAGATGTCCGGACATCGTTGATGTTCTCTTTGAGGATTAGTGTCCGAACTTTCACCTCTCTCTAGCAAAGGAGAGGGATTACTTGCTGTTGCCAAGGGTGTTTGTTGACCATGGGAGGTAATCTCCCAATGTATATTCTGTATTTGGGTTGGCATAAAGATCGGGTGCCAATCCCCCCTTGTTGCCTATTTCTAGGCCTTGCATATTTTCTACCAAGATGTCTAAGGGCGGGGGTGGTTGAACCCTACTCCTGACTTATCATATGGCATCTGATATCTTGGTTGGCAAAGGACCCGCATCCCTTGCTCATATCTGCCTAGCCCGTATCCATGCCAATTGCATTGGCCGAGATATTTTAGGGCAAAGTTTGGGTTTGATAGATAGTTGATGTTTTCAACAAAAGGCTCTTCGTCTGCTTCCTTTTGTTGGCATGGTTCAAGACCATGATCAAGGCCCCCATACACAAAATTTGTCTGGTTGGGTGGGTGACCTAGAGGAACAACTGTTCCTATGGGAAGGCGAGGTCTCCCCATATCCTGTACTGATTCTAATGCGGGCGTTGCCACAACATTCTGCACTAAATACTCCCCCAGGCCCGTGCTGGCCATTTCAATAGTGATTGTTGATGCTTGGGAGGGAGGGAACGGGAGTCCTTCTTGAGTCCATTCCATGTTTGGTGTTTTTGGAGTCTCGGCTTCCGTAGTGCTAGGTGTTTCCTCTGTTGATACCGTTGATATTGTGGGCAAACCCTCTTCTAGGGGCTGAGCCTCTTCCATGATCTGTTTTCCCTTGTCCTTCTGTTTAGCCATGACAGGTGGCGTTGGTAATGAAGGAGCAGATGATGAGGATTCACCTGGCTGGGATTTTGGTGATTTGGTCACCAGTGGTGCCTACGGTATTGGACCCTGTTTAGATGGATTTAACTGGAAATCCAAATGCGTTGAAGGGAGGGTCGATTGAGGCATTAGTTGTACCGCATTGCAATACTTGAAGGGTTCTAAGTCCATCGGGACTACATGTATTTCTCCTTCAAAAGCATACTTTAAGCATTGGTGAGCGATCGAAGGGACACACTTCATGTCCCTGATCCAAGGCCGCCCTAGCAGTATATTGTAAGCCATCTCGCCTTCCAACACATGGCACAATGTTGGTATTGTCTTTTGTCCTACCTGGATAGGTAGAACAACTATGCCGACTGTCGAGCATATTGCATCATTGAAAGCTCGTAGTGTGTACGTGGAGGCTGTGATATGAGAGGCTGGCAACTTTAAATGTTTTAGTGCTACAGTGGTAATGATGTTACTGGACGAGCCAGTATCTACCAGCACTCTCTTGTACGGGATCCCGTTGACCCGCGCGATAACGTGCAGGGGTGGATCTGCCATGTCATTCGATATTGCTTTGACTTCATCCTCTCTGAAGGTGATGACCGGTTCCGTACATCGTTTCACATGTCCCACGAAGTTGTTGAAAGAATTTGCTTCGTGAGGCTGTAATTCGATGGCTTTTAAAATGTCCATAAGAGCTTCCCTATGAGGTGTTGATTGTTGAATAAGCTCGTAAATGGAAAGCCTAGCCGATGTGGTCCGCAAACTCTGCGTGAGTTTGGTCCGTATCGTGACCTCGGGTCTAGGCGGAGGCAACTGCATTGGGCGTTGTTGAGGCTGCGATGTTGTCGGGACTTCCCTCGTAGCTACCTCGGGGGTGACTGCTGGGTACTTTTTGTTCCTTGTCACTATGCTGATCATTCCCACAAATCCTTGCATGGGAAGATTCTCTCGCACCTCGTTAATCTGGAGAGGTTTTGCCTGTGCCTCGTGGGCAGGCAAAGGGTCCTTGAATACCCCCATTTGTTGATTATTTGGCGCTATGGGGTTGTCCACGGCCAATGTTTTATTGTCGATTAAATCTTGGATTAATCCTTTGAATTTCCAGCATCCATTTAAATCATGTCCCCTACGCCTATGGAATCTACAATACAATTCCTCTCTGTATCCCTTAGGCTTGGGGGCGTTAGGGTCTATAGTTTGGATTTCTGGAAGGGTGACTAAATTTGCCGCTGACAAGCGGTCAAATAGGGAGTCCCTGGACTCCGTGTAAGGGGTGAATTGTCGCCTAGGGCGACGCTGCTGATTCTGCTCCTATTTCTTATTATCTTTTTCATAACTAGGAGGCACTGCCTAGTAATTAGCCTTTTGGGGCTGCATTTCTTGCACAGGCTTGGGAACATTTATCGCAACTTGGTTAACCGTAGTGGGTTGTGATTGCGTATTCCCAGTCTTAGTGGTTTTATTCCACTCTTTCTTTTTAGGCTTGGCGATTGCGCCTTCGCCTATCTTAATCTCTTCTATAACTCTGGCTTGTGCCAAAGCTTCTTCTAAGCTGTCGTATTGCTGCAATAGCAATAGACCAGAGATTGATTTTAAGCAACTCCGTGCAAACATCTGTGTAAGATCAGACATAGGGGGACGGTAGGGTAGCTTAGAAAGCAAAGCCCTCCATCGATTCCCGTATGCTGTCATTGTTTCTTCCTCATATTGCTTGAGGCTGGCCGAGATCACTCAGTGATGCCTTCTTCTTTGTGTTGAAGGCAAAGCGTTCAAGAAACGCATCTACTAATTGATCGAGGTTGTTTATCTTTGTGTTTGGGTAATTGTGTGAACCAATCCGAGGCGGGGCCTGCGAATGTGGTTATGAAAGTTCGAAGCAACAATGCATCATTATCTTGGATGCGGAAGCATTGACTTAGGAACCTTGTGACATGTTCTTGTGCATCCTCTTCACCTTTAAAGACTGCCAATTGAGGCAACTTGAAGTGTTCGGGGTAAAGAGGTGTAGGCACTGAGGGATGCACTGGATGACTACGGAGTTGACGTAATGTGGGTTTTTGATGCCCAGAAGCTTTTGTCTCCATAGACTCCAAACGCTCTAATAGCGCTTTGTATGCATCGGAAGATTTTATTTCTTCCTCTTTTGTTTGCTCCCATTGTGAGTTATGGGAGACTGGAGGCCTATGGGGGGGTGGCCGAGTGGCAGCCCTCCCGCCTTGATGGGGCATTTCGGCCCGTTCTATTTCTGGTTCGTACTCCTCATAAACTTCTTGAGGAGTCTCTGGGCGAGACCTATGACCTTGATTGAGTCCCCGTTGAGGGTACCCATCATTGTTTCGGGGAGTGGCCTCCCTCTCGGGTCTATAAGGTCTCGGAGGCAAAGCTTGACGAGGTCGTGGAGACCTGTCCGGCATCAAAGGGTTGTGCCTCTCATATTGTTCTTCTCTGTGGGTGCGAGGGGTTGGCACCCTCTCAGGTAGCTTATAGCGCAACTCATCCGCTTCACGCTGCATGCGCTCTTTATTCAAGCGGTATAAGTACTCTAACTCTTGATGACCCTGCTCAAGCTGCGTGATTCGAGCTTGGCGAGCGGCATGTCTGGCGACTGTCGGGTCAACTGGGTCTGCCCTCTTTTGTTGAGGAGGCTTGAATGTTTTTCCTATGTGTTTGCCTCGATCTTGATGGTCTAAAATTTCAATGGGTTGCTTCCCTTTGTCGAGGTAGGCGACATTTGCTTGAGGCTCTAGCCTTGATGTGTGATCATGATATCTGGCAGGTGCAGAAACACAAGGTTCCCACGCTGTATGTTGTTCTCGAGGAATGCGATGATCTTCCTCGTACTCCCTTTCATGGGTGTGAAAGGGGCGGGCGGAGTTAGCTTGCCCTATGTAAAGAGCCTTGCGCTCTGGATGTTGTCTTTCTGTTCTGATGGGAGGTAAAGAAGAGATGCCATATCCACGTTGTCTCTCCAAATGGACAGTATGCCTCTCTAGCGCTTCATCGCGCTGTGGCCATTCAAATCTAGCCTCAAGAGGCGGTTGTCTACCTACATTGAGATCTACGTGTAAAGCGTCTTCCCGAAAGGGGCTGTGTTGGATGGGCATACCCCAATGAGGAGGCTCCCAATAATTTCTTTTTGATGGGGCCTGATATGGACTCTCTTGTAGGCTAGACCGCCAAGGCGGTATGGCCAAGTCCTCAGGGCTAAAACGAAGGCGACTAGCGCCCTCTCTTTGTGCACCTTCCGCAGCGTCCGCCCTTGATTGGGCTTGGCTACGGGTGTACACCATTGTGGTGCTTCTCTACTATCTAAGCAGATTTTATCTCGTTTATGGTGATTTGTCTTTTGGTCTACACTAAGCGAGAAATGAACACACTCATACACAAAATCGTGATTATCTCTTTTAAGGATTTGATAGTGTGTCCTAAAGCTGGTTTAGTGCATTTTGATGTTTTGTTTTGTTTTTGCAAATTTTGAAGAACGTTTAAATGCATAATGTTGGCTCATATGACTCCCATAAATGGTCGCCCCTTCAATATACCATTGCCGGACCGATATACCAACCTCTCTATATACCCGCCCTTACGAGAGGGAAACTATAGGTACGTGAGAGCGGATGGTACGTGGAACATAGGCGGTACGGAAGGGGGATTGTCCTGTTAATGACACCTACCATAGAAGACTTATCCTCGCGTGCATGGGAATCACCCCAACAACACTCGGTCAGCTTTCGTCAGGATTTACGTCTAACAACAGTGACAATCGGGGAAATGGATGCAAAGCTAAGCCAAGGTGGTGATGAACCCACCGTTGGTCTTGCTCAAGGGCTGGGGTTTTACGACCAGCTCCTTGGTTCAAATTTACCGCGTGCAGTGTGTGGAGTTCATTTTTTTAAAAAATGAAACGAGCAGCAAAAAGAAACTTTCCCTATGCAAACCGAAAGATGGCAAGAAACACTACAAACCGGAAAACAGCAAGTAAAAATTTTAATTTTAATTTTTTTTTTTTAAAGCAAGAAAAATTTACGGAAAATTTCTCTACCTTTCTTTAATAAAAAAATAAAAGTAAAAAAAGAAATATTATAGCAATATTATAGCAAAAATATTACAACTAAAAAGAAATTAAATAAATAAAATAAACAGAAATATTACAGCAGAAAATGAAATAGACAGTTAGAACCGTTACCTCTTCTCTGCCGGGATTTGCTGTTTCTGACCTTCAGCTTAAAAAAAAAAGGTACCTGTTAAGCACAAAGCACAACAAATCTGATTAGTTTCTGTGATTTAAAAATCTGGGAACGGTCCCACCGTGATCGCCACTGAAAGCATGAGATTCCGAAATGAACGAAACACTATGCACAAAACAGAGAAAAGAAATAAATTGGAAATAACAGAAAGATGTATGAAAGCACAACCTTCTTTATTCAAACTTCTTATCCTCGGTTACAAAGACGTCTCCTCCCTTTTTAGGGGCCAGGAACGTCAAATGAATCTCTGTTACAAATATACACAGTCTTCTTCCTTCCGCATGCCCACATGCAAAATGGGCGGGCCAAAGTGTTGCCGCCGCTGATGTTAATGAGCCCTTGCTTACTGCTGCTTATCCTGCGTTTACAGAAACAATAAACTGTTTAATAGCACCTGCGACAAGAAGACAGAACGTTCGTCTTTGGGAAGTAATGAAAAATGCATGTGAAGGATTGTTTATGTGCGTGAATGAAATAACTCTACGTAAACCTGTCACCTTTTACAGAGAACAGAAAACAACATGCATTCGAAACAGCATAAAACGTAACTATTATTTTAACCTATTCGAAAACAACATATATTATAAGACGTAAACTGTCATTAAAACAGTCAGCCGATTCTAAACGTTGTTGCCTGTAAGTTAATATTTCATTATGTTGCATGATGATATTCAATGAGACGTATTGCAAGAGACATTCGAACGTATAACGTATTGCACGACATATTCTACGTAAAGTTTATTTAAACAACGTGAAACATAAGCCGTTTAAATACTGTTAATTCTGCAGAATATATTGAAAAAGACAGCATATATTAAATCGACTAAGAATGTGCATGGGGTGCCCAAGCGGGCCGCCCCGTTGGAGTTTAGTTTCGACGCCAATCCACTGGGAATGGGCTCGAAATCTAAGACTGTGGAGTGTCGGCAAATTATTGGATTCTTGTGATCCAAGGTCGGGTCTGAAAGTTCAGATTCGCCTTCTGGAAAACCACCCACCGACCTCTCTTTGTAAGAGATTCTGGATGTGAAGAAGGAGAAATCCAAACTGATGCGGTCGGGTATCGAGTTCAACAGCACTTCGTTGTATTTTTAAAATGCTTCATTCGGGTCCTTTTTTACATTGCATTGAGCTAGTTTTTATAGAGGATTTCGCCTCTGAAGCATTAATGTCAAAACCCTAAATCTGCAGGCGCCACTGAGATTTGACTCTTGTCAGATGATTATGAGACATGGCTCGCCTTGAGATTGTCGTCGGGAACTCACATCAGTAGTTATGAGGCATGGCCTCGGACTGGATTTGTTGTTGAGACTGCTCGTCTCATTACTGTAGTTGGTGAAGTCCATCGTTCTACAGACCCACGGGGTCTCTTTGAAAAGGGGCACGTAGGGGTGCCACGTGGCGGTCATTCCTTGGATGTTTTAATGGCGCCTCTTGAATGGTCGAATGTCTGCCTTTGAATGTTGACTTTGACTGCTTCTGCCTTTGATGCCGAAGTGTCGCGATATCGCGACACTTCGACCGGGTCTTGGCTTGGGGACCGAAGTGTCGCGATATCGTGACACTTCGGCCGGGCTTTGGCTATAGGGCCCGAAGTGTCGCGATATCGCGACACTTCGGCCCGGCTTGGGCTATAGGGCCCGAAGTGTCGCGATATCGTGACACTTCGGCCCGGCTTGGGCTATAGGGCCCGAAGTGTCGCGATATCGCGACACTTCGGCCCGGCTTTGGCTATAGGGCCCGAAGTGTCGCGATATCGCGACACTTCGGCCCGACTTTGGCTATAGGGCCCGAAGTGTCGCGATATCGCGACACTTCGGCCCGGCTTTGGCTATAGGGCCCGAAGTGTCGCGATATCGCGACACTTCGGCCCGGCTTGGGCATAGGGCCCGAAGTGTCGCGATATCGCGACACTTCGGCCCGGCTTGGGCATAGGGCCCGAAGTGTCGCGATATCGCGACACTTCGGCCCGGCTTGGGCTATAGGGCCCGAAGTGTCGCGATATCGCGACACTTCGGCCCGGCTTGGGCTATAGGGCCCGAAGTGTCGCGATATCGTGACACTTCGGCCCGACTTTGAAGACTTTGTCTTGCTTTGATAAGGCTTGTAGTTTTGAAGGCTCGCTTTAGATGAAGATTTGGCTTTGGATAAAGGCTTGAAGTTTGCTAAAGGCTTGTTAAAATGACCAACTTTGCACTGCTCATTTTTTGACCTTCTAAACTGCTGTGTGAGTGGTTAGGACCACTGTTTGACCTCTGAGGGCTGCCCTGAAAGCTGTGTGTGTCAATGCGATCGGTGTTTGTAGTCACTTAATCGGATGGGTGCTGTTTTGGTGTCTACATCTAGATTGTGTGAAAATAGAAGCAATAAAAAAGGAGGTAGTTTATAATTTGTACCTATTGGAAGCACATTACACATCTATCGGGTCCAATGAACCCCTTTCTTATCATATTATTCTGAGTCATAATGCTTTTGTGAGCAACCTACCATATAAAACAATTAACCTTTGCCATATTTTTTTTGAGGGATGTTGTTGTGGTTGGTTCTTGCTACTTTGGTGAGCCTTTCAGTAGCCTATTTTCACTGTGTAAGTGCCTTGTTTCCCATATCCCCATGCTAGTTGGGTAGGTCCATATTTCCATAGCCATGCTATTTTTTCTAGAATTTCTTTCAGTTCACCTTTTTCAACTTCTTATTCTTCACCTAACCACTGCTCTAAATTTTGCCATCTTCCTGAAGTTGCTAGTTTTTGGCTTTGGAGGATGAGATACTCACATATAAGAGTTTAACCCATGATTATAAAGAGTCTCTTTCATGCCACTAAGATGAGGGTATTGTTTGATAATAGGGAAAATTCCCAAAAATCATCCACTATCTCACTTTTGGATCACCTACTTTTCAACCTGGCCAGTTTTTTTTAGGTTTGAAGATTTATTAATCATCTAATAAACCTATAATATCATCATAAAAATTAATATTTAATAAATTAATAAAAAAAATAATATTATATTTAAAAAAATTTATTATGAAATTTTATAAACATCTTAATCAATTAATTTGTTAGACAAATATAAATTTTAGTATCGAATGTAATTCAACACTAAAAATTGTAAACATTAAGATAGTTCAATTTCAATAAAAAAAATTAACCTGAATGGTTTATTCATTATCTTTTATCAAATATTTATTTAATTTAATAAGAGAAATATTATGCTTCCATAATTTAAATTGCACTCAAAATTTAAAACGTGTGTCAACATAGTCGTCTAACACGTACTCTATAAATCTGGTTCTGTCTGCAACATGACAAACAAAAAGTAGTAGAGCCATTGCAAGGAGAAGTCTTTTTGTTTGAGGTGGACATGGCTTCTGCTTGGAATTCCATTTTATGGATATTTATCGTTGTTCTTGTCCTTCCTGTTGGCATTGGAACTGTTGACGCTAGGGCCTACATCCCATACGGTGCTCTTGGAGGCGATCGTGTTTGTAAACCACCTAGAGATTGTTCTGGAAAGTCCGATCCCGCCAATCCTTACCATCGCTCCTGCACAACGATTACCCGTTGTGCAAGAGATACTCCTAAATAAATTTAGTATGTATTCTTAGTATTGTTCTAGATAAAATAACATTGAGATGTAATCTCCACCACAGGTATCTCACTGGGATATCTGCATTATTTTATATGAATAAGTGGAGACACTCTTAATTGTTTGCAAGCTTGAAATTTAATAAAAGATTGTCACTTCTTTCATAAGTTATTTTGCGTCTTAGGCAATGTTTTGAAAATTTTTAAAAAAGTTTTTTAATTTTTAGATTTTATAGATGATTTATTTAATAATAATATTTTTTAAAAAATTATGTTTATTGAAAATATAGAATTATTATATAAGATTTATACTGATCTAAAAAAGTTCTGATTATAAATATCTAAATAGTTTGGTAAAAAAAGTTTAGATAAATATTTTTATAAAATCAAGGAGTGGTTGTTATGATAGATCTATTCTTTATTTTTAAAAACATTATTTAAACATAAAATAGATTGGGTTTTCACCTCAGGAGAAGCATGTTAAAGGCCCGTTAATTTCTATTGCTGTTACTTTTTTTTTTCTAAATAATGAGTTTTATTTATGTCATTAGTTGTTATTTGAAAGCACGAGATTCCGGTCAAAGGAAACACCAAGTGCGATTGCATTCAAAATTAAGTACGCTTAAGTCCTAGAAATGTAAATTGCATGAAACGGAAAAGAGACACATTGGAAGAGACACAATCAAATAGAGAAAACACAGCCCTTTCATTAATTTCCCTTGATCTCTGTTACAATGATGCCTCCTCCCTTTTCAGGGGCTAGGAGCGCAAATAGAGTTTGATTACAATCGCTGAATGATTCCTCTTTCCGCGTGCCCACGATTGCAATGGGCGGGCCAAGATGATGCCGCCGTTGATGTCGATGAGTTCTTCGCCTCTGTTGCTTCTCCTGCGAACAAAGAAATGACCAAGACGTCAGTAGCACCTGCTGCAAATGAAAAGCATTCTCTCTCTAAAACCAACGAAATATGCATATGAATATTTGCCTGAAACAGTGAATACAGTGAAACCAAATTGCTTCAAAACTTGACAGAAGGTAAGAAAAGTTACCAGAAGGCCACTGCCACTGAGGCAGCTGGCCAATCCACCTTAAACTGGAATTCGTCCACGGGCGGGACGAATTCTGACTGTAATTCGTCCCTGGGTGGGACGAATTCTTCTGAGTTGGAGAAACCGACCTGCTGCTGCTCCAATGTCGGATCCCGGGACCTGCAAAACGCCATGCAAACAGGGGGGTTAGGTAATTGGGGCCATTTTGGGACGACCCAGATGGTCGGATTTTCCCAATTTGGCCTCCACCCTCGGGAATTTGACCTTGACACCTGCAAGTTAGCGAAACGACAAAGCAATACAAAACATCCTAAAATCCGACCAAAAGTTACAAAATTGCAATTATGGACTAATCAGACCTAGTAACACAGAATGCAATCTAAAAAATAATCTAAAGTGCTCAAAAACTAAAATTAGGACTTGGGAGGTGCGGGGGTGCCCAAGTGGGCCTCCCACCGTTGGCCCTCGATTTTGGAGCCAATCCACCGGGGATGGGCCCAAAACCTTTTAGGATTGGGGGGTCGGCGAATTGGTAGGTTCAGATGTCCATGCGTCGGATTTGAGTAAGGTTCGAGCTTCCAAAGGCCACCCAACAACCTCCCTTGCAAAAGAGATTGGTGGATGTGGGAAGGTGAACCAAGAGGGATGCAAGTGAGTCTTCAATTCGGCAGCACTTCGTTGCTTGAACACTCCTTCAACTTTGTATGTTTTGGGTGAGAAAAGTCCCACCTTTTATAGACCCAAGGGGTCTCTTTTGGGAGGGAAGCACAAATGCCAAGTGTTGGCCATAGGCGCCATGTGGCAGTCTTGTCTTCCCATGAGGGAGGGGAGTCCTCCATTGACTTGAACTTTGATAAATGCTTTTTGTAACAGTCCTCTAACGGCCCCTCTGTCCACTTACACATGCGTGCAAGGCAGGAGCCCTTAACTGACTGTTACGGGCTGCCACTTGGCACCATTTGCCTTTTTGCCCGTTAAGCTTAGAATTCGTCCCACCCAGGGACGGATTCAGAATTCGTCCTGGGGTGGGACGGATTCTATTTTGAATTCGTCCCTGGGTGAGGCGAATACTGGGCAAAGTGTCCAAGTGTGCCAAATTGCTTCTTGACCTTACAAAATTGCTATGAAAGTGGTTAAGACCACTGTTTAACCTCTGAGGGCTACCCTGGGGGCTGTGTTTGTCAAAGCGATCGGTGTTTGCGGTCACATAATCGGATTGGTGTTGTTTTGGTGTCTACGAGATGCCCCTTTTTGGGAAGCGCTGCGGGTGACGCGATCTTTGAGCAAAAATAGATAACCAAAGCACTAATGATTAGGGTTTCTTGGTAACCTAACCAACTTTTGATGCCCCAAGTATGGAAAGGGCATGCATTATTGAATCCTTTCTTCTGACGAGCTAAGGAATTTGAGTTCAAGTATTAATCTGTTTTGGTGAGGTGTGACTTGAACTTAGACATTGATCAGTCATGAACAAGTGAAGGGCGTTTTTATCCTCAGGGGGAACCTTGTGTTCATGATTCACGAAATGCCAAGTGTTTGATTGATTTGATTGTTGCTTGTTTCTGCCCCAAGCTGGAGCGTGATTGTCTTTGTCAATGATTCTTTGAATGCATGTCGTTTTCCTTAATTGGGTGTGTGATTGTTGGTTGGTGACTAAGTGTGACTACCCCCTCAAGCGACGAATCGATGAGGGAATGACCTTCGTGAGAGAAGCGACGAGTCGCTTGACCCAAGATGACTTGTGCAAGGTTGCCTTTAGAGGGTTTACCGTTAAGCGTGTGCAATTTTTCCAACATATGGACCTATTTTTGGTGGGTGTTAACCCTTTTGGTGATGTCATAATGAGGTGAAATCGTCGAAAACCTATTTCCCGTGGAGCGGTCCGGCTATGATAGCCTTCTTGGGGAAGTAGGAGAGCGATAATTTGGACCTCGACATCGATTTTCTTTGCCTAGAGGTTAAGTGCAAGAGCACTTATGTCCGGCAATGTTTTTGTTGTGTTTTTGTTGAATTTTGTATTGTTTTTGTTGTTTTTGTGACACCATTTGGTGATTGGATTGTCGGCAATCCGTCCTCCCGTGGAGCGGTCCGGCTATGGTAGCCTTCTTCGGGAGTAGGATAGTGACATAAATATGAGGATTTTTTGTGATTGTTTTGTTTTTTTGTTTTTTTTTTGTGACGCGTTTGGGGATGAAATTGTCGAAAATCCATCTTCCGTGGAGCGGTCCGGCTATGGTAGCCTTCTTAGGGAGTAGGATAGTGACAATGTAAACCCCGACATCAATTTTGCTATGCCAAGAGGTTAAGTGCAAGAGCACTTGTGTCTAGCAATGTTTATTGCTTTTTGTTTTTGTGTTGCATTTATTTGTTGTTTTTGTTGTTTTGATTTTCTTTGATCTTGTGCATGATGGTTGATGAATATGGATGTATGCATGTTGATTTATTTTGATGGATGCATATGCTATGATGAATGCAAATGGTTTTGATTTATATGTGATATGCGAGATATGAAATGGATGAATGGGGTTTGTGATGTTTGGCTATGGCACCATAGACTGTTTAGAACTCTGTTATTTTGTTTTTAGGCGATTGTTTGTGATGTATGACTTTATATGTATACATGGTTTTTCTTTTTTTGTATTTTTTGATGGTATTTGTAAGGATGAAAAGTAGCGGAGTTGGTTTAGAAATGTAGCTAAGGTTTTCTGAGACTCGGACGGTTTTAACTCACTAGCCATGATTGTACTTTATCTTACAAGACTTTTGACCAAGGTATGAATCGGACTTGTTTTTGACCAAGTTATTTCACATCCCTGTGTGTGCAATTGAGTTCATTTAGTGGTATTTGTTAGGATACCGCCAGTGCCAAATGGGCTTTCAACCGAACTTGTATTGAGGATCACCTAATTAGCTCCACGAATTCCTTTGTTGTATGTACTAAGATTAATCTGCGGTGTAATCCAGGATGCCATAAGCTAGCTCATCCACATGCAAACATTGATCTATACGCAAGTTAATGTGACAGATATATCGTCATGCGGGAGGTTTACTTCATTACCGATAGGCTATCAACCAAATTGGTACTGAAGCTTGCCTTATGACCTATAGAATTTTGAGAGTTCCAGGGATTCAAGGTCAACTCCCTTCTTTTCTTCAATTGTATTGGGATACTTGCTCTTTGTAGTGATGAGATCACTGTTTATTTTGATTTGTTTTTCTTTCGAGCAAGGGATTGGGGATATGGAGTGATGAAAATCACTGTTGTTTGTGCCTTTTGATGTGTGCACTATAGTTTGTCAAATTTTGAGTTTTGACATTTTGCAAATTTTTGTGTTTTGCAACTATTGAGAACTTTAGGGATTCTTAGGGAATTGGGTAGGGAGGATGCTTGTCCTTTTGCCAACTCTCGGCATTCTAGGGGTCATTCGCACGGGGGATGAGCAAGATAACCGTTTCGCTTATGGTGAACTCGATTACTATGCAGGTTTCATCTTTCGTTCACACAATTTGGGAATTTTAGTGTTTTGATTTGTGTTGGGATGTTACGTAACAAGGTGCATTTCAAGTATGACTCTACCTTCGTAAAATCCGTTCGACTTGATACACTACATGGCTAAAGAGGAAAATGATGACCGAATCACTGAAACTCTTGGTACATTCCCAGACCACTGACTGTAGTGTGGTAAAAGTTATGCTTGGTGTTTTTGTTGTTTTTGATGAATTTGAGTATGCCTAGAATTGAGATGCAAATATTTGTTGTTTTTGATGATTTTTGTTGTTTTGTTTTTTTGAATTTCTTGATTTTTTTTGACAAGAGGATTGCGATAATCGTTGGAGTTTTTGGGTTGACCAAGAGATTGCGATAATCCTTGGAGCTTTTTGACCAAGAGATTGCGATAATCCTTGGAGCTTTTGTGACCAAGAGATTGCGATAATCCTTGGAGCTTTTTGGTTGACCAAGAGATTGCGATAATCCTTGGAGCTTTTTGGGGTTGACCAAGAGATTGCGATAATCCTTGGAGCTTTTTGGGTTGACCAAGATTGATTGGATAATCCTTGGAGCTTTTTGGGTTGACCAAGAGATTGCGATAATCCTTGGAGCTTTTTGGAGTTTGACCAAGAGATTGCGATAATCCTTGGAGCTTTTTGGGTGACCAAGAGATTGCGATAATCCTTGGAGCTTTTGGGTTGACCAAGAGATTGCGATAATCCTTGGAGCTTTTTGGGTTGACCAAGAGATTGCGATAATCCTTGGAGCTTTTGGATGTGACCAAGAGATTGGATAATCCTTGGAGTTTTTTGGTTGACCAAGGGATTGCGATAATCCTTGGAGCTTTTTGGGTTTGACCAAGAGATTGCGATAATCCTTGGAGCTTTTTGGTTTGACCAAGAGATTGCGATAATCCTTGGAGCTTTTTGGGTTTGACCAAGAGATTGCGATAATCCTTGGAGCTTTTTGGGTGACCAAGAGATTGCGATAATCCTTGGAGCTTTTTGGTTTGGATTATGGTTCTTCAGGGGATAGAGGTACCCCCACTTGATGGTCTTTGCACTCCGGATCTGGCTCTAGAGGTATGGGCATGAATGGATCGGCCCTATGCACGGAGATGAGGACAGGGTCCGCCCGCGGCACTGATGTTGCTATGATGTCTCTTGGTGGAAGTTGCTCTTTGTGTGCCCAAAGTTGTGGATGTAATGCTTGGTCCCACTGCGGTGGGTTAACACGCCACTCATGCCCTAGTATTATGTTTATCTGTTGACATGCTTCTTCGATTTTTATGGGATGTCGATGTTGTCGCATGTGATTGTTGTGGGCTATGTCTGTTTCATCCTCACCTTCGGACAATGTGTATAGCTCATCAGAATCTGTAGATTCTGAGACATGGAGGACTGCATCATCAGGTAGCCCTATGGTTAAAGGTTGATCCTCTTCGAAAGGAGCCTTATGTAAGTTGGGCCTTGGGAGCTCCAAAATCTTGGTCTCTACCAACTCTAAGTGCTCTAGTGCTTTGCATGTATTGGGAGATTTGAACTCCTCCTCTTTGGTTGGTTCTTGTTGAGGAACTTGGGGCTTATGGAGGGGTGGCCAGATGGCACCCCCATGCCTTGGTAGGGCAGTTCATCCCGCTCTTCTTCGCGCTCTGATTCCTTAGAGGCTTCTTGATGAATTTCTAAGGGTGGCTCATAAGCTTGGGTGGATGTCTGAGGAAGGCACCCATCATTGGTTATAGGAGCGGCCTCCCATTCATGTCTAGGAGGCGTCGGGGGTGGTTCTTCGGGAATCGGGAGAGTAGCTTCCCGCTCCTGTCTAGGAGGTGTTGGGGGTAGCTTTTGATGAGGTCGCGATGACCTATCTTCCCCCATGGGTTGTGCCACTCAAAATATTTTGTCTTATGCATGTGAGGGGTTGGAGTCTTCTCTTGTATAGTGTGTTGGAACAGCTCATCCTTCTGGCGCTGAAGGTGCTCTTCATTAATATGGTACGGTTCCTCTAATGGTAGTCGTTCGAGCTCAAGTTGCGTGAGTTGCTTGAGATGTGTGATATATTCGACAGATTCTACGATAGTTGGTCCCACCGCCTCATGTCTAGAAGGCCTAGACGCCTCTCTTAGATAAAAATCTCGGTCGTAGTGATCCAAGATCTCTATAGGACACATCCCTCTGTTAGGGGTAGCAACATTCTCTCGGGGCTTTGGCCTCAGTGATTGGTCTTGATAGATAGCAGGTGCGAAGGCATATTGCTCTCGCACTGTATATTGCTCTCGAGGAAGGTAGATGTCTTCCTCGTGCTCTCTTTCATAAGTGAAAAAGGGGTGGACGGAGCTATCTCGCCCTGCCCAAAGAGCCTTGTGCTCTGGATTTGTCTTTGTAGTCCTGACAACTAGAGGGGGTGAAGGAGGGATAATGTAATCATGTGGTTCCTCCCTTCGAACCCTATGTTGACTTAGCACTTCATCGCGCGATGACCGCTCATAGCGAGCATCTAAGGGAGCTCTCATTGCTTCATGTCTAGAAGGCCTAGATGCCTCTTCTAGATATCTATCTCGGTCGTAGTGATCCAAGATCTCTATAGGCGACCTCCCTCTATTGGGGGTAACAACATTCCCTCGAGGCTTTGGCCTCAGTGAGTGTTCTCGATAGATAGCAGGTGCGGAGGCATATTGCTCTCGCATTGTATATTGCTCTCGAGGAAGGTAGAGGTCTTCCTCGTGCTCTCTTTCATAAATGAAAAAGGAACGGGTGGAGTTGGCCCGCCCCGCCTGAGGAGCCTTGTGCTCTGGATTTGTCTTTGTAGTCCTAACAACTAGAGGGGGTGAAGGACGGGTAGTGTAATGATGTGGTTCCTCTCGTCGAACCCTATGTTGACCTAGCGCTTCATCGCGTGGTGACCGCTCATAGCGATCATCTAAGGGAGCTCTCCTATGACTGTACCCCTCATGGAAGGGTGTGTGATGAGTGCTATGTTGAACAGGAGTGCTCCTCGAAGAGGTGTCCCTGTAGTCTCTTTCCTTTAAGGTGTGGAGGGGACTGCATTGTGTGTTAGGTCGCCAAGGTGGTATGACCAAATCCTTGGGATTGTAATGGAGGTGACTCGTGCCTCCTTGGATATTCCCCATAGCATCCGCCCGTGATTGGGCCTGGCTACGGGTGAGCACCATGACGATGTCTCTCTAAAAAGCCCTAAAATTGAAAATGAGTCAGATGGGGCCCAAAATTGGTGTGCGCATCCCTCTTATAATAGATAAGACAAAAATGAAGTTTCAAGTCCTAACTCTAAATACATTAGGAGATATTGACATCCGAACAGCTCAAAAAGTGCAAAAAATTGGGCATGCAATTTTAGAACCTAATTTCGGGGCACTAGATGATGGAATTTGGCCCCGAAAACTGAATTTTCTGGGAAAATACAATTCTAGGGAATTATATTTGTTTAAAATTATCCCAACCAACTCCCTGTAAAATTTCGTGTCAAACGGAGCTACGGTTGAGAAGTTATGGCCCCGACAAGATGCACTAAAATTTAGAGAAAAATACAAGATTTCCCATTTTTTGTTGGATGGTCCTGCATCACTTATGGGCACATTTGGGGTGATTTTGGGTTGACCAAAGGGTTCATGGACACCTTTGGGGCATTTTGGAGTGACCAAGCGATTACGGGAATCCTTGGAGCTTTTTGGAGAAAATGACAAAATGCGTAGAATTTTATCTTTAGTTTTTAATGATTTTTTTTTTTGTCTACACTAAACAGAATTAAACACACACATTCACAAAACCGTGATTATCTCTTTTAAGGATTCTTGGTGTGCCCTAGACTGGTTTAGTGCATTTTGATGTTTTGTTTTGTTTTTGTAGGTTTTGTAGAACGTTTAAATGCATCATGTAGGCTCTTATAACTCCAAAAAGGTCGCCCCTTCAATATACCAGCCAGGCCGATATACCAACCTCTCTATATACCCGCCCTTACGAGAGGGAGACTATAGGTACGTGAGAGCAGAAGGTACGTGGTACGTAGGCGGTACGGAAGGGGGATTGTCCTGTTAATGGCACCTACCATAGAAAACTTATCCTCGCGCGCATGGGAATCACCCCGGCTACGCTCGGTCTGTCTTCGTCGGGATTTACGCCTAACAACTAGTTGACAATCGGGAAATGGATGCAAATCAAGCCAAGGTGGTGATGAAATCCACCAATGGTCTTGATCAAGGGCTGGGGTCTTACGACCAGCTCCTTGGTTTAAAATTGTTTCGTGATGTGTGTGGGATTCGTTTTATTCAACAAAAATGAAACTAGCATACATGACTTTTCCTAATGCAATGCGGGATTAAATGAAAACAATTAAAGAAACAGAAACGAAACAAAAAAATTAACGAGAGATAATAAAAATCCCTACCTCTTCTCTACCTGCTCCTGTTGTCTCTGAATTTCTGCTCTGAAAATCCACGGACAGGAATTCGTCCCTCTGGGAGACGAATTGCAGAACAGAATTCGTCCCTCCCAGAGACGAATTTGAATTCGTCTCAGGGTCAGACGAATTACAGAAAAGAATTCGTCCCTGTCGGAGACGAATAGCAGTCTGCAACAAAAAAAGATGTACCTGTCAAGCACAAACACAAAACTTTGATCAGTTTCTGTGATTTCAAAAACCAGGGAACAGGGTCCCACCGTGATCGCCATTGAAAGCACGAGATTCCGGTCAAAGGAAACACCAAGTGCGATTGCATTCAAAATTAAGCACGCTTAAGTCCTAGAAATGTAAATTGCATGAAACGGAAAAGAGACACATTGGAAGAGACACAATCAAATAGAGAAAACACAGCCCTTTCATTAATTTCCCTTGATCTCTGTTACAATGATGCCTCCTCCCTTTTCAGGGGCTAGGAGCGCAAATAGAGTTTGATTACAATCGCTGAATGATTCCTCTTTCCGCGTGCCCACGATTGCAATGGGCGGGCCAAGATGATGCCGTCGCTGATGTCGATGAGTTCTTCGCCTCTGCTGCTTCTCCTGCGAACAAAGAAATGACCAAGACGTCAGTAGCACCTGTTGCAAATGAAAAGCGTTCTCTCTCTAAAACTAACGAAATATGCATATGAATATTTGCCGAAAACAGTGAATACAGTGAAACCAAATTGCTTCAAAACTTGACGAGAAGGTAAGAAAAGTTACCGGAAGGCCCACTTGCCACTGAGGCGGCTGGCCAATCCACCTTAAACTGGAATTCGTCCACAGGCAGGACGAATTCTGACTGTAATTCGTCCCTGGGTGGGACGAATTCTTCTGAGTTGGAGAAACCGACCTGCTGCTGCTCCAATGTCGGATCCCGGGACCTGCAAAATGCCTGCAAATAGGGGGGTTAGGTAATTGGGGCCATTTTGGGACGACCCAGATGGTCGGATTTTCCCAATTTGGCCTCCACCCTCGGGAATTTGACCTTGACACCTGCAAGTTAGCGAAACGACAAAGCAATACAAAACATCCTAAAATCTGACCAAAAGTTACAAAATTGCAATTATGGACTAATCGGACCTAGTAACACGAGAATGCAATCTAAAAAATAATCTAAAGTGCTCAAAAACTAAAATTAGGACTTGGGAGGTGCGGGGGTGCCCAAGTGGGCCTCCCACCGTTGGCCCTCGATTTTGGAGCCAATCCACCGGGGATGGGCCCAAAACCTTTTAGGATTGGGGGGTCGGCGAATTGGTAGGTTCAGGTGTCCATGCGTCGGATTTGGGTAAGGTTCGAGCTTCCAAAGGCCACCCAACAACCTCCCTTGCAAAAGAGATTGGTGGATGTGGGAAGGTGAACCAAGAGGGATGCAAGTGAGTCTTCAATTCGGCAGCACTTCGTTGCTTGAACACTCCTTCAACCTGTATGTTTTGGGTGAGAAAAGTCCCACCTTTTATAGACCCAAGGGGTCTCTTTTGGGAGGGAAGCACAAATGCCAAGTGTTGGCCATAGGCGCCATGTGGCAGTCTTGTCTTCCCATGAGGGAGGGGAGTCCTCCATTGACTTGAACTTTGATAAATGCTTTTTGTAACGGTCCTCTAACGGCCCCTCTGTCCACTTACACATGCGTGCAAGGTAGGAGCCCTTAGCCGAGCGTTGCGGGCTGCCACTTGGCACCATTTGCCTTTTTGCCCGTTAAGCTTAGAATTCGTCCCACCCGGGGACGGATTCGGAATTCGTCTGGGGTGGGACGGATTCTATTTTGAATTCGTCCCTGGGTGAGACGAATACTGGGCAAAGTGTCCAAGTGTGCCAAATTGCTTCTTGACCTTACAAAATTGCTATGAAAGTGGTTAAGACCACTGTTTAACCTCTGAGGGCTGCCCTGGGGGCTGTGTTTGTCAAAGCGATCAGTGTTTGCGGTCACATAATCGGATTGGTGCTGTTTTGGTGTCTACATTATATTTTGAATGTAATAATTATATTTTATAGAAGGTACATTTTTATCGCAATATAACCTTATGAATCTTATGTATTCATCTGATAACAATACTTACTTTTTATAGAAGGTACATTTTTGTCACAATATAAAGTTTTCCAATTCCTCCAATAACAATACTTACGTTTTAAACAAAACATTTTTCTACTTAAAAGTTTATAAGAATAAAACAAATATTTTTAGCTTATATTATGAAGAGAAAAGGTAACATTAAATCACCCTCCTATAATCTTCTACCATTTTTAAAATATCCAGCTACTAGATGTTGACCAACACCACGGAGAACTAGGTAGAAAATCGGGGAAATCCTGTTTACATGAAAACCAAATTTAGCACTCCATGAAACATGGTCAAAAACTTTGTCCATATCAAGTTTAGGAAGGAGGCTCAATTTAAGGAGCTCATGAGTTATAATAATGTCATCCGTAATGAGCCTTCTTGTATCAAATTTTTGTAACAAGAATCAATAATGTTTGGCAATAAAAATTTCATCCAATTAACAATGACTTTTAAAATACTCATTTCAATTATACTTTTGATTTTAACATTGTTATAGATACATTAATATGTTGGAATTTTCCCTATGTCCTAAATTCTAAAGCATTAATATTTATTATTTAGAATAATGTTGTTAGGATTCCTATTTACCTAGCATTCCTAGGTAGTGTCATTAATAGTTGATTTGTTAGAGGATTTATCTAAATCTATTCTAGACATAGACAATTTATGAATTAGTTTGTCAAAGTTTATTTTTTCTATCAAAACCTATATAAGACTGTAAGTTTCCTTTGATCAATAGAACAATTAGACCATTGTTACTCATTTGGTATCAGAGTGTCTGAGTTGAGTTCACCAGTTGTTATGAGTACATTGAAAATGAGACCTATGCTCATTTGGTTGAGTTCTCCGATTTGATGCATTGTTGAAAGATAAGTGCTCATCCACGTAAGAAATTCATCTGTGTAAGACGACTTGCGCGCTATAAAACATTGTGATATTCTCATTATAGTGAAAAGTGCATGAAGACATGTGGAGCTAGCTATCATGTGAAGGACGCCACAAATAAAATAGATCCAGTTGCACTTATTTTGAAGGGATTACGTTTTAATTAGGAGAGTGGAGTGAACGCATCATCAAGATTTCAAACAAACAAATTCTCGCGAAGAGAGAGAAGTCCAGTGAAAGGGACTAAATCGGGTGTGTCGTCTAGATTTTAGAGGAGTGAAATCATGTCAATATTGTCTACGAAATGTGCATATATCTGCGATCGCATGAGAAGGGAGATCATATTTTGAGGAAAAGGTGCATCGAATTAGTTCTATGGAATATGCCCATGCAGATCTAAGTTTTTTTGGTGACGCAACATCGGATACTACCATAACAAGAGTAGTAACACGACCATGACAAAAATCCTCATGATGCACAAGATGGTGGCTCTTATAGAAAAGGATAAGGCCTCCATAATCATAACAAGAGTTCCAACAGGTGAATATGATGATTAACATTTACTCACATATATTGGTTTTTGTTGCAACCCATGAAATTATATCTATCAAACAAATCTCGTGCAGTAAACCTCCATCTCGGATCTGCCCTCTAAATCGACAACTATATGTAGAGGAGATTGTGTACTACATAAGTATTCGAGGAGAGGTGTGTGAAGGAAAGCACCAGTAAGTGTTTGAGGTGTTGAATACCCTTTGCAATGAGATTTGCTAGATTTTCTAGGAGGACAGCACCACATATCGTAAGCCCAGTGCCACCGTACCAGGCTAGCCTGGAATCATTGTCATTTGCGAGTCTGGCATCGTCGTCCTACGTGGATGAGAGCTCAATCATCCCATGGCTGAGGAATAGGAGTTGACATACCCACGGAGGAGGTTTCATGCCTAGTGTGTGATACTCATATGCAAGAGTTGGTTGCATTTAATGATATGTGCATGTGAAAAAAGAAATGTGCCAATGTATGTGAGAAGGACGATTTTATGGAGAGATGATTTCTTGTGAACAACAACGTGGAAAGGTTGTACATTTTGAGGAAAGCTAGAAATGTTGTACATGGAGAATTTTGGTTTCCAAAAGTTAGTCATACAAAAATAAACATTGTTTGTAGTAGGTTGTAGTTTATAAGATAGTTTACATCCACAAACAAAAGTATTTTGTAGTTTTTTGTTGAGGATAGATTATAGAGAAATAGTTTCATTATTGCACAAGTTTTGTTGATTGGCATCAATAGCTGCTAATAATAATCTTCCCATTTCTGAGTTTATGGATTGGACTATGAGTATTGGTCTATCAATGTGAAGATATTACTCAGAGGCAAAGGTTTGTGGGACATTGTAGAAGATGGCTACAATTAACTAGCTGATTGGAAAATTTTAAATGTAACTGGTAGAAATAATAATAAGGATGCCCAAAATAAGAATTATTTTGCTCTCTACCATCTCCAAGAAGCTTTGGATAAAAGTATCTTTCCTAGGGTTGCTTCTTGTTTAACAACCCTAGAAGCATGGAATGCCTTGAGAGATAGTTATCAAGGGAGCAATCAAGTGAAGCAAGTAAGGCTTCAAACTTTGAAGGGATATTTTGAGAATCTCAAAATTTAAGAATATGAAAGAGTAGGATATTACTGTGTAAGAGTCAAAGCAATTGTAAATAAAATGAGACACTTGGAGAGGATGTAAAAAATGAAGTTGTTGTGAAACAAGTGTTGAGAATACTTCTTCATAAGTGGAATCATATTGCAATCATTATTGAAGAATCAAAATATCTTTATAATCTCACATTTGATGCACTAATTGGTTCTCTTACAATTTCAAGTTTGAAGGATGCTCTTACTTTTTATGTGAAGTATTTTAAATTTAAATTGTATGTTGATATATATACTTTTGTTTGTGCTTACATTCTCCTATCTTGCACCTTGAAAATCAATGTAAAATGTAGTCTTTAAATCACAATAGGAGAGGAGATTCTAGCATCATTACTATGGTGGTTATACGACGTATAGTTCAGGATTATGGCAAGGTTGTCACAAGTTCAAACTTTTATGCTACCCTTTTACAAATGAGGATAGGGGATAGGAGGATAGTTTATGCATAGAATGTAGGGAACTACGGATTGGAATTACATTCATAGTAGTCCAAAGATTCATTAGGCTTATATATTATCTCAAAGGTCCTCTCTAGTTAGCAATATTACCTTTGTTAAGGTATTAGTATCTCATTGAACCTTAGTTTAATTTTGGATAAAAAAATTTCTATATCTATTTTACAATAGGCATGGAAGATATGTTATTATAGTCATCAATTTTCATCCAATAATTACAACAAGATAGAATTTGTTGGAGCAACGATCTTCTATCTAAGACATTGACTGTTCAAACCCCATGTTTAGATTTTTGAAAGAATATTCAAGACCCAAAATTCAAGGATGACATGGTTGATGACATATCACCCCTATATGCCATGGATAATACTTTTTATGTATTTAAAAAATCCCTACATGAATATGTATGCACCATTTATCATGATCTTATAACAACAAGGATGTTGAGGAGGAAGAATATAAATGACAACCCCAACAAATCATTCTATGCCAAGTGGTGATGAGGGGTTAGATGCTTCTAAACTAATATTTATTTGTGGTTCATTAGGAATAAATATTTATAGATCATAACGTTTGCATACAAAGAATATTTAACCTATTTTTTTTAACTTGCACCATTATTTAACCTCTATGCTATGGCGGTATTAGTCTATGAAGTTGTTATAGTGTTAGGGGTTGGATTGTATAATTTGGTCAAGCAAGTGATTTGGTTACAAACTATAGAAAATCACTAGCAAAATCAAGAAAATAATTAGCAAGTTGAATTGAATAGTTCTACAAGGTGCAACATAGAAACATTTAAACATTTTCATTTATAGAGTGAGTTGGCACACCTTTACATAAAAAAAATCTTATTCTCAAAATATTCTCAAGTTTTACAACTCTATTTTAATCCCTTTTAGGCCTATGAGCAATTTTATCCAAGAAGTGAGTAAATTGTTCCACTCTATAAGTAACTCACTAACAATTGTGAGTGATTTATTCCTACAAGCTAGTCAAACTAATTTACTAGTATATTGCTTTTGAGCATATTTATTGTCATGAAGTAAATCAGTGCTTGACCAAATTGGCCCACCTTGGAGATAGGTAGATTTTGTCAATTTCACAATGTTGTTCATTGGTTTTCAAAATCTATTTTTTAATGGTTGATTTAATGGAATTAGAAGGTAATAGTTTAGCTAATACAAGACCATACTAATGTATTCCCTTGAAACTATAAATTATATAGCTCATCCATTAATTATTGAATTAGATAGATCCAAGAACAACTAGACCACACAAACTAGCTAGCAATCAAGAGGCTTATTTCAAAGAACAATTAGAAAATAAAATCTACTAAGAAATCAAGAGTACCATTGTTGTTTCCATCAATTATAAGTGTCTCTCCCATAAGGCAAGGAATTATATGCATCATGTAGAAAGCATGAAGCATAAAATGAGAAAGAATAATAATAACAACAAACAACAGTGTAGAAGAGTATTTAGAAAGGATGATTCACAAATATGAAGACAAAAAAAATATGTGAAGAAACAAGCAAAAGTTAAATATAAATAAAAAGGACTCAAAAGGTATTTGAATAAGAAAAGGATAAGGTAATTGGACGTAGAGGATAAACTCAAGAAATATATTGAGGAAACTATGGAGTAAATCCTTATTCATGATTTAGACAATGTTTAGATATGAAATAATATTCATGTTAAAGTCCTCACATTAGATACCCCTTGCACGTCAATAGATTTAAAGATAAAATTAATATTGTTGAGACTATAATAAAAGATTTGAAATAGAAATAAAAGAAAAGCTTCCTTAAGTATATTAGAAACCTACATTAAATAATTAAAAATAAAAGAAAATGAGTAATAATATTTCATCAAGAAATAATTTCATATAAACAAAAAGAGAGAGCGCACATGTCATCAAGCATTAAATAATTTAGTTAGTTTGTAGAGGCCTTCCAAACCCTGGATAAACAAGATGAATTAATAATATTAATATAATATAAATTTTATAAGTATGTGATAAGAGTTGCACTTATGATAAAATAATAACACGTGAAACCAAAGTATTTGATTATAACAATAGTTATATCATATTTAATGAATATTTATCTTTTAAATTTATTGTTCTTACTTTTAAATTAAACATTATATATTGGAAACTATTTAACTGCCTATCACCTTTAATTTTGTATTTATATTTTCACGTTTAATTTAATGTAATATTTGCATAAATATTATATATACACAACATACCCCAATGATTCAAACAAAATAATTTAATTAAATATAAATTTTTAAATTTTAATTTAGAGTAAATTTTAATAAACATTAATATATTTATGTAAATCATATGTATAGATTTTGTATAAATATTATATATATACACATCCCAATGATTCAAACAAAATAATTTAATTATGGATTTTTAAATTTTAATTTAAAGTAAAATTTAATAAACATTAAATTTATTTATGTAAAGGATATGTATAGACCCTTTTCGTTTGACTTGCAACTAATGATAATTATTATTTATAATTAAGTTAGGATTCAATATAAACCAATTTGTGCTTTATTTTATTTTAAAATTTATTATAATATAATTTTTATAATTAGAATTTGATTTTGAAAAACATATTCATATTTAAACCTTGTTCAAAAATCATATAATATAGTTTATCATTATTTATTGATACATTAGGACAATAGATAAGGATTATAAGGTATAATTATCTTATTTATTTATTACCCCTCCTTCCTTGGGTCTTATACAAAAGTGGCATCCTTTATAGGATGTTTTTCACAAAAAAATAAAAAATAAAAAAAAAAAATAAAATAAAAAGTAAAAATTATTATATTTATTACCTTGTGAATGAAGTTATCACCATTAATGTCATCTAAATAATTTCTTTACATAAATATAAGATCTATTGCATCAAGGTTTTGAATTATCATTATGTGAGCATGTTTTTTCCATATTTAACAACAATTTATGTAGTTAAAGACACTTAGTCGTTTTTTTTTTGAGTAAAAGGTAAAAAATTTATTCAAAAAAAAAAATTGATCAGCTTATACAAATCTATTTTGATATCCTGCTTTTCTTGGCAAAACTCAAAATATAGTTTTTTTTTGTTTTCTTTTATCTACCCAGGATCTCTGGGGATCCCTGTTCTTTAATTTCTCTTTAATTTTACTATGTCCTCTTCTAACAAAATATTAAGCCCTTTTTTATTTTTTCTATTCCTAATAGCTTTCATGTTGCATTTGATTCCATAGTTGTGCCCAAATGTTTTGTTCTACCTCTCTCATAGATATTCTTCCTATACTTTGGTCTGCATTGTTTCTAATAACTTCCTTAACATAATTTCTCAGGTCTTCTCTTCCGAACCGAATTCCTCTTTAAAAATCATGTTGTTCCATTCCAACCATCCCTAAATTCCAAGTTGTGCTTAGTGTTTTGTATTTGAAGGTGTTATGTGACCAATAGTACCAGAAATTACTACCGTTAGGAGCATACCATTTTGTTTGGCTAAATATGAAGTACCACTAATTCTAGATTGTGTGAAAATAGAAGCAATAAAAAAGGAGGTAGTTTATAGTTTCTACCTCCTGGAAGCACATTACACATCTATCGGGTCTAATGAACCCCTTTCTTATCATATTATTCTGAGTCATAATGCTTTTGTAAGCAACCTACCATATAAAACAATTAACCTTCGCCATGTTTTTTTCGAGTGATGTTGTTGGGGTTGGTTCTTGTTACTTTGGTGAGCCTTTCAGTAGCCTGTTTTCATTGTGTAAGTGCCTTGTTTCCCATATCCCCATGCTAGTTGGTTAGGTCCATATTTCCATAGCCATGTTATTTTTTCTAGAATTTCTTTCGGTTCACCTTTTTCAACTTCTTATTCTTCACCTAACCACTTGCTCTAAATTTTGCCATCTTCCTGAGTTGCTAGTTTTTGGCTTTGGGGGATGAGATACTCACATATAAGAGTTTGGCCCATGATTATAAAGAGTCTCTTTCATGCCACTAAGATGAGGGTATTGTTTGATAATAGGGAAAATTCCCAAAAATCATCCCACTATCTCACTTTTGGATCACCTACTTTTCAACCTAGCCAGTTTTTTTTAGGTTTGAAGATTTATTAATCATCTAATAAACCTATAATATCATCATAAAAATTAATATTTAATAAATTAATAAAAAAAATAATATTATATTTAAAAAAATTTATTATGAAATTTTATAAACATCTTAATCAATTAATTTGTTAGACAAATATAAATTTTAGTATCGAATGTAATTCAACACTAAAAATTATAAACATTAAGATAGTTCAATTTCAATAAAAAAAATTAACTTGAATTTTACAATCTCTATAGGTTTATTCATTATCTTTTATCAAATATTTATTTAATTTAATAAGAGAAATATTATGCTTCCATAATTTAAATTGCACTCAAAATTTAAAACGTGTGTGTCAACATAGTCGTCTAACACGTACTCTATAAATCTGGTTCTGTCTGCAACATGACAAACAAAAAGTAGTAGAGCCATTGCAAGGAGAAGTCTTTTTGTTTGAGGTGGACATGGCTTCTGCTTGGAATTCCATTTTATGGATATTTATCGTTGTTCTTGTCCTTCCTGTTGGCATTGGAACTGTTGACGCTAGGGCCTACATCCCATACGGTGCTCTTGGAGGCGATCGTGTTTGTAAACCACCTAGAGATTGTTCTGGAAAGTCCGATCCCGCCAATCCTTACCATCGCTCCTGCACAACGATTACCCGTTGTGCAAGAGATACTCCTAAATAAATTTAGTATGTCTTCCTAGTATTGTTCTAGATAAAATAACATTGAGATGTAATCTCCACCACAGGTATCTCACTGGGATATCTGCAATATTTTATATGAATAAGTGGAGACACTCTTAATTGTTTGCAAGCTTGAAATTTAATAAAAGATTGTCACTTCTTTCATAAGTTATTTTGCGTCTTAGGCAATGTTTTGAAAATCTTTAAAAAAGTTTTTTAATTTTTAGATTTTATAGATGATTTATTTAATAATAATAATTTTTAAAAAATATATGTTTATTGAAAATATAGAATTATTATAAAAGATTTATACTGATTTAAAAAAGTTCGATTATAAATATCTAAATAGTTTGGTAAAAAAAGTTTAGATAAATATTTTTATAAAATCAAGGAGTGGTTGTTATGATAGATCTATTCTTTATTTTTAAAAACATTATTTAAACATAAAATAGATTGGGTTTTCACCTCAGGAGAAGCATGTTAAAGGCCTGTTAATTTCTGTTGCTGTTACTTTTTTTTCTAAATAATGAGTTTTATTTATGTCATTAGTTGTTATCTTTTGAATGTAATAATTATATTTTATAGAAGGTATATTTTTATCGCAATATAACCTTATGAAGCTTATGTATTCCTCTAATAACATTACTTACTGAAAGCACGACAATCTGGGCGAAGGAAACACTACTTGCGATGCATTCAAAATCAAATACGCTTAAGTCCTAGAAATGTAGAATGCATGAAATGAAAGAGACGCATTGAAATGAGATACAAGCAAATGGAGAAAACACAGCCCTTTCATTAAACTCTCTTGATCTCTGTTACAAAGACGCCTCCTCCCTTTTCAGGGGCTAGGAGCGTTAAAAGAATTTGATTACAATCGAGACTTAAGGTTCCTCTTTCCGCGTGCCCACACTTGAAATGGGCGGGCCAAGATGATGCCGCCGCTGATGTTGATGAGTCCTTAACCTCTCGCTGCTCCTCCTGCGAACAAAGAAACAACAAAGATGTCGGTAGCACCTGTTGCAAATAGTAAGTGTTTGTTCTCTAAAATCGCCAAAAGATGCATGTAAATAATTAGCCAAATCGATAGACAAAATGACTCTAAATGACCTGAAAACCTGACAGAGGACAGAAGACATCACCAGAGGGCCATTGCCATTGAAACAATCGGCCAATCTGCCTTCAACTGGAATTCGTCCCTGGGCAGGACGAATTCTGACTGCTATTCGTCCCTGGGTGGGACGAATTCTACTGTGTTGGAAAAGCCGAAGTGATACTGCTCCAATGTCGAATCTCGAGACCTCCAAAACACCTGCAAATAGAGGGGTTATGTAATTGGGGCCATTTTGGGATGACCCAGATGGTCGGATTCTCCCAATTTGGCCTCTATCCTCGAGAATTTGATATCTCCACCTGCAAGTTAGTAGGACAACAAAGCGACAAAAGGCATGATAAAATCTGATCAAAATGTTATGAAATTGAAGCTATGAGTTAACCAAATAGAATAACATGAGATGCAACCTGAAACAATAATCTAGAATGCTTTTGGAATAAAACTTAGAAAGTGCGGGGGTGCCCAAGTGGGCCTCCCACCGTTGGCACTTGATCTTGGCGCCAATCCACTAGGGATGGGCCCAAAACCTCTTAGGATTGGGATGTCTGCAAATTGGTGGTGTAAGGTGGTCAAATGTTGGATTTGGGTTGGATCCACGCTTCCAAAAGCCACCCAATAACCTCCCTTGCAAAAGAGATTAGTGGATGTGAGAAGGTGAATCAAAAGGATGCAAGTGGGTATTCAATCGGACAGCACTTCGTTGCTTGAAATCGCCTCCAATCTCTTCTCTTTGGGTGAGAAAAGTCCCACCTTTTATAGACCCATGGGGTCTCTTTTGAGAGGGAAGCATAAGCGCCATGTGTTGGTCATAGGTGCCATGTGGCACTCAAGTCTTCCCATGAGGGAGGGGAGTCCTCCATGACTTGGGCTTTCATAATCGCCCTTGTGACAGTCCTCTAACGGCCTATCTGTCCACCCACACACGCGTGCGAGGCAGGAGTCATCAACTGACTGTCCTGGGCTGCCACTTGGCACCATTCTTCTTTTTGCCCGTTAAACTTGGAATTCGTCCTTGGGTGAGACGATTTCAGAATTCGTCCCTGGGTGAGACGAATCCCAGTTAGTATTCGTCCCTGGGTGAGACGAATACTGAGCAAAGTGTCTAAATGTACCAAATTGCCTCTTGACCTTACAAAATTGCTATGAAAGTGGTTAGGACCACTGTTTGACCTCTGAGGGCTGCCCTGGGGGCTGTGTTTGTCAAAGCGATCAGTGTTTGCAGTCACATAATCGGATTGGTGCTGTTTTGGTGTCTACAGATGCCCCTTTTTGGGATGCGCTGTGCATAGCGCAGCGCCGAGCAAAAATAGATAACCAAAGCACTAATGATTAGGGTTTCTTGGTAACCTAACCAACTTTTGATGCCCCAAGCATGGAAAGGGCATGCATTCTTGAATCCTTGCTTCTGACGAGCTAGGGAGTTTGATTTCAAGTGTTAACCTATTTTGGTGAGGTGTGACTTGAGCTTGGACATTGATCAGTCATGATTAGGCAAAGGGCGCAACCTTTTATCCTCAGGGGAACCTTGTGTTCATGATTCATGAAATGCCAAGTGTTTGATTGATTTGATTGTTGCTTGTTTACTGCCCCAAGCAGGAGCGTAATTGTCTTTGTCAATGATTCTTTGAATGCATGTCGTTTTCCTTAATTGGGTGTGTGATTGTTGATTGGTGACTAAGTGTGACTACCCCCTCAAGCGACGAATCGATGAGGGAATGACCTTCATGAGAAAAGCGACGAGTCGCTTGACCCAAGATGACTTGTGCAAGGGTGCCTTTAGATGTTTTACCATTTAAGAATGTGCAATTTTTCCAACATTTGGACCTGTTTTTGGTGGGTGTTAACCCTTTTGGTGATGCCATAATGGGGTGAAATCATCAAAAACCCATCTTCCCGTGGAGCGGTCCGGCTATGGTAGCCTTCTTGGGGAAGTAAGAGAGTGACAATTTGAACCCCGACATCGAATTTCTTTGCCTAGAGGTTAAGTGCAAGAGCACTTGTGTCCGGCAATGCTTATTGCTGTGTTTTTGTGTTGCGTTTATTTGTTGTTTTTGTTGTTTTTTGTGACACCATTTGGGGATCAAATTATCGAAAATCCGTCTTCCCGTGGAGCGGTCCGGCTATGGTAGCCTTCTTAGGGAGTAGGATAGTGATAATTTGTGACTCCAATGTCTATTTTGTATGCGCTTGATGTCAGGTGCAGTAGCACTCCTATCGGGCAAATTTATTGTCTGTTTTTAGTGCATTTTTTATCATTTTTTGATGTTTTTGAAGTTCTGTCCTGAATTCGTCCCTGGGTGGGACGAATTCCAGCTGTAGAATTCGTCCCTGGGTGGGACGAGCGCTAACCAGAGCGCTCGTCCCAGTCAAGGATGAATTCCAGCTCATAGGTCTATTTAAGGGCCAAAACTTGAATTTGGGCTCATTTGTGTCATTTTTTTCTTGCGATTTTGGAGCTCTGGGAGGAGGAGGTAATTCTGCGAAGCGAAGCGCTGCTGGAATTCTCTCTGCCATCATGAGTGCACAAACTGGTTCGAGCGGCGGAGCCGAGGCGAAACCTGTAAGTGTCTTCTAGAGTTTATTTTTGTTTAAATTTGCACTTGTTTTATTTAATTGTTTTTGTGATGTTGTTTTTCAAAATGTGTTTTAAAACTTAAATCCTGAAACTGGATTGAAGACAACTACTTGAATTTTCTTTTTATGCTGTACAGTTCTTTTCCATGATTTTTAATTTTTTTTGTTGAATTGTTTTCTTTTGCAGGTTAGGAGCCGGTACCGTGTACCTGCTGCTTTTACTGAGGCGCGGGGTGCACTGACTGATGATGATTGGGAATGGCTTGATGCCCTTGGGCTCAAGCAGGTGTCTCGACTGGAGCCTGTGGTCCCGGATCAGGCCTATCTGACGGCCCTGATCAAACTTTGGGATCCATGGACCAACACGTTCCATCTCCCGACAGGGGAGATGACTGTGACTTTGGAGGATGTCTATCGGTTGCTTCGGATTCCGATAGATGGACTGCCCATTAGGACATCGCCGCGTGATCAGCGGACTACTGTACTTACGAGATGCTTTGGGCATGGGGGGCGGCTGGGTGTAACGAACCCAGTGGAGACAACCGAGGTGGACTGCCAGGCTGGCGGGATTTTGGTTGGCTGGTGGCAGGAGAGGGGGGTGTTAGGAGTGAGGCACGCATTCTTGATGGGCCTCATTTCTAACATGCTTCTACCTGATTCGTCAGGTGCGAGGTTCCCGTGGAACCTGCTAGATTTGGTGTGGCAGTTGGTAGAGTGCCCGATAGAGGCACCACTGATTTTGAGATGGGGACAGACATTGTTGGCACAGCTCTACGGGGAGCTGTATGGGGTCCCTGTCGCGCGAAGGGGGTCAGTAGTTATCTCTGGGTTGGCAGATATAGCGTTGAGAGGCCAACCGGGTTACCATGGATGACTCGGGCGGCGATGGATGATGTGGAGATAGGCTATGCAGTTTTGTGGCGGCGGTCCGGAGAGGGGCAGAGTCGGCGATGGGCGGTGTTGTAGAGCATTATACTGATGCCTTCTCTCGGCTCACTCTGGGGAGGTGGTTTGGCGCCCTTATCGGGACTGTCCACCTGGCCGGAGGCTGGAGAGTGGCTCCGACGGGTACGTAGGGAGCGGTGGTTGATTGGGCGGCACAGGACCGAGCATGAGTTTTTCTCATATAGCCGGGTTACACGATAGTTTGGGGTGCGCCAGGGGTTGCCTGGTGAGCCTGTGGTCTATCGATTATGGGGTGATGAGAGGGCTCTAGATCCACCGGTCACCGCGCCATTGGGCGAGGAGTCAGATGCGGTGATTGACGTCCGGACGTAGATGACGTCGGGACTACCACTGAGTATGACTCGTGGTGGGTGCTACGACGATGGAGAGGAGAGGGGCCACTAGGAGGCGCAGAGGCGGTAGTGGAGGGTGGTGAGGCAATAGGGGATGATTGGGGAGGTCCGTTGGATGATGCGGACATGGTGGATGTGGGGAATGAGGATGTTGATTTTGGTGCTCCGGATCAGCCGGACATGCAGGATGTGGAGGAGCAATGGGAGCCAGAGCAGGCTGCTATTCCAGAGGGTCCTGTTCGTCAGGCAGATATAGAGGAGATGGAGTCTGAGGTATGCGCTGAGATTGCGTGACTGACAGAGCTACTGGATACGGGATCTGGAGCTGGGGGACGTGCTGCGGGAGAGGGATCTCTTGCGGGCCCAGCTAGCAGAGCGGGATAGGGTTTTGGCACAGCGCGATGATGCAGTGTCTTACTATCATCGACGAGAGGCAGAGTGGTGTCGGCACCGGATAGACTTGGAGAGGGAGGTCATCCGCCTTGGTGGGCGGCTACCTGAGCCCTCGGTCAGTGGATCTTCACGACGGACGAGGGATAGTGCGACTGAGCAGTCAGCATCATCTCGTCGTCGACGATTAGATGAGGGAGGCGGTAGCAGGCATGATGCGGGGGCTGGCAGTAGCCGCCCTGCAGGGTCCCATAGGACCCACACCACGGGGGGTAGTTCCCGTCGCACCGATCCTGCGTGATCATGGTGGTCGACGCTTTAGGTTGGGTTTTTGGATATGATTGCTGGGTCTGAGGACCAGTTTTGTAGCCTGCGGGCATTTTTTTTGACGATATATATATATATATACCGGTTTTATTTTGTTTATTTACATGTGATGATCTGATGTTTATTCATGATGGCTAATGACTATGCATGTTTATTTATTTTGATGAATGCTTATGCAAATGATGAATGCAAATGTTTTTGATTTTTATGTGATATGCGAAATGAAATGGATGAATGAAATTTGTGATGTTTGGCTATGGCACCATAGACTGTTAGGATTCTGTTTATTTTGTTTTTGGACGATTGCTATGGTAAATGACTTGGTATGTATATATGTGGTTTTCTCTTTTTGTATTTTCGGATGGTATTGCAAAGATGAAAAGTAGCTCAGTTGGTTTAGAAATGTAGCTAAGGTTTTTCGAGACTCAGACATTTTAACTCACTAGCCACGACTGTACTTTGTCTTACAAGACTTTTGAACAAGGTATGAATCAGACTTGTTTTTGACCAAGCTATTTCACATCCCTGTGTGTGCAATTGAGTTCATTTATGTGGTATTTATCAGGATACCGCCAGTGCCAGATGGGCTTTCAACCGAACCTGTATTGAGGATCACCTAATTAGCTCCACTAACTCCTTTGTTGTATTTAGTTAGATTAATCTACGGTGTTATCCAAGATGCCATAAGCTAGCTCATCCACATGCAAACATTGATCTGTACGCAAGTTAATGTGATAGATATATCGTCATGCGAGAGGTTTACCGCCAGTTATCGATAGGCTATCAACCAAATCGGTACTGAGGCTTGCCTTATGACCTTTTAGAATGCTGAGAGTTCCAGGGATTCAAGTTCCACTCCCTTCTTTTCTTCAATTGTATTGGGATACTTGCTCGTTTGTAGTGATAAGATCACTGTTTATTTTGATTTGTTTTTCTTTTGAGCAAGGGATTGGGGAGATGGAGTGATGAAAATCACTATCGTTTGTGCCGTTTGATGTTTGCACTGTATGATGTCAAATATTTGATTTTTGACATTTTGCAAATTTTTGATGTTTTGCAATTATTGAGAACTAGGGATTCTTAGGGAATTGGGTAGGGAGGATGCTTGTCCTTTTGCCAACTCTCAGCATTCTTGGGGTCATTCGCATAGGGGGATGAGCAAGATAACCGTTTCGCTTTTGGTGACCTGGATTATTGTGCAGGTTTCATCTTTCGTTCACACAACTTAGGAATTGTTTTATGTGTTTTAATTTGTGTTGGGATGTTACGTAACAAGGTGTATTTCAAGTGTAACTCTACCTTCGTAAAATCTGTTTGACTTGGTACATTACGTAGCTAAAGAGCAAAATGATGACTGAATCATGAAAACTCTTGATACATTAGAAGACCACTGACTCTAGTGTGGTAAAAGCAATGCATGGTGTTTTTGTTGTTTTTGTAAAATGGAACAGTGTGGAATAAGATGGTCTATCAGAGCAATTACAGCCTATGGTGCCTTTGACCTATACAACCACAAATATGCAACGTATGGATGCAATGCTTAATGCAGCTACATGTTTTTGTATTTTTGATGGATTGGTTTTTGTGAATATGAATATGAGGTGCGAGAAGAGCTCTCGATTGATGAATTTGAGTATGCCTAAATATGAGATGCAAATTTTTGGTTGTTTTTGATTATTTTTTATTTTTGACCAAGTGATTGTGGACATCCTTGGAGCATTTTGGTGACCAAGTGATTGCGATAATCCTTGGAGCTTTTTGGGTGACCAAGTGATTGCGATAATCCTTGGAGCTTTTTGGGTGACCAAGTGATTGCGATAATCCTTGGAGCTTTTGGGGTGACCAAGTGATTGCGATAATCCTTGGAGCTTTTTGGGTTTGACCAAGTGATTGCGATAATCCTTGGAGCTTTTTTGGGTGACCAAGTGATTGCGATAATCCTTGGAGCTTTTTGGGTGACCAAGTGATTGCGATAATCCTTGGAGCTTTTTGGGTTTGACCAAGTGATTGCGATAATCCTTGGAGCTTTTTGGTTTGACCAAGTGATTGCGATAATCCTTGGAGCTTTTTGGTTTGGACCAAGTGATTGCGATAATCCTTGGAGCTTTTTGGTTTGACCAAGTGATTGCGATAATCCTTGGAGCTTTTTTGGGTTTGACCAAGTGATTGCGATAATCCTTGGAGCTTTTTTGGTTTGACCAAGTGATTGCGATAATCCTTGGAGCTTTTTGGTTTGACCAAGTGATTTTATGGATCCTTGGAGCATTTTTGGGATATGGCTCTCTTAGATATAAAATGGTCGCAAATGACTGATATTCAAGGGTTCTGTTTCCTTGATACCATCAAGAGAAGCTAGCCGGTACGTCCCGGGTCCTATTTTGCTATCAATGACATATGGACCTAACCAATTTGCCGTGAACTTGTCCCTTAGGTGGGACGGCAAATTAGAGTTCTGTTGGTTTTCCTTCAAAACCAAATCACCAACCCGAAAGTCCCTTAGGTGAACTTTCATGTTGTAAGCTTTCTTAAGCCGCTCTTGGTAGATACGTAAGTGCTCGAGAGCATTAACGCGTCGTTCGTCAAGCAACGTAAGTTGGTCTAACCGGGCCTGCCGCGCAGTGTCATCATCGATGAATTCCTGCATTGATATGCGTAGGGAAGGAATTTCCAACTCGAGAGGCATTACTGCCTCTGAGCCATACACGAGCGAAAACGGAGTTGCCCCAGTTGGCGTCCGAATGCTAGTGCGATAAGCCCAAAGGGCAAGTGGGATTTGTATGTGCCAATCCTTATGACTGTCTGTGACCGTCTTTTTAAGGATGGCGACTAGCATTTTGTTTGACGCCTCTGTTGCCCATTTGCTTGCGGATAATAGGGTGTTGAAAAGCTATGCTGAATTTTGTACTTTGTGGTCAAAGCACGCACATCTTTGTTCTTGAATGATGGCCCATTATCCGAGATTATTTTGGATGGAATACCAAAATGACATATGATGTTATGCAAGATGAACTCCACAATGCGGGGTCCTGTCGTAGAAGTTAACGGAATTGCTTCCACCCATTTAGTAAAATACTCTGTGGCCGTTATGATAAACGTGTGACGGCCTGATGATGCAGGGAGATCTTTCCAATTAGATCGAAGCCCCATTGCGAAAATGGCCAAGCGGACTGGACTGCCTGCAAGGCCTGGGAAGGTACGTGCATCAAATTGGCATGATGTTGACATTTCACGCACTTCTTGACATATGCGCAACAATCTCGCTCTAAAGATGGCCAATAATAGCCCATGCGAAGAATGCACTTTGCGATGGCCATACCACTAAAGTGACCACCACATGTACCGTCGTGCGCTTGGGCGACTGCCCAAGTGGACTCTTGCTGGTCCAAACAATGAAGAAGAATTCCGTCATAGCTGCGACGATACAAAATGTCTCCTATCAAGACATACTTAGCCGCTTTCTGCTTGAATGTTCATTTTGCGGCGTGCGTCAATCCAAAGGGAAGATTACCTAACTTGAGGTAGTCTCTAATGGGTAAATACCAGTCTTGTTGATCAGAAACCTCGATAGTATGAACAGCCAATCCCTTTCGAAGTTCTTCCCTAACAAATGCTGAATGGGATAGAACTTGTAAGAATAGCGTTGTGTTGCTATTAGTGGGAGTGGGGGAAAACAAGGACCCCAGCTTGGCACGTTTCGGACGATCTCGGATTCGAAAGAACTTATCCGAGGATGGTTCAATCTGGATCATGTGGATTCCTGGCGTCAAGTCTGAGCTTGCACGCTCTATCATGGATTGCGATAAGGTTTTGACTTGAATAGTTGTCATATCACCGGAAAGGTCTTGCGGGATTAGTGACCCCAAGGAGGCCATTGTGTCCGCAAAATGATTCGATGATCGAGGGAGTGCCTCGATGTCATACCACTCAAGTTTTGCCAGGAATTTGTCCACGAGGGCTTTATAGGCCTTCAGAACTGGGCATTTGCATTGATATACCCCTTTGACTTGATTGACTATTAACAGCGAATCACCAAAGATGTTCAGTCGTTTGATTTTCATGGCGATTGTTGTCTGAAGACCTAGGAGCAAGGCTTCATATTCTGCATTATTGTTGGTGCACTCGGAAGTTTAATTTAAATGACAGGGGCATTGGAGCACCTCGCGGTGTGAAGAATACAATTCCCGTGCCACCACCTTGCTCGCATTTAGAACCATCGAAGAATAGGGTTATGTCGGCTCGTGACTCGAGCTCATCAGAATCTGGCGATTCTGAGACATGGAAGACCCCATCATCGGGTAGTTCTATGACCAGAGGCTGATCGTCTTCAAGAGGAGCCTCTGCTAGTTGATCGGCTATGACTTGTCCTTTGATAGATTTTTGCCCAATAAACTCAATGTCAAATTCCGTCAACAACATGATCCATTTCGCCGTGCGACTACTATGATAAGTACGACTCATCATGTATCGCAATGGATTCTCCTTAGACACAACATACGTAGTGTTGCTCAGCATGTAGTGGCATAGCTTTTTGGTAGCAAACACCACTGCCAAGCAGAGTTTCTCAACGTATGCATAGTTAAGTTCGTAACTGACCAGGGTGCGGCTAAGATAGTAAGTAGCCTGTTCTTTGTGAAGTTCATTCTTTTGGGCTAGCATGGCACCCAGTGCCACCTCAGTAGCTGAGATGTATAAGTAGAACGGCACTCCTGGTCTAGGTGGTGCCAATACTGGCGGCGAAGCCAAGTATTGTTTGATTTCGTCAAAGGCTGACTGGCACTCGTCATCCCAGTGAAATGTAACTCCCTTGTGCAATAATTTGTTCATGGGTCGGCATTTGTCAGATAATTGCGCTATGAAGCGTTTAATCGACGCGACCTTTCCTTGCAGACTTCTGAGCTGCTTGATAGTAGTTGGGGGAGCCATTTCAAGGATTGCCTTGACTTTCTTTGGGTCCACTTCGATGCCTCATTTTGAGACTATAAAACCCAAGAGTTTTCCAGATGTGACGCCAAATACGCACTTCTTGGGATTCAGTCTGACCTTATGCTCTATGAGGCGATCGAGAATCTTGCTTAAGTCACCGAGATGATCTGAGCGCAAAAGAGACTTGGCTAACAAATCATCCATGTAATCTTCCAAAGTTTTGTGCATGTAATCATGGAAGATATATGTCATGGCACGTTGGTAGGTAGCGCCAACATTTTTAAGGCCAAAAGGCATGACCTTATAACAAAATGTCCCCCAAGGCGTTGTGAACGCCGTTTTAAGTTGGTCTTCAGGATTGATACGAATTTGATTGTATCCCGAGAAGCCATCCATTAGGGAGAGCATTTCGTGACCTGCTGTAGCGTCTACTAACGCGTCGATGCTTGGCAAGGGGAAATCATCCTTAGGACTCGCTTTGTTTAGGTCTCAAAAATCGGTGCATATGCGAATCCTCCCATCGGGCTTCTTGACGGGAACCATGTTGGACAGCCATGGCGGATAATCCACGCAGATGACAAACTGTGCATCCAACAGCTTTTGCAATTCATCTTTGACCATCAAGGCCACTGTTGGGTGCATCTTTCGTAGTTTTTGCTTTACGGGCTTGATTGTCGGATCAAGCGTTAAATTATGCGTGACTAGCTGCGGGTCTAGTCCCGGCATGTCTCTGTATGACCATGCAAAAACCTCCTTCTTCGCTTTGAGAAGGGTAATGTAGTCGGCTTGCTCTTCAGGGGATAAGCTTACCCCCAGCTTGATAATCTGTGGATTCGTTGGGTCTAAGCCGATGTCTACGTCAGTCATTTCCTCGACTGACATGTGGGATCCGTCCTCCAACTGATGTGGAGTCGGGATCAAATGGATATCATTGGCTGAGTTTAAATCTACGTTTGGAACCTCGGGTCCCTCTTCAGCTTGAAAGATATCTTGAGTTGTCCTTGAGGTAAAATGAAGCATTTCACCGAAAGGCCAGTACTCTGATGGTGATAAAGGTGAATTGACGCGATCCCAGTCGATGGCATCTATGTCTAGATGCAATGACCGTGATGGATCGGCCGGATTGCGGATGGGTGCGGTCAAATCAATGGAGATCATGTGGATGGAATGAATTTGGTCTCCATTACCGCGGGTGTTATAGCTCGAACATTCTGGATGCTCCCTATGCTCTGGATCTGGTTCTGTAGGGACGGGTATGAACGGATCAGCCCTATGTGTTGATAGGAAGACGGGGTCTTCCCTTGGTACTGATGTCATGATAGGGTCTCGAGGTGGACGTTGCTCATCGTGAATTTGGAGCCATGGATCCAACACTAGGTCCCACCCCGCTGGGTCTACCCACCATTCATGCCCTAGTAGTATGCCCATCTGTCCCATTAGATCTTCATGAGTTAAAGGGCGGTGATGTCGTCGCGCATGTCTGAGATAGTCCATCTCAGTCTCATCTTCTGAATCACTTTCGGAGACCCAAAAATGTTCATTCTCTTCAGCAATCATTACTTGCGACGTTGAGGGCTCTCCTTGTTCCAGTAAGTTAATCTGGTCCCATTGCGGTTGTTCCACTCTTGGTGGAGGGACCTGATTCTTTTGACACTGTACTGATTCAACTGGAACCTCTAAGGGGAATAGCTTCAAAAAGATGTCCGGAAGCCGTTGATGTTCTCTTTGAGGATTAATTCTCGAACTTTCGCCTCTCTCTAGCAAAGGAGAGGGATTACTATTGTTGCCAAGGGTGTTTGTTGACCATGGGAGGTAATCTCCCAATGTATATTCTGTATTTGGATTGGCATAAGGATCTAATGCCAATCCCCCCTTGTTGCCTATTTCTAGGCCTTGCATATTTTTGACCAAGATGTCTAAGGGTAGGGGGTGGTTGAACCCTACTCCTGACTTATCATATGGCATCTGATATCTTGGTTGGCAAAGGACCCGCATCCCTTGCTCATATCTGCCTAGCTCGTATCCATGCCAATTGCATTGGCCGAGATATTTTAGGGCAAAGTCTGGGTTTGACAGATAGTTGATGTTTTCAACAAAAGGCTCTTCGTCTGCTTCCTTTTGTTTGCATGGTTCAAGACCATGATCAAGGCCCCCATACACAAAATTTGTCTGGTTTGGTGGGTAGCCTAGAGGAACAACTGTCCCTATGGGAAGGCGAGGTCTCCCCATGTCTTGTACTGACTCCAATGCGGGGTTGCCACAACATTTTGCACTAAATACTCCCCCAGGCCCGTATTGGCCATTTCGACGAGTGATTGTTGATGATTGGGTGGGAGGAAACGGGAGTCCTTCCCGAGTCCATTCCATGTTCGGCATTTTAGGAGTCTCCGCTTCTGCTGTGTGAGGTGTTTCTTCTGTTGATACCGTTGAAATTGTGGGCAACCCCTCTTCTAGGGGCTGAGCCTCTTCCATGATCTGTTTTCCCTTGTCCTTCTGTTTGGCCATGGCAGGTGGCATTGATAATGAAGGAGCAGATGATGAAGGCTCACCTGGTTGGGATTTTGTTGTTTTGGTCACCAGTGGTGCCTGCGGTATTGGACCCTGTTTAGATGGATTTAACTGGAAATCCAAATGCGTTGAAGGGAGGGTCGATTGAGGCATGAATTGTACCGCATTGCAATACTTGAAGGGCTCTAAGTCCATTGGGACTACATGTATTTCTCCTTCAAAAGCATACTTTAAGCACTGGTGAGCGATCGAAGGGACACACTTCATGTCCCTGATCCAAGGCCGCCCTAGCAATATATTATAAGCCATCTCGCCTTCCAACACATGGCACAATGTAGGTATTGTCTTTTGTCCTACCTGGACAGGCAGAACAACTGTGCCGATAGTCGAGCATATTGCATCGTTGAAAGCTCGTAGTGTGTACATGGAGGCTGTGATGTGAGAGGCTGGAAACTTCAAATGTTTTAAGGCTGCGATGGTAATGATGTTACTGGACGAGCCGGTATCTACAAACACTCTCTTGTACGGGATCCCGTTGACCCGCGCGATAACGTGCAGGGGTGGATCTGCCATGTCATTCGATATTGTTTTGACTTCATCTTCTCTGAAGGTGATGACCGGCTCCGTACATCGTTTCACATGTCCCACGAAGTTGTTGAAAGAATTTGCTTCGTGAGGCTGTAATTCGATGGCTTTTAAAATGTCCATAAGAGCTTCCCTATGGGGTGCTGACTGTTGAATAAGCTCGTAAATGGACAGCCTAGCCGATGTGGTCCGCAAACTCTGCGTGAGTTTGGTCCGTATCGTGACCTCGGGTCTAGGCGGAGGCAATCGCGTTGGGCGTTGTTGAGGCTGCGATGTTGTCGAAACTTCCCTCGTAGCTACCTCGGGGGCAACTCGTCGGGTACTTTTTGTTCCTTGTCACTATACTAATCATTCCCACAAATCCTTGCATGGGAAGATTCTGTCGCACCTCGTTAATCTGGAGAGGTTTTGCCTGTGCTTCGTGGGCAGGCAAAGGGTCCTTGAATACCCCCATTTGTTGATTATTTGGCGCTATGGGGTTGTCCACGGCCAATGTTCTATTGTCGATCAAATCTTGGATTAATTCTTTGAATTTCCAGCATCCATTCAAGTCGTGTCCTCTACGCGCCTATGGAATCTACAATACAATTCCTCTCTGTATCCCCTAGGCTTAGGAGCGTTAGGGTCTATAGTTTGGATTTCTCGCGAGTGACTAAATTTGCCGCTGACAAGCGGTCAAATAGGGAGTCCCTGGACTCCGTGTAAGGGGTGAATTGTCGCCTAGGGCGACGCTGCTGATTCTGCTCCTGTCTTCTATTATCTCTTTCATAACCAGGAGGCACTGCCTGGTAATTAGCCTTTTGGGGCTGCATTTCTTGCACAGGCGCGGGAACATTTATCGCAACTTGGTTAACCGCAGCATGTTGTGGTTGCGTTGTCCCGGTTTTAGTGGTTTTATTCCACTCTTTCTTTTTAGGCTTGGCGATTGCGCCTTCGCCTATTTTGATCTCTTCTATAACTCTGGCTTGCGCCAAAGCTTCTTCTAAGCTGGCGTATTGCTGCAGCTGCAATAGCCCAGAGATCGATTTCAAGCAACTTTTTGCGAACATCTGTGTGAGATCAGACATAGGGGGACGGTAAGGTAACTTAGAAAGCAAAGCTCTCCATCGATTCCCGTATGCTGCCATTGTTTCTTCCTCAAATTGCCTGAGGCTAGCCAGATCACTCAGTGATGCCTTCTTCCTTGTGTTGAAGGCAAAGCGTTCAAGAAACGCATCTACTAATTGATCTAGGTTGCTTATGCTGTGTTTGGGTAATTGTGTGAACCAATCCGAGGCAGGGCCTCGCGAATGTGGTTATGAATGTTCTAAGCAACAATGCGTCATTATCTTGGATGCCGAAGCATTGGCTTAGAAATCTTGTAACATGTTCTTGTGCGTCCTCTTCACCTTTAAAAACTGCCAATTGAGGCAACTTGAAGTGTTCGGGGTAAAGAGGTGTAGGCACTGAGGGATGCACCGGATGACTGCGGAGTTGACGTAATGTGGGTTTTTGATGCCCAGCAGCTTTTGTCTCCACAGACTCTAAACGCTCTAATAGCGCTTGGTATGCATCGAAAGATTTTATTTCTTCCTCTTTTGTTCGCTCCCGTTGTAAGTTATGGTAGACTGGAGGCCTATGAAGGGGTGGCCGAATGGCAGCCCTCCTGCCTTGATGGGGAGTTTCAACATATTCTACGTCTGGTTCATACTCCTCGTAAAATTCTTGAGGAGTCTCTGGGCGAAGCCTATGACCCTGATTGAATCCCTGCTGAAGGTACCTATCATTGTTTCGGGGAGTGGCCTCCCTCTCGGGTCTATAAGGTCTCGGAGGCAAAGCTTGACGAGGTCGAGGAGACCTGTCCTGCACCAACGGATTATGCCTCTCATATTGTTCGGCTCTTTGGGTGCGAGGGGTTGGCCCCCTCTCAGGTAGTTCATAGCGTAACTCATCCGCTTCGCGTTGCATGCGCTCTCTATCCAAGCGGTGTCGATACTCTATCTCCTGATGACTTTGTTTAAGCCGCATGATTTGGGCTTGACGGGTGGCATGTCTGGCGACTATCGGGTCAATTTGGTCTACCCTATTTTGCTCAGGAGGCTTAAGTGTTTCTCCTATGTGTTTGCCTCGATTTTGATGATCTAAAATTTCAATGGGTCGCTTCCCTCTGTCGAGGTAGGCGGCATGTACTCGAGGCTCTGGCCTCAGTGGCTGATCATGATATCCAGCTGGTGCGAAAGCGCAAGGTTCCCATGCTGTATGTTGTTGTCCTTGAGGAATGCGATGATCTTCCTCGTGCTCCCTCTCATGGGTGTGAAAGGGGCGGGCGGAGTTAGCTCGCCCTGTGTAAGGAGCCCTACGCTCTGGATTTTGTCTCTCTATTCTGATGGGAGGTAAAGAAGGGACGCCATATCCACGTTGTCCCTCCAAATGGACAGTGTGCCTCTCTAGCGCTTCATCGCACTGTGGCCACTCATGTCTAACCTCAGAAGGTGATTCTCTGTTTACATCGAGGTCTACATGTAAAGCGTCTTCCCGAAAGGGGCTGCTTTGAATGGGCATACCCCATCGAGGATTCTGAATTGGATTCTTTTGTAGGCCAGACCGATAAGGCGGTATGACCAAGTCCTCAGGACTGAAGCGAAGGCGACTTGTGCCTGCTTCTTGTGTACCTTCTGGAGCTTCTGCCCTTGATTGGGCTTGGCTACGGGTGTACACCATTGCGGTGCTTCTCTACTAACTAAACAGATTTTTATCTCGTTTATGATGATTTTTATTTTTGTCTACACTAAGCAGAAATGAACACACGCATACACAAACCGTGATTATCTCTTTTAAGGATTAATAGTGTGTCCTAAACTGGTTTAGTGCATTTTGATGTTTTGTTTTGTTTTTGTAGGTTTTGAAGAACGTTCAAATGCATTATGACGGCTCATATAACTCCCAAAATGGTAGCCCCTTCAATATACCAACCAGGCCGATATACCAACCTCTCTATATACCCGCCCTTACGAGAGGGAGACTATAGGTACGTGAGAGCAGAAGGTACGTGGTACGTAGGCGGTACGGAAGGGGGATTGTCCTGTTAATGGCACCTACCATAGAAGACTTATCCTCGCACGCATGGGAATCACCCCAGCGACACTCGGTCAGCTTTCATCAGGATTTACGCCTAACAACAGTTGACAATCGGGGAAATGGATGCAAAGCTAAGCCAAGGTGGTGATGAACCCACCGTTGGTCTTGCTCAAGGGCTGGGGTCTTACGACCAGCTCCTTGGTTTAAAGTTGTTGCGTGATGTGTGTGTGATTCCTTTTATTTGAAAAATGAAACATGCAGCAACACTACTTTCTTTAAGCATGCAGAATTTGAAAGAAAATAGAAACAAAAAAGCAGAAAATAATAGGAACAGTTTAGAACCCCTACCTTTCTCTGCCCAAATCTGTTGTTTTCTGATCTTCGGCTATGAAAAGTTGCAGACAGAAATTCGTCCCTTGGTGAGACGAATTACAGAACAGAATTCGTCCCTCCCAGAGATGAATTTGAATTCGTCTCAGGGTCAGATGAATTTCAGTAAAGCAATCGCCACAGTCAAGGACGAATAACAGTCAGAAACAAAAAAGGTACCTGTCAAGCACAAAACACAAAAATTTGATCAGTTTCTGTGATCTTAAAAATAGGGGACAGAGTCCCACCGTGATCGCCACTGAAAGCACGAGATTTCGGGCAAAGGAAACACTAATTGCGATGCATTCAAAATCAAATACGCTTAAGTCCTAAAAATGTAGAATGCATGAAATGAAAGAGACGCATTGAAATGAGATACAAGCAAATGGAGAAAACATAGCCCTTTCATTAAATTCTCTTGATCTCTATTACAAATATGCCTCCTCCCTTTTCAGGGGCTAGGAGCGTTAAAAGAATTTGATTACAATCGAGACTTAAGGTTCCTCTTTCCGCGTGCCCACACTTGAAATGGGCGGGCCAAGATGATGCCGTCGCTGATGTTGATGAGTCCTTAACCTCTGCTGCTCCTCCTGCGAACAAAGAAACAACAAAGATGTCAGTAGCACCTGTTGCAAATAGTAAGTGTTTGTTCTCTAAAATCGCCAAAAGATGCATGTAAATAATTAGCCAAATCGATAGACAAAATGACTCTAAATGACCTGAAAATCTGATAGAGGACAGAAGACATCACCAGAGGGCCATTGCCATTGAAACAATCGACCAATCTACCTTCAACTGGAATTCGTCCCTGGGCAGGACGAATTCGATCGCTATTCGTCCCCGGGTGGGACGAATTTCTTGTGTTGGAAAAGCCGAAGTGATACTGCTCCAATGTCGAATCTCGAGACCTCCAAAACACCTACAAATAGAGGGGTTATGTAATTGGGGCCATTTTGGGATGACCCAGATGGTCGGATTCTCCCAATTTGGCCTCTATCCTCGAGAATTTGATATCTCCACCTGCAAGTTAGTAGGACAACAAAGCGACAAAAGGCATGATAAAATCTGATCAAAATGTTATGAAATTGAAGCTATGAGTTAACCAAATAGAATAACATGAGATGCAACCTGAAACAATAATCTAGAATGCTTTTAGAATAAAACTTAGAAAGTGCGGGGGTGCCCAAGTGGGCCTCCCACCGTTGGCACTTGATCTTGGCGCCAATCCACTAGGGATGGGCCCAAAACCTCTTAGGATTGGGATGTCTAGCAAATTGGTGGTGTAAGGTGGTCAAATGTTGGATTTGGGTTGGATCCACGCTTCCAAAAGCCACCCAATAACCTCCCTTGCAAAAGAGATTAGTGGATGTGAGAAGGTGAATCAAAAGGATGCAAGTGGGTATTCAATCGGACAGCACTTCGTTGCTTGAAATCGCCTCCAATCTTCTCTCTTTGGGTGAGAAAAGTCCCACCTTTTATAGACCCATGGGGTCTCTTTTGAGAGGGAAGCATAAGCGCCATGTGTTGGTCATAGGTGCCATGTGGCAGTCAAGTCTTCCCATGAGGGAGGGGAGTCCTCCATGACTTGGGCTTTCATAATCGCCCTTGTGACAGTCCTCTAACGGCCTATCTGTCCACCCACACACGCGTGCGAGGCAGGAGTCATCAACTGACTGTCCCGGGCTGCCACTTGGCGCCATTCTTCTTTTTGCCCGTTAAACTTGGAATTCGTCCCTGGGTGAGACGATTTCAGAATTCGTCCCTGGGTGAGACGAATCCCAGTTAGTATTCGTCCCTGGGTGAGACGAATACCGAGCAAAGTGTCTAAATGTACCAAATTGCCTCTTGACCTTACAAAATTGCTATGAAAGTGGTTAGGACCACTGTTTGACCTCTGAGGGCTGCCCTGGGGGCTGTGTTTGTCAAAGCGATCAGTGTTTGCAGTCACATAATCGGATTGGTGCTGTTTTGGTGTCTACAACATGAAAACCAAATTTAGCACTCCATGAAACATGGTCAAAAACTTTGTCCATATCAAGTTTAGGAAGGAGGCTCAACTTAAGGAGCTCATGAGTTATAATAATGTCATCCGTAACGAGTCTTCTTGTATGAAATTTTTGTAACAAGAATCAATAATGTTTGGCAATAAAAATTTCATCCAATTAACAATGACTTTTAAAATACTCATTTCAATTATACTTTTGATTTTAACATTGTTATAGATACATTAATATGTTGGAATTTTCCCTATGTCCTAAATTCTAAAGCATTAATATTTATTATTTAGAATAATGTTGTTAGGATTCCTATTTACCTAGCATTCCTAGGTAGTGTCATTAATAGTTGATTTGGTAGAGGATTTATCTAAATCTATTCTAGACATAGACTATTTATGAATTAGTTGGTCAAAGTTTATTTTTGCTATCAAAGCCTATATAAGACTCGTAAGTTGCCTTTGATCAATAGAACAATTAGACCATTGTTACTCATTTGGTATCAGAGTGTTTGATTTGAGTTCACCAGTTGCTATGAGTACATTGAAAAAGAGACCTATGCTCATTTGGTTGAGTTCTCCGATTTGATGCATTGTTGAAAGATAAGTGCTCATCCACGTAAGAAATTCATCTGTGTAAGAAGACTTGCGTGCTATAAAACATTGTGATATTCTCATTATAGTGAAAAGTGCATGAAGACGTGTGGAGCTAGCTAGCATGTGAAGGACGCCACAAAGAAAATAGATCCAGTTGCACTTATTTTGAAGGGATTACGTTTTAATTAGGAGAGTGGAGTGAACGCATCATCGAGATTTCAAACAAACAAATTCTCGCGAAGAGAGAGAAGTCCAGTGAAAGGGACTAAATCGGGTGTGTCGTCTAGATTTTAGAGGAGTGAAATCATGTCAATATTGTCTAGGAAATGTGCATATATCTGTGATCGTATGAGAAGGGAGATCATATTTTGAGGAAAATGTGCATGGGAGTAGTTCTATGGAAGACGCCCATGCAGATCTGAGTTTTTTTGGTGACGCAACATCGGATACTACCATAACAAGAGTAGTAACATGACCACGACAAAAATCCTCATGATGCACAAGATGGTGGCTCTTATAGAAAAGGATAAGGCCTCCATAATCATAACAGGAGTTCCAACAGGTGAATATGATGATTAACATTTACTCACATATATTGGTGTTTGTTGCAACCCATGAAATTATATCTATCAAACAACTCTCGTGCAGTAAACCTCCATCTCGGATCTGCCCTCTAAATCGACAACTACATGTAGAGGAGATTGTGTACTACATAAGTATTCGAGGAGAGGTGTGCGAAGGAAAGCACCAGTAAGTGTTTGAGGTGTTGAATACCCTTTGCAATGAGATCGGCTAGATTTTCTAGGAGGACAACACCACATATCGTAAGCCCAGTGCCACCGTACTAGCCTAGCCTGGAATCATTGTCATTTGCGAGTCTGGCATCGTCGTCCTACGTGGATGAGAGCTCAATCATCCCATGGCTAAAGAATAGGAGTTGACATACCCATGGAGGAGGTTTCGTGCCCAGTGTGTGATACTCATATGCAAGAGTTGGTTGCATTTAATGATATGCGCACGTGATAAAAAAAAATGTGCCAATGTATGTGAGAAGGACGATTTTATGGAGAGATGATTTCTTGTGAACAACAACGTGGAAAGGTTGTACGTTCTGAGGAAAGTTGGAAATGTTGTACATGGAGGATTCTGGTTTCCAAAAGTTAGTCATACAAAAATAAACATTGTTTGTAGTAGGTTGTAGTTTAAAAGATAGTTTACATCCACAAACAAAAGTATTTTGTAGTTTTTTGTTGAGGATAGATTACAGAGAAATAGTTTCATTATTGCACAAGTTTTGTTGATTGGCATCAATAGCTGCTAATAATAATCTTCCCATTTCTGAGTTTATGGATTGGACTATGAGTATTGGTCTATCAATGTGAAGATATTACTCATAGGCAAAGGTTTGTGGGACATTGTAGTAGATGGCTACAATTAACTAGCTGATTGGAAAATTTTAAATGTAACTGGTAGAAATAATAAGAATGATGCCCAAAATAAGAATTATTTTGCTCTCTACCATCTCCAAGTAGCTTTGGATAAAAGTATCTTTCCTAGGGTTGCTTCTTGTTTAACAACCCTAGAAGCATGGAATGCCTTGAGAGATAGTTATCAAGGGAGCAATCAAGTGAAGCAAGTAAGGCTTCAAACTTTGAAGGGATATTTTGAGAATCTCAAAATTTAAGAATATGAAAGAGTAGGATATTACTGTGTAAGAGTCAAAGCAATTGTAAATAAAATGAGACACTTGGAGAGGATGTAAAAAATGAAGTTGTTGTGAAACAAGTGTTGAGAATACTTCTTCATAAGTGGAATCATATTGCAATCATTATTGAAGAATCAAAATATCTTTATAATCTCACATTTGATGCACTAATTGGTTCTCTTACAATTTCAAGTTTGAAGGATGCTCTTACTTTTTATGTGAAGTATTTTAAATTTAAATTGTATGTTGATATATATACTTTTGTTTGTGCTTACATTCTCCTATATTGCACCTTGAAAATCAATGTAAAATGTAGTCTTTAAATCACAATAGGAGAGGAGATTCTAGCATCATTACTATGGTGGTTATACGACGTATAGTTCAGGATTATGGCAAGGTTGTCACAAGTTCAAACTTTTATGCTACCCTTTTACAAATGAGGATAGGGGATAGGAGGATAGTTTATGCATAGAATGTAGGGAACTACGGATTGGAATTACATTAATATTAGTCCAAAGATTCATTAGGCTTATATATTTTCTCAAAGGTCCTCTCTAGTTAGCAATATTACCCTTGTTAAGGTATTAGTATCTCATTGAACCTTAGTTTAATTTTGGATAATTTTTTTTTCTATATCTATTTTACAATAGGCATGGAAGATATGTTATTATAGTCATCAATTTTCATCCAATAATTACAACAAGATAGAATTTGTTGGAGCAATGATCTTCTATCTAAGACATTGACTGTTCAAACCCCATGTTTAGATTTTTGAAAGAATATTCAAGACCCAAAATTCAAGGATGACATGGTTGATGACATATCACCCCTATATGCCATGGATAATACTTTTTATGTATTTAAAAAATCCCTACATGAATATGTATGCACCATTTATCATGATCTTATAACAACAAGGATGTTGAGGAGGAAGAATATAAATGACAACCCCAACAAATCATTCTATGCCAAGTGGTGATGAGGGGTTAGATGCTTCTAAACTAATATTTATTTGTGGTTCATTAGGAATAAATATTTATAGATCATAACGTTTGCATACAAAGAATATTTAACCTATTTTTTTTAACTTGCACCATTATTTCACCTCTATGCTATGGCGGTATTAGTCTATGAAGTTGTTATAGTGTTAGGGGTTGGATTGTATAATTTGGTCAAGCAAGTGATTTGGTTACAAACTATAGAAAATCACTAGCAAAATCAAGAAAATAATTAGCAAGTTGAATTGAATAGTTCTACAAGGTGCAACATAGAAACATTTAAACATTTTCATTTATAGAGTGAGTTGGCACACCTTTACATAAAAAAAATCTTATTCTCAAAATATTCTCAAGTTTTACAACTCTATTTTAATCCCTTTTAGGCCTATGAGCAATTTTATCCAAGAAGTGAGTAAATTGTTCCACTCTATAAGTAACTCACTAACAATTGTGAGTGATTTATTCCTACAAGCTAGTCAAACTAATTTACTAGTATATTGCTTTTGAGCATATTTATTGTCATGAAGTAAATCAGTGCTTGACCAAATTGGCCCACCTTGGAGATAGGTAGATTTTGTCAATTTCACAATGTTGTTCATTGGTTTTCAAAATCTATTTTTTAATGGCTGATTTAATGGAATTAGAATGTAATAGTTTAGCTAATACAAGACCATACTAACGTATTCCCTTGAAACTATAAATTATATAGCTCATCCATTAATTATTGAATTAGATAGATCCAAGAACAACTTGACGACACAAACTAGCTAGCAATCAAGAGGCTTATTTCTAAGAACAATTAGAAAATAAAATCTACTAAGAAATCAAGAGTACCATTGTTGTTTCCATCAATTATAAGTGTCTCTCCCATAAGGCAAGGAATTATATGCATCATGTAGAAATCATGAAGCATAAAATGAGAAAGAATAATAATAACAACAAACAACAACAAACAACAGTGTAGAAAAGTATTTAGAAAGGATGATTCACAAATATGAAGAAAAAAAAAATATGTGAAGAAACAACAAAAGTTAAATATAAATAAAAAGGACTCAAAAGGTATTTGAATAAGAAAAGAATAAGGTAATTGGACGTAGAGGATAAACTCAAGAAATATATTGAGGAAACTATGGAGTAAATCCTTATTCATGATTTAGACAATGTTTAAATATGAAATAATATTCATGTTAAAGTCCTCACATTAGATATCCCCTTGCACATCAATAGATTTAAAGATAAAATTAATATTGTTGAGACTATAATAAAATATTTGAAATAGAAATAAATGAAAAGCTTCCTTAAGTATATTAGAAACCTACATTAAATAATTAAAAATAAAAGAAAATGAGTAATAATATTTCATCAAGAAATAATTTCATATAAACAAAAAGAGAGAGCGCACATGTCATCAAGCATTAAATAATTTAGTTAGTTTGTAGAGGCCTTCCAAACCCTGGATAAAAAGATGAATTAATAATATTAATATAATATAAATTTTATAAGTATGTGATAAGAGTTGCACTTATGATAAAATAATGACATGTGAAACCAAAGTATTTGATTATAACAATAGTTATATCATATTTAATGAATATTTAGCTTTTAAATTTATTGTTCTTACTTTTAAATTAAACATTATATATTGGAAACTATTTAACTGCCTATCACCTTTAATTTTGTAATTATATTTTCACTTTTAATTTAATGTAATATTTGCATAAATATTATATATACACAACATACCTCAATGATTCAAACAAAATAATTTAATTAAATATAAATTTTTAAATTTTAATTTAGAGTAAATTTTAATAAACATTAATATATTTATGTAAATCATATGTATAGATTTTGTATAAATATTATATATATACACATCCCAATGATTCAAAAAAAAAAATTTAATTATGGATTTTTAAATTTTAATTTAAATTAAAATTTAATAAACATTAAATTTATTTATGTAAAGGATATTTATAGACCCTTTTCGTTTGATTTGCAACTAATGATAATTATTATTTATAATTAAGTGAGGATTCAATATAAACCAATTTGTGCTTTATTTTATTTTAAAATTTATTATAATATAATTTTTATAATTACAATTTGATTTTGAAAAACATATTCATATTTAAATCTTGTTGAAAAATCATATAATATAATGTAATTTATCATTATTTCTTGATACATTAGGAAAATAGATAAGTATTACAAGGTATAATTATCTTATTTATTTATTACCCCTGCTTCCCTGGGTCTTATACAAAAGTGGCATCCTTTATAGGATGTTTTTCACAAAAAATAAAAATAAAAAATAATAAAAAATAAAATAAAAAGTAAAAATTATTATATTTATTACCTTGTGAATGAATTTATCACCATTAATGTCATCTAAATAATTTATTTACATAAATATAAGATCTATTGCATCAAGGTTTTGAATTATCATTATGTGAGCATGTAAAACTTTTATTCAAAAAAAAAAAAAAGATCAGCTTATACAAATCTATTTTGATATCCTGCTTTTCTTGGCAAAACTCAAAATATAGTTTTTTTTTGTTTTCTTTTATCTACCCAGGATCGCTGGGGATCCCTTGTTCTTTAAACTTTACCTCTTTAACTGTATATGTCCTCTTCTAACAAAATATTACTGAAGCCCTCTTTTTATTTTTTCTATTCCTAATAGCTTTCATGTTGCATTTGATTCCATAGTTGTGCCCAAATGTTTTGTTCTACCTCTCTCATAGATATTCTTCCTATACTTTGGTCTGCATTGTTTCTAATAACTTCCTTAACATAATTTCTCAGGTCTTCTCTTCCCAACCGAATTCCTCTTTAAAAATCATGTTGTTCCATTCCAACCATCCCTAAATTCCAAGTTGTGCTTAGTGTTTTGTATATGAAGGTGTTATGTGACCTATAGTACTAGAAATTACTACCGTTAGAAGCATACCATTTTGTTTGGCTAAATATGAAGTACCACTAATTCTAGATTGTGTGAAAATAGAAGCAATAAAAAAGGAGGTAGTTTATAGTTTCTACCTCCTGGAAGCACATTACACATCTATCGGGTCTAATGAACCCCTTTCTTATCATATTATTCTGAGTCATAATGCTTTTGTGAGCAACCTACCATATAAAACAATTAACCTTCGCCATATTTTATCCGAGGGATGTTGTTGGGGTTGGTTCTTGCTACTTTGGTGAGCCTTTCAGTAGCCTTTTTTCACTGTATAAGTGCCTTGTTTCCCATATCCCCATGCTAGTTGGGTAGATCCATATTTATTTTTTCTAGAATTTCTTTCAATTCACCTTTTTCAACTTCTTATTCTTCACCTAACCACTGCTCTAAATTTTGCCATCTTCCTGAAGTTGCTAGTTTTTGGATTTAGGGGATGAGATACTCACATATAAGATTTTGGCCCATGATTCTAAAGAGTCTCTTTCATGCCACTAAGATGAGGGTATTGTTTGATAATAGGGAAAATTCCCAAAAATCATCTCACTATCTCACTTTTGGATCACCTACTTTTCAACCTAGTCAGTTTTTTTTTAGGTTTGAAGATTTATTAATCATCTAATAAACCTATAATATCATCATAAAAATTAATATTTAATAAATTAATAAAAAAAATAATATTATATTTAAAAAAAATTATTATGAAATTTTATAAACATCTTAATCAATTAATTTGTTAGACAAATATAAATTTTAGTATCGAATGTAATTCAACACTAAAAATTATAAACATTAAGCTAGTTCAATTTCAATAAAAAAAATTAACTCGAAATTTACAATCTCTATAGGTTTATTCATTATCTTTTATCAAATATTTATTTAATTTAATAAGAGAAATATTATGCTTCCATAATTTAAATTGCACTCAAAATTTAAAACGTGTGTGTCAACATAGTCGTCTAACACGTACTCTATCTGCAACATGACAAACAAAAAGTAGTAGAGCCATTGCAAGGAGAAGTCTTTTTGTTTGAGGTGGACATGGCTTCTGCTTGGAATTCCATTTTATGGATATTTATCGTTGTTCTTGTCCTTCCTGTTGGCATTGGAACTGTTGACGCTAGGGCCTACATCCCATACGGTGCTCTTGGAGGCGATCGTGTTTGTAAACCACCTAGAGATTGTTCTGGTAAAAAAAGTTTAGATAAATATTTTTATAAGATCAAGGACTGGTTGTTATGATAGATCTATTTTTTATTTTAAAAAACATTATTTAAACATAAAATAGATTGTGTTTTCACCTCAGGAGAAGCATGTTAAAGGCCCGTTAATTTTTGTTGCTGTTACTTTCTTTTTCTAAATAATGAGTTTTATTTATGTCATTAGTTGTTATCTTTTGAATGTAATAATTATATTTTATAGAAAGTATATTTTTATCGCAATATAACCTTATGAAGCTTATGTATTCCTCTAATAACATTACTTACTTTTTATAGAAGGTACATTTTTGTCACATTATAAAGTTTACCAATTCCTCCAATAACAATACTTACGTTTTAAACAAAACATTTTTCTACTTAAAAGTTTATAAGAATAAAACAAATATTTTTAGCTTATATTATGAAGGGAAAAGGTAACATTAAATCACCCTCCTATAATCTTCTACCATTTTTAAAATATCCAACTACTAGCTGTTGACCAACACCACGAAGAACTAGGTAGAAAATCAGGGAAATCCTGTCTACATGAAAACCAAATTTAGCACTCCAGGAAACATGGTCAAAAATTTTGTCTATATCAAGTTTAGGAAGGAGGCTCAACTTAAGGAGTTCATGAGTTATAATAATGTCATCTGTAACGAGTCTTCTTGTATGAAATTTTTGTAACAAGAAACAATAATGTTTGGCAATAAAAATTTCATCCAATTAACAATGACTTTTAAAATACTCATTTCAATTATACTTTTGATTTTAACATTGTTATAGATACATTAATATGTTGGAATTTTCCCTATGTCCTAAATTATAAAGCATTAATATTTATTATTTAGAATAATGTTGTTAGGATTCCTATTTACCTAGCGTTCCTAGGTAGTGTCATTAATAGTTGATTTGGTAGAGGATTTATCTAAATCTATTCTAGACATAGACTATTTATGAATTAGTTGGTCAAAGTTTATTTTTGTTATCAAAGCCTATATAAGACTATAAGTTTGCTTTGATCAATAGAACAATTAGACCATTGTTACTCATTTGGTATCAGAGTGTCTGAGTTGAGTTCACTAGTTGCTATGAGTACATTGAAAAAGAGACCTATGCTCATTTGGTTGAGTTCTCCGATTTGATGCATTGTTGAAAGATAAGTGCTCATCCATGTAAGAAATTCATCTGTGTAAGAAGACTTGCGTGCTATAAAACATTGTGATATTCTCATTATAGTGAAAAGTGCATGAAGATGTGTGGAGCTAGCTAGCATGTGAAGGACGCCACAAAGAAAATACATCCAGTTGCACTTATTTTGAAGGGATTACATTTTAATTAGGAGAGTGGAGTGAATGCATCATCGAGATTTCAAACAAACAAATTCTTGTGAAGAAAGAGAAGTCCAGTGAAAGGGACTAAATCGGGTGTGTTGTCTAGATTTTAGAGGAGTGAAATCATGTCAATATTGTCTAGGAAATGTGCATATATCTGTGATCGTATAAGAAGGGAGATCATATTTTGAGGAAAAGGTGCATGGGAGTAGTTTTATGGAAGACGCCCATGCAGATCTGAGTTTTTTTGGTGACGCAACATCGGATACTACCATAACAAGAGTAGTAACATGACCACGACAAAAATCCTCATGATGCACAAGATGGTGGCTCTTATAGAAAAGGATAAGGTCTCCATAATCATAACAGGAGTTCCAACATGTGAATATGGTGATTAAAATTTAGTCACATATATTGGTGTTTGTTGCAACCCATGAAATTATATCTATCAAACAACTCTTGTGCAATAAACCTCCATCTCGGATCTGCCCTCTAAATCGACAACTACATCTAGAGAAGATTGTGTACTACATAAGTATTTGAGGAGAGGTGTGCGAAGGAAAGCACCAGTAAGTGTTTGAGGTGTTGAATACCCTTTGCAATGATATCAGCTAGATTTTCTAGGACAGCACCAAATATCGTAAGCCCAGTGCCACTGTACCAGCATAGCCTGGAATCATTGTCATTTGCGAGTCTGGCATTGTCGTCCTACATGGATGAGAGCTCAATCATCCCATGGATGAAGAATAGGAGTTGACATACCCACAGAGGAGGTTTCGTACCCAGTGTGTGATACTCATATGCAAGAGTTGGTTGCATTTAATGATATGCGCACGTGATTAAAAAAATGTGCCAATGTATGTGAGAAGGATGATTTTATGGAGAGGTGATTTCTTGTGAACAACAACGTGGAAAGGTTGTACGTTCTGAGGAAAGTTGGAAATGTTTTACATGGAGGATTCTGGTTTCCAAAAGTTAGTCATACAAAAATAAACATTGTTTGTAGTAGGTTGTAGTTTATAAGATAGTTTACATCCACAAACAAAAGTATTTTGTAGTTTTTTGTCGAGGATAAATTACAGAGAAATAGTTTCATTATTGCACAAGTTTTGTTGATTGGCATCAATAGCTACTAATAATAATCTTCCCATTTCTGATTTTATGGATTGGACTATGAGTATTGGTCTATCAATGTGAATATATTACTCATAGGCAAAGGTTTGTGGGACATTGTAGTAGATGGCTACAATTAACTAGCTGATTGGAAAATTTTAAATGTAACTGGTAGAAATAATAAGAAGGATGCCCAAAATAAGAATTATTTTGCTCTCTACCATCTCCAAGTAGCTTTGGAGAAAAGTATCTTTCCTAGGGTTGCTTCTTGTTTAACAACCCTAGAAGCATGGAATGCCTTGAAATATAGTTATCAAGGGAGCAATCAAGTGAAGCAAGTAAGGCTTCAAACTTTGAAGGGATATTTTGAGAATCTCAAAATTTAAGAATATGAAAGAGTAGGATATTACTGTGTAAGAGTCAAAGCAATTGTAAATAAAATGAGACACTTGGAGAGGATGTAAAAAATGAAGTTGTTGTGAAAAAAGTGTTGAGAATACTTCTTCATAAGTGGAATCATATTGCAATCATTATTGAAGAATCAAAATATATTTATAATCTCACATTTGATGCACTAATTGGTTCTTTTAAAATTTCAAGTTTGAAGGATGCTCTTACTTTTTATGTGAAGTATTTTAAATTTAAATTGTATGTTGATATATATACTTTTGTTTGTGCTTACATTCTCCTATCTTGCACCTTGAAAATCAATGTAAAATGTAGTCTTTAAATCACAATAGGAGAGGAGATTCTAGCATCATTACTATGGTGGTTATACGAAATATAGTTCAGGATTTTGGCAAGGTTGTCACAAGTTCAAACTTTTATGCTACCCTTTTACAAATGAGGATAGGGGATAGGAGGATAGTTTATGCATAGAATGTAGGGAACTACGGATTGGAATTACATTCATAGTAGTCCAAAGATTCATTAGGCTTATATATTATCTCAAAGGTCCTCTCTAGTTAGCAATATTACCTTTGTTAAGGTATTAGTATCTCATTGAACCTTAGTTTAATTTTTAGCACTAGTTGTTGACCAACACCACGGAGAACTAGGTAGAAAATCAGGGAAATCCTGTCTACATGAAAACCAAATTTAGCACTCCATGAAACATGGTCAAAAACTTTGTCCATATCAAGTTTAGGAAGGAGGCTCAACTTAAGGAGCTCATGAGTTATAATAATGTCATCCATAACGAGTCTTCTTGTATGAAATTTTTGTAACAAGAATCAATAATTTTTGGCAATAAAAATTTCATCCAATTAACAATGACTTTTAAAATACTCATTTCAATTATACTTTTGATTTTAACATTGTTATAGATACATTAATATGTTGGAATTTTCCCTATGTCCTAAATTCTAAAGCATTAATATTTATTATTTAGAATAATGTTGTTAGGATTCCTATTTACCTAGCATTCCTAGGTAGTGTCATTAATAGTTGATTTGGTAGAGGATTTATCTAAATCTATTCTAGACATAGACTATTTATGAATTAGTTGGTCAAATTTTATTTTTGCTATCAAAGCCTATATAAGACTGTAAGTTTCCTTTGATCAATAGAACAATTAGACCATTGTTACTCATTTGGTATCAGAGTGTCTGAGTTGAGTTCACCAGTTGCTATGAGTACATTGAAAAAGAGACCTATGCTCATTTGGTTGAGTTATCCGATTTGATGCATTGTTGAAAGATAAGTGCTCATCCACATAAGAAATTCATCTATGTAATAAGACTTGCGTGCTATAAAACATTGTGATATTCTCATTATAGTGAAAAGCGCATGAAGATGTGTTGAGCTAGCTAGCATGTGAAGGATGCCACAAAGAAAATAGATCCAGTTGCACTTATTTTGAAGGGATTACGTTTTAATTAGGAGAGTGGAGTGAATGCATCATCGAGATTTAAAACAAACAAATTCTTGTGAAGAGAGAGAAGTCCAGTGAAAGGGACTAAATCGGGTGCGTCGTCTAGATTTTAGAGGAGTGAAATCATGTCAATATTGTTTAGGAAATGTGCATATATCTACGATCGTATGAGAAGGGAGATCATATTTTGAGGAAAATGTGCATGGGAGTAGTTCTATGGAAGACGCCCATGCAGATCTGAGTTTTTTTGGTGACGCAACATCGGATACTACCATAACAAGAGTAGTAACACGACCACAAAAAAAATCCTCATGATGCACAAGATGGTGGCTCTTATAGCAAATGATAAGGCCTCCATAATCATAACAGGAGTTCCAATAGGTGAATATGGTGATTAAAATTTACTCACATATATTGGTGTTTGTTGCAACCCATGAAATTATATCTATCAAACAACTCTCGTGCAGTAAACCTCCATCTCAGATCTGCCCTCTAAATCGACAACTACATGTATAGGAGATTGTGTACTACATAAGTATTTGAGGAGAGGTGTGCGAAGGAAAGCACCAGTAGGTGTTTGAGGTTTTCAATACCCTTTGCAATGATATCGGCTAGATTTTATAGGAGGACAGCACCACATATCGTAAGCCCAATGCCACCGTACTAGCCTAGCATGGAATCATTGTCATTTACGAGTCTGGCATCATCGTCCTACGTGGATGAGAGCTCAATCATCCCATGGCTGAATAATAGGAGTTGACATACCCACAGAGGAGGTTTTGTGCACAGTGTGTGATATTGATATGCAAGAGTTGGTTGCATTTAATGATATGCACACGTGATAAAAAAAATATGCCAATGTATGTGAGAAGGACGATTTTATGTAGAGATGATTTCTTGTGAACAACAATGTGGAAAGGTTGTACATTCTGAGGAAAGTTGGAAATGTTGTACATGGAGGATTTTGGTTTCCAGAAGTTAGTCATACAAAAATAAACATTGTTTGTAGTAGGTTGTAGTTTAAAAGATAGTTAACATCCACAAACAAAAGTACTTTGTAGTTTTTTGTTGAGGATAGATTACAGAGAAATAGTTTCATTATTGCACATGTTTTGTTGATTGGCATCAATAGCTGCTAATAATAATATTCCCATTTCCTAGTTTATGGATTGGACTATGAGTATTGGTCTATCAATGTGAAGATATTACTCATAGGCAAAGGTTTGTGGGACATTGTAGTAGATGGCTACAATTAACTAGCTGATTAGAAAATTTTAAATGTAACTGGTAGAAATAATAAGAATGATGCCCAAAATAAGAATTATTTTGCTCTCTACCATCTCCAAGTAGCTTTGGAGAAAAGTATATTTCCTAGGGTTGCTTCTTGTTTAACAACCCTAGAAGCATGGAATGCCTTGAGAGATAGTTATCAAGGGAGCAATCAAGTGAAGCAAGTAAGGCTTCAAAATTTGAAGGGATATTTTGAGAATCTCAAAATTTAAGAATATGAAAGAGTAGGATATTACTGTGTAAGAGTCAAAGCAATTGTAAATAAAATGAGACACCTGGAGAGGATGTTAAAAATGAAGTTGTTGTGAAACAAGTGTTGAGAATACTTCTTCATAAGTGGAATCATATTGCAATCATTATTGAAAAATCAAAATATCTTTATAATCTCACATTTGATGCACTAATTGGTTCTCTTACAATTTCCAGTTTGAAGGATGCTCTTACTTTTTATGTGAAGTATTTTAAATTTAAATTGTATGTTGATATATATACTTTTGTTTGTGCTTACATTCTCCTATCTCGCACCTTGAAAATCAATGTAAAATGTAGTCTTTAAATCACAATAGAAGAGGAGATTCTAGTGTCATTACTATGGTGGTTATACGACGTATAGTTCAGGATTATGGCAAGGTTGTCACAAGTTCAAACTTTTATGCTACCCTTTTACAAATGAGGATAGGGGATAGGAGGATAGTTTATGCATAGAATGTAGGGAACTATGGATTGGAATTACATTCATAGTAGTCTAAAGATTCATTAGGCTTATATATTATCTCAAAGGTCCTCTCTAGTTAGCAATATTACCTTTGTTAAGGTATTAGTATCTCATTGAACCTTAGTTTAATTTTGGATAAAAAAAATTTCTATATCTATTTTACAATAGGCATGGAAGATATGTTATTATAGTCATCAATTTTCATCCAATAATTACAACAAGATAGAATTTGTTGGACCAACGATATTCTATCTAAGACATTGACTGTTCAAACCCCATGTTTAGATTTTTGAAAGAATATTCAAGACCCAAAATTCAAGGATGAAATGGTTGATGACATATCACCCCTATATGCCATGGATAATACTTTTTATGTATTTAAAAAATCCCTACATGAATATGTATGCACCATTTATCATGATATTATAACAACAAGGATGTTGAGGAGGAAGAATATAAATGACAACCCCAACAAATCATTCTATGCCAAGTGGTGATGAGGGGTTAGATTCTTCTAAACTAATATTTATTTGTGGTTCATTAGGAATAAATATTTATAGATCATAACGTTTGCATACAAAGAATACTTAACCTATTTTTTTTAACTTGCACCATTATTTAACCTCTATGCTATGGCGGTATTAGTCTATGAAGTTGTTATAGTGTTAGGGGTTGGATTGTATAATTTGGTCAAGCAAGTGATTTGGTTACAAACTATAGAAAATCACTAGCAAAATCAAGAAAATAATTAGCAAGTTGAATTGAATAGTTCTACAAGGTGCAACATAGAAACATTTAAACATTTTCATTTATAGAGTGAGTTGGCACACCTTTACATAAAAAAAATCTTATTCTCAAAATATTCTCAAGTTTTACAACTCTATTTTAATCCCTTTTAGGCCTATGAGCAATTTTATGCAACAAGTGAGTAAATTGTTCCACTCTATAAGTAACTCACTAACAATTGTGAGTGATTTATTCCTACAAGCTAGTCAAACTAATTTACTAGTATATTGCTTTTGAGCATATTTATTGTCATGAAGTAAATCAGTGCTTGACCAAATTGGCCCACCTTGGAGATAGGTAGATTTTGTCAATTTCACAATGTTGTTCATTGGTTTTCAAAATCTATTTTTTAATGGTTGATTTAATGGAATTAGAAGGTAATAGTTTAGCTAATACAAGACCATACTAACGTATTCCCTTGAAACTATAAATTATATAGTTCATCCATTAATTATTGAATTAGATAGATCCAAGAACAACTAGACCACACAAACTAGCTAGCAATCAAGAGGATTATTTCCAAGAACAATTAGAAAATAAAATCTACTAAGAAATCAAGAGTACCATTGTTGTTTCCATCAATTATAAGTGTCTCTCCCATAAGGCAAGGAATTATATGCATCATGTAGAAAGCATGAAGCATAAAATGAGAAAGAATAATAAAAACAACAAACAACAACAAACAATAGTGTAGAAGAGTATTTAGAAAGGATGATTCACAAATATGAAAACAAAAAAAATATGTGAAGAAACAAGCAAAAGTTAAATATAAATAAAAAGGACTCAAAAGGTATTTGAATAAGAAAAGGATAAGGTAATTGGACGTAGAGGATAAACTCAAGAAATATATTGAGGAAACTATGGAGTAAATCCTTATTCATGATTTAGACAATGTTTAAATATGAAATAATATTCATGTTAAATTCCTCACATTAGATATCCCCTTGCACATCAATAGATTTAAAGATAAAATTAATATTGTTGAGACTATAATAAAAGATTTGAAATAGAAATAAAAGAAAAGCTAAACCTACATTAAATAATTAAAAATAAAAGAAAATTTGTAATAATATTTCATCAAGAAATAATTTCATATAAACAAAAAGAGAGAGCGCACATGTCATCAAGCATTAAATGATTTAGTTAGTTTGTAGAGGCCTTCCAAACCCTGGATAAACAAGATGAGTTAATAATATTAATATAATATAAATTTTATAAGTATGTGATAACAGTTGTACTTATGATAAAATAATAACACGTGACACCAAAGTATTTGATTATAACAATAGTTATATTGTATTTAAAGAATATTTATCTTTTAAATTTATTGTTCTTACTTTTAAATTAAACATTATATATTGGAAATTATTTAACTGCCTATCACCTTTAATTTTGTATTTATATTTTCACGTTTGATTTAATGTAATATTTGAATAAATATTATATATACACAACATACCCCAATGATTCAAACAAAATAATTTAATTAAATATAAATTTTTAAATTTTAATTTAGAGTAAATTTTAATAAACATTAATATATTTATGTAAATCATATGTATAGATTTTGTATAAATATTATATATATACACATCCTAATGATTCAAACAAAATAATTTAATTATGGATTTTTAAATTTTAATTTAAAGTAAAATTTAATAAACATTAAATTTATTTATGTAAAGGATATGTATAGACCCTTTTCGTTTGACTTGCAACTAATGATAATTATTATTTATAATTAAGTGAGGATTCAATATAAACCAATTTGTGCTTTATTTTATTTTAAAATTTATTATAATATAATTTTTATAATTACAATTTAATTGTGAAAAACATATTCATATTTAAACCTTGTTCAAAAATCATATAATATAATGTAGTTTATCATTATTTATTGATACATTAGGAAAATAGATAAGGATTATAAGGTATAATTATCTTATTTATTTATTACCCCTCCTTCCTTGGGTCTTATACAAAAGTGGCATCCTTTATAGGATGTTTTTCACAAAAAAAAAATTAAAAAAAATAAAAAATAAAATAAAAAGTAAAAATTATTATATTTATTACCTTGTGAATGAAGTTATCACCATTAATGTCATCTAAATAATTTCTTTACATAAATATAAAATCTATTGCATCAAGGTTTTGAATTATCATTATGTGAGCATGTTTTTTCCATATTTAACAACAATTTATGTAGTTAAAGATACTTAGTCAGTTTTTTTTTTTGAGTAAAAGGTAAAAAATTTATTCAAAAAAAAAAATTGATCAGCTTATACAAATCTATTTTGATATCCTACTTTTCTTAGCAAAACTCAAAATATAGTTTTTTTTTGTTTTCTTTTATCTACCCGCTGGGGATCCCTGTTCTTTAAACTTTACCTCTTTAACTGTATATGTCCTCTTCTAAAAAAATATTACTGAAGCCCTCTTTTTATTTTTTCTATTCCTAATAGCTTTCATGTTGCATTTGATTCCATAGTTGTGCCCAAATGTTTTGTTCTACCTCTCTCATAGATATTCTTCCTATACTTTGGTCTGCATTGTTTCTAATAACTTCCTTAACATAATTTCTCAGGTCTTCTCTTCCCAACCGAATTCCTCTTTATAAATCATGTTTTTCCATTCCAACCATCCCTAAATTCCAAGTTGTGCTTAGTGTTTTGTATTTGAAGGTGTTATGTGACCTATAGTACAAGAAATTACTACCGTTAGAAGCATACCATTTTGTTTGGCTAAATATCAAGTACCACTTTTTCCAGATTGTGTGAAAATAGAAGCAATAAAAAAGGAGGTAGTTTATAGTTTCTACCTCCTGGAATCACATTACACATCTATCGGGTCTAATGAACCCATTTCTTATCATATTATTCTGAGTCATAATGCTTTTGTGAGGAACCTACCATATAAAACAATTAACCTTCGCCATATTTTTTCTGAGGGATGTTGTTGGGGTTGGTTCTTGCTACTTTGGTGAGCCTTTCGGTAGCCTTTTTCACTGTGTAAGTGCCTTGTTTCCCATATCCCCATGCTAGTTGGCTAGGTCCATATTTCCATAGCCATGTTATTTTTTCTAGAATTTCTTTCAGTTCACCTTTTTCAACTTCTTATTCTTCACCTAACCACTGCTCTAAATTTTGCCATCTTCCTGAAGTTGCTAGTTTTTGGCTTTGGGGGATGAGATACTCACATATAAGAGTTTGGCCAATGATTATAAAGAGTCTCTTTCATGCCACTAAGATGAGGGTATTGTTTGATAATAGGGAAAATTCCCAAAAATCATCTATCTCACTTTTGGATCACCTACTTTTCAACCTAGCCAGTTTTTTTTTAGGTTTGAAGATTTATTAATCATCTAATAAACCTATAATATCATCATAAAAATTAATATTTAATAAATTAATTAAAAAAATAATATTATATTTAAAAAAATTTATTATGAAATTTTATAAACATCTTAATCAATTAATTTGTTAGACAAATATAAATTTTAGTATCGAATGTAATTCAACACAAAAAATTATAAAGATTAAGTTAGTTCAATTTCAATAAAAAAAATTAACTTGAATTTTACAATCTCTATAGGTTTATTCATTATCTTTTATCAAATATTTATTTAATTTAATAAGAGAAATATTATGCTTCCATAATTTAAATTGCACTCAAAATTTAAATAAATTGTTCTAGATAAAATAAAATTTAAAAAATCTTTAAAAAAGTTTTTTAATTTATTTTGCGTCTTAGGCAATGTTTTGAAAATCTTTAAAAAAGTTTTTTAATTTTTTAGATTTTATAGATGATTTATTTAATAATAATAATTTTAAAAAAATTATGTTTATTGAAAATATAGAATTATTATATAAGATTTATACTGATTTAAAAAATTTCTCATTATAAATATCTAAATAGTTTCGTAAAAAATGTTTAGATAAATATTTTTATAAAATCAAGGAGTGGTTGTTATGATAGATCTATTCTTTATTTTTAAAAACATTATTTAAACATAAAATAGATTGGGTTTTCACCTCAGAAGAAGCATGTTAAAGGCCCGTTAATTTCTATTGCTGTTACTTTCTTTTTCTAAATAATGAGTTTTATTTATGTCATTAGTTGTTATCTTTTGAATGTAATAATTATATTTTATAGAAGGTTTATTTTTATAGCAATATAACCTTATGAAGCTTATGTATTCCTCTAATAACATTACTTACTTTTTATAGAAGGTACATTTTTGTCACATTATAAAGTTTACCAATTCCTCCAATAATAATACTTACGTTTTAAACAAAACATTTTTCTACTTAAAAGTTTATAAGAATAAAACAAATATTTTTAGCTTATATATTATGAAGGGAAAAGGTAACATTAAATCACCCTCCTATAATCTTCTACCATTTTTAAAATATCCAGCTACTAGCTGTTGACCAACACCACGGAGAACTAGGTAGAAAATCAGGGAAATCCTGTCTACATGAAAACCAAATTTAACACTCCATGAAACATGGTCAAAAACTTTGTCTATATCAAGTTTAGGAAGGAAGCTCAACTTAAGGAGCTCATGAGTTATAATAATTTCATCTGTAACAAGTCTTCTTGTATGAAATTTTTGTAACAAGAATCAATAACGTTTGGCAATAAAAATTTCATCCAATTAACAATGACTTTTAAAATACTCATTTCAATTATACTTTTTATTTTAACATTGTTATAGATACATTAATATGTTGGAATTTTCCCTATGTCCTAAATTCTAAAGCATTAATATTTATTATTTAGAATAATGTTGTTAGGATTCCTATTTACCTAGCATTCCTAGGTAGTGTCATTAATAGTTGATTTGGTAGAGGATTTATCTAAATCTATTCTAGACATAGACTATTTATGAATTAGTTGGTCAAAGTTTATTTTTGTTATCAAAGCCTATATAAGACTATAAGTTTCCTTTGATCAATAGAACAATTAGACCATTGTTACTCATTTGGTATCAGAGAGTCTGAGTTGAGTTCACCAGTTGCTATAAGTACATTGAAAAAGAGACCTATGCTCATTTGGTTGAGTTCTTCGATTTGATGCATTGTTGAAAGATAAGTGCTCATCCACGTAAGAAATTCATCTGTGTAAGAAGACTTGCGTGCTATAAAACATTGTGATATTCTCATTATAGTGAAAAGTGCATGAAGATGTGTGGAGCTAGCTAGCATGTGAAGGACGCCACAAAGAAAATAGATCCAGTTGCACTTATTTTGAAGGGATTACGTTTTAATTAGGAGAGTGGAGTGAATGCATCATCGAGATTTCAAACAAACAAATTCTTGTGAAGAGAGAGAAGTCCAGTGAAAGGGACTAAATCGGGTGTGTCGTCTAGATTTTAGAGGAGTGAAATCATGTCAATATTGTCTAGGAAATGTGCATATATTTGTGATCGTATAAGAAGGGAGATCATATTTTGAGGAAAAGGTGCATGGGAGTAGTTTTATGGAAGACACCCATGCAGATCTGAGTTTTTTTTGTGACGCAACATAGGATACTACCATAACAAGAGTAGTAACACGACCACGACAAAAATCCTCATGATGCACAAGATGGTGGCTTTTATAGAAAAGGATAAGGTCTCCATAATAATAACAGGAGTTCCAACAAGTGAATATGGTGATTAACATTTACTCACATATATTTGTGTTTGTTGCAACCCATGAAATTATATCTATCAAACAACTCTCGTGCAGTAAACCTCCATCTCGGATCTGCCCTCTAAATCGACAACTACATGTAGAGGAGATTGTGTACTACATAAGTATTCGAGGAGAGGTGTGCGAAGGAAAGCACCAGTAAGTGTTTGAGGTGTTGAATACCCTTTGCAATGATATCGGCTAGATTTTATAGGAGGACAGCACCACATATCGTAAGCCCAGTGCCACCGTACCAACCTAGCCTGGAATCATTGTCATTTGCGAGTCTGGCATCGTCATCCTACGTGGATGAGAGCTCAATCATCCCATGGCTGAAGAATAGGAGTTGACATACCCACGGAGGAGGTTTCGTGCCCAGTGTGTGATACTCATATGCAAGAGTTGGTTGCATTTAATTATATGCGCACGTGATAAAAAAAATGTGCCAATGTATGTGAGAAGGACGATTTTATGGAGAGGTGATTTCTTGTGAACAACAACGTGGAAAGGTTGCACGTTCTGAGGAAAGATGGAAATGTTGTACATGGAGGATTCTGGTTTCCAAAAGTTAGTCATACAAAAATAAACATTGTTTGTAGTAGGTTGTAGTTTATAAGATAGTTTACATCCACAAACAAAAGTATTTTGTAGTTTTTTGTTGAGGATAAATTACAGAGAAATAGTTTCATTATTGCACAAGTTTTGTTGATTGGCATCAATAACTGCTAATAATAATCTTCCCATTTATGAGTTTATGGATTGGACTATGAGTATTGTTCTATCAATGTGAATATATTACTCATAGGCAAAGGTTTGTGGGACATTGTAGTAGATGGCTACAATTAACTAGCTGATTGGAAAATTTTAAATGTAACTGGTAGAAATAATAAGAAGGATGCCCAAAATAAGAATTATTTTGCTCTCTACCATCTCCAAGTAGCTTTGGAGAAAAGTATCTTTCCTAGGGTTGCTTCTTGTTTAACAACCCTAGAAGCATGGAATTCCTTGAGAGATAGTTAGCAAGGGAGCAATCAAGTTAAGCAAGTAAGGCTTCAAACTTTGAAGGGATATTTTGAGAATCTCAAAATTTAAGAATATGAAAGAGTAGGATATTACTGTGTAAGAGTCAAAGCAATTGTAAATAAAATGAGACACTTTGAGAGGATGTAAAAAATGAAGTTGTTGTGAAACAAGTGTTGAGAATACTTCTTCATAAGTGGAATCATATTGCAATCATTATTGAAGAATCAAAATATCTTTATAATCTCACATTTGATGCACTAATTGGTTCTCTTACAATTTCAAGTTTGAAGGATGCTCTTACTTTTTATGTGAAGTATTTTAAATTTAAATTGTATGTTGATATATATACTTTTGTTTGTGCTTACATTCTCCTATCTTGCACCTTGAAAATCAATGTAAAATGTAGTCTTTAAATCACAATAGGAGAGGAGATTCTAGAATCATTACTATGGTGGTTATACGACGTATAGTTCAGGATTATGGCAAGGTTGTCACAAGTTCAAAATTTTATGCTATGCTTTTACAAATGAGGATAGAGGATAGGAGGATAGTTTATGCATAGAATGTAGGGAACTACGGATTGGAATTACATTCATAGTAGTCCAAAGATTCATTAGGCTTATATATTATCTCAAAGGTCCTCTCTAGTTAGCAATATTACGTTTGTTAAGGTATTAGTATCTCATTGAACCTTAGTTTAATTTTGGATAAAAAAATTTTCTATATCTATTTTACAATAGGCATGGAAGATATGTTATTATAGTCATCAATTTTCATCCAATAATTACAACAAGATAGAATTTTATGGAGCAACGATCTTCTATCTAAGACATTGACTGTTCAAACCCCATGTTTAGATTTTTGAAAGAATATTCAAGACCCAAAATTCAAGGATGACATGGTTGATGACATATCACCCCTATATGCCATGGATAATACTTTTTATGTATTTAAAAAATCCCTACATGAATATGTATGCACCATTTATTATGATCTTTGAAAGCATGAGATTCCGGGCAAAGGAAACACCAAGTGCGATTGCATTCAAAATTAAGTACGCTTAAGTCCTAGAAATGTAAATCGCATGAAATGGAAAAGAGACACATTGGAAGAGACACAATCAAATAGATAAGACATAGCCCTTTCATTAATTTCCCTTGATCTCTGTTAGAATGATGTCTCCTCCCTTTTCAGGGGCTAGGAGCGCAAATAGAGTTTGATTACAATCGCTGAATGATTCCTCTTTCTGCGTGCCCACGATTGCAATGGGCGGGCCAAGATGATGTTGTCGCTGATGTCGATGAGTTTTTCACCTCTGCTACTTCTCCTGTGAACAAAGAAATGACCAAGACATCAGTAGCACCTGCTGCAACTGAAAAGCGTTTGCTCTCTAAAACTAACGAAATATGCATGTTAATATTTTCCTGAAACAGTGAATACAGTGAATCCAAATTGCTTCAAAACTTGACAAAAGGTAAGAAAAGTTACCAGAAGGCCACTGCCACTGAGGCAGCTGGCCAATCCACCCTCAACTAGAATTCGTCCCTAGGCAGGACGAATTCTGACTGTAATTCGTCCTTGGGTGGGACGAATTCTTCTGTGTTGAAGAAACTGACCTGCTGCTGCTCCAATGTCGGATCTCGAGACCTGCAAAACACCTGCAAACATGGGTGTTATGTAATTGGGGCCATTTTGGGATGACCCAGATGGTCAGATTTTCCCAATTTGGCCTCCACCCTCAGGAATTTGACCTTGACACCTGTAAGTTAGCGAAACGACAAAGCAATACAAAACATCCTAGAATCTGACCAAAACTTACTGTAGACACCAAAACAGCACCAATCCGATTATGTGACTGCAAACACTGATCGCTTTGACAAACACAGCCCCCAGGGCAGCCATCAGAGGTTAAACAGTGGTCTTAACCACTTTCATAGCAATTTTGTAAGGTCAAGGAGCAATTTGGCACACTTGGACACTTTGCCCA